>OZ018389.1:10527246-12927246 GCA_963969525.1 Ontholestes murinus | reverse complement strand
ATTAATTAACTAATAACACGATGCATTTAATGTAAATGCCTCCGCTAATGACTATATCCATGCCACGACATCGAATATCAATCATCAAACATAACTGGATTCGTATTACCACATTACTATTAATAATTCAGATTACCTATAATTATTGCCATCAGTGTTAATTGAAATGACTCCGAATAGATGTTTCCGCCTCTGTTACCGATTGTTTACGTCCCTATTTGAAACGCCGTTTTATTTTTAATAATTTTTTTTTGGCCGCTGTGTGCCTTTTAATTAAGAATCAACTGACTCGAAATTAATTAAATTTCAAATGCACACGCCGTCAAAGGGAAATGCCCGAAACGTATTGTCACTGAAAGTTTTACGATTAAAATCCCGCCCCATAGGAATTTCCCCCTTTCGCATTCCAACAGTTGCTCTGTTATCGTCGAAAATTGCAGTCAATTTATGTGTCTATTCTAAAAAAAAAAAGTTTTATAATAATAATTTAAAAAATAATAATAATTTCAAAAATGGTTAGTCCCTCTTCTTTTGACTATCCTTAATAATGGATTGTATATAAAGTAACACAAATCAATTTCGGTAAATTAAAATCTCAATAGAAGCTTAAATTAAAAACCGAATTTAGTTTTAAAAATAAAACCTTCAGAATTATAAATACCATCTGTAATAATATATACTCGTTTATGGCCTCATTTCTTACCTTGCTTATAATCTACGAAGCAAGGTAAAAAATGAAATTAATTTAGAATTGTCCTATAAAATACAGAGTGTTAATATTTCTTTAGCTTCCTGTATGAATGAAATGATTCCAAGAGACGCGAGAGGTATGTCAAACAGTAGTCTGGCTTTAGAGAATTTAGGCATTATGAAGCGTTTATTTGAAGCGGACCGCTTGTTAGAGTTTTACAAAAAAAATGATGATTCGGCGACTGCAGCACATAGAAGATTCTACAATATTTGAGTTTTTCGCCACTTAAATAAAGCAAAAGTCATACCTCTTATTCGAAAAAAGGTGAAGAAGTTTAAACTTCAGGTTCAACATTGGAAAAAACAAAAGTATGTTTTGACAATGGCACGTTACGATGTCAAAACTATAGTCAAAAAATTATAAATAGTGTTATACAAACAAAGTTACAAAGTGTTTTTATTTATAAAAGCAGGTCTTCCAAGATCATCAAGAACGACAGAGAACTTGTCTCTTCGTGACGATCAGATCCTCTAGATCCGAAATCACGCAGGCGCTTTAAATGTACCTAGATCGTCACCACAGCCTATTATGCATAAAAACTTAAAGCTGCATCTCTTCAAACTTCAATTAGTACCAAAATTAAAGCCCCAAGAAGTTGGTTAAATTAATCTTCAGAAGATGTTGCATAAATTGGCTTTCACACAGTTGTGATTTAATCCCTATGGACTTTTTCTTGTAGGATTATCTCAAATCTAAAGATCAACATGTCTGACGTATTTGAAAGAAAATATTCATCACGAATTGGCAGCCATCGCATAGTCTACACGCCGAGCCTTCAAAAGAATAAATAATAAACACATTTTCGATAGAATAGAACAAACAATTGTAAATGCAAAAACGTTTTTAAAACATTCCAATAAGATAAAACAATAAATGCAGGAAAATTATAGAAATCTGGATGAAATACTAATAATAAATTCAGTTGAAAATTCTCGCATTTTTTGAAGATAAATATTAAAGCAATCCATGAAAGAGAAAAATTCTAGAAAAAAAATTAGCAAATTTTAGAATAATTGATGAAAATATTCATAGTTTTGAAGGAACTGTGTCAACAATTCCGATAACAATGAATATCAAAAATTCTAGGAATCTTGATGAAACGCTAATAAATTCTAAGCCTTCAGATGGAAATTCTCGCATTTGTGAAGATAAATTTTAAAGCAATCCATGAAAGTGAAAAATTCTAGAAAAAAATTTAGCTAATTTTAGAATCATTAATGAATATATTCACATTTTAGAAAAAACTGTGCTAACAACTCTGATAACAATAAATATCGACTATTCTAGAAATCTGGATGAGCTGTTAAAATTTTCTATTATGAATTCACATTTCAGAAATTATATTTTTTAAATAAAATTACCATAAAAAATTGTATATACTTAATATCTAAAAGAAAATTCTAGAAATCTGAACATTGTTGAAAAAGTTCTATAATCTTTAAAAAAAATTCTTACAATTTGGACGAAAACATGTTCAAATAAAATAAAATAGGAACTGCTGGAAAATACCTGTTCGTCAGAGAATTACCAGGTTATTCTTAGCTTCACGTACATCGAAAAATCCAACATGTTTTATTATTACAGAGTTTTCTTTTAGATTTCCAGAATTTTCGTCTAATATAAAGCAAGAAATTCCAAAAAAATAAAATAAAAAGTGTAGATATCTGAAAAATTCTAGAGCCAATTCACGGATTGTGCTGTGCTTAGCTTTATGTACCTCGAAAAATTTTCATAAGCATTTAAGAATTTTTCAAACAAATTTTCTTCTAGTTTTCTAGCATTTTTTTTCTATTTTCAGAGTGTTTTCCAAATTGAGAGTTTTTCCTTAGGGATTCTAAAATTTCCAGTAATTTTTGTTTCAGATTTCTGGAGTTGTCCAGCAGGTTTCATTATTACAGAATTTTCTTTTAGATTTCTAGAATTTTCTTCTAATATAAGGAAGGAATTCCACTAAAATAAAACAAAAATTGTAGATATTTGAAAAATTCTAGAGGCAAAGATAAAATTACCATCAAATGAAAAATTGTAAATATCTAATATCTAAACAAAAATTCTAGAATTCTGAACATTGTTGAAAAATTCTAAAATTCTTAAAGAAAATTCTCACAATTTGGAAAAAAACGTGTTCAGATAATATACCTGCTTATCGGGGAATTACCGGATTATGCTTAGCTTCATGTACATCGAAAATTTTTCTTAAGGATTTAAGAATTCTCCAAACTAATTTTCTTCTAGTTTTCTCGCATTTTTTTTTCTATTTTCAGAGTTTTCCAAATTGCGAGATTTTCCTTAGGGATTCTAAAATTTCCAGTAATTTTTGTTTCAGATTTCTGGAGTTGTCCAGCAGGTTTCATTATTACAGAATTTTCTTTTAGATTTCTAGAATTTTCTTCTAATATAAGGCAAGAAATTCCACTAAAATAAAACAAAAATTGTAGATATTTGAAAAATTCTAGAGACAACGATAAAATTACCATCAAATGAAAAATTGTAAATATCTAATATCTAAACAAAAATTCTAGAATTCTGAACATTGTTGAAAAATTCTATAATCCTTAAAGAAAATTCTCACAATTTGGACGAAAACGTATTCAGATAATATACCTGTTTATCGGGGAATTCCCGGATTATGCTTAGCTTCATGTACATCGAAAATTTTTCTTAAGAATTTTAGAATTTTCCAAATAAATTTTTCTCCAGTTTTCTAGCATTTTTCTTCTATTTTCAGAGAGTTTTCCAAATTAGATGATTTTCCTTAGGAAATCTAACATTTCCAGCAATTTTTGTTTTAGAGATTTCTGGAGTTTTCCAGCATGTTTTATTATTACAGAATTTTCTTTTAGATTTCTAGAATTTTCGTCTAATATAAGACAAGAAATTCCAATAAAATAAAACACAAATTGTAGACATCTAAAACATTCTAGAGACAACGATAAAATTACCATCAAATGGAAAAAAACAAAAATTCTAGAAATCTGAACATTGTTGAAAAATTCTATAACCCTTAAAGAAAATTCTCACAATTTTGACGACAACGTGTTCAGATAAAATAAAATAGGAACTGCTGGAAAATACCTGTTCGTCAGGGAGTTCCCGCATTATGCTTAGCTTTATGTACCCCGAAAACATTTCTTAAGCATTTAGTAATTTTCCTCCAGTTTTCTACCATTATTCTTCTATTTTCAGAAAGTTTTCCAAATTGGATGATTTTCCTTAGGGATTCTAAAATTTTCAGCAATTTTTATTTCAGAGATTTCTGGAGTTTTCCAGCACGTTTTATTATTACAAAATTATCTTTTAGATTTCTAGAATTTTCGTTTAATATAAGACAAGAAATTCCAATAAAATAAAACAAAAATTGTAGACATCTGAAAAATTTTAGAGACAACGATAAAATTACCATCAAATGAAAAATTGTAGATATCTAATATCTAAACAAAAATTCTAGAAATCTGAACTATGTTGAAAAATTCTATAATCCTTAAAGAAAATTCTCACAATTTGGACGACAACGTGTTCAGATAAAATAAAATAGGAACTGCTGGAAAATACCTGTTCGTCGGGGAATTCCCGCATTGTGCTTAGCTTTATGTACCCCGAAAACATTTCTTAAGCATTTAAGAATTTTCCTCCAGTTTTCTTCTATTTTTAGAGAGTTTTCCAAATTGAGAGATTTTCCTTAGGGATTCTAAAATTTCCAGCAATTTTTGTTTCAGAGATTTCTGGAGTTTTCCAGCACGTTTTATTATTACAGAATTTTCTTTTAGATTTCTAGAATTTTCGTTTAATATAAGACAAGAAATTCCAATAAAATAAAACAAAAATTGTAGACATCTGAAAAATTTTAGAGACAACGATAAAATTACCATCAAATGAAACATTGCAGATATCTAATATCTAAACAAAAATTCTAGAATTCTGATCATTGTTAAAAATTCTAAAATCCTTAAAGAAAATTTGGACGAAATCGTGTTCAGATAAAATAAAATAGGAACTGCTGAAAAATACCTTTTCGTCGAAGATTTCCCGGATTATGTTTAGCTCAAAACATTTTCTTAAGGATTTATGATTTTCCAAACAAAATTTCTTCCAGTTTTCTAGCATCTTTCTTCTATTTTTCAGAGAGTTTCCAAATTTGGAATTCTAAAATTTCCAGCAATTTTTGTTTCAGAAATTTCTGGAGCTTTCCGGCACGTTTTATTATTACAGAATTTTCTTTTAGATTTCTAGAATTTTCGTCTAATATAAGACAAGAAATTTCAATAAAATAAAACAAGAATTGTAGACATCTGAAAATTTTTAGAGACAACTATAAAATTACTATCAAATGGAAAATTGTAGACAGCTAATATCTAAAGAAAAAATCTAGAACTCTGAACATTGTTGAAAAACTCTATAATCTTTAAAGAAAATTCTCACAATTTGGACGGAAACGTGTTCAGATAAAATAAAATAGAACCTGTTGGAAAATACCTGTTCGTGGGGAATTCCCGGAATATGCTTAGCTTTATGTACCTTGGAAAATTTTCTTAAGGATTTAAGAATTTTCCAAACAACATTTCTTCCAGCTTTCTTCTATTTTTCAGTGAGTTTTCTAAATTACGAGATTTTCCTTAGGAATTCTAAAATTTCCAGCAATTTTAGTTTCAGATATTTCTGAAGTTTTCCAGCCTGTTTTATTATTACAGAATTTTCTTTTAGATTTCTAGAATTTAGAATCTAATATAAGACAAGAAATTCCAATAAAATAAAACACAAACTGTAGTCATCCGAAAAATGCTAGAGGCAACGATAAAAATTCATGAGAAATCCGTAAAAAAATATAGCATTTATGAAAATCTGTAAGAAAAAATTCATTTCAAAAAAATTAAAAACTATACCAGGAAAATTTAAACGAAAATTTTGACAGCTAAAATACATATTTCTGAAAAATCCTTGCAAATTCAAAAGAGTAACTAAAAAATTCCATTAAGATAAAATAATATATGTAGAGAAATGTGAAAATTCTCGAATTTTGGAAGAGAATTTTTAAAGCAATTCCTGAAAAGGAACGATTCTAGAAATAAGGGAAAAAATTAATGGACAATATTAGAATTAATGATGATCTAAATGAAAATTCTAGAAATCTGAAAAATGCTGTAAAATTCTATAACTTTTCAAAAAAAATTCAATTTGGATGAAAACGTGTTCGGATAAAATAAAATAGGAATTTTTAGAAAACGTTGGCAAGAAATTTTAATAAATATAGAGAAATTTAAAAAATCTCTATTAACAAAAATTGTAGACACCTGAAACATTCCAGAATCAACGATAAAATTTTTTGGATTTTAGAAGAAAAATCCGTCAAAAATTCTAGAAGCTTTTATGAAAATCTGTAAGAAAAATTAATTTTAAAAAATTATAGAAAATATACTTGAACGAAAATGAATACAACTAAAATAGATATTCCTGAAAAATTCTTGCAAATGCAAAACAGTTACTAAATAATTCCATTAAGATAAAATAATATATGTAGAGAAATCTGGATGAAATGCTAAAAAAATAATTTTCTGATGAAAATTCTCGCATTTTGGAAAAACAAATTTAAAGCAATTCCTGAAAACGAAAAATTCTAGAAATTAGAGGAAAATTATTCGAACATTTTAGAATAATTGATACTCTAAAAGAAAATTCAAGGAAACTTAAAATTGCTGTAAAATTCTAAAAATTTTGAAAAACTTTACAATTTCGGAAAACATTGGCAAGAAATTTTAATAAATATAAAGAAATTCTATGAATTTATAAAAAATTCTAGAATCAAAGATAAAAATTCATAAATTCTAAAAGAAAAATTAATAAAAAAAACATTCTAGAACTATTTATTAATTAATCTTTTTAAAATCTGCAAGAGAAATTCTAAAAAGCTATCACAAAATACAAAAATTTTTAGCGAAAATGTTTAAATCTAAAATATTTAATTAGTAAACAATTCCTATACATGCAAAAGAAGTTTCGAAAAAATTCCAATTAGATAAAATAATAAATGTAGGGAAATTCTAGAAATCTCAATGAACAAAAATTGTAGACATGTGACAAATTCTAGAGGCAACGATAAAACTTCTTGGATTTTAGAATCCATGAAAAATTTTAGAAGCTTTTATGATTTCAAAAATTGTTAGAAAATATACTAAAAAAACCTTTAACAAAAATGAATACAACTAAAATATATATTCCTGAAATATTCTTGCAAATGCAAAGAAGTTACTAAAAAATGTTAATAAGAAATAATAATATATGTAGAGAAATCTGAATGAAATGCTAATAAAACTAAAATCATTAAAAAAATTGATCTAAAAGAAATTTCTAGAAATCTGAAAATTGCTGAAAAATTCTATAACTTTGGAAAACATTCTCAATTTAGATTAAAATAAAATAAGAATTTTCGGAAAACATTTGCAAAATTCTAGAATCAAAGATAAATATTCGTAAATTCTAAAAGAAAAATTAATTTAAAAAATCTAGAACTTTTTAAAATCTGCAAGAGAAATTTTTAAAAACAATCACAAAATACTAGAAAATTTTTAAATCAAAAATATTCAAAAGGTCTCTAAAAAAACTCCAATTAGATAAAATAATAAATGTAGGGAATTCCTAGAAATCTGGATGAAATGCTCAAAAATTCTAAATTTTCTGATAAAAATTATCGCATTTTGGATGATTGGTTTAAAGGAAACCTTTAAAATGAAAAATTTTAGTTTAGGCTGGAAGTACTACTGGAAGGCTATATGAGGACGAAGAAACACAATAATTATTATAATTATATATTGTAATACTATCTACAATAAAGATGTTCCATCTCTCTGAAAAATTTTAGCAATCTGGAAAATGCATTTTGGGAAAATCTAATATAAAAAGCAACCAAATGATGGAAAATGGAAAAGATGAGGCTGAAAGACCTAAGGTCGATAAGCTATGAAGAAGAAGAAGACGAAGAAGCACAATAATTGTTGTTATACTTAAATACTGTAATTACTATCTTCAATAAAGTTGTTTCACTTTCTCTCTCTCTTTCTCTCTCTCTCATTGGAAGAGATGTTAGAAGATTATACAAATTTTAAATAGAAATCTAAGATAAGAAGGTGACATAAAACGTGATTATAAAATAAAGCAGTAAAAACCTTTCTTCACACAGTTTATTTGAAATACCAAATATATATTTCGGACACAAAGTGACCGAAATATATATTTGGTATTTCAAATAAACTGTGTGAAGAAAGGTTTTTGGTGCTTTATTTTATAATCAAGTTTATCTTCACGTAACTCATCCAATTAATTTACTATGACATAAAACGTGCTATAAAAATTCTAGAAATTCTGAATGAAATGCTAAATATGCGGTAAAAATTCTTGCGTTTTGGGAAATACATATATTTTTTATTCTACAACCTTTTAAAAATCCTTAATGGCTGTAAGAAGAGTTTTAAGAAAACTATTAAAAGAAGAAAAAACTAAAATCATGAAATTGTTAGAAAACTTGAGGAAAATTTCGAAAATTAAAATTCATAAAATTACTGGAAAGTTCTTCAAAATAAGAAAAAGTTTTAAAAAAATCAATATAATGAATGTAGGGAAATTCTAGAAATCTGAATTAAATACTGAAAAAATTTGGAACCTCTTAAACAAATTCTCGGATTTTAGAAAAATTGTTTTCCAAAAAAAGTGGAAATTCTATAACCTTTCAAGAAAACTCTTGACGTTTGCAAGAAATTCATGGACAACTATGAAAAACCTGAAGACCGAAATAATATTTATTTGAAGTAAAACGTCTAAATATGTAAAAATGAGAAAAAAAGTTTAAATAGAAAAGTTACTAAAAAAAATATCAAAATACATGAGAATTTCGAGCGCTTGAAAATTCTTATAATTTGAAAGAGAAATTTCAAAATTCGTTTTGGACAACTATAGAAAATTAAAAGAAAAAATGCGGGAAAATATTTCAAGCAAAATAAAAACTAAATAAAACAATAAACGCATGAAATAAATGAAGAATTCTCTAAAAATAAGCATAATTTGAAAGAGAATCGTCAAAACAATTCCCAGAAAATGCTAGAAAATTCTATAACCTTACAAAAACTTTCTCGCAATTCGGAGAATAAAACAAGATAATTGAAAGGAATCTGTCAAATTATTCTCTATGTTTATATCAAAAAACATAATATTTATGAAGATTTGAAAATTTAAGACAATATTTAAACCAGTATTAACTTAGGGTTGTGAGATATGGGCCCTAAACAGGAGACAGAAAAGCAAAATTGGAACAACAGAAATGAAATACCTTAGAAAAATCAAAGGAGTAACCAAACTAGACAGTATGAGAAATGAAGATATAAGAGCAGATCTAAACATAGAATCAATCAAAAAGTACATCGAAAAGAAACAATTAAGATAGTGGGAACACATTCTGAGGCTTAATGACAACGCAACTGTTAAGAAGGTAATGGGAAGCACGAATTCCGGGGAAAAACAAAAGAGACAGGCCAAAAAATACATGGAAGAAAGCAGTGAAGCAGTATCTAGAAGAAAGACATAAAACATATACAGAAGCCGAAAGAATAGCGAATAGAAGAATTGGGTTGATTGATTTACTTGAAGATAATAATCACTTTGATAAAAACACTCAGAACCTTTCTTTAATATTTTATTGAAATATTGAAGAAAGGTTCTAAGTGTTTTTATCAAAGTTGGAAGAAGTTTATAGAAGAGAAATAAGAAGATAAATAGAGGAAAGAAGAAGCCTAGCCTTAACAATTAGAAGGGTATATGATTACACACACAAAATATTGTTTAAACAAAAATTGTTGAGTTTTTTACTTTAGTAATTTCGTATTATTTGGTTTTGAAAAATCCGCAAAAACAAAAAGCACCCACTTTCGGTTTTACCAGAAGCTGCAGCTCTTTTGACAAAGAATAAAATCTTAGGTTTTAGTTCAAAATTCTTTGCGTTCACTTGCACATTAGAAATTTGGTGTTGAACCAAAAGTGAATTTCTGACGTTCCCATAAAAGTTAAAGGATACTCACGTTCGATCATCTATACTTAACTCGTGATATCTTATTTGTGTAACGACCCATCATCAGTATAGCATTACTCAAAGTGATTTATTAATAACATCTCTATTATTACCAGCGTATGGATCAAGTCATCCTCCTTAAGAAGGGGTGTTTATCTCTCCCCAGTTTAAACGCCTAACAAGTGTATTCCTTCCTCGTGCCATAAATTCAAAGCGTAGGCAATAAAAAATGTCGAAATATATTTCATATCCCTATTAGAGCAATGGAAAAAAATCGAGGGTAACGTCGCCTCGGGGCAGAGGAGCATGTAATTTCCTTGCACCCCTCTTCCATTCCTTCCTTCGACGGCCGTCTTTATACAAACAAGGCCCGGGGCGCATCACATTTATCCATTTGATTACTCGAATATCAATATTACATTTACAATAAGTATACAAAATATTTTCATGTTTAAAGTGATGGTTGTGTAATAATTAACATTTGAACATCCTACACAGCGTACTTTTCGTCCTCCTTAATCGCATTAACGTCCAGGTAATCAGGTAGATGCCGTGCACTAATGAGCATTAAACATGCACTTACAGGTGGCATTTAATTTCATCCATCCGCATGCGACAGCAACCGGTCTTCATGATTCAATTTTTATGTCTGAAAATTGCACGCTACCAACGTAAATAAATTACTAAATTCACGACAGTGCTTATTAAATGTAAATAATGAAGATGGAGGGAAACCTTTATAATCTCCAGGGTGATATTTGTTTGCAATGGAATTGAAAAGGATGATTGATTAATGAAATTTTAGATGATATTTTGTTAGGAATGTAGACAATTAGGATGATTCATTCACACCTGGTTTTAAAATAGCAGAAATGCCAAGAGGTGCACGTGTAATAACAGTACGAAGTGCAATTAACGCTTTATCACTAAACGCAACTTATATTTACCTTCTTGAGTCGGGCAAGCGCTAAAAAGCTACTGGAATGTGGTCATTTTTACGATCCTCCAGATATTGGACACGCGAGAAATTTACTACTACCACGGTCGCCTTGCCACAAGATGAATCTTTAGAAAACTCGACACGTTCCTACTCGTACGAGATATTGCTTTGATGAAAAATTCAAAGTGCAGCTTCCTTTTTTTTATTGAAACTAAAAAAATGACTTACGATAAAAAAAACTTTTAGTATCCTTTGGATTTATTTATGTTTAATTTAAGTGCATTAATGGTGAAGATAATACTGTTTAGTATTTATTGCAAATGTGTCCTTGAATATTGTCTCCAAACATATCGAAAATTCTCACATAAAATTAAAAAAATTTAAACCGCGTTTTTCTGCTTCACCATATAGGCAAACCACATAAATGAGGAATATACTTGTAATAAAGATTTCCAAATTTCCTACAATGCTGAGGATGAAAATATAAAGAATAACTGAAACAAAAATTCCTTTTGTATTCTATCACATACTTCAGGACTTCATACTTCAGATTTCTAATTTTTTCAGATAACAGCAATTTTACTAGAGGATTCAAGAATTTTCCAACAATTTTTCTTCTAATACGAGACGATTTTTCATCATATAAAATATGATTTTTTCAACAATATCATTTTTTGTAGCTTTCCTGAATCCTCCAATATTTTTCCAACATGGCTTACTTTATCTTATTAGAACTTGTTTTATACTCAAAGAATTTTTCGATAGTTCTAAAATTATACTTATGATTTTGAGAACTTCCTTCGAAACATCTAATAATTTTCAGTGGATTTTCTTTTAGATTGATTGCATATTGTAGTATCTTTTGTTCAAGTTTACGAGAATTTTCCATCATTTCCTTATCTTAACAAAAATTTGAGGAATTTCCTTTTTAAATTTCTACATTTTTTTCATTTGCTGTTTGCGAAAAATTTTAGTGTTTTAAGATTTTTTCAGCGCTTTTTGTATTTATTAAATATAGAATATTTTCTTTCATTTTTTTCAGTTTTTGATTTAATTTATCAGTTTACCGGGAAATATTTTCTATTTTCCAGGAATTTTTGCTCTAAATAATAAGACTTATCCAGCAGTATTTGTTTTATTCTATTAGATTTATTTTAGCAGTTTCTGGCTTGAAACTATCTGAAAATGTTTCTGTTAGAATTAGAAACTATTTTTCGATTATTCTAGACAATGTTTCTTTATACTTTTCAGAAATATTAACCATTTCAGTCTTTAGCTATTCTAATTTTATTTGATCGTTTTCTATAACCCTTTATCTCTTTTTCCTCCAAATTACAATAATTTCCTTCAAGGATTCTTGAATTTCTCCCAAAAAGTGGACAAAAACACGATATAAAAGAAGATATAAAAGTTTCCGGATGTTGGTGAATATTATGCTCTAAAAAGGGCTTGAAGAGTTGAAGAACATCATTTGTAATTATGAACTCCGCCCGTGCTTCTTTCGTTCAAAATATTACGTATTTTTTTTTGTAATTAATTTGTTTTTATATGCATTTTTGTAAGAAAGAAGACCAAAGATCGAAATATATAAATAAATAAACATTATTCTTTTTTAGCTATTCTAAAATCATTTAAATGTTTTACCGAAGTTTTTTTATATTCTTTTACTCTCTAAATTTCCTTCGAAAATGCTAAAATTTTTCAACAATTTTTCATCCAGATTACGAAGATTTTTAACATTTCCTATTTTATTTTATTAGAATTAGAATAACTTAGAAGTTCATTTTCAGATTTCCAAACATTTTTCCAGAATTATTTCTTTCCAATCTTGGAAAACATTAAAAGTTTTTAGTTAAATTCAGCAATTTTTTTTTTAATTTTATTAAATATTCTACAATATTTTCTTTCATTTATCGAGAATTTTCTTGCTTAAGGTTAGCGGAATTTTCCAACAAATTTTAATTTATTATTAAGAAATTTCTTGCTTAAGGTTATCGAAATTTTTTTATCGAAAAAACTTCTAGACTTGAGTTTTTTCATTTTTTCCCCAAATTGCAAAAATTTCCTTCGAGAATTGTAGAATTTTTCACCCAGATTACAAAGATTTTTTTAACATTTCTTATTAGAATGATTTAGCAGTTCATTTTCAGATTTCTAAAAATTTTCCAAGAATTATTTCTTTCCAATCTTGGAAAACATTAAAAGTTTTTAGTTAAATTCAGCAATTTTTTTTAAATGTTATTAAATATTCTACAATATTTTCTTTCATTTATCGAGAATTTTCTTGCTTAAGGTTATCGGAATTTTCCAGCAAATTTGAATTTATTATTAAGAAATTTCTTGCTTAGGGTTATCGAAATTTTTTTATCGAAAAAACTTCTAGACTTGAGTTTTTTCATTTTTTCCCCAAATTGCAAAAATTTCCTTCGAGAATTGTAGAATTTTTCACCCAGATTACAAAGATTTTTTAACATTTCTTATTAGAATGATTTAGCAGTTCATTTTCAGATTTCTAAAAATTTTCCAAGAATTATTTCTTTCCAATCTTAAAAAACATTGGAAGTTTTTAGTTAATTTCAGCAATTTTTTTTAAATTTTATTAAATATTCTAGAATATTTTCTTTCACTTATCGAGAATTTTCTTGCTTGAGGTTATCGGAATTTTCCAGCAAATTTGAATTTATTATTAAGAATTTTCTTGCTTAAGCTTATCGAAACTTTCCAGCAAATTTTAATTTATTTTATCTAAGTTTTCCAAAAACTATTTCATATTTTCTAAAAAAACTTCTAGGCTTCAAAAGTGTTTCTATTTCTTTTTCCATATTGCAACAATTTCCTTCAAGAATTCTAGAATATTTCAACCATTTTCACCCAGATTACAAAGATTTTCTAACATTTCTTATTTTATTCTATTAGGATGATTTAGCAGTTCATTTTCAGATTTCTAAAAATTTTCGAGAATTATTTCTTTTCAATCTGGGAAAACATTCTAAGTTTTTAGTTAATTTCAGCAATGTTTTTTTTTTAAATTTTATTAAGTATTCTAGAATGTTTTGTTTTTTTTTATCGAGAATTTTCTTGCTTAAGCTTATCGAAACTTTCCAGCAAATTTTAATTTATTTTATCTAAGTTTTCCAAAAACTATTTCATATTTTCTAAAAAAAATTTCTAGGCTTCAAAAGTGTTTCAATTTCTTTTTCCATATTGCAACAATTTCCTTCAAGAATTCTAGAATATTTCAACCATTTTCACCCAGATTACAAAGATTTTCTAACATTTCTTATTTTATTCTATTAGAATGATTTAGCAGTTCATTTTCAGATTTCTAAAAATTTTCCAGCAATTTTTTTTTAAATATTATTAAGTATTCTAGAATATTTTCTTTCATTTATCGAAAATTTTCTTGCTTAAGTTTATCGGAATTTTCCAGCAAATTTCAATTTATTCCATCTGTGTTTACTAAAAACTATTTCATATTTTCTAAAAAAAATTCTAGGCTTCAGAACTATTCTTATTTTTTCCAAATTGCAACAATTTCCTTCGAGAATTCTAGAATTTTCAAGCAACTTTTGATTTATTTTATCAGTTTTCCAGAAACTATTTTATATTTTCCATGAATTTTTGCTCTAGACAACAAGACTTTTCCAGCAGTCTTTGTAATATTCTATTAGATTTATTTTAGCAATTTCTTGCTTAAAACTATCTGAAACATTTTCTGTTAAAATTAGAAAATATTTTTCGATTATTGTAGACAATGTTTCTTTATACTTTTCAAAAATATTAATTAATCATTTTCAGCTATTCTAAAATCATTTGATCGTCTTACAGAAGTTTTTATATTCTTTTTCTGTCCAAATTTCGACAATTTCCTTCGAGAATTCTATAATTATTACAAAGATTTTTTAACATTTCTTATTTAATTCTATAAGAATGATTTAGCAGTTCGTTTTCAGATTTCTAAAAAATTTCCAGAATTATTTCTTTCCAATCTAGGAAAACCTTGAAAGTTTTTAGTTTATTTCAGCATTTTTTAGAGAATTTTCTGGTTTAAGCTTATCGGAATTTTCCATCAATTTTAAATTTATTTCATCTGATAATTAGAAGGTTTCACTATTGTGAAATAAGACCAATCTTTTATTAAACCTTCTAATTAACATAAAAATGTTTCACCACGAGTTAAGTGAGAATTTAATTCATCGTATTATATCTGAGTTTTCCAAAATCGATTTCATATTTTCTAAACAAATTTTCTAGGCTTCAGATATTTTTTTCTCAGAAATATTTTTTTATTCTATTAGATTTTTTTACCAGTTTCTTACTCAAAATTATCTAAAAATAATTCTGTTAGATTTCTAATATGCTTTCGATTATTCTAGAATTACCCAACAATGTTTTTTTAATTATTTTTAGAAACATTAAACAATTTCAGTCTCTTTAGGTATTCTAATTTTATTTAATCGTTTTCTAGAACTTCTTTCCTCCAAATTACAACAACCTCCTTCAAAAGTTCTAGAAATTTTCTACAAATTTTCTCCCAGATTACATTTTTTGAAATTTCTTATTTTATTCTGTTGCAGTTTATTTTCGGAATTCAAAAATCAATCAATATTTCTCGAGGCTTATAGAATTTACTAACAAATTTTGTCTATTTTAAAAAAGATTTTGCTGTTTTTCAATTTATTTAGTATTCTAGAATATTTTCTTTCATTGGTCGAGAATTTTATTGCTTAAGCAGATAATTTATTTTATCTGAGGTTTTCCAGAAACTAGTTTTCACTTAAAAAAAAAACAGATTTTTTTACTGTAGACAACAAAACTTTTCCAGCAATTCTAGTTTTATTATTTTAGATTTTAGATAGCAGTTTCTTGCTCAAAAAATTCGAAAATGTTTGTGGTAGATTTCTAAAACGTTTTTCGATTACACTAGATTAATCCAACAAGGTTTCTTCATTATTTTTAGAAATATAAAGTACTTCAATTGTCAGTTATTCTAATTTTATTTTATCGTTCTCCAGAAGTTTTTCCATTTTATTTCCTCAAAATTGTTCTATAATGTTTCAACAACTTTTCCCTCAGCTTACAATGAGTTTTTAACACTTCTTACTTTATTTTATTAGACTACTCTAGCAGTTTATTTTCACCTATCTATCACCTAGATCATCTATCATCTATCTACTTATCTATCATTAGACAGCTGTTTGTTCTTCATCAATCAATTGCCAATTAATGTGTATTAAATAAATATTATCTGTTATCTGTCATACATCCTCTGAAATTTATTATCTTTTATCTGTAATCTATCGCCTGTCTGTCAGCTGTCATTTCTATTTCCATTTATCATTTGTATCTATTATATCAATACATTGTGATTGTTTTCAATTATCGTTTTGTTATATGTAATCTACCATCTGTCAGCAAATTTAATTTTTTATTTCTTATATGTAAACTGACATTACAAATTTTACATTTTTCATATATTAACAATCTAGAATCAACTGTTCTACATGAAATCATTTGTCATTTGTCGTCTTTTATCTGTTCTCTGCTTCTGTCAACTGTCATGTGTCATATAATATGTATTACCTGTTATTATACATTTTTCCTGTAAATAGAATTATTGTTTTTGTTGGGGGAATAAATCTATTATTATTATTATCTGTCGTCTGTCACTCATGTGTCAATTATCATCTGTTATTTAGCAACTAGTAACTCTCATCATTTGTCTTCCATATTTCATATACCATCTGTCATTTCAGAGTTGCTATCTGTCATTCATCATCTGTCAATTCTCCTCTGCCATCTGTCATATATTATCTGTTATCTGTAATCTGTCTATCAGCTGTTATTTGTGTTTTACTGCATAATTTTTATTTAATTTAAAATCTTAACAATTTACACTAAATATATTTTTTGTTGTATGTTATCAGAAATGTATCATCTGTCATCTATCGGTCATTTCTCATCCATTATTAAAATGAAAATCTTGATAATCAATTTACATTATCTCAGAGGAATATAACAAATGGCGAATAACGGTTGACAGGCGTGATAAATAAAAGGTAATAATTTTTAATGACAGGTGATAAGAGATAACAAAAAAAAATAATAAGTTTTTTTTATATATATTTATGTAGAGAGATGGTGGATTTAAAAAAATGGAAAACTGTTAACTCCTGATTGTTAATAAATGTTAAATGTTTGATGAAGGATCACAAATAACATGACAGGCGTTATTCGTCATTTGTTATCTATCCTCGGTCTCTGTCAAGTATTATCTGTTATCTGTCATCTCTAACATTGATTTTCTTTAATCTGTTATGTATTCATGTCATCAGCTCTTTTGGTATATGTTTCCTGGCATATACCATCTGTCATCTAACAGCTGTTTTTTGTTATTTATCATCTGTCAACTATCCTCTGCCATTCTGTCATCTATTACCTATAATCTGTACTTTTTCACTTGTTATTCACCATCTGTCAATTATCCTTTGCCATTCTGTCATCTATCAACTATGATCTGTACTTCTTCACTTGTCATATATCAACTGTCATTTGTTATTTTCCATCTAATATTTGTAATCTGTTTTATGTTAGTTGATATTTGTCACCAGCCATCTAACAGCCGTTATCTGTTATCTGTCATCTATCAACTGTCACTGTGATTTATTATTTGTAATTTTATATCGAAACAAGTCGAAAATAATTTATTAGCTGTAATCTAAAAAGTACTAAGTACAAAAACAAATGCAAATCTTACGATTTTATATTTGATATTTTTCCTACCTATCAAATTACAGAGGAATTGGTCTCCTGAGCACAATATAGACGCTCCTTGCAAAGGTATTTTATTTAAAGTTTTAAGATTTTATCAGCAACTTTTCTTTTGAAAAATATTTCTTTTGTTTATCGAGAATTTTTGTGCTTATGCTTATCGGAACTTTCCAGCAATTTTTAATTTATTTTATCGGAAACTCTTTCCTGTTTTTAAAAATTTTCCAAAATTTCTGGAATATCCAACAATTTTTACTTTAATGTTTCAGTGAGATTTCTAAAACGTTCTTCGATTATTTAATTATCCAACAATGTTTCTTTATTTTTAAGAAATATTAAACATTTCAATTTTTTGCTGTTATAAATTCATTTGATCGTTTTCCAAATTTTTTTCCAGTTTCTGCAACAATTTTTTTCGACATCTAAAATTTTTCAAGAATTTTATCTCTAGATTATAAAGATTTTTTAACATTTCTTATTTTATTCTATTGAAATGCTTTAGCAGTCTATTTTCAGATTTCAAGAATTTTCCTGCATTTAGTAGTAGTAGTAGTGTGGCTATCGACCACGTGATCTTTCCACCATATGATTTGTGTGTAAATGAGTTTGTTACTTTTTTCATTAATTTTAGAAAAATTCTTACTTATTCTTATAGTAATTTTAATAATTTCTCTTCCAAATTGAGTATTTTTTTCAAGGCTTCTATAATATCCTTCCTGATAGAGAAAATTTTGTATTATATTTATAAAATTTCTTAGCAATATTACCTTTAGATTTATTGAATATAGATGTTAGAAAATTCAATAAATCTAAAGGCAAATTTGCTAAGAAATTTTATAAATTAAGTACAAAATTTTCAAAATCTTATATTTCAAAAAATTTCTTCTTATTTTATCTTGTCCGAATTTCTTTTAATTTCTACGAGTGTTGTGATATTTTCTAGTAATTTCGTAATTTCTCTTTCAAATTGCGAGAATTTTTTTTCAGAGTATCTGGAACATTTCAGCAATACTTCTTTTAGATTTTTGACTATTACAACATCTTTTCTACAATTTCTGCGAATTTTCAACTGTTTCTTAATCTCACTTAATTTTTTAACAATATTTGTTTTTATACTCTATCTAAATATTAAAATACAAACACTAAATTAAAACATCACTATAATTTAATTACAAAGAGAATTTTTCTATACAGTATTACCACGTAGTAACGGTCGCAACTATTTTCTTCACAAAACTAACAATTTCATCACATGATAAATAAAAGACGTTTAGAAGATAGAAAAATATATTTGAAAACAACTTTTTTAAACTTTTTCATTTGTTTTCATTGATGACGTATACGAGGTACCATTTTTAGGAACATGATGAAGAAGATTGTTAAAATCTTCTAAAATTTTCTATTGATTCCTTAGTAAATTAGCCCTTTGCTTTAGTCCAAATTTTAAACGGGCTTTTCTAGAGTTTCACTGTTCATTTTGGAAAACTTTTTTTCTGATAAATGTACAACAGATTTTAATAGTTTTAAGTAATTTTTAACTCATCGATTTTCAATTTTTTTAAATATTTTAGATTTGTTTCTTTTTTCAGTGACCCCATATAATAAGCCCATATGAGATGTGACTTCAAATTAAAATATAAACTCGAAGTGAGACTATATATGAAGTTACGAATAAGGTATATATTAGTGCATAATATGCTAACCAAAGCATCTGAATGTGTGGCTCAAATCAAGTGACTATCGATATTTAAACATAAACAATTATGCAGATTAAATATTTAAAATTTAGTCGATGTTCTCCTTTACGAAGAGAAAATGTAAGAGTTGCCAGTTTAGTGTGATTTTATTCAAGTCGATTACAAACCATCAAGGTACCATTTTTTGTGATTCGTTTACAACCTCTAATTTTTAAGATGCATTTATCAATGTGGTATCATCAGCATATTGAATCAATTTCGCGCGTATTGTAGAGTCAGGTAGGTCATTGACACATATAAAAAAAAGTAAAGGTTCTAAGATGGAGCCCTGTGGGACACCATGCATAAATGCAAGGGATCAGATAAGGGCCCACTAGTTAATGTAAATTTTTTCCGTTCATCTAGAAATGACATTATTAACCTGCAACTGTCGGGGTTTAAAAAGTTTGTGTAGTAGAATTTCATGCGAGACACATTTTGACAGATCAAAAATAAATTCTTCAAAACAATCAATGGTCATTTCTACGAATTGTAGGACTGCGTCTGTTGTGGATCGTCCTTTCCTAAATCCAAATTGTTCGTTTCGTAAAAGCTTCATGTCTTCAAAATATTCCACTAATTGCATTTGGATGATTTTTTCATGAATTTTTCTAAAGATTGGAAGTAACGAAATAGGACGGAAATTATCAGGATCGTCACAATCACCTTTTTTTGTTAACTGGGATAACTAAAGCCTCTGGGAAAATCTTGTTCCGTATGCACATATTCAATAATTCAATAAATGGTAACAAAATAACATTTAGTACAGCTTTTTCTGCGTGACTGCAGAGTTCATAAATATCTTTACTTTTATTGTTTCTTAAGTTACCTATAATATATCTAAAAGTAATAGCACCTTCCGAAAATTTGAAATAGCATTTACAGTTGGGAGGATTGTTACATATTAAAACTATTGGGTGTCAACAGTAGGTTTAGATAAGGAGTTTACAATTTTGTAGCGACGTCAGAGAAAAATGTGTTACGTTCGATGAATAGTCCTGTAACATTAACGTAGATGAAATATTAACAAAAGTTACTTTACTGTCATTCCAAATAGTCTCCCATAACTATGCACCGCTGAGATCTGCTGAAGGCTGAAGGCTTCTTTTGGGATGAAGTTCAAAAGCATCGTCATGTTTCATTGAATGTCATGAATATCGTCAAATCTCTTTCCTTTCAAAGCGAGTTTGAGTCGTCGAAACAGGAAGAAGTTTGGAGGATTGAGATCTGGCGAGAATGGTGGATTATCATTTTGCGAGGAACTGTTTGAGATATTGGCCGTGTAAGGGCGAGCATTGTAAACAAAAAAAACATGAACCTTGTTGTGCGTACTGGGGTCGTACCATGCGTAGACGTTTCATAAAACGGTTCAAAATTTTAATGTACCTTGCAGCATTAATCGTCGTTCTCTCAGGTAGAAATTTCTTGAGGATATTGCTTCAACTATAGAAAACCATGGTGAGCATTGTTTTGATGCGTGATTTTTCTGCTCTGACCTTTTTCCGACGAGGTGATGCAGGAGAACGTCATTCCATGTTTTGCCGTTTCGCTTCAGTATCGTACCTGAGACACCAGGAGTCATCCTCAGTGAGAATAGAGTGCAAGAAGTTTGGTGTTTAGACATAATCTAGCGAAGTCTCTAAACGTGCCTGCTTTTGATCGTCAGTCAAGTGATGTGCCAGAAGACGACAATACGTTGTTCTCATCAAGTCTAGGTAATGATTTGGCACACGGATTCACAGTCAAGAACCAACGCACTCAACAAACACTTTGTAAAAGAAGTGTTACACGTTGTACAAACGATGCTCAACTAAACAGCGGTAGGAGCAGATGGTCAACACCTGCCACTACGCAGTTGCTGCGTTTTGTTTCGCCAGAGTTGCCAGATCGGTTGTTCCGACTTTATTCACCGAACTTTATTGTCAGAGATTCTATATTAACCCATCGTATTCTTGATCTATATCTCCATCAAAAATGCATTAAACCCAACGCACTCTTGATGTACATTAATAAATTTTAGGCTAAGATAAATAAGACATTAATTCATTTAGCGTACTCTTGACCTACCACAATATATTTAATCTTAATTCAGCGTATCTTTAAATGGTCTCGATGAATAATATATTAACATGACCAACTTCTGTAAGTAAGTATGAAATTTCGTCATTGGGGTAGGTAATGAACAATGAAGTAACGTATCGCAACTTTAATGGAGAAAAATAATGAATAGAAATAGAAAAATGAATGATCAAATAGTTTAAAGCAATTTTAAAACTCCTTAGTAAATTTATTTTTATCTTATTGTACTGAAAATGTAAAACATATATTTTAACAACGGCCAACTTTCATTTGTTTTTTGTAGATAAATATACTATTGCTTTTAATAGTAGTTCGCTATGTTTTAATTATTTTTCATATTTTCTTAGTATATATTTCTTTTCCATAAATTTGAACCTTTCCAAACAAATTTTAGAATTTTTGTTAAATTATTTTTTTTTGATTTTTTGTTGATTTTATTTTATCGAGACACTTACGAGTTTTTTTTTCTTATATAAAATCGTTGTTTTTATTATTTAGCGTAATATCGACTTACCTCAATAAATTATATATACCCAGATTATTCTTCATGTAACTCCACCAAAAAATACATTAAACCAACAGTTATTTAAGCAGAAGTTGTCGAAACTATAGTAACAGATGTTACTAAAGCAGTGATACCAAAAATGTTATTTGATTTATTTCAAATAATCTATATATATATATATATATATATATATATATATATATATCACAATTACTTTTTGTACAACAAAATACAACAGCAACGATTGGTGACAATCCCTAAATCTCTTCTTAATGTTAATTAGTATGTTTATGTGGATAAATGAATTTAACTGCTTGTAATAACTTTAAAGGCCAATTATAAGATAAATAATTATTACGCATTAACTAAGGATAATAATAACTGGATAGAAATAGCTAATGTTTAATCTTTAAAAGCTTTTAAATTATTGTTTTAGTTTTAGATCTAAAGATATGTTAGTCCTCCATTGAAGAGAAGATAAATTTAGATAACCTAAAATTACCTAAAATAAGTATTATCGTTTAAAGTTTTCTTTTTCTCAGTTGAAAATATTTTTGCTTTTAAAGCGTTAACTTTGATTATTGCCAAGTTGATTAATTTAATTATTTTTATTAGGTACACTTTCCTTAACAATGAAAATTCCTTTTCGGTGGGTCGAATGACTTTCCGAAATTACCTCGACCTCAGGGATCTTTTGTAATTATCCCTGACCTACTTAAGTCCCTCAATGTATAGACTTTTTACTTAATCTACGATAGTTTGAGGGTTAATATGTACCAATTCATCTGGCTGAAAATTCATTCGAAATTAAATCAACGCAGTCAATTGATTGGGTACAGACGTGTTTGAATCGCACCAAATTGCAGTAGTTAATTATATCGTAGGAACATTGAAAATTCCCTGAAGTTATCGAAAATTGCAGCCATTTGAATAATTCGGTGGTAGAATAATGACTTTATCATTTCTTCGCGTAGTGATGATGAGACACGACCGAAGCTTGGCGGTGATTACGAATTCCGAGCGAATTTTAGTTCCCTATATAGCAGTAGAGTAGAGTAGTCCAGCCTCTTTCGGCAATTTGCATTTTCTGAGGTCGACAAACCTCAGCATTAAATGCCTGACATTCAGGTAGACCGAATGCACCGGAATAGAGAGAGGAGGGAACGACTCGTAAATTCTTGCCCAAATTTGTTCGCAGCTGTCCCACCTACCAAAATAAACTCCGAGCAGTTACAGATATAATTTACGAGTGAAATGTGCAAACGTACAATAACATAAATCAACTAACTGGTAAAAATATCAATGGTGGGATATTAATAGATTCATAAATTGTATAACCCAAATTAATATCATTATTATGGAATAAAATAAATATTTTTCGTATAAGATTCCAACAAGAGTGTGCTTCGATGAGAATCAATTATTGATAAAGCTGTTAAAGTTTTTCTTGAATAACTTTCTCATTTATCACTTGGTGAAACAACTATTACTGATGAAGGTTTAAATTAAATTACACTTGGTTTGTTTCACAATTTTTCTTTATTTACTCGATTAGTTTCGCTTTCTAAGGCATTATTAAGAGTGGGTTACAAAATAAACTAAGAATTTTATTTATAATCAGGTAATACGGGATTTTAAGATCAGGGAATTCCAAATCTCCTCGTTCTCGTTGATGAGGTGTTAAAGGTTTGCATCTAAGATACAAGTCAGTTTTGTTATAGAGTAAAATAATGTAATTTCCTCTACTCTTTAGGGGATGCTAATTTAATTGAGTGAAGAGTTATTTATATAGGATATGACATCTTCTAAACATTTCTGATGAAAGTGTAAGATATTTTAGGAAGGATTATTTATTTAACTTAATACTTAATTACGATAAGACAATGAATTAATTGGAACATATCCTCAGCTTTCTTCGTATCCTCTATAAACATACTTTATCTAATCGTGTTTAACACGAACAAACTGGCTATTTACATTCCGACAATTCCTCACCATCGCCGTCTTCTGCGCCTCCCTTTTAATACGGGCATTATCTAATCGTGAGCGAGCGCAGATAAACTAGATGCGTTTCAACAGCAATTTATCACAAATTAAACTTGGCAGACCACGCAAACGGTCGCGATTTACATCTACCGAAGGACCACATGCCACGCGCCGCTGACCAACTTTTGCGAATCGAACAAGCGGCGGAATTCAATTCCTGCGACGGGAAATGGAACCTTGATAATCTTTATTTATGTAAACCCCGCAGAAGAAGAGAAGAGGAAGAAATACAGAAAAAAAAAAACAAAAATCTTCGCGGCCTTGTGCCGGCATTAAATGCTAGAGTGGAGATGATATATGTCTTCGTGTATGGCTACCAAAACGCCAAAACAAACAGTAAAACGTCGCGATTAATTACCATTTTGACCGCATCAAATTTACGAGCTCGCCTCTGCCTTAACGATCAAGAGGTAGATAATGTAGAGGAGTTTATTGCCCACAGTGGAGCAAATCATAAAGTAAATCAAATAGGCTTATATATATAATTTAATTTAATAAATAGTGATGAGATCATCATAATACATTTCCTATTAGTTTTGATGATGCTTTACTGATTGGAGATAAATCAAATAATGTCTAAAATGTATTAATGTAGATCAAAAGTGCGTTGGGTTTAATGTATTTTTGATGGAGATGTAGATCAAAAATACGATGGGTTAATATACAACCTCTGACAATAAAGTTCGGTGAATAAAATCAGTACAGCCGTAATTACAAAACAACAATTAAAGTTTGTCTAAATGAAACGGTGAAGAGTTTATATAAAAAACACGTTTAAAACACTAAAATAAAAAAGAAATTTAATAAAATCGAAAATCGAATAGTTGCTTAAAACTATTACAAGCAGTTGTAAATATTTACTTGCAATGAAACAAATGAAATATTGCCAAAATAAAACACTGAAGACTTTCTAACATTTAGAATTTGTAAGAAAAAAGAATAAAATATTAAAACAAAAATAGAGTTTAAAATTACTTAAAACTAATAAAATATGTTGTGTATTTATCAGAAAAATAGTTTAGAACTCTAGAAAAGCCCGTTTAAAATTTGAACTAAAGCAAAAGGCTAATTTACTAAGGATCAATACAAAATTTACAATTCTTCTACAATTACTTCACCCTGTTCAAGTCTCTTGAAAAATTCTAGGTGTGGAAGAATTTGCAATTTAACAATCTCCTCCTAATCATGTTCCTAAAAATGGTACCTCGTATACGTCATCAATAAAAACAATTGAAAAAGATAAACTACTGACTTGAAAAACTTTTATCCGTATTTTTTATATTTTGTTGTTTTCAATTATTTTTTCCTATCTTCAAAACTTCTTTCATTTATCATCTGCTTAAGTTGTTAGTTTTGTGAAGAGAATGATTGCGACCGTTACTATGTGGTAATAAATACTTCTGGAATTTATGTGATTTCTTTTTTAATTCAGTGTTTGCATTTTATAATTTGAATAGAGTAAAAAAACACATACTGTTAAAAAATTACATAAGATTAAGCAAAAAATAGTTGAAAATTCTCAGAAATTAAAGAAAAGTTGCTGTAATAAAAATCTAAAAGATGTATTACTGAAATATTACCGAAATTTTGAAGAAAAAAAAATATTGCGCAATCTAGAAGAAAAATTCTTTACTCTTTTGAAGCAGCATTGAAGATGCATAATTAAGGGTTTGAGTGGAAGATCCTTCGAAGAAGTGAACTCAGCCCGTCCTCCCTTCGGCCAAAATTTTGAGTATATTTTCTTATTTTGTAATATTTTGGAAATGTTGTTTGTTAGAAAGGAGTGCAAAGATGTAATAAATGAATAAATAAATAATAAGAGAAATTCCGATAATGTTTTGAAAAATAAGATAAGATACAATTATCGAGCAATTTCTTCCAGATTGATAGAATTTTGTACTAAATTTAAAGGATTTATTAGCAACCTTGCCTTTAGATGGTTTAAATTTACTAGCACCTATATTCAATAAATCTAAAGGTGAGAGTGCTACGAAATTCTATAAAGTTAGTACAAAATTCTCGCAATCTGGAAGAAATTGCTCGATAATTGTAGAAGAAGAAAAATCTCACAATTTGGAAGAGAAATTAAGAAAAATTCCCATAGGATAAAGTAATATTTGAAATTAGTGAAAAACGCGAAGGAAAAAATGGTTAGAATATTCAAGAAATGTGAAAAAGTTTCGACGAAAATTCTTGAAAATTCCGATAACATAAAGCAAGAAATGTTGCGAAATCCTTTTAAATTTGCATCCTTACTAAAATCAAACACCCTTCGTAACCCATCTAATACCCTCTTATATGAATTAACCCAAGTGTTCCCTATTGAAGAGCGTTTGAAACACCTATCCCAAAATTTTGCCACAAATCCCCATAACCTTGAAATCCTTAATCAATTGTTTAATCCTCGTAACTCTTTAATTAACCCAAAGCCAAAACACCAACAAATCACCATTCATCAATTAATCTCATCAGTTCATAATGACATTAGCGATCATAACTTTTGAATGACAGAAGACAGTTAATTTCGTGAGAAAGAAACAAGTCTGTACACTTCACAAGTAAAAAAAATATTTGGTTGTAATAATAAGGATGTTTTCTCTCTCTCTTTTAAAATAGAAGAAAAGTTTCTGGAAAGCTCTAAAACCCTAATGAAAATTTGGAGCAATTTTAGAAATCAGAAAGTAAACTGCTTAGGCAGTCCAATAGAATAAAATGGTGATGTGGCAATCATAGTACTTTCCCTATGTTTTACAATTACTTGTTATATGATTTTCCTTTAACTCATATAGTTTATTAGCCATAGGAAAAATGTCAAAATTATTAATTTTTAATTTTTTTTATGAACTTTATGAAAAACATGCTTAAATAAAATTTGTTCAGTTTTTCATTCTCTTCAACTTTTTTTAATTTCTAGTATTAAAGTATTACAAATAAAAATGTTTAATTTTTATTGTAATTTAGGAGTAAAATTCTTAAAATTCTGAAGAAAAAATTGCTAGATATACTAGAATTATTATTTTTTTAAATAAATCCAAAAAGATAATTGATGAAATATTAATAAATTCTTGGAAAGAAAACGTACAAAAATACTCATGAACAATTATTAGAAGAAATCTGGAAAGAAAGCGCTATAATATTCTAATAATCTGGAAAGGAAATGGTTGAAGAAAAACATTACAAATGAGAAAATACATTACAAAAAAAAAACTGATAAAACAAAGTTACAATTTCTTATAAAAGTATGTGGAAAATTCTAAAAATTTTGAAAAAACTGATACATTTTACAAACTAGAAAGAGAAACCCTAAGAAAACTCTGAGAATTTAGAATTAAAAATTCTAAATCTAAAGCGTTAGAATTGTATGGAAGAAAAATATCAACAAGTTATGGAAAAATGTACCAGAATCCTTAAAAATGAAATTCCCAAAATTGTTCCTAAAAAATTTTCATAATAAAATTCGGAAATAGTCATAATTTTTCGTAAAATAGAAAAATAGTTTTCGAAAAATCTTGAAATCCAGAAAAAAAAGTTGTTTGATGAGTATTACTGAAAAAAATATCTTACAGTTTAAAAGAGGTCTTTGGGAATATTCAGAAAAATTAAAATTCACTCTATTACATACTAATAACATTTTTAGAAATTGATTGTATGTTAGAAATTTTTACAAAATTCCCATAAGATAATTCAGAAAACAGTGATAATTTAACTAACAAGGAAAGAATAATTGCTTAAAAATTCTAGAAATCCTCAAAACAATAATCATGGAAGATTTTTGAACCTCTAAAAATATTTCAAAGATAAAATCCACAATATTTTGTGAATTCAAAAGGAAAACGAAAAATCTCTTACAATTTAAAAGAGATATTCCTTAAAAAATATGTAGAATTCAATAGAAAAATTAGATTGTTTTCAAAAAAGAAAATTGTACGAAATCTAGAAATTTGAAAGAAATACTCGTATTCTACAAATAAAAACAATTCACTGAAATCAAAACCATTAAAATATCTATACACGGGAAAAAACGTGCCTTAGGCTTCAGATATGAGGAGTAAAATGTAAAAATTGCAAATTGGAAGAGAATAAAAGGAACACTGACGAGAATGATGTGTGAATTTTTTTGGAATTCTGGAATTATGAGAGAACAGTTCTTACAAAGTCTCTCTTCTACAAAAAATTAGAGAAAAAAATTAAAAATCTCTGATAAAAAAGTATTAAATAAAAGATCCCCAAAAATTTTGATAAGATAATTTTAAAAATAGTGATAACTTCTGTTATAATTGAAAGAAAATTTTCTCGAAAATTCTAATAATCCCAAAAGAAAGTTAAGGGTATATTCTAGAAATTGGAAAGATTTAAAAAAGACATTCTGGAAAATTTAGAAAATTATACAAATGTAAAGCTAAAAAAGTATAAAACGATTAGGAAATTCTTTATTTCTTATATTACAGAAAAATTGATAAAACAATTTAGAACAATTTAACAAAATTCTTGCAATTTAAAAGATAAATTCTTATAAGTTAATTAAAAAATAGTAAAAATTATTAAAAAAATGATACGAAACTTGCTGAGTTGCTCTGAAATAAATTCTAAAAATAAAAGTAAATTTTAGAAAAGAAATATTTCAAAATTTCAAATAACATAAAATCAAAAAATATTTAAAATATTAAAAACATAAAAAAATCTGAAAGTAGAGAATTCTTATAAAATTAAAGAAATATTAATATGCAAAATTCTAAAATTACCGGAAAAAATGCATTCTTGAAAAATTCAGATGGCATAAAGCAAGAAATATATAAAATTCTTGAGAAATTAAGGACAAATAACAGAAAAATTTTAGAACACTTAAAAGCGGTTCTAGAAATCTAAAAAAAAGTGAAAAACTTGTGATGAATTCTCATTAAATTAAAGAAAAATTGTACATTGTTAAAAAATTTAGATGATATATAGCAAAAAATGTCTAAAGTTCTTTACAAATTACTGAAAAAATCCTGAAACTAGAAAAATTCTAAGAAAATTCTAAAAATCAGAAAGATACGTTTCTGGAAAATTCTAGAAATCCTAACTAAATTTGGCGTAATATCTAAAGTATTTGAGAAACTCTGGAAAGAAAATCTTATTTTAGAAATACGTTCTTAAAAATTGGATAATATAAAGCAAAATGTGTTAAAATACTTGAAATCTGACATAAAAATTGGTGCAAAATATATATTAAGAAATGGCAGAAATTTCTAGAAAAATTGAAATATTTTTTTCTAAGAAAAGTATCACAATTTATAAAAGACATTGCTGAAAACTACATTCAAAGCAAGAATTGTTATTATTTTATTTGAAAAAGAAAATTGACAAAGTAAAATTTTTGAGTGTGTATCTTAATAAAAATTATATATATGATACGTGGAAATGATTTAAATCAAGCTTAAATGAGATTAGTCATTTATATTTAAACTTAAATTTGGATTCTGCTTCATTTTTTATTATATACAAGGTTTTATTGTTTTGTAAACAGCAAAATCATCAATAATTGTATTTAAGGTTATCGTGTATATGTATGGTGGGTGGATGGCCTATCTCACCCTTCAATGAGTAAAACATAAATGAGGGTTTTATTTAAAAGATGTAAAATATAAATAAATACAAAATAATTTTTAGAGATTTTTTCATACAAATTTTTCACTAATTTTTGATGATTGGAGGGTAGGATAGAGGCTCAAATCGGTAAAACATAATCGAGGATTTTAGCTAGAAGTTGTAAAATGTAAAAAAAACATAAAAGAATGGTGCTGTGGCCATCATAGTAATTTCCTTACATTTCTCTCGAAAACTATAAGTTTTGCGCAAAAAGGCTATTCTTAATAATTTGTTCATTTTTGAATTGTCTATTATTATTTATAATATAAATTTCATGTAACTCTAATAATTTATTAACAATTGGCAAAATATATCAAAATTTTCAATTTAATTTTTATTTTCTCGAAAGTTAAGAATTTTATGAAAAACATGTTTCGATAAAACTTGATCAGTTTCTCATTCCCTTTAACTTTTGTCTGAAAAAGTTCGTAAAATTTTTCATATTAAAAAAAATAAATCGTAAAAACAAAAAACGGTCTCGAGTAAACATCCACTTCCGGTTTTTGAATGTTCACCAAAAGCTTTTCAGTTTTAATTTTTAACAATTAAACCTTAAGTTTAAAGTTTCATCTCAATCCGATCATTCGTTTTTGAGATACAGCGCCCACAGAGATTTTCATGCACGAAAACAATACTTCCCCTATATATTCTACATGGGGAAAGTAAAAATAGGAAACCTTAAAAAAACCTTTTGTATTTGGAAAAATTGTTGAAAAATTCTAGAACTCTCGAAGGAAATTGTCGCAATTTGGAGACACAAATAGAAACAATTTTGGAAAATGATCAAATGAATTTATAACAGCTAAAAATTGGAATGTTTAATATTTCTAAAAAATAAAAATAAACCATTGTTGGATAATTCTTGAATAATCCAAAAACGTTTTAAAAATCCTCCTGAAACATTTTTAGTGCTGAATAAGTCTAAAGTATTTTTCAGGAATTTTGGAAAATTTTTGTTTTAATAAAACTTGTTCAGTTTCTCATTCCCTTTAACCCTTTCGTCCCGAACGGTACATAAATGTACTAATAACTTTATAAAATCCCTAAATGTTCAACTTATCGTTTAATAGCAGCGAGAATTGTACCAGACCGTAGTTTTTGGTTTCAGGCATGCGCCTTATGTGTTAAAATGTTAGGTTAGAGATGTTTGACTGCCCAAGAAAGTATTTTTTGTGGAAGAAAAATATTCTGGTACAATTATAGTCTTTATTTTACTGTTAACTTTCCGTGTTTTGCGTGGTTTTGTGTGTAATACTTCTATAAACGTTGCCAACACTCAGGTATGTATCATTTGTTTCTATTTTGTAAATTCTTTATCATGTTTCGGAGTGGTACATCTATTTACCAGCCGGTATTTTGGTACACATATGGACCATCATTATATTTTTTAAAATTTTAGTCCTAAGATGAATCGTCCTTTGCCTGAAAAGGAGTTGCAAACTATCATCGATGAGCTTAAGGATGATGAAGATCCGTTTTCGTCTGGATCAAGCGACGATTATGAACCAAGTGATGATGACGATGACGAAGCAGATTTATCGGAAGCTACCACTTTAGGAGTTACAAAAACTATCATAACTGAAAAAGAAACATAGAGTTCTGATAATTAGATAAAACACGAATATATTTCGGAAAATCTACAACAAATGAGTCTTATTAAGGCTACAAGAAACAAATCACTTTTGAAACAACTACTTCTCTAGCTAATACTTTAGAGAGTTCTGAATCTGAATCAAGTTTATCAAGTGATTCTGAAGTAGAAGAAGGAAATTTTAGTCACAATAAAATAAATCGTATTCTCGATTGGACGATCCCCGACGATCAGTTTGAACCCATCAAAAAACTTCAACCTGAGAGAGCTTGTGAGCTTGCTGAAGATATTACCAAGAAGTTAAGTCCAATGCAACTGTTTCATAAAGTTTAAATAGTCGACTGTACTAATCAGAGACTTGATATGTTGAATAAAGATAAAAAGCGTAAAGAAAAGATGACAGATATAGGAGAAATTAAAAAATTATTAGGATGCATCTTTATTATGTCGTACAATCACCTACCAGGCCTGAAACATTATTGGAGTCAAAAAGAGTCCATGGGAAATCGTACAATCGAAAAGGCGATTTCTCGAGATCAAAACTTTACTTTTCTCCGCCAGACAAACCACCGAATGTGTCAAAAACTTATTACATTGACGAATTGATATCATGTTTGAAATATACAAATGCCGTCAAGATAGTCACTACCAAAGTATCGACGAGTCCATGACAAAATTCAAAGGCCGCACATCGCTGAAGTACAGTACATGCCCCTAAATCCAACTAAACGAGGAATAAAACTGTGGCTTCTTTGCGGTTATACTTACGATATCGAATTGTACTCCGATAAAGAATCTCCTACGAGTACTTCTAGTAAGGATGGATCCTTGGATCTTGGTGAACGGGTCGTCAAATCTCTTGCTTCAACAATCAAATCCAAAAATGTTGTTTTGTGCTTCGACAGATTTTTTACAAGCGTAAATTTATTAGAGACGCCGAATTATGCTGCGTTAGGTACCTGCATGGCAAACCTCAACGTGGACAGTCTGCATTCAGAGTACTTCTACAGGATTGCTATGTGTGAGCAATGGCAAGATACTAAAGAAGTATTGCTACTAAGTAATTGCCACAAGCCTAATTTGAACACAGTTACAAAAAGGACCAAAACTGGTGATCAGGAGACAATTGAGTGTCCAGAAGCAATTTCATTCTATCGCAAGAAAATGGGAGGAGTTGATCGAGCTGATCAATTCATAGGCATGTACGACCACGACAGGAAATCTGCTAAATGGTGGAAAAAAGTGTTTTATACGTGTCTCAGTATGTTTGCAGTAAATGCATGGATTATTTATAATGATTTAAGACGTAAGAATGAACAAATTCCTTATCTTTGTTTCATAGTAACTCTTGCCGAAGAACTAATCACTCAAGGCATGACAATTACCTCCATGCTTCCACCAAAAAGGGGTCCTCCTTCTATGAAAAGAAAACTTTACATTAATCATTGCCTTAAGGAACACTTGACCTATACCAATAAACAATTCATTGCTAATTCACAAATCATTGCCATACCAATAAATACTATTAACCTACATCAATAAATTATTAATTGCCCTTGTGTTATCTTGACCTAGATTAATAAATTATTCTTTGTACTAGCGGACTCTTGACCTATCCCAATTAATTATTCATTAGTGTAGCGTACTCCTGACGTATCCCAATAAATTGACCTAGAATAATAAAATAATCATTGCCCTATCGTACTTTTGATCTAGGCCAATACTTTATTCATTGTTTCGTTGTAAAAGGCACAACCAATGGATGGATGGATGGAAAACCGGTAGAAGCATATGATCGGACGAAGACCTCGAGAAATTTAGACAAAATGCGAAGATGCAGTGTAATATACCCAGCCAACTAGAATATTCACCTCATCGTAGCATAGGATGACAGTTACCATCCGACGTTAAACATTCAGGCGTAAATAAATGTAATTGGTTAATCGTGGAAATAAATATTTATATTCAAATAAACAAATTATCTTTAATTAGCTTTTACGCAAAAAAATGATATTTATAATCCAAGCACGGTAATTTATTCCGCTGCAGGCAAATACATAAATAGATACACATCTTAATGGACGGTAATTTACAATGTATTTATAGAGATTGTATTGATTAATGAATAATAAATGAGGACTTTCTGTTTATGCATGAAATTTAAATCGAATTTAACAGCTAACATACCTTCGGGTGATCCTAATTAATCACTTAGTCAATGAATGGAAGCTACACGCCAAAACCGCATTTAAATAATGTAACATTCTTGAAGCGAACAAGCTAGTCTCAACTGAAATGAATACATGAATTTAAATATGAATAAATATGAAGAAATTGGAATGCAACTTCAAATATTAAAAAAGCAAATATCGAAACATCGAATTATAGTTATAATTAACAATAATAACAGGTTACGATCTATTGTAGATCCCATCAGCGCGAAGCAGTCAAATAATAGTTTTCTTGTAAATAACAATCACAGATCCGTTTCGATTTATAGTGGGTATCATCAGCGTAGAATATTTGAAGTTTTCAGTGAAACTGAAAATAAAGTTTAAAGTGGTATAAAAAAGTAAATGTGTTTTCTTTATTCTTAATATTGAAATGTACCACGAAGTGAACGCCGTTAAGATCCAAGAATTATTTGAAGTTTTATTATGAATCAGAATTTCTGTTTGTTGGGATTGTTTCTGCAATCAGGTTCCCAGGTGGCAGCGGACCTCCCTTATGAAGTTTTATTATCTTCAATGTTATCTTCACGAAATTATTACGTAAGACAATCTCGAGACACGTGTTTCGGTGTAGTACAGCTCGTCAGTGAGGCTACGCCTTCAGATATTTTATAAATATCTTACAGTATGAAGCGTAATATTTAGATTCTTGAAAATCTAAACTAACTACCCTTATAATTAATGAATACATCTTTTAAGTGTTCGTTGCGTGAACTCTAAGAACTAATTCAGTTAGAGAAGTGGGCGTATAAAGGATTATCCCAGTGATCGCCGCGGAGATAATTCGAAGCTAACTGTCTCGTACTGAAAACACAATTCCCTGCACACTGCAGGAAGTGTGCGATGTCCTGCGGCCAAAAACGGCACCTAGCGATCCGCGGCCAGCGAATAAATTGCCTCATAAAAGCAATGATGTATTCCTTTGCCCTTTGACACATTTCCCAGATGAATGCGGCAAGGTAGAAATCTTGCAACTCTCTCTTTCCCTCTACCCATACTTCTCTCATGTTTTTTTTTTTTTGAAAAATGCGAGCGCTCAAGGTAATTTCGCGGCGTTCCTGCTGGCCATTACATTACATTAACATTGTGCAGTGCATGCGGCACATTGTTATTGATATAATATCATGAGTTGTGGCTTTTATAACATGATTTACTCGCCTAAGAGCCCAACGAGAGAGCTCGAGAGGTGCTCAAATTGTGCGCGCGTAACGCCCCCCTCCTCCACCCCCCTTTCGCGATTTATTTACGCCGACGATATACTAATTGCTTTTTAATGCTCCACACGGCCACGATGTTGATCTTGGTAATTTACATACCAAATACCCATAAACAGTGTTGATGTTACATACGAAACGGTAGATATCTTCAAGCTGCATTGTTCAAAATTAATCTGCAGTTATTTACATACCATAGAAAGATAAAACTAGTTTCAATTATTAGAATGAATTTAAGCATCAGCCATTATTAAGGGCTTGATTGTTTATCTTTTTGTAGGAGGTTATAAGATGTAGTTCAAAGCTAGAAGAAGTGTAATGGATGAATAGTTGATGACTATGTGATACACTATAAGATACATTAGTAGTTAAGTGCTTTTAATTGACGATTTATCTTATCGTTAAATTATATTTCATTAAGTGATGATTTAGCAGAAAGTTTGTAGTGATTTAATAGTAAAAAGTATTACGACAGTAAAATTTTAATAGCTGATTATAAATTCAATTTTTTATAATATGAAGATAAATTTATAGATATTCCTTTCTAAACGAAGATTTAACAATTAGTTAAATACTTCATTCGTTTTTCCTTGCAAAGTTGGGAAAATTAAGAAGCTTGAAGTACAATTAATTAAATCCTCACTGAAACATTTTTATGTTATTTAGATAGTTTCACTATTTTAGTAATTAAGGTTAAAGTAATTGTCTAATATTATCAAGTTTGCGACTTGAATTTTAATGCATTTAAAATTTTGTTAAAGAAGATGTTGAGGTTTTTAATTGTTGTTTTGGCAAAATAAAATCCAAAAAACTTTCAAATAAACAACCATTTTTTTACTGAAAGTTTTTCATCTCTTTTAACAAAGAATACAACCTTAGGCTTTTTTGAGCTTAACGTAGCGTTTTCAGAAATTATCCATGGAGAGGTATATTCACAGCTACACACATTTCGTTTTCTAAAAAAATGTTTATTTGTTCCTAGAAACTTCAGAACGGATATTTTTAATGAAAAAAGTTTTCAAATAGTTTCTATACTTCGAACAAAGCATTTTAAAGTCTGATATTTGGCTAATAATATTGTTGAACCACCGTGGGTAAGTTGAAAAGACTGTTTTGCACAAACCTTTCTTATCAAACATTGGCAGAGGAAATAATACTCTAACAAAGAATAAAATTCGAAATCAGATTAACCTTTTTCGCGATACGAATATACACATTTTGATTCGGTTACTAGGAAACTCAAAATTAATATTTTCATTTTTTAAATATCCAAAAAAAATTCTCAAGTTAATAATCATTTCATAAGGATAATAATAAATGAGTTATAAAGATCTTATCTTATTAAGCATTGCAAGAGAAAATAATCTTCAGACCAAAAATAAAACGTTAGAATTAAAATTTGAACACAAAATAACGTTTTTAAAGATACGATGCCCACAAACAAAAACAAAGACAAATACGTACAAACTTTGATTTGTTAAAAAGACAATATCCAAGAAAAAAACTACATGCGTTGTTTATTGACTTAAAGGCAGCAGTTATTTGATAGAGAAAAATTATATGCATATCTAAAAGAGAAAGGGATAAGTGAGTATCTGGTTAGACGAATAGAAGAAATTTACTCAGAAACTATAAATAGTGTATATGTAAATGGGAGAATGGGAAAAATATTTTGAACGGCGGAAGGGTTGAGACAGGGATGTCCACTGAGTCCCATGCTTTTTGGGTCTACATCACAGATATAGAAGAGAAACTGAGAAAAATGCAGATGAGTTGGGTTGTGGTGGAAAAAGAAAAAGTATGCTTATTAACATATGCTGATGACATGGCTATTGTGGCAAAAGAAGCAAACGAAATGAAAGAAATAATAAGATGCTTAGAGAAATATTCATGAAAGAAAGGGCTGGAAGTAAATGTGGACAAAAGAAAAATTATGAATTTCAGAAAGGCGGAAAGAAGGAATAGAGCAAAAAATCGGAAATGGAAAGGAAAAAATATAGAAGAAGTAAGAACTTTTAAATATCTTGGATATGTGTTCTACACAAACAACAGTAAGGACGAACAAATTAAAAGCTTAGCGCAAAAGGCCAACAAGTATCGGGAATTAATGAAAGAAAGATTGGTAGTATTAAAATTAAAAGAATGCTGTTTGACAGATTAGTGAGAAGTATAATGTTGTATGAAGCAGAAATATGGGAAATGGAAAGAACAAGAAAAAATAGAGGCTGTGCATACAATAATAATAATATTAGATAAATAAATTAACAATACGTACAAAGTATTAGAAATGGGAATTAGGACTAGACATAGAATCTCCAGCATACATTTTTATAAAGAGGCATACTAAGAATAGAGTTAGATACGAGGATAGATTGAGAAAATGAAGTAAATGTAGAATCCTATAGGAATGTTGGAAAGAAAAGATACAGAAATGGTTAGAACAACCAAAAGACAACAGAAGAATATATTACAAAAGAAATAGTTCCGCTGTTAAAGAAGTAGAAGATATGAGAGCTATCGGAAAACATTTGTACATCGAAATAGTGAAGAGAGATAGGGATATACAATTTGCAAGAACGAACACCACGGGTGTACGAGACTAGGCACAATGCGAAATACAAAGATATAAACGACACGCCAAAATATTTAGAAATAACGAACTTAAGTAAAACTGGCCAAAATTTCATTGCAAGATTCAGTTGCGGAAAGAAGGAAAACAAAAAAATTAATTCTGGGTGGATGAGGAGAGATAAATGTGCAGAATGTACAGGGAGAATAAAGAAACAGTAGAACATTTGTTAAGAGAATATAATGAGATTAAATGCTACTCAAGGAGGTGTTAAAAGGAGATAGAAGAGGATTAGAATGGATTCGAGGAATTATAAAACGAAGAAGTAATTTAAATCAATAAGGAATAAGCAAATCTTTTTACAATAATCTACAATGCATTGTGATGAAATTAATTATGTTATGTTAATTCTAGGCCCCAAGGCAAGAAATAAATGATTTGTAATACTGGGGACCTTAAATCGATTAGTTTCTTTAAAATAAAAAATGAAAAAACCTCATACAAGTAAAAGTAAACATTAATAATACTCAACCAATCTTTTGGTAGGTAAATTACAAAGGTTGTTTTACGGAAATCTTTCTCATTCAATCATGTTGTCAGAATATAGACAGTATTTCTACATATTGAATTAATTTAATGGAAACTGTATTAGCTTAAGAGCTGAATAATAGCCGCCGGAAGAATATCAACGAAAGATTCTTCATGAGAATAGGCAGAATGCGTTAGAGTGGAACATCTCGAAGAAATTAACTCAATTAAAATTTTAGTAATATTATTTATAGTAGTATGTATTTTTGATTAATTTAAGAAGAGAAATAAAACAAACAAACAATAACTTGTTTGGTTGTTGAAGTAAAAACACTACATTGTGGCGAAACAATTGTTGCATTAAAAAAGCAATAATAAAGTGAAAATTTATGTGTTTTTACTTCAACAACCAAACAAGTGAATATGAATTTTCAGCATATAACAGCCTCATCAGTTAATATAATAAACAATCATACATTGCACGAGGCGTTAATTAAAAGAACAACTCTATCTCAATTGTAATTATAGCATCCTATAATATCTTGTAGAATTGGTTACATGTTGACGCCAAAAAAAAAAGAAATAGTTTTATTACGTTAAAATTTAACCACATAAACAACAACTGTAATTCTCTATATATAGTATTTAAACAAAGATCAAATTAAAACAACGAATAAGGGAGAAGTGAGGTAATGAAAAAAAAAAATCGAAATTAAAAATATAAAAAGTGAATTGTTGGTAATGAGAAAAGTTCAATGAGCATTTCTGAACTAATGTTTTACATTTTATAAGATATAAAAACTCCAGCTAACAGTTAAAACAACTATTCCCCGTAATGTAAAACATTAGTGCAGAAATGCTCATTAAAAAATTAGCTTTTCTCATTATTAATTTAATTTACATTGCACTAGATTTTCAATATTTAAATGAATTGTTGGTAATAAAGAAACAGAGAAATGAAATGAAAATCGTTAAAGAGAAGTAAAATCCTAGCCCATAATAAGCAGAGTTAGTAAGAATAATTTAAAAATATGATATAAATAAAAATGAATAATATAAAAAATTACAGTCTGAATATCAGAAACAAACGCATACTAATCCGTCTCAGGTAAAAATTCGAACCTTCAGTCAATTAAAATTCATTATTGTGTCAGCAGGTTTTTAACTTTTGTTATATTTATTTTAATAAATGTTTTATTTGTATTCAAAATCAATTTTATAGTAAAGCTGTACTGATGAGATCAAGAAACACGTGCTTGCAGATGATTATAAACTTGATTATTAGATTAATTAGTTACTTTTACTAGTTTATTATAAATAAATCAATGTAAATTCATTTCTTGCTCATAATTATCACAAACTCTTTAACGTGCATTTAATTATTTTTAGTTTATTTTAAAGAAATAAATACATTCAAACTAGTGTTCCATTGATAACTGTGCTCTTTGTAGCGCGCAAATTACTTTTGCATAATTCAATACTTGTCGAGGTATTAGCCAGAGAAGTAGTTGCTTCATTTCATTTGTTTTGTAGTATATTATATTAATAAGACTCATTGTTCTAGATTTACGAAATGTTTTCGTATTTTTTAAATTATTACCTAAAGAAGGTCAAAGAAAAAGCAAATAAATAAGAAGAAACAACAAAAAAATTTCTAAATGGAAAATATCAGATAGATAATTTGATATTTCTTAAATAAATAATACTTTGCCTTCTGATATTGTCTTTATTTTATTATATTATTTATTTATATCTTAATATCTTTTCTTTTCTTTCATCGTTTCTCTTCAGTACTAATTTTCTTTACCGTATCTGACCTTTCTCCAGGTATTCGTTCCTTCTCTCCCCTTATTCAGCATTCGCTTTATTTTGTTTATATGTTTCTTCTTTCTTATTCATTTATATCTTAATGTTGTCTCATATATTCAATACCTTCCTTCTAATAAAGTACATTACGTCGTTGTAGAAAATTAACTAAATTATATATCTATAAGATGGATTAAATTCTCACTTAAGCCGTGGTGGAACATTTTTATGTTAAATAATAAATTTAAAAATGTTTTCGTATTTTTATATTTCGTGAATCTACAACAGTGAGTCTTACTAAGACTAATTAACAAATAAATTTGAAACAACTACTTCTCTGGCTAATATCTCGACAGACATTGAATAAAACAAAATTAATTTGCGTGTTACGAATAGTACAACTATCAAAGCAACACTAATTTAATTGAAATTATTTCTGTTGAATAAACTAATAAATGGTAAAATGTATTTTAGATTGTTTAAATATGACTGTAACATTAAAAAATTTAATTTTCTACAACGATCTAAAGGATTTTAATACATTTTATTATTTTTATGTTAATTAGAAGGTTAATTAAACACTTGGTGTTGTTTAATTATTTTAACGAAAACTAGTGAAACAAAACCAAGTGTTTAATGAACCTTCTATTCCTTGTTTTCGTTATGCGTTAAGATATTACTTATTATTTTATTTCTTGATTTCCTTGTTACTAAGAATTATTATTTTTTTTGTAATGGTTAATCTTCTTCCATGTCTTATATTCATTACTTCTATCTGATCTTTCTTCCTGCATTAATTTCTTCACTACTGAAGTTCAGTCTTTTTTGTTTAAATTTTTTATTATTTATCTTTATACTGCTTCATTCGTATCTTCTAATTCTTCTTTCTTTTATTTTCATGTCTCCCCATGTTTTTTACATACCTTCTCTCTCCTTATTCAGCATTCTCTTTCTTTTGTTTCTTCATTCACATGAATCTTCTTATTTTATTTTTCGTTTCGAATATTTGTTTCATCATCTTTCTTTATTTTAAATATTCGTTTCTACTTTCATGATACAGAGTCTTTATTCTTTTATTTATGTTTATCGTTATGTTAGCTTTTATCTTCTGACCATTTTTTTCGTCTGCGTGCATTAATGATACTCCTTGGTTTCGTCATTCCCAGGATTATTTTTTATCGTTAACATGTTTTTACTTAATGTAGTTACTTGAGTACGTGAAGGTTAAATATCACTTAATTAATAACACAGTAATATTCCTTTCTTCAGTTTTTATTTTTTCACAGCTAAATGTACATTTCGGGCACTATGTACCTATTATCAATAGCTAACTGAATTCAAACAAAAAAGTGTCAACAATATATACCTCGATAGATTATAAGAAAAAGTGGTATAAAAACTTAAAAATTATTTTCATTTAACCTTTTTTAATCTATCGAAATATAATAGAATAATCTATCTATATGGTTGACACTTTTTTGTTTGTATTCAGTTAGCTATTGATAATAGGTACATAGTGCCCGAAATGTACATTTAGCTGTGAAAAAATAAAAAGTGAAGAAAGGAATATAACTGTGTTTTTAATTAAGTGATGTTTTTACTTCTAGTATACGTCTCTACGTTTCTTATATTCTTCACTTCTATCTGATCTTTTTTCGAGAATCCGTTTCTTCGCCACTTTTGTCCAGTGTTTATTTTTGTATATTGTTGATTTTTATTTACATAGTTATGGGAGGTGACTATTTCGAAGGACAGTAAGGTAACTTTTGTTATTAACTTTATTGTCAGTCGTTAAAAACTTTCCTTAAGATTTTTTTCCTTGTATTTATTTATTCTTATCTTCATGTGTCCTCATTTCTATCCTCTAATTGACCTTTTCTTGTTTGCGCTATGTGTAAGAGTTTTACTTCTCTTTACTTTCCTTAATTTTATTTATTGATTTTTACACTCCTTTATTATTTATCTTCTTTTTTTTAATTAATATGTTTTTTCTTTTGACTAATTATTAGTTAATTCTCTACAACATAAAGGACTTGAATACATTTTTATTAATCTATCTTCCTCACATCTATCTTGATATTTTTCTAATAATCGTTCCTTCACTACTGATGTTTTATCTCTTCAATTCTTATATTTGATCTCCTCCTCTCTTGAATTCTTTACTTCTATCTAATCTTAAAGTATTGGTTTCTTGTTTTGCTTTTATTTGTGTATAATCTTTATTTGTTTAATTGGTATCTTTGATCATTCCTTTCTTATTATTTTCTACATTTTCCTGTGTTATTCAATGGTTTTTCTTTTAAATTTAATTTTTTCTTTTTTCAATTCTTTGTCTATATTATTATGTATGAAGCTTTTACTTCTCTTCAATTCTCTTTATTTTTTTGAGATGAGCTGATGAAATTCAAAGTAGATTGAAACCTGCCCGTAGCCATAATTGAATGTTTTCAAATTGCCTTTTTTAATTTTTAATTTTTTACTTATCCCTCTTTTTGACTTCTATCTGATATATTTTCAAGTGTCTTTTTCTTTACTACTGATGTTGTTTATTTGCTTTTTCATTATTTATCGTTATGTTGTCTCATTCATATATTCATTCATCTGTTTGTTTTTGCTTTGTTCTATTTGTCATTATTTTATTTCTTCGTTTTTTCATTCACAAAAATTATCTTCCTTTTTATTCCTAATTGTTAATATATTTTTACTAGCCTCTTTTTGTTTCTTGTATTATTTACTTATATCTAACCTTTCTTGATTTTTTCAAACCCAAGAATTCTCTTTATTACTTTCGCTATATAGGGAAAGTATTGTTTTCGTGAATTTTTTTGAAAAATGTTTATTTATTGCTTCTATCCTTACCTCATATTTCTATTTTTTTACTACTGAAATTCATTATTTTTTGAGTTTATAGTCATTAAATAACTGCAATGCCTTTAGATTTGTTGATTTGGGTTTTGGTCCTAAGAGTGAATTTCAACCACAAATTATAATGATATAATTTCCAAAGATAACAAAGACGGGATTTTGTTAAGTGTATTATTTTTAATATGTAATAAACATTTTCAAAAAAAAATATCCTTTGTTAGAATCGTCATTGTAAACATTTTAGAAGTTATTTTTATAAAAGGTTGTCATTGAAGAAATTGTCTCTTATCAATGTTAAAAACAACTATAAAAATATTAATTGTCAACTTTTAGCCACTTTACTTGTATCAAAATTGTCAACGCTCAGTGTTTAGAAAATTGTTTATTATTAAAATTGTATTTTAACAGTTGACAGCTTTGACAATTAATATATTGTTGACAATTTTGACAATAAACAATTTTGACCGTAGACAATTTTGATAATAAATTTTCAATTTTGAAAATATCCATTGTTAAAATTTTATAAGTGGTCTATTATTAAAGTTAAGTGTTAAAATATCAATGATCAAAAATCAAGTATTTGGTGTTGATTATACAGGCACTTGGTTGGTTTCACAATTTTTATCACGTGGTGAAACATTTTTAATATTTATGTTCATAATGAGGCACAATTCTCGAATGGAAAAATTTTCAATATTAATTCTTAAAATTTTTAGAATATTAGAATTTTTGACTCTAAGTATATCAATTGTAAAACTTTGTCCTCCCAAAGCTCTCAACTATCAAAATTTAAACAATTCTCTGAAATCAAATTGTTATTGGTCCCAATTCAAGAAATAGATCATTATCAAAATATTCAGTTGTTAGAATATCAATCATCAAAATTTGTTATCTCTTAATTCATTATTTAGTTTGATATTGGCTTATTCGTTTCCTTTCCTATTTATTTTCGTTTTATGTATGTTCCTTCTCCTAAATTTGCTTTATTTTATTTCTATGTTTCGCCATACATAAAATTTATCTTTCTTTATTTTCCATTTCAAATATGGTTCTTCTCTTTTCGTAGGTTTTTAGCATTTCTTGTTTTCTTTGCTTCTCCAGGTGTTTGAATCTTTGCTTCTAGTGCTATTTAAAGTCATTCGGCATTCTCTTTATTCTGTTCATTTATGAAGAAACAAATTGATTAAGTTTTTAAAATTATTTTTCGTTTTCCTATCGATTTAATTATTTATTTATTTATTGGCAGCTTATCAGACTTGCTTTATAAATATAATTCAAAACCATACAAATAATTTCGTCAGCAAGCTGAAAGGCGGAGCTCACTCTTGAAGAATGTTTTTCCACTCTAACCTATTCATTTCTTCACTAATTATACTCAATCTCTACTTCTTCTAGTCATTCATTCTTATTATTATTTTTATCATTAATTTCATTCATATCTTCAACCCATACTTTTCAACTGGGGTTTACTGCAAAACTCTGAAAAATTCTATACAAAAAAATGCTGCTAAAAAATTTAAAAAGTCTCAAATTCTCAATTTTTCCAAAAAAATTATTATTTATTATTATTGTAAAATTCTTGCCATTTTGGATGATTTTAGAAAATTTGAAAACACCTAAGAAAATTCTAAAAATACAAATTATTATTAAATTTGAAAACCCTCATAGAAACTATGGAAAAGAATTCTTTAAACCTAAAAAATAAATTATAGGAAAATGTATAACTGTAGATGTAGGGTGGGTGGGCGGCCTCTATCCTAACCTCCAACCAATAACATATTCTACTATTTACAATTTAAAATATTCTAAACTATAAATAAAACCTTAAGAAAAATTTTCGGCATTTAGTGAAGAAAATTATACATTTCTCAACTTGAAAACCTCAAGTAAAATTTTAAAATTTTAAAGAAAAACTGCGGGAAGATTATAAAATCCCTAAAGATATTTCACAGAGTTAAGAAGAGAAATTAGAGGAAAATTCTAGAAGTCTAATTCTAGTTAGAAAAACTGCTGGAAAATTGTAGGAATATGGAAGAAAATTCTCGAATTTAGAAGAGATGTTGTAAATTTGTAGAAATCTAGAGAAGGAAGTCTAGAGAAATTAAAATTCTTCTGAAAAATTAAGGAAAATATTTGGCATTTAGAAAAGAAAATAGTGAAAACTAATTGAAATTTTTTAGGAAATTTGGAAACCTACATTACTGAACAATTCTAAAAGAAAAGTTTTTTAAAAATTGTATACATTTTTAGGATAATTCTCGTTATTTGTAGAATACAAATTTTTAAGATAATTCTTGTCATTTGTAGAATACACATTTTTAAGATAATTCTCTTCATTTGTAAAAGAATATACTTGCAAATTCTAAAATAAAATAAAAGGTTGGATTTGAGGATTGTAGAATTAAGGAGAAACATTTTAGAAAATTATGAGATTCTACAAAAATTCTGCAGAAAAATTGTAAAAAAAAATTTCGGGATCAAGTCTCCCCATTTAAAGTAAAATATGTAGAAATTAAAAAGAGAAAAAAATTGGTGACCTCAAATAAAACGATTTATAAACTGCAAAATTCTAAAACCCTTGAAGAAAATTCTTGAAAGATTCCCCCAAAATTTAGAATTGTGAGTGCAAAAAATATATTTTCTAAAATTTTAAAAAATTCTTTAGACCTAAGCTATGGAAAATCAATTAAAAATTGTCAAAAATATTTTTCAAAAAGTATTGTAAATAATTTTATTGGAAACCGTTGTAAAATGTAATGAAATGTAGTACTTTCTCTATATTTTACTCGAAAACTATGAGGTTTACGAAAAAAGGCTATTCTTTATAATTTCTTCACTTTCAAATTGTCTACAATTATAGAGGTTTCACATAATTCGTATCGTTTATTAGTAATTGGCTAAAAACATCAAAATTTTTAATTTTTTGATTTTGCTCAAAAGTTGAGAATTTCATGAAAAATATGTTTTAATAAAACTTGTTCAGTTTCTCATTCCCTTTAACTTTTGTTTGAAAAGTTTTGTAATATTTCCAATATTAAAAAAAATATTGTCAAAAAACAAAAAACGGCCTCGAGCTTTTCAGTTCCAGTTTTTAACGATAAAACCATTGGTTTAAAGTTTTATATCAATAGGATACTTCGTTTTTGAGATACTGCGCCCACAGACATTTTCATGCATGAAAACAATACTTCCCCTATATATAGGTACTATATAGTGAAAGTAAAAAGTAGAAGTGTTTTCTTTATTCTTAATATCACAATGTATCACGATGTGAATGCCTTTAAGATCCAAGAATACACAGTTTGATTCTAAAATTTATTAAAATGGTTACTGGGAAACTCAAAATGAATATTTTCATTTTTTAAATGTCCAAAAAATATGGCTCAAGAAAAGTAACATTTAATCATTTTATAAGGATAGTAATAGGTAAGCTATAAGGCGGTTTTGTGCAAATCCTTCTTGTTAAGCATTGGAAAGGAAGATAATCTTTAAAATTTGAACTTAAAATAACATTTTTAAAGATACTGTCCCACAGACAAAAACACAAACTTTGATTTAAAAAATGATTAGTATGGTTTGTAGCGATTTTGAATAGGATATTTTCTTTGAAATAAAAATCAAAGAAACCTCAAACAAGTAAAAGTAAAAAATTTATACTCGACCAATTTTGTCGTAGGTAAATTACAAAGGTTGTTTTACGAAAATCTTTCTCATTAATATTGCACGAGGCGATAATTTAAAGAACAACTCTATCCCATTTGTAATTATAGTCTCCTATAATATCTTTTTGAATTGGTTACATGTTGACGCCTAGAAAATAAAGAAATTTATTTTATTACGTCTCTGCTAAATTATAAAGTTAACGATAAAATTTAACCGTATAAACAACAACTGACATTCTATATGTAAAATACTTAGAAAAAATCAAATTGAAACAATGAATAAAAGAAAAGTGAAGTAATGAAGAAAATATTCGAAATTAAAAATATAAAAAGGGATTGATTGGTAATGAAGAAACGGATAAATAAAATGAAAGGAGTTAAAGAGAAACAAAATACTAACCCATAATGAAAAGATTTAGTAATAATAATTTAAAGATATGAGCCAAAATATAAATAAAAATTAATAATATAGAAAAAAACATTTTCGATAAAAAATAAACATGATTTAAGTTTCACATTGGTATGTTTTAAAATCGTAAAATATCACAAAAATCATTTTCTTAGCATAAAAACTGAATAATAATATATATATACACATAAATATAATAGAAAATAAATTCTGAATATCAGAAACAAATGAATACTGAAATGAAAAGTCAGATAAAAACAAAGAAAAAAAGAAAAATATATTCTAAATGGAAAATATCAGATAGATAATTTGATATTTCTTAAACAGATTATATCTTGGCTTCGCATGTTGTAAAATTATATTATTTATTTATATCTTAATGTTGACTCATATTTTCTTTATTTTCAATTATCGTTTCTCCAAGAATTTGTTCATTCTTTCCCCTTATTCAACATTCTCTTTATTTTGTTTCTGTGTTTCTTCTTTTACCCAGATAGATGTTTTGATCTTTCTTCAAAGAATTATTTCTTCTAATTAAAAATACGAAAACATTTCGTGATTCTTTCTAAGACTACAAAACAAATTACTTGTTGAAACACTACTTCTCTGGCTAATACCTGGACAGACATTAAAAAAAAAATTGTATCATTCAATTTCTGTCGAGGTATTATCCAGAGAAGTAGTTGTTTCAACAAGTAATTTGTTTTGTAGTCTTAGAAAGACTCATTGTCGAAATGTTTTCGTATTTTTAATTATTAGTTAATTTTCTACAACGAACTGAAGGATTTTAATATATTTTAATTATTTCTTCGCTTCTGGTATTTATTCTCTTATATGATTCATTTATATCTTAATGTTGCTTCATATCTTTCAGTACCTTCTTTCTATTTGTTTTCGTTATGTGTTAAGATACTACTTATTATTTTATTTCTTGGTTTCTTCATTCTTAGGAACTACTTTTTATTTGTAATTGTTATTCCTTCTCCACTTCTTTTATTCATTAGTTTAGTTTATTGACTTTGCAAGTCAAATATACAAAATAAATTTATTACTTCTATCTGATCTTTATAATTTCAACATTTCTAATTTAATTTATCTTTCTTGTTGTACTCAATTTTTTACTCCTGATGTCCTTTTGTTTTACTTCTTCAGCTATCTCTTGATTTCTCCTTAAATTTTCAGTATTCTATTTTTTCTGCGTTGTCATTCCTAAAAGTTCTTGATTTTATTTTCTTTTTTGTCGCTTCTCTACATTTCTTGTTTTACTTACTTGCATATGATCTTTTTCCAAATATTCACGTATTCACTTTTCTTATTTGACATTTTCTGTATCTTATTATTCCCAGGAATATTTTTTAAATTTTTTTCAGTTTGACGATAATTTTCTTCGTCTTCTCAAGAATTGTCTCTTTCTTTTTCGATTTCGAATATTTTTCATTTTTTAAATCGTCTGCTTGTATCTTAACTTTCTTCAAAAAATATCTTCTTTGTTCCTTGTATTTATATATTTTTATCTTCTTCTTACAATGAATGAAATGTGATATTTTAAAAATATATATACATGGCAAAGTTAATAATTTGTATTCAATAAATTTATTTTTACATGTTTCTTTAGTGTAAACTAAACATTAATCTTATAAATCTCTTTTGCCATATAAGTAGTCAAATTAATTCAGGACCGAGTACTGTTGTATATATAACTAAGATGTGAATATACGATTGCGTGATAAATGTTAATAAGAGAATGGATATTGATTTGATTTTTTAGGCGCGATATGAGATAATATAACTTATTAATTTTTGTACAGATAGTAGGCATGCTCTTTGCTATAACATACTATGTACAAGACATATAGCTTGTACATAGTATCTTTGCTTGCGTTATGTGTAAGAGTTTTACTTCCCTTTCCTTTATTTTATTTATTGAATTTTCCACACCTAAGATTGACCTTTTTTCTAATAACCGTTCCTTCACTACTGACTTTTTTCTTTGCACCTCTGTGTTTTCATATTGCTCTTTACTTTTCTTTATTTTCTTTAATTTATCTCCATTTTCTTTTTGACTTCTAATAATTAATATATTTTTCTTTTCCTATTAGTCTGTTTTGTTTGTTCAATTCTTACTTACATCTGACCTCTTCCTCTCTTGAATTCCTTACTTGTAGCTGATCTAAAGTATTGTCTTATTTTTTCTTCGCTTCTAAATAATAATTTTTTATGTTTACTTTGAAGATAATGGAAGCGACCGTTACTATGTGGTAGTTCATTTTAAAGAGTAAATAAAAATGTTCTCGTCGTTTTTATACCACTATTTATTGTATAAAATATACAAACAAAGTTTACAATATATTATCAATTTTTACACAACTATATTTCCGACCTTTGCATGTCATTATCAAGTGTTGAATGAAGAAAAATACAAGATCTTAATAATGTATAGATGAGATATTTTTAATGAATCTTCGCAAAACTTGACAAAATCATTTCAATAGCAAATGAGAATGGCTTTCCAGTTTATTTATTTTCTTATCAGTATTCACAATTGATTGTTTTCAAATTGCCTTTTTTTCACTTCCCTCTTCTCTACTTCTATCTGATATATTTTCAAGTATTGGTTTCTTTACTACTGCTGTTATTTATTTATTTTCCATTATTTATTTCTATGTTACCCCATTCGTATATACCAATTTTCTTCTCTGTATTTTCAGTTTTGTGATATTTGTCTTTATTTTGTTTCTTTGTTTCTTCATTCCCTAAAATTCTCTTTTTTAATTTTCTAATCGTCTAATTTTCCTTCCTATTTATTTTCGTATTATGTTGGTATGTTTGTTCTGCTAAATTTGCTTCATTTTGTCACTCATAAAAGTTCTCTTTCTTTATTTACCATTTCAAATATTTTTCTTCCCTTTTATCATTTCTTAGCTTTTTTTTCTTTACATATATCTGAATTTTCTCCAAGTATCCGTTTCCTAACTTCTAGAGTCATTTTACTCTTTCGGCATCCTTTTTATTTTGTTTCTTTATATTCAATAACTAATTTTCATACTTTTTATCATTTTCCTTTCAATTTAAGTATTCGTTTCTTTACTTGTGATACTGAATCTTTATTTTATTATTCATTTTTATCATTAAGTTTCTTCATATCTTCTAAGCATTCTCTCTGACTGGGGTTTACTTTAATTTCATTCCTCGGATTCTTCATTTCCAATTATTATCTTTTCTTCTTCTAAATTTTTAATCGTTAATTAATGTTTTGTTCTTTTATTAGTCCCTCTTACATTCTTTACTTCAATTTCACCTTCATAGAAGAATTCGTTTCTTCATTATTTATGTTATTTCTTCATTTCATCTTTTCAAATAATTCTCTCTTCTTATTTTCCATTTTGAATATTTTTCGTCGGTTCTCTTCAATTCTTGTATTCTTTGCTTTTATCTAATCTTGCTTCAAATAAAAGTTTCTTCGTTGCTGATGTTACTTTACTTTTTTTTATTTTGTTACTTTCTTTATTCACACTCAAGAATCTATATTTTTTATTTCTCATTTCGAATATTTTTTTCTTCGTTTCTCTTCAGGTTAAATATCCAATTCTTCGTCCATATTTTTTAATCATTATTCAATATTTTATCTTTATATTACCGTATATATTTTAATAATTATTTTTCTCTGGGTTTTATTGATAGATTTCTTTGATTTTCCAATCGTTAATATTTGTCTTTTTTTGTTAGTTCCTCTTATGTTCTTTATTTTAATCTGACATTTCTTCAAGCATTCGTTTTCTTTACCACTAATGATAAGTGTTTATTTTCATTATTTTTCTTTCTATTGCTTCATTCGTATTTTCTAATTTTCCTTTCTGTTTGTTTGCATTCTGTGTTGATATTTTACTTCACCTAAGTGTCAACTTATTTTATTTCTTCGATTTTTTCTTTAATTCGCAAGACCTCTCTTTTATTTTCCATTTATTTGTTTCTCATCATTTCTAGCGTTAGCGTTAATATAATATTTCTTCAAGTAATCATTTCTTCATTCCTAATATCTTTAGTATATTACATTGTTCATATTCATCTTTGTGTTATCTCACACGTATCTTATCTAATCATTCTTTCTATACATTTTCCTTATGTGTTCACTTAATTTCGTCGTTTCTTCACCTCTAAGAAATTTGTCTACAGTTACTGAAGCTAATTCAATCTTCACAATTCCTTGGTAATGAGCATTTCTCTAAGATTGTTGTGATTTTATTTTTAACACACATGAGAAGATTAGAAAATACGTATAAGGCAATATAAAGATAAGTCGTGTATAACAGAAGAAAGACATGGGACGGGACATCAGTAGTGAAGAATCCAATACTTGAAAAAAAATCATATAGAAGTAAAAAAAACTTGTCTTCATCTTATCCATATTCTTTACTTCCACATGATCAAATATTCATCAGTTCCATGGTTTTCTTCTATTGCATATTAATTATCTTCCTGTTGTCTCAATCGAATCTTCTAATCATTATCCATTCAGCGGTCCAGAAAGTTTGGACATGTGCTCCTTGTCTTCTACCGAGGTCACGAGAACCACCCCTTAGACACGGTTACTAATGTTTTGTTTGTTCTCAAGAACCCACCTTGATTCTTGCTATCCCACCGGAGCTTGCCGGTAACAATTGGCGCCCAACATGGGGCCTAAGAAAATCTCTGTAGGCCTACAATATCGGAGCGGAGATCTTGAGTTTTTATAGAAACAAATCTTTTAGAGATAAATTCAAAAATTCTCAAAGGGAATTGAATTGCGATCTTTAAGAATTGTATCTCTTTTTAGGCAAATTAAAATCAAAAAGTATGGAAAGTGTATCGAAGAAAATGAAGAGAGAGAATGCAATTAGTATTAATTATAACTGTTGCTACTTTAGCTGCGTTGTCGTAACACTACCACATATTAGGATATAAATGCATGCACAGAGAAATGTAAGGAAGATATTCCATCAAGTAAACTTGAGTGAGCTGGTCGTGTCTTACCTAAACTAGCTATGCACTTAACTGAAAATCCATTTACACGAATTTTCCAAGAATGAAGTTGCGAATCACCTAAAACCCACCCACCCCTCCACCCAGACGTACACGAGTATTATGTCACTTCGGGTTACTTTCAGCACGCCACTACACGTCTGGCGTTTTGCTGACCTCTCTTCTGCAATTAGACAAATGAGGAAATTACCGGTCTATGTGTGCACTCCGAACCGATGTTCGGTGCGGCACGAATACGAGACCGCATTTCGTTTTGTACGATTTGCAGAAACACGCGATCGGCGAAGGTGTCGTGGCTCCGGGATGCATAATAAACGATCAACTGGTAATAACGCTAGCTCACCACCACCGACTCACGCCATCGTCGAATGATAATAATCCGCTTATTGCGCTATAAATGTCGCATGCTACCGACTCGTCGTTGCACTTAAACGACGACGACCACGATGCCTAGTGTAAAATTACTTATATAAATAGGCAGCGATAAAATTATACATGTATCAGCCTTCAATGGGTTTTAACTAGAACTACTTTTTAAAACCATAAGGAAGATAAAGTTGGGTGTGGTCTAAGAATTCACACGTATAATTAAGGAAGATGTTTCTTGAATGTTTCTAGCAGTAACTTGTTTTATTTCTATATAAGGAAGATGTTATGTTGTTACACCAATTTTAGCCTTAGAAGAAATATTGATTCTAAAACTCTTGAGACTTACATTACCAATTCCAGCGTTACAACAAATGTTGGTTGATCAATTTCCAAACTTAGTTACAAAAAAAATCTCATGTCTAAAATTATTAAGATATATTTTATCCAAAACATATCAAATTGTCATTACTCAATCAGTCAGAAAGGAGATATAAAAGCCATATTAATGGAATATCATCAAACAGAACTTCAGTGGCAGCTAAATTGGGGGAAAGAGTGGAAGATCATCTAAGTGTGAACTCAAGCTTGTCTTTAAAACTTGTTAAATTATGTTTTTGTTAGGAAGAATTATGTAAGCATATTGTCTAAATAAATATTAAGCAATTGATGACCCAAATTCCATCACAGTTATTGCGTTATTATCCATGTCTTCGCTTCGACATTATCGTGATAACAGTTCAGACGTCCATTATTTTGTATCGATGAGTCACACGAATGAGTTGCATTATGCCCGCAAATCGCGGTTCACGTATCTCTTTCGCCGAAGCGGCCATTGTCTGTTACGTGGAAGCTAATTTGACGACATATGATAATGAATGGGAAACAAAAGGCGAGACAATAAAGCCGATTGTCTGGAGGAATTCCTCACAGCGGGACACTAATGGTCGTGATTTATGTCGAGGGATCACGATTCGCTGCCCAAAGATCGACGGGACGGAAATAACGATTTCAACAGTAAAAATAAAACATAAAACTATAATTCTTCTTGTGAACTTCAAACAGTTTTTATTTTTAGGAAAAATTATCAATTAATTTTTTTCTATAAGACTTTAAGGGTTTTATCCAATAAAATTAAAGGGTAGGTTAGTGGCCATCCACCTACTCTACGTATATAAAAAGATTCAAGTGTAATATTTAACAAGATATACACATACACTATTTTTGTTTTAACGATATACATTACAGTGGTGAAAGTACTAATGTATATGTATGGTGGGTGGGTAGTTCTATCCCACTCTTCAACCTACAGATCATACATAGTTTTTCGGAATCCAATTGTCTTTTATAGAATGGTTTAATTGAATTTTTTAATTACTCACCGATATAAAGTCCATGAAAAAATAAACAAATTGCAACTTTGGTTATTCCGGAACAAAATTAGATGTGAAATTCACCTGAAACGAAAAAAATAATACATTTTAATCCTTTATAAATGTTTATACTTTATAGGAAAATTATTAAATATGAAAATTACGGATGAAATTAGCGCCACTATATTTATTTAAAAAAAAGGCCCCGGATTGGGCACCATTTTATAAATTGACGACCTTTCCTTTTTTAGTGCTTTATTCATTTCACAGATATTTATCAAGTTGTTTTTACATAAAAACTTTACAATTACAAAACAATATATGCAAATTTTTCTTTAATAAACACAGTGTATCAAAACATCATCTCTCTTAACACACCAAGCAATCTGGCGTTCGTTTAATCAGATACAGCAATATATCTGGTGTTGAGAAACAAAGCCCGATGATATCTTCATGAATGGAGCCGATGCAGTTTATCAAGTGTAGCAAATTAATATGTAATGTTCTCGGGTTTATTGCCGGAGCTCGCACGGACAATCGGCCATAAAAAGGACCGAGATTACAAGCCGTGTATCAATATTTTGCTCTCGAGGCGAACGGCGGAATTGCACCTTTCGAACACGACAGGTCCATTCAATGAGCATAATGCATACATACGAAGAGTTCGGGATTATCCCAACAGATTCAATGCCGTATTGTTGTTACACATCAGTATGTAAGAAAATATGTGTTAGTGGGAATTCATTTCTCAATTGGTTTTTACCGGTAGTCGTTCTGTTTTATGTGCAGTGCAATAATACCTAAACGAATTGAGCTGTTATTTTCTTGTAAGTTTATTAGGCTCGTATAACTGATCGAATACAAATACTTAAATTGAGACGTTGCATCTAATAATAATAGAAATTATGTTTTAACTACATCGTTAAAGTTGATGATTAGTAAGTTAAGAATGGTACTTTGGATGGGATTGAACAGACCATCCACTATACTCACCATACTCACAAGACCTTACCCTCTCCGACTACTATTATTTTCGATAATTGCAAAGCTCTTTAAATAATAAACAATACAATTCAATTCAGAAAATAATATCAAACAGCACTTGCTACATTTTTTTACTGAGAACGACCAGAAGTTTTTTGAGCGTGTTGTTATGATGTTGCCAGAAATAAGACCATCTTCATTTGTCAACATTCTACATAAATGAAACATCTTTTGCTTCTACACACCATTGAACAAACAACCCAATTAACTCATCGGTATGCTATTTCTTCTGTTTAAACGCACAGAACCGTAACATCAGCACCATCATCACCTAATGAGACACCGTCAAGGCCAGCGCGATTTTTAATTAAGACACACAAAAAGCGCAGAAGGCGATTTCGGATCGTACGACAGGAAAGGAAAAATGGAAGTGTAGAAGAAGAGCTTAAGGAGGAAGTGGTCTAATGACGGAGCACCAGCCTACGTACCATGAATATTTATTAAGATTTACTGCGTAATAATGCATAATGCAAATGTAGGCATGCGCCCTCTTGTGGTAAATATTATTTAAGTAATTTAAATGGAATGTAATTGGTGGGCATTTGTGTGCATTAGCTTCCGCTTTTTATTTCTCCGTTTCGTTTTATTAGGTTGGGGATAATTTACGGGAAATTGACGCGCGGGAATAATTGAAATGTTTCGAACGTTTTATTTTGATTTATCATGGCGAGTAGCTCGTGCAATTTATGAGGGGGGGGGGGGGCAGCGTTCAGCAGACGGCTCAGTAATTTGAATCAACAGCTTACCGTTGTAATTTTCATGTAAACGATTAGTAAATTGAAATTTTCCCATTAAATATGGGAATTTGTAATGGGATTTATTATGATTTTATTACATATTTAAATCAAGAAATGTTTTAAATTTTAATTATAATTATAGATGGCTCCGTTATGCTATCTTCAGCAAATGATTTATTTAGTAGGAAGATTTTTTTCATTATTTTGAATTGACGCTCTCAACTGACCTGCTTTTTTTCGATTTTTGATGTGGATAACAATTTGCCAAGATTTGTACATAAAAATAATTATTCAAGAAGAATATCATAATTTATTGAGCTCGTTTAGATTCTACTGGCTAATGAGAATAATGTTTTTTCTTAGCTTTTCTCATATTTCTAAATTTTAATTTTCATCCACTTTTATTTTTTCATTGCCTTTTAGATAGTTTTTCTTTTTATTCTAGCAGGCAGAATTATACCATCCTTTAACAAAAACTTAACTAAGTTTCATTATTATGGATTTTCAACTAGGGAAAATATTTAGCAGCTAAGTTGAAGGTGTTAAAATAATCAACATAGTATTTTCTGAAATCCAACGTAATGGTCATCGATGAATGTCACTGTGGGCTCTAGGTTCTTAATGATTTAAGGAAGTAGATTGGTAACTAATGCCTATAAATCAGTGTTATAAGTAAAAGAACAACTGTTAAGGTTAAAACTTTAATTAATAAGTGTCAATCAACATCTTGAAGTACTATGTTTTTATTTTTACTAAATGCAATTTTTAAAGGTTTGTAACTATAATTAAAACTTACTTGAACAAAAAAACTCTTCTGATAAAGATGAAATAATTGATATATAAAATCCTTTAAAATAGAAGTTGTTATCTTCCAGTTAAATTCCCTTCTTTCAACAGTAGGTTTTAGATTTTTAATAGCTGAATTGAAGAGCGGATTGTTAACTTATAATCAGGAATCAGCGTTTTGAAGAAGGTCATCAATACTATCAAGTCTTAAACTTGGGTTAATAAGTGTTAACCAATATTTGAGTACTGTGATTTGTTATTTCTACCTAATGCAACATTCAAAGGTTTACCAAAAAAAACCTACAGTAGGGTCTAGTGTCTTGTGGCTGAATATAAGCGGGTTGATCATGCCTGGCAATCTTGGAAGAAGTCTTGAAAGAGGAAGATCAATACTGTGAAAGTGTGAACTTATTAATTTTCAATAAAATATATTAAATTGTATTACGTGGTTCTTCTAAAATTAACTAACAATCACCAATTAGTCTTGAAGCCCTATGAAGTGGTTATTTCTACCAAATGTAATATTGAAATTGTTTGCAACAATAATTATAATTTTTTGACGAAAAAATATTAGGATATTATAAATGAACTATTAACAGAACTCCTTAAAACTAAAGTTGATTGATTATCCTCATGCTTGAACAATATGATCTCGATCATGTGTGATTAACGCTGGAAGTCAAAGATTATAACTGCAAAAGTATTTTTTTAGCTTTAGCAAAAAGTTCTCTACTTTTTGTATATTATTAATTAAGATCAACATTAAGTTACCCTGTGATAGACTTCTTATTATTTCATGAACAAAAATTGTATAGGATTTTGAACTGTGCAAATAGTTGTTATTGACAATATAGATAGAATAATTGTTTAAAATCAATAACTGCTGAATTTAGCTTACATAATCTAAATGGCTGATGAAGAAATCAAACATTTGGAGTAAAGTATTTATTGCTGCACGGTACGTAGGCATTGGAACAATGACCCACAACCATATTTACCCTTGTTTCTTTGTCCCAACTTACATCTTCCAAATGATAGAATGAGATTAAATCCTGGATGACAGAAGAAATTTTGTTACTCAAGAAGGAAACAAAACAACATACAGAAAGACATATAGAGAAAAGTTCGAGAGGCCAAACAAAAAGAATTAAATGAAAAATACCACGAAACCAAAGTTTTACAAAGCAGATGAGTTCAATAGACATAAGATGGTGAGGGAAGTTAATTTCAAAAAGAAAACTGTGGGAAAATGTATCAATGCAGGCGAGCTTATTGTAAATTGAGAAGACATTAAAGAAACTTGGAAAAAGTACAAATAGTTATTTTTCGACGAAAGAGGAGACCCACCCTACATCCGAGTTGAATATGGACCTAGTATCATGATAGATGAATTAAAAGCTCCAGGACCAGATGTGATACATTCAAAATTCTTGACGATGAGTCCGTCAAATTCTTAACAGGCATATTCAATAACATCTACAATACAACAATACAATACAACATCCCAAAAGAATGGCTCATCTCAGAATTGATAATGTTACCAAATAAACAAGGTACCAAAGCATATGGCGACTATAGAACGATTAGCCTCATGAGTCGTATGCTAAAGTTGTTTCTGAAAATCATTTATCGGCGAATCCACAACCATGCGGAGAAAGAGTAACAGAAACACAGTTTGAATTTATGAAGGGATGTCCTGTGATGTCTGCAGATATTATTCCAGTGCTGCAGAGAGATGAACTGTGATATTTTGGCCTGTTCGACTGTTTTATCGACTGCCAGAAGGCGTTTGATTAAATACAGCATTGAAATACAAGAATGGATGGAATCAGCTACCATCAACATGAATGCGAAGGAGTAAACCAATGCAGTCAGTATTCTTCGAGACGCTTGACAAGGTTGCATTCCTTCACCACTCATATTTAACCCTTAGCTGCACCACTTCAATTTTGTAACATAACTGCACATTGGGTCTTCCAGGACCCTAAGTTCAAATATTGCTTAAAAAATTCTTCTATCCTCTATATAGGACTTCAGAACTAAACAAAAGTGTTAATTGGTACATTATGGACTAGAAAGATCAGCCATACTAGAGAGTTAACTCTATTTTTCCTCGAGGATTGAGAAAATAAGTTAAGAAAATTCTTATAATGCATTTTTTCCTTTAAAATTCGTAAAAATCTTATTATTTTATATAAAGACTTGAAATTGTAGGTAATGGTGTATTTTAAATAATTAAAAAGTACTTTTAAGAAAGGACCCCCAGGTGCAGCTAAGGGTTAATCTTTATTCAGAAGAAATCTTCAGAGAAGCCCTTAAGAATACCGATATAAGAATGGAGAACGATTAAACAACATTCAATACGCAGATGATACTGTGATATTGACGTATACTATGAACAGCTTCCAAGAACTAATAAACAGAATAACAGATGCCAGCACTCGCTATGATTTAGAAATTAACATTAGTAAAACTAAATTCATGGTAATTAGTAAAGAAGCAAATGAAAGGTGCGAACTAATGATCAACAACACACTAATAGAAAGGTTATCAAAGTTGGCCTACTTGGGAACCATGATCAATAAGTGACTAACAATGCAGTGGTCGAACGAATGGAGAAGGACTTGCAAGTAATGAAAACTTTCAAGAGAGGAAAACTAGAACACCTTGGACACATTACGAGAAACGTGACAAAATACTGCCTTCTAAAATCTAAAAAGAGAAAGTCTATGGTAATAGAGGACCAAGAAGAATGAAGATTATCATTGCTTAAAAACTTAAGAACAAGATTCTCAAAAACTAACACCAAACTATTCAGCAGCCGTGAACAAAGTAATCATATCCAGGATGGTAGTTAATATTCTGAACGAATAGGCACCCGAAGAAGACACCTTCATGATTTCAACTGCAACTCCTGACTGCCTGACTCGGCGATCGCCCATAGCTTCCTCGTTTCTTCAAACAGAATAAAAACTACTGATTAGCAATTATCGATATTGAATCCATAAGTATCAAGAAGTCAAAGCCTCCATAATATCATCTCTTATTTATTATTATTATTATTTATTTTTCATTCCTCTACAACTTTCGTTATTATTTAAGTTAAGCATAATCCTAAGGGCACGTTTTTATATAATGAATATATTCTTTGCAGATTTTGAATAACCATAATACATACATGCCTTATTAAGCTTTCAAAAATTGCCCCGAAAGTTATTATTAATGTATTAATCTCTATTATTTGCTTTAATATTCGGATTGGTCTATAATTATTGTAATCACTTGGATTACCTCTTTTAAATACAAGCTTAATAAGGGAGCCAAGTAAACTTTATTAATGCATCATTTGCTAATCATTAGAGGTAGCCTTTTTCCAAATGGCGTAACCAACCTGTTTATCATAAATAGGTAGGTAGATTAGGCGTCTCTAGGAAAATCATGTAAACTTATTTATTATAATATCGCTTCGTTTAGATCGTTGACTTCTCTAACTAGTTTTGAGGTAATGTCTTGTCAAATATAACTTTAAACTTACCTACTATACCACTATTGCAAAACCTTAAAGATAAGTTTTCGTCATTTAACTTGATAGAACTTGATTTTTTGACCTAATCCCGAGTGATTAGAGTGGCAGTATAGCTGTAAAGCTGAAGGTGACCAGGAAGTGATAATATAATTAATATTTACACCGAGCAGTATGTAAATATCAAATATATTAAAATCATTTAGTTTATTATTCATCATTTTCGATACGGTCCTGTTCGGTGTTTATATTAAATTCTCTCATTGTAAGTGATTGCTTGCAAGTTATTACGTCAAGATAAATTGTATAAAGTAATCCAGGTAGTGAGTTAATAGTTAAGTAGTGAAATAAATGTTTAATGTGCGTTCTACGTAGTCGATAAAACACATTTTCACATTTTGTTCACTCGCTGCGTGCGCCGACATCTTAAATATAGTGTGCGCATCGGACACTGGTAAGTGAAATAGTCAGGCCCGTACTCGAATATTCAAGCATTATAATTGTTTCCTACTTTAATAATTAAACGGCGGTACTAAATAAATTCGTTCCCGTTTTGTCTAATTGTTTACCTATGTTGCTCTTTTGTTTTACCAACCGTGGCCTAGTTTTATACCAGTGTGTTAAAGTCGCTGCGGTGGGTCGCGCTAGCGTGAAGTACGTCTTTTCCATTTCCAATCCCATCCTTTACCTCAACAATGAAACAATGTACTTGCTGTAATATACAAGCTGAACTGCATAATATGGTAAACTGCTGTATATGCAAGAAATATTATAAAATTGCATGTGTTGATATATCTAAAGCAGAAGCCCGTAAAATAAATTCCAAATGTGGATTAAATTGGACCTGTAAAGGATGTATGAAACTGGGCGATGATTTAAATGGTCTAAAATCCGCTATCGTAGCCTTACAAGAAGAAATTAAACTTCTTAAATCGACATCTCCCTCAGAACTTTCCACGCTTGTGAATAATGAAATAATTATTCAAGAAATTCAAGAACGTGATAAAAGGAAGAATAATATAATAATTTATGGCTTGGAAGAAACATGTCCTACAAAATCAGAGCAAAATATACAGGACATCAATTGTACGAAAGAAGTATTATCCCTCTTGAATATTAATCAAGATATCATAAAGCCTGTTAGATTAGGCAAATATGATCCATCACGTAATATTAATAAACGCCCAATTCGAGTATCACTCTCCAGTGAATCTTCTGGGAGAATTGTTCTACGTAATGCAAAGAAATTAAAGGACAGTAATAAATTCAAACACATTAGTGTCGCTAAGGATCAAACACCCATGCAGGCTGAATTATATCGGGAAACACGAAAGGAACTGCTGCGGCGAACGTCTGAAGGTGATACTAATCTTAGAATTAAATATATACGTGGAATTCCAACGATTGTCAATTCGGAAAACTAAATTTGTCCAACTGTAACCAATTACTTAACTTCTACTATCAAAACACCCGTGGCCTTCGTTCTAAAACTCATACATTCTTTAACAATATATGTAATTCCTCCTTTGATATTATATTCTTGACTGAAACATGGCTTTGTGATTCTGTTTATTCAACTGAACTATTTACTTCTCAATATAATATTTTACGACAAGATAGAAATGCTCAAGCTACTAATAGAATTACCGGAGGGGGTGTTTTGATAGCCTTTAATAAAAATATATCGTTTGAGATTATTGATGCGCCTCAAATACGACAACGCGTCCCGTTAATTGATTTTATATTATGTAAATGTGTTTTTAATACGTTTTCATTTTATACTATGGTTATATATGTACCTCCTGATATATCTTCCGAGGAACTGAATACTTTTCTTGAAACCATTGTGCTCATTATTCTCAATCAACCGGTATTCATAATTGGCGACTTTAACATTCCCTCATATACTGATACTGTGCCACCTGTATCCAATAATGCAAAACATATGGCATTGTTTCAGTTCATGAGTATATTACAGCTTACGCAATTTAATAATGTTAGTAATTCAAATAATAGATTGCTAGATTTAGTTTTATGTAACTTTTGTGATATTCTTAATACTGAAAGAGATGAATGTCCACTCGTGCCAGAAGATGGACACCATCCTGCACTTTCGATTACCTTAAGCGTGGGCACATCAACAAATATAAATAAACAGAAACCCTTTCCAGTTAATGAAAATATCAGGTACAATTTCAAAAAGGCTAATTTTTTAAGTTTATATGAGAATTTGGCAAATGTTGACTGGTCACTCCTAGAATTATATAATGATGTTAATGAAGCATGCGAGTCATTTTATGTTAAGTTGTATGATATACTTAACTTTTCTGTACCATTATCAAAACACTATGACAAATCACATTTTCCCCCTTGGTTTACTATGGAAATTAAACGTAACATTAAATTGAAAAATCATTTTCATCGTAAATGGAAGACTTCAGGATCAAATTTCTACCATACTGAATTTAAAAGATTACGTGAACTCATTAAATTGCAAATTTCAACTGCTTATAAGGTTTACTTAAGTAAAATTGAAAACAATCTTAAAACCAACCCGAAAGATCTATGGAAATTTGTTCATTCAAAAAAAGGTACAACCAGAGTCCCAGCTGAACTAAAAAATGACAACACCACATACTCAACACCTCAAGAAATTGTAAACGAATTTGCGAATATGTTTTCTAAAGCTTATACTGGGAAGAGCTATATTAAACCTAAAGACACTTTCACTAGTCGTGAAACACTGATCACACCTATTATCCAGGAGTCTGATGTATTAATGTGTATCAATCGGCTTAAAAACTCGCAGATATGTGGTGACGATCGCATTCCGTGTTTTATAATTAAAGACTGCAAATATATATTTGTAAAGCCATTAACTCTTATATACAACCTTTCATTACGCACAATGGTCTTCCCTGAGATATGGAAGACTGCTGTAATAAGTCCAATCTTTAAACGAGGAGATATTGCTGATATTCAAAATTATAGACCAATTTCAATTCTTTCAAATTTCGCCAAGATATTCGAACAAATTATTTATCATGTTATTTATCGTCACACTCATATTTACTTGTCACCTCATCAACATGGTTTCTGTTCAGGTCGTTCAACCACCACAAATTTAGCAGTCGTCACCCAACATATTTGCGAATCCCTGGACAACCGTAGCCAAGTCGATGTTTTGTACACGGACTTTTCAAAAGCATTTGATACTATTGATCATCAAATACTTCTGGATAAACTTAGTGCATTTGGACTCTCCTTAGACTTTTTACAATTTCTTGCATCGTACCTTAAAGATCGTAAAAACTATGTTCACTACAATGGATTTAAATCCCATTACTATGTCGCTTCTTCCGGTGTACCGCAAGGTTCCAACCTGGGTCCTCTTTTATTTAACTTATATATAGATGATTTAATTGCATCAATAACATGTCCGGTATTAGCTTATGCGGATGATTTAAAAATATATAATACAGTTGTCAATCATTCTGACTGTCTCTTGCTGCAAAGAAATCTTGATAAGATTGTTGAATGGTGTGCGGTTAACAAGCTCCTCTTAAATATCAGTAAATGCGTTATCGTCTCATACACGCGAAAACATAATGCAACTGCATTTTCTTACAGAATTGGTAATGATATTATTCGACGCGAAATCACAATGAAAGATCTTGGTGTTATATTTGACTCTCGTTTAACGTTTTTGGATCATATTCTTGCAGTCAGCACATCGGCCTTTAAATTACTCGGTTTCTTAATGCGTATATCTCGTTACTTTGATGATAATAATTTATTGAAAATTTTATATTTTACATTAGTTCGTAGCAAGCTAGAATATTCTTCAATTATATGGTATCCATATTATGTAAGCGGGTCCCTGACAATAGAGCGGGTGCAGAAACGTTTCCTGAAATTTCTCAGTTTCAAAATTGATGGAATATATCCAGATCAAGCTGTTGATTACACACAATTATTAGAAACGCATAACTGTACATCACTATCTGCGCGAAGAGACAAAGCCAGTGGATCGTTCATGATGAAATTAATAAGCAACGAAATAGATTCACCCCAGTTACTTTCCATGGTTCAATTTAATATTCCACGCCTCACAGCGCGACAACATGTAACTTTCTTTACGCCTACTGCTAAAACAAATGTTTTGTTAAGAGCCCCAATAATGCACATGAGTAGAAATGCGAACATCATGTCAAATAGTTTATAAGTTAGAAGTAGAAACAAATTATTTAAAATTTATGTTATGAAAGGTAATTTATGTTTAATTTTTTATAGTATAATGTACTTAATAATGTCCTCTTGTGGTTTATCTGTTGGACAATAAAGAAATATTATTATTATTATTATTATTATTATTATTGTAGAAAATTAACTAATAATTAAAAATAACTAAGATTTTCAAAATGTGTATTTTTTTCACTACAATTGTTTCACAAATTTATTGCTTCTTCAGGTTAATGAAAGTTTACAATGAACAATTGTAGTGAAAATAAACACACATTTTGAAAATCTTAGTTAATTACAACTTTAATATACAAGTGAATATGGATTTTCAACACCTCAACGCCTTATCTATCAACCAAGAGAAGTAGTTGTTTCAACAAGTAATTTGTTTTGTAGTCTTAGTAAGACTCATTGTTGTAGATTGAAGAAATATTTTCGTATTTTAAATTATGTAAATATTATTAATGTTATTACTCCCTGGCAACCTTCGCACATGAAGGACAGCTCTACTACCACTTTCAAAACACTGGTCTTGGTTATTATGAGTTCACTTTCTAATAGTTATCCATTATAACTTATTTTGAACGCGATTATTCTAAAATTTCCCTGAATTACGAAGTACGATCATTTTGAAGAACTCTACCTAGAAGACTTTGGCTTCAACGATATCTTGAATATATTTCGTATTATATACAGAAGATGTTGCTTAAATTTAAGGTCTAATAGCTGTTCTTCATTCATTACAGTATATTCTCACACATCATGAAGATCTAAAACAGAATTTTAACTCCACTACGATTAGAGTTACATTTTATTCCTGCACGCTTGGCTTAAAAATCAACCACCTAAGTTATAATTTGATTGGAACATTTATCGTCACAATTAACGCTTACCTATTATATATGACAAATATTTAGGGGAACATGAAGTAATATACTTTGGAATTCTTCTCTTGATAAACCCGTCTTGAAATGGAAGCACACTCCTTTCTGTTTTTGTTAAAGTTCTGCTCTTACATCTTAGAATAATTGGTTATGGTTCTTGAATCTTAAAGGCGTTTACTTCTTAGAACATTTTATTTATTATTAAAATAATGAAAACAATCTAAGTTTGCTTATGATTCTACAGAAAAATTAGAAGCGGTATACGAAGTTTCAAGTTTTCTGTATTTTAAATGGCTATGGATAAAGCTTAGGTAAATAACATTTTTATGGAGAGTCGGAAACTGATTCTCTGGAATTTAATTTCCAAAATCATTGCACTATTAAAATGTTTTTGATTTAAAATCAGCAATTGAACAAGTTTCCAAGACAAAGTTCTTAACAATGATGATATGCTTCAGAAATTATAATTATTCTTCGGTGAATGGTGTCATTAAACACATTTGGGTTTATACTAGGACTTTGGGGCTGATATATTTTGTAATTTGACTGGACTTGTCGATGATGTAGCTACCAAAACGAACATTTTTTTCTGAATTGCTCGAACATACGACTTAAATGGTTGTCTTTGTTTTTTAGTTTCTATAACTTACTTAACTTTTACTTTTTTAATAAAGGCACTGTTAAAAATAGGAGGATTTGAAATTAGTAAATTATGAAGTTTCCCCGAGAACAATGTTAACCATGATGATTTAGTATATCAAGAACTACCTGAGGTGTCAATAAACTCTTAGGGTTTTGATGAGGTATTAAAGCTGATACATTTCGTCTCATAGATGAAATACATTCCAAAAAAGTCTTTCTCATACTGCTCGAACGTACGACATGAATGGTTGGTTACCTCAGCTTTTCCATTGATTTCTTTTACATAATGTTAAATTTCAACGGTATCTAAAATTCCAAATCATCTTGCTATTAAAAATAGGAAGATTTGAAGCAAATTATAAGTTTATACGAGAGCATCGTTAAATGATGATGTAACACCTTAAGAACTACCTTAATTGAAGGGTGTCCTTAAACTCCTAGGGTAATATTAGGATTCTAAAACTGATACATTTCATTATTTAATTCGACTTATTGATGAAGTAAAAGTCCACTTTAGTCTTTTCGTAGCTTAAAGTTGATAGCATAGTATTGATGAAATTGATTTCTGTACCATGTTAATATTTTGGGAATTATAGCTGTCAAATATTAATATTGAAACTAAAAATTAATTCGGTGTTTGAATTAAGTGAGTGAAGATGTTAATAACTTGTATAGTTGCTGCTTGAAGCCATTACGTTGTGATACATTTTAAAATTAGGACGATAAATGAAATTCACTTTGTTGTTATCACACACGGATAACAACAAACTGAATTTCATTTATCGTTCTAGTTAATAACTTGATTAAAACACTTAGAAACCTTTCTTCACTACTTTATTTATAATAAGATGTGCATTTCGGACACAATGTGAAGGAAGGTTTTAATCAGAATAATTCAGTGTGTCAATAAACCCATTGAACTTGGTGTGGTTTGTTTGATGTTTATATTAAAACATTAAACTTTTCATGTCTACTGAATTTGTTTTTGAACAAACTTGTACAAACACCATCCTAAAAACTTTTGTTCGGATCGTGCAAATTTATGACCTGGTTTGGATGGAAGAGCGGGATTGAAGATTTACTCAAAGCTGAATCCGACCTTAGGATTTACATAATATTCACTTTTTGGCATTATATTATTTATTTTAGGATTTACTAATTTAAGTTACTTAGTTATTATTCTTTAGTCTTTGTTTACTATTTTCTTTGTTTATTATGCAAATAAAGCCATTTATTATTATAATTATTTGTAAATTCATTGCAGGACCAACCAACAATACAAACACTATGTTATAGAATTTATTGGATCTATTCCGCACATGGCTTATAAGCCAAAATTTTTATATATGATATGTTGCCTCAATGTCTGTACAACAATAAAGGCCATTTTTGTCATTATTTAAACAGTTTAAAGAATTGTCTGAGAGAATTTTTTCTGGCTAATATAAAGTTAAGAAAAGAAATTAAATTACCAGTTCAGGGTAGTTTATGTTAAGAACTTTTTTAATTCTAAGAGACTTTTACAGTTGATTGAAAGTGGCAAAAATGCCAGTACATGCTCACCATCTATACTTGATACCACATAATGGTCACTTGAAATTTTTTTGGTGGGGAGAACCAACGATACACACTCTGCTTCTTGCATCTTTTCATAAGCAAATTTTCCACTCTAAAATCTTTGGTTACTGACTAGGTCATTTAAATCCATGACTTGGAGCCACTGGTAAATTCATTCCAGGATTTAAAAAAAACCTGCTAGTCCTACAAATCGCGTTTGATTTCTATTCTTTTTATTCTTAATTCTCAGAGACTTCTGAGAGTCTATCTAAATTGGAAGAAATGTAAGGACATGCGCACCATCAATATTTGATACCACATAACAGTCACTTGGAATTATTTTGGTAGGGAAAACCTACGATACAAACTTAATTTCATAGAAAATCTTGCATCCTTTCAAACGCAAATATTTCACCCTAAAATCCTCTGTTATTGATAGGGTCGCTCAAATCCATGGCCTGGTGCCACTTGTAAATTCGTTCCAGGATCAAGAAAACATTGCTAATCCTATAAATCGCGTTTGATTTCTAACCCGTTTATCTGTGCTGATATTATATGCTGTCCATCGTTGATATTCCTTATATTTTGCCTTGAAATCCTTACAACATTAAAGCTTTTTTATCGTTATTTAAGCCAGAATCCATTATAGATTTACTTTGATACAATTTCATCCCTTAGTTTACTTAAGCGAATTCTTGCTAATGTTTCGGCTTCAGTTTTAATGGCCAGAATACAAGAAAGTGATAAAATCGATATGAAATCTCTAGAATATTTCAGCCTAGGAATATAAAAACACTCTTCAGCATGTTATAAAGATATATAACACTAGTATTTGAGTAAAGAAATTAAATTACTGGCTAAGTAATTAACAGTTTACCTTAAGCAAGGGTGAAGCTTAATCCAGATCCACCAAAGGCTAAACTGTTACTTACACATAAACCAAATAACTTTAAGTACATTATTTTGAATACTTCATTAAATAGCAGCCAAAATTTAGAAACGAAAGGGAATGAAAATTTATGGTCAAAGGTTTTGTTCCCTTCCGTTGATGAAATTTGGGTACAATTTGAGTATTCAAATAATTGAAAAAAGCAGCTACACTTATTTGATTATATAAAGATCTCTTAAGTAAATCCTTACAACTAACTAAAATATCTTTAGAAATATGTATTTTAAATGCTAATTTGTATTATAATTTATTGGATATCAATTTTACATCTTCTCAAAAGCGTGGCTTTTATATTGCCTTAAAACCAATTTGAAATAATAACAACGTTGCGTTTTAAAATTGAATAAAAGAAACGCGTTTCCCAACAAATCGCCTTTTTTCACCAAATTGGATAATCTCCCAGACTAAATTACAAACCGCATGCTACCAAACGCAACATTACACACCAACCGCATTTCGAATAATTAAGCAATTCGAGAAAGACATACGCGACTAACGGGAAAAACCAGGCGCATGTTTCGGTTCACAATTAACCGGCTAATTGCGAAATTGATTAATTATCGGTGCAATTAACCCTAGTACGTTTTTTTTTACGGTTTTTGACTCTCGATCTCAATTTATCACCGTGTTTCGTGTTTTTTCGGGGCGATAATTGCGCCTGTATTAGACCGTTGTGAAATATTTAAATGAGCTGAATGATGATTGAGCGATTCCTGCGGTATTGTCGGATATTGTAAATGGGACCAAAATGCAAGAGCGGCTACTTATTACAGGAGATTGCGCTTACGTCCGAATGTAATTTAGGGACGGCGTAATTGAACGATTAACTCCTGTCCATCACGGTAGAAAAATCGTAACGATTTAAGTGCACCTAGATGTCTTAATGGCATGCGGTCGGAGGAGATAACAAACTGGAGGAATTCCGAAGAATCGGATATAAAATCTGTCGTAATAGGGACTTTCGTGTAGGTGTTTTTTTATTGCCTTCTTCGGCTGCTGATAATAGCCGAATGGTATATCTGGTATTTGATATTTTAATTTATATTCCTTCTATAAAAATATTAATTGCATTTTTATTTCTAAGATTATTTATGGCTTCTGGAGTTTTTTTAAATGTTTAATGATTTCTTCTTTTCTTGGAATCGATATAATAGTTTTTGAGAATACGGAAAGAAAATTTAATTGTATATTTCAATTACTATTTATATATTTATTTTATTTTAAAGCTGCCCTATTTTGATTCATACAATCCACGTGGTGAAGATTTTATCAACAAATTTTAATGATGTAAAAGAGGTACAAAATCAAGTGGATATCTAATCAAATTATGAAGAGAGATTGAAGATACAAAATATGCCCAAAAATCTCCTAGTTGTCCCAACATATACTTTTGGACATTCGGTTTAGTACTCCCTCAAAATAAGTATTTATCCAACGTGACCAGCGGGATATTACTTCAGCCATTTGTTTTTCTTTGCCAAATGTGGCCGTTCGACCTTAATCTCATAGTCCAATGGATCCACTAATGCACAATAATATTCTTTATTGATAGTTTTACCATTTTCAAGATAATCAATTAATAATATGTCATGCGCATCCAAAAAACTACTGGCCAAAACCAAAACAATTGTTAAAACTAAACAATTATATTAGCGCTTACAGATGAATCAATAATATCTTAATAATGGTCCTTTTTTATTTTATTTTTTTATGTTCCCATTGTAATTCCCAGACCTATTTCGTTGACAATCGTGTATTCTTTTTGCCTTTATTCGTCGGTCGTTTCATTTCTGCGTAATAAAATTCATGGAAACGGTAATTACACCTTCTCGCCGTCTCTCATTAGCGCCGCGCTGCAAAAACTGTTTAATGACGAGAAAACTGTATACATTTTCTTCTTTCGTTTATTCGCCGGGTAATGAAATGTGTAATGGAAAAAGTGACGAGTCGAAGACGCGTCTTGAGTCCGGAGCGCCCCGTTTAGATCGCAATCGCTGGATAAACGTTGCCACCTCTTAATTATTGCCGAAGGTGTCTTCGTTCACATGGTCTATCCGTCCAGCGATCGCACGCCAACGTAGTTTGCTGGTATTGACATGATTCCTACAAGTCAGTCGGTGTTAATGTAAATAATATGAAGAAAAAACATGTAATAACAACAAAGACTCTCAAAAGAGAAATGCCAATGTATTGTGTTGAGTTTTAAGTCATTTCAGTGTTTTACTGTAATTATAAAAAGAAATAACTTTATTCAGTTATGTATTGACCATTTTTTTCTATGACCATCTGCCACCTTCAAGGTAACATCATGATGCTATGCTCAAAGAACTTGTGGTCTTTCTCAGCAAAAATTTAAGCAGTTGCTGTTTGGCACCATTATCTGAATTGAATTGTTTACCATTCAAAGACTTTTACAAAGATCGAAACAAATAGTAGTGAGATGGCGCAAGAACTGGTGATTATGGTGGATGGCCCATCAAATCCCATCCAAGCTCCATCAACTTCTGGCGGGTCACTAAACTTGTGTATGTTCTCGCGTTAACATCCTTACGATTTGCCAATTCTGACCGTTTTTTATTGATGGCTTCATTCAATTTGTCCAATTGGCGATAGTACTCATCCGTACTCTTTCCATTTAACATATTCTAAATTAATCAACAGGTCGATTTAAACGCTATTAAAATGTAAATTAACGACGACCCTGGATTTATGATTTAGGCGCGCAAAATTACGTGCCGTACAGTCGACTTAATTATATTATTAAGTTGGTACCCATAAAATTCTGTCGTCGCGCCTTTCTGAGATTGAATTCGTAGCCGGCGGCTTTGCGAGCCCGACCAACAATCTTAATTCTTTCCGCAAGAGTTAATGCGACTTAATTAGCATAAAGGACATCTCTTGGTATTCTTTATGGTCCGCCTATTTGGCTTTGGCATTGCCCGAGTGAATAACCTGCTCTTATACGCTAATCATTTCTTGCCAGTGCAGGCGTTTTACTTTTACTGGCTTCAATAAAAAAAAAGGTAAAAGGTAAAAGTGTACTTTACGGAGCGAATAAAATCATTAGGAATAAAAACGCCACAGTATTTCGAATGGAGATCGATTAGTGACATCTACATCGTGATGGGTTTAATTAAAATCAAAGGTCGAGATATGTACTTTATAGAAGTAATTTACAAGGTCATACAAGAAATAATTGTTGCATGCGTTTAAAACAATTTCCGAAGTACTTTTTCCACTCTTTGGTAACTCCAAAGCATGCATTTTGGACGCATAAACCTCGTACTTCAGGCGTCAAAAAACGTTTATTTTTTATTTGCGGGAATACAAAAAATTAATTAGGTACCAAATAAGGGCTATATGGCGTAAAAAATGGCTTTGCTCGTCATCACGAAATCCCCATCTTTCATTCTGGAAAGCAAGATGAATCTCAACAATGAGAACCAAAGGCTTTATCAGTTGATCAATTTGTTAAGAAGAATAGAATCGCTTTACCTCAACTTTTTAGGTATACCACCCACCATTTACAGGCTTTAAATATGGTCTTCTACAAACTTATTTTACACAATCTCAGGAAATGTTCCTTCACCAGTACAGACATATATACATATATACAAATGACCAGAGGATATTTTTCAACCTGTTACAACTTTTAAGAGTTGATTGGTGAAGTAGTCATGACCGCACAACGAAAAAAAACGATTTAGATTGCTTTAAGAATTATCACCGCGAGCTAAGAAAAATCCATTTCCAGGCAGCCCTTTATCTTCTCTACAGAAAATATATAAAGCTATTTAAAAGAATAAGTTTGATTACCTTTATTGTTTCATTGAAATAAAAACACAGTTGGGAGAGATTCACTTTTGTCGTTGATCACATTCATCTGTCTGATAAGGTCACTGTGTTGTGAAACATGTTGCAGTGATCAACAATAAAAGCGAAACTCTTCCAACTGTTTTTTTTTTTAATTTTAATGGAAAATAACAGTAATACTACTGTTGTTGGGATTTCAAAGCAAACGCTTCTACACATCAATTAACTCCTAAGCGTACAATCATGAGTTGTACAGGTTTAATAACTCGACAAAAGCTATTACAGTTTGGATTTAATATACCATATTCTCAAGATCTGGCACCTTTACTTTGAATAAGGAGATGAAAAATCATATTTTTTGCCAGTTCCAGTGCCAAAACTGTTTTGAAAAATTTCTATCTGATCTGATCTGACCACTTGAAGTTGATTAAAGGTATTAATTGAATAGCAACTCTTAAGATAGCTGAGCGATTGAGTTTATTAAATGCGACCATTTATGATCATTTGAAATGCCCAGTTTTAACGTCAAATGCATTGATGTCTGTAATTTCCTTCTAAAACGACTAGAAAGTGTTACAGTTTTGAAGTACAACATCATTGGAGAAAGCAAATGGGTTATTTTAAGTTCGACAATTGATCATGGAGTAAAAAAGAATTAAAACTTCTAAAGCTGAAATTCATCAAATGGAAAAGTAATTTATTTTGTAGTCTTAGTAAGACTCATTGTTGAGGAATTACGAAATGTTTTCGTATTTTTAAATTATTAAATGAAAAAGGTGGTTTGTTTCGTGGGATTTCAAAAGAATGTTTTTTTGAGGTTCTACCTGACAACATATCGTTCAATTCTAAATTTAATGGTTCCAGCTGATGAACCATTAAATTTATCATCAGTTTATTTTAGGCGGTAAAACCATAACTTCAAATAAGGAGGTCAGTCAGCCAACATTTTATGAATGTGAAATCAAGCTACTGCCAGAAAGACGCCCGAAGATAGCTGAATAGACAATATTCGATTTAATAAAATATTTATTCACTATAAAAAAATCGTATTTCATATTATCATTAAAAAAAACCAAATTGTTTTCTAAACAACTTAATAATTTTGCTCTTTAATTATTCAAATTTCGTTTCCTAAAAATATTATGATTTAATTTTGATAAACAATTATTCTATCCAGTTGACTTCTTAAATGGTAGGTTTAATCAAATGCTGAACATGCTCTTGTACAACCCTTTCTTTGACTCACTATGATTTGTGAATATTTTAGCAATGCTTGAAGTGTTTCTAGTGAAATAATTTTTTTATGATCAAACAGTCCAATAAAACTATGAACTTTAATACTTCAGAACCAAGTTCTCCTATCAGGTTTCCTATTTTTGTTCAAACATCTTCATAGTTTTAATTTTTTTGCTATTTCTTTAAAAAACTATCCCATAAATGATTGTTTATTATGCTTTTAAGTCCTATTTGGAAAAGTTCGATGTGTTCCTGCTGAAGTAGGGCTCTTCAAAAAGAAAAAGATAGTGTCTGTCTCCTTGAAGTGTTTCTATTAAATAGTTCTTTATGGGCTAATACAATTGTGGTTTTTGGTACTTCAGAAACAACTCATAGCACCAGGTTTCCTCTTTTTGGGCATGAATCATATTGATTTTTATTTTTGAAGATTCCTTGAGGAACTACTCTACAAATTATTGTTTAATAATAATTAAATGTTTTAATGACTTCTCATGGGCAAAGACTAAACAACTATTGAAATATAGTTCTTCGGAAACAGAGCCTCCCAATAAGTTATCCCTTTTTGGACATTTATCTTCTTGATTTAGTTTGAGATTCTTTAAAATAGCAATTCTATTAATGGTATAATCTTTTATTTTGGTTTATTATGATATAATGTTTTTCAAATATGGAAAATTAAAAACAGCATATTGTACTTTTTACTATAAAAAAAGTAAAAATGCTGTTAAAGCAAGAAACAAAAACAATTATCCGATGTATATGGAGAAGATATATCAATAGAATGCCAGGGCGAAAACTAGTTTGCCAAATTTCAATTCGGTTATAATGAAGATGCTCCACGTTCTGGAAGACTAGTTGGAGCTGATGGAGACACATTAAAGGTATTAATTGAATAGTAACTCTTGAGATAGCTGAGCGATTATATTTATTAAATGCGACCATTCATAATCATTTGAAACGCACAGGTTCGTACAGAAAGAAATTTGTACCACTGCGTTGATGTCTGTGATTTGCTTCTAAAACGACTAGAAAATGTGACATTTTTCGAGAAAAGAAATGAGTTATTTTAAATACGAGAAGGATGAAAACTTCGAAAACTGAAATTCCGGATTCACCGGACAATACAACAATCAATTTTAAAGTATATTGTCATCAACTGGACAAATTGAATGACTCACGTATACAGAAAAGGTCAGAATTTATCAGCAGAAAAGGTTTGTGTTCCACGAAGATAATGCGAGACCTCATACAAGTTGGGTAACGTAACAAAAGCTTTTACATTTTTGGATAGCAAATACTTTCAAATTCTCAAAATCTGACACTTTCTGATTATTTATTTCTGTCTCTACAATTTATTTTAGGCGATAAAACCTTAACTTAACTTGTATGAGCGTGAAATCAAGGTACTATCAGAAAGATGCGCAGAGATATCCGAATGGACAATATTCGATTAAAAAAAATCGTATTTCATAAAAAAAATAAATTGCTTTCTGAAAAACCTAATACCTCTGCTCTTTGATTATTTAAATTCTTGTTCCGTTTCCTAAAAACAGATTGTAATCATTTCATACCAGGTTCAGACTATAATGTAGATGCATAATAACCTCCCAAGCAAATTCTTGAAGCTTGTCACACTATTGATGTGTGTGGCCTGGCGTTTTCCTGATGGAACACAATTCCTCTTCTATTGGCCAAAGCTGGCCTCTTCTTGGCGATTGCTTCCTTCAGACGGTAAAACCATTGACATTACAGTTCCGAATTAAGAGATTTGTCATAGGAGAGCAACTCATAGTAGATAATTCCCTGCCAATCCCACCAAACACATAGCAAACCTTCCTAGCCGTCAAACCCGACTTGGCCAACTTTTCCACCGGCTCACCGCGATTCGACCGGAAGCATTTTCTCTTAACGTTGTCATAAGTTATGCACTTTTCATAACCAGTCACCAACCATTTCAGAAATGGGCCGCCTTTGTTGCGATTCAGCAGTGATTCGCAGAAGAAAATTCGACCCATGAGGTTTTTTTTGCCTTAACTCGTGTGGCACCCATACATCTTCTTTTTGTATTCAGCCTTATTTAAATGGTTCCAAAGACTTTTTTGTAAAATCTTTAGCTCTTGGCCAATCGAAACAATGTTAACATGACGGTCGGACTCATGTCCATGATTATATCGATATTATCTTTGACATCAGCCGCCTGGCATGCGCTTACGCCTTTATCGAAGAAAAACTGTTTACTCACTCATTTATGATTGAGGCTTCTACTTCTTTATACATAATAAATCAGCGCTTTCAATCATTCGTTGCCAAAAAGGGTCATAAAATGGACCTCCTTGAATCTCTAAAAATTCATAAAGCCCGGACTAACCCGAGTATTTCAGTAATCAAAGATCAGCTGTACCTAAAATACACAGCCATCTTTAACGTCATTGCACGTTTATTGTAGCCCCCTTTCACTCACAGTTTGAAAATGATAGGTTAATGTATTAAAACTATAGTCACCCTGTTACCGGCGTTCAGTTTACCTGAACGTGGTAACAAATGCGTAATTATATTTTAATCCATTTTACGAGCTACCCATTGCTCCTAATAATAATTTGCATAAATTCCGCATTATTGAAATAATCCAAACGAGATAATTTTCCAAAATGTGCAGCTGCCAGTGCCGAACAATAAATCGGACCCTTTTTCGGCGAACGAGGATAATTACATGTTCCAAGAATTACCGTGCCTACGTGACAAGAACAAAGCCGCGGTACCTGAGATCACCATATAAAACCAGGCCCGACCATCGCTCTTTACCAGTCGTCTGCCATCAGCAGCGGTGGTCAGCCTGGTCGGTTCCGCCGATTCAAGCCTCTTGTCCTTCTTGTATATATTGTATATTTTCTATGTCTATTTTCTGTCTATTCTGTTGTAATATATTTTCTTCTTCTCCAGGCCCCATGTTTTAATTTACACACACTTTCTCTTGTTCTTTACTCTGTTTCTCAGCTAGCCGGTGCCCCTACGTTGACGTGGCGTGGAAGCTCAAGCAAGTATCACCGACGGGAAACTGTTTAATCGAAGCCTGCGGCTGCTAATCGATGGTGAGCCTCGCCAGGGACCCCTGGGCCACCTCCAGTGCGTGTTGGTTCCAGAAAGTACCGTCGGTGCTACTTCCTTGACAGTCCGTCACCAGGACGTCTTCCGCGCCCCCCGTTAACAACCCGAAATAAAAATTCAGTTACACAAAGTAAAAATTGTGTATTTTCTCTTCGCTAGTGTCCATCTTTAACAAGCGTTCAAACAAAACTGAGCCTACTAATCAAAAAACTGCCAGAAAAGTTTTTTTAGTAGAAAATCTCATCTCTCTAACACCATGTAGTGGAACCCGATCGGACTTATCTAATACGAGATACTACTAAAGAAATCTTTGGAAAAATATTGGATTTCTTTTTAACTTTTGAATTATAGTTCTTAGGAAATAGAATCCTTTTTTCCTTGAAGTGTTTCTCTGCTAAATAATTCTTTATAGAGTAATAAAATTGTGAATTTTGAAACTTTAGAAACAACTCCTCGCACCAGGCTTTCTATTTTTATGCATGCATCTTTTTAATTTTTTTTAAATATTTCTTAGAAAACTACTTTATCAATTACTGTTTAATATTTTCCTTGGCTGTCTATGATTTAATGTTTGAACGTACTTCTCATGGTTAACATAATCATAATGGAGTACAAACGACAATTTTTGTCTAAAAATATTCCGAGGTCTTTAATAGTGTTAACTCGGTTTAAAACAATATTATTCAAGGCATAGTCAAAATTAATACGTTGAGCAGTTCTATAATAAGATATACATTTGCATATTTAGCTTAAGATCATTTAGACAGGCACTACTCCTGAATACGAAAGAGATCACTTTGCAAAATCAAACAATCTGCAGATTTGGCAACACCAAAGCCCCAATTTACTAATTTAGTTAGAAGGACATTATGATTGAGAGAATCAAAAGCTTTACTAAAATCAGTGTGTAGATGTTATACACTTGTGATCGCTGGTCGAGTTGATACGAAACAAATTCAACAAAGTTTAGCAAAATTGTCGCAGTTGATCTCTTTCCATAAAACCATGTTGCTTTGTGGATATTTTTGATTCAACATTAGAATAAATCTTGCCCGCTACTATGGTTTCAAAGATTTTAGCAAAGTCATTAATTATAAAAATAGGGCAATGGTTCTTAATGTCATTTCTAATACCAAATTTAAATACTGGTTGTTTTGTAATCATTGTTGCAGATTCACGAAATGCTTTCGTATTTTTAAATTATTAAATACTGGTGTTGTACAAGCAACTTTCCAGTCCCTTGGAAATTGTTTTGAGCTAAGTATTAAGTTGAATATATGACCAAGTTGCATGACTAATGGTTAAATACAGTCCCAAACTGTAAAATTAAATGTAAGCTAACAAAATCTCACTTTCCGTTATGAAATCGATGTTTAATGAACTAATAAAATTGAAAACTGCATTATCCATACTATATGGTAATGAAGTAGGAGGAGTGTATGCGGAAGAAAAATATATCCCGAAACTACTGACTATGCATTCAGGGCTAACAATAACAATATCTTCAATGATCATGGTGCCTGGGATTCTAGTCTGAATTTTCTTAGAATTTACATAATTCCATACCTTTTTGAGGTCACTACGTATAAATTGTTCGACATCAGAGATAAATGTTTCATGGTCCCTCTTAACTAACTTCGTTTGTTTCGATCTTTGCTAAAATTCTTTGAACAATAAGCAATTCAATTCAGACATTTAATTTTTTACTGGGATAGGCCAGAAGTTCTTTGAGCGTGGCATCATGATGTTACCCGAAAGATAATAATAATAATAATAATAATAGTTTATTAGTGCCAATAACAGTTGCTTTACACAGGTCAAAGAGAAATAGGCCATATGTAGAATTAATGTTAATAAATAAATTATCCCAGACGAACACTAATATTTAGATTACAGTAACAATCTTATTACTTAGTAAATTAATTAACATGGGTTTAATTTAGGATAAAAGTTGCCCTTATATAAATAAAAACAATCCTCGGAGACTGAATTGAGGACACCTCTTGAAACTTCCTTTGATAGGGAACGAATAGCGAATATTGACGCACACATTTTTTTGGATATTGCATCACCATGTGAGGACCATGACAAATCAGTGGTAGTACTCAACATCGGCGTATAATAAAATATTCACATCTTGTACTGCGCTTGGTAGGTCATTTATATATATTAAAAATAACACTGTCCCCAAAATTGATCCTTGTGGTACCCCATGTACAATCAGTCGCTCAGATGATGTGGCACCAGATGACATAACACACTGTGTTTTACCAGTTAAGTATGATGAAATCAATTTACAACTAGTCGGATGCAGATTGTAGCAGTATAATTTTCTTAAGAGGATTGAGTGGGAGATACAATCGAAGGCTTTAGATAGATCTAAGAACGAAGATTTTAAATGGTTTTTTTTCTTCAAAACAATCAATTGTCATTTCGACAAATTTAGAAATGGCTTCAGTTATTGAACGTCCTTTTCGAAAACCATATTGTTCTTGGCAAAAGTTATTGTAATTTTCGAAATGATGAGTTTGCATTTTTAATATTTTTTCAACAATTTTTGCTATCGCAGGTAAAGAGGAAATAGGTCGGTAATTATTGGCAACTGAATGTTCACCATTCTTGTGAATAGGTACCACTAATGCTTTTCTAAGTGAATCAGGAAAATTTTGATCCATACATTTATTTATTAATTTAGTGAGTGATAATATTTATTGTAGTAAGCACAGATTTTAAGACATGGTGGCGAATTCCATAAATGTCTCTACTTTTAGTAGGCTTCAAACTGTTTATGGCCTTAACCACTATACTGGTTGAAACTACGTTGAAAATACGTTCAACATGCTTTGGAATGGTGACACATTAAAATTATTGGATCAATGCTAGATTCAGGCAAAGAGCTTATAACATTAGTAGCAACATTTCAGAAAAACTAATTAAATTCCTTCGGTGGTATACTGGAATTTGAATTTACATTTTTGTTATCTAGTCCTCTGCTAGAGCTTATAACTTCCCATAAGGCCTTTGAATTTTTAATATGAGTACTATTCTTGCAATTTTTAATTGCATTCCTATAATGAAACCGATACTTATTCCTTATTAACCTTGGTTCAGGATCAAAAGGGTCATTGAAATAAAAATTGGTCAATACATAACTGAATTATTTTTTTCTATAATAAAAGTCTTTGATAAGTATAGTAAAAAACCCAAATGACTCAACCTAATAAATAATACGATTAAATATTTGATTTTGAACAATTTATTACAGCAGGAGACGGAGAAATTTTAAAGTGTTGTCCATAAAGTACAATTTCAGCGGAAAGAAAAAAAGAGAATATATAGTATTTCATAAGCTTATTAGACTAATACTCTACTCAAAAATAAACCTTAATGAGCCAAATAATAGATCAGATGCAGTTTCTTATTAAAGCTAACAGTTCAGAAGGAAAATAGGTAGACTAATTCGGGCCTGAACATTACAGAACAACATCATAAGTACCTATCTAATATTTCTTGAATGACTTTTCCACTTATATCTTGGTGAAACATTTTGTTCTATTACTGATGAAGGATTAAATAAGTTTTTCTTTTGATAGTGCTTTAAAAGCGAAACTGGTCGAGTAAATAGAGAAAAAATGTGAAATAAACCAAGTGTAAGTTAATTTAATCCATATCATAAAATGTATTAAAATCCTTTAGTTCGTTGTAGAAAATTAAATAATAAATTTAAAAATACGAAAACATTTCGTGAATCTACAACAATGAGTCTTACTAAGACTACAAAACAAATTAATTTGAAACAACTACTTCTCTAGCTAATACTTCGACAGACATTGAATAATACAAATTAATTTGCGTGTTACAAATAGTACAACTATTAAAGCAACACTAATTTGAATGAAATTATTTCTGTTGAACAAACTAATAAATGATAAAATGTACTTTAGATTGTTTAAATGTAACTATAACATGAAAAATTATGAAAAATGAATTTTAAAAAAATTCATTTTTCATAATTTTTCATGTTATAGTTACATTTAAACAATCTAAAGTACATTTTATCATTTATTAGTTTGTTCAACAGAAATAATTTCATTCAAATTAGTGTTGCTTTAATAGTTGTACTATTTGTAACACGCAAATTAATTTGTATTATTCAATGTCTGTCGAAGTATTAGCTAGAGAAGTAGTTGTTTCAAATTAATTTGTTTTGTAGTCTTAGTAAGACTCATTGTTGTAGATTCACGAAATGTTTTCGTATTTTTAAATTTATTAATCCATATCTGTCAAATTTTAGAAAAAATAAACTACGAAGGTCATTCAATAAATAATGCCCATATTTTTTTTCTCCACAGTGAGCAAAAACTGAAAGTTGTACTTCTAGGTACTTCAAGTTCAGTGTTTCTCCTCCCGGTGGACGAAGTTTAAAATCATTCCAACAGATGGCAGAGCTGTAGTGAATTTTCAAAATGTTACAAACAGCGAGCAGTGATTGAGTTCTAGATTGCAGAGAAAGAAACTGTGGGAAATATCCATAAACGTTTGTGTGCAGTGTATGGAGATTGTGCTGTCGATATGAGCACTGTCGATAGGTGGGAAAAGAGAGTTAAGGCCAACAACTGAACTCCAAGATCTGCCACGTTCCGGGCGTCTTGTCAGTGCCACCACTCCAGACATGGTGAGGCGCGGGGATGTCATTTTTCGTACGGACCGGATGAAATCTTGATCTTGCATGATAATGCACGCCTGCACACATGTCTCAGAACCCGGGAACACCTCACCAAATTGGTTTGGACAAATTTGCAACATCCACCTTACAGCCCAGATCTGGCACCGTCAGACTTCCATCTCTTCGGACCTCTTAAAGACGGTTTGCTTGGTAGACACTTCGATGATGATGAGAGTGTAATTCAAGCGGTGAAAACATGGCTTCGCGCACAGGTCAAGAGTTGGTACCGGCAGAGAATACAGGCACTTGTTTCACGCTGGCGTAAGGCCGTACAAGTTGGTGGAGACTATGTTGAAAAATACAGGGTGCGCCAGAGAAACTTACTTATTTGAAAGGTCAATAAAAACAAAATTACTTCAGTTATTGTTTTGATTCTTTTTTTATTTGAGAATACAATATCCTAAGTTTTTTCCATACAGTTTTGAAAATTACATCGGTTAAATGGCGACCCCCATTGTACATGCACTGATTAAGTCGATTTTTGAAGTTTATCTTCACTCTTCGCAGCATATAAATCGGTATGTTGGCAATGGTGTCGCGAATGTTGTTCTTAAGGTGAGCTATGGTCCGTGGTCGATCGACATAAACCAGGGATTTCAAATAACCCCATAAATAAAAATCGCATGGAGCCAAATATGAAGAGCGTGCCGGCCATGGGAGATTGCCTCTGAGAGAGATGAGGCGGTTGGGGAAATATTGTCGCAACAAATCCACTGAGCCTCGTGCTGTGTGTGCTGTGGCTCCATCTTGTTGAAACCACATGTCTCTAACGTTCATTTCTTCGAGGCTTGGAAGAAAAAATTCCTCAATCATGTTCCTGTAACGAGCTGCATTCACGGTAACTGCGCTTTCGTTTTCTTCAAAAAAAAATAAGGACCAATTATTCCCATTACCAATATCACACACCAGACAGTAACTCGTTCACAATGAAGTGGCTTCTGGTGAAGTTCACGCGGATTTTTACCATTCCAGTAACGATTAATATGCTGCGAAGAGTGGAGATGAACTTCAAAAATCGACTTAATCAGTGCATGCTCAATGAGGGTCTCCATGTAACCGATGTAATTTTCAAAACTGTATGAAGAAAACTTGGGATACTGTATTCTCAAATAAAGGAAGAATTAAAACAATAACTGAAGTACTTTTGTTTTTATTAACCTTTCAAATAAGTAAGTTTCTCTGGCGCACCCTGTAGTACGTGTAGAAGAAACATGTAGCTACATTGTCACCAAAATTTAACACTTTTAAATAAATATGTAGTTTCTAAAAAAAATATGGGACATTACTTATTGAATGATTTTAACAATGAAAGAGTACAGAATTAACTCGTACTAAACCAATTCCAACACCATTTATAAAATACTACAATCTAAAAACTTAATGGGATAAAACATAATTCTTCAGAAGAAAGTACTACAATTTTAAAACTTGATTTATGAAAGAGGATCTTCATCTCATTAACTTTTAAGTGCTACAGACTAAGAGTCCAAAAGAATTTTAACCATTTAAAATAGAATTTTTCTGTAGAATCATAGAACTATTATTTTATAACTTTAAATGAAATAAAATGAACTATGTTTATATGACACACTTTATTATTTTTAGTGACTATAGTTTCGACACAATTTAGCTGGTCATTATCAAACTAATACTTAAAATTACATTTGTTGCACAATTTGTATTATTTTAAGAGGTATATATCAGATTAGTCTGGTCGTTGATGAGTGGTATGTCCGGATTACCTTTTACTTTGAAAATGACCAGCAAAATTGTATCGAAAGTATAGTCACTAACAATAATAAAGTGTGTGATATAAACAAAGTTTATTTTATTTTATTTAAAGTTATAAAATATTTATCAGAAAGTGAAAGCCTCTACAATTAAATATAAATGTATAGCTTAATACTTTATAGTTGATGCTTGAAGCCATTAATACACTGTTTACCTTCAAAATAAGTTTCTTCAACCGACCAACATTTAAGTACACACTACATTCCGAATGCCTGTTTCAACAACGTACAATTTGTTTGATTACCCAGCAGACCAACTTGTAAGTAAGTACTACAATAATAAAAAAAATTAAAATAGGATAATGGTCAATATTTGGGCATTTAGTTTAATTAATTGTTTAGTGTTTAGTGAATCATTCAGCAGAAATTTTGAAGTGATGAATGTGTTGTAAACTTCATTAAAAGTGAGTTTGTTCTCATAAAAATTCTATAAATTAACATTTTCAACAATTGAGTCAAGAAAATTATGGATTTTATTAATAAAATTCAATGTTAAGGTTAAGGTGAAGGTGAAATGAATAAGTCACATATTGTGAGAGTAAAATAAGTTCACGTATAAATATATAATGAAATGTATGAAAACGCTGTCAGGTGCATTTCCTACTTATTTAAACAGTACATATAAATATTATATGAATCCAATTAAATATAAAGAACAAGCCTTTACATTAAAGAACAATAAAAATATATTTTCACAAATATTTTCTACGAAGTTGTATCATTCAAAAAATGATTATCATCTATAATTCCTGAATGTTGTCGGCGTTTACTTGGTGGTACATTTTGATTAAAAATATATACACTTTACACTTTATTTTACTACAATAGTCATTTATTGAATATGACTATAGCTTCGAGCATACACTGATCATTATCAAACATAACATTATTTGTATCTATAATTTTTATATTTACGTGAAGAAAATCTTAATTTGTATTAATAATACTAAAAACTTTCAAGTTTTAATTCCAATATAGATATATTTCGGACACAAAGTGACCATTATGAATAGTTTAATAATATCAATTAAAGTATTAGACCTTTGATGATGGTGTACGAAATAAATATGTAGATTAAAATAGAAATGTAAAGAAAGGATCTTCATATTGAATTATGTAATTAATAATTAAATTCATATGTTTAGATTTTTATTCTATTTGTAGATAATTTAAGTGTAAAAATGGTATCGAAAAAAATTGATTGAAATTAGGGTAGTCCTATTAAGTAAAAAATTGATTAGATTTTTCTTAGTAGATAAAAAAAAGTATTATAATAATATATAAACTGTATTGTTTTAATTATAACAGATCCTCAAGCCGTTCCTAGAAGTAAACGCTTTCAAGCAGATTTGTACGATTCCTTCTAATTTTATGACTTTTCCGAGGAAGGCATGCCCCAAGTTGACAATCTTAATGACCATGAGGCCCTGAGTGTCGGTGCGAACACAACGAACAAATGTAGCTGTTTTAATTAAAATTCATTAGATTAATTCACGGCTAATTTAATTTTTCATTATTACGAGCATGAACGATATAAATAAAACGCAACGACCACCCCGCTGTAAACGTCACATCGTTTTTTTTTATGATGGGTAAATAAAATACGCCGACATCTCAGTTTATTTTTAAACTTACACTGGAAAATTGAATGAAACCGCCGGCGCTCATTCATAAATAAACCAACCCCCTTTTGAAAAAAAAAATCCGATCCTTACCTGTTCATTCTGTAGTGCGGTTAACCAAAACGACTGGGCACTGACTGGGGTTGTAGTAAAATTCTAAACAACAATGATGGAGGCGTGTGCTTGCGGATATAACGATAATAAAACACTTCACTGTTTTGCCGGCGACGGGCGACGATAATAAAATGCGGTGTGACGGGGGAGCGTGAAAGAAACACGTGCGATAGGACCGACCGTCGAAGACTGAATAAAACCGTGGATGGCAAAGGCAATGTGGATGGCGCTCGTTCGCTTCTTTCAAGCTGAACCACACGCAGAAGACTTCACATGTCCACGCACGTACGCTGGCTGTGAAGGCGACGTTGTGAAGAACTCGTTCCGCGTTTCGGCGAACATTTCGGACTGAAAAAAAAATGGTGATGTGGCCATCATAGTACTTTCCCTATATTTTACTCGAAAACTATGAGGTTTACGCAAAAAGGCTGTTCTTATTGATTTGTTCACTTTTGAATTTTCTATAATTATTTGTAATACAAGTTTCATGTAACTCTAATAGTTTATTAGCAATTGGCTAAAAATGTCAAAATTTTCAATTTTTCTTATTTTTCTCAAAAGTTGAGAAATTTATGAAAACTATGTTTTAATAAAACTTGTTCAGTTTTTTATTCGCTTTAACTTTTGTTTGAATCGTTTTTTAAAATTCCTCATATTTAGAAAAATATCACGAAAAAACAAAAAAACGCCTCGAGTAAACATCCACTTCCGGTCTATGAATATTAACCAAAAGCTTTTCAGTTCCAGTTTTGAACGATAAAACCTTAAGTTTACAGTTTCATCTCCATCGGATCATTCGTTTTTGAGATACAGCACCCACGGACAGACAGACAGACAGACAGACAGACAGACAGACAGACACACACACAGACACAAAAATTTTTTTTCCAGAAATTAGTGTAATGGACTCAGGGGACCTCAAAACGGATATTTCCGCAAAAAAAATTTTTCAAAAAAAAATCACGATCACAATACTTCCCCTATATACTTCGTATATAGGGAAAGTAAAAAGGGGGCCAGCGGAACGCGCCGCCGTCTGAAAATCTTTTTGCACACTTCCGTGCGCCTCCAACTTTCGCAGACACGTTTCGGGCAATGCTAACGACATCTTCACGAGCGCGCGCGGGACCGCACCCCCCATGGAATGGATAATTTATGACCGCCTGCTGTTCAGGGGGCGGTGTAAATTTACTCCGTACTTGAAATGTCAAGTCGTTCAACATTTAAAAATGCTATTGTTAGCTATACTATACAATTTTTAATACTATTAAATGCATTCATATTACTATAATTTCTAACCGAACAACAAAAATACATTTGGCTCCCTGTGTTCTTGCTAGATATAAATATAATAGCAAGTGCAGCATTCTTAAATCCTTTCTAGTCTAAAATTACTTTCTAATGATTAAAGAACTCAAAGATCTGTAAGATGATTGCATATATTAAATCCTGTTCTCCTGACCTATTCCTGAAGACATTTTAATTTTGAATTAGTCTAAAGTGCAAAAAAAAACTTTAAGCAATTATTTTTCAAAATTCAACGATTTTTCTTAAGGCATTCTTACATTGAAATAAAACCACACAGTTGGGAGGGTTTCACATTTATTGTTGAACACTGCAACATGTTTCGCAACACAGTGGCTTTATCAGGCAGATGAATACAGTATACAATGAAAGAAGAAGAAATTTTTTGCAACTATTTTTTGAAATTTCTGAAATTTTCTTTGAGCGTTCTTGAATGACACAGCAACTTTTTTCCCAGATTTCTAAACATTTTTCTATGCTTCAAGATTATACACCACTTCTTTCTTACAAATTAAACACAATAATCACTTTGTTTTGTTTAACCGTTATTTATTTATATGGTGACCAATGGTTTCAATACATTAGCGTATCATTTTCAAACCGAAAGTTTGTTTTCTATAAAATTTCTAAAACGTACTGCTAAAAATATTCAGCAATTTGTCTTTTGAATGCAAGGAACGTTCTTGAATTATGCAGCAGCTTTTCATTTATATTTTTCTCTCCGGTGTCTAAAACGTTCTGTGAGGATATTAGAAATTTTCAGATATTTTTTTTCAAATTGCAAAATTTTTTTCAAGCAATTTTACACTTAAATGTACCATCAACTTCTCTTCTTTTCTTTAAAAATTTTGATTTTCTTTTAGATTAATACAATTTTTCTATCAAAATTTACGAATTTCTCTTTTAGATACATAAACCGCTCTACGAGCTCTATTTTAGAATTTTCAAGCAATTTCTTTAAAAATTAAAGAATTTTCTTTTTTAAGTTGTCAGAAATTTTTCTTCTATATTTTTGGAATTACCCAGGAATTTATAGAATTGTTTCGAGCAAATTTTTTAATTCCAGGAATTTTCTTCGACCGTTCTTGAATTTACCAGCACCTTTTCTTCCAAATTTCTATCAACATTTACAAGTTTCTCTTTTAGATTTCTTAACCTTTTTTCCTTTCTTTAAGATTTTTACAATTTTCCTATCTAAATTTACAATTTTTTCTTTTGGATTTCTAAACCGTTCTCGATAATTTTAGAATTTTCCAATAATTTCTTTTATAATGAAAGAATTCGCTTCTAAATTATAAGTTTTTTTTTAACAAATTATTATTTTTTTCAGGAAATTTCTTCGATCGTTTCTTAATTTACCAACAACTTTTCTTCCACATTTCTACAATTCTCCAAGAACTATTCCCATTTTAGATTAAATTGTTAATCATTTTTTATTTTTCCCTTCAAAGTTTTATTTTTAGATTTTGGAATTTTTCGGCATGTTATTTCTTCGATCGTTCTAAAATTTGTCAGTAAATTTTCGTCTATTCCTCTTCTAAATTGTAAGAAATGTTTTGCAACTATTTTTTGAAATTCCTGAAATTTTCTTTTAGTGTTCTGATGAATCAGCAACTTTTTCCCCAGATTTTCATCCAACACTTATTTCTTAATTCTATCAATATTTTCATTTTTTCTTTTTTAGATTTCTAAAACGTTCTGCTAAAAATATTCAGCAATTTTTCTTTTGAATGCAAGAAACGTTCTTGAATTATCCAGCAACTTTTTTTTCTCTTCTCGATGAGGATATTAGAAATTTTTAGAATTAAATCTTTCAAATTGCAAGAATTTTCTTCAACATTCTTGATTTTCGATTAACAATTTTTCTAGATTCCTACAATATTCAACGAATTGCACTTCTAAATTTCTTTGCACTTTTTCGAAACTGTTTTTTCTATTCCTCTTCTAAATTGCAAGAAATGTTCTGTAACTATTTTTTTTAAAATTCCTGAAATTTTCTTTGAGTGTTCTTGAATAAATCAGCAATTTGTTTTCTAGATTTCTATTTTTTTTTCTATTTTTCGAGAATTGTCCACCATTTCTTTCTTAATTCTATCAAACTTTTCGATTTTTTTTAGATTTCTTAAACGTTCTGCTAAAAATTTTGGGCAATGTTTCTTTTGAATGCAAGAAACGTTCTTGAATTATCCAGCAACTTTTCATCTAGATTTTTCTCTTTGGTGTTTAAAACGTTCGGTGAGGATATTAGAAATTTCCAGAATTTTTTTCATTCTTCTTCTTAAATTTTCAGACATTTTTTCTAGATTTCTAAAATATTCAACGAATTTCACTTCTAAACTTCATTGCAGAATTTTCTAAAAATGTCTTACCACAATTGCGAGCGTTTTATAATATTTTAGATTTGTTGCAAATGCGCAGATTTTTTTTTAATTTTAAGATAATTTTACCTATAAATTTTTACAATTTTTTTTCGATCAATTTTTTTAAAATAATAATAATAATTGATATTCCAGCAATTTCCTTCAACAGTTCTTGAATTTACCAGCAACTTTCCTTCAGATTTTTAAAATTCTCCAGCAACTATTTCCATTCTTTTAAAATTGTTGACCGTTTTTTCTTTCTCCTACCAAAATTTATAAGTCTCTCTTAAGATTTCTAAACCATTCTGCAATAGTTTCAGATTTTTTTCTTTCAAATTGCAAGAATTATCTTCGAGCAAATTTTCGATAAAATTTGAAAACTTTTCTTCAAATTTTCCAGCAACCTTACTTTTAGAATTTTACAATATTTCACTAAAAATTTAGGAATTTTTTTTAGATTTCTAAACCATCCTCTTTTCTTTTTTTTCAAGAAATATTGATTCTAAATTGAAAAAATGTTTTTTAAAAATTTGTTTCGTTAAAATTTCTTCAACGTTTTTAAATTTTCCAGCAACATTTCTTTTAGAGTTTTACAATTTTTCTATCACAATTTACGAATTTTTCTTTTGGATTTCTTTTAGAATTTTCCAACAATTTCTTTAATCGCAATAAAAGAATTTGTCCTAAATTTTACTTCTAGATTTTTTCAGAAATTTCGCTTCTAAATTATAAGTTTTTTTTTCAAGCAAATAATTTTTTTCCAGGAATTTTCTTTGATCGTTTGATGTTGAAAAAAACGTTGCTGGTAAATTTACCAAATTTTCTTCCACATTTCTATTCAATTCTCCAGTAACTGTTTCCATTTTAGATTAAATTGATTTTTCCTATCAAAATTTAGTTTCTTTTTAAGATTTTAAACCGTTTTGCAGGGATTTTGGAATTTTCAACATTTTACATCTTCGATCGTTCTAAAATTTGTCAGTAAGTTTTCGTCTATTCCTCTTCTAAATTGTAAGAAATGTTTTGCAACCATTTTTTTGAAATTCCTGAAATTTTCTTCCATGAATGTTCTTGAATGAATCAGCAAGATTTATAATTTTTTCGCAGTTTCAAGAATGGGCACACTACTTCTTTCTTAATTCTATCAATTTTTTTTTTAATTTCTAAAAAGTTCTGCTAACAATTTTCAGCAATTTTTCTTTTGAATGCAAGAAACGTTCTTGAATTATTCAGCAACTTTTCATCTAGATTTTTCTCTTTGGTGTCTAAAACTTTCAAATTGCAAAACATTTCTTCGAACATACTTGAATTTTCAAACAACATGTTTTTCTAGATTTCTAAAATATTCAACGAATTTCACATCTAAATTTCATTGCATTTTTTTCTAAACTTTCACATTTTTAGAATATTATAGAAATGTCTTACCACAATTGCGAGCGTTTTAAAATATTTTAGATTCGTTACAAATGCGCAGATTTTTTTAATTTCAAGATATTTTTTCTCAAAAATTTTTATATTTTTTCAGGAATTTCTAAATTACAAGATTTTTCGAACAATTTTTTTTGATATTCCAAGAATTTTCTTCGACCGTTTTGCAAAATTTCTAAAATTATTTCTTTCTTTAACTATTTCAATTTCTGAAAAATTTTACAAATTTTTCTTTTAGATTTCTTAACTGTTTGCAAGGGCTTTAAGAATTTTCCAGCATTTTACACACAAGAATTTTCTGCGAGCATTCTTAAATTTGTCAGTAATTTTTCCTCTAGGTTTTTAGATATTTACAGGAATTTATTTCACTTTTCGAATGCAAGAAATATTTTGTAGCTATTTTCTGAAATTCCAGAATGGTTTTTCGAATGTTCTTGAATTAATCAGCTACAATTTCTAATTTTCTTCCGCTTCTTGTTTTATTCTATCAATATTTACAATTTTTTCATTTAGATTTCTAAAATGTTCTGCTAAAATTATTGAATTATTCACGAATTTTTTGTCTAGATTTCTCTTCTAGGTTTCTAAAACCTTCTGTGAGGATATTAGAATTTTTCAGAATTTTTACTTTCAAATTGAAAAAAATTTGTTCGAGAATTTTTAAATTATACAATAATTAATAATAATAAACATATTTATTTACAGAAAAAAAGAAAACAATTTTCATGTATCTAACAATATGACAATAATATGTGACAATAGTATATTTTTATGTCTAATTCCTATCAACCCGCGGGTCTTTCAGCCTTCCAACAACTAGTTTTTCTAGATTTCTAAAATTTGTTAACCGATTTTTTTCCTATCAAGTTTCTCTTTTAGATTTCTAAACCGTTCTGCAATAGTTTTGTAATTTCCTAGCATATTCCTTTAACATATAAGAAATTTGTCAGTAAATTTTCTTCTAGATTTTTAGAATTATACATAAATTCCTCTTCTAAATTGCAAGAAATGTTTTGGAGCTTTTTTTAGAAATTCCAGAAATGTTCTTTGGGTGTTCTTGAGTTAATTTGCAACTTTTTTCTCTAATTTCTGCATTTTTCCTTTTCTTCTATCAAAATTCAATCAAAATTTATGAATTTTGCTTTAGGCTTTCTTAACCTATCCAACAACTTTTCGTTTAAATTCTTTCGGGTTTTTAAAATCTTCAGTGAAAATTTAAGAATTTTTCAGAATTTTTTCTTTCAAATTACAAGAATTTTCTTCGAGAAAATTTTTATTAAAATTTTTAAGACTCTTCAAATGTTTCTGAATTTTCCAGCAACTTTTATTATTTGTTTCGTTAAAATTTCTTCAATCGCTTCTGAATTTTACAATTTCCATATCAAAATTTACGAATTTCTCCATTAGATTTCTAAATCGTTCTCTTTTATTTTTTCCAGAAATATTTCTTCTGATCTGAAAAAATTCTTTTTAAGTCAACTTTCTTTGAAATTTCAAAAATTTTCTTCAAACGTTTCTGAAATTTTCAGAAACCTTTCTTTGAGATTTTTACAATTTTCCTATCAAGATTTGTGAATTTCTCTTTCAGATTCCAAAACCGTTCTGCGATGATTTTAGAATTGTCGAACATTTTCTTTTAAAATGAAAGAATTTTCTTTAAGCGTTCTTAAATTTGTCATCATTTTCTTCTAAATTTTTTTATTTTTTCAGGAATTTCGCTTCAAAATTGCACTTTTTTTAATTCCATCAATATACTTAGACCGTTTTGAATTTAGCAACTTTTTTTTCAAATTTCTAAAATTATCCAGCAACTATTTCAATTTCTAAACAAAATTTTGCATTTTATTATAAAAATTAAAAAAAAACTTTCTCTCTTTTAGCTTTCTAAACTGTTTTTCAGCATTTTACATACAAGAATTTTCGGCGAGCGTTTTTAAATTTGTCAGTAATTTTTCCTCTAGATTTTTGATATTTAAATAATAATTACTTTATTGTTACAACTAGAGTTTTACATACGTCAATTAATTGCTTAGGAACTAGAGATATTTATATTTACAGGAATTTCTCTCCTAGATTGCAAGAAAAATTTTGTTGCTATTTTTTGAAATTCCAAAAATATTTTTCGAGTATTCTTGAACTAATCTTCTAATCTTCGAGAATTATCCACCGCTTCTTGCTTTATTCTATCAAAATTTACAAATTGTTCTTTTAGATTTCTAAAATGTTCTGCTAAACATACAAGAATTTTCTGCGAGCGTTCTTAAATTTGTCAGTAATTCATCCTCTAGATTTTTAGATATTTCCAGGAATTTCTCTCCTAGAATGCAAGAAATATTTTGTAGCTACTCTTTGAAATTCCAGAAGTTTTTTTCGATTGTTCTTGAATTAATCAGTAACATTTTCCCTCAAATTTCTAGATTTTTCCTTTTATTATATTTTCGAGAAGTTTCTTGCTTTATTCTATCAAAATTTACAAATTTTTGTTTTAGATTTCTAAAATGCTGTGCTAAAATTATTGAATTATTCAGCAACTTTTCTTTTCTAAAACCTTCAGTGAGGATTTTAGAATTTTTCTTTCAAATTGCAAGAATTTTATTCCAGCATTCTTAAATTATCCAACAACATTTTTTTTCTAGATTTCTAAAATATTCAACGAAATTCACTTCTAAATACCAGTTTTAAAAAAAAAAATTTCGAACGTTCTTGAATTTTCCAACAATGATTCTTTCATATTTTTAGAATTTTCTAAATATTATAAAATCTTCTGCTAGCCAATAAACCAGAAAATATTCGGAGGATTCTTGAGAATCTCTTCAAAATTCCTTTCAAGCAATTATTTTTTTAAATTCCACGAATTTTCTTAAAGCAATTTTTAGTTTACCACTATTTTCTTTTTTTTACGGACAGTTTTCAACTTTTCTTCTATTATTCTATAAATTTAAATCATTTCTGGTGTGAAATAAAACACGTTGAATATTTTTGAGGTTTCTTTTAATGTCAAACATTACGATGCCACACAGTGGCTGCATCAGGCTGATATTATAGAATTTTAGTAACAGCCTCATCAATACAACCAGGTCTGGCTTTAAACTATCAAAATCTAAGAATTGCTCTTTTAGATTTCTAAACCGTTCTGCGAGAATTTTAGAGTTTTTCAGCGTTTTTATTTTTTCTTTAAGCGTTCTTGACATTATTTACGTATTTTTCAGGAATATCGTTTTAAAGAAATTAATTTTTTTGAAATTCCAGTAATTTTCTTTTTCGATCGTTCTTACATTGATCAGCAACTTTTCTTCCACATTTCTAAAATTCTCCAGCAACTATATCCATTTTTCAAAAATTACTAATCAATTTTTTGCTTTTTCCTAACAAAATTTAGTTTTTCTTTTAGATTTTTAAACCGTTTTGCAAGGATTTTGGAGATTCCAGCATTTTATTTTTAACATACAAGAACTTTCTTCGAGCGTTCTTAAATTTGTCAGTAAAGTAAAAACTCCTCTTCTAAATTGCAAATAATTCTATCATAATTTTTGAATTTTTCTAAAGCGTTCTGCAAAAACTTTTCAGCAGTTTTTCTTTTGAATACAAGAAGCGTTCTTGAATTATCTAGCAACATTTCTTCTACATTTTCAGAATTTTCTAGAAATGTCTCACCACAATTGCGAAAGTTTTATAATCTTTTTGATTTGTAGGAATTAAACGCAAATTCGCAGATTTCTTTTTTCAATTTTCTTATAATTTAGAAATTTTGAGGAATTTCGCTTCTAAATTATAAGATTTTTCGAGCAATTTTTTTGCTATTCAAAGAATTTACTTCAACCGCTCTTGAATTTTCCAACAACGTTTCTTTCATATTTTTAATTTTTTTTTCTATTTCCATTTTTCAAAAAATTTGGAATTTTGCGGAATTTTTTTAATAAACAATTTTTTCCGAGCGTTCCTAAATTTATTTAGATTTTTGATTCTTACAGGACTCATCTAAATTGCAAGAAATTTTTTTGGAGATTTTTTTATTTCAGAAATTATTTTTGAGTATACTTGAATTAATCAGCAACGTCTTTTTCCAGATTTGTAGATTTTTTCTTACCTTCTACGAAAATTTTTCTTTAAATTTCTATAACGGCCTGCTAAAATTTTTCAGAAATTTTTTGTTTAAATGCAAGAATGTTCTTTGAGCTTTCTTGAATTATTCAGCATTTTTACTTACAGAAGTCTTACAAAACTTCGCATTCATTTTTGCTTTATCTTTTCTTTTTTAAGTCCAAAGTCATTTCTATATAACTAAAATTTTCCTCGAAAATTTCAAAATTTTCCAGAAAATTTTGTTATAAACTACGAGAATTTTCTTCAAACGTTCTTGAAGTAACAAATATCAAATGAAAGTAAAAAAAGCAAAATATTATGATAGCATAATACAAAAAATGGTGAATCAGTTTTCGCAGCACTATTTTTTATGTTCTTCGCTTAGTGTTAAAAAATGCCCAAAGAAAATATCTATAATTTGACAAAATGTTTACTGAAAAAATTTTAAAACTATCGATGAAAATAATAGAATTAAAATTTCAAAGAATGTTTGCTCGAAAAATAAATCTAAAAATTTAGAAGTAAAATTGCTAGAAAATTAAAGAACGATCTGAAAAAGAAAGAAAAACTTGGTAGTGAATTCTAGAAATATCTAGAAATCTAGAAAAAACACTGTAATATTCAAGAACGTCCAATTCTTGTATTAAAAATTGCTGAAAAATTCCAAAATTTTAGGAGAATTTATAAATCTAAAATAAAAATTTGTAAATTTTCATAGGATACAGCAAAAAGTGGCGAATAATTGTCGAAAAGTAGAAGTAAAGTTGTTATAGAATTATAGAAAAAAAAAGATTCTAAAATGTATTAAAATTATCGCAGAACGTTTTAATAATCCAAAAGAGATAATTGTAAACAAATAATGCTTTAAAATTCTAGAAATCTAGAAAGTTAGGATAAGATAAAGCAACAAATGGTGGAAAATTCAAGACAAAAAAAAAAGACAAAAATGGTGAAAAGTTGTGAAAACTATAAAAAAAGGTATAGTTTTCAAATAAAATTTTTGGAATTTGTAATAATTATTCTTGGAAAATTTTAACAAGATAAAGCAAAAAGTGGGGTCATTTCAGTTCAAGAGAATGTGGTGGAAAATACTAGGAATTTTTAACGAAATTTTCCACAAATTGCGACAAGAGGAGATGTAAAATTCTAGAAATATCGGAGGAAAATGTTTAGCAATTCTAAGAGAAAGAAATCTTAAATCATTCAGGACAATCAAACTGAAATTAAAGAAAGGTTAAAAATAAATCAAACAATATGAGTGGATTATTCTATTCACACAATTAAACAAAAATCACCTTATTTTGATAGATTAATCTTCTTTGCATCAGTTATATTAGCGTATTTATAGAATATAGAATTCTAACATTAACTCTGACATTAGGAAGATGCAGCAAAAGTTTTACATAATTTGGACTTTGGAAATAATGTAGATTTCGTCCTCAAATTTAATATGTATGCTAAGCGTTCCACAAAATTCAGAAATTCAATGTTAAAATAAAACAATATATTGTGGAAAACATCAGAAGTAGAAGATATATTGTAACAATCTGAAAAAAATGGAGAAAAGTTCTAGAATCCTGGAAGAATTTTTTTGGAATTTGAAGAAAATATTTCTGAAAAAATTATAATTAAATTATTAATTAATTAAAAGAATCATTAAAAAATTCTGATAAAATAAAGAAAAATACGTTGATGTTCGGGCAAAGGAGTCAGGATTTTGAAAAATTCTAGAATTCTCAATAAAATGAAGAGAGACTGCTCATTCAAGACCCATACAGAAAATGAAAATCCTAAAGCTTCCTACGCCTTAGCCTATATCAAAGGAACACCAGACAAAATCGGTAATATTTTTAACCCAATAAAGCTTAAATATCGCCAATTATTGAGAAACATTTTCACGACCAAAACTAATCCCTCTTAACACACTCCACTGAACACTGATCGTGGGAAAAAATTTGACTACATAAAAATAATCACACCAATAAACTGAAAGGAATTTTTTCCTAATTAAACAAGAAATTGCTAACAATTTTCCAGGCCTAAAAGAAAAAGGCGAAATTCTGAATACTTTTTAATTTAATACTAAACAAACATTCAAAAAATGTTTAAAAGAAGAAATACCTGGAAATTACTAAAACAAAATCATTTCGTTCGTCTAAAAATTTTAAAAATAACATTACTTCAAGCAGTCTCAAAATAAATTTTTGAAATTTCGAAGAAAAGTTGCTCAAAGACAATCGCTGCAGTTCAACTATCCAAGCCAATTAATCTAAATTTCTAAATAAAATCTGTTGAAAAAAATCAACCACCTGTTTCTTTGACATATATGAAAAACTACCCTATCAAGCTAATACATTATTTAGGACACGACCCAATTAGTTCAGGGCAGTGAAAACTAATACGTTTTTAATTAAAACGACCAATTAACTTCAGAAAGAAATATGCGAGACGTGGATGTTCCCTCCCCCTAGGCGATTTTCTAACGTGCCGTCCGTTCCTCGGAACAATTAACCCTCGATACAATTCAATTAAAGCCCCAACTAATTAGCACAAAGATAAATAAACAACACACTTAAACCGACAAACGCGCCAAATTAAGGATCGAGTTTTCCTGCGTTTAAGAGCTAAGGAGAGAGACGTCGGTGTTTTACATCGGCTGGATGTAATTACCAGTTCTTGTTAATTTTTAATTATGTAAGGAGCTCGCGTGGTTTTGCCGAAGTGTTTAATTAAAAGAACGGACGTCGCGCGGAGATTATTAAAAAAAAGGGCCAGGGATGAATTATCGTGCGTTTTCCACGTGTCCATCAGATATCGGGGCCCAGACAATGGGACCACTGGGCTAATGAACACCCATCGGTAGATTTATTAATCCAGATAACACCAATTACCCGATCATGAAATATGCTTTTATCTACGCCGATGTGAAAATTGAATCGGTTTTTTGTTGTTGTCGCTGTGCTGTCCGTAATTGCTCTGTAATAATGCGCCGAGAAGAGTCGATTTTATAATTGTGGAATGTTTTCTTTTTCGATTTGGCCCAAACACCTCGGCTCGATAATTGCCAGTTGCCAAGATCGAGAAGATGGAAGTATTTGTTAAGTTATTTTTTTTTTAAGGAATGATGATGATTGATATGTGTGCTAGTTAAGGAGAGTAAATGAATGAAACGAAGAAATGATCTACTGGAAGATTTCATCACAATCAATCATTGTTTTTTTGTGGATGATGTTTGATTGGATATAAGGCTGGAATTATCAGAGAAAGATGTAAATTATTAAAGATGAATAGAATACTTTATCAAATATATGTATGATACTACAATTATGTTTGAGGTGTTTTGTATTAGCAAATCGTTGGGATTTAGCAGAGAAGTGTCAATCATTTAGGAATTTTCAGAAATATACTCTAAGGTACTAGAAATTTAAAGAAAAATTTCTGATAGAAAAAATTTAGAATTTTTAAAAATAATTCGTTGAAAATTGTAGAAACCTAGTGCAAATATTTTTATTTTAATAGCAACTTAAAACAAGAAGTGCTAGAAAATTCCAAAAGAGTTTAACAAAAAAATATTCTAAACCATCAATTCATATAAACAGCATGAATTACAAAAAAAGATAAAGGAATTAAATTAACAAAATTGGTGTTTATCCTATTGATCAGATAGAAATATAATTATCTCAATTTGTATTGAGGGTGCTGCATCAGCAAATCGATTGGATATAGCAGAAAAGTATAGTTGATGCTTGAAGTCATTACTTTGTGATACATTTTGAAAATTAGGATGATACATGAAATGTGTGTGATGACAACAAAGTGAATTTCTTTTATCGTCCTAATAGCAGAAAAGTATCAATCATCAAAGACTTTTCCAGAAATATGCTGGAAGTTCTATAAATCTTAAGGATAAAATTTCCAGGACATTTTCTTAATATATATATATATATATATATATATATATATATATATATATATATATATATATATATATAAAGAAGAGATTCTACAATCTATTTTAGAACCCTAAAGGAGCAAATTAGTAGGAAATTTTAGATATTTTGTGGAATTTTATTTAGAAAATTGTGTGAGAATTGTTATATCAATTATGTGACAATGTAACATGTAAAATGCTAAAATTCTGGTTGTGAAATATTTAGAAATACATTTTAAATTCAAATCTCTATTTAAGTATTTCCAACTATAACATAATATTGATATAATACATGTATATACATTGTAAATAAAAATATCTCTGGCTTCTTCCCTTTTTCTTCAGCTCGAGATTGGCGGACGTTTGGTTCCATATCGGACTATTGGTACTAAGGGATGTGTTTTCTTGTTCATAGTAGTGTGATGTCTGTTTTATATTTTTTTGTTTAGGATTATATTCTATGTTTAAGTTTGAAAGTGGCGTAATTTAGTGTTTTTATATATTTCTCTAAGTTGTTGTACTGTTTTATGGATTCTGTTGTTAAAGTTTCTTTGTAAACTTCCAAAAAGTAAAAGGAGAAATTATATGAAAGAAAAATTGCTAGAAGAACATTCTTTCATATTGCTGGAAAATTTTAAATAATTAAAAGATTATTTTAAATTCCAATAGTATTAATAAAATTACATAGCAACTCAATGCAAGAAATCATACAAAATTCCAAGGTAATAAGGTAAAAAATCATTGAATTCATCGAATCAAAAACAGCAAAAACTCAAAGAAAAGTTGTAGGGATTAAACTAAATAAAATAGATGGGACAAAAATGCAACTCAATTTTTATTATAAATTCGTGGCATATAACAAGAAATCAATCAACTAGGAAATTTCTAGAAATCTTAAAGAAATATTCTGTGTAATACTAGAAATCTGAAAATGTTTGGAAGCAAATTTTCTTAATTTAGAAAAACATTATTGTAAAATTCTAATCTGATAAAACAAGAGGTACTAAATCATTTTAGAAATCTTTAAAACCCTAGAAAAAAATGATGGAACACACAACAAAATTCTTTTCATTTGAAGAAAAAATGTAAAATTTCGATAGTATAAAACAAAATAAAATTTCTAAAATCCTACAAAAAATTACTAAAAACTTGTGACAAATTCTAATCATCTAGAAGATTTTTTTAGAAAACTAGCAAAGAATTAATAATATTAAAAAACAATTTAAAACTATTGTTTGATAATGACAAGCTGAAATTGTCGAAACTATAGTTACAAGTGTAAATAAAAAGCGATACCAACAAAGTTAATTGTTTATTTATTTTGAATTTATCAAAATGTATCACGAAGTGAAAGCCTCCACAATTACTTATTTATTTATTTTCAATTTAAAACAGTCTGATCAAAACAGCAGAAAGGTTTTGGGAATAAAATTAAATAAAAGAGATGAAATGAAAACGTAGTTTGGTCAATTTTATTTGATGTCACCGCATCAACAAAAAGATTGCATATACAGAAGAGTATTAATCAACCAGAGAATGTCTAGAAATCACAAAGAAATATGCTTGGAAATACTAAACGTCTGAAAGATAAACAGCTGGAAAATTTCTAGAAAGAAATCCTCTTAATTTCGAAAAATATTCCGGAAAATTCCGAATAATTAAAACAAGAGATGTTAAAAATTCTAATTGCTGGAAAATTTTAGAATCGTAGGAAACAATTATTATAAATTGGTGAAAATTTAGGTAAATGATGTAGAAATATTTGCTATCAACTATCAAATCAAAAACTACAAAAATTCAGAGGTTTATTAGTTATAATTTCAGAGGTTTAAAAATTAAGTTAAAACAAAATAAATATGTTACTAGTAATAAGGTAAAAATGCAATTACTTGATTTTATTTGAGGCTGCTGCATATGCAAATAGGATATAAACCATCTAGGAAATTTTTAGAAATATTAAAGAAATATGCTGAAAAATACTGTAAATTTGAAAACTTTCAGAAGTAAATTTTCTTACTTGTAAATGTAAGATGCTGATAAGATAAAAGAAGAGATACTGAAAAATTTTAGAATTGTCAAAAACTCAATACTAAACTCAAAATAGGAAATATTAGAAAATTCTAAGAGGATAAAATAAGAAATATTCTAAATTAACAACAGAAACAGCAGAAGTAAAAATTTTGAGAATATATAAATAATTCTAACAGAGGTTAAAGGAAATGTATTAAACAACAAATTAGTTGTTTATTCTATTGATGGAATAATAATGCAAATTTGATAGTGTCAGCAAAAAAAGTCACAGAAAAAAATTATAGATATCCGGAGAAACTTTCTTCTGGAAAATTGATAAAATTAAAAAGCAAACTTAAAATAGGAAATTCTACGAAATTAAAAAAAAATAAGTCTGAAACTATTTGAAATAATAAACTCAAAAATTCAAATTCAAAGAAAGATTATTTGAACTTAAAGAAAATTGGTATTTAGCCTATTCATAAGATGTAAATACATCTATATGAATGAGGCTGCTGCTTCTGTAAGTATATGTGATATAAGCATCCAAATAATTTCCAAAAATCTCAAAGAAATATTTTGGAAAATACTAGAAATTTTGAGTATACAATATTGACATTTCTAGAAAGAAAATTTCTTGATGCAAAATTCCGATGGAGATAGACAGTAAAATTTTGGAAATTTGAAATTATCAAATTTCCAAAATTTAGAATATCTTAAATATCTAGATGAAATATTTTAGGAAATTCTAGACCAGACAAAATTAATAATATTAAATAGTTACATAAAACAAGAAATTCTAGAAATTATTTAGAGCATAAGAAATATCCATAACCATCAAATACAGCAAAAATTTACGATAAGAATGCAACTATCTCAATTTTCATTTAACATAGCAGAAAAATATCAATCATCCACGAAATTAAGAAATTTTAGAAACAACAATTCACTTATTTATTTGTAACGAAACAAAGGTTATAAATAAATAGGTGAAAAAATGAGTAACAGTGCTTTTATTTGTTGTAATTAATCACTTCACGTAAACTCAAAAACTCTACAATTTCTCGATGAATTTGCTACTAAATACTAGAAAACTTGACATTTTTGAAAGGGAATGAAATTCTTCTAATGAAGAAAAATAAATAAAACTTCCAATAAGATAAAATAAATAAGAAATATAGACAAAAAGTTGGTGTAAATTTTAGAATCATAGAAAAAATTCCTTGAAACTGGTGTACATCTCTAGATTTGCAAAGGATTTTTTCAAACTTTCAAATTGAATAAAATTAAATAGCAAAATAAAAATAGTAAATATGAACAAAATTTTGTTAGTAAAAATGCTGTAATGTTCGGAAAAGATAAACTAAGAGAAAAATTGTAGAAATCTGAAAAATTCTAGAAATCAAGAACAAAATTATTGAATATTATTTATTTTGAAGGCATCTACTTCGTTATACATGTTGGGTAATAATTAAAAGAAAGTTTAAAGTGTTTTAATAAAAATTATTGAACATTAGTTGAAGGTTTAGGCATTTAGAGAAAAATTTAATTAAAAAAATTAATAATATCAAATAGCAATTCCAAAGGGTATAAATTTCAAGAGAAATTTTCTAATCAGTCTAATCAAGAATAGTAGAAATGTTTAGAAGGAAATCTTTATAAAAAAATGCTGGAAAATTCCAACAGGATAAAATAAGAGATACTTAAAAATTCTAGAATTCTGTAAAACTTAAAACCCTAGAAAAACAGTTCATATAAATTAGTGGAAACTTTTAGATATCAACAAACTTTATTTTAGAAAATTCTTAGAGATTTGATTACATTAATTAACAATTTAAAACAAGAAATGGTAGAAAATTCCAAAAGAATGGAGCAAGAAATATTTGGAATCATAAAATATTGATTTATTTTAATTTTCTAAAAATATTTTTCACTTTGTTTTATTTATTAGTACTTTATCCGACTTGCTTTATATATACAGGGTGACTGACGAAAAACCTTTGGTGCTGTATCTCGCTTATTTTTGATCCGATTTGAATAAATAAAACATCAAATTAAATGATTTTTAAAAGACTTTAATATGAACTGTACTGATATTTTTTCTTGCATCTAGTTTTTGACATAAGACGATCAACTTTTTTTTCAAATTACACTGTATATATATTTTGTACTGATCCGCAAGGAGATTTTTTTCTGAATCTAAATTTGTAAACGATTTTATCCATTCATCAAACCAAAGTCGAGAAATTGAGGCTTAAAAAAATTAAAAATCAAATACCCCTAGTAAACAATATACAGAGCCTATTCCAAATGTCAAAAGTGACAGTGTCAGTCATTGATACAATACTGCAATGATTTTTAATAATTTCATAATAAAAATGTTGCAAGATTTCAAAAACTGAAAAACGATTTCTGTAGAAGCACAAAATTCTAGTACAGTGTTTGAAATATTCCAACATTTCAATTATGAAATAATTAAAATCGTTGCAGTATTGTATCAATGGCTGTCACTGTCACTTTTGACATTTAAAATAGGGTCTGTATATTGTTTACAATGGATACTTGACTTTTTATTTATTTTTTTAATCCTCAATTTCTCGACTTAAGTTTGATGTATGGATAAATTTGTCTACAATTTTATATTCAGAAAAAAAATCTCCTTGCGAATCAATAAAAATATATATACAGTGCAATTTAAAAAAAAAAATGTTGATCGTATTTTGTCAAAAACTGGGTGCGAGAAAAAATAACAGTTCAGATCCTATTAAAGTCTTTTAAAAATGGTTTAATTTGAAGTTTTATTTATTAAAATCGGATAAAAAATAAGCGAGATACAGAACCAAAGGTTTTTCGTCAGTCACCCTGTATATAGGGTACGGCAGAAAAGTATGACGTTTTTGGAACTCATATAACTCAACGCAGGGGAAGCCTAACGTTTTCAGAATGGTTGATATGTGACCACCCAACCTTGCCATTTTGTTTGGTTTAGTCGTTATAAAACCTTGGCCTCTAGAGCAACGCGTATTTGTTTACGACAATTGCATCAAGTTTGTGGTTGCTTCACAGCGCATATTTCGAAAACAATTCAATCTTGGAAGGCAGGGTCATGTTCCTACAGGTACTGGAGTACCTCGGGCTGGAGAAAAAAGTGTCAAAACTCCTGAAAATATGGCCCGGGTTAGAGCAGCTATGGAAGCAAATCACCATGCTGCGTGATTTTTTACTTTCAGAGTTGACAAGGCGCAATGTTGATATTAGAAGAGTATCTTTTCAGCAAGATGGGGCAACTTGCCACACCTCAAGGGAGCCTATGGGATTTTTGACAAGAAGAACAATTTCCAGGACGACAATAAATAGAATACAGCAGAAGAGTATCAATCCACATAATTTTCAAAATTCTCGATAAAATATGCCTGAGAAAATTCTTCTAATTAAAAAAAATATAAATTACTCATAACATAAAATTTGGAAGGAAAATTGCTACAATTACAGAACTCTTGAAATAGAATTTTGCAAAATAATCTAAAATTTCGAAATAATAGAGGAAACGTATTAGAGAATTTGGAGTTTAATTGAGCAACTTAAAACAGGAAATGTTAGAAAACTTCAAGAGAATAGGGCAAAAGATATTCTAAATCATAGAATCAAAAACAACTCAAGTTCAAAGAAAGGTTAGAGGAATTAAATTAAACATAATGGGCGTTTATCCTATTGATGGGATAATAATGCAATTAACTCAATTTTGATTGAGGCTTCTGCATCAGCAAATAGAAAGGTGTCAATCATCCAGAAATTTTAAATAATTATGCTAGAAAATACTGGAAATTTGAAAAACTTTGAGAAGTAAATTCTCTTATTTAAAAAAAATGTAAGATGCTGATAAGATCAAAGTAGAGATACTGATTTTTTTTAGAAATGTCGAAAATTCAATAGTAAACTTAAAATAGAAAATACTAGAAAATTCTTAGAGAAGAAAATAAGAAATATTCTAAATTATCAACACAAAAGAGCAGAAGTTTAAAGAAAGGTTAGAGAAATTTGATAAAATTTAAAAATCATGATTTTTAGTCTAGTGATAGGATAAAAATTCACCTAGTTTAATGTTGATTAAGATATAGCAGAAAAATTCCAATCATACAAATAATTTCCAAGAAGCTTGAAGAAATAAGCTATAAAATCTGAAGAATGTGCTGCTGGAAAATTGTTTTAATTTGAAAAAAAAAATACTGAAAATTAGCTCCGCCATCTTAATAACCGCCACAATCATTAATATTTATAATTACTATGTATTATTAAAAAAATGTAAGTGTCTGTAATAAAGATGTTGTATATATATTGAAAATTATTAGAAAAATTAAAAATTTAAGAATCCAACAAAAACACTGGTAAAATAAATTTAGATATATGAAGGAAATTCATTAAATTTGAATAAAAATTTACTATGAATTTCTGTTAGGACAAAATACGAGATCTACAAAATTCTAAAAATCTGGTAAAGTTTAGAACCGTAGAAAAAAATTTCCCCAATTATTGGTAAAATATACAGGGTGACGTAAAAACCTTTGGTGCTGTATGTCACTTACTTTTTATCCGATTTTAATAAATAAAACATTTAATTAAACCATTTTTAAAAGACTTTAATAGGATCTGAAGTGTTATTTTTTCTCGCACCCAGTTTTTGACAAAATACGATCAACATTTTTTGTATATATGTATGTATACATATTTTTATTGATTCGCAAGGAGATTTTTTTTTCTGAATATAAAAATGTAGACAAATTTATCCATACATCAAACGTAAGTCGAGAAATTGAGGATTAAAAAAATAAATAAAAAGTCAAGTATCCATTGTAAACAATATACAGACCCTATTTTAAATGTCAAAAGTGACAGTGACAGCCATTGATACAATACTGCAACGATTTTTAATTATTTCATAATTAAAATGTTGCAATATTTCAAACATTGTACTAGAATTTTGTGCTTCTACAGAAATCGTTTTACAGTTTTTGAAATCTTGCAACATTTTTATTATGAAATTATTAAAAATCATTGCAGTATTGTACCAATGACTGACACTGTCACTTTTGACATTTGGAATAGGCTCTGTATATTGTTTACTATGGGTATTTGATTTTTAATTTTTTTTTAATCCTCAATTTCTCGACTTTGGTTTGATGAATGGATAAAATCGTTTACAAATTTAGATTCAGAAAAAAATCCCCTTGCGGATCAGTACAAAATATATATACAGTGCAATTTGAAGAAAAAAAAAGATCGTCTTTTGTCAAAAACTGGATGCAAGAAAAAATATCAGTACAGTTCATATTAAAGTCTTTTAAAAATCATTTAATTTGATGTTTTATTTATTCAAATCGGATCAAAAATAAGCGAGATACAGCACCAAAGGTTTTTCGTCAGTCACCCTGTATAATCAAGAGTAAACACGTCTAGCAAATTGCGAAAGAATTGATACAATCTTATAGCAGCATAAAACAAGAAAATACTGCAATTAATATTCTAAATAATTAAGTTAAAAACAGACACTTGAAGAATATTTTGGAATTAAATTAAACAAAATACATAGGTGTTTATCTTATTGACGGCCTAAATAAACTAATTTATCAGCAAATAGATGGCATATAGCCTAAAAATCTACAGATTTTGAAACTGCAAAATGCAAAAGTAATATTACATTTAATCGGTTACGTTTCTGTAAAAAGGAAACAGGTAAATATCATGAAGATTAAAGTGTAAAATTAGTGGAGTTATTTTCTAGCATTTATTAAACCTAAGTGTTTCCACGAGGAATCAATTTAGGTCCCTCGATATTCTTACAATTGTCTATTTGTATTGTCCAAGTTAAAATACTTTTTAACATACTGCATTTCCTTGACTTTTTCACTGTTTTTTTACATATTTCTATACATTTTCCGTTCTTTCAATAATTGTTTAAAGTCTAGAAATATATTTTATTCTAAGATCATATTCACCAGCATCTTCTTGCTAGTTTATTTTTTTGTATGATGATAATCATTCTGTGCAGAATTAAGTAATTTTGAATTTATCATTCGATTTGTAGGGTGGGTGGGTGGCCTCTATCCCACCATCCAATCAGTAAAACATACCCGACGGTTTGACTCAAGTAATAATTTATTGTAGCAAAATTGATATAAAATTTGTCAAAAGATTTGATTGATTATCTACAAAATTTTATGATAAATTCCGTTGTATGTTATATTAATTGAAAGGTGGTTAGAGGACATCCACCCACCCTACATATATATATTTATATTGAAACAAACAAAAAATTATAATTCTTGAAAACTACGAAAATCTCGTTGATGTATTTTTTTGGAAACTAATCCTGTGTTAGTGGTTGAAATTGCAATATATATGTAGGGTGGGTGGGTGGCCTCTATCCCACTCTCCAATCATTAAAACATACGCCATCTTCGCCAAAATTTCGTTTTCTAATCGTTATTTGATAGAACGCGATGAATTGGATTAACTTCAGAAACAGCGACATTTACGTTGTACTAAAATTACAAAAAACATTCAATTATTATTTCCCTGTCAATAACAATCATTGGCCGGTTTCGATGTATTTTGAAACTCATCAGTGTAGAATAGTTGAAGACCAAAGAATGTAATTTTATTTTAATATTTTAAATCTCCAAGTTTCTGCAAAGTGCGGTACTATCATTAAGGTGCAAAACTTTAGACAATAAATGGCATACACTTGGAAAATTAAAACACTAACTGGTTATAAGCTATTGATAATGAGTACATAGTACTCGAAATGTACATCTAGCAAAATAAAATCAAATTCTGAAGAATGTGTTAGTGTTTTTATTTTCCAAGTGTATAAAATAAAGAACAAATTTCAATAGATGGCATCTTAATGGTGGTATTTTTAATTCCAAAATTATTATGTTTGTCAACCTCAAGTCCTTCAGTCCTTGATTCATAGGTAAGTTCTTCCAATTCGTTAATAATAATGTTTGTGTTACTTTTATCACACACAGTAAGTTCATTGATTTAAATTTAACATAAATCATTGGAACGCAATTTACAAAACGTGAAGACGACTAACTCGCCGATCCATTAGTTCAGGCACACCCACCCACAAAAGAAATAATAACATCTTTAGTTAAACAAATCGACCACGCAAATTTCACACGGACGAGGTGCGCCCACGCCCGTGCTAATACCAAAGCCCAACAATGGAACTTGATGGTAGATGGTAGATGGTAGACGGACCCAGTGTAAACATAAATTCACTCCTGTTTGACAAAGAACCTGTTCGTTGTTTTTTTTTTGTCTTTCTACTTCCAGCTAGGCATACACAAGGGAAAACACACGCCCACTCGCCTTATCTTTATTACCACATAACGCTACTGATTATCACCCTATAAAAATCATTTTCCGTTTATCAGTAATCAGGCCAGGTCCTCAATAACCTTCCGGGGGTAATTGTGAATAATGCACAGCCCCCATTTTATCGGTTAGTAACAGCCCACCCTTATATAAAAAAAAACCCTTCGCCGCACCGGCAACAAAAAGCCCGGTTTACCCTAATAACTCTTTGTGGTATTTTTCATTTAGAGCCCCTATTTTTTTTATTGTTCATATTTTTTCAGCCAAAAATTACTTTAAAAATTGTTTATATTTCTTATCCTGCGTCTTTCCCACAGGCTGTCGACGAAATATTTATCTTATTGCATACTTAATGTAGTTATGTTGATTTGTTTCGTTTATGTAATATTAATTAGTCGATACTGTCGATTGCATGTAGCTGAAAATTTTTATAAAATTAAATATTCATCGTCATTAAGTATGATGTGGAATATTATTATAATATATTATATGACTATTATTAATCTTAGTAATGGTAATAATTCCAGAATCATTAAATTATTCTTTAATATTATATCAATCTAATAGTAAATTCTGCAATTATTACATTTAAAAAAATGATTTATAAAAATTAAGATATTTAAATATATTTTATAGATTTTAATTAATCAAACGATTAATTAACAGTTTTAAAATAAGGTAAATTAAATAATCTACCTTATTAAAAATGTGTTTCATAAAATCATAGCTTAAAATTATTTTGTTGTATAATTAGGGAACAAATATACCTTTTTAAAAACATTAACGAATTAATGAAAATGATGGTAGCGACCGTTACTATGTGGTAATTCATTTAACCTTTTTTATTAACGAATAATATATGAAATATATTGGTAATATTCGTATTTAGATATTGAAGCCGTTGTATGAATCGTTTAGTCGCGTTGCGTATTGATTTGCTTCGATCGGGTAATAAGGGTGGGACTTGCACACATGTTATCACTAGAGGGTCATTTCTAATTTATATCATAGGCTCCGGTCCCCCTCACGGGCGTATAATGTTTATATCACAGCAAATACTTTGATCTTTGCACCCTTATATTAAAAACACCTAACGCCTTACTATATATATATTTTTTTATTAATACACAATGGGGTGGTCCTGCGAAGGGGATGATTTATCTAATTTTACGGCTTGTGTCGCGTTATTTAATAATTTATCGAAACTCGCCCTAACGCCCCTTAATAGTTTCAGAGTAGAGATATTTGTAGAGACGCAAGGGCTGAAAATCACGAGGAATTAAAAATAGTTTCACAGTAAGAGTTGAAAATCATGAGGAATTAAAAATAAGCTGGTAGAAATTAAAAATTGTTGGATCCAAAAAGTTATATATTATAAGTTCAAAAATTTTGATTTATTCTTGTGAAATTAGAAAAAATAATATTCAGTCTTCTAATTTTTGTTTCAAATAATTATCATTAGGTAATTTTAAATTAGAACACTTGTTATGTTTCATATTGTTCTAATTTAAAATTATTATTGGTTAAAAACCAATAATAATAATGATGGTCGATGCACTGCGAAAATTGTTTCGACAGTGGCAAAACAATTGTCGCAGTGCATCGACATTAAATTGTGTAAATTCTCAAAACCCAAGTGTTTTATTTAACACCTATATAATGGAATTTCACCAAGAAAAGCCTCATCAATCCAATAATTATTGAATCTTTTCCTATATGCTACATAACTTATTGTGAATAAAAAGTTATTGATTCTCCACACTTTTAAAAAGTTAATTTATAATAAGATGTTTTTACTTCGTATTATTTAGATTTTTTTGTATGTAACTGTTCAATGTTTATGTTTTATTAGTAAGAATTTCATCTACAGAATTTATTACGATTTTTGTTAATATCACTTATTACTTTTCCTATATAGAATATATAGGGAAAGTATAATTTTTCGTGCTTTTGGCGAACGTTCATAAACCGGAAGTGGATATTTACTCGAGGCATTTTTTTATAATAATATTATGTTTATTTACGTTTCACAACTTTTAATTAAAACCCTCGCTTATGTTTTACTGATTGGAGGGTGTGTTAGAGGCCACCCACCCACCCTACATACACATAATAAATTTAATTGCTAATCGTTGATGATTTTCCTGCTAAAAGCAATCACATCCTTTATGTAATCAAAATAAAACAAAATCAATATTTAAATTTCAATACAAATGACTTTCTTCAGCTAATCTCATCTAATTTAAATTTAAAGTCTAACCACCCATCATGTATAAAAAAAATATGAATTTACTCACTCAAAAATTTTACCTTTTGAATTTCGTTTTATTCAGAAAGTTTTGTAATTAATTTTATTCCAAACCACAAGACTATCAATAATTAAAATTTATATGTATGTGTAGGGTGGGCGGATGGCCTCTATCCCACCCTCCAATCAGTAAAATATTATCAAAAATTATTTGAAAAATTTGTATTAATAAATCTCTAAAATTTGTAATATGTTTATTTACGTTTTCCAATTTCTTGAAAATTCTATAATCTCTAATAAAACTTCTTCTAAGAAGAAAAAAAAATTGAAACCTGGAAGTAAATTGTTAAAAAATTCTAGAATCATAAGAGAAAATTTAAAAAACTCTATAATGGAAAAACAACACAGATAATTTTTACAACTCATAAGAGCAAAAAAGTAAAAAATAAATCCGATAAAAAAACTGTTAAAATCTAAAAATCTGGAATTGTTAATTCATGTAAAAACAACGAAGAAATTTTTTAGAAAACTATAAGGGAAGAAGCTAAAACACTAATAAAACTGCACCTGAAAAATTTTCGTAGAGAAGTTTCGTATTTTAAAAGAAAACTTCTTACAAAATAATTTTAAAATGAAAGAAATATGAAAAAAAAGTTTTAATGAACATCTCTTTTAATAAGAAAAACTTTCTAGAAATTGTTGGAAATAACTGTAAAAATTGAAGAATTATTAAAGAATCTGTTAGAAATCTAATGAAGAAAATGGTAAAATAGAGCGACAAAACTACTACTATAATATATATAGATATGTCAGTTTGACATCACATAAAAATAAAATGTGCGCAATTTAGACGCAAAATAATGCTTTTTAAAGCAAAATAAAGCCAAAATGGCAATAAGAAGTCTGCAAGAAGGATCAACCGAAGAACTTCAAATGCAGCATTGGGCTGGAGTGGAAGAACATTCTGCCGAGTGAACTCCCCCCTGGATCTCTTACGTCAAAATTATAAGTACATATTTTTATCTATTCATTTGTAATACTTTCATTTATTGTAAGAGAGACAAAGCATTAAATACAAATACAAATACAAATACTGGCAATTTTAAAAAACCTTGAAGAAAATTTTCGCAACTTTGATGAGAAATCTCTAAAAAAAACTAAAAATCCGTGAGAAAATTTTCTTCAAAATTCTATAACCTTAAATAAAAAAAATTGTAATTAAAAAAATCTCTAGAAATCAAGAAGAGAATTTCTAGATTCATTGAGGAAGATTAATTTTCTTTAAAAAAATCACGGATCAGTGAGGAAGAGGATCAGCGGGTTCGAGTGGAAGATCATCAAGAGTGAACTCTGCCCTTCTACATGCAGTCAAAATTATTTGTGTATATTTTTTTCTTCTTACGTTTTATGTACAATTATATATTTATTTATGTAATGCATGTTAGATAAAAGAGGAAATTCTAAAAATCTGAAACTCAAAATGCGTCAAAAAGTATACAAAAGTAATAATTATACATTTCATAAGTACCTTCAAATTATTTTTTTGGCATTCTATAGAAGAAGATATGGATATGTCTGAAGAAGTTTTTAATGTTTTTAGAAAGCAAACTCCTTTCTAGGAACAGTAACAACATTGATTAGAAAATGTATTTATTCAAATATCTAATTAGCTATTATCCGAACAACACGGATCCCAAAGATTCCATGTCTAATAGCAAAGTGTCTTCAGACTATTAGGCCATACAAGATATGACTCTTAATGAGGGAAAAGCAGGCAATTCTCAGAGCACTCCTTTCAACTTTGCAGCGAGTGCATCACCATGAGCAGCCCAGTTCAAGGTGGAATCTATATGCAGTCCTAGAAATGGTGCAGATGTCATCACGTTGACCACTTTAGAGAGTGAGATATTATTTAATTTCAACAAGTTTTCAGTGAACCATTAGGAAGCCAATGACAATGCCTCCTCATGCATGTTTGTCACCTCTGCTTGGGACTTTGCACAATTTATGATGGTAGTATCATCTGCAAATAAAACTGTCTTGGATCCTGGAATGTAGCTTGGCAGATCATTAATGTAAATTAAAAAGAGCAGAGGTCCAAGAATAGATGCCTTTGGTACACCATGACTAATCACGAGGCTTTGATATTGTACCAGCACTAGTAGTACACTGTGTCCTTTTTGTCAAGTAAGACATAATAAGACGACTACTACTAAGATATAATTGGGTAAATTAAGGCACTATATTACTTAATTTACCCAATTTAAAAATTTCGTTCCATCAAAAAAATAGCGCAAAAAGTATTGAATATGCTAGGATGTAGATTGTAGTAATATAGTTTCCTTAGTAATACTTGGTGAGAAACACAGTCAAAAGCCTTCGATAGGTCCAGGAACGTGGCGGTTATTACGTTTCCCTTCTCAAAACAGTCAACTACCTCCTCAACGATATCCAAACCCGCATTTGTAGAAGAGCGCTTTGCCCTAAAGCCATGCTGCTCACTGAAAAATATGTTATTTGTTTCAAAATACTCTATTAACTGCCATTGTAGAATTTTTTCCAGCACTTTGGAAACTAAATCACACCCTCTATCTCTAACACTATCACACCCTCCAATTACTAAAATTGAAACAAAGATTCTATAAAAATAAATTGTTTCACTGGAGAATTGTTACTTGAAATATAAGAGCATATATTTTTTATGAGTTAAGATGCTTTAAATGAAATTCTCGAGTATGTGTAGTAAATTGAAGGGTGGGATAGAGGCCACCCACCCACCCTACATATACTTATTTACATCCACCACAATCACTGCTTTAAATTCATGAAAATTTCAAATACATTAGTGTTGATGTTGTTAACGAATTTAAGACAGTTTTTTCAGTTAAGTTTAAATGTATATGTAGGGTGGGTGGGTGGCAACTATCACACCCTCCAATTACCAAAATTTAAACAACGATTCTATAAAAATAAATTGTTAAATTAGAGAGTGGTTTTTTGATATACAAGTACATAAAACTTATACTTATAATTGAAGAAACTTTAAATGAAACTATTGAGTATGTATTGTAAATTAGAGGGTGGGATAGAGGCCACCCACCCACCCTACATATACACATTTACATCTACCACAATCACTGCTTTAAGTTCTTCAAAATTTCAAAAGTATTTCTGTTGATGTTATTAACCAATTTAAGACAGTTTTTCAGTCTAAGTTTCAATGTATATGTAGAGTGGGTGGGTGGCCACTATCACACCCTCCAATTACCAACATTTAAACAACGATTCTATAAAAATAAACTGCTAAATTGGAGAGTGGTTGTTTGAAATACAAGAGCATAAAACCTATAATTGAAGAAGCTTTAATCGGAACTTATGAGTATGTGTTGGTGAGGGTGGGTTAGAAGAAACTTTAAATGAAACTTTTGAGTATGTATTGTAAATTAGAGGGTGGGATAGAGGCCACCCACCCACCCTACATACACACATTTACATCTACCACAATCACTGCTTTAAATTCTTCAAAACATCAAAAGTATTATTGTTGATTTGATTCACGAAATTACGACAGAGTTTCAGGTTAAGTTTCAATGTATATGTAGGGTGGGTGGGTGGCCACTATCACACCCTCCAATTATCAAAATTTAAACAACAATTCTATAAAAATAAATTGTTAAATTAGAGAATGGTTGTTTGAAATACAAGAGCATAAAGCTTCTCCTAATTAAAAATAGTTTAATCGAAACCCTCGAGTATGTGTTGTAAACTGAAGGGCGGGTTAGAGGCCACCCACCCACCCTACATATACATTTTTAAATCTAACACAATCACTGCTTTAATTTTTGAAAACTTCAAAAGTATTTCTGTTGATGTTATTAACGAATTTAAGACAGTTTTTCAGTTTAAGTTTCAATGTATATGTAGGGTGGGTGGGTGTCCACTATCACACCCCACAATTACTAAATTTCAAACAACGCTCGTTAATAAACAATTGATTAATTGAAGAGTAGTTACTTCAAACATAAAAGCGTAACAATTCTTATAGTGGAAAAGGCTTTCATCAAAATTTTTGAGTATGTATTGTAAACTGGAGGGTGGGTTTGAGGCCACCCACACACCCTACATATACATATTTACATCTAAGACAATTGCTACATTTACTTCTTTTCAATTTTCAAACTTCAAAAGTATTACTGTTTTGTTGTGAATGGATTTAAGGCAGTGTTTTAGCTTAAGTTTAAATATATATGTAGGGTGGGTGAGTGGCCACTATCACACCCTCCAATTACATAATTTTAAACAACGATCTTTCAAAAATATATTTTCTAAATTGGAGAATAGGTGTTTGAAATAGAAGAGCATAAAACTTTTCCTAATTAAGAAAACTTTAATCGAAACCCTCGAGTGTGTGTTGTAAACTTGAAGGTGGTTAGAGGCCACCCACCCATCCTACATATACATATTTACATCCACCACAAACACTTCTTTAAATTCTTGAAAACTTCAAAAGTATTAGTGTTGATGTTGTTGAAGAATTTAAGGCAGTGTTTCAGCTTAAGTTTCAATGTATATGTAGGGTGGGTGGGTGGCCACTATCACAACCTCCAATTATCAAAATTTTAACAACGATTCTATAAAAATAAATTGTTTAATTGGAGAATAGTTACTTGAAATATAGTAACATATTTGTAAGATGCTTTAAACAAAATTCTCGAGTATGTGTTGTAAATTGTAGGGTAGGTTAGAGGCCACCCGCCCACCCTACATATACACATTTACATCTACCACAATCACTGCTTTATATTCTTGAAAACTTCAAAAGTATTAGTGTTGATGTAAAAGGATTTAAGACAGTGTTTCAGCTTAAGTTTAAATGGATATATAGAGTGGGTGGGTAGTCATTGTCACACCCTCCAATTACCAAAATTTAAACAACGATCTTTTAAAAAAAAATGTTAAATTAGATTCGTTATTTGAAATATAAGAGCATAAAACTTCTTAGAATTGAAATGCTTTGATCGAAACTTTTGAGTATGTGTTGTAAATTGGAGGGTAGGTTAGAGGCCACCCACCCACCCTACATATACATTTTTAAATCTACCGCAATCAATGCTTTAATTTTTGATAACTTCAAAAGTATTAGTGTTGATGTTGTTAACGAATTTAAGAGAGTTTTTTAGATTAAGTTTCAATGTATATGGTGCTCGTTGGGAAATGAACTAATAATTTCATACCATATGCTGTTATAAAATCAATGAAAATATTTTTTCTTGCATCATACCCATTAAACTTTATGTAGAAGTCACCAGTTAAAGTGACAGTTTCATTGGTTAAGTCAATTTTATCCATAACCTTAGATATCCTTTTAAAAAATATATTGAAGTCTCCATCTATATAATATTAAAATAATTGTTCTTTTAATTGCTATCCCAGTAATTTCACAATGTTTTTCACCATTAATATCATCATAATGGAGGACGCGTTAGTTAATGTTGTTCCTAACCATGATTAAAACACCACCATGTAGATACATTGTTCTAGAATATTGTGCAGCCACATTAAATTTTTTAATGATTAATAAATTGGCTTCATCACTATTGAGCCAGTGCTCGTTAACAATGAGTGTTAGTAATTCTTCCGCTTCAATCGCTTCTCGTTCAATTAACTGTATGCGATAATTTAGTTTTTCGATGTGAGCAGCTTCATTTTTAGCTTCCAACGTGAGTTCGTCGATGATATCTTGTTTAGCAGCATCCAAGCTGAGATTTAAGGACGAGTTACTTAAGTTTTTCCTGAAGCACACGACTTTATGCCTGTCCAAGAAATTTATTCTTCTCTTTTTTGCAGGTTCCATGGTAAACACCAAAACACTTAACACATACATAATTCTTGTATTGTGCTGTTTTGCAACATTTAAACGTCGGAATTGACTGTGAAGACATTTTTATTGATTTAAAGATAATCAAAATAAACAATTTATATTACCAGATTCTCTATACCCTCCTATTCAGGAATCTCGACATTTTCCACATGTAGGAACGAACACAATACGAGTAATTGTGGGATTACCTTTTCTCCGACAGCGCACAGAAAAGTTGAGGTCCCTAAAATATTAACCGTCTCCTACGCTAGTCTTATAAGAAATACAAAACGCTTTTGTAATAAAATTCTACGCCGGGGCGCTTTTTTTAAAGTGTTTTAAGTAAATTGTTTCGGAGGAGAGGCCTGGAAAAATGATTCCCCGGTATAAATCTATCCGCTGAACGCGGGACGCAGGGTAATATTTAAATAGCTGCAGAGGATTTCCCTCTAAGCTCGTCCAATATTTGCATTTGGGGATGGTGGAATAATGAATACGTCTTGATCTGTTTGCCTAATTTCGGGGTAAATAATGCATTGCTCATTGTGTCGCCCCGGCAGTGATAAATGAACGCTAGTTGTGCACAAAAGAAAGGATATTAGATGAATTTAAAGTGAATTCAAGATTTACCACTATCGCTGGTATAATATGGAACTTCTGTGTGTTATCAAAAGGCCGAGGGCAAAAGTTAATTATTATGATGACATTAAAATCAATTCGTAAATAGGGGATTTATACGTTTATTCTTCGTTTAATATATTACATAAAAAACACATAACGTGAATTTAAGACAGATGTTCTTAGTATTGGGCTATTAGTATTTACTGTTAGGAATAATAAAATTTTATAAGGTTGATAACCAGTTGCACTTATTGAATTTTAATACAGTAACACGAAATAGTTAATTTTATGAATGTTTAATATAAACAAAATAAATGCTTAGGAAATAATGTTCTAATTTATTACCTTTAATATTTTATAAGTAACTGTTTATGTTTATGTTTATTTGTTTTAATTCTGTGCCAACAAAAAAGCATTAATTACATAATTTAGACTGCACGTGAATTGGGCATTCAGTTCATCCTCGATGATCTTCCACTTATACCTTGAAATATTCTTCTGCTGACGCCCATGCAAGAACGCACCAGAAACTAATATTTTGGTGTATTTTAACCTTAAATCCAGGCATTTTGTCCCTAATGTTGGAATTACATGTCATAATAGGTAATGAATATTAATATTAAAATATTGTATACTATTATATAAATAATTTTTAGTGTTTCATTTATATGCATATCATAAATCAGCTGTTTTATTTTACCACTCAGTTCCTTCCTTTGTAAATTATTGATCCGCGGCGGAGGAAAGTCCGCATTCACAATGGAATGTTTTTTTTTTTTTATTTTATCTTTTCATTAAGTCAGTGCACCCTATGGTTTGCTTTAATCACTCTAATTGTGCCGTTATTATTCTTGCGTGTCCCGCTCGCCGCGGCGCTGATAAAAACGGCTCAAGCCAAGTTTAATGTCGAAATTGGATGTCTTTTCGATTAACAGTTTATGCGTTATTATATATAAAATGAAAAACTGTAGCCAAACAAATTAAAAGCCATTAGTCGAAATTACCTGTCAGACGAACACGTCACGTCGCAAGCTCCTTAATTAAATGCCGTGGCTTTATTATGAGGGGGAGATATTGGGAATATTTAATTAATGGCGTTTATATATTTTGCAGGTAATAAAGGGGATTCATTAATAACAAATTAATTATAACATTAGACGCTTAACGATGAGAGGTATTCAAATGGGTAGTTGGTTGCAAAATCTTGTTGATATACATAAAATTATCTTATCATTTTATTATCTTCTTTCCTGGATATCAATTTCACATAAACACATTCTTGATTATTTCTTTGAGTGCTTTTATTAACTATCCCACTAAAGATATCCTTCTGGACTCTTCTTATAACCGACGTACTTAATGTAAAGTTCGACTTTTCGTCAGTTAATCAGAACGTTTTGATGTCCAAACGCCATTTGAATTATTTTCAGTGCCATGAAAAGTTGATGTCGGCTAAAAAATGGAATCAAATATTGAATAATTCTGTGCGATTATTTTTTTACAACTTTACAATTAATTCGACTTTTGGAGGTAACGCACTATAAAAAGTCACTACATATGAATAATATAAAATACAAAGTTCAATCATGTTAATAGTTTGCTTAGTGCTGAATTTCGTCGTCCAAATTCGGCCGTTCCAAAAAATATTGATGCTGGGCTTAAACTGGAATTGTTAAATTACAACCAGAAAACTGTTAACATTTTTAAAATAGATTTTCAATTGCTGTCAGAAGGTTTAACCGAGATTTTTATTAAACAGCAACATCTATTTATTTATTTATTTATTTATTCAGTACTTTGGTCTTCTTTCATTAAAAGAATACACATAAAAACAAATTTATTACAAAAATCATACTTAAAATTTTGGATGAAAGAAGCACGGGCGAAGTTCACAATGACAAATTATGTTCTTCCACTCTAACCCTTCTTGTTCCATGATGTTTGGAAGGCAGCAATCTTTATGCACATCTGGAATCTTTTATATGTTCTTTAATATGTTTTTTGTCCAGTTTTTTTGGAGGAACTTTCTGGCAGTTTATGTCAGCATGACAGATATTCTCAATAATCTAAGTTTTATTCACTATTTTTAGATTTTTGGTTTTTATCATCATTTTGAACTTCTTCATCATTTTGAATTCTTTGGTATTAGTTAGACAAGCATACATTCAATATTGAGTGAAGATTTCGCTGTCAAAAAATTTATTCATTATGAATCCTACATATATTAATAACAAGACAAAAAAAACCCGTGTCAATTAGTCGAAAGAAATCCTCAAGAAATTAGATGGAGTTGCTTCAAGGCACGTCTATGACCTTATAACTATGACCGAAAGTAAAAAGTAGTTCACTGTATATGTCCTTTAAGATGAGCCAAATCCAACAAAAGTTCGCGCACGAAGAACTATGAAACAATTGGTCGCCTGTTTTTTTTTGAGCTTATATCTACTTTATCCCAACCTCATCTTAGAGATCTCAGCATTAATTGTAATGAACTGGGCAGATTGTATTTATGAAACTTCAAAATTTATTTTCCAACTGATATTTAAAACTAGTAAATTTCAAAATTCAAAGGTCAAATATGTCCAGTTTTTAAATCAAAGAAAAAACATTCTATTCTATTTATCATTTGTTATTTGTCTATGTTATCTGTTATTCGTCATCTGTCATCTCTATGCAGAACTGATCGTTTAGTAGCTGTTGGAGTCCTTCCCAGGATTTTCATTGAACTTGCTATTTGCGTCTCCTCCCCGTTCGTACTGATGGTGATAAAAAAGGAGACAAGGTTCAAAAATTGTCTAAGAGCGAGGTGCTGTTAGTTAACAAGTATATGAAACAAGGCTCATTCCTCATCTGGAATGTCTATGCTTCCTTCATTGATATCATCGATGATATCGTGTGGGGGTCTGCCATTGATGGTGCACCATACTGATTGGGATGTTTCCAGGACTTCCTTCACGGTACCGCACAGAGCTTTGGCCATAGAACGTGGTCTCATTTGTCTTGCAATGGCAATCACATCATCTAAGGAGATGTTTCCACTATGTTTAAAGTTCTTTTGCTCCTTCCTGTCATGTGGGGGTTCTTTAAGGGCTTTAATAATCAAAGAAGCAGCAGATGGTACAAGCCTGTCTGTTTTGGATCTTCAGCTGAACGGTAATCTTAAGAGTTTTCCAGTCAGCAATTCCTTTGGCAATGTCATCATCAACCTTTTTTGGAGACAGACCGAGTGGACCAATCTTGAGGGCCAAGGAAGACGTGGCACCAACTTCTCCTCCGACACATCTCAAGTAAACGAATTTAACTTCGTTGGGGTCGAACTTTCCCTTAATCCTCGTGTACAGTTCAAGTAAGTTAGGAGCTGGATTCACCGGATGAGAGCGGATTTTAAAAAACATTAGCTCTTTAAGTAGCGACGAAGGCCGATTTGGTGAAGATAGCATTAACCAATATGCACGGAAATTGGGGAGAAAAATTGCTATGAGTCGTCGTGTCGAGAAGCATTGGAGTTTGATCGGTTGGGGCCAAATTCCCAAAGGGGATACAATTGAAACGACTAAGTAAAAACACACTTTTTACTTTCCCTATATGGTATATATAGGGGAAGTATTGTTTTCGTGCGTGAAAATGTCTGTGGGCGCTGTATCTCAAAAACTAATGCTCCGTTTGAGATGAAACTTTAAACTTAAGGTTTTATCGTTCAAAACTGGAACTGAAAAGCTTTTGGGAAACATTCATTAACCGGAAGCGGATGTTTACTCGAGGCGTTTTTTTGATTTTTCTCGATATTTTTCCAAATTTGAAATATATTTCATAACTTTTCAAACAAAGGTTAAAGGAAATGAGAAACTGAAGAAGTTTTATTGAGACATGTTTTTCGTAAAATTTTTAATTTGTAAGAAAAAAATTTAAATTTATAATTTTTCAGAAAACATTTTAAATTAAAGATTCTTGAAATTTCAGAAATTTCTCCTCCACACTTTTAGTTTATATTGGAACTTCCTTTCCAAAGAATTTTCATCGAGAATTCTACATATTTTTACAAGTTTAGCAAAGGTTTTATTCAAGAGTTTCAAAATTTTTCAGAAAGTCATTATTTATTTTTATTTATAGAAATTTCTTCGTGGTTTTTGTAGAATATTTTGTTCAACTTTTTCTCTAATTTTCTCAGATCATCCATACTTTTAGTTTTTTTACATTGAGGTTTCTAGAATTTTTCACAAAATTTCATTTTTGATTTATAAAACTTGTTTTGAGGATCCTAGAAGTGTACAGTAATTTATTTTTCTTATCTAATAAATAAATAGATATTTCCAGAATTTTTAGCAAAGATTTTATTCGAGAGTTCTAGATTTTTCAGAAAGTTCTTTCAAGATTTTGTTTAACTTTACAATTTATTAGGAATGTTCTTTCTAAATTTCTAGAACTTAGAGGCTTCTGTAAGTTTTAGGAATTTCTTCTCCACATTTTAAGTTTTTTGCATATTCCTTTCCAAAGAATTTTGATCGAGGATTCTAGAAGTTTTTCTTGTAGATTTCTGCAACTATTTTGGAGAATTCTAAAAGTGTACAGTAATTTCTTCTTTATATTTCCAGAATTTTTAGCAAACGTGTTATTCGGGAGTTTTTAGAAAGTTCGTTTCAATATTTATAGAATTTTTTTTGGGTCTGTTTCCAGTAATTTCTCTTCTAGATTTTAATATTGTCTTATAAATTGCAAAGATTTCCTTCAGGGCCCAAAAATTAAAAACAAAATCTTTCCAGAACTTTAGACTTTTTTTCGAGAGTTAGACATTTCCAGAAACTTTTATTCAGATTTGGGGGCTATAGAAAATCTGTTCCTAGAAATCTAGACTCTTTTCAGTCATTTCTCCAGATATCAAGATTGTTTTTTTCAAGCTGTCTTTTAAATTGCGAAGTTTTAAGAATTAAAAAAAAAATCTAGAAATGTAGATTTTTGTAGAATTAAGAATTTCTGGACTTTTTTCGAAAGTTCAGGAAATTTCTAGTAATTTCTTCTGCACATTTCAAAATCGCAAAAATTTTCTTTTAGAATTTTCTTCTAGAAATCTAGATTATTTTCTCGAGGGTTTAGGAAATTTCTAGCAATTTATTCTCTAAAGTCCATGAGTTTTTTGGTCATCTTTTAAATTGCAAAGATTTTCTATGAGGCATTAGGATTTTCTAGAATTTTTTTTCTAAAAATTTAGAGTTTAGAAAATGGCCAATAACTTCTTCCCAAAATTAAATTTTGTTTTCAACTTTTCTTATAAATTGCGAAGATTTTTTCAGGCTCTAAATGTTTTTAATTCGTCTTCTTTTCGAGAATTTAAGTGAATTTCAGCAATTGCTTCTCTAAAATTCAACATTTTCTTTTAACTAGAGGATATAAACTTATTTAGAAATTTGTAAATTGCGTAATTTTTCTTGGAGGGTCTAGATTTTTTTAGAAAAATTTCACCTAGAAATCTTTTCTTATTTTCGAGAAAGTTTAAAAGAATTTTCAGTAATTTCTCTTCCCGATTTCAAGATATTTTTTCAACTGGTATTCTAAATTTTTAGGAGGCTCTAAAATTTTTAGAAAATTTTCATTTAGAAATCTAGACTTTTTTTCCAAGGGTTCAGGAAATTTCCAGAAATTTCTTCTCCAGATTTAAAGGTTATCTTCTTGTCTTCTAAATTATAAAGATTTTCTTAGAGGCTCTAGAACTTTTTAGAAAATTTGTTTGTAGAAATCTAGATTTTTCTTGAGGGTTCAGGAAATTTTCAGTAATTTATCTTTTTTTGAGGCTCTAGATTTTTAGAATCAGATTTATTACTGAAGGTTTGAGTGATTAATAATGTAAATTATATAGAGTGAATCTGTCATTAAGCATCTATCATTTGCCATTTGTCATCTGATATTTGTCATTTGTTTCTTGTGTGTTGTCGTTTATTAATACTCATTTGTTATTTCTCGTTTGTAATTTGCCGTTCCCGAATGGTCATTTGTCATGCGTCTTTTGTCATTTAACATAATATTATATAATACAATTTAAAAAGTTGAAATTTATTAATCAAAATTAAATAAACAAATAAAAACAAATTGTTAAGTGCTTTGGTGAATATCAGCCATTATCATAAAGTGCAGTCATCTAACATCTGTCAACTGTTGTCTGTTATATTATAGAAGTATTATATTACTTACTTTACAGGATCTATTAAAAAAAAAAATACATAAAAACTAAATCACTTTAAAATTTGGAACTTAGATCCTGAAGGCGGAGTTCACGATTTTTTGTGTTCTTCCACTCGACCCAATACATTTCGCAGCTGCTGACTATGCTTATCAGGCAAGTGTGGCCATTGAGGAAATATTTTTGCCATTTCTGGCGTATTTAGGTCAAATTTTTGGAACCTGTCTTATTTTATTTGCTTATGTCAGTGTGACATTTTATTCATTTTTGTTAGTTTTTATCTATAATTTGTTATCCATTATTTGTTTTTATCAACTATTATCTATCGTTTGTGATCTGTGCAATTTTAACCCTAATGGATAATTGATGTTTATATTTTAATAGAAATTGAAAATACACATTTTCTGACATGATTTAGAAATTTTAGAGCAAATATTTCAATAGAGATTGCTTTTAGAATTTATCGAACCATAAAATGTAAATTTCGATATTTCAAGATTTAAATTTTAAGCGACGCCATATTGTTTTGATCCAGATTTTAGCAATTGTTTATACAATAAATTACAATTACACGTCTTTTGGTTTAACTTAAAAGTGTTAGAGGAAATATTTTGACTAGTAACCTAATTTTAAAATTTTTCAAACCATATATTTTCATTTTTCAAGATTTAAACTTAAGCGTCGCCACTATTGTTTTTAGTCCGACTATAGCACATATTTTTATAGAATATTAAAAGTGCATGTCTCCTGAGTCAACTTAGAAATATTTAGACTTGTAACTTTTTTAGAATTTTTTTGACCACGAAATGAAAATTTCCAGTTTTTCAATATTTAATTTCTATGCCATTCGCCACCTGTTATCTCTCATTTGCAATCTGACCTTTAGCATCTGATATTTGTCATCTGTCATTTTTTATGTGCCATCTGACATCCATCATCTGTCATTTGCTATTTATCATCTGACACTTGTCAATTGCTAGCTACCACCTGCCATCTGTCATATGTCATCAATTAGAGGATCATGCAGTAAATTTCAATATTATTTTCCCAATTTCATCTTTTATAGAAAATTTAAACAAAAGGAAACAGCAATTACATGAAGCATTGTATTAAGCCTTAGCACTCAAATATTATTCATATATGCATTTTAGTGTAGTAATAATAAGTCAATGTTAACTCGAAGTTCTTGTAATAAAAAACAATTTATTGTAAAATATCTCTTTGATAATAATAATAATAAAAAAAACGGCATTTATAAAGCGGCTTTTGCCTCTAAACGGCGTTGAAATCTCTCAAACATATATATCTTTGGTTTACAATTTTCTTGTGTGAGGTATTTTCTGAAGCTAACTCTTGGATGAAGACCAGGTTTTCTGGGACATGTTTCGCGAAACCATACGGTTTCACCTTTACCTACTCAAACTTTTCTATTGCTGTAAACTGTACAATCTTTTGAAGAACCTTTCGATATGTATGGAAAATCACATTTTGAAAAATTCTTCAAAGGATTGTGTAGTTTACCTTTCTTCTTTATCGAGGGAACTGGGTCTCCCTCTTTTCTTTTCTTCTGTCTCTAGTATCTCCTACTAATTCTAAAATTAGCTGTTTTCTAAGCTTCTGGTATTTTTGCCTTTATTTGGTTGTAAATTCAGTTTCATAATTTACAACCAACACCTTAAACAAAACAATAAAAGCAAAAAATACCAGAAGCTTAGAAAACAGCTAATTTTAGAATTAGTAGGAGATTGATAACTCTAATTTCTAACAACCAAACAAGTTTTCTCCACAACCCTTATGGTCCTTCTTAGAAAATGGTAACTGGTGCAATAACAGCTCCGATTTTAGCAGTGTAGTCAATGATTGCTACCGGTTTTGTCTACAGTTTCCACATCAGCATTATGGAAAGAAGACAACAACAGGTGATAAGTCTCTTATCCTTCCATGTTAAAGCAGTTAGGTTTTGAGTTGTATATGCTTTGACTTAGTGAGTTTTTTTTTTTAGTTGAACAGTCAAATGAACTTTCAGCGTTTGCAACTCTTGAGAATCTGTCTGTATATAAGTGAAAGCCGAAATGGAAGTAAACAGTTTAGTCTCAAGTTGGACTACAATTCTGGACTTAAATGGTAAATCACTTCGGTCCAATTTTTCCATCCTTTCTTTCACAATATTGAGCTCAAATGCAGAATTATATCGAGTTGCACTGTCCGTCAAAGAAATTTGGGCTAAGAGTCCAATGGAAGTAAACAGTTTATTCTCAAGTTGGACTACAATTCTGGACGTAAATGGTAAATCATTTCGGTCCAATTTTTCCGTCCTTTCTTTGCCAAAATACGGCTCAAATGCGGATATGTATCGAGTTGCACTGTCCGCCAAAGAAATTTGGGCTAAGAATCAAATCCCAAATTTATACGGCTTTTGTGAATTATAAACTTAAAAGATCGCCTTCCGTTTGAATTTAACAGTGGATTCGTCCATCCCGAAAAATGGATGGTGAAAATATATCTCTGCATTTAGAATCGAGATATTGAACGAGATTTTGGGTTTTATGGCCTCTTGGAGCATTTCTCTTCGCCGACGGATTGATATGTAAACTCCAAAATATTTGGAAAAACCTTTTTATTGTAAGAACATGCGTAAAAACAGCGCTAATAAATAAACATACGAGCGCTAAGGGTTAACAATATTTTCTACCTGTTATTATAACTATGTTTATTTTCCATCTGTCATTCATCAATTGTTATCTATCATATTTCACCTATCATCTTTCATCTATTATATATCATCTGTCATCTGTTATAATGACGTTGTGGTCAGTGAAATGTAAAATAATATGTTTAGAAGGCATTACATTGCAGGGAAAAGCAATTGACAACTGTTTAAATTAATATTTTGGTTGTTAATAGAAAATTTAATTGTTATAGTAGATTTCAAATAATTATTTTTTTCAAGAGATTTCTTATCTATCGTCGCTCTATCCCTCAGTTATTTGTTTTTGTCATCTATCATCTTTTATCGACCGACTACTATTTGTTTAAGGTACAATATTCTCCTTTTACAATGCAAATTGTATTTTTCAATTTGCTTTAAATGCGGGAAAATAAATTAATAATACTTTAAGTTAACATTTTGAGTATTGTTAAAATATTGATTGTTGTAATGTATTAGTCAATTGAATTATTTATTATATTTAACTATTAATTTAGAAAGAAATCTGTCATTTGTTGTTTGTTATCTGTCACCTGTCACCTATCATCTGTTATTTTTCATCTATCGTCTGCCATCTACCATTTACCATCTGTCATCTGTCCTCTGTCATTTGTCATTTGTCATCTGTCGTCTGCTATCTATGATCTGTCATGTGTCATTTGCTATCTGTCATTTGTCATGTGCCATCTGTTATTGGTCATTTATCATCTGTCATCTGTCATTTGTCATTTATCATTTACCATCTCTTATTGGTCATCTTTCAGCTGTCATCTGTGTCTGTAATCTGCCATCTGTCATCTATAAATCTACTCAATATTCTTCTATTACTATTTTAACTGAACGTATTTGTCACAATGTTAGTTCAAAATTATCTAATTACCAATAAGGTTTTCTCAGGAGACGATCTATGTGTACTAATTTGTGTAATCTATTTAAACTTCAGATGATCAAGAATAAAGAAGTCGAGGTTGTACCAACGCCTTTGAAAGACTAGAGCACAGCTTATAACTTGATTGTATAAATTTGAAATTAATCAAAATGTAATGAATGCAGTTGCTTCTTAAATAAGTGCTCATCTTCTTATTTAAGTGATCGTGAATAAATTTTTTAAGTTAACGGTCTATTTAGGTATTACTGGGGTTCCTCAAGAATCTAACCTAGTTTCATCGCTCTTTTATTAATTTTTGGTAGTGTCTGTGCAATCAGTGAAAAGTCTTAATCTATGCGGATGACTTAAAAAATGTGAATGTCGTTGATAATGTAATAAAATGCAAATAATTTAAAGTTATTATTTAATTGTAAGTATTTTGGTATTAAAAGTATTTAACACTTTCACTTCAAGTTTCAATTTATGATACACAAACTCTTCTCCAAAAACGTTTTAAGTAATTAACGATTCGTCTGCTTGACACTGAAAAGAAATATTTGTTTTAAAAACACATCAACACAATCTAAATCCATTAAAATTTTCAACGCACGCCAACGGAAAACCGAACTGGTTTTTAAACAGTTATAATTTGAGTTATGAAATCCAATTTACATACGATATTCTGGCCGAGGGAAATTAAAAACGTCGTCAGAAGGAAATATCGCCTTTTGTGGATTGAATTAATAAGCGCGCGCGAGCCAGCCTCAGAAAGGGGCGTTAATTATGCGCTGGATGATGGAAATAATACTTTTCAGCCGCCGAACAAAAGCCAAACAAATCTCGATGTCCGAACAGTAAAAGGAGGCGAAAGGAACGTAACGGTGTATCAAATAATTAATTACGAGACCACTTTTCCATATTTGGTCCCGCTTCAGGTTTCAACGTGTGTGTGTGAATTAATTATAATAATTGCCGATTTTAGAGCTACTATTTTTTAAATTAATTACCAAAGTTTGTAATAATGTGTTTTTTTTCTAAATAATTATGTTAACGTGCGGTTTCCTGGTTTAGCAACACGCGTTGCTATATTGGTTTGTTAATTATGGAGTGGACAGGATGGACACAGTTATAATCTAATTTATTGAGTTTAATCTAGGCTGTATCTAAACACGTTTCGCTTCTAATTTGTCTGTGTTGGCTATTGATTTAATTGCAGTTCAATTAATATTTCTAGAAATGTCATTGATTTATGATTTTATTTATACATTTCTAGATACATTTAAAAAAAAGAAATTATTTGTAGTCAATATATAAGGTTTTTTCATATTTACACTGTACTTTTTCGACTTATGAAAAATTAAACTATTTTATTTAACAAAATATTAATTGTTTTTCTTTTGGGTAAGTCTTAAAGATTTTCTTTTGTTAATGAATGTTTTGTTGTTCTTATTCTTAAAGAAATTATAGAAAATGTTTAACTGTTTTTCAACAGATATCAAATTGTTTTTTCTCAAATAATGTTCAACTTTTGTACTCAATTGCTTCTGAAATAAATTTTCTACTTGTATTAAAAAGTAAATTGTCAATTTTTTTTCTCAGCTTTCTACTTTTTTTTAAATTTTAATCGTTTGTAATTTCAACTTTTCTTAAATTGAAAGAAGCGAATTTCTATTGTATTTTTTTTAGAGTTTTAAATATATTTAGGTAAGTTACTCATTTTTGGGTTTAGTATTGTGAAGTATTCTATAATGATGAACTTGAAAAAATCCTTTGAATTAAAACACTTTTTTCCATATTAATATTTATATACCGGGTTTTCGATAAAAAAAAAACGCCCAACGCCATAACTTTGTTATTTATTAACCGATTTGAATCAACTAAAAATCAAATTAAATTGTCGTTTAAATACTATGAAATGGCATTAATTATATATTTTTTCAAAATTAACTTCATTGACAAATGACAGTCAACTTTAAATTTTTAAGTGGCTGCATATACTTTTCTTATTTTTTTATACTAGACATTATTTTTCTGAACCCAATATGTTGATTTTAATTTAATATTTATGTTAGAAAAGAATAATAATAAATCTTATTCATATGATATTTTCGTATAAATTTAGTGTGCCTTGAAAAAAAATCGGAACAAATGAATATCGCTTGTTGTAAAGTAATATCAACCATTTGTTATGAGTCTGTGTTTTACAACAAATGACGTTTGTTTGTTCCGATTTTTTTTAATATTGGGCATCATCGGATTCAGAAAAATGTCATTTTAATCGTCTTTAATAAATTGTTTCAAATTTCTCCATTTTCTCCAACTGAGAAGTTCTTAAAATCAAAGAGAAAATCAAAAAGTTTTGTTGAAAAAGAAGAAAGTAGAGAATTGACTAAAAAAATTGATAAGAAAAAATCATTTAATATCGGTTAGAAATGAGTTGAAAAATAAAAAACAATATTTCAAAGAAAACGCAAGGAAAAAAGTTTTAGCAAAAAAACTTTCCAAATAAAAATTAATATTTTGTTAAATAAACATTTGAAATTTTACAATAAAAATACAAAAGAAATTTAGCAATAAAAGGCGTTGAAAACTGCAGTTGTTTTATATTCATCTTTTTCATGGCTAACTATTTTTTGATTTATAATAAAACTTCAAATGACTATAACTCACTTATTTTTTAGAAATAACTATGTCAAATTAATAATAAAAAAATAATTTATTGAATGAGGCCATGCCATAGCCAACTATGGTTTCCATTAAAAAATTGTAAGTTTGTGTCATATCTCAGAAAATAATGGCGATAAAATTTGCATAAAATTATCAACTTTGTCTTTTACGGGTTTTTTTCTATCTGTCATAATAATAGATATATTGATTTGAAAAATTGACTCTTTTTACTTTTTTCAAAATATCTAGTTACCCTTGTCTTTTTTGAAAACTTTGAAAGTGGAATTTTATTCATCTCATAAATCTACACTTCTTTTCCCATTTAACAGTTTTTCTATCACTTATAGTTTTCGAGATCCCGATAGAGATCATCTAAAAAAACTCATATCTTCACAGCATTTTCGACTTTCTTATGTAATGATCTGTTAAATTCGAAGATTCATCTATTAAATTTCTTTTCTTTTTATTAACAAATTGAACTGTTTTTAAAGTATTTTTGTAAGTTTCTGTTAAAAATTGTTTTGGTATTTTATAAAAAAACTTAACATGTTTTTTGGACCGTTTTTTTCTTACTAAACTTCTTTTTTTTAATTGTAACTGTTTTATTAAACAAAAATTAATTAATTTTTCTTTTGTTAAAAAATCTGTTGTGTTTTTTCCTGATTTTTTTTTTTAGAAAGTTTCAACTTTTGTAACAGATATTAATTTTCAACTTTTAATTAATTATACGAATTAAACACCAAAACTCGTAGTGCAGTTGTTAATAATGAAAATCAATAATGAGATAAATTAAACAACTATTTTCCAAAAATCCCTTCAACCATCACATCCCTACCCTCTACTGCTTACGCAGAAATCCTAACCTAATCCCAAAATTCAAAACCCCTCCATTTACTATTTTCGAATTCATCACATCACATCACTCATCATCATCATCATCAGTGACAGACTAACGTGACACATCGACAAGGACAAATCAGGGCTGAAAGACCGCCGGTAGATAGCCAATTAACAGACTAACCTCCCATCACTCATATCATCATAAATGTATTATATTTGTCTTATCTGTATTTTATTTTTGTCTTTTAATAAAGATGTTGTATATATAGACAACTATGAGCATTTCTGCACTTATGTTTAAATAAATGTAAAAACTGTTAACTGGAGTTTTTACATTTATTGTAAAACATAAGTGCAGAAATGCTCATAGATGTTTAATTTATGTCATTATTGATTTTCATTTTTAATTAATTATTTCTTGGACAAATTTTCTATTCCTATTTCTCTTTTGGTCAAAATTTTCGACTTTCTTATCTTTAGAATTGGTCAATTCTAAATTTCAATAATATTAAAGCATTTTTTTTATTGTCTGATGTAAAAATTAGCTAATTCTTTTTACTTTTTGGTATAATTCGAACTATTTCAACAAATGTAAATATTTCTTTGGATAGTTTTCAACGTCTTTTGTTTCTTTTGCGTTTTTGTAAAATTTCAACTGTTAATATTAATTTTTAACATATTTGGAACGCCTCAACCATTAATCAATTTTATTTGGAAAGTTTTTTATTGGTTAAAACGTTTTGCGCTGTTTTTCCCTTGAAATATTGCTTTTTATTTTCAACTCTTTTCTAAGAGATTTTAAGTTAGGAAAGAGTTTAAAAATGAAAAACAATATTTCAAAGAAACAACAGCAAAAAACGTTTTAACCTAAAAACAATAAAAAATGTTTTATGTGGTTTCTTTCTTATCAACTTTTCATTTAATTCTCTACTTTCTTCTTTTTTTAACAAAACTTTTTGATTTTCTTTTTGATGTTAAGAACTGCTCAGTTTACTTTAAAAAAAGAAGAATATTTGTCTAAGAAACAATTTATTAAAAACGATTAAAATCTTATTTAAAAACACACTATTTAATAACTCTTAGGAACTAGTTGAAAATTTTCTATAACAAAAAAAAAATATTTGATGAAATAAAGAACAACAAAATTAAGCAGTTGTTAATATAAGAAAATATTTTTTCAATAAAGAAAACATAGAATGAAAATTTGTTTTAAAAACAATAAATTTATAATAATAGTAATAAGTTAAAAATCTTATAATAAAACTTAATATATCTTAAATATATTAAAAACGCTTGATGTTTTTTTTAATAAAAATCATTTCAAACAAAACAATGGCGGAAAGTTGTTTAACATAAGAGTAACTTTACAGACTTCCCAAAAAAACATTTAATATTTGGTTTAATAAAAGAGTTGCAGTTTTATAAAAAAAAGCAAGAAAAAATAGTTTCAATGTACGAGGACAAAAAACAAATAGAAATTTTAAACTTTTAATCTTAGACAAATTTTCTATTTCTTTTTTTTTCTTTCTTATCGTTATAATTGCTCAATTCAAAATTTCAATAATACTAAAGCATTTTTTTAATTGTCTGATATAAAAATTAGCGAATTTATTTTGTTTTTTTGTATAATTTAAAATATTTTAAATCAAGAGAGAATAATATCTTTATTCGAACACTAAATACAATGTGGGGAATATATACATATTATTTACAATGATGATTAGTCTGTCCGTTTGGGCTATCGACCATCGGTCTTTCTGCCCTGTCTTGACTCTAAGTTATGTTTCAAAAAATAAATATCTTTGCTAGCTAGCTTAACCGTCTTGATGATTCGAACTAATGAATTGATGTAGCGTGATTGATGGGTGTTTATGTTTAGGGGGGATGTTGGGGTTTCGGGGAGAACAGAATTTATTGAGGAGGGTTACATTAAAGGGATTTTTGGCAAATTTCATACTAAGGCTATATATACGTTGGGATATTGGGATGACTTGTGTGGTTTCATAAAGGAGAGCATTAGAAGGATTGTGAAGGGGGTTGATAGGATGTCTTAGTTTGGTGAGGGTACGTAGGGCTGACCTTTCGGCGACGTTAAAGTGGTGGAGGGTGGAAGGGCGGATTTGGTTAAATAGGATCGCACTATAATCAATAAGAGGTCGACAAATCGTTGTGTAAATGTGTGTGGCTGTTTTGGTGGAAATGCCTTGATTTTTGTAAGTGAGTGCACGGAAATGTCGAGCTCTTATTTTGATTTTGGATTTGATTGATTGTGCGTGGGCTGTGAAGGAAAGTTTGGAATCGAAAAGGACGCCTAGGTATTTACAGGTGTTGGAGGGGTGGATGTAGGTGTTGTTGATATTAATGGAAGGGGATTGTGGTGTGATTTTATGATGGGGAATAAACAGTTTGGATTTGGAAGGGTTTACTTTCATACGCCATTTGGAACACCAGGATAGAATTGCGTCGAATGATGATTGAAGGGATAATTGGGCAGCTTGGAGAGTCGGGGCGTGGGTGACCAGTGCGGTGTCGTCAGCAAAGAGGAGGGCGTATCTTGAGGGATGAAAGTATGATGGATTGGGATCGAATAGGTCATGGCAAAAAATGTTATACAAAAGGGGTGAGAGTGGAGATCCTTGTGGAACCCCTTGTTGGATGGGAAATGGGTCGGAATAGCTTTGTTTGGATCTAACTTGGCAAGTTCTGTTAGAGAGGAAGTTGTGTTTAAATCAAATTTAAAATATTTTAATTTTTTTGCAGTTTTCAACCCCTTTCTTATTAAATTTCCTTTTCTTGTAAAATTCAGCTATTTTTTACTTTTATTAAAAAGAATATCGTTTTTTTTTTTCTGACGGATTTCAAAATTTTTGAAATTGAACAAAAAAGCGAAAAAAATTGAAACTTTATCAGAAAAAATTGATATATCTTAGAACATATTTGATTTTTTATAAAATTCATTTTAAACAGAAAAGAAAAATAACGAAAGAAAACAAAAGAAATTTGTTTAAAAAGAGTTGGAACTGCCAAAATTAAAGCGCTTTTATTTTTTATTTGTTTAAATACTCCGTTTTTAACATAAAATTTTCAATTGCTTGTTATTAAATTGATTTTTTCTTATAAAATTGTGTTTCCTAAACCAATTTTTTACTTTCATTCAAAACAAAAAGTTTACAAATAATTTTTGAAAAAAAAACCTGATTTTAATTTCTATTGTTTTTTAAAGTAAATAACAATTATTCTACTACTTTCTGTTAATGTTATTGACCATTTAAATTGCTTTTTATTTTGGTTGTAAAATTCCAACTATTTAAATGCAAATTTTAAACTCTTCTTAAACTTCTTAAAATCTCTATATTTAAAATGTTTTTTTTCGTATAATGTTCAACTTATTTTCTTACGTTCTTTTGTTTTCTAGACAGATTTTTAAAACTTTTCTTTTGTTAAAAAAAAACCGTTGAATTTTTCTTTCTTGAAATTTCTTTTTAACTATTTTCAAGTTATAAATTTTTTTCTTATAAAATTTTTCAATTTTTTTAAGAACTTTTTAAGAAAATACTTTCTTGGATAATTCCTCTTCGTTTTTTTATTTTTATAAAATCTCAACTATTTTATTGAAAAAAATATTAGAATTTTGGGTAAATTTTTAAAGTGTATCTTTTTTAAATAGAAATTTTGTAACTATTTTAAACAGATATTAAAGTATTTTATTTTCCTTATAAAATTTTCAACTTTTTAAACTATGATCATTATTTTAACTGTATTAAAAAAAATATATCAATTGTTTTACTTCTCTTTATTGATATGAGTAAACTTTCAATTACTTTTATTTTGTTTCTCTAGTATAATTCCAACTATTTTAAATTAAATTTTAATCTTTTCTCAAAATTAAGTTTAAAACGTACTTGTTTATTTATTAGAGGAGGGGGTTTAAAATATTCTTAAAATATTTTATACAGTTATACAATTTTTAACCCTTAATTTCTTTTCTTTACATTTTTTAAATTTCAACAGTTTGTTATGCGCTAGTTTAATAATTTTTCAAAATGTTACAGGTTTTCAATTGTTTTTTTTATATATTCAAAATCCACTGTACCGGGTGTTTCTAAATGAATATCGGTGTTGTAGAACATCAAGATAGGAAGTACCAATTGCAGTTGCTTCTCCAAACAAAAAAGGCCCATAAACTTTTCACCGAGATGTACCACAAAAAAACATTCGATTAGGTAAATCACGTCGCTATTGTACCAACTCGTGAGGATTATCTGAGACCCAGATGCGCACATTATGAGTGTTTACATGTCTGTTTTCTTTTCACTAGTCGTCATGTTTTCTACTGGCGACCTCTAGCGCAAATTTTTTAAGTTGCTTTTTCATTCCATGTATTAATTATGATTTTGAGTTTTAGGTAATAAGTTACTAGAAAGCGTTAGAATCCCAATATTCATTTAGAAACACCCGATATTGCATCTATATATTATACTAAATTTGAACATATATTCAAATTAAGGTCAAACAAACATTAATTAAAGCAAAACGCAATATTTTTTATTTCCACATAGATCTTTAGAATTTCATTCACCATAAACATTGGTATGTTCTCGTTGCCCTGTTGTTCTTGGTATTGTCTTCCAACTCCTAAAATTTTCACAAGAAAACTACTAAATTATTTTTTTTAATTTAAAATATTTTCATGTTTAAAATTTAAAAAAAAACATTTAAAACCTCTACAAGTGTATCAACTCAAGGCTATTGGTATTCCTTATAAAGATCCTTATTGGACATCTTTATAAGGAATGTTAATAGCTTTAAGTTGATATGCGTGTAGAGATTTTGAAGGTTTTATCCAAAAAACATTTATGAATATCAATAGGTGACTTTAAACCATTAAATAGGTACACAAGAACTTAACAAGTTGTTAAAATTTAAAATTATTATTCTTTAGGTAGTAGTTCAACTATGTTAAGCATTAAAAGTCTAAACACAAAACGACTTTTCTAGGATTTTCCCACACGAAGAAAAATCCCAGTTTCAAGAATTCATGTTGCCACCTGTGCGCTTTCATGCATTTGCCCATTCACGTCCATCCAGCGATTTAACGCACGTTTCAATTAAACCCAGCACTAAGTAAGCAAACAGTTTTGCCATTTTAAACAAAACCCGGAGACATTACCGATGCAAGTGACCACTTTACGGGCTTCGGTGTGGTACACACAACTGTCAAGATATTCAAATTCGCAACTGTTTATTGGTCGTTAACCGAGCGCACAACTGAATTCTTTGAATGGACTGGACCGGACGGTCTCCGTCGTCGGAATACATTTGCAAACATAATTATCACATCAAAGTATTCGAAAAATGTTTACTCTGCTAATAGTGTTGACTGTGTTTGCTATGCTGGGTGTGTACTATTCACTGTTGTTTCTAACGGTTGACCAAGAGCAATTCTGTAATTAATTACAATTAATTGATTAATCCATTTTAATTTAGTGGTAGTAGTAGTAGTGATTGGATATCGGCCACGTAGTCATTTTACTGTATTAATTATGTATTTATATGTAAGTAAATGAACCTGTTACTTCATTCAAGAACGAGTCCCAGAAACATAGCATCCCTAACTCGAGATTATAATTGGATGGAATATTGTGATATAATTTTTGGATTTTAGAGACAATATCCCATCTAACTTGTAATGTAATTCATCAATTTTGAGGATATAACTATATTAATTATACCCTTGAAAAAATACCTACCCCTCGACACTAACAAGTTACACAGGTCGTGCACAACAGACTGCTAATGCGCAGACACTGATGACTGTTTTTTTTTGTTCCTAGTAGTTGAAATAATTACCGGGGAGCATTAAAGATAAATGAAAACAACCCCTAATTTGTGTAATCTCAGCGTTCTACGGAAAAGTCTAGGGGTTGGGAACTGATGACTCGCATCCATGGGGAGTTAACACCACCGCAAAGGGAGAACTAATAGAGTGTGCCCCCTTGCTTATACCTTTAGGGGAAGCTTAAGAGAACTAAGTAGAAATGCTAGCACGAGATCCGTCCCGGGTAATGGCAACGATGTTGTTATAATTGATTTTTTTCCGTATGTACGAAGCGAAAGAAAAAAAAAACCGGAGTGGAAATATCTCTAATGCAAACATCAAATTTTTGATTGCTACGGTTTTATTCAAACACGAAATCTTTTGATATTTTAAATAAATTGCAATGAAACTTTATTTGATATGCTTGATGCTACGCACATTTGTCATAGAAACTCTTCCAGTGATGTTTAGTAAAAAAAATAATGAATCTAATTAACATTTACATTTTTTGAATGAATACTCTACAATGTGTTGATGAGACTATTACTTGGCAAAATTCTATTATGCACTTAAATTAATAAAACATGAATGTTTATTGTGTAGAGACACTGCTCCAATTGTTTCACCACACATCTTCATCTGCCTGATTAAGCCACGGACTTCTAACAATCACTCAAAGTCACAGAACGGTGACATAAGATCAATCAATTCAACAGCATCGAAAGATCATTCAAGGTTACTTTGAGGGTCGTTCAATGATCATTATATCAGTATTCACAGTCACTCAAGGTGGAATAAGAGGATAGAGCTAAATCTAAAAAGTTATTCAAATAAAGAATTGTGTTAAATAATATTTCTTAATTTGTTAATAAATAACCTATAGCCTAAAGTAAGTACCTACTTTTGGTGAATAATATCGAAAAGAGTGCCGGGGGCGATCCTTTAAAGTAACAAGCTCATTTACACACACACACATACACAAATCACACGGCAGAAGAACCATGTGGTCGGTAGCCAAATACTACTACTACTACTATCGAAAAGTTTAATATAAGTTTAAATTGCGATACACATTCCATTATTGTATTATCTCTAGATTGAGTTCACGTTTTTAAAACTTCCACTTTCTTAATTGAAAGAATTTTGTTTGTAATAAAAGAATTATTCAAAAAATATATATTTTTCTGTTTATATAAATATCTTTAAATGCAATTACTAAACTAATGAGATAAAATACTTTAATCGTATGCAATATAGGATATTTCTTTTATTTATTTCAGTTCAGTCAGTTAGTGTATCGTCGTTTTGGAAGGAAGAGTGACGTGTCCCAGATTTGAGCCAGTCATCTATGATGGATGTACGGACTTCCTTCCCGGTCATTTCTCATCCGGTGAGTCGCCGTTTCGTGTGGCAAATTGAAATCGATTGCTCGATGGAGACAAAGGCACATTATGTAGAGTGATTCCCTCATATCGCTTTCATTTCATTTCCAGTCACGAATTTCACTTTATAAATCGTGTGGTATATTAAATAAGCGGCGACTGTGCTCGAGAATAACGAATGATCCACCGAAACGAAAAAATAATGACAAAATATAATTGTAAATTTCTATTACAATTTATAGAAACTTACATGTCTATTCAATAATTATTCTTAATACATGAAGCTATTTGACATATATATCTTTAACATTTTTTACTTTTAATTTAACAGTTCAACTCTTCTTCGCCCCACTTTGTAGAACTTAGTGAACGATGGTTTCTTCCGCTTCTTGTTGGTGTAGACATACCTTACTGGATTCGCCGACGATAATAGTGGTGAGGTGCAGAGGGATGACTACGTATGCAACAACGTGGGTACTTGAGTAGATGACTTGCATAGGTGTACCAGTAGACGACAGCTACGTAGCTTTCGAAACGTCGTGTTGAAAGGTGATCGATGATGCAGAACTTAAGCCACGTAAGACTGACCACGTCCATCAAGTTCCTAGAGGTGACCCTTGAGAGGAACACTTTTGCTGCACCGATGTAATTGAGACAACGTTCAAAGCAGCTTGATCCCGAAGAACCGCCGATACTATAATTTTTGAATTTCTCAATATTGATGGCACATCCGCTCGACATCGACATTTCCGCAGTTACTGGCACGTTTTCAAAGAAACGTCTAGCCGTTCTACCGTCATTCGATGTGCCAAATCCATGTTTTAGTACATCGAATGCTGTACAAAGACGTTGAGAAAATTGTTTCTGGATGGCCACTTTACGGTTTGCGACGTATTATTTCCGTTCTGCAGAGCAGGAATACCATTTTTTACTTTTCTCGTCACCGCCAGATTTATATGCTACATGAAGAAACAACTCCATGAATCTAATAAAAACAAAGGTACTTTTAATTGATTTGCCTACACGCAAATGCATCGATGCTGTTGAAATCTTTGGATGTTGAAGTACAAATGTAACATTACTGAAACTATACAGTTTCCGTAACAGCATTATTTACATTACCGTCTACCATACAAAATTTCAATACGTTTTTAACATTTATATTTTGGCCATCGAGTACAGTTTGAAAATGAACGAGTGTTTTGATTTTCGATGTGATAATGTTCGTAAATACTATTTTCAGAGGTCTTCTTCAAAAATTGCAACCGTATAGGCCTACAACATCGCGTAGATAACGGTTTTGTATTTATCCAAATGTCAACATTAACATCATTACAGTCCACGGCACAAAGTTTTACTGGAATCAGCGAAGTGAACAATACGTGCGCATTAGTTTTGAGAGAGACAAACATCTTTACTTATTATTAAATACAATCGTTAAGAACAATATAATCGTAATTGATTTTGAATAAGGCTATCGACCCATGGTCTTTCTGCCCATTAGTTTTGATTTTTTCGGCAAATTTTTGTTTGTACTCTTTAGCCGAACTTCCGTTGAACCCCCACTTAGCAATTAATTTACATCTTCAACTACCTCAACCAGATGCTCATGTGATTCAGAAATGCTTGTAGCTGAACTTCCGCGGTTGTCTCCGTTGCGGTGATGATTGACGATGGCAGATAGCGTCTGATGGATAAAAGATTATTCGAGTTAGTTCAAGGTCACTCAAGATAATTCAAGATCATTTACGATGATTGGAAATATTCGAAATTATCAAAATTATTTAATACTATTTGAGATCATTCAAGAGCATTCTAGATCGTTCGAGATCATTCAAGATTGTTCAAGATCATTCGAAAATATTCGAAATTGTTAAAATTATTCAAGGCTATTTGAGATCTTTTAAGGATATTCGAGATCGTTTAAGACCATTCGAGAGCAAGATAATTGGAGATCGTTCAAGATCATTTTCGATCGTTTAAGATTTTAAAATCATTCGAGATCATTCAAAATCGTTCAAGATCGTTCAGAATTATTCGAAATCGTTTGAATCAGCCAAGAGGATTGGAGATCGTTCAAGATCATTCAAGATTGTTCGAGATTGTTCAAGATCAGTTAAGATCATTCGAGATCATCAAGGATTATTAGAGATCGTTCAATATCATTGAAGAGCATTCGAAATTTTTCATTGGTTAACTTTCGCATTTGAAGATATAAATATTTTGACATTTACCCGTGTCTGCCAGGTTAAAACAAGGTTAGGCAGATATCTCACTTGATTTTGGTTTTTGTGCATGTTGTAAGCCTTGAGAAATTTTGACGCCCGATCCGGTGAATTGGAAGTTAAGACACTTACAACAGCTAAGGCTTATGTGGCACCCGATGATCGAAGACTCATCTGAGCAGCGTACGCCAACTCCGACGAGGTGAAAGAAGATTCCGTAGTGTGTAGACCAGAAGATCTGTCTTCGAAGTCTTGTCGAATTGCTCCGTTTTTCCAAATCATTCTATAAGAAATATGTGACTAATTAACATTAATAAACTAAATTACTAATTATTAGAGAAAAAAAAAATATTAATCTACGTCCCAATTTCCAATAATGCTTACCACAAATGTTATGGTCTTCTTTATCCAATTATTATTGGCCGAAAAAAAAAATATCCTCGATTCTGCTTTGCTTCTTTCCACTTCGTTTTCATTTTTCCCAGCAACAATTTCAACTCATTTTCCTTTTGCGCAGTCTATTGAAAAGGTTCGCTCACCGCTGCAGATAATTTGGTAGTCACTTCTGCAATTTGGTTATTTATATCTTGCTCCCAACATATATTCAAATAATCTTTAAAGGAACACGAAATTTGTGAAGATATATTTAATACATTCGTGTGTATACGTGTGAAACTTACCTATCGGAGTGCAATCCATTATTGGAAGCCTCAAACAAAAGGCAGATATCCGAATTATGATTGTAGAACACTCTCAATTGCAACCTTTAAAACGGCCACTTTTTGGATTTGGATTAACTTCGCCAGGTAATTCAAAGTAGATTGGCGACTGAAATGTCATTCCAGTACTGAATCCCATGCCCTCTACATCTAATTTCATGAACTAGTACTCGGTTGGTAAACTTTTTTTCATTTTGGACAGGTTTTTTCATGCTTTATTCCACGGTGTATCGTGCTGAAAGGTGATCGATGATAAAGAACTCAGGCCACGAAGTAAGACTGACCAAGTTCATCTAGTTCCTGGGGGTGGTCATTGAGACGAACGCTTGTTCACCGAGGTAGTTGATACACCGTTCAAAGCAGCTTCAATAATGATCTCAGAACACATCTATGTAACTCTCGAGACGACTTGCAGAAAGATGATCAATGATGCCACGAAGAAAGAATAATTAAGTTCCTTAAGTTTATGTAAGTTTATGTGGTGGAGGTGATCATTGAGATGAAAATTCTTGTGCAACATCGAGTTAATTAAGACAGCGTTCGAAGCAGCTTGATCTATAAGGATGATCTCAGAACACAGCTAGACAACTCTCGTGACGTCGTGCTGAAAGGTGATCGATGATAGAGAAATTAAACTGGATCCCCAAGAATTATTTCAGATAACAACTATGTAGCTCTCAGGACGTTATGCTGAAAGGTGATTGGCGGTAGAGAACTTAGACCATGAAGAAAGAAAGAAAGTCGAGTTGAATTTTTAAAAAATTCATATCTCAAAGGAAAATTGATGGAATTTTAAAAACTGTGTACATTTTTCATCTATAACGTTAAGAATTATGTAATTTAATTTTTCAAAAATTCATAACTCAGAGGAAAATTGTTGGCATTTTAAAAGCTGAGTAGATTTTAAAAACTTAATGTATTTATGATATAATTTTAGTTTTTTTAAATTTTTATTCCACTTGTTATACATTTTTCTTTCAATTTTTCATCTATGACGTTAAGAATTATGTAATTCAATTTTTCAAAAATTCATAACTCAAAGGAAAATTTATGGATTTAAAAAAAAGTAGATATTGACAGTATGATGTATTTTTGATATAATTTTAATTTTGTAAAATTGTACCTTTACTTGTTATACATTTTTTTTTTAATTTTTGAGTTCTTAAATTCTTAGAATCTCGTGTTCTAAAAATCTGGAGCTTTAGAACGGTTTAGAGTTCTGGAATTCTTAAATACTCGTGTTCAATAATTTAGAAGATTTAGATTAGAGATCCGAAATTCTTGGATTCACGTGTTTTAAAATACTGGCGTTTTAGAATTTTAAAATTTTATAGATTTATAGTTTCAGAGTTCATTTGTTCTTAGATCTCGTGTTCTAGAAATATAGAAGGCTTTTGAGGTTGAAACTTCTGAAATGATTGGATTTTCGTGTTTAGGAATTCTAGAGTTTTACGGCTTTATAGGTTTAGAATTCTGGAATTGTTGTTTTAGAATTCTACAGATTTAGAATTTTAGAGTTTTAAATATCTGGAACTCTTAGATTCTTGCGTTTTTAAATTATAGAGTTTTGAGTTCTAAAATTCGTGAATTATTGGGTTCGAAAATTCTTGAGTTTTATATTATAACATTATAGTTCTGGAATTCCTACATTTTCGTGTAGAATTTTAGAGATTTAGATATTTTAAAGTCTCAAGATATGTAATTCTAATATTCACGTCTTTTAAAATTCTAGGGTTACGGTTTTGAGTGTTGGAGTTTTGGAATTATTGGATTCTTGTCTTTTCGAAATCTAAAGTTTTTGATTTCTAGAATACGAGAATCTAAGAATTCAAGAACTCTAGACAGAATTCAAGCTTTAGAGCATTTGTGGTTGAGATACTCGTGTTTTAAAATTCTAAACTTTTGGAGCTATAAAGTTTTTAGAATCCTTGGGTTTTCGCTTTCTAGAATTTTAGACATGAATCTAGAGCATTAGGGCTTTTAAGGTTAAGACTTCTGTAATTCTTGGATTCTTGTGTTTAGAAATTTTAGAGTTTTACGGCTTTAGAGATTTAGAGATTAGGAATTCTAGGATTCTTATGTTTTAGAATTATAGAGTTTAGTAGCTTTAGATATCTAAAATGTGTGAAGAATTCTCGTTTTCTAATATTCTGGAGTTCTGGCATTCTTAAATTTTTGTATTCTAGAATTCTAGAGATTTAGAAATTAAGAGGTTTGGAGATCTGGAATTCTGGGATTCGCGTCATTAAAAATTCTAGAATCTACGGTTTTACGTGTTGGAGTTTTGGAATTTTTGAACTCTTGCCTTTTCGAATTCTAAAGTTTTAGATTTCTAGAATACGAGAATCTAATAATTCAGGAACTCTAAAGCTTTGGAATTCGAAAAGACAAAAATCCAAGCAAACATTCCGATTAAATATGAGTGTAATTTATATCTCGGTATAATTTGCGACCAAAAAATGTTGGTCAAAAACGATCGCTTACCAGATTCACAAAAGTAAAGCTGCAGTTCCTATTATTTGAGTAATATATAATTATACATTAATAACAGTATAACATTGTTGACAATGATGATAAGATAATAACTAACATAGCTTAGGTACGGAATTATCTTGTACTCTTACAAATTACAACACTTAACCGTATGAATCTTCCAGTGCGTATTGAAAGATCCGCCTTATATTCAAAACACCAATTGTGATGGTTTTTATTAAAGACCTCGCTCTAAAGTTCTACAGGAAATAAACGAGAACCATCTTTTAGAATGAAATTTGCAAAATGTAACGAATTTGAAAGCATCGGCGCAGAATTGCACTCTAAAAGACCTTAAGCCCTCGTAACCTACTCAATAGCGAGGACCTGTGAAAACTTAATCTCATTTTGCGATAATTTATTGGGTTGTTCCATATATTCGTTCGGTTTCTGTTAATAGTGCAAATGTTTTCCAAATATCAGCGGGTCTGGTTTCTAATCGGACAATTCAAAAAATATGTGTTGAAAAGAAGACAGTTCGCTTTTCCATCTGTTTTTTTTTTCTTTTAATTGAAATTTGATTTGTTTGTGTTAGAGGCCTGTGAACATGTCGAAGAATAAGATGTATTTTCGGCATATTTTGCATTATTACTTCAAGAAAGTAAGCGAGCTGTGGAGGCTCACCGAAAGATATGCGGTGTTTACGGGGATGATTCCTTGACATAACCTACCACTCAGAAATGATTTGCCAAATTTTGTTCAGGAGATACAAGTCTTGAAGGTGGACCCCGCAGCGGTTGCTCCATCGAGGTTGATTCGACTGATATCAAGACACTGGTTGAGCAAGACCGGATGCTAAAGGTACGAGAGATTGCAAAGACTCTTAAAATAGGTCAAAGAACAGTTCAAAGGCATTAACAACATCTTGGCTACGTGTCCCACCTCTATGCTTGGGTGCTGTGCAAATTGACCGATGAGAACTTGGATATCCACATATCTATCTGCAATTCACTTCTGAAGCACCACGAAAGCGAACCGTTTTTAAAACGATTAGCTACTGGCGTCGAAAAGTGGATCATCTACGACAAAGTAGTGTGCAAGAGGTCGTGGAAAACGCCACCCAGAAAGCCGGCCTGCATCCGAGAAAGCTATCCATATGGTAGGATCATCGTAATGTGCTGTTTTACGAGCTAAACAATTGATTCGGAGGTTTACTGCACGCAGCTAACGAAATTAAACCAAACATTCCGACAGAAACATCCAGAACTGGTCAATCGCAAAGGTCAACGCCAGACACTACAACGCAATAATCACTTATTATCCCATTAGTGCAACTTGGCTGGGATGTTTTGCCTCATCCACTGTATTTTCCGGACCTTGCACCATCCGACTACCACTTGTTTCGGTCCCTGCAGAACTCCCTCAACGGAAAATCGTTCGCTATTCAGATGGCTGTGAAAACGTACCTTGAAAGGTTTTTCACCTCTAAGCTCCAGACCTTCTATGAGAGCGGAATGAAATTGTAGGATAGATAGCAAGAGGTCATCAACAAAAACGGAGAATTTGCTTTGTATGAAAAACCTTTCATTTCAAAATCTTCAAAAACCAAACGAATATATAGATCCACCTAATACCAATAGCAGGCTAAAAACCAGAATTAGTTCCCTAACTGACCTTTGAGCTGAGGTTGTAGTTGATAATTTTAAACTATATTGCTACGACGTTGTCTATGATGAAATGTCTTTCCCCTCATGAACAAAAAAAAAGGAATGATTCCTAAAGAAGATCAATATCGAAGCATGTTCAGTATTAAAACTTGCAAAATTAAGTTTATGACTGACCTATCAAAATTATAAAACAAAGACTGACTTATCAGTGCATTTATATATTTCTTTTCCAATAATAAAAACTAATGCCATTTCTAACAATTTCTAACGATTTTAAGGTTATTTTTGTTCATACTATCAATGTCAAAGTGACAATATTTACTAATTGTCTCCCTTTGTTAGAAGAAATTAGGTTTATTTTACCTGAAAATATGTATCCGAAGCTGAGTTCGTGTATGATGAAACAGTGAAGGAAAGGACCTACAGGTTAGAGTGGAACAACATTCTTCAAGAGTGAACTCCGCCTTTCAGCTTGCTGTTGAAATTGTTAGTATACTTTTGTTTAATGTTTTATGAATTGTATTTGTAAAGCAAGTTTGATAAAGTACTTATAAATAAATAAATAAAATGAATTACCTTTTTGTTTACTGAAAATCTCTAGATTTTTTTGTGCATTTCAAAACTACCAAATATTTTAGAACACCCACTTCCAATGCACACATTTTTACACCGAACTTTATTGTCAGAGGTTGTATTCAAGCTTGGCATACTTTAGCAACATAAGTTTATATTTATTTATAATCCAAAGAATAAAATGCATGTATTTCCTTGCAAAATTTCTCAGCTATCTGATCGTATCTTTTAATATTGCATTATTTATTTCATTCAATACTAGGTATTTTCTTAGAGCAGTTGTCCAAAACCGAAAGTTCTTCTTTATCAGACGTCAAAGATTGGGAAGTTGTTATTAAAGTTAAAGCATAGTCTTCTTTAATTTTTCTCCTTCTATAGTTCTCGACCATTATTTTACAGTTGTTGAACTCCTCTTATTTTGATTTTTTTTAAAGTATCCTTACGGATGTGAATGTATGTATCCTTTTCAGCTTTGCAGCTGTAATTGTAGACTCTATTTATTGACAACATTTTGGTAAGGATTTCTCTACAGTTGTTTCACCTTTTTTAGAGTGGGTGAAACTTTTTATAGTAAATCCGTTCAGGTGGTTTGCTTGGAGTTTTCCGTTTTATTAAAATCCCTTCTTGTCTCTTTCTCACTTGTTTGAGATTCTGTTTTTTTGAGTTTTTAAGGAATATCTTTTCAGCTTTGGAGCTGCGACTTGTTCACAATTTTTTTTAAGAAGTCCCTATATAGTTGCTGATCTTTTTTACAGTTGCTATTTACAGCAAATCTGGTCAACATTCTGTTAAGAGTGTTGTACTTTATTAAAAACTCTTCTTGACTCTTCCTCATCTGACTAAGTTCGTATTATTTGAGTATGTCTTTTTCAGCCTAGAGGTTGTGATTATGTACTCTACTTTTTCGCAAAAATTTATCAAGGAATCTCATTATAGCTGCCTCGCTCTACTTTTGAAATCGATGAAGCTCTTTATAAAAAATCTGGTCAGTTTTCTTCTTGGAATGTTACTCCTTACTCTTAAAAATAAAAGTTAAAATTTGTAAATGCAATTTTGATTTAATTACCTCTCTATGTATAGGAATTAAAATGTATTAATTATTTGTATATTAAAGTTGTAAATAACTCAGAGTTTTAAAACTGTGTGTTTATGTTCACTGCAGTTGTTTCGAAAATTATTGTTTCTTCAGGTGAAAACCTGGAAATTATATATTAATTGCAATGTTATATATTTACTTGAACCATATTTGATTCTTTTTTTTTGTGGTATTATTTGAATTTTAGGTTTTTGGCGTTTTTTTTTTACCTATTAGTAAGAATAGAATTATGCATTACAAACTCTCCATTTACGCTTGTATCTATAAATAAAGAAGTTTGTTTATTGCTGATATGATGGAGACACTTTCAAAAATCAAAAATAAAGTTGTTGGTACTATACCTTGGTAAAAGCAAACATTAGACATATGATAACTTTATTTAATTAGGAGAAGTACAGAGAATATGAATACGAAACATTTTGCTGCTAAAAATACCGCAGAGAATATTGATCTACTGGAATTGTATCGAAAAGGAACAAAATGATAATTCGATTGATAAAAAATAAGCCTCTTAAAATTATAGAATGTCAGAATTCCTTTGTTAAGCAGATCAGATGAATCAGAGTTTTCTTGTTGAGAAGATCCAGATTAGAGTTGTTAGAAACATACTAAACTAACCTAAGTTACAAAGTTTATTTACATCATATCTTTCATTGTTCTAAATAGAGTTATGGATAGTGACAACCCTTCAAGATTAAAGACATCTAGTATCTTGAACATAAAGTAAATTGAAAGCTGCTGGATCATTTCGATTTGAATTCTATCTAAATACTTTAGAGATGCTGCTTCCAATTTTTCTGAAAAGTCCAATTTAGTTAGATTCTATTTCTGTAAAACTGTGTACAATTACAATTCTTCATACAGGAAATGTAAAACATATTATATAGAGTTATTTATGAAAAATAATCTTTATGAATAACAGCATCATAATATAGTGTAAAATATATCGTCGCTTTCGTCTGCAATGCGTATAAATTTGTCCACGCGCGTTTATTCGTGTTTTACAAGCCATTTAACTAGAACAGGACCACGAAACAAAATTACAAAAAGTACGAACCGGTGTACACTTGTAAAACATCAAGTTCCACTCCTGTCTGGAACGAGTGCCGACGCCGCTGTTGATTTTAATCCCCAACATCAGTCGACTGGCTGCGTCCTCTCATCTGCAGTAACCGGTGATCAATTACGTTGTTAAGGGTAACAGGTAGGAATTTTCTTTCAATCAATGCCCCGTCTCGGACGGTCTATTGTGCCGAAACGTGCGCCGTTTTGATAGTATCGATTGTCGCCCCGTGGGAGAGTTTAATTGAAACGATCGCGTTTCCGCGCCACCAGAATGCAATTTATTCGCCGCCGCCGCCTAGGATTATTATTATTATTATTACTGCGTTTTATTTTTTTTTTAAACAGATGGACGCCCATATGGTCGGTGATTGATGGTGGGGGATTTGGGCCTACCCCAATCTACCCTCTCGTATGCAAATGACGGAGGCTGGGTGTTTAATTGTCTACGTGATTTAGTGAAAAATACCGCATCACGTAGGCGTGTAACCAAAATGCACTCATTTATTAATAGAGGAGAGAATTTAATTGATTATTGAAAGGTAACATTAATTGTTAATTTAATTTAATTATGGATTCTTCAATTCAATTATAAAATACAGGGTGTCCGGAAAGATAGTGTATATTTCAATTCAAAGCGTTATATTAATCAATTTTTTTATTGCAAAACTTTTCTGGCTATAACCAAAGAAGATGGTTCCAGCAGGATGGAGCAACGTCACACACGACCAACACGTCTCTGATATGAGTTCGTGAATTTTTCCCTTTTCTTCAGGAAAGGTGACATAAATGCCTACACCCAGTCCAGATTTAACCCCTACGGAATTCTTCCCATGGGGTTACCTCAAATTTCCAGTTTTCCCCAATAGAGCAACATCTCTGGTGCATTTGAAAGAAAATATCCACCACGAAATGCACCCATCAGAGAGTCTACCTCCTGAGCTATCATACAAATTTTTAGAGTTCAAATAAATGTGTACTGTGACCGCAAACGTTTACATTTGGACGATATTATTTTGAATTATAAATAAATCCCCCAATTGTGTATTTTAATAAAAAATAAACACATTTTTAATAGATGGTTTATTTTTTTTAATTGGTCCACTAAATATGAACTTTCTTTTAGGACACTATTTACTATGTTTACTGTAGAATCTTTCAGGCTTTGCGCGCACTATTCTTTATTAACATTTTAATCAGATTCAAAATTAACTCTCTTAATTTATTATTTATAATATACACAATTTTCTAACTTTATCCATCAACAAATTATATAATCATCATTGCATTTTTAGTCTTTAAATTTTTATCCAATGACGAATAGTGTCCTTTCAGGAATGCAAGAATTCAAGGAGCCTCGAGCGCGTGCTGCACACACTGAATTACATCAGAGCGTATTATTTATAAGGCCAAACGATTCCCTTCGCAGGAAACGGAGGTGCGTGAGTCCATCGAAAATAATAAGTCACGAAAAGCTTCAGCGCGCCGCATCTGCCGCCCACGCAGCGAGGTAAAAAAAAAACGACGCCCGCAACGTAATCTTCATAATCAATGATGCAATAATCGCTTAATAAATAACGAAACGGCCGCGGCGTCACGAAATCGGGTTTAATTCATAATGCGCCCCGGGGCGCAAACGCATAAACGCGGAAAAGTATTCGTTTTATTTGAAACCATTGAATGTTGATTAACTATATACAACAAAAAAGAATTACTTTAAAAAGGGACAAAATATAACATATTTGGTGAATTAATGAATCAACAATAAATCCAGAAGAGAACCTAGAGCTATCACTTGTCTGTGAAAGGATAAGGGTCGAGTGGAAGATCATTGAAAAGCAGTGAACTCCACCTGTGATTCCTTCAGCCAAAATTTTTGTATTATTTTATGTACATATTTACTTAAATATATTAGCAGGAATAACGAAGTTAATAAAGAATAAAGCATAAAGGTGGTTAAGACCATTATTAATAAGTATTATTTATAACACAAATAAAATCACTATATTTTTACCAGATTAAATGTTTCATGTAAATAAACTTAAGTTTTGACTTTAAATAGACTTTAAATAGCGTCCCCACAATAAACTATAAATTTGGTTTATCGTACTCCTGACCTACTACAAAAACCTGTCTATTGATCTACCATAGTCCTGACCTACCACAAAAATTACCTCTAACCTACTAAAATGAACCCAAAATTTGTATTCTTTATATGTATGTACTTTTTTTGTCCCATTTTTGTAAATATTCTTTTATAAAGCATGTACGATAATATATATATATATATATATATATATATATATAAATAAAAGTCAATTAAATTATGATTCGAATCTTGTCACTTCTTTGATAATGGTAAGTGTAGTTACCGAAACTTAAGTCACAAAAATAAATATAGTATTATACAAACAAAAGTTTAAAGTGGTTCTAATCTACCTATAAAGAGTCTTCAAATAATAGATTTTATTAAAAACTATTTTTGTTTCAAATTGGGTAAATTAAAACACTTGTTATGTTCCATAATTTTATTTTCAGTTGCCTGACACGTGTTTCGATCTTTTACGATCATTCTCAAAGTGAATGTAGCGCAAGAAGTATTGAATCTATTTTTGTTTATTTAACTTTTCCACTTTGATGTATTTCTTTAAACAAAATTGGAGAATAAGACAAAAAACACAATCTAAGTATCTTTATTACAAAGTAATTGTCGTTTGTTCAACTTTAACTTTCTAATAATTAATTTAAAATGGATTTATAACTTTTACCAATTTTTCAAAAAAAAACAATTAAAATTTTGGAAAAGCTTAAAAAAATACATAAAACCATTTAAAATTTATTTTAAAAGACAGTGAAAAATGAATTTAAAAACTGAACAGTTGTTTCACTTTATCAGAAAAAACAAACAATCAAAAATTTGCTAAAAGAGTTAAAACCTTAGACTTAACAAAAAACATAAATCAATATATTTTTATTTTTTCAAAAACATTTGAATTATTTTGGTAAACAACAAAATATTGTAAACTAAATGTGTCAATTAAATAACAAAATATTGTTTTATTTTAAATGAGTTGGAATCAAAAAAATAAATAATTTGTTGAATATTACTAAAAAAAATATCAAAAAAAACAATTAAAGGTATACAGTGTATATTTTTTTAAAAGAAATATTCAATTTTTTACCGATTGAGCGAAAAAAGCTCCTTCAAATTTTCAAACAGTTGAAAAAATTTAGATTTTCCTACATCAAATTTTTTGAAAATTTATTTAAAAAATCAAAAACGCCAATATAAAAAATATTTTAAGAAACAGTTGAAAATTTCTCGTAAAAAGATCAACCAATTTTTTATACGGTTTAAATTTTCCAAATTAAAAATAATGAGAAATATTTTAAGAAAATTTTTGAAAACTTTCTAAAGTAGATTAATTTTGCTAATAAAAGTATTTTATATTTTAAAATAGTTGCGTATAAAATGCTGAAAGAAGAAGATATCTTCTTTCAACATTTTTTACTATACTTATATACTAATTTTATCCAAAAAAAACAATAAAAAATTTGCCAAACTTGTTGATAATTAATAAAATAAACACATTTATATTTCTTACTTCACTATTTTATTTAATCACTTTTCATTTAGTGATTAAATAAAATAGTAAAGTAAGAAATATAACTGTGTTTATTTAATTAAATAGTAAACTTCACATAAGTTACAAATTCGTATTGAAACTAGTTGGAAAAACTGTTGAAATTTAGTTTTCCAAAAACAACTGAATTATTTTGGTTACAGAAATTTTTAAAATTTTATCAGAAAACAATCAAATATTTGCTAAACTAGTCGAAAAACTGAAAGTTGAAGTTAAGTTTTCCAAAAACAATTGAATTATTTTGATTAAAAACAAGCAAAAACTTAAGAAACAATTTAAAATTTCTCAAAAATTGAAACGACTTTTTTTTCGACGGTCTGAATTTTCCAAAATAAAAACGATTGAATTTCTTTAAGATAATGTTTGAAAACTTTCTAAAAAAAAGATTCATTTTGCCAAAATAATTGTTTTGTATTACAAAATAGTTGAAAACTTTAAAGAACTAACTTAAGAAACGGAGATAAATTACTAAAAAAAAAATACTTAAAAATTGTTAGTCAAAACATAATAATAATTTGTCCAAATCAGTTTTTTTTTTTTAATTTATTTATTGAAAATATTTTAAGAAACATTCAAAAATTGCTCGAAGAAAAAACAATATATTGTTTAAAGGGTTTAATTTTTTTTAAATTAGATAAACATTTTTCTAAAAAGGATTAATTTTGCTTAAATAATTATTTTGTTTTATAAAAATGTTGAAAACTTAAAAAACACACTTCCTAAAAAAGGAGATAATTTCCTCAAAAAAATGTTGGAAAAAAACTTTTTATAACTTTCTTCTAATTTCATTTAATATCATGGAAAAAAACAGATAAAATTTTTAATAGTTTAAAATCGTTAGAAATGAAGAAAAAAATATATAAAAAGTTAAAAATGTATTTTAAAATAAAAATTGCTTTACTTTATCAAAAAGGAATTATTTCATTTTATGGAAAACAAGTGAAAGTTTGGTAAAAAGAAATGAATATTTTAATAAATAAAAAACGATATCCAGAAAATAATTTTAAAATATGGTAAAAATTAATTGAAAAAAAAAATCGAGAATCTGTTAAAAATATTAAAAACAATTCATAATTTACATAAATCAATTTTTGTACTAAGAAACAATTTAAATTTTGGCAAAACCAGTTAAAAAATTATAAAGGAAAAATTGAAATAACAATAAATTACGAAAAACAATTGAATAACAACATTGTAGATACGTTTAAAATTCAACCGATCATTTCCTAAAAGAGTTAAATAGTTTGTAAAATTCTAAAAAAGAGATTATTTGCTCGAAATGTTAAAAAAATACGTTTCACTTTATCGACAACAATTGAAACTTTAGTAAAAACCAATAAAAATTTTAATAAATTTAAACAGTAAGAAATACAAAGAAAATATTTTTAAAAGTTGAAAGTTTATTTTAAACTGTTCAAAGAGAAATCAAATTTTCTGTACTTCATCAACAAAAAAAAACAGTCATAAGTGTCAAAAACTCTCCAAGAAAAATACTTAATTTTCCAAAAACATTGTTTATAAATATATTATGAGAAACAATTAATAACTTTCTAATAATTAATTGATAACGATAATAATTGAACTTCATTCGGACACTGTGAAAAGTATCCTTTCTCAATATTCAAATTCAAATTTATTCAACCCAAATCCACGCGTTGTTTAAAAGTTGAAAACAATTTTTATTTCTCCACACTCAAGTTTCGCGTGTTTCATTTGTTTCTCCGATGTCGTACGTCAATTGTTTTAAAACTGAATCAATATGAATAAATTTATAATTTATTTACATCGATTCCACGTCTTGTTCAATTGTTATAATCGTTTTAATTGTTGGAAATTTGCATATCCTTAAATTCAAATTTCGCATGATTTCATTTGTTTTTTTGCTGTGATAGGTCCTTTGTTTTCTTTATGGAACTTAAAAGCTTAATAAATTATGAATAAGTTTACAATATTTCAAGTCAATTTTATCCGTTATTCGATTGTTACAATCGTTTTAAAAGTTGAAAACAGTTTTTATATATTTAAATTCAAATCTCGAGAATTTTCACTTGTTTCTCCGATGTGAAACATCAATTGTTTTTATTGAATTTGAAACCTTTATTAATACTGAATAAATTTACAAAATTTCAAGCCGTTTCCACGCGTTGTTCACTTGTTACAATTGTTTGAATCGTTGAAAACAATTTGCATTTCTTTAAACTCAAATTGCGTGTGTTTTTTCAATTGTTTTTCTGGTGTTATGCGTCAATTGTTTTTTTCAATTAATTTTTAATCAATTCTGAGTAAATTTGCAAAATATCGAAATCGATTCTATGCGTTGTTCAATTGTTATAATCGATTAAATCGTTGGAAACAATTTTCAATTCTTCAAACACAAATAAAACGAAATACGGCAAAATAAAAACAATTGAACACTGGGGAAAATAATTATAAATTGGAAGAAACTGAAAAAAATGAATACCCAAAAAAAAAGTTGGATACTCGAAAACAATTGAATTTTCAAAAAAAAAACTGCAGTGAGAAACTAAAAAAAAAACTAAGGCAAGAAAAAAATGCAATTGAACAAAAACGAAAGAGAATTCTTGAAAAAAACTTGAAATAGATAAAAAAAACAATTGAAACACAATCAATAAAAAGGAAAACTCAAAAAGATTGTAAAACGTAAAAAACAAAACAAATATTTTGATTATGTGAAAATAACTTCAGAAATAATAGTAAGATTTTGAAAATTATTTCATGGATCGAATATATTTGGATTACACGAAAATCTTTAATTCGTACTTCAATTGTTTTTCGATTTTTCGCTTATAACTTTTGAAAGAGTACTCGGATTTTAAAAATTCTCACACCGATTAATTGCCACGCACCAATATGATGAGATTATGTCAAAATCTCGAAATCGTACTTCAATTGTTTTTCGATTTTTCGCTAATAACTTCCAAAATAGTATTTAGATTTTGAAAATTCTTTCATCGATTGATTGCTACGATCGTATAAATTTGGATTATGTGAAAGTCTTGAAATCGCACTTCAATTGTTTTTTGATTTTTTGCTTAGAACGTTTGAAAGAGTACTGGGATTTTAAAAATTCTTGCACCGATTAATTGCCGTGAACCAATATATTGGGATTATGTGAAAATCTCGAAATCGTACTGCAATTGTTTTTCGATTTTCGCTTATAACTTCAGAAATAATACTCAGATTTTGAAAGTTCTTTCATCAATCGATTACAACGATCAAATATATTTGGATTATGCAAAAATCTTGAATTGCTACTTCAATTGTTTTTCGATTTTTCGCTTATAACTTTTGAAAGAGTACTCGGATTTTAAAAATTCTCACACCGATTAATTGCCACGCACCAATATGATGAGATTATGTCAAAATCTCGAAATCGTACTTCAATTGTTTTTCGGTTTTTCGCTAATAACTTCCAAAGTAGTACTCAGATTTTGAAAATTCTTTCATCGATTGATTGCTACGATCGTATAAATTTGGATTATGCAAAAATCTTGAATTCGCATTTCAATTGTTTTTCGATTTTTCGCTTATAAAGTTTGAAAGAGTATTGGGATTTTAAAAATTCTTGCACCGATTAATTGCCGTGCACCAATATGTTGGGATTACGTGAAAATCCCGAAATCGTACTTCAATTGTTTTTCGATTTTTCGCTTATAACTTAATATAACAGAAATAATACACTGTTACACCCAAGATCTTCGTATATTTGTTCTCTTCTATTATATATATATATATATATATATATATATATATATAATTCTAGCTTTTCTATTCTGGTCTTTTCGAGATCTTTGCATATGTTTTTAATTGTAGAATTTACATCAAGATCGACTCAGTAATTTATGACTCTTATCTTCTCACTAGTATTTTCTTCTCATACTAAACTCAAGGTCATCCATCTTTATAACGATTATTGCATTGTTTACCAATTTACTCATTTTGATCTAGACTACTATCATTACTCTAAACGCTCTTATTGCACTTTTGAACACAATATTTCACTATATTTTAAAGATTATTACTTCAAACTAATTAGTTTTTTTCATCTCCGGATTTCCACAACTGTCAAGATATTATTTATCCTAAAAAAATTCTTCATCTCTACCTGTGTTTATTCCTTATGAAACTTTGTTTAAAGATCTTTTCTATCCTTTCCTGATAAATTCCGTCTGGCATTTCTTTCTTTTTTACATTAAAACCCACATAAACTAACTTTTTCTTAGTTTCCATTAATTCAAAACTTTCCGCCAATTCAAGATCATTTTATATTCAACGATCCAAGTTGTACTATAATTATTTCTTACATTCCTCAATATTTTCTTTTTCATTTGGCACACATATATTCGTTAATGTAAGTTTTAAATCACATACTTTCAAAGTAAACCTTTTTCCAAATTGTTTTAGACCTAATATAATGTTTATGAAGTTGACACCTTCTCATTCTGGATGTTCATAAATATGCCTTTCTGAAGCGGAAAGAAATTTTAACAACCTCATAAAATCGACCTTCCTAATAAACATGACAAGCATCACCTGCTCAGCTTTGTAGAAATTTTCATGTTCGTATAGAATCTGACACTACCCTCATGAAAATTTTCTTTTATACAATATTTTAATTTCTCACTTAACCCGGGAAAAAACAATTTTTAATTTTAAAAATGAATTAAAACACTTTAAGCAGTTTCCCTACTTTTTTTTTATTTTTGAGCAAACCTACAAATAAAACAGGCGCATTCCTTAATTAACGATCTCACGGTGCCACGTGTGGCTAGCAGTAAAAAAAAAAGACAAACACTGCCTCAATTAAAATTTTAGTGCAACTTAATTGCGGCTATCTTATTCGAAAACAAATCCGGCAATTATCACTAATTACTTTAATGAAGCGGGCCACACGATAGATCAATTGGCGACTAATTATTAACGAGCCACCGCCTATATAAAATCCGTTCGGCGTTTCGATCGATCGGAAAATTCGTTGAAATCGCCGTATCGATTCCTCGAAATCGAAATTGTAGCAAATTCCTAACTGTGAACGCGAAGATTTGATAAGGTTCGGCTTGCTCCACATATTTGAGAGAAGTAAATTACCGGATATTATTATATTAACGGATTAATAATTCAATTAAAACTTTAATGGGTGGTTAGAAGATTATACGATTCGTTCTACTTCTTTGAGGATTATAGATTTTAGTAATGATGAAAAAAAAATCGTAAAATTTACCAATTATATGCATAGAGTAATTTACAGTATAATTCATCAGATTGCAATAATTATATAAACAGAACTTTTTATAGGTAGTAAAATTTTCAATCAGGAAATATGAAGAATTTCTTTGAAATCAAGAGAAGCGTCATCAAGCAATAATAAATGCACAAACCTTTTGGCTATTGACAACTAAAATGTTTCTATTTTATCTACACAATTAAACGCATAGGTTTCTTCCTCTTTTCTGTAATTGCCAATCTTATAACGTCTAAAATAAAATAATGGTAAACAAAAATTCGTTATTTTTGCATGAAATTGAAGACTTTAATTACAATAATTAAAATCATCCGATGTAGGCCAAATATGCGCCGTTTTGTTCGATAACTTGTTGCCATTTTGAAGGAAATTTCATTATGTTTCTTTCATAGAAGCCCTCGTCCCTATTGACAAAAAAATGAGAGAGTCTTTCTTGAAGTAATTTTTTCACCAATTGTATGGTAATCACATAGTACCTAGTCCGGACTATTAGGTGGATACAAAAGAACCTCCCAGTCAAGCTCACGGAACTTCTAGCGAGTGTTCTGGCGAGAACGTAAATTCTCTCCTATTGACGAAAGCTGGCCGCTTCTGGGCGAATACTTCCTTCAGACGGTCCAATTATTAACAGTACAGTTCCTAGTTAAGAGTGTTGCCGTAGAGCAGCAGCTTATAGCAGATAATTCCCTGTCAATCCCACCAAACACACAGCAAAACCTTCCTAGCCGTCAATCTTGGTTTAACCACCGTTTCCGCCGGCTCACCGAGATTCGACCACGACCGTTTTCGCTTAGTGTTGTCGAAAATGATCCATTTTTCATCATCAATAATCAACCGCTTCAGAAATGAGTCGAATTTGTTGCGATTGGGCAAATGGAAATTCGGTTTTTTTGCGTTAACTCGTGTGGCACCCATACATCGAGTTTATTTTTGTATTCAGACTTATTCAACTAGTTCCAAACGGTTTTTTGCAATCTTTAAATTTTCGGTAATCGAAATAGTGCTTAAATGACAATCGGACTCGACAAAATCATGGATTTTATCGATATTTTCACCAACTGGACTTCCAGTGTGTGGTGCAACTATGACGTTGAAATTACTGGAAGGGACGAAACCAAAAATGCACGTGATTGGCTGTTACAGTATCAGGACAATCAGGAAAATCAGGAAATATAGTGTAGTTTTTTCTTTGTTAGTGTCCATATTTGACGCACACACAAAACTGAGCCAACTTGTGGGGCGTGTGCGGTTGTCGATCAAACACAAAAGGGGTTTTAAGTCGGTTTATTTGCTATTTACATATATACAAATTCTGTATGTGTATGGGTAGCTCTGGTGTCCTTCGTGGCGTTTTGGATGAGTGGCCGTCCTACATCTCGGTGGCCGTTCTCCGTCGAGGGTAGGTTATAGCGTTGGCAGTATCGTGGCGTAGCGGTCGGCGCTGCTCCTTCGCAGTCGGCGTGGCTTCCTAGATCTTCGGAGGTTTATTTTTCGATGGTCACAGGACTATGGGGAGCCCTCTGACCGGGCGAACTATGGTGAGCTCGCCGAGACTGTTTGGATTTCACCTGCTGCCTTTGTCACCAGCTTAGGTAATTCCAAGTCTCTGCCAGTTGAGATGCATGCAGGCCTTTTTCGTTTCGTCGGCTTAATGATTTTAACGCCCTCTGTTGGCATGTACTTTAATCGTGCGCGCCTCGCGCGCCACTATTATTTCGTCGCCCTCTGTTGGCGTGGCGTCCAACTAGCGAACCCGGGCTCCCACACAACTAATCACAAAACTGCCAGAAATGTTTTTTAGTACAAAATCTCATCTTTCTATTCCATCTGTTTTTTGAGGGACATGTTCTCCCTCCCCAGAATTTTGGGGACACCAGCGAAACTATTACACAACATCGCCTGATACCCCCTGCCTTTATAGTGAACCTATACATACATAAAATTTACATGAAAATTACTATAATGTCTACGCACATACAAGAAATTACAACATGTTACATATATTATCTAGGCACTACTAATGATACTGCTGGCTCATTGTCCTGTAGGGATCTCTGCCAGGGGTCCATTTTCGCCATGGTGGCCTCCTTTCTATCCAGGATCAGCTTGGCGAAATTATCGGCCGCTGAATCAGACAACATGGCCAGGATTAGTCCTTCAGGACTCGCCAAGGGGCCCAAGGACCAATCCATCTACAAACGCTCGTCACGCCATTGAGAATACTCGAAAATTGTAGGGCGGGCGTCATACAGCTGGCTCGGGCACAAGTTGCAGGTCTCGTCATAAGCCTTCCCGTGGAGATAGGCCCGAAAACACCCATTCCGGTGAGGAGCTGGGTCAGGTATGAAAGTGAGCCTTGCTGCCTGTTTACCCATGGTTCGTTGCTTTCTGTCCACCTAGCCTGCTACTTGGCCAGTAGCCTGTCGTGCGCTTGGGGCCTAGCGTGTCTCTTCGGGACTCCAGCACGTACGGCCGCGTGTCCCCTGTCTCGCCAAGATGTCAAGATCTGCTGGTGATGATGACGCCAAGACCTCGCCCTTATTACGCACAGAGCTTCCGGACGAAGGGCATCACGCAGACGGTCACAATTACGCTGTGCCCTGACGCACTTGGCTCAAGCTGGGGCGACACAGAGGTTTGGCGCGGGCAACTCCCATCAGCTCTCGGATGGTCCTCCAATGTTAGCCAGCAGTCGAGAAATGGCCCTTGACGTATTTGCCGCACTATTCACTGCGTTCATGACCTAAGAGCTGCAGAGGGGGTTACCTTCTATGCTCGTGCCCAGATACTTCAAGGAGGTAGCGACCACCACCTCTTGCCCCAACAGGATAATCCTCTATCCTTTGACCCGCCCAGCGCGCCGGCTAGCGAGCCAAGCAGCCCGCGTCTTCTAGACAGCCACCTTCAGGCCGTTAGAATGAAGCCACTTCGCGACCTTAATGGTGGCCTCCTGCACCAGTATGCTCACAATGGACAGGTCCCTAGCCCAAACGACTACCAGAATATCATCGGAAAACACGACCAGATGAACCCCTTCTAGTAGTGGCAGATCCAGCACGCCGTCGTATAGGACATTCCACGGGGTTGGGCCTAATACTGAGCCCTGGGGGACTTACAAGACAGGGTCTATCCTGCCTCCATCTCCCTGGTACAGTACCTAGCGGTCGGCTAGATTACAGCCCCAGGATGGAGGGAGGAACCTTTCTAGCGACTAGAGATTCGACCACCGACTGCCACGAGACGGAGTTGATGATGAATTCCTTACGTCGATAGCAATAGCCATGCAATGCCTTCGCTTACGTAGCGGCACCTCGTTGGTCTCCTCTGTCCACTGTACCTTGCCTTCGACGTCGAGGTGGCACAGAGGTCTGTAGTCCCCAGACCATAAAAATTTGTGTTGTGTACATTGAAGATTGCCTAGTAGGATATCATAAGATGATTATTATAACAAAAAACTGAAATAACTTAAAACTCAACCCAGTATTAACAACTGAAATTGAAATTTAAAAATTTCGCAACTTAGATTGCAAATGTTGATTGCTACACGTAAATACGGTTAGTTGAAACCAAAGCTACATCAAGAAAAACTCTCTTTACATACAATAATAATAGATTGTCGTAGATCATATTTATATTGCTAAATAATTTAGAAGTACATTTTTTATAGTCTCATATTTTAGATAACACTTTGAAGTCTGTACTTCTATATTGTTCAAATATAATATCTTGTTAGAAGTTAGACACGGCCTCTGAGCAGTCATCATCATCATATTTAAAATATCATAAGCCACAGATATTTTTGTTTGTAGTGTTTTCTATAATATGTAATCTATCATCTGTAATATATTTTATTAGCCGTTTGTTATCTGGTAAGAATCGACTACCAACTGTATCAATTTTTAAATGTCTTCTTTATTCTTCTCTCTTCTTTATTTTGTTTTTATTCTTTCTCATTTTCTATCTGTAGTTAATCAATTAATATTTATGTTTTCTATTTTTGTTTACTATCTTCTTTCTGATTTCTTATCTTATGTCTTATATTTTCTGCCTTCCGTTTTTTGTCTTCTCTCTCATCTCTCTTCACTCACAATCCTGCGGCAGTATGTATCTCACATTTTTAGTTTTCTACTTACTGTCTTCTTTCTTCTGACTTCTGTCTTAATCTACTTCTGTCTTTTGAAGACTCTTTTCATTCTCATTTCTTTTATATTTCATCTTTTGTTGCCTCCTTTACAATGATAGTATCACTTTTGATAATGAGCTGTCGTGTTCGAAACACGTATCAGGAAACTGCAAATATAAACAAGAAACATAAAAAGTGTTTTTGTACTTTAATAATGTTCTGCTTGCTGTCTTCTGTCTTCTGACTTCTTCTTCTATTCGTTCTCCTCTCTTTCAGATTTCATCTTTTATCATCCCCTCATATTTAGTCAGTTATATTTCAAATATATTCTGCTTGCTGTGTTTTCTCTTCTGACGTATCTTTATTATACTTGCCATATTTTAATTGTCACCAATTATAAGTATATCATATTTAAATGATATTTAGGCTGCCATCTGTAATATATTCTTTATGTTATTGTGTCCCCTCAATGTGACTAGACCACAGATTTCTTGTGCTAAAATACGAACATACCTATATCCAAAAGTTTACCGTTCAGCCAGAATTCGTCTTCAAAGTTTCAAACAATATTATTTCATTTGTTATCAACAATGATTTATTTAATTAAAATGAAATTACTGATGATTATCATAATATTATAAATCATTTCAGTTATTATGGCCATTGTTGGTTGACAAGAATAAATATATAAATTAATAAACTATTATTTATTTTCTATCTCCTGTTTTCAGCCTGGTGTCTACTATCTTCTGACTTCGGTCTTCATTCTCCTACTTTCTGTATTTCAAATTTTGCAAACTCTCATCTTTAGTCTTCTAATTTTGGCCTGTTATCATCAGTCTTCATTATCATGCTTTTTGTATTTCATCTTTATTATCTGTTATATTAAGACTTTTATCTTCTGTCTACTGTCTACTGACTTCTGACTTCTGTTCTTGTTCTTCTATCTTTTGTATTCTATTTTTTTCTTTTCTATTTAATTTTTGTTATTCCTCATTGTTTAGACAGTTGCACTAGTTCTTCTGTATTTTGCAATATTTTAACTTTTGTCTTTTACCTCATGTCTTGTGTCGTCTTTTATTTTTGCTACTTTAATGTAATTTGTTAACTATCAACTATAAACTGGCAACTAAATAATCATTGTCGCACTTTTTACGAGTTTTTATCCATTATGCTTATCACATATGCCATACCTCCTATTCCTTTCTTCTGTTGGCTGTTAAATATCAACAATAAACGATTGCCCTAAAATTTGTCAATTGATATAAGTATTTTGTCTTAGTCATTTCTTTTCTTCTTTATCTCTTTATGCCTTCTGTTATCTGTTCAATAGACATCAGTCAAAAATAATCTGTCTGCTATTCTCTCTATATCACTATTCTCTCTAATTTGTTCTGATTCATTTTGTTTCCTTTGAACAAAAATAGATGCTAGCAATGGCAAAAAAGATAAAATATAATAGAATACAAAATACAGAACACAGAAGATACCAAGCAGAATATCTTTCACGTATAATTGGCTAAAGATGCTTAGAGTACATTTAGATGACAGAAGGCAGAATATAGAAGAGAAAAGAAGACATATACCAAAAGACAAAATACAAAAAGTTGGAGAATAAAGTAATAAGTCAGAAGACAAAAGAAGACCAAAGATGACGGATAAAATTTTTACAGTAAGTTTTAGGGACAACTTCTTGCAATAAATACCTAGTTTTGTGTCTGAATTTTTCAAAGATCTGTCAGTGTATGAAAATGTTTATATTACTTAATCCTTCTTATTTTTTTATGACTAAGGTTTCTAGATTTAATTTCCATAAAATAATTATTTATCATCTAGAAAAACTAAATCTGTTAGAAACGTTTTTGGCTATCATATCCCATTATTAGCTTTGAACATTATTGCCCTTATTTTAATTTAATCATCATAGAGCTTTTATTAACATTGTTGATCGTTAATCTCAGAATTTTAATGGACAAACAAAATATTTTAAAGCCTTCCAGCATTATTTTTTGGTCCAACTCCTGAATAAATAGTATTTTTAAAATGAGAATTCTAGTTTAATACATTTTTAATGGCTAGCTGTAAATTATGTTTACTTTTCGATAAATTTTTATACGCCATGCGTGAAACATTCGTTACATATATTAATGACTGTAATTTTATTACATCAAAATATTATTGAAACACATTCTGTTTTACATTTAATAAACTAAGTCGCGCAGTGTTGACTCTTATAAATGCACCCCATTATCGTATCATCAAGATGCGTTCGGGAGAACAGTGCGGGTTTTGATGCCACACGAAAGACGAACGGGCAAACATCCCCTTCCGGTTTTCGGTTTCTTTTGCCGGCGTTCCAAGAAGTTTTCGTGGGCGGCCGCGTTCACGTTTTCATTTTTGATGAGCTTTTAAGATGCGGGAGGGCCGCTTTTTATATTATTTGTACAGCAAACTCATTCCATTTCGTCGGCCGTGTATTTTTCTTTTTCGTCACAAACGCGATAAAACGTGGATTTTGTTAAGAGGAGTTAATTGAAAGGATATTATATTATTCATTCACTTTGTCTGCAGATTCTGATATTAATTATTAAATAAGTAATTATTTAAAACTAACTGCAAATTAATAACGTACATTTTTTTAATTCTGTTTTGAGATAAGAATAATTGCAGTTCTAAGATCTTGCATAAAATTTTTATAATTATTACCAATTATTTTTATTATTAATTAATTTTTTCTACTGCTTCGAAAAAAAGAAACTGGCACAAGTAGCAATAAATCTCGCCCTGAAGGCGTTAAAATTTATGTCGATCCCTCGGATCGGATTTAATGAAGAAATGGCCAATTTGTTCCTAGAACTGCGACCTCTGGGCCATAACTAATCACCCGTCCTTTTGGATGTATTCAGGGACCGCCCCGTTGAAGAGCTGAAGAGAGCTAATGGTACTAATCACGTGCACGTCCGAAACAGCAGCTGAAGACCACCCATTCACATGACGTGCGGCCGTCATCATCGTCGTCGTGGTCGTCGTCACAGTCAGATCGCGAGTCCAGGATAAATCGATACTATTGACTTGATTAATCGACTACACGAAATTACTGCCGCGCCATAAATTAAAAGACAATTAAGCTCCGGCCTGAACATCTCAATCCGTTCGATTCGCCTTGCGTTAATTAACTTAAAGCGTGAGAACGTGTTATAATTGCCAGGCGGTTTTTGCCATTTACCAGAAGTGATGGGATCATTTTGAAGTAATAATAATTTCCGAACGAATTATGGTCGAAATTATATAGTGGTTTCAGCTAATCGATTTACTTTTATTTCTACATTATTGAAACGAATCAAATGTGTAAGTACCAATCTAGTACAAATCTAGTTTTACAGTTGCAATTCAACAAAAAACAATATAGTACAGAAAAAAGCTGCAAAAAATAAATGTTAAATATTGAACGATTGAGTAGAATAGGTTGGATAGATACCAACTGTTCCTCTTCCGTTCTATCAATCAAAATATTGATCAGTTTTAAAGATTATACGATCCAAATCTATTAAAATTACAATCTTTTAGTATGAGTGCATAAATTATATAGACTGAGTAAAACAATTACAACTCTTTAACACCTATAATATTCGAAATATATCTACATAAAATAACACCCTACTAATTTGACACCAAGTTTACAATAGAAAAAACAAATTGAGACTCTTATCATTAAGAGATTAGATTAAAGCTCTTGTTTACTTTAGTTAGTTTTTGAAAATTATTGGAGTATAGAAAATGTAATGTAATTAAATTGCAATTAAACTACATTTTTATATTTATTTGTAAATTATTTTTAGTGCTTCATATTCGAAACTTCAATTGTTTACTCTTTTTAAAAGTGTAGATAATTTATACACCATTATAGTGATTCTCTACTTTTAATACTTTGAATGAACTAAAATGCAAGTAACTTAATTTATTAAATATTGGATTGATAAGGCTTTTACTTGGTGAAATTTATTAGCCTTTGTTATATTGTGTTTCTTTTTAATTCGTAAGTTATTCCTGATGCTTTCTGTTTAAAACAGCAAAATACGACCATGACGACCGCAAAATCTAAAAATAAATGATTAGTTCACATTTCTTGTTTATAACCACAACTATTTACCGCTACAAATGTTTCCAATGATAATGTGAAGAAGTTCCCGGCATATAGCTTGATAGGATCCCTGGTACGGATCATGATGAAGAGCAGGTTCTTCTTAAAAGATAACGTACAAGAAGTCCAGTCTGCGAAATAAGCAGATTGTCCCAATTTTGAACTCTAGAAAAGAAGAAGCATTAAACTAAATGAAAAATATAACCTTTACTATTTAAGTGTGGAACAAGGACAAATAGCAAAAGAAGGCGTAGGATAAATAGAAAATAGAAATTTAGAGGGAAGAATAACAGTACGAAGCAGTATCATCAAGAATCATTAGATTATAGAACTTAACTTCTAAATAGGGCTAATACTACTATATGGACAAACGGAAGGAACTCAAACTATATTATGCCTATGTCCGATTGAAACTAGAATTTGCGGCAATCGTTTGGTCACCTTGCTACCATGTTCATATAAAAAACATTGAAAATGTACAAAGAAGGTTGGTTAAAATATTATATTTTCGCGCTTATGGTATTTATCCCGATCATAATATGAGATATGCGTATTTACTTTATATTAAACCTCTTGTACATCGTCGTAATTGTGCGAGTGTTAAGGGTTTTAAGGGCTGTTGTAAATGGTTTAATTGATCATCCTAATATCTTAGAACGCCTAGCATTCAACGTTCCAAGAGTATCCGCTCGTTATAGTTTAGCTTTTAACTATGCGTTATCTAACACAGTGTCCAGTGTGAATAGTGTCCATCATAGCATAGATATTTATAATGAACCTTTGGTAAATTTCTTACAGTGCTTAGCCGAGTTCTTACAGTAGATGTCACCTTGTAAATACTTTAATTAATTATTTGCGTAATTATTTATTTATTGTATGATTGCATTTTCTTTCTTAATCTTGTAATTAATCTAATAATTAATGTAAAATTTCTCTGTAATTCGATATTTTTATTCGTGTATGATGGCGGCGTTTACTTGGTGGTGCATTTTGATAAAAAGTTTCAAAATTTAGAAGCACTCAAATTGTTGGTTGTATATTGTGTTGGCTTTGTATTATAAAATTGCATTTCTATGGTTTTTTTGCTATTTAGAATTAGCTTGTTTTTGTGACACCAGCCAATTATTTGTTCATTTATTCTTTTCATTTTTACTATTAATTCAGTTTGTCTTCGTGTTGAAACGATGACTGTCGTGTCATCTGCAAAATTGATAATGTATCCCTCTATAATGAATTCATGGAGATCGTTGATAAAAAGAATAAATAAAAGCGGTCCTAGAGTAGATCCCTGCACTATCCCTTTTGAGAGGTTGTAGTTTTCTGATACCGTTTCCTCCAATTGGACATACAGATATCGATCCGTGAGAAAGGAATTAATTAGTTGGAGCACATTACCGCGGACCCCAATTGCAAAAAGCTTTTCACTCATAAACTTCGCATCAATTACACAGGAAAAGTCATATAACAACCCAATAACACACAAGCTCAACTTGTTCGTAATCTCCTTCATAACGTAGGTTGCTGTTTCTGTTGATCGTTTTAGTCGAAATCCATGTTGATGTTCCGTCACGATGTTGAATTTGTTTAGATAATTCCATAGTCTCCTCGCAAAAATGTTTTCAATTAATTTAGAAAAGCAACACAATATTCATACCGGGCGGTAATTTTCCATTTCTGTGTTACTCCCTTTCTTGTGGATTGGTACCACTTTTGAAACCTTCAGTGCGTTTGGGAATTTACCAGTACTAAATGCCAAGTTAATTAGATATGTTAAGGGTTCCACTATCTTATTTACAACACCTTTTATTACTGAGGATGTAATTTGGTCCTTTCCTACATTTTTGGAAGTGGTGCACTTTTTTGAAATGTTTGCTTGAAAGTGGTTTCCAATTTTTGCATCTGTAATGGTAGAATAAAATTGTCCAAATTTATCACTTATTTCTTTCATATCATTTACGTAGCATCCATCAAATTTTTTATACCTAACTCTTCTCTAACCATTTCCCATGTCCTTTTCTGGGTATTATGAGAATTTAATATTTCTCGATCATAGAATTGTCGTTTTGTGTGTTGATTTAACTTCTTGTGTGCTTTCTTTTCGACAAAGTATTTTTCTTTTAATTTAGCTGAATCTACGTACTTAATTGTATGAAATAAGTTTCTTAAGTTTTCACTTGTTTGTCGTATTTCTCTAGTTACCAATTTCTTGCGTTTTATTCGATAGTTTACCGTGTTTACTGGACAAGAAATATTAAATTGGTGTTCAAATTAATCATCTTTTAAATGCCGAGTTTATTTCATTTGTCTTAATCATTTCCCAGTTTACATTTTTAAGACGGGTAGACAACTCATTCATCGTCCATTGATTTATTTCTCTTACTCATTTTGTTGTATTTTTCGGATATAAAGTAGACGTCTCCGTATCAGTTTGTATGTACATAATCTGGGCTAGATAGTCGGAGAGATTTAAATTAATATTTTTACAAGAAAAGGTTGGTCAATGTATGTTTCTGATAAAATTCGTTCTATCCTTTGTATTCTCCTGGGCTCCTTTATTTTATTACTGAGGTTAAACGAAATCACAAAGTATTCTTTTTTCAATTGAATTTTAACATGGAATTTATATTAAAGTAACCACAGAGAATAATTTTATCATATAAGCTCTGCATTTCTGTGAGTAAAGAACTCAGATGATCAAAAAAGTGTTTATATCTCCGTTCGGCGGTCGGTAAAGAGCGACAATGCCAATTATTTCTTTGTTTATATGTAATGAGCATACAGAAAATTCTATATGGGATTCTACACAAATATGGTTCATACTCTTCTCTTCTTTACAAACATATTTTGTATCAGGTAGTATATGTTCCTGAATTTTCCTTGTAAACTGCGTTATTCGTTTATATCCTGCTACCCTCATGTGATCTATATTAGCTTCAGTACTTCAGGTCTCAGTTAAACCTATTATGTGTGGTTTTTCATCGAGTGATGCAATACCCTTACTTCTTGAATATGTTGTTAACTTATCTTTCTTCTAAATTGCTAGTAGCGTTGGGGGAGGACTTGATTTTCGAGAAAAATGGAATGGACTGATTTTGCTTCCTATTGGCAATATGTCTGGATCATTTAAAACACTTATACTTTTCTGATGACCAGCGATCCGTCTGTTCTAAAGCCTCTATAATTAAATTATCGGTCTTAATTTTATTTTGTAGGTATACTTTTAGCTCCACATCTGTGTTCATTTCAATATGTATGTATCACCGTATCTCCACTACGAAAAGAATCATCATGTCTCTCGTTCTCCGATTCTTCAGGGTCATTGTCAATCTCACTGTCACAACAATTTATGTACTTATCACACAATTTTACAGCAGATTTAATATATTTTTCACATCTCAGGTGCACTAAAGACCCACATTTTACACAACCGCCAGACGGCACTTTTTTGCAATTCCGGCACGGTTTTACTTTGAGACCATTTACAACATCTATTTAACTATTTTTTTTTCAAAAATTACACTTATGGCTTATGTAAAAATTGCATATGTGGGGTGGGTAGGTGGCTACTATCACAACCTCCAATTTCTTTATCATTAGCAAAATATTTTCATATACTATTAGTATTGTTGTTATATATTTAATTAATTGCTCGCAAACGATTTCGCATCTTCAATTCAATTCAATGGCTCTACAGCCCCAATTCGGGGCCCCCTTAAATTTATTCCTCCATTATGTACGGTCCATCGCCACTCTTCGCCAACCCCTTAGTTTTAGGATTTTTTGGCGTCTTCTTCGACAGCATCCTTCCAACGCTTTCTTGGCAGTCCAATTGGCCTTTTGCTTACTTGTTTTATATTAATTGGTGGTGTTGGAGCTGCTTTATATTAGCGTTTTTGTTTTAGTAGTGTTGACTTCTAGGCCGATTGTTTAATGTAGTGTACGCTTCTTCCGCGGCTTATTTTTCGACTCATGATGTAGGTGTCGTCTGCGTATAATGTGATTTTTAATTTTTCAGGATTTAATTTTTAAGTATCTTAATGTTTTTCTCAGTTAAGCTATAACAACTACTTTCTTTGTTTATAAGAACTATATATTTTATGTTATGATTTTGTAATTTCAAGGCAATATTTAAGGTTAGTAATGTTTTGGAAAATATGAAACTGTAAAATGCAATTTTCCTTTATACGAAATTAAATTTTTGGGCATTGCCATGTCACCTTCAGTGAAGCTATAGCAATTATAATGACAATGCAAATAAAACAAATGTTTCTCTATTTTATTAAGTAATTTTAAAGCAAATTTTAAGGCAGATTTAAAGATTTAAAGATTTAATTTTTGAGCGTCGCTATGATGTTTTTCCAGGAAAGCTATAGCAATTTTTGTTGCAGTATATTAAAACCTAACATTTCTTTACTTAATTAGGTAATTTTGAAACTAATTCTTAAGCTAGTAAATTTTTTGGAAATTTTCAAATCGTAAAATGTAAATTTCCTTTTTCCAAGATTTAACTTTTGATCGTCGCCATGTTGTTTCCAGTAAATCTATAGCAATTTTTATTGCAATATATTAAAACCTAATATTTCTTTACTTAATTGAGTAATTTTTAAACAAATTCTTAAGGTAGTGAGTTTTTAAGAAATAATCAAACCGTAAAATGTTAATTTCCTTTTTCTAAGATTTAACTTTTGTCTTCAGTGAAGCTATAGCAATTATTATTACAGTATCTTAAAAACTAATAACTTTATATGACTTAGTAATTTTAAGGCTAATTCCAAGGATAATACATTTCTAAACATTTTTCAAATTGCAAAATATTTACTTTCTCTAAGTTTTAATTTTTGGGTGTTGTTTTATGTTGTTCTCAGTAAACCTATACTAATTATTATTATAGTATATTAAAAATTGATATCTCGTTACTTAATTGAGTAATTTTAAAATTAATTATTAGGCTGAAAAAGAATCAAGAGTGAAAAGGTTCTTGTGAAAGTATTAATGGTTAAAACCATCATCTCTTACCTTTAATATAACTTCATTTCCGTACCAACAGTACACTATAATCTCCACCAACATACACGCTTGATACATCACCATCGAAGCAAATTTTATACTCATAAGTGGTGTCTAAAAATAGAATTATTATTCTCATTATATTTGTTGTTGTTCATATTTTAACAAGAAGCCTTTCTTACCAGTGTTAGTTCAAACATGGTCAAGCAAATAATAATTGCGCTGGATACGAATTGGCTTAAAACGCTGATGTTGAAAAGAACTCCAACTTCGTTCGTAACGCTACATATAAAATAAAAGAAGTACAGAAACCAAAAAGTTCATATCTAATGTCATAATTAATTAATACTAACTCTAAAATATTTCTATGATGATCTACACAATGCACCAGTAATCGATCCATCTCCGCTTGCAACTCATCGTCTAGAAAATCAAACTCTTCCTTCTGCAACCTGCCTTCCTCCTCGAACGATTCCTCAGCAAACTTCCTCATATTAATAAACGTATCATTTAGAACATCCAACTGGGCTCCCATTAGCGACATCAAACCAGACGCCAGAGTATCCATGCTGATGTTAGTGATAGCATTTATAGAAGTGGCGATGATCTGATAAGCAAAAATTATCTGAAAAATCGGCGCTTTATCCGTCCTGAACGGATAATACGCGCTCAAAGGTAAATCCAAATGATGATCAACACCTGCTTCGCTATCTATAAAAGGAAACACCCCCCATAAAGAACAAGTGATTATGCACATAACAGCAAACACGTTGTAGACGATTTTAGTTTCGGTAATACATTTAGCTATCACCTCGTGTTGGTGCTGGCTCTTCGGCTTGAAGACGTCTCGATTTAAGCTATCAATTAGCTTCTTAATGCGTGCGTTGTTAGTGATGAAGAAGTAGAGCTTAAAGACCTGTGCCATGTGGGTGAGGAAGAGGAAGGAGGCCGCCGTTAGTTTTTCCAAATCATCCATCGACATAATGATGTTGGCAATTTCCGATATTGTATAGGTGATGAAAGTGAAGCCGACGAAAAGACTTCCGTAAATGGCGTAGAAGAATCTTTTGTAAATACCGGCGTTTTCTGGTTGCCAATATCCAAAAATGAATAGTATTATGAAATTGTTTGATAGGGCATCTCTTAATTGGATGTCTGAGAAGTTCTTCATAACTAAAATACTATAATAATTTATTCTAAATGTTTGTTTAACTTTAATCTAAAAAAAACTATTTGTTTGTAGCTGTAGTTCTTCCGATTAAATTCAACTTAAAGAAATAAATCTTTTAAACTATAATTTCTAACAATTTTAATAATTTTGTTTGTATAACATTTTAATTTCGTTGAGTAAATCGGGTAATTTTAGAACGTTTCTAGGTAGTGGAAGTTGTCTACACATTTTATATAAGCTTTCGTTGATTAATAATTAGTGTATAGTCCGAGTTTCGTGTGGCCCACATCATTACTATAATTAATGGTAATTACCAGATTTGTTTTCTAGTAGGGTGTATATAATTAAAGAACGCAGTAATTTTAATAAACACTTTGAAATTCCGATTTTCTGTGGAAAAAATTAATTGGATTTTTTATGGAAACATGAAATCATCTGTGAAGAATCCAGAAAGTTTTGAAAAAGATTCCTTAAGTACTTTTAATTTCTTTAACTGTAGAAAGGAGCAAAAACTAGTTAGGGTTTATTTTTTCGTGTCAATTAAAACTCTTTTTTGCTTTAAAATGATTTATTAAAGAAAATTGTAATATTAAACTACATAATTTTCACCGCATATATTAATAAACTTTAAATAATTATTGCTAAAATGCATTAAATTTCTAATTTTCGTGAAGAGTATAAATCCATATAAATCCTGAAAAGAGCAAATGAAAAGTAAATTTCATGAACTTTAAGTTTTGCTTTATGAAAACAACTATTAATATTTTATTTGAGAAAATTATTGTTATAATAATCTCCTTCAAAAGTCTAATTTTCTAAGGTTCTTAAAGAAGGCGACCAAATATTTATAAAAAAGTAAATTTTTAGATGAAATAAATATCTACAGCTCGAAGAATCTAACAAATTATAATTTTCAAAAAGATTCAAATTGAAGAAATTGTGAAATAGAACAAAACTTTCAACATCAAGGTTTTACTGAAAATGTTCTTTCAATCAAACCTTGAAGAATAAAGTCTGTCTATGATTTTTGTATTTAAAAAGTGGGATTTTATGTATTTTTAGATTGATTTCATAACTTAGTTACAAGGAAAATAAAAATATATTACTTGCAAAATTATTCATTCAACCAAGAGTGGAATACTAAACTGTAAAGTTATTACCATGGGCATTGCTGTAGGTCATCTTCAAGGACAAAATCTGATTTGATCTAATCTTCGTGGACTGTATTGAGAACGGCAAAATACGACCACGAAGAGCGCAAGATCTGAAAACAAAGATTTTGAAAATTAAATAAATGTTGAACTTTACAAAAACTTAAGCAGATTAACAAAGACAATTTAAAAGGTTTAATCATTTTTTGGAATCTTGTATAATATATTCTCACTTGTAGGGTTATACTTTCCTCTGAGATTCATCTACACTACTGCTGAAATTTTTACCCAATTAACCATTAACCCATGTCTTTTGATTCTCAGGATGGTATTACTGTCTTTCTTTCAGGTGTGATACCACTAGTCCATGTTACTTGAAGAGATCTCTAAAATTGCTCACAATTACTTTGAGAAATTGCTCTCTAGCAAAAAATGAATCAGGAAATGTTTTGAATCATCTAAAAAGAAATAACGTAAATTGGAAGGAAGTTAGAAACATTTTAATCAAAATTAATAGTTACTTAGTCTGGTCAAATATCCTGGACAATTTGAGGCTACTGCATCAGCAAGTGGACGAGATTTTAAAGAAGACTACAAAATTGTTGAAGAATTCTACAATTCGAAAATAATGTCAGAGTTCAGTAAAGAAATTTCTGGAAAATTGTAGAACTTTTAAAGAAAATTCTAGTCACTAAGTATTAATTTTATAACATCAAAAAATTTAAAAAAAAACAATTTGAAGATAAATTGCTACTAATAAAGTAGTAATTAGGTGGAGACAAAGGTCTTCATGAAGATTTTATAGACTGGGCGGCTGATCACGGGCTCTTCTATGATTGATCCTTCCAAAAATATCCCGAAGCCCTGAGTAGTGTTTAAATGTACGTTGTTCGAGAAGTCCAGTACTGCCTCTGGATTTCTACAGGCTTTAAAACTGCGACGATAATAATAAGGATCTTTTACCACTAATAAGTAGTAGTTGGGAGAAGATAACGATCTTCATTAAGATTTTATAGGGTGAAAGGCTAGACGCATATTTATCTATAATGTTTTTCTTCATCTGATCCTTCCAAGTAACATCTTAAATGATTATGATTATGATTATTAAATCACTGGCGATTAATTACCATCTGTAAAAAAATCTAGACTCCTTAGGAAGTCCAGTAATGTTTCTAGGTTTTTAGAGCCAGTAAAACTTGCAGTGAAGTGTTTCTGTGGCGATTGTATGATGTAAAGTATTTGTTTAAGATGATTATGTATGATAGTAGTGTCATTGTTTCGACTGCCTTCAGTTTTCTCGTAATTGAATTATCTTTTACTTCTTTTCCCATTTTCCTATATTGGATAGTCTGTTGATAGCGTCTTCGACTAGGAAAAAACTAGTTCCTTACATCCCCACATAATACCTCAGAAAACTGATCTTGGAAGTTTAAGCATCAATATAAATTGGTTGTATTTTCATTCAAGTGCCGTTTTTTATTTTAATTCTACTAATCTTGCTTTGAATTTTTTCTTTGCTTTACTTAATGGTTTCGTTTATATTTAGCTTCATTCTATCAGAATTTTGCATAATTTAGTATTTTTAAACTTTCTTAAGCTTTCTACAATTCTTTGCCTTAATTGGGTACTTTCTATCAACATTTTTTTAAATATTATTTCCCACCAAATTATATTTTTGCAGAATTTTGCAGAAGTATTCTAGAAGCTTCCCTTACATTATTAATAATAATTTTCCAAAATTTTCTCTTTCAAATTTTAATAATTATCTTTAAGGAGTCTGGATTTTTCAGATTTTTTTATATTTTATCGAGAACATTTATCTTATCGAAATCCTAGAATTTCCCAATTTTTTTTATTCAAATTTCTTCATTATCCCAACTGGTATGGTCTTATCGGAGTTTTTACACTTTCTCCTCACCCACCATTACCATTGGCTTCAAACATCATACTGCTATTTTGCTCTAATGATTCCTTCAAATACCATTAGTAATAATTTTGACTTCCTGATTTACTTTTAACAAAGTTTTCCCAAAACATTTTTATATAGAATTTGCCAAACATTTCCTTAGAAAATTTCGAAAATTTCTTCGAGGCTTCTAGATGTATTCCATTTTTTCTAGAATTATTTAAAATTTTAAATGGTAATATTCTCAATGGTAATAATTTTACTTTCCTTTGAAATCAATATTTCTGATGCAAAGATTAACTCTGCCATTCTTTTATTCAAATATAACTTTTCCTAAGTTGGCTTTTAAGATACCATTTTAGGAATTCAATTGGATGTCTTTAGCATCTCTCATCTCAATTTCTCTTTAGCTACTATAAATTTGTATAGATTTAATATCAAAAATGTGTATTTGCAATTTTCAAAAATTAATGAATTAACTTCTAAATGCTACTAGATACAAGCAAGTTGTTAGCAGGCTCAAAAGTAGTTTAAAATAATTATCACTTAACATAGATACTACTGAAGTATAGCAAAATTCTGTATGATAAGAAATTAAATTATTTAAGCCTCTGGAAAACCTTCTCTAGATTCAGTATTTAGAACAACTCTAATTCCGTATTTATATACGATAATCTTAACATCAGTCTGATATACCAAAACAGCCCAAAAAATGTAATGAAATTCTAATCCTGTCTTTATGCGCTCCATCAACTACCTGAAAATGGAAGGCTCGTTTAGAAATCAGAACAATGTTTCTATGTGGAAAAAAGCGAAAATGTTGTGATGAAGACTGTCTACAGACTAAAGGTGGAAATAATTTCTATTTCGCTAGTGGCGTGTAGTAGATCACCAATGCTGTGGATGTGGTAGCTGTTAGTTTTCGTGATGGCAGCTAAGTTTTTGTAGACTATAAGTAATCAGAAACTTCTATCTAAACTATCCTAAAACTATAGCTTCTTCGATGATAGCATCTTAGAGGATGTAGCGTCTTTAGTTCTGCATTTTCAGAGAGTAACTTGGGATTGAGATATGAAAAGTTGATTTCTTGTGTTGTTGATGGAAAAGACAGTCTTATTAAATAGTTTTATTGTTCTTGATGGCTGTTTTGGTTGAAGGGGATCAATCAACTAGATCAATTGTTGGCAAATTATATGCAGATCGCACTTCAAGCTAATGTGTTTCATCTAAAGCAAACAATCAAACACATTGGGATTTTTTTGGTGTTATAATGGATTAGGTCCTGTCTTTTTACGCAGCTAACTTCACTCGATGAATTTTTGTTAGAGTCTATGTCCTTGTTTCCAAAAAAATATATACTGATTAAGCTGAATATTATGATTTCTAAGCACATTCCTAAAGGTAATATCTCAAGCCTGCCTGTCTTAAATCCTTAGATCTACATCAACTTAGCAAAATACTATTACATGCAGTGAATTAGCATGTTTTTGAGAGCAACAATTGTTGTAGTTATACTACTGATTGTTGTACCCTTCTGATTGTTTGTGTCCTCAAAACTGGATTTTTTCTAAAATCTTCCTTTCTTTTTATCTTTTCTGCTCCATTCATTTTACTTCAGTATGTAGGGTTAGTTTAGCTAGTCTTCGGTGTGTTCTAAAAGAATCATTTGATAAAGTTCCTGATTCAATATATATCACAAAGTTATGGCTTCAAGCATACAACATATGTTCTAAAAGAGTTGATATGTGCAGAAGTTTATCCTATATTAGATATTGAATGAACGAGGCAGATACTTTATGAAACTCTGAATAAACACAAAAAACACACGGTTTAGGTTTTCCACAACCAGTGGTTGCTTTATCAGGCAGATGAATCCAGTATGTGGCGAAACATGTTGCATTGTTCAACATTAAATAGTGGCTTTTTTTCAGAAAGTAGTTCGTTAACTTTTCTATTTGCTTGCTTATTTGTTGCAGAAAGTAGTCTACACTTATCTTCTGATTTTCAGGGCAATATTGTTCTCTTTCCTTTTGTTGTGATTCTACCAGTATAGCCAGATCCAGTTTTGTTTTATGATTATCTTTTGGATTCATCTTTTATATCATATACCTTGACCAACTATATTTCTTCTAAGCTAAACAAGGATATTTTCTCGATTATTAGGTTGCAGATGGCTCCTTTCTACTGGATGTTGGGGGAGGCACACATCATAATCAAGTATTTGTAAACATAAAGGCTGGGCGCGTATTCATTCATAATTTGTTAAAGATATTATATCTGTGTTTGGAAAAATCTGAATCCTAAAGAATCCTAAACCACTACTGGATATTTAAAGCCTTTATGAAAGCACGGTAGTCCGTGTAAAGTACTTTTATGGTAGTAACTTCTGCAGCTAATCTGCTGATCGTGGAGCACCTCAGGCTGCCTGGTTCCTCACAACTAGAAAATGTCCAAAAACTATTTTTCCTGATTTTCTGCTCTGTTCCATTTATTGAGGATTAGTTCCATTTATGGTGGTACTTCAGCTAATTTTAGATATTTAGAAGCAAGACGAATTGCAAATGGTAGAAAACGTTCGAAAACTGCCACCACTGATAGGCGGTGATTTTCAACTCTTCAATCCCCGCACTGGGCCGAAACTAGGACGAAGGTGCGGGACCATGATCAAATAACACCATGACCAAATTGGGACTGGTGGCCAATGTTGGAAGCACCCCCACGTACGTTTGTTCGCGGTGCCTCTACGTTCATCATCGACCTGACGCTGGTTTCTGCGAAACTTCTCCCTAGGCTGGTGGACCGGAGGCTTGACGAAACCACTGAGATCTTCAGCGAACATAAAGCCATCTTCTTTGTGATCAGCAGCGTGGCCAACCCTGAAACTCCCCTGACACAAGCCCAGTATACGTCATCGTCATAGAACTGTCCTTAATCGTGCGATGCGGCCAACCTCATATAGAAACGTAGCAATAAGAACAAGGTTTACAGGTGATCTGCAGAGATGGCGGAAGCCCGGCGAAAGACAAAGGCAAAGAAATGGAGTACATTTGATGGGTTGAGGCAGCACCAGCGGCTCGCTCATATCGAGATTTATAACGAGGCCTTAGAGGCTGGAAGTCCTATCGAGCTTCACCGAATGGCAATAGAAGAAGTGAAATACCCGGGGAGAGATAACAACAGTCATCTCTTCAGGCTCTTAGACAGTAATGTCAATTCAGTAAAGGCCAAGTTCTTTCATGATCATGGTAAGCAATCTACGGAGAGAAAAGGAAGTTGCATCGGAAAACCTAGTCGATGATAGTATCTTTTTCCCTGAAACGTTGCCCAGTTCTTCTTCTCCTGACTAGATCGAATCCCCAAGCTCGATCAGGTAATACCCACTTACACTCCTGTACCCCCTATTCTTTAGGAAACGAGTAGAAAACTCTCTCCCACATCAAGGGCTTTGGTGAAGCACAAAAAGCTTTAGACGATTTGTTCAGTGCAATTTACCGAAAAATTCAACCACTCCGGAAGGAAAGTAGGAAGTCTCAACCCACACCCACATCGCTCCCACCTCGAAACAACCAGGAGATGAAAGCAAGGACCTACGAAGCATCTCAGACTCTCTACGGGAAAAATAGATCATCTCTTGCCAACAAAATCATTGATGGGCATGACCTTTTGGCCAATGATTGTTATCCTTCCATTGAAGACGTGGAAGATCACTTCTCTTCTCTTTTCTCTAGCCCCTCTCCTTCTGATTACAGTGTAATTAGAAACCCCCTTCCAATTTATCAAGATCTCTACGAGATGAATTGAAAATCCTGGCAAGGGACCTGACAGAAAATTAACGCCTAACTCTTAAAGCAGATACAAACTACTGTACTATCAATTCTCATAAATGGGATGGTTCTGCTGGGTCATGTTCCTATAGAACTAAAACAAAACAGGACCACTATCCAACCAAAAGGTGACAGTAACGTAACAGTGGTCGGAAACTGGCGTCTCATGACCAGTGTCAGTATTATTAAGGCTCGCCAACAAAATCATGGCAACACGATTAAGTCGACTCCAGCTACAAGAATCTCAAAAAGCATGCATTTGTGAGCACGGAACGCAACATCAAGTAACACCGAAAGAGATCAAGAAGGTGGTTGCCAATAATCCATCCCCATTCGCCACCCTTTACAATCAGTGCCTAATCAATAGAGTATTCCCCCGGATATATAAAGAGTCGCATCTGGCAGTTCTCGTCAAGGGTAGTAAGGAGCCCACTCTCCTGGAGGGATACCGGCTCCACTGCCTCCTAGATGCTGAAGGCAAGTTGTTTGAAAAACTTACCCGTACCAGATACAACAAGTGGATCGAAGGAAGTAGACGCCTTTCACCTCACAAGTACAGCTTCAGGAAAGGAAGATCCATCGTCCACGCTCTTCTCGAGGTTCGAGGGTTAATGGAGGAAATCTGCCAAGGGCCTCTGCGCCAGAGGAGACACTTTTTGTGAATCGAGCTGGACGTACAAAATGCGTACAACTCAATCCCCCGGAATACCTTATGGCTATTACCGCTGATTATTTATGCGACGGTATTCTGCTCTTGCTAGGAGAGCAAGACAATCCCGATAACAGACGGACAACGTGTGTCATTCCACATGGCTTAGTTATTCTAAATCAACAGTTTTTACTAAACCATTAATTAATCTAACTAATTTTATTATTAATAAACTTACTGCTGCAAATGTTTCCAAAGACAAAGCGAAGAGATTTCCAGCATACAATTTGATTGGAACTTGCGTGCGTGCCATTACCACCAACAAGCTTCTCTTATACGGCACAGAGCATTTGATCCAATCAGAGTTGAAGGCGGATGAAGATAATTTCGAACTCTGCGGATTATTTAGAACGTATATTTTACACATAGAAATTAGAGACTTACCTTTAAAATGATCTCATTTCCATACCAACAGTACAGAAAAATTTCCGTCAGCATACAGCTTTGATATAGCATCATTGAAGCGAATTTTACGCTAAAAATAGGAACCTAAAATATTATTAAACAATTATAATTTAAGTTAATTAATATTTAATCATTTTAATTAAATTAATCGTAAAAAAATAATTATTCAAATTAGTGCTCCAAGATAAATTTACTTAAAGTAATCTTTAAGGAAATTTATGAATCAAATATTTATATTAAGTTAATGCAATTTTAAACTCACCAATGTTAGTTCAAACATTGTTAAACAGACAATAATGCAACCAGCAGCAAATTGACTTAATACACTGACGTTGAATATGTCCCCAATCTCATTAGCCACTCTAAAATTAAACCCAACACTTAACAAACCTTATAATAAAATATCTATGTAACGCATACCTTATTACTTGCTTATGATGGTTTACCCAATCACCAAGTAAACGATTCATTTCCAATTGCATACCACAATCGAATAAATCATCACCTTTAATCTTCAATTTACCAATCTTTGTGAATTCATTGATATTCTCCAATGTGTCGTTTAATAAATCCAACTGAGCGCAGACCAAAACCATAAAACCAGAAGCAGTGATGTCAAAGCTAACGTTAGACGCAGCATTCAGTCCAACGGCCAAAATTTGATAAATGTATACGATCTCAAAAATCGGCGAGTAATCGGTAGCAAAAGGATAATACGCGCTTATGGGTAACTTAAAGTCTTCTGAGCGATCGATCTGGGGAAATATTGCCCATAATAAAACCGTACCAAGCGACATTACTAAGAAAATGTAAAAAAGCACCTGCGCTTCCTTAATACATTTCTTAATAACCTTATATTGGGTGACGTTTTTTGGTTTGAAAATATTTTCACTCAAATCATCCGATAACATTTGAATCCTTCTATCGTTCCGAAAAAAGTAGACCATCTTTATAAACTGGGCCATGTGCGTGAGGAAAAGAAACGACGCCTCCGTCATCTTCTCCAAATTACCAAACGACGCTATAATTTGCGCCAATTCCGAAATCAACGAAGTAATAAACCAGAATCCGATAAAACAAACGCTGTACAATTTATAAGCGAATTTTTTGATTTTGCTCCCTTTCACTAAAAACCAGTGGCCGCATAAGCGAAACACCACAAAGTTGGGCGTTAACGCGCTCATCAACTTTATATCTTCGTACATATTTATGGGTTGCGTGAAGCGAGTGATGATTTATGTGGACATATCGCGGTTTTATTGCTGGTTGACTGTGCGAATTATTCAGATTGGATGTCGCAACTGGTGATTAATGTAATTGCTTCTAATTGTCGGGGAGGAGATTTCACGTGTTAGTGAAATCTGTGCTAAAGGTAAGGGAAGATGTATACGATTTAATAATTGAAGATGGTAAAATTATAGGTGATGATAATGTTTTATTAAATTCTTCACATATGACTTAAATATTTATTCTCTTGACAATTAAATCCAGTAATTAATAGAGAATCCACAATGAAATTGGCGTTTTAACCAGCCTCATTGAAAATTCTTCCCTAGATTAATTCATTAAACAAATAAGAAATATACTAAAAAAATATTACTTTATACATTAGTAATTATCTTATACACGTTTAAAACTAAAAAAAAACTGCTCTTAATCTTGGTGGACTGTGTAGAGGACGGCAAAATAAGACCAGGATGAACGTAAAATCTGAAAACACGTATTAAGCTTGTTAACAATTTATCAAACGCATTTCTTGCCTTAGAAGTAGGTTTACAGAAAGTCGATTAAATTAATAGAAATTAAATTCGTTTTACCACTGCAACTAATCTGAGCCAAGAAGTTAAGTTCTAAATTACAATGGCAAAATGACAAATAAAGTATTTTAATTTAGTGTTTCGTTAAGTGTATTTACAGAAGTTTGCTTAAAAATTAATTGCAATTAACGTCAAAATTATGTATGTTCTATAAACCTACCTCAGCGGCTAAAACTAGATAAATAAAATGAGTTAATATATTTATTAATAAGACGTATTGAAGTAAAAAATAAAAGACGATGTTACTTATAGCAAATTAAAATTGTACAATACATAAAACCGAGGAAAAACTAATAGGAGTCTAATAAAATGATAAAAAATATTGACAAAAAACTGGCGCCACAAACCAAATTAACAAACAGCCTACGAGATACGAGCAGACAAGAGTCAGAAGAACACAAAAAAAAACAGACGAGACAGAATATAAAAAAAGCAAAAATTAAATGGAACACAGGATAGAGAATCATCACAAAAGTAGAAGAGCGATCCAAATAAAACAAAAGAGAGAAAGAGTTTAAACATAGACAAGAGGTAGAAAAGACGTACAAGAAACAGACAAAAGGCAAAGAAAATACAAATACCTGCAACTGTTGAATATAATTAACTCTCATTTGTACTGTCACTGTAATTATTAAAAGCCATGGTTCATAATTAAGCTTTCTTATCAATTATAAGGTGTCGCTAGTAAATGTCATTTTCAATTGCAAATGACAGTTGTTATATTATCAGTATGATTTACCTCATTTTTCAACGAATTCACTTCGGCACAGAAGCTACCATCGCATGTACTTCATTGTATCACAAAAAAGGCCACAAGTTTCGGCAAGCAAACTTGCAAATGACTCCTACCGATGGATAAACATACATGAATCAGTGTTAGAAACTTTAACAGTCATGCAAGTGCAACACAAAAGAATCAAAACGACATTCTTCCTAATTCCAGGAGAAAAATATAACAACAACCCTTTTTGGTGTGGATTTTATGGAAAATGCTAGAATCATATTAAATATTCCTCAACAGGTATTGTATTTTCTTAAAGAGAATCATATTAAATATTTCTCAACAGACATGGTATTTTCTTGAAGAGTCTACTAAACCATTTGATTATCCGCCTAGTTACTGCAAGACAAATAGAAGAACAATCCCTCGTCACCCCAGGAATATTATCGAGTAACTTAGATGATTTCCCGATTAGAATGGAAGTAAATTTGCCACAGATTATTTCATAGCTTCAAGAAACGTTTGAATCCTTGTTGGAAGCCAACTATTCGCATGATTTTATTGATTAATTATTCGCAATAAACAGACATTTACAAAAAAACAATCAAGAAAACTCTTTGAATGTCCACCCGCAAAAATTTAAATCAATAGTGTGCAAAGGGAATCCCAAAGAGGTGACCAATTCGCAGAAGTCCGAGATTGAAATACGATTAGCCGAATTTCATGACCTGTTTGATTCATTAACTGAAGCAGCTTCGATGACAGAACATACAATCAATACAAGGTATTGATTGCATCACCACAGTACCGTCTAACAGTGCCTCGTAGACAATTACTTAGTAACGAATTGAAGAGCCTCTTGGAGAGCGATATCATTCAAGATCTCACCCTGAGTCGCACCCGTTGTCTTGGTACCGAAAAAGGATAGTAGTATTTGCTTTTCCACTGATTAGAGAAAACTCAACGCTGTTACCATCCCCGATGCCTACCGGTTGCTTCGAATTTTCGAATTGAAAACCTTTTTCACGCGATCACCATCATTGATTTCTACCATTTATTTAAGAAGTGGACACTGGCAAATTCCTGTCGTCCTAGATGATCAACCGAAAACTCGATTCGTGACACCGTTGGGATTATTTTGCTTCAAATGGATGCCGTTTGGCCTATGAACTGCTCCGGCCTCCTTCCAACGACTCATGGACCATTTCGTTCGAGAACTGCCTGATATTTAACTATTGGTCTATAGAGATAACCTTATTGTGTTGTCTCCGATATATAAACAACACATGAAATATGTCCACCAATTGATGACTCAACTCCGTGCTTATAGTCTGAAAATAAAGAAATTGCAAAGTTTTGTATACAGAAGTTCGTTATCTGGGACACCTCATCACCCCAGAAAGTACTCGCAGCGACCCAGCGAAGACTAAAGCAATTCAAGTGAGAAAACCACCACGAAACAAGGAAGAGATTATCTCATTCATTCAAGCATGTTCATGCTATCACTTCGCACCAACACTAGCGAGTATGCTATAGAAGCCGTTCTCGTCCAGGAGGCGAAGGACGAGGAACATCCGGTCGAGTACGCAAGCCGACTTTTGACGAAATCTGAAAGAAATTATTCCACTACGGAACGTGAATCCCTCGCCATTGTTTGGGCTATCACCAAGATTAGAGGATACATCGAAGGATGTCCACTTACAGTCAGCACCGATCATCAGGCCCTCAAATGGCTTATGAGCCTGAAGCCATACAATCTCACAATAAATTAAATACCTGGGAGATTCGATCACGTGGCTGACGCATTATTCAGACCTGGAAAAAAATTTAAGCCCATACGTCGAAGTTTAGTTAGCACTCCTTCAGTAAGAATTGAACGATAGACACAAGAAGTAGCCGAAATCTTGCAAGCTATCATTAAGAACCTGGAAGATCCGAAAGGGAGAATACCTACTATTGGAGCAACAAAGGATATTTTCTGTTCCAAAGAGTTCTTCACCGGTACGACCTCGAAGATGAATCTGAAGATACTCAGCGGATTGTACCAACGAGTATTATACGCCTCTCGTGACGTACACGAAGAAGAGCACTACAGTTTAGAGAGGACCCCTCATAAGATAATGAGCCGATATTATTAGAAGGACATGAAGAAGGACGTTGCTGAATACATCAAGAGGTGCATCCCATGCCAACGTTACAAACAGCGTACCAGCAGAATTACTGCAAACAACATCTCCAAATCAGCGATTCGAGGCCATCCATTTTAATCTATTTGGTCCACTGGTCCACGTCTCGAGAAGAAGAGATGGCGATCTTGATTGTAAAGACCTCACATATAAATGAATACAGCACTTCGCAGTCAAAAAAACTACAGCTATGTGTTGTGAAAGAAAGCTCATCGACGAAGTCTCTCTTCGATATGGATTTTCAAAGAAGATTGTAAGCGAGAGTGGACCCCAATTCGCCGGTGCTGTACTACAACAAGTCACATTCGTCTTTGGAGTTCGACATCAGTTTACTCCAGCTTACTAACCCTGACGAGAGAAGAAATCCAGATCTCAAGGCGCAATTAGAAATCCTGGTAGGCCACGATTACCCCAGTTATCCCGATAAATGACCTTCAATCAGATTTGAGATGAATACAGCATTAGTATCCAGCACCGGTTACACACCTGCTTATATAACCTTTGACCGAGAACTACGTAACCCCGATGATGTTAACCAAGAAATACGCCAATTCGTCGAGGACGAGAATTTTGTAGTCGAGATAACCCCCTATTTGAAGAAATTACTTCAGACAATTGAAGATGTTAAGGTAACCTTAACTGAGACTGCCGAAACAAGGAAGAAGTATACCAACCAGCATCGCCGCATACTAGATTAGCGACGCACGCGTTAAGCAATGCCCAGAAGCAGTATACATCAAAACTGACAGCAAGGAGAGATGTACCCTAAGTAATCACCAATATCATCAGTCCAACTAGCTTCGAGTTAGCCGGATCAATCATTAAGGATATTTCACGTCTGTACACTCACCCCATTTCAAGAGGACCAGACTGATAACTTGGAATCATCACTTCCAAGGAAACACCAGAGATGATCCAGCCACGCATTCTTCGCAGGGAGGATGAAACTTCGAGTAGATAGAGAAACAATTGCCGAGAGGCGCTCGAATACTTTTTCTCTCACATAGAGACTCGCCATCATGGTACTACCTAACACAGCACCCCCACCCGATAGATGATATGCCCACGATCGGCTGCTCAAGTTTATAACCCCAGCATCCTTTATAATAAGGAACCTGCCCTACAGCCATATAGTCTTGCCCTGATCACAGTCTTGACTAATCCAATAAGCGCTGAGCACAGCCTAATAATTTTCTCTTGAGAACTGACTACATTCAATATTCTCAACTTAAAATATTTTTTGTGTGTAGTTTAAGTGTTTTGTAAATATTAACCACAAATAAACTTCGTTGCAAAGTCTATCTTCTACAAATTCTTCATGCTACAATACGACATAAAAAAAGAACAGACAAAAATAAACTCACTCTATCAGACAAATACTGAGATCCGTGGATAAAAACAAAAGAAAAACGAATAGATAAAAAGCAAGCGTGATTCAAAGAAAATTCAAACAAAAACAGTAATAAATAGACGGTCATAAAATATATAAAAGACTATGCTAAAAATCAAAACACGAAGAAGCTCTAGAGGCAAGGTGTATACAAGAAACAAAGCCAAATTATGATGCAGCAAGCAATATATAAACAAAAGATAGATGATACATAAAATATAGACAAGATGAAGACAAAATGCAGTAAAAAGGATAGACATATAATAAACACAAGACCATAGATGAACAAAATATAAAATATTGGCTTGGTAACTAAGTAATTTCAGTTTTGGCGTATGGAATAGAAAAAAATCAAGCGAAAATTTAAGTTCCTTCACTAGTGAGAGAAAATCCCATAACGTTAACTTTTGTCACTAGAGACGAAAGTTACCTACAAATTTAAACCTCCGTCTAGTTGCCTGCTGTCACTATATCGTGTCATTATTAAACGTCAGTTTGTGAGTTTGTACTGTTCGATACTTCAACATATCATGATTTCTGACTCAAAAAGTGATTTAGATCTTTCCAATACTGAGAAAAACTATGCGGATTAATTATCAGAAAAATCGAAAAAGAGGTATGAAGAAATCTATGCAAAATTCATGGAATTGAAGACAGATAATCGCGTAAATTCTTATTATGAAACTGTGCTGTTTGCATATTTTGCAAAATGGTCGGAAAATTTGATATTTAAATCATAAGTAATAAAATATGATCTGTAGTTTTGTAATTTTCAATTCAAAATAAAGAATTTGTTTATATAAGTTTGTTAGTATCATAGGTAAGGTAGCAGAAAAAGTATAGTGTTTAACTCGTCGAAAACATTTTATTAAGCTCGCGAACATTCTGTTCTCTCGCTTAAAAAAATGTTACTTTCGTCACTCGTTGAACAATATACTATTAATCAAATATTTTCCATTTTGTTCAATTATTTTGCAATGATACCACGCTCATAGAATTTCTGGTACTTTTCAGCAAAAAACTGAGCCAAGTGAGAATCAAGGTTTTCGTCATTATTAAAAGTTTTACAATTTAAAAAAATCTGCAAACTGCGAAATAAATGTTAATTTTATGGTACCAGATCAGGGCTTTATGGGAGATGTAACATCACTTCCCAACCAAGCTCCAGTAATTTCCCACGAGTGGCCAAATATGTGAGGTCTCGCGTTGTTTGTCATGGTGGAACACTACTCCTTTGCGATTTACCAATTCTGAAAGTTTTTCTTTGATTGCTTCATCTAGTTTTGTGAGTTGTTGGTAGTACACATTTAAATTGATCGTTTGGTTCCTTGGAGCAACTCAAAATATAAAATACCTTTGTAACCGCACTAAATTGACAACATGATTGTTTCTGATGCAGTTTAGCTTTCGATGTGCTTTGAGCTGGCTCGTTTTTCTTACACCATGACAGTTTTTGACAATGTTGCCCAATTACCCATTCTTCGTCACCAGTGATGATTCTTTTCCGAAAGAGATCGTTTTCATTACGATCGCAAATGTTGATTTTCTGTGTTAAGTGAACCTCTTTCAATTCATTCGGCACCCAAATATCTAGCATTTTAACACGCCCAAGGCATTTTAAATATTTTTCAATCGCAGTTTGCGATACACTTAACCTCTCGGCTATCTCACGAACAGTTATGTGACGATTCTATTTGATTATGGTTTTGATTTGGTCGTCATCAAGTTTGAACATTGAGAACGTTGTTCGTCTTTAAAAGAAAAATCTGTAGAACGGAATCTTTTAAACCAATTCTGGCAGATTAAGTAATCAGCATAATAAACTTCACATATATTTTTATGAGCTTGAGCAGGTTTCTGTTCTTTACGTAAATAATCTGCAGTCCAATTTTGGTTATGAAGGCGTCAAAGGTCGCGTTCCATTCCCTGGGTGACTGCTTTAGTCCGTATATCGTTTTATTTAGCTTGCAGACGGCGGTTTCATATAGATCTCTTCTCTGAGATTGCCATGTAGAAAAGCGATTTTGACATCGAGTTAGTCCGCGAATAGGTCTTCTTTATTAACGATTGACAAGAGAGTCGTCAGCCTAGCCACGGGAGCATAGGTTTCGTGATAGTCCTAGCCCTCTCGTTGTGCACATCCTTTTGCCACTAAACGCGCTTTGTACTTGTCGATGTGGCCATCGCTGTCGCGTTTAATTTTGAAGATCCACCTAGAGTTTATTATCTTCTTTCCAATGAGTGCCCTTACCACTTCCCATGTTCGATTTCTGGTCAGGGCGTTGAGTTCCTCCTGAACTGCATCCAACTATTTGTTCTTTTCGTCGAAGTTTTGTATGTCCTCAAACGATCCAGGTACCTTGTCTACAGAAGATTCTGCGAAGCAAGCAATAGTTTCGTAATCATCTAGGTAGCGAGGTTTGGTCCTAATCCTGGTGCTTCTTCGAGGAGGCTCTGGTTCGAAGTGATCCAAGGTATCTTCAAAGCTATCTTCTGGACATTCCTCGTGCATTTGGCATCTGTGCCACAGTTCCAGGCTCTCTCCTGTTTCGCAGATTTGAGCTTCCTCTTGATGGAGTGATAATTTCAGTTCATATAACTGCCTCAGGTTCCTATTAGCAATCACAACTGCTTTACCATTCTTTGATATTATACCCCTTCCGTTCTTGAACGTAACTTCTAGTCCATTCTGCTCTAACAAATTTTGTTGAGCCCCTGGAACTAAAGCATCTTTAATTGATATCAAATGTACTTTACCTTGCACATTTACGTTTCCTTGAACATCACCTCTGATTCTTGATTCTAAGAATGATCCGGTTTTTGCTACTTTTATTCGAACAGGGAATTTAAGTTTCCGTAAGTTTATAGCGAATGACTCGGAGTTCACCAGATGATTCGTCGCTCCTTAGTCCAAGATCCAGCAGCTGCTCATTCCTGAAGTAGTGGTCGCTTCAGTTAAAAAAGAATACGAATAAGTTGTAGGGTTCTCCCGTTTATCGTCGCTTTCAGTTGCCATGTGAGCAGTGTTATGGTTTGACCGATTTTTTCGTTTAGGTTTCTGACATTCAGTCCGTTTGTGGCCCAACTGCCCACAAGTATAACACTGAAACTGAAACTGATTACTTCTTTGTACAATGGAATCGTAGTCGGCAGGTTTACGTGCGTTTTTGTTTACACTCGGTTGACGGACAGAGGTTTGTGAAGTAAAGGCATTGGAAGAGGAAATATCGTAATATTTATTTTTTACATCTCTGTTTTTGATGAAACTTAACGAAAGGTGTTCGGGTGATAACGTTTCGAGAGCCGTTACCACATTGTTGTACTCCTTGGCCATTGTCAATAACAAATGACAAATCACATCTGATTCTTCTAGGGTAGCACCTGTATTTTTGAGTTCTCTAATCATTTTGTCGAACAACAGAAAATGCTCAGTCAGAGACCCATATTAAAATATAATGCTGTATATTTTAAGGTTAGAAGTGACTTAAGTAATAAGAGCTGACTCGCTAATCCTTTCCTCTCAAATGCCGTACACAAGGAATTCCACAGATCAAAAGGGGTATCAAGCCAAAACATGTAAAAACAAAATATGAGAAACGAACCAAAGCAACAAGGACGATAAGAATTAAATGCACAAATATAATCAGGAGATGATGTAAGACAGAAAAATTGCAAATAAAAAACAGGTAAAAGTATCTTGATAAGAAATTAACACTTGGTTTGTTTCACAGACTTTTCCGATAAAATTTAAACAAAAGATAAAAGTGAAAGTATCTAAACAGAGACAAAACGTACATAAAAGAGACAGAGATAAATAAAAGGCAAATCTTACAGCCGCAAACGTTTCCAACGACAACGTGAAGAGATTTCCAGCATATAGTTTAATTGGAACCTGCGCACGCACCATTACGAACAGCAAATTTTTCTTATAGGGTATAGAGCAGTTTATCCAATCCGAATTGAAGGCGGACGATGATAATTTAGAACTCTACGGATTATAAAACATTAAATAAGCACTAAAATACAATAGAAACAGCTAAATTGATCGAAGTTAAATTCATTTTTCCGCCCAAAAAATGTTTTTAAATAAGATTATTACAATTAAAGACAATTTTTTAAGGATAAATAAAGGACACTTTTCTGTTTTATATCACTGTTTTTAACATTAATTTCATTTATCCTTAAAACTTAAATTTTATCATATTACTTAATGAATTTTTTAATCACACCTGAGGTACAAAAGTAGTACAAAATGCATGTCCTTTAATTAAGTTGTTTTTCTAATGTAAAAATATGTTTAATGCTTGAAGCCATCACTTTGTGATACATCTTGAATCAGGAACTTTAAATGAAAATACACTTCGTTGATATCACACACAGGATTTATTACGTGACTATAGTTTCAACCTTTAAAAGGCCATTGTACGTTTGATAATGGCCTTTTAAAGGTTGAAACTATAGTCACGTAATAAATCCTGTGTGTGATATCAACGAAGTGTATTTTCATTTAAAGTTCCTAATGTAAAAATGAAGATCGATAGTAACACTTTTTGAAGAAATATGATTATCTCTACATCATAGACGAAATATTATGGAAAGGTGGCCTAATTTAGGCCACTATGATGTTTAAAGATCTAAAGTTTGTACGATTTTGAATAAGCATCCCCTTGTATGAAGGTTAGTGCAAAAAACATCTCCTGGTTACATTGTAAAAAGCCTTATTTGTTTGACTAAAAAAGAAAAATTTGTAATTTCTAAAAGCCGTTAATTGGTTTAAACGTAGGTAATTTCAAGTCTTTGTACAAAGCTTTTTTGGTTCGTCTACGAACTTACTTTACACAATCCCAGGAAACGTTTATTCACTTGTATATATAGATATAACAAATATATAATACAATAGGAGTAGATACAATATATTAAACTATGTACTTACTTTTAAAATGATTTCATTTCCATACCAACAATATATTATTATTTCAACCAACATACAACCTTGATAGAGAATCATGGAAATGAATTTTACACTAAATAAAGGAACCTAAAATATTAATATTAATTAATTTAAAAAAAACTTTCTTTGCAAGGGCAAATATTTTTATTGATTGTAGGCTGCTACTTATTATTTGAAAAGAAAAAAATCTTTCGTAATTAAATATATTAAAATTATATTTATATTAAACTTACCAAAGTTAATTCAAACATTGTCAAACAGATAATAACACAACCAGCTGCAAACTGACTCAAAACGCTAATGTTGAACAAATCTCCAATCTCCTTAGTTACCCTTTAATTATTATATTTAAAAAAATTATTCGCAACATAAAACGTATAGCTTACTTTAACAAACTTTTATGATGCTTCACCCAATCATCAAGCAACCGATCCATTTCAATTTGTAACTCTTCATCAATCAAATCGTCACTTTCAAGCTTGGCTTTATTAACTGTACAAAAATCCCTGATGTTTTCCAAAGTATTATTTAATAAATCCAACTGACCACACACCAAAACCATAAAACCAGAGGCCGTCGTATCCATGCTGACGTTACAGGTAGCATTAATTGCAGTGGCCAAAATTTGATAAACGTACACAATTTCGAAAATCGGTGTGTTATCAGTTGCAAAAGGATAAAACGCACTTAAAGGTAACTGAATAATCTCAGAATGGTCAATAAGGGGGAATATTCCCCATAACAGGCACGTACTCAACGACATGGATAAGAAAACGTAATAAACCAATCTAGTTTCCTTAATGCATTTTTTAATAACGGCGTATTGGGTTGAATTTTTCGGCTTAAAAATGTTCCCATTTAAATCCCTTGATAAATTTTTAATCCTCCGATCGTTGCCCAAAAAATAAAATATCTTAAACAATTGGGCCATATGCGTTAGGAACAGAAATGAAGCATCGGTCAATTTCTCCAAATCACCAAGCGATAATAATATGTTTATAATTTCCGAAATTATCGAAATGAAAAACCAAAACCCGATAAAAATCACGCTGTATAGTTTGTAGGCGAAGTTTTGGATTTTACTACCATCTTCTAAATACCAGTGTCCGCATAATCTCAACACTGCGAAATTTGGCGACAATGCGCTCATCAACGTTAAATCGTTGTACATGTTGCTGAGGTTGTGCGGAGGAAGATGTCTGTATCCGAGTTTTATTGGTGGCCGGTTGTACGAATTATTCAGATTGAAAATTGCAACGTGTAATTAGCGTAATTGGCTTTTAATTACGGGGGAGGAGATTTCGAGTGTCGTCTATTTGTGAGATCTGCACGAAAAGAGGAATGGATTTAATTATTGAAGGCAATACGAGATGTTAATTAAGAACGTGGGTGGTAAAATTGATTCTCTAAATATTGTATGTTAAGTCAAAAAGGTAAAAGTTTTAGGTATAAAAAGGTCTTATTTCACATCAATAATTGATTTATTAAAATTTACAAGTTGTAATTATATTTTACCCATTACTTCAATTTAAAAAAAAATAAGATCTTAAAGTTGGTGATGATGATAATCTGGCTATTACAAAGAAGGTGAAATATAGCTGTTGGTTTTTAGCTTCATCTTCATCTATTCAAAAAAGTGATGATGATGACCTGGCTACTATAGATAAGGTGAAAAAGAGCTGTTGGTTTTAAGGTCGGTCTTCATCTGTTCAAAAAGGTTTTCCTGAGAAAAGAGAAGAGAAATGGATGCAATTATAGAAGGCAATTCGAGTTGTTAAATATTGTTTATGGTTAAAACTTGATTAAAACACTAACACTTTCTTCACAATTAATTTTTAAATGAATTGTGAAGAAGTGTTAGTGTTTTAATCAAGTTTTCATTATATCTTCAACAACCAATTTCTATATTGTTTATGGTGCAATCATATCTAATCCGCCGTTTCGTAGCCTTCTTCACATTTGCATTGTTTATTACCCCTCTTCAGTCAAAGCATTTTATGATTATCTTTTATCTTGACAGACCCTTTACCATATCCCTGCTATCAAACTTCTTCAAAATTGCATTGCTCATCTCCCTTTCTCAATCTAATTTTCTTATGGTAAACCCTTGTAAGACCATAAATCTGCTTTCTAGACTCTCTACGGTTTCACACTACTAAAGTATGGTATTTCAAACTTCATTATTTCCTAATTTTCAACAGTGGCTTTAATCTATTCGAGTTGTTAAATATGTGGGTGGTGAAATTGATTATCTTAGTATTGTATGTTAAGTATAACATTAAAGATTAACTTATTAATATTTTATCCACGGCTCATATTTAAGGTAAGCAAAAATTCTCTATATTTTTAGAATTTAAACTGAGATAATTATCTTAGATTTCGAGGTTGAATTGTCTTTTTATAACAAAGTTGGTTTGAAAGATCGGCTACACTTTCTAGGGAAGAGGCTTTTAGCTTGGAATTAATTAAAGACTTACCATTTTAATTGAAAAGACGTACAAATCTATGTTTTATGGTAACCATCTAAAAATCATGAGTAATCTATCATCTACAACTATGCCATCAATTTCTGCCCAAATATTTAATTTACAAGCTATTAAATGGAAAAGCAGAAATATTAACCAACAAAAGAGATAATCAGAAGATAATGATGATTCGGTTGGTAGTTAATACCAACCCAATCACCATATGGTCTTATTATTATACATTGTCAGCACGATGTAGTCATTTCTTCAACTGCTTCTAGTTTTTAACGAATAAAGTTAGTTTTAGTGATATTATGCTCTAAAAGTTCTATTTTTTTTTTTTTTTTTAAACACTCCGATTGTCAATTACCTATTACTCCATAAACATGGATGAACGTTCATCGATGAAACCATTTGAACTCATAAAATCCAAACGACTTCTGCCTCACGCTCAGAGTAAATGACTGCATCTTCGCATCGTGCTTGCAATAACTCAACAAGTCAATGATGAGTATGTGAAGATATACTACAGAAATGATCCTGTAAAGTATTATCTTGAAGTTCTATTTTCATTTTTCTTAATAGTCTGGTTCAAAACCCTTAGATGATAACGATTAGCTTTCACATCCTTATTTTCTATAAAATATCTAATTTAGAAGCCACCTGAATGGAAAAGCAGAGTCATAAAGATAGCCACAGTTGAACCGTTCTGTTGCCACCCAATTTTGTACCGTTCCATCATCAGAAGTTCTAAACTTCTTTAATCTCGTTTTGATCGGGTCAAAGTCTTTATATCTTCTTTAAACTACCATTAGATAGGACTATCGTCACTGTAAGTGCTTTCCTGTGGGTTCTCGTTATCATCAATAGCAAATTACTTCCAAATATCTATCTTTAGCCTCAATGGAATGGATATCTACTAATTAGATATCCATCTTATTATCTCTAATAAACTAGTTGATGGCATTTAACTTAGCTTAGCAGATCATTGTTATCTACAGACATTTAATTTACAAGCCACCTAACTGGACAAAAATAATCATAAACTAGCAAAAGAGTTACCCACCAGGGCAAATTTGACTTTAACTGAATGGACAGAAAAAATCTTACTAATAGAACAATACGCACTTATCTTTGCCTTTTTATCTACAATGTTCTCTTCCTATATTATATTGTCTTCCTGTTAATCGAACTCATTCCGATTTTACGATATTACTGTATTGTGTTTAATATTTACCTCTTTTCTTAATATTTTTACAATGACTCTGGCTTATTTGATGAATACTAGCCACCCTATCTTGTGGTATTGTGCTTTCACACAACTAAAGTTTGGTGTTTCATACTTCATGCCATGTTTCTGGCTAATTTACTTTTCCTTTAGTTTTTCGTTACGCCACTGTATCCTTTGGTCAACTATATAATAATGTTTTCCTCCATTGATTTAGGATTCAGATCTTTTGACAAAAGTAAATGCTAAACTGGTTACAATTCCTAAACTCCAATTCCAATTTCTTTCTAGTTTATACCTAATTCTGTTCCACCTGACTTCATAAAGCTTTTGATCATATCCTTCTTTGCATCACTACCTTTGCTATACATTTATATAACAATTTATTGAATGTTTTTTCTATTTTTCTTCTATTCTGTAATTTTCATTTTCATCTCAATTGCTGACCAATTAGTACCATTTAATGTTGAATAGAAAGCAGTGTCTTATACTGTGTATGATCAAGTTGTCTCCAAGTACTGATTATGAATGCTGCATGTGTTATCCCTTCTTTTAAGGTATTGCTTCAAACCATTTAAGACTTTCGTAGTCACTTGACATTCTCATCCACTTCAAAAAACATGTTTTTACTTCTATAATGCATTTTTGTATATGGTGGCTACGAGAAATAAAGGATTGATTGATTGATTGATTGACTTGAGATACTAGTTTACCCTGTACCTTCAATGAATTTATTTTCGAACCTCTGGTGATTTTCTTCAAGTACACCCTTTGTAATTACAATATTTCTATCTTATCCGCTGTTCATACCACCTCTGACAATAAAATTCGGTGAATGAAGTCAGTAGTGGCAGGTGTTGGCCATCTGGTCCAACCGTTGTTCAATTGAACGTATTTGGTGCGACATCTAAGACTTGTTTTATAAAATGCTTTTTTAGTGAGTTAGTTCTTAATTGAGAACAGGTAAATGAATGAACAATGCAAAGTTTGTTTTAAGCTTGAGAAGAAACCGAAAGAAACTGCTGGTACGTGTTTATAAAAATCAAGCAGTGTCCTTGAAATGTGTGTACGAGTGGTTCGCCCGTTTTTGAGAAGGCCGGGAAAGTGTTTCTGACAATCCCCATAGCGGATGACCGGCAACCTCCGTCAATGACGAAAACATTGAGAAAGTGAGAAAACTACTCAAGGAAGATCGTCGATTAAATGTGCGCATGATATCTGATGAACTGTAGATTAGCCGTGAATCCATGCGACGAATCATTACCCAGAATTTAGGGTTGAGAAAAACGTGTTGTCGTCTTGTGCCACATCACTTTACTGACGATCAAGCACATTAAGAGGCTTCACAAGATTTTGTCAAATCTGCGGATGCAACACCAAACTTCTTGAACTTGTTACTTGTCACTGAGGATGACTCCTGGTGTCTCAGGTACGACCCAGAAATGAAACAACAAAGCATGTAATGGCGTTCTCCTGAATCAACTCGGTAAAAGGTCAACCAAGCCATTATCCTCAAGAAATATCGACCTATGGGAACCACGACTAATGCTGCAAGGTAAATTGAAATTTTAAACCGTTTCGTGAAACGTCTACTCAGGGTACAACAACAAAGTTCATGGTTTTTTGTTCAAGGCAATGATCGCCCTCACACAGCCAATATCGTCAAACAGTTCCTCGCAAAAAATGGGGTGATGTAAATCCACATTACTCGCCAGATCTTAATGCTCCAAACTTCTTCCTATTCCCATGACTCAAACTCGTTTTGAAAGGAAAGAGATTTGACGATATTTCTGACATCCAACGAAATGTGACGAGGCTTTTGAACATCTTGATAAGTTTCAAGGATATGTATAGCAGATCTCAGCGGTGTATAGTTTTGGGAGGTGACTATTTATTCATTTATTTTATTCATTTAAGCTTTATCCGTCATGATTATGTAAAATACAAATAAACTGAAATATAGAAAATTGAAGGAAAAACATACATATAATTTTAACAGCATGCCGAAGGGCGGAGTTCACACTTGTGGATGATCTTCCACTCAAACCCATAACCTCTCCTCCACTGATTCGCAGTTCATCAGCTTTGAATACATATTTCGAAGGACTGTAAGAAAACTTTCATTCATACTTCATCTACGTTAATGTTACAGGGCTATTCACTGAACTTTATTGTTAGAGGTTGTATTTAAGTTCAATCCCGTAATTTCTCTTTTTCCCTGCAGATGATTCTGAAATTAAAGTACCTAGGAATTTGTATACGCTTGGATTGACATCCGATCTATTAGCCTATAGTCCAATAGTCTTGTAGAAACTCTCTTCCTAACAAAATCTATTAAGATCGACGGTAACTATACCTCTATATCATATTTTATATACAGGGTGACTGACGAAAAACCTTTGGTGCTGTATCTCGCTTATTTTTGATCCGATTTGAATAAATAAAACATCAAATTAAATGATTTTTAAAAGATTTTAATATGAACTGTACTGATATTTTTTCTTGCACCCAGTTTTTGACAAAAGACGATCAACTTTTTTTTTTCAAATTGCACTGTATATATATTTTGTACTGATCCGCAAGGAGATTTTTTTCTGAATCTAAATTTGTAAACGATTTTATCCATTCATCAAACCAAAGTCGAGAAATTGAGGATTAAAAAAAAAATTAAAAATCAAATACCCATAGTAAACAATATACAGAGCCTATTCCAAATGTCAAAAGTGACAGTGTCAGTCATTGGTACAATACTGCAACGATTTTTAGTAATTTCATAATAAAAATGTTGCAAGATTTCAAAAACTGAAAAACGATTTCTGTAGAAGCACAAAATTCTAGTACAGTGTTATTGCAACATTTTAATTATGAAATAATTAAAAATCGTTGCAGAATTGTATCAATGGCTGTCACTGTCACTTTTGACATTTAAAATAGGGTCTGTATATTGTTTACAATGGATACTTGACTTTTTATTTATTTTTTTAATCCTCAATTTCTCGACTTAAGTTTGATGTATGGATAAATTTGTCTACAATTTTATATTCAGAAAAAAAATCTCCTTGCGAATCAATAAAAATATATATACAGTGCAATTTAAAAAAAAATGTTGATCGTATTTTGTCAAAAACTGGGTGCGAGAAAAAATAACAGTTTAGATCCTATTAAAGTCTTTTAGAAATGGTTTAATTTGATGTTTTATTCATTAAAATCGGATAAAAAATAAGCGAGATACAGCACCAAAGGTTTTTCGTCAGTCACCCTGTATATTTTACTATATCTTGTATAGTACTTAATTTAATGCATTGGGCACGTCTACTGTTTCTACCATAGAAAGCTTCTCCTTTTCCACATATGAGATCAATTCATTTTTAGCTTCTATTGCCCTCTTGCCATATCTAAAATCAGACTACTTTTCGAAAAACTTCTGCTTAATTTTTAAAGAGTACCCTTCTGTTTATTATCGGGAGAAGTTCTTCATCCACTAATAAATACTATTAAGCAGATTGATATCGGTTCTATTAAGCTCGACTTCAGGACCCTTTATTTACCCTTTAAACTGTGGAAAAGATTATGATTCCTCATTAACCAGGTCCTATTGCTTGAGATCCCTACATGATGGGTTAAATACCTCCGCTACCCTTCTAACCTAACTAACCTAACTGCTATATGCGGTTATTTGTGTTCGGTTTTTGTTGAATCATGCTTTGCTTCGCTTTATTATTTTCTTCATCCTCTAAGAATTTTCTGAGCAATATCGCCAGATGTTTTAAACTTTGGATGCTGCATTCGGTAGTTCAATCCTATCTTCTTCTATCTCCCTCAAACCAGTATTGTTTCTAGTTTCGTAAATCCTATTTATTATATCATCATCATCTACAAAAGGTATTTTTACTTGACCTTCAGAACAATTTAAAAACTATACCTTAATCCACTATGTGTTTCATTGCCTTTGATAAGATTTATTGACAATTAACTGGACACTCATTAAAACTCTCGTTAATGTCTTACAGATTTGAGGATGGGATAGTGGCCACCCACCCACCCTACATATACATTGTTATATTAATCACTGACACTGGTTTGATTTCCAAACAATTACATCATTGTCATTACCGTTGGTGCCTTAAAAATATAAAACAGTGTTGTAGCTTAAAGTTAAACGTATATGTAGGGTGGGTGGGTGGCCACTATCTCACCCTCCAATCTCTAGAACACACACGTGAATTACATTATAAATTAATGTCTGTTTCACAATTAACTGGACACTCAGTAAAACTCTCGATAATGTTTTACTGATTGGAGGATGAGATTGTGGCTACCCACCCACCCTACATATACATTGTTATATTAATCACTGACACTGGTTTGACTTCCAAACAATTACATTTTTGTCATTACCGGTGATGCCTTAAAAATATAAAACAGTGTTGTAGCTTAAAGTTAAATATATATGTAGGGAGGGTGGGTGGCCACTATCCCACCCTCCAATCTCTAAAGCAAACGCGTAACTTACATGATAAATGAATGCCTTTATTGCAATGAACTGGACATTCAGTAAAACTCTCGTTTATGTATTTAACCATTGGGGGGCGAGATAGAGGTCACCCACCCACCCTACATATAAATTGTTATATTTGTCACTAACACTGTTATGACTTCCAAACAACCACAGCAATGTCGTTACTGCTGATGCATAGAAATAAACAAAACCGTTTTGTAGCTTAAATATATATGTATGGTGAGTGGGTGGTCACTATCCCACCCTCCAACCTCTAGAACAAACACATGAGTTTTATAATAAATTAATGTATATTTCACAATTAACTGTACATGCAGTAAAACTCTCGTTTATTTTTTACAGATTGGAGGGTGGGATAGTGGACGCCCACCCACCCTACATTTTTATTTGTACATTTTTCACTGACACTATTATGATTTTCAAAGAAATACAATAGCTATCTTACTATTAAAGCCCGTTAATTATTATTTACCCTAGCGTACTCTTGACCTACCCCAATAAATAATTCGTTAGCCTTGCGTACCCCTGATTTATACTAACATATTGTACTTTAACCACGAATACCCCTGATCTTTCTCAATAAATTATTTATTACCCATTTATACGAGTGTTAATTGAGATAATTGTTCTTTTAAATCTAAAAACTTTGAAATCACTCCCTTAAAAAGGTAGCAAAATATACAATTGTATAATGCCAGAAAACAAGTAAAGATGATTAATATATTTTTGTAAATAAGCGGAATGTATATTGCTAAAACTGTTAAATCCAGCCATTTGCGTTCCATACTAATTTCCTCTTGCCACGTTCTACCTTATCATTTTCTTCAGCCATTGGAAAGAATTTCCTGAGCAGTTCCTCTAGAGTTTTTGTATTTGATATTAATCTCTAGATGCACGACATTCTGTTGTTTGATCTTAGAGAATTGTCTAATTATCCAGGACATCTTTATATCTCTGCTGCATCCTAGGTGCAATATTTCGCTTTAAGATGTCCAAAATGATAGCTCTTCATTTGCGAAAGATATTAGCAGTTAATCCCACAACTTTAAATTTTATAGATGCCAAACCATCCTTCTTGAATCTGTTCAGACTACCGGAAAGTTTCTTAATCTTCAGAGTCCTTTGAAAATTTGGACCTGGCCTTTTTGCGGCTATTTGTATTCGATGTTTATTTCCTCTTCTTTCGATCTGTCCTCTCATTTTCTCCAGATTCTAGGAAGTAATGTCTAAGCAGTTCTGCCAGTGTTTTGATCTTTCCCATTAGTCTCTGCATGCTGAAATTAGGTGGTTCTATTCTAAAAAAAGATCAAATTTTTTGGACCTGATTCAATATTTACTAAACCTATTCCTAAGCTTGTAGCTACTAAAACGTTCAATATGGGGCACAACGGGCCTAGTGAGGCCTAAGTGCTCTAGTCAATGATTTGATCACCCTTGGCAAACTCAATCCAGATCCAACGTTCAATATGTATCCTAATGCTTGAGATCCTTATCCGATGCCCTCTTAAGGTTAAATACATTTGCATTTGTGTTCGATGTTTATTACTTCTTGCTACGATCTGCTATATTTTTTCGTTAGCAGCTCCGTATTTTAAAAAATCTAAACAAATTCATTTCTTATCTAAGTTGCATAATAAACCATCAGTGATGACAAATAATCACGCAATCGACACCAAGAAAAGTTTTAGGTGTTTAATTTTAGCAGAATTGTACTGCTCTTATTGATCTTAAACAAAAAAATCACATTTTTTTGAAAATTCTAAAGATACATTCTCAAAACTGTCAGTGGTGCAAGATTACTTTGTATTCAAGTTATTCTAAAAGCTTAAAACAGCTATAGTTGAAGAGAACATGAATTTCACAATTTGTGATAATTCTAATCAAGATAATTTGAAAACAGTTGTCTTTTTAATATTTTAGAAAAACTAATCACCAAGTTAAACAACAAACTACCAGTGTTAACACATGACTTTGCAGAAATTGCCAAAAAAAATAGACATATATAATTTATTTTACGAGCATCCTATTGTTCAAAATAAACTTCATTTAAAAATTGTTAAAGATATTAAATAGTTTACAACTATTAGTTTTTTCCTATAATTGGTTATTATGTTGGGCAAATAAAATATTATTATTATTTAATAAATTATTACTATTGTCTTCTGTTCATCAAAAAGACGTGACTATAATAGAGACCACAAAAGCATCCAAAAATAAATTTTCAAGGGGCACCAAAATGTTATTCAACTCACAAGTCCACTATGTGTTTTATTACTTCTGGTAAAATATGTGACCTTCTTGGACTTAAATACTTTTGCTATCCTGTTAACTAAACTGCTAAACCCAAAATAATATTCAACCATCCAAAAATCATCAGTTGTATCCAACCAAAATAAATGATTAACATTAATACAAATAGAGGTAATTATAAAGAATAAAATATTAACCTACGTATTCTCGACCTACCACAATACACTATGCGTTAACCTAGCGTTTACTTTAACGCATGAACTAGCGTACTCGTGACCTAGGTCAAAATACAATTTATTGGTGTAGGTTATGAGCACGATGGGCCATTGAAGTGTTTATTATGATAGGTCAAGAGTGCGCTAGATATAATTATGAAAAACAATTAATATCAATTTGGTAAATAGTTAAAATTGTTCAAATTAGTTGAAAATTAGCAAGTGCTTATATCGAGATAAATGTAAAAAGTGTTATTTAAATAATTTCGTATTTATATTGTCTTAAAAAATGTATTATTATTATCTACACATAATTTAGTAGAAAAACATGTTTCGATTTTAAAGAAACCAAACAAAGTAAACTGCAAGCTACAATGTGTTATTCATGAAAGTTAATAAGTATAAGGTGTCAATCACAGATTTGTTTTGCTATTGTCAGCAAACTACAACTCAATCACGCAATAATCGCGGACGTCCGGAACGGATAAGAGCTACAAAAAGAAGATTGGTTGCCGTGGTGTATTCAATGATTACGGCCGATTTTCCACATCTTTCTTACATTGGATATACGTATAAATAATAATAAATACGCGTAAGAAATAAACTACTATTTTATTCAGCGATCCTTATTGCAACAAAAGAAAAAATCAGTGGAAAATCAATAGCGTATTGATGTATTATCAAACGACAATTAAATGTAATAACGTATAATTAAGAAATACGGTTTAATAAGGATGTGGTAATTATTTGTTTCGTAAGTAAATTAAAAATAATTTAAATACAAAAAAATTAAAATTAAGCCTAATACTTTGTTATCCAATCATAACAACATTTACTTACCAATGTAATATTTTATTGTTTAAACATAAGAGCTTGCTTATAATTGAGTAATTGATTAAATAATTTAATTTAATAATAATAATTTAAATTTTAAACTCATTTATCAATGTATTTTATGCAACCAAACTAGCACTATGAATCCCTAAATAAATTTAATTAAATTATTTAAATAGTTACGACCGTTACTACATGGTAATTCATAATAGATACCAAACTTTACTTTACTAATAAAAACATAGTATGTGTTTTAGTTTAGTATTTATATTTTATTAAAATATGTAGTTATAATGTATGCAACTAAATGAACATAAACATAACCTTAAAAATAAACAATTTTATAAAATAAATATTAAGGTATTTATATTATTAATAACACAGTAATTAATTCTCCAACTTTTTAATTACTACTAAACGTATATTTTTAGATGGAATATACAATCAATCTAGATCCAATAACAAAATCCAAACTGACGATAAGGTTATACCGGAATGTGAAAAACACACCTGAATTAAGGAAGAAAATTATGGACGGGACGTTAAAATGCGCCATAATCAAACCCAGCCTAATCGTGGATCCTTTCGTGATAACGCTGGCCGCGAATAAAGCTTTAACCTCGCAAAAGATGGTCACGAGGACGGTGTACACTGAGATACTCTTCAATCTGTCCGTATCGAAAAATATCACACCGAGTTTACAGCTCTTTGGAATCGACGACAAGGAAACTGATATTTTGGTGGTCGGTGTGGATAAAGTGGACGATGATGGTGCCGTGTTCGAGGGAATTGATGGGGAGGAAGTCGATGTTAATACATTGGGTGATTTGAGGAACGATAAGGCCATACAGAAAGCTTACAAATTGAAGGAGGATGAGGTTAGGAGGGATTTGTTAGGGGCCGTTTGTAATCGGATATGTATTAAGGATTTTGCTTAAATAAATTTTTTAATTATTAACAGTCAATATTGATTTTTTAAAATTTTATAATCACTAAAATGAATTTGAGATAATTCATGCATAATGATTAATTTTGTTGATATGAAAGCTTATCAATTTATGTAAATTATTCAAAATGTATCACGAATTTGAGACAATTTCTTTAGATATAGTAGAATTACTAATAATGATTTTCAACCATTACGTTAAAACACCTTAAGCATGATGCCTTTATGAATATGAAAATTGTAAAACAACCCAGTTGTTATAAGAGGATACCAAATAACCATAAAAGGAAAAAAAACTGAAAATAATTATACTGATGTCAACTACTAGAGATATTAGTCAAGTATTGAAATAATTTATTATACAAACATAATTTAAAATTAGATATAGAGAAACCATTAAGGTGACATCTATTATCTAAAGTGCTGAACTAATTTTTGCTGATTGATAATCACTGAATAATTAATTAACCAGTTAACGAAGCTTGAAGTCATTGATCAATTTTCGTGATATACAGAAATTCGCACTTTCAAAACGGTGCGACACAGTTATCTGGTTAATATATTTTTTAAGTGTGTATGGTTGTGGGGTGTTAGTTTTTGTCTAGTTAACTATGTCGCTCCGTTTTAAAAGTGTGAATTTCTGTGTGCGAAATTCGCACTTTCAAAACTGAGCGACACAGTTAACTGGTTATTCTTAGTCTTATTTTTGAATCTTGAAAATGATTATTATATATTTTTCAAATACTCAAAAGATTTTTTGCTCTTAATGGGAAAAAAATAAATTTACATGTAAAGAAAATTCTTTAAAATAACATTTAAAGCATTACTTTTGTGTTTATTACAAAAATAGAACAAACATTTGTTTCAAGTAAACATTTAAAAAAACTAATCCGGCCAGAGCAAATACGAAAAGTCTTTATACATACAAAAATTCAACAGTCTTATAAATTTAGAAAACATCTGAAGTAACATCTGGTGGCTTATGTTTCACTGAGGAATCCCTCGAAAATCTTGACGAGGTTCTCAATCCCCTGGAGGTAGTTGTGATCGATTTGATTATTATTCTCAGCGTGATGCATGTGGGCGAAGTCGATCATCTTCGCCGTCGCCCACAGTTCAGTCTTCTCCTCGCAAACTAGATCGTCCAGCATGTAAATGTAATTGCTACGAATGCTCTGCAGGTCTTTATCGAAATTATTCTGAAAGCTGTGGACGCGTTTTAACGTTTTGACTTTATTCTTCTCCGCGTTCGGTGCGGTCTTGCAGTCCATTATCCTCGGCGAAAGGGTCTGAGGAAAGACAGGCCCGTCCTTCCCCAATTGCCCACTAAAACCAGTCCTCGCCGCTTCCTTATCGTGCAAAACGGCCAAACTCAACGGCCTGTACAAGTTGTTGTTCCTCCTCAAGAGCGGCTCGACGACGGTTTCGCCGTTAATCTGCGAGGTTTGCCTCAACCGCCTGGCGTCGTAAATTAGTAATATCGACGAGGAGTATAACCTAATTGACGTTTGTTTCCTCGCCCAATTCTGGATCTTCCATAAATTGACTAGAAGCTGTACCAGCAGGTTTCTGCTGAACGCCACGTCGGCGTTCAAAAAAGTCTTGAAAGCTGTGGTTTGCAAAGAGTTAATTTAGTTAAACGACTCCTTGCTGTGAGCTTACCGTCAACTATTGTGTCTTTGTTGAGTTTCTTTCCGTACTCTTTACCGTAACGGCGCAGTTTGCCGTTCGACAGTTTGTAGACTTGGAAGCCGGGTATGCAGAAACTCAAGTCGCGTTTACTGTCATGATATTTCGCCTAGAAAAAAATAAAATAACATTTATAAAATTGATAATTATTAGTTAAATATGTTGTATTTATTAGGTGTACACATGAATGGTTCGAATTATTTTGAGCAGTCAAGAAATTAATTTGAAAATCAATTGGTTTTTCCTTTTTGCAGTTTATAGTGTTGACATATAGCTAATTAGAAGGTTAATTACTTTCTAATTAACATAACAATGTTTCACCATGGGTTAAGGAGAATTTAATTCATCTTTGACATTTAAAATTACAGTTGCTATGCCGGAAAGCCTAGCATAACTTTTACATAAGTACACACAGATAAAGTGCATATCCGACACTGAATTCTCTACGAATTCCAACATGAAAAAAATTTCCCGGCAAAGGTGTATCGTACGATGTGTGCACATTTTTGTATAAGCGTTTTAAAAGAGGTGATTTCTGCCTGAACGACAAACAACATCCTGGAGGCCCTAGAAAGTGCGGCAACGATGAGTTAGAAGATGCTCACTGAAAATTCGGCACAAACTTAGAAAGAGCTTACAGAACAGCTGGGAGTAACCCAGCAATTGATTTCCAAACACTTAAATGAACTGGTAACAAATAATTCTTGTATATTTGTAAAACAATAGTGTCAATTTGCGTATAGTGTGGGTAAACTTTTTCTTAACTTACCTCTTCCTTCAAAATCTTCTGATATGAAGCCAACGGATCCCACGTCCGCCTCCCTATCTTTATGTCCATGATGCAAGGTTCTTTGTAACCTCTGGTCAGGTCTTCCAATATCAGGCAGTCCACTTCCGTGTTGTTCAATTTGAACACTTCCCTGCCGTAATAATTTGGCACCAGTTCCCGCATTTCCTTCATCGACGTGTCGTAGGCGGAGTTGAGTTCCTCGTAAAAGTTCGACTCCCTGTCGCTGCACGACTTTTTCACGATCGGTTTAAGTATGAAGCCTTTGTACTTAAGCATACCTATGACAAATATAAACTAAAAATAGAAAATAATTTATATTTCCTAAAAGTGTTTTTTCACATTTGATCATTGAAAATACAAAACTTAAAGTTACTTTTTTTTTTAAATTTAATACCATATAAAATATGTACCACTGCATTTAAAAATTGTTCGAAAATTACGTTTCTAATTATTCGCCAATTCATTATTATTATTAATTATAATATTCCTTATAAATATTTATTCGTTAATGGATTTATCGCGTAAAAAAATTGATTTGGCATTCAAACGAGTTTTATAGATATGGCCATAACAATTTATTTGTTAGCGTATCTCGTTATTTCACCACATCGGTATGCATTTTCTCGTGCGAAAAAATAACAACAATGGCATTTCGATTCGGAATTTCTGCATATCCTCGTTACGCGCAATAGAAATGATATTAATAATAATGACATTTCCATTGCCCTTACGCGATACGATCGTAAATTTTATTATTAATTAAAGTATTCCGAGAATTACGCTTTTACGTGTGCAATAATTTATTCGTTATTATGTATTCACAATTTCATTTTAATCGTTAAAATGTAAATGCGTATTTTTTTTTTATTTTCGTACTTATCAAGCATCAAGCTGCTCTCTTATGATTCATCATTTATATTAACTGAAAATATACAAGAATATGTAAAAAATGTTTTTTGACTATTCTAACTTGATAAGTTTAGGTTTAAATGTCTCTATTAAGTTATTGTAAGTATGTGTAAAGATTTGCATACTTTTATAAGTGTTTTTTGCATCTTATTAAGATATAAAAATAGCAACATAAATTATAACTTACCATCTACTACACAAATAGAGAAACAAACAAACAACTATAGTTTAAGAAAAATTATTAAATTTTCAATCATTTGACTCAATGGAACCACTATTGTTGATGAAGTAAGGAATAAACTGAGTGTTATTTTCATTGACTCAATGGAGATTTAAATTAATACAATATCAATTTTGGTTTAGTTTTAGACTAAAAAGACAACTCGGTTAAATGTTTAACAAACAAAATATTAATTTTTGTAAAATACGACTAATATTATTTGTGAAGAGTGATATATAATAAGAATTTGAAGATACAGAAGAAGATATTAATTACACTTAGAATTAATTGAATTGTTTAATAACTTTAATTTTTACTTCCAGCACATGAAGCAGTCACAAAATCGTATACCACAAATTTAACGTTTTTAATTATCTATCTAATTAATAACGTTAAATTTGTAGTATAAGATTTTGTGACTGCTTTATGTGCTGGGAATAGAAATTAACTTAGAATCTCTTTGGTTTTACATGTGAAACCACATGGTTCTTGTTAATTAACCTTATTGTTGTTTCATCAAGTGATGGCTAAGTTTAAAATAATTAAATTTATTTCGGAAACAATCGGAAAACTGAGATGAACACCTGTTAAAATTAGTATTCAAAATGCAACCCTTCAGCTTAATTGAAATGGCATTTAAAACGTTACTGTCAAAATGTAATTAATAATGATCAAAGTAAAACAAAAGGATGTTCAGAGTAATCATTACATGGAGGATAACCGCTCTAGAAGAGAGGAAAGGGTGACCTTGACAAGGACTAGATGTGGAATGTAAGAGAGAGGGAGAAAGAAATGGATGATGCCATCTGGATCTGGATTGAGTTTGCCAAGGGTGATCAAATCATTGACCAGAGCACTTAGGCCTCACTAGGCCCATTGTGCCCCCCTGACTGGGACAGTCCTGTGTTGTTCTATCACTCATTTAGCCACCCAAGGTGGCGAGCAAAGGACAGCACAATGCTTGGAGGGTTATCCCTTATGTTGGCCATGTTCGGCCAGAGCTCCCCTAGCATGGACTCTCTAAGGTGGGCAAGAGCCGGGCAGGTGGTTAACACATGTTCCACTGTCTCGTCCTCTTCTTCACATGCTCTACATATGGGGGTTTCCACCAGTCCCATAGTAAACAAGTGTTTCCTTAGCTGACAGTGACCCGTAAGGATACCTGTGATAAGACGCAGATTCCCCCGGGATAGTCGCAAATAATATTATATATTTGGATGATGCCATGAAGTAGATGTCTTGCGCCACAAACAATAAAATTAATTAATTGCAATTATCTTTTTTGTCCTATTGAAAAAACATTTTTTTAATACCATAGTATAACACTTGAATTTTTCCTAAGACTGACTGATTTTAATTATTATACACTTGATACAATTTTTTCATCGAATTTGAAATCTTAAAATAGTTTGATGAACGGAAAACGATCATTATTCAGACAGGTGAGGGTCCACCCACCATTACATAAAAGTTTTGATGATTTTCAAAAAATATTTATGACAAATACTTGTTTATTTTTTATTGATTGGAGGGTGGATATTAGCCACCCGCCCACCCTACATACATAAGAATAATTTAAAGTACTAGACTGATTTTTGTAATTTTTATTTCAATCAATAATTTTACTTTTGATTTTTCTGTAAATTACAATTCAATCAGTGTCTAAAATGTGAAAGTATATGTTGGGCAGATGAGTGGCTACTTTCCCACCCTCCAATTAATTAAATACACACCAGGGTCATTAATAAAAATTTTGAAAGCAATAATCAATTCATACAACTTTTATATAATATGACTTTTGGTCATATTTATTAAATATTTTGTGTATGTTTTGATGGTTGGAGGGTACATAGTGGCCACCCACCCACCCTACATATATGTAAAGAGATATTCTGTTTTTATGTTTTTTTTTTTGCTCATACCAAAAATTTTATTTTCAATTTTCTTGGAAACTACAAACCAATCAGTAATCGAAGGGTTTATGTTTATGTAGGGTGGGTGGGTGGCCTCCATCAGACCCTCGAATCAATAAAACTGGCACCAGAGTGATTAATATAAATTTATTAGTAATAAGTATTTCCTGTAAATATAAATTTGTAAATTTGATCAATTATAATTATCTGAAACCATCATAGATGTGTAATTAATTGGAGGATGGGATAGTGGACACCCACCCAACCTGAATATACATTTAAGCTCAAATTACAACTTTGATTTAAATTCTACGATGACACAAACAGAAATAGCGATTTTGTTTTCAGGTCAAAACGTGTGACAGTGACGAATATATATATATTTATATGTAGGGTGGGTAGGTAGTCACTATCCCACCCTCCAGTTCATATACTACAACGGAGTGTTTTATATATGAAAATTTAGATAAGAAAAAAATCGTAAGGAATAAAATACAAATGGCTTTTTATATAATTTCTATTTAAAAAAACTATTGCTTGTATTATAAGAACTGGAGGGTAGGTTAGTGGCCACCCACCCACCCCACATATACATAAACAATTTAAAGTACTAATCTGATTTTTTAAATTTTTATTTAAATCAACAATTTTACTTTTGGTTTTTCTGAAAATTATAAGCCAATCAGTACCTAAAATTTAAAACCATATGTAGGGTGGGTGGGTGTCCACTATCCTACCCTCCAATTAATTGACTATACAACGTGGTCATTAATAAAAAAATATTCACAATTATCAATTTATGCAACTTTTATATAACTTTTGGTCGTATTTATTAAATATTTATGACAAATTCTTATTATGTATGTTTTGGTGGTTGGAGGGTACATAATGGCCACCCACCCACCCTACATATACATAAAAAATTTAAGGTAAAATTCTGTTTATGTTTTTTTTGCTCATAACAAAAATATTATTTTTGTTTTTATTTAAACTTCAAGCAATCAGTAGTTGAAGTGTTTATGTGTAGTAGGGTGAGTGGGTGGCCATTATGGGTGAGGGCCCACCCACCACAAAACAATCATTTTTCAACAGGTGGGGGACACCTATCACTTTCTAAAAATAAAGATGACCCATCCAATCTACATTGTTGCACATGTATGTTTTCCTACTCATTAATTATCTATGGGGATTTTAGATTATATATATATGTATATATATATATATACAGGGTTTATGTATATATATATACAGGGTGACTGACGAAAAACCTTTGGTGCTGTATCTCGCTTATTTTTTATCCGATTTTAATAAATAAAACATCAAATTAAACCATTTTTAAAAGACTTTAATAGGATCTGAACTGTTATTTTTTCTCGCACCCAGTTTTTGACAAAATACGATCAACATTTTTTTTTTAAATTGCACTGTATATATATTTTTATTGATTCGCAAGGAGATTTTTTTTCTGAATATAAAATTGTAGACAAATTTATCCATACATCAAACTTAAGTCGAGAAAATTGAGGATTAAAAAAATAAATAAAAAGTCAAGTATCCATTGTAAGCAATATACAGACCCTATTTTAAATGTCAAAAGTGACAGTGACAGCCATTGATACAATACTGCAACGATTTTTAATTATTTCATAATTAAAATGTTGCAATATTTCAAACACTGTACTAGAATTTTGTGCTCCTACAGAAATCGTTTTTCAGTTTTTGAAATCTTGCAACATTTTTATTATGAAATTATTAAAAATCATGCAGTATTGGACCAATGACTGACACTGTCACTTGACATTTGGAATAGGGTCTGTATATTGTTTACTATGGGTATTTGATTTTTATTATTTTTTTTTAATCCTCAATTTCTCGACTTTGGTTTGATGAATGGATAAAATCGTTTACAAATTTAGATTCAGAAAAAAATCTCCTTGCGGAACAGTACAAAATATATATACAGTGCAATTTGAAAAAAAAAAGTTGATCATCTTTTGTCAAAAACTGGATGCAAGAAAAAATATCAGTACAGTTCATATTAAAGTCTTTTAAAAATCATTTAATTTGATGTTTTATTTATTCAAATCGGATCAAAAATAAGGAGATATAGCACCAAAGGTTTTTCGTCAGTCACCCTGTATATATATATAAATGCCTTTTATCTTTGCTGTAGGTGTCTTCATTAACATTATTTAAACAAAGTGTGAATAAAAAATAAAGAAATTAATATCAATGGCATATCAATATTGTATTTTATTCAATATTAATTTAAAAAATAATAAATAATTACTTACTAAAATTCCGTCCATCATTCATGTGACCAGCCACTTGATTATCCAAGATAACCATATCCTGCGGCAGCACAAATTTGTCCTTCCCATCACCACCACCGCCACCCTCCTTCTCATCGTCCTCCTTCACGTCAGGCTCAGGCAGGCCGACTGACGAATTCATGCTCCTCTCACAATGGAAGCTCAACTGGCCAGGCCTGAACCTGTCTACCTCACTCTTGCCCATCCTTTATCTCGAGCGGCCCGCACACACCTAAAAAATCAAACAGTGATATGATTGATTAGATCGAAATCTAAACGAGCGGATAAATATGCTGGGCACAGTCACCCGATTATAAATAGTGCCGCCATTTGGCTGTGTGCACAAATATTTTCCCCACTGAGGTTCTTGTGTTTTCATTCCTGGAACGGATTCCTGAGGCTGCTAAATTTGACGGCTTGTGTATTTTGAGGGCATCTGTGTACGTGTGTGTGTGTGCTAAAGAAAACAAATAGAGGCTGTGGACTGGCTATTTCTGTTCGAAATTATAATTGGGCCTTTTAAAATGGGTACATTGTTCTAGATTTACAATTTATTTAAGAAAAACTTAATCCTAAATATAATTTATTATAAAATATACATTTATAATAATAAACATATAAGTTTTTCATTTATTTAGAATCCTAAAATATTAATAATTATTAAACAAAATTGTGATCCTTTGTAAATCTATTTGGGTTGAATAAATTTGAATTTGAATTATTAAATACATTTAATGATTCGTCTACTATTTATTTAAAATAAAATGTATAAAAAAAATGTAGGCTAAATATAAGATATATCTCCTAGTATGTACTTTATTGTATTATTAAATACGTTCTGTACTATCTATGTACATAATTAACACATACAAAAAACACACCTTGGAAAAACCAATATTTACAATCAGTTTCTGATAAGATTAAATAGTCAAACTTAATCAATTTTTCAGAAATTATTTAATCACCTCTATAATCATTCCTGACAATGCTGGGTATTAATTTCAAAATAGTTACTAAGAATATTAATAAAAACTTTATCATATTTTAATTAGTAATAACAGTAATATAATTATAATTGTTTATGTACGTTGAATAAGAGGATACTGATTTATTAAAATTTGTAATGAGAAAAATATTTCTTTTTATATTTAAGCATTTGTTGTATTAAAAATATTTTGGTCACACATAATCTTTTAATACTTTAATACATTTACCACACAGAATTTGTTGTTCGTGTAAATAGATTAAGTGAGTATTACAATTATTTGCATTTTTCTTTAGTTATTAAAGCTATTTCGTAAAACCACGTGCTGACATGAAAAAACAGTTTTGCTATAAACAAATTACTTCATAAAACAATTTCTATATCATTTAATTTATTTACATAGTTGAAAGGGTTTCACATTTATTGTTGAACTGCAACATGTTTTGTCATACAGTGGCTTCATCAGGCAGTTAGTATTTATCTGCCTGATGAAACAATAAATGTGAAACCCTCTCAATTGTGCTGTTTTATTACAATTTTCTTATGTTTTTACTTTATAAAAGTTTTAAATTGATGAATAAGTTATTGTGATAGGCGTATACAGGTCGTAATTTATCTAAATGTATTATTAAGATTACGTTTTGAATAAAACTTAGTTTTAGAGAGTTAAACGTTTAACCTTTGTTTGGTGTTAAAAATTATAGGTTTGTTATAACACTTAATACAATGACAACATTGTATTTCTGACTAGTGTTAGACCTCTCTTTTATTTGATGATGTTACAAGTAATCAATAACATATTAACTAAAAGTGGTCAGTTTATTTATTTATTTATTATACTTTAGCTTCTTATCCAAAAAAATACATACAGATATACAAAAATAATTAAATCTCGTCAAAAAATTTGTTTGATTAAAAAAAAATATATTTCCTAATATTAGAAGCAACATATTTTAAAACATTACCACAAAACTATATAAATGGTTTATTTACTTTATACAATGTCATAAAGTCTAGGTGACTCTCAAGATTTTATTTTTGCCAAATTCGAGTTCTATTTACTGATATTACATAATTTAATTAGTAATAAAATTCAATGCATTTATTTTTAAATACATGTTCTCCTATTATAAACTAAATTTTTGTAGATTATAATTAATTTTTATTTCATATTAGATTGATTCTTATTAGACATGTTAAATGTTTTCGTTTTTAATTTCACTATTTTATATTATAAATTTTACGATTAATTTCACCACCAGTTGAAAGAAATTAATCAGTCACAAACTAATCATTGGTTTACAGCAAAAATTAGAACATGATTTTGTTTAATTTTATTTATTTACTGCTATTAACCAATAAAAAAATCAAATAATTAAAAGACTGTCGACTTCTATTACTGACTAATAAAACAATCGGCTGAGTAATTATATACTTTTGCAACATATCCCAATGAATGAGGATATTTGTTAATATTAGTAATAATAATGGTGTAATTTCCCAGTAGAAATAATATTTATACCACATAATTTACAATGAAATAACCTCATCTAATCTACGCTTACAATTCTAATAATTTATTGTGAAATCGAAGTTAAATTTATAACAAAATCATACTCGATGACACGATCAGGAATATGGATTACAAAATGAACATTTCAATGAATGAATCTGTCCTTAAATTACGATGTATATGAGCGTACTATCTATTTATGTTATAAAATACAAACCTTCCACTAATACTCAGCCACTATCCACTGCTAACCTTTACACACTATAATACTGAAGTGAATACTACGAGGTACATTTTATGAATGGCATTTCATTAGACTGCCGCTGCGCGTAAATATAGTATCGAATATTCTACTGCAAAGCGACATCTGTTGAGGCGGGCGTACGTTCAAGGTTAAGAAGCGTTTACACAGACGCATTTTTGAATAATTAATATTTTATTTGTTAATACGGCATGAATTATTAGAGTTGAAAGATCAACTAAAATCGAAGGTAATGAAATAAATAATTACTGGCCTCAATGTGAGGATGTATAATTGGGTCAGGCTGGTCGTTAATTAATAAAATATTTGTTTCTGTACGTACCAATCAACGCGGCGATGAATTTCACATCAACCCCTTGGGATTATTATCGGTGGTGGAGACTTCTGGTATGTAATTATAATTATAACGAGATTATTACCTTCTCACCTGTACTTTTGCCCTTCTGATATGTAATAATAATAATTAAAATTATTACTTTATACAGTGCATTAAATTTATAGTTGTTTACGCTTACTTTTCTTTGGAATCTCTGACAGAAATGTTTAGTAAACAAAACACTTTTGTTTTACATTGTTTCCTAGATTATTGTTATTTTTTAAAACAGTAATATTGTGTTGAACTTGTACTGTAGTTTACGTTTATTAATCTTATTATTTAATTTCCTTTTCAGAATGTAATGTTTGGCGGTAATTATAAGGGTGCAAGGGCGAAAAAGGAAATATATTGAAGTAGCTACACTTTTCCACGAGGACCCAGACTAATCGACCATTTAACCTAAAAATTGAAACAGCTTCAGGTAATGCGATTTAATAATGTGTTTCAAATTTTTACTTTCATATACAAACTACGATAAAGTATTGGGTACGTATAATTTTTTTTGAAAATTTTTAAATATATGCGTTTTGAGGATAAAATATTTAACAGTTCTTAACTGCTGCATTGAAAAACTCTTTAAATGCTAAAAAATTCAATTTAAACAGTGGTGACAAACAGCACTTTTTTTGCTGAGAAAGGCCAGAAGCTCTTACTGTTACACGAAAGACGGCAAAAGGTCATCGAAAAAAGAAGTCAACACATAACTAAATACAATTATTTCTTTATATAATAAATCGTTTTTGATTATTATAGTAAAATGTCGAAATGACTTAAGACTCAAACCGATGATACTTGACTATTACTGTTACCGATTAGATTAATTCTAAAAATCCAAAAATATATATTTTCTCAACACTCAATTACTCTTAAGCCGAATTCTTTAGCTCAATGTATTCACGTGTAAACAAACGACGCATATTTACTTATTAAAATTATGTCGAAAACACGCCGACACGTGTTTGCGGATTTAATTGAGCGTCACAAGCATCTGGAGTATGTAATTTACGTTCTACACAATGATAACGCACGCATTGTACAATCGTTGCGGGAGTATAAACAATAACATTGTTTACAACAAATTGCGCGTCTTGCCCTTGTTGCGCTGGACGTCAAGTCAATTCGTGACATTTAAAAAGTAATAATTTTTTCCTCGAGCACGCAGTAGATCCCTTACTACGTTATAAATAAATAAAATTCTTTAATGCTATCGGTTATATGTAAATACATAATATGGAATTGTTTACCACTATCATCACCATCATGATCCAGTATTATTATTGTTATTAGTGGATAATTAGGGTTGAATATATAATTATGCTATTATAATAATGAACGGTTACATATTACTAAGGTAAACACAAACGTTTACGTTTTGAATATTCAATAATTACGTTCTCTTAAAAAAATGTGATGTGGTTACTGTTGTATTACCATAGAGTTTTTTCAGAAAGATTTTTTTATAAGTTGTTAAAATTGTTCCTGTTGCAGTTATTTAATATTTTTTTCTAAAATTAACGTTTATAAAAAAACAATTGAGAATTTGTTAAAAAAATTAAACTTTATTTAATAGAGGTATATATATTTAACAAAGTAAATTTATTATGGGGAGGTTCTCATCTAGCGACCCAAAAATAACATGATTTTCTCGATTTTTTTCTCCATAGAAGGAAGTAAATAAAGCACTCAAGTTTTTTTTGTACTTATTAAGTGTGATTTCAAGTATGTTTACAAATTTTTATTGAGTATAATATCGTATAGTCAATTGTTTATTTATTTCTAAAGACTGTTGCCTAAATAAAAGGTAATAAAGCGGGCGACACTGCAGAGCTTCCAAACATCATCTGAAATCAAAAAATGAAGTTTTTCTCCAAATATATTATATTTACAGGATCTTGAACCTATTCAGCTAAGAAAATGTCAAATATTAAAAAAATGGTGGACTTTTGAAAAAAAAATTGTTTTCGTATACTTTTTGGCTTTTAAAAGTGATTAAAGAAAATTAAAATAAGAACAATAGTCATCTGCATTTAGGTTCAGGGTCCCTTAAATTTAATAAACTTTAAAATTAAAAAAAAGTAGCGACATATGCAGTAGTTTTTGAGATATCGTGTCGGCGATTTCAAAAACATGGTTTCGAGAAAAACGCGTTTAAAGTTTTGGTAACCGAATTTCATTTACTCGTAAATTCCATTTTTTTTTTACTATAACTTAAAAAAAATAATTTCGTCAAAAGGGCTTTCGGACGCGTATTCTGCAGGAAATTTACTAACCCTTTAAACAAAAAAAATCGATTTTTTGGTCGAGCTTGACGAGAACCTCCCCTTAAGTAAAAATTAGTTGATAATATTCAACAAAAATTATTTTTTTAGACATTGATGAAATTTTAGCAAATAAAAATACGATTGAAAACCTATTAAAAACAAATAGAAAAACAAAAGTCAATACTAACAACAAAACAAGACATGCAAATAAAACAAATAATGTTGTTACTGAAGAAACAAAAACATACGTAAATTTTCAATTTTTTTCTTAAACTACGTTTTTGCTAGATTTACTTTTCTTTATAAAGATTTCAACCCTAGCTCCACAATTTCAATGGTTATTGCCAAATTAAAATAACAAATTTTATTACAAAGTTTTCTACCGTTATACAACATTTTTTTGTAATATTTAAACAGTTTTAAAAATCAACTGTCTTTTTATTCGAGAAACGGTTCTCTGTACATTTCCAATTGTTTGATTTTTCTAATTATTCAACTTTTATAATCAAATTTAATTTCCTTAAATAGGTTTTTAAAAAAAAATACTCTATAACCACAAATAATAATAAACTGTTTTCAATAAATATCCTGATCTAAAAAATCTATAAAAACAATTAACTTTATACATTCATATTTTTTTAGAAAGTTTTCAACAATAAGCAAAATACATTTAAAATTAATTAAAGCAAATTTTTGTTTTATAAATGTATAACTGCTTTTAAATTAGTTTTTTGGATGAAAGAATTAAGCTTTATTTTTTCATTTCAACTGTTTTTTTTTTAAATCAATATGAAAATATAAAAAATTAACTGCATATACATATTCGTATTTTGTAGAAAGTTTTTGATAAAAACTGACTTTTGAAAATACTTTTAAAATTAATTAACGCAAATTTAAAATTAAACCTCACCAATCCTAATATTTAAAGCTAATCGTTTATTTTGCATATATTATTTTTTATTTTCTTCATTAAAGCGGTCAACAATATCCTCTTTAAAGATTTTGGTAAAATTCAACTGTTTTAAAGCTATTTCAATAAGGATATTTAATTGTTCAAAACTGTTTTTCTTTTCAAAATTGAATGGTGTTTATTTTTATTATTTTTTTTTCTTCGTTTTAACTGATTTTTATAAACTTAATCTTTTGAAATGAATATTTTAATCTGTTTTTTTTTATCCAACTAAAAAAAAACAGTTTTTTTAAACATACAAAAATTTAATATTTTAATAAAGTTAATGCTTGTTTTTCGCGAAATTATTAACAGTTCGTCTAACTCACTTTCATTGCCACAATCTCTCTCACACTCAGAGGATTTGCATATGTGTGAGTGTGTGTGCGATACAAATTCAGTTGGTACCACTGTCACACCACTATCTTCATCTCATTCTTTCATATTTTTTTCTCTCGCACACATGCGCGCGTAACTTCCGGGCTTCCAGTGACCTTGAGAATACTCCAGTTGGCACCAGTGTCACTATCTTCATCTCACTCAGGGGATTCATTCAGTTGGTACCACTGTCACACCACTATCTTAATCTCACTCTTTCAAATTTTCTCTCTTGCACTCCGGGGATTAATTCAGTTGGTACCACTGTCACGCCACGATTTGAATCTCACTCTTTCATTTTTTTCTCTCGCATTCAGGGATTAATTCAGTTGGTATCACTATCACACCACTATATTAATCTCACTCTTTCATTGCCGCCATTCTCTCTCGCACTCATAGGCTCTTATGGCGATTTGCGCTCGCATCCTCGGTTGGCACCCCTGTCACACCACTCTCTTTATCTCACTCTTACAAATTTTCTTTGCCGCACTCATAGACTGCGCGCGCAACTACTGGTCTGCGCGCGCAATTCCTGTTACCTTGGGAATACTTCCTGTCCCCGTACCCGCTAACTTTATCTACTCGCTACACTCTTGATGGAAACAGATATTAATATTAGGCGATTAGTATAATAACACTTGTTTTGATCTATAATGTTTTTATTTTCAGTTGCCCGGTTTCCGCAGACCATTATCAAAGTTAAAACTGAGTTTTAACATGATTAAGTTATGTCATTAACTTCCTCAATATAAAAATGTTGCATTAACTGGTTTTTCTGTATTTAATTCATTAGCGAAATGTTATCTATTCAGTGAGATGTTTATTAGTCTGTTTATATGCGAGTTAAAGGTACTAAAATTAATTTGGTTTGTGTGATTTGATGAGCTAGGGAATATTGTATCAGCAAATATGTGTTTTCTATATATTTTGAATATCAATTGGTTAATCTCAGTTTTTCTTTCTATTGTTAACGTTAAAAACTATTGTTGATTTCTGATTCTTAAGTGAATTGAATTTTCGGGATTTCCAGCGTCAGCAGCCCGTCGTATACCAGATTCCAAAAGATCGGTCCCAGGATAAGCCTTGAGGGCCCCCTCCGGTGACAACCACCTCTTTAGTTTGACACGCGTCCTCAACGATTAGCATACAGTGCTGAGATAGTTAGCAATTATTCTGAAAAGGTAGTCCGGGACGCTCCTTCTGGCTAGGACCACCAAAATCGCAGGGTAGTGTGTTGAATGCGTTTTTTACGTCCAGAGCTATGACCAGACAGTGTCGACGTCCTCGGAGGGGTCCTAAATTGGCCTCCACCTTCGAACGTTCTGTTCAAATCCGAACTGCCTGTTGTCGGATAATCCGCCTACGCCATCATGCCATCGGGGAAGCCTGTGCTTGATTGATTAGTTAATCTAATATCTTGTTCTCAAAGTCTAGTAGGCAGGGAGGTCTACACCCACTGGGTTTAGTCGGCTCCTTCCCTGCCTTGGGTAGGAGCACTAATCTGCCACTCTTATAACGTGTCGAAAAGGTACCTTCACCCAAGCAAACATTGTACTCTAGTGATCGAATTAGGATGTCCTCTTCGAGCACCCTGTACATCACCGACGGGGTGCCTCCTAGACCTAGGGTCTTACGATTAGGAAGCCTCCTAATGGTCTCCCTCAGTTCTTGTATATTAAAATCTATTAGTATGCATTCTTGGGCGTGGCGTATTAACCTTGGGAAAGAGCGCTTTTGTTATGGCCTCCACTTCCCCCGAAACTAGGGAGCTCAGGTTTGGGTTAGGTAGAGTAAGAATTCGACTCATGATTTTGTAAGGGCGTCCCCAAGGGTTCGCCTCCAATTCCCTGATCAGCTCTCGCCACACGTTATGTGTTCTCTTTGCTTCGCCTTTTTGTCATCTTGAGCTCGGCCTCTCGAAGGAGCTGATCCAGGTCGGAGCCCTCCTTGCTGCGCCCTTTCGTGCATATACGACATGCAGCGTTGGCTCATCACTTCTAGGATCCACTAGTACACTGGCCTCCTGCGCGGGATAGGATTCCGGGGAATCGCGATCTGACAGGCTAAGGACAGTTTGCGGGAGACTTCATCAGCGAAATCATTTGCCCCGGTAGCTGGGCGGAATCTACTTCGTATGATCCACGTCCATTCTAGCCGTGTCCCATGAATGTTTTCACGCGGATTATGGAGGGTCCGGGTTGCACATGGTGAGATTAAACAATATGTGCATATGGTCGCTACAACGACGGCTACCTTCCAGTTGTTGATGATCGGTAAAATTTGTAGCGAGGCCAGTGTCTGATCTATAATTGAGGATCCGTTGTGCCGAACAGGGATCGCCGCGTTACCAACTCTAGGTCCATGGTGCCAATGGCTTCCAAGAACTGCTGGTCCCTAACGTTGGTGCCTTCTTCTCGCATTGGCTGGCTTTCGGTCCCCACACAAGAGGAAGGGACGGGACCGACATGGCCGACCACGCTCCGAGTGAGGGTGTTGAGCCATCGTTGCCACTCCTCATCATATTTATCCTCTATTCCACCCTATAATCAGTAAAACATACGCGAGGGTTTCACTGGACACACTTTTAATTCGTTGAAGTTGGAAGTTTTAATTATTTCATATATATTTTCTTGGAGCATTTTTTTGCTTTACAAACCGTCGTTAATAATGTAGTAATTGGAGGGTTGTTTATTTTCTTTTTCATTTAATTAACAAAACCCTTGTTTGTGATGCATAAATTGGAGGGTGGGTTCGAGGCCACCCACTCACCCTACATATACAATGGCACTCACACCACAAACCCATGTTTCATTTGAAAGAATAATATTCCGTCAAGTTGCGTTTTATACAAAAGATAATTGTAATTGTATAAATGTTTGCATAACTAAATTAAAAAAACATCTTGACAAACCATCCTTTATGGTGTTATAATTGGAGGGTGGGATAGAGTTCAGCCACCCACATTCACTTTTGGATTTACACTTTAAATTCTACGTTTACATTTTGGATAACATCACTTACAAAACAGCTGATATTTTTTGAAAACCAAACCTCTGACAGTGATTAATAAACTTGATATATGTAGGGTGGGCGGGTGGCCTCTATTCCACCCTATAATCAGTCAACATACGGAAGGGTTTTACTGGAAACATATTTAATTCGTTGAAGTTTTAATTAGTTCATATATATATATTTTCTTGAAGCATTTTTTAGCTTTACAAACCGTCGTTAATAATGTAGTAATTGCAGGGTAGGATAAGGACACCCACCCACCCTACATATGTTTTGAATTACAGTTCAAATATCACGATTATATTTTGAAAACTTCTATTGTAAAACTGCTAATATATTTTGGAAACCAAACCTCTGACAGTGATTATAAAAATAAATATATGCAAGATCTATCCCACCCTCCAAACAATAAAACATACGGGAGAGATTAATGTAATAAGTGAATGGTGGGATAGAGGCCACCCACCCACCCTCCACATACTTTTTGATTTACAGTTAATAAAATTCTACGTTTTAATTTTGGAAAACCATCGTTTGTAAAACTGCTGATATTTTTTGGAAATCAAATCTGTCACAGTGATTAATAAACATTATATATGTAGGGTGGGTGGGTGGCCTCTATTCCACCCTCCAATCAATAAAACATAAGCGGGAGTTTTCTAAATAAATTTTTTATTTTGTGAAAACGGTTGTTTTAATTATTTCATAAATATCTGCTTAAAACTTTTGTTTTCTTAACAAACCCTCATTTATGATCTTATAATTGAAGGGTGGGATATAGGCCACCCACCCACCCTTCATACACTTTTCGATTTACACTTAAAATTCTACGTTTATATTTTGGATAACATAACTTATAAAACTGCTGATATTTTTTGGAAACCAAACCTGTGACAGTGATTAATAAACTTGATATATGTAGTGTGGGTGGGTGGCCTCTATTCCACCCTTCAATCAGTAAAACATACACGAGGGTTTTACTGACTATATTTCTAATTCGTTGAAGTTGGACGTTTTAATTATTTCATATATATTTTCTTAAAGCATTTTTTGCTTTACAAACCGTCGTTAATAATGTAGTAATTGGAGGGTAGGATAGAGGCCACCCACCCACCCTACATATGTTTTGAATTACAGTTCAAATACCACGATTATATTTTGGAAAATTTATATTATAAAACAGCTAACAATTTTTGGAAACCAAACCTGTAACAGTTATTATAAAAATAAATATATGCACCATAGGTGCGTCTATCCCACCCTCCAAACAATAAAATATACGGGAGGGTTTTACTCATAGAAAGTTTTAGCAATCTGGAAGAAAAAACATGCTAAAAACTATAAAATCTAGAAGAAGAAATGTGAAAATTTTCTAGAGATCTTTGGAAGCTAAAAATTCATAAAATATTCTAGCAATCTGGAAGAAAAAGATGCTAAAATCTATAAAAAATAGAAATCTGGAAGATTTACTGCAAATATTCTGGCAATTTGGAAAAAAAAAAGATGCTAAAATCTGTAAATCCAAAAGAAACAATGTAAAAAAAATCCTAGGAATCTTTAAAAAAAATGTTGAAAGATTTTAGATTTTATGAATAGTATTTTCTAGAAAACTAGAAATCTAGAAACATTACTACAAATTTAATAAACTCTAGAAATCTGAATCAGAAAGGGCAAGAAAATTAAAGTCTGGAAATTAAATTATTGGAAAATTATAGAACCTACAAAAAAAAAACTATAAAAATCCTCAATTATGGGAAGCTCACTGCTCGCAATGACACCCAAGTGATGCCCCTATAAGGGCGGCCCGATGCTTTGGCCGTAGGGAGAACGCTAGGTCTCAGAAGGATGGTGGCGTCCCTTTCTTCCATATCCTTATACAACCTATCATCCAGCCTGCTACCATTCGATTCACTGACCAGAATAACATCAAATTTGTCCACTGATTCAGCGTTGGTAATTATGTCGTGTGGTAGATGACAGCGATTCATATTGGCCTGTAGGAATCTCACATATAGTGTCGGTGTCCTGCTACTAGGTTTTGTGCGCCTCCTTGGCTCGAAGAGTTATGCTCTGGTTGTAGGGAGGTCGCTTCTATCTTTTATTTATACCTTGTGCCCCGGTGTAGTGTTCACTTTCCGCTCCTATGGTCTTGCAGGGCATGCAGCAATGGGAGCCACGGCAGTCGGCCTCACTGTGCCCTTGCACCGAGCAGCACCTGCAGCTGTCTATTTGTCTAATGTCTGTTCTTGGCTCTGATGTCGCCGAAACCGGGGCACCGCTTGCGAATTCGCAGGGAATCCCCATTTGCAAATATCTTTTCTTCAGCATCTGTGCCAGTATAGTCAAGTCGTCGAGAGGTAACCGTGGCTCAGGCATTTACGTACTAATAACCGTATAGCAATTAATATCACTCTCGTTCTATCATATTCCTCGGATGATCGGGACAGAATAAGATGAAAGACGGAACGTATGTCTGATTCCTCCAATATAGAGCGATGAGAATCAGCTTTCTGCGGCTCGACTGTACCTCTTTATTTCCCTCGAGCAGTACACTTCTTAAGGTTGCTGTTTATTGCCTTATCCACAGAACTCTGATCTATGAACTGGAGTTTGCTCCCACAATGTCTTCGGAGGTAGCATTTTCCTCTAGGAACTTCAGCTCGATGACCGCCTTGCTATTCCTATTCGTCGACCCCCGATACTAGACACGATATCTTTGATAGCTTCTACATCCGTTTCATCGGCTATCGACTATTTCTTTCTAAAAATTCAGTTGAAGTTATAACTGTTTTTTGCAAATAAAATTATTCATATTTATATCATTAAGGTTTAACTGCTTTTAATAATCTTGTTTAGTTTTTAAAGAACATTTTTACATTATGTCAACTGTCTTTTAAACAAATTTCTAAACTGTTTTTTCATAAACAAATCCACAAATTTTGAAATCAAGATTTTTTTTCTTTTTTTAACAAATGCTCATATTTTTGATAAAAATACATTTGAAATTATTGTTATTTTTGCATATTGTTCCAACTTTCAAGCTAAAAAATTTGATTTTGAGAGTAACTCCAACCTAAACTTTTAAAATGTTTTTTAAAATATTATTTTTGATAAAATCCATCTGTGTTTAAAACTTAAATTATGTTTTTATTAATTTCATTTGTGTTACCTAGTTTTAACTGTTTAAAACAGGTTTGAAAACTGTTTTTTTTTGCATTTTTTCAACTTTTTTATAAAAAGAAAATTAAATCTTTTTGGTTAATTTTATTTTTTTAGGGTTTTTAAGTAATTTCAAAAGGGATTTTCTAGAAAGTATTAAACTTATTTAAAGTTTACTTTTTGCAAATTGAATAATTTTCATCTTTACTTTGTAAAAATTTATCTGTTTTTAATGAAATTTTGAACTTCTTAAATGAAAGATTTTACCTCTGTTTTGAAATATTTGTTTATAAACATCATGATGTGCAAAATAAAAATTTAATTTCAATCTAAACTCTCTTTTAGTCTTTTAGTTTTGTCTTTAAATTATCTAAGCTGTTTTTTGCATTTTGAATAATGGTAATTCTTTTAAAGTAACTTTTAAACATTTTCAGCTCCAAATTCTCTGGAGAAACATTTTTATGTTAATTATAAGGTTAATTAAAGACTTGGTATTGTTTCTAATATTCAACTTCATTTAAATATTCTTTTAAGCAAACAGTTTACACAAAAATAAAGTCTATAAATCCTAATAAAAAAGATAAAAATATTGTTTATAGCTTATATATTACCACTAATTATAAATAATAAAATGCATTAAAGTATTTTAGGTCGTTGTAAGAAATTAACTAATAATTTAAGAATACGAAAACATTTCGTAAATTTTTAAATTATTAATTAGAAATATGATTTTAATTTTTATCACATTCTCCTGCTTCGATATGTTTCTAGTTTTAAATTTTAATTTTCTAAAAAAAGAGAGAGATAAACATCTTTATTGAAAATAGTATTACATCAATACAACATAACAATTATAATACCTTTTGCCCTTCTCTTATTGACTATCGACTGTAGGTATTTCAGCCTTTGTTATTATGTATTTAACCAATCTTAGTTTATACATTAATTATTAAGTCGACATGCCCTTGACCCACCAAAAATAAATTATACATTGATCCATCGTATCCCAAATTATATATTTACTTAACGCACTCTTCATCTCTCTCGATAAATTAAATATTAAACTAGTGAAATCTTGACATGCGTTAATATATTTGACAATTTATTGAAAGTAATCTGTTTTTAATTAATCCCATTTTCATATAGCCCCTACGTTATTATTATAAAGCAAAGTAAGTCAGGAATTTTATTTGTAATATTCAATTTTTAGACAATATCTTTCTGTTATTGTTTAATTTAGATACCCAAATCAGACAGTAAACACGACTGTAATTAAGTCCATTCTTATTTTAAACAAAATTAACCTTTTGCAATTCCAACATAATAAAATTGTTTTAAGTGTTGGTAATAAATTAAACACAAAATATTGACAGGTATCTTAGAAAACGGCTTAAATACACATGCATTGTTAACGCACTAAATACATAAACAACTGATGCAGTGTAAATACACCAAAGGCAATAATTCATTTTCTGAAAGCCCACTATTTATGTTTATTTCTTTTAATTCTGTGCCAACAAAACAGCCTAACACATACAAAAAATACATAAATAATAGTAATTACATCATTTAGACCGCACGAGAATTGGTTTGATAATGAAATAAATTTTGTTCGGCGGTTTTATCTCGTTGATAACCCATTTAGAACAATTAAATATTGTATTAAAATATTTGAAAAAAAAATTATTTTTCCCTTTTAGTAAATCTATTATCAGACTGAATGTTCTGATATTTATGATTGTTCAACGCTAATAACATGAATGGCGATTTAGAAATAAATACAAATCAAAATATCAAACATCATTTGCTAAAAATAAGTGTTTTTTACAAAATTATTAGTGCATACCACAATATTCATTTAAAACATATTGGAGTATTTTATAAAATAAATTTTTAAAACATTTATTGGAGTATTTTATAAAATAAATTTTGATTCGAATGTTTAAATTAAGCTCGAAATATTAAATTTTAAAGCTTGGCAACACTACACTGTTATAATCTTTAAAACCAACAGATAATTAATGCGAGTACATTGAGAAATCGTTCCAACGCGTGCGTTTCGAAATGGCTAATAGCATCATCCCAAAATTGCTCTTTAGCAAAGTAACATCAAAAATTATACATCCGCTATACCTGAATAACATTAAGTACTACAGTTCTGCACCAAGTAAGTACGTTAATTAAGATAAATTAAGTGCGCAAAAAATTTTGCATTATTCAAGAATGTACCTATTTCTCAAATGTTGTAATTGTCTACAGAATAAACACAACAGTTACATCTTTAAACAATAATAGTTTTTATATTTAAGTCTGGTTAATACTAATATTTTGCGAAAAATCTCATTTACAACAATATCGATACTTGTTCTGCTACTCTCTTGATGGAACCAAATTTTCAAATTAGGAGAAGTAAATGCTCTTGTGATGTTCCGTTTTACTTCTCCTAATTTGAAGTAGAATTTGCATAACATTTCGGATATAAAAAACGATGTAAAATAGAGAAACTGTTACAAAATGAATTGTCCAGCCCCAATTGATTAATAGCTATAAATAAAAGTGCATGGCGGAAGGACCACGAGGTCGATAGCCAAACACCACTTATACTACTAAAAGTGCATTTTTAAATTAATAGTTCTAAGATTAGTAGATATTATGGAAGTAGACGGAGTAAAAACCTCAGAGTTTTAAGGCTGGTGCTTACTTTGTAGCCTCCTTCATGGATCTTAGAAGCGTGTTTGATAAATTTATATGACATTAAAAGCATATTAGTCACGCGATATTAATTTTTATAACCGTCAATACTCAGTTTCCTTCATTGTTTCAGATTATGAATTCATCAAGGTTGAAAAAGTCGGAGCCAAACAAAACGTCGGTCTCATCACCCTGAACAGACCGAAAGCTCTGAATGCCCTCTGTCATCGTATCATGGTCGATGTCTGCGATGTTGTCAACGAGCTAGACGCTGATGAATCCGTCGGAGCCATTATACTCACCGGCAGTGATCAAGCATTTGCGGCAGGAGGTGACATTAAAGACATGCTGGGCAAGAACTTCTCAAGATGCGTTAACGAAAACTTCCTGAAAACGTGGGATCAATTTATTGAAGCGAAAACGCCAATCATCGCTGCTGTTAATGGATACGCTGTGAGTTAATTTGAATCTCCATTAAATTTAATCATCAATTGAATAAAACACGATAACTTTGTTTGTATAACTTGAAATTGAAATTTTCAAGTTATACAAACAAAGTTATCGTGTTTTATTCAATTTACAAACGAAGTAGAAGCCTCCAGTATATATAACATAATTATCAATTATTACCTAGTATATATTAGTACGCCCTACAGGGTTCATGATTAAATAATAAAATATTTGATTAGTAGTATTAAAAAAATCTTCAGTTAGGAGGTGGTTGTGAAATCGCCATGATGTGTGACATTATTTACGCCGGTGACAAGGCCAAATTTGGTCAACCAGAGATACTAATTGGAACCATTCCTGGAGCTGGAGGCACTCAACGTCTTCCAAGATACGTCGGCAAATCTAAAGCTATGGAAATGGTTTTAACAGGTGATGAAAAATTCTTTACGTTACTTTTTAAATCACGTTAAAAACATAATTTTCTTAAGGTGATCAAATTACGGCAGTTGAGGCGGAAAAAATGGGACTAGTCAGTAAGGTCTTCCCTGCCGACAAACTTCTAGAGGAGGCCATTAAACTTGGAGAGAAGATCGCGAAGAATTCGCCACTTATTACTAAATTGTGTAAGGAATCCGTTAATACCGCCTTTGAGACGAGTTTGAGGGAAGGCTTACACTTCGAGAGAAGGATGTTTCATAGCACTTTTGCCACCGCTGACCGTAAAGAAGGAATGGAGGCTTTCGTCAAAAAGCGCCAAGCGAATTTTAAAAATGAATAATATTGCGAGTTAAAAAAAATATGTTTTATATCAGGTTTGGATTGGATGAATAAATATTTCAATATTAAATATTTCAATCAAAGGTGAAAATGTTAAAATCAATGCGAAACCAATGGAAATAATAATTTTGAAAACTGTGCTGTTTAAATTGGGCTGAATTGGACACCCCTATTATTCACAAAGGAAATTCTCATAAAGTGCATTGTATATTGGGTTGTCTACCTAATTTCATTAAAATTAAATAAAAAAGTCAATATTTATTATTATAAAATTATTCTAAGGTAATCGTCTAAATATATAGCTTAAAATAAATATATTAAAATAAAATAAATATAAAAATCAAAATACATTACATATAAATATTGAAATAGTGATATCAATTAATTAATGGTCTATGGATTTACATTCACTTACTTTGCAAAACCTAAGGCCTGCAATTAATCTAACCCCAATATTATTCTTAAAATATATCATACAAAATATGCAATTTTAAAATAAAAATATAACTGATATATCATTATTATTATTACATTTATAGGTTAAGTAACTAAACCATCATAAACCCACAAATGATTACATTATACTAAAAATGAAATTTTAAAATAAGTACACAATTGGCATATCCATATTATAACTATTACATTTATAGGTTAATAAATTCCGACCATCATAAAGCGACAAATGTTAAAGACAATATACCAGTAGTGTATTTTCTAGGCAATATACATGTTAGAACTGTAGCTGAATTTAAATTAATTAATATATGCGCATTCGTATTCAAACCAGTCAGACTTGATCACAGAATCCCAAACAAATCTCCGTCGGAAAACGTCCACTAGTAATAGGTACACAATCTAAGTATTCGCATGCGCGATTGCAATTCAAGATAAGAGGAAGGACTTTGAAACCAACCGGTTAATAACTCATTGAAGCCGACATTTTCACCACTCGCAACTTCGTTCCACCGTAAACGCTCCGAAATGGCAGGGAGAACCGTCGCAAAACTGCTCTTCAACAAGGCCCAATCCAACCTCATCCGTCCCCAATATGTGAACAGCATTAAGTATTACAGTTCTGCATCTAGTAAGTACTCATCGTTTAAGTCTGCTTAACTTTCAAAAGTTGCTTGATACGGTCTACTATTACCCGTATAGTTGAATCAATATTTATTGGTCGCATAAATTGATAGATTGTAGGGGTTTTAGGTTATTTAAAAGACGAAACAACTATTTTATAATAATATTGCAGCCTGTTCTGGACTATTCAAGGTCGAATTAATGTAAAGACCTTATCTTCGAGTTATGTAAACGGTGTTGTTTAGGTAAATAAAGTGTGTTATCTTTTTATTTATGTAATTCGTGAAAGTAAAATTGATACAGATAATACTTTTTATAATCAGTTTCAGATGACACAACATAAATGTAAATTACTTTTGATAGAGGAAACATTTTTATTAATAGAAATAAATTACGATTTAAATGGGGATTTTTCATGTCAACGACATATAATTTAAGTTCTTTATGAAACTGGATTGTGGTTTATATTATTTTTTTATTAGTGTATTTGTTCTACATTTGTATATACTGATAAAAAAATATATATCACCCATCTTAATAATAATAAAAAAGATTATTTTGGAAGAAAATGAAAAATTGTAACAAGAAGAAAATTATAAACTGTATTTTTTGATATAAAACAGCTTTTACAAAAAAATTTTAGTAATTTTTATAATTATTGTATGCTATGAATAATACATCAAGGTTGAAAAAGTAGGTGTGAAATAAAAATGTAAAAATTAATTTAAATAGTATAAATAAATTCTCTATTTACTCTATAATTATTGTAGGCTATGAATACATCAAGGTTGATAAAGTAGGAGCGAAGAAAAATGTAGGCCTCATCACACTGAACAGACCGAAAGCCCTCAATGCCCTTTGCAACGGCTTGATGATGGAAGTAGGCAAAGTCGTCAATGAATTCGACGCTGATAATTCCATCGGTGCCATTATCATCACTGGCAGTGAGAAAGCGTTCGCTGCTGGTGCCGACATCAAAGAGATGCAGAACAACACGTACGCGAAATGCATTACGGGCAACTTCTTAAGCCATTGGAACCAAGTAGCTGACGTGAGGAAACCAGTCATCGCTGCAGTTAATGGATATGCTGTAAGTTGTGTTCAATTGAAAATCTCAAATTTTTAAGTAAATAAATTATATAAAAACAATTACCAGTTTAAATTATATTAAATATAAAATTTACTGATGCAATATTAAATACCGGATTGAGGTATTCTCAAACAGATCGTTTTATTTACTACATATATCTTGCAGTATTGTTGAAAGGCAAAATTATTAATGAAAAAATGTATATAATTCAGTTCAGGTCAGGGAAATTAATAATTATAATTAATGTTTAATTTTGGTAATTCTAGATGTGTAGCATTCCTGCTATGTTGATAAACTAGTTCTATCTATGATTTATTTATATGTTTCAGTTTTCACAGCAAATATATGTACAAGGTTCATTTTTTTGCTAGTTGTATAGATTATGCAAATATTTGTATAAACTATAAATAAACATAAACTATGTTAAAAGTACACTATCGTTATAAATATATATTTATAGTTAACAGGCCAATTAATTAAGTATCTCTTAATATCAAAACGATTCAAGATTATTGTGCCAGTAACGTTTGACTTGCATTGAAAAATGTTTTTTATATTTAGTTAGGTGGTGGATGTGAACTTGCCATGATGTGTGACATCATTTACGCCGGTGATAAGGCCAAATTTGGTCAACCGGAAATATTAATTGGAACCATTCCCGGAGCAGGAGGCACCCAACGTCTCCCAAGATATGTCGGCAAATCCAAGGCCATGGAAATAGTTTTAACAGGTAATTAACATAAATTAGTATTAGCCAGTTTATTCACAATATTTATTTAAATATTAAAAGCCAAGTAATCCACTGTAATCAGGTTTGATTATTAACATACAATATGTTTTTCTTTAGGAGATCAAATTACTGCAGTCGAAGCCGAAAAAATGGGCCTGGTCAGTAAAGTCTTCCCGGCAGACAAACTCGTAGAAGAAGCGGTGAAATTAGGTGAAAAGATCGCCAAGAATTCGCCGCTTATTGTCAGCCTGTGCAAGGAGTCAGTCAACACCGCTTTCGAGACGACTTTGAGGGAAGGATTGCATTTCGAGAAGAGGACCTTCCACGGAACTTTCGCCACAGCCGACCGCAAGGAAGGAATGACTGCTTTCGTCGAGAAGCGCCCTCCAAACTTCAAAAATGAATAAACAAACACGTCACCTCATAATCTTCTCAAATAATTTGTTTAATAAATAACTATTTTCATTATTACTTTTTTCCTACCTTTCCTACAAAGCCAAACAATGTTTTATTCTTATTTCGGCAACATGTACTCATCATTTAAAAAAGAAAAGCTCTTACCTGCATTATACCAAGATGGATCAAATTGGTCTGGAGATTAAAGCGATGTTATTTATTAATCTTTAGATACTTAATTGTATTTCCTGGATTTTCATACTATTTGTGGCAAAATTTTGAATGGATGAGGAAATCCAACTATATATGTAGAAAATAAAATACTACTATTGAAGTTTTTTATGTCGAAACAATTTTTGCAAAGTTTTGACATTGTAAACTAAAAATTTGTAACAGAAGTGTTCTATTTTCAACAAATATTGTGGTAAAATTCATGTTTTAAGATTTATAATACAACAAAACATTGTATGGAATCAATTCGCTATTAATTTCTTAATTGGATAAGTAAAAGTACATTTGCTATTAATTTCTAAATTGGGGAGGTATAAGTACATTTTTATATATAAAAAAAACTGAATTATTTTAAAATTTATTGAAGATTCATACATTTATTAGTGACGATTTGCAATTAAAGTTATGCTTACATGCTAATTTTACTTGTACACAAATTTCAAATGCAAATCCCCTCTGATATACCTTGTATAATTCATTTAATACAAATATTTATTATATATAACTCTTATTTTATCAATATCTTATGTACAAGAAAGGAATTTATGATTACACCTAATTGAAACGAATACACAAGCATGGAGAAATTATACGTTACCAAACGTAAGGAGTCAAATTCATGAGGGGCTCTTGCACCCCTTTCGATTTCCCTAACTCTTCTTCCAAGAGTAGTACATCTCCAAAGGTTTATTCACCTTCCAGTACTTATCATTTACCTGCCCCAATGTTTGATTTCCATTTAACTGCACGTACTGCCCAGATGTAGGGGAGATGTAAATGCAAAAATTCAACAAGTGATGTGTCTGTGACAGTTGCGAGTCCAGATCTAGTGTCAAACGCATCGCAAGGTACTTGTGTAAATGGTCCACTGTGGCATTTGCGGTCGTCTTGATGTACCTCACCGAGTTCTCCTTTAAAGCCTTCACAAGTTGATTATCACCGGACATTTCTGTCGGGTGTGGTTTGAACACTAACTCAATTTCGTTCAGAGTTAAGGGCTCCGAGGGACCTTCTCCCTCTGTGTCGGTTTGCTCAGTGCGCTCAGAAGATTCACTCTCTTCACTGCGTTCTGATGTTAGTGTGCTTTTTGTCCGTTTGCCTAGCTTACTAATGGAGCTCACACTAGAAGAAACTGGGCTGGGTGGTTGTGAGGGTGTACTACGGCCTGAAGGTGCAGGACTGCTAGGCGGAACTATGCTCGGCTGGTTTGGGACAACCGGGTTTTGTGCAGGGTTTGGTGGATTGTTAACTGGATTCGCTGGTAGTGTACTTGGAGTGGGCTGAAAAAATAAATATAAAATGGAATTAGATAACAAAACACAGTTACATTATTTATGAAAATTTCCTATTTAAAGCAATTACTTCTTTGATTTATTAACGTGAAATTTTAAACAAATTAACTCAATGAAAAATCTAAATTAGAACTGTTTTATCATTTTAAATTTTAATATACCAATTATTTATTAAGTGAATAGTAAATTACACATAAATACATCTCAGCTAAAAATATTGTTATAATAATGTTCTTACACTAATCTAAAACATCATATTTTCACAACTAAAAACAAAGTAAATGTTTTAGTTTAGTATTTGTTCACGAATTACCACATAGTAACAGTCACAACCGTCCTGATTGGGTTTTACAGAAATTAAAATCTACATTCAACAATTAATCTCAATCAAGAATTTAATTAATTTATTAGCATTTAGTCAAATTTTATGGCAGTTAAGTTAAAAATTTGTTTACCAAAGTTCTATTAAAAGTCAATTACAATTTACCTCTAAATTAATTTGAATCACATTTTCTAAAATATTTTTCAAAATAATTGTTTACATAAAAAATTATAAACATTTTATGAAAAATTAATTACCATCAATCTCAAAATTAATCCTAAATCACTTGTTTTGTAAACAAAATACTTTTTTCTGATTCATCATTTACATTAGAAATAATTACCATTTTGTGATAAGAATTATGATAGTATTCTTATTATACACTAAACACTAAAATCACTTGGTTTTACTTGTGTTGCAGTTTATTTTTACACATTTATACAATTGTGAAATAATAAAACGAAGTGGTACTAATGTTATTTTACCTTATAATTGTTAAATTATGTTTCATTTCGTGTTGGATGAGCAAAAAGTTCATAGATTGCTTTATCTTATCATAAATAATATAATTTTTTTATGTATTGATAATGATAAAATAAACAAGTTATAAAACTTACAGGAATGTTTTCAGCTGGAGGCACACTACTAGAATTATTCCCTTGTCCCTGTCCCTCACTCTGATTCGTATTTGCACTGGCTGCACTGTTATTACTCTGTGTCTCCGGTTCGTTATTCTTCCTCGACCTATTAGGCCTGTTCTGCGACTGCAACTTGATACCCTCGGTAATGGAATTAACCAGAGCCGCTTGTGAATGGCTCTTGTTCAACTTGGCCAGCACGCGTTCCTGGTGCGCCTCGTACTCGTCCCGACTCGGGTATATCTTCGAGATCAGCAAATCGAAATTCGGATCCGGTCTCAGTGATCGCTTCGACACCAACTTTTTCCTACAAGTGGGGCACTCCTTGTTTCCCGACCTGAGGGCCGTGATGATGCAGTCGGAGCAGAACCGGTGCAGGCACTCTTTCGTCGTCATCGTCTTCTTGAGCATGTCCAAACATATAGGGCACATAAGTTCACTGTGCAGGCTCCGCGGGGAGACGGCGATCTCAGTGTTGTCCACGATCGCATCTTGCGGCGTCCGGTGGAGTTCGTACAGAGACAGTTCCCAGGTCTTATTCAGACCTATTTGCTCCGTACTGGTCATTTTGTTGTTTTGATTTTGTGTTTGGCGTCTATTTTGGTAAATAAAACATTGACAGCCATAAGGATGGGCAATAGTCAAGATCTTACTAATTTACAGGTTATTTTACTCCTTTGTATTGGCTCAACTGCCATAACCGGTTATCTAATTTTTATATTATTATGTTATAAATATGTTTTAAAAAATTTGCATAATCTAAGTAAGATTCATTTAATTAATTTTTAATTTATCTGTTTATTTTTAAAGTAGGTGTTTAAAAACGAATTAGTTATGCTTAGACAACCAAATATACACCTATGTTAGAGTTATATGGGATATTTTAAATAATTTATTTTGCCATTTAAATAGCTCAAAATTGGACAGAATGATGCAAATACTGAAAAATTAAACTATGTACCCTTTGCTATTATGATATAATTTATTTATTTATTTAAAGTGACAGAGGGCGATCCTTTAAAGTAATAAGCTCGTTTACATACACAAAATACACTGTGGAAGGACCACGTGGTCGATAGCCAAACACTACTACTAGTACTACACCTCTAAAATGTATTATCTTCCAAGAGTATGATAAAATAATCATCGCAAATAATTGATCAACCGAATTTTTCAAATTCTTATCGAAACTTATCTGTATTGGAATTATTACTTAAATTGTTTATTTTATGATTATTTATTATTATTACATGAATGGAATAAGTAAAACTTTGTATTTATATTGTAGAAAGGATAAGTTTTAATAAAATTCAATTGTTAAGCGTATGTACGCTTTCCTGCCTCTTTTAATTACAATTTTCTTTGGAGGATATTGCCTCGCCTAAAATAATTTACACTCCAAACGACACCACCAACTTGTTGATTCATATAGACAGTAAATAAGCGTGTTTAAATTTCGTCTTAACGCTTCGTGAATAGAACCACCCAATTGAATCAGCCACAGCATTCGAGCTGTTTTAAAACGATTTTAATTCACTTTGTACATAGATAACCTGTTTACCGAATAATGCCTACAGAGTTATTAATTTCCCTTTTGAGAAAATCACAATTTGATTAACCAATAATGTCCAAAATACTATCATATTGTCCTTACAAAAGCGTTCGACGTGTCACGCGAAATGCTAATATCTAAATTTATAATATATATTGTTTTGATGAACACATTTTAAAGAAAGGCAAAAAAATTGTCGTTATAAAGGAGATCAGATCGAATGCGCTTAATTTATAGACAAATGTTCTTCGAGGTTACGTGTTTGGTCTAGTCCTCTTTATTATCGTCTGTGAAAAGACTTGTTTTAGGAGATTGAACAAATAAATCTTCTGAAATATGTCCAATCTTCTAAAACACATTTATTTGCATATGATACCTTAATATTAAATAACCACTAACATTCTTTAGTAGATAATAAATGTATTGAAGCATTAGTTTGCATATTAGAATGGTTAAAAAGCAATCTCGTTTTAAATGATTCGAAAACAAAAAATTATAATTTTTATTGTAACGAAATTATGTCTTAAATAAATAAATTGTATGAATTAATTGGATTATGGATCTATAACTTGTAGAAAATGTGATTAAAATTTTATATCTATTATAGGCGTTACAAATCATCATAAAAAATCAAATCAATCATTTATGATTTGCGACTTACTCAACTCTATAAAGCGAGATTTTAACACCTGCCTGAAATACCTAACTGCAACACAATTTTATTACTGAGGCAACTTTCAGTTTAATCTTTTCAACTCCACATGGAACATCAAAGACATTCGAGGGAAGGAGGCTCCAATACACGCTTGATAATCGGTAACACTTTTGACACATGACAATGTCATAAAACTGTACTCTTAATCCACTTCTTTAGAACCGGAAACAACGCAGACTACAAATTCCAGACTTAAAGGTAAACCAAGCCAATACGGTATTGTATTAGTTTAAATAATTGCATTTTAGATTCGGTTCTGCCGCATCGTTACAACACCAGATCATCAGGTAGGTATACATTTTTCAAAACGTTATCGAATAAACGCTTTTTTGGATCAATACAGGTAGATTTCTAATTCAGAACCAATCTATTCGTTTGGACCACTCTTTGGACGGTACAGTTTTGAGTGAAGCCGATGATTCCAATATGTCTTTAAGAACCGGCATCAATTCATCACCTACACATTTAAATCCATGTTCTGAGCCTAATTTATTCCCGTTTGCAAGGTACACGAAGTACGGGTTGATATTTTTACTAATTTGTAAGTAATTATTAAAAAAATGTTATTTAAAATAATCATAAATGATTGTAAAGGTGTTCTTGGAATACTATCTGAAAGTTTGTTCGAAAAATACTATAAAACAATTGATCTGGAGGGTGATTTAATCGACGTAAAGACCTTGATGAGCGAAATGAAGAATAACATGGAGTCTATTTTGAAGGCGAGGGAAGATACGTCTAAAGTGATCGACGATATCCACCAACTTTTTCACAAGCTGGAAAATCGTGAGAATGAGATTCAGAAGAAATCGTTTGAACCGATGCCTGAACGGATGACTGATGGTATATATTTAATTTTTAAGAAGTTAGAATTGATATTTGTTTTTTTAGGCAGAGGAAACCGTGATGGGTCGAATATTGGAAGTGAAATACAAACAGCTTTGGATAGATATGATGCTGATAAGATCGCCATGCCGGATTTTGCTTTGGAATCAGCAGGTTAGATCAAAATTTTTAATCCACATGACAAGAAAAATTGTAGCGTTTAAGTGTTTCTGCATAATTTTATTTCATTAACTCCCTGTCCAGGGGGTTAAATAATTAAATAAAAGATAATTACGTCCTAAACAGATTGTACAAATCTTAAATAATGGATTATCACGTAGTAACGTTTGCAACAATAAAGTTACACTCATTGAATTTTTATTTGCAACCTCGAAGACTCTTTGCCTATCTATTTAGATGTACTCTAGCTGAACGTTTGTACTTATATACTTTATTAGTTGTTTCATATATAGATATTTTTTAGGTGCGGAAATTTTAGGTACGCCCAATACAAGGAATTACAACCACGATGACAGCGTTACATTATTCGGATGGAGGCTTTGTTCGAAATCCCGTGGTCCCTCTATAATTCTCCAAGTACTTAATCAATTTTCATATAATTTTCTTTTCTCTTAATTACGTATTTTCAGCCTGGCGTCATGCCTGGAGAGTGTTGGGCGTTTTGCGGAACCGTCGGCTCTGTAGTAATTAAACTGATGGCTGAAATCACGGTTTCTGCTGTCACTTTAGAACACATTCCTAAGCAAATATCACCTTCGAACGATATTTCTTCAGCTCCAAAGGAGTTTATAGTTTATGTATGTATTAAGATACGCACAGTACTATCGATATAAATAAGGGAAATAACTTTCTATAAGGAATGTTTAATATTCGTAACATTTTATTTTCTTGTAGGGACTTGATAGAGGACATCAGGAAACCAAACTGGGAAAGTTCACTTACGACTCCAAAGGGTATCCAATTCAAACTTTTAGCGTTACCAATGAAGGAAACGCGAATTCATTTTCCATTATAAGAATCGACTTTTTGTCGAACCACGGAAATCCTCATTACACCTGCGTGTACAGGTAAGCTTTGACTCGATTCACATCGCACGCTTTAAGTTATTATATTTTTAGGGTAAGAGTTCATGGTGATTTAATTGGCTCATCCAGTAAAGGAGCTGCGAATTGATAAATATATACACTTTATTTATAAGTTTTTTTATTTAAAATTTTTGTTATTAATTTAATGTAGTAACTTATTTTTTTTTTAATAATTACTCATCAAAAATGAAAAATATTTTGATTTGCGCACGGGCCTTACCCAAAACATTCGCCGTAGACGGATATGAGTCAAGTGTACTAGTTTTACACTTGTTCTATGAATAAACATAACCGAGATAAAAACGGCGCACATTAAATAAACGAATTTTTCTCTACTTATCGTGTGAGATAGGTCGCGATAAGGGAAACGACTTGCCCATTATTCGTAATGAATTGTGCCGTCACCGTCGTGGGCGACGGCGTCGTCGGAAAGACGTGTCTTCTGTTCAGGTATGTGGAAGGCAAAGTTCCGGACGATATCGGCTACGTGCCTACGGTGTTCGAACTTTACTCCCAAGTTGTCAATTTGAACGGAGTGGAGGTGAACCTGCAACTGTGGGACACCGCGGGACAGGAGGATTACGAGAGACTGCGCGTGCTCGCCTATAACAAAGTAAGTTGTACCTTTTACAAATTACAATTGGGCAATTTTTGAATTTCCAGTGTGACGTTTTCCTCTTGTGCTACGACGTTTGCAATCCTGAATCGCTGGAGCACTGCAAAACGAAATGGGCAAAGGAATTGAGGATTTATAACAAGTGTCCGATTATTTTAGTAGGTAAGGCGGCAAACGTAATATATTAACTTCTTTAAGTCAATTAATTTTTTTTTTTAATTTAGGGACAAAATTGGATTTGGCGAAAAACGTTGAATCAATTGTGCAGAAGGGAAAGAAAGTAGCAAAGAGTATTAAAGCCGCTGACCATATTTTGACATCTTCCAAAACTGGAATTGGCGTTAAGGAATGTTTTGAAAGAGCAATCGAACTCAGGATTAAGGGCACAAATAAATTTTGCACTATATTGTAAAAAGTAATATTTTAGACCTAACAAGATTATAGAATACAAAAGCTGCCATAATTTAAACATTATTATTTATATTTTATAATTATTTAACTGATTCAACCAATGTAAAACTTTGTTATAAGAATATTGATTTTTTACTGCTCATCATTTTTATTTAATTGATGCTAATTTCTTTTTTTTGTGTTAAAATTCTTCGAGATTTTCCACTTAAAAATAGAAAACTTTTTTCAGAAAATTATAGTTTAGAATCGTCTTACTTCGAAGGGTCGATTTGACTGGACAGATTTTTTCTAACCAAATAAAAATGTAAAAAAATAGCAAAACCTAATTAATTACTGATTAAATTGTTTATGCTTAAGCATCTTTCTGCAAAATTGTAATTTTCAATTGTTATCTGTTGTTTTTTTTTTAAATATTAATGTAAATTATTAACGATGAGAACACTTTTTCTGCAATATTGAAATTGTCACACTTCCTTTAGGAAAAGTAAATAAACTTGCATGTACTCAATTATAAAACTTCTTAAATTATTAAAAAAGAAATAAAATAGGAAACAAAAGAAAAACAAAAATTGTAATGTTTATTCTGTCAAATTATCAAACCTTCAATAGTAATTAATGTTTTATAAAAATATATTGTACAAAACGTAGTAAAAATAATGTATTAATTTAAAAACAACAAATAAAAATAAAATCTGCACATTTTCAAAAATTCTAATAGGTTGATAATTTGTCTGAACAAAATTAATCATTTACTCGTATTAAATTTGTGTATAAATTATTATCATCACTTTAAACACTCATCTTTGGTTAAATTAAAGCTAATTGTCCATCTTCAAGACTTTCTTCACTTTAGACTTCTCCTCCTCGCTCACTAGAGGGCGCTTCCTCTTATCACCTCCTAATTAACAAACAATTTTTCTTGTTTATGTGTTTACAAAGAATTATTTTTATTGATTTAGTTACCTAAAATTTTGTCCTCATTTTGTTTATACTGCTCCACAATCTCATCTAACGTTCTATTAGCATCCAACACGAGGACGGGAATGGTGTTGAAGCGCTCGTCATCGGTCATGAGCCAGCGTTCGTGACTCTCGTGCAGCTGAGTTAAATATTCCAGTGTTATTCCACTCTCCTCGGGCCTACCTCTTTTTTTCGTTCGTTCGTAAACAACGTCAGGTTCACTTCTTAAATACACTGTTGAAAAATAAAATTTATACTTTAATTTCATTCAAAATTGGTTTAATTTTGTTGTGTGCCTGTAAAAGGAGATAATATCTTAAATTATTAAATTGGTTTATAAGTAACGCCTACATCAAAAAGTAAAAGGCATATATCGATGAAAATAATAATATTAAGTAATATTCTGAACAGTTTTTTCTTAAATTACGAACTTTTTCTTCATGCATCACATGGCGAAACATAATTTAACGATGAGGTAAATTAGTAAAACCAAGTGATATCAATTATTAATTTATCTTATCATTTTATTCTTAGATAAAAAAGAAGGAAAAGCAAAATATTGGAATTGTTAATTAAAATGCTTGGCTTTATATCAATTAAGCATTTTAATTAACGTTCAAACAAAACCAAGCATTTTAATTAATTTTAATGATCTAATTAATACAAAAAGTTCACTAGGAGAAATTAATTCATCGTATACGATTGGAAATTAGTAAAATAATATGGAATTGTATTGTACAATATTTGGAGGTTATATAGTTATATACTAAAATATAATTTTTATTTAAAACATATATTTATAAATATGTAAATGTAATTATCCTAAATAAAGATGTATAGTTTCACTTTATTCATTTCAATTAACTTTTAGAGGTTATAATTTACGTAATATGAAAATCAGAATCTAAGAAATAATTGCTACTACTACTTATTACGTAATACTAATTACACACTTTCGAAAGTTATTAATCGCAATTAAACCTCAGGTCGGGAGCACAGATATCTATAAATTCACTACGCAAATATTCTCACCTATGAGATCCAAATTAATATCAGCGTTTTCTCGAATCCACCTGTACCAATGGTCTATAATTGAGTAATTAGCGTCGTGGAGGAGTCCGCTGTTGTAGGCCTGCTCGACGAAACAGTACCTGTTGTTCTGCACTGACCGCTCGAACATTTGGACGGTGGTGTTCGGACTGGACGGCTTGGATGTCTGCACCTTCAGCCTGGTGAGCTGGACGTATGTTTGGAAGGTGTTGTACCATTGGTTGATGTCTTTATAAAGCAGCTCTAATAAATTGTGTCCGTGGACGTTCCTCCACCATTCAATCGGTTCCTATTATAATAAGCTATATTTAAATTACTAATCTATAAATTGTTTATTTAATCAATACAGAACTATTTTATTAGATTATAATTAATTGATGTTATTTTATTTTATTTATAGTTTTATTTTATTTGTTTGAATGTATGAGTTTAAAATAGTATATTACATAACGAGAGGTGTAAGTCATATATTACGTACGAGTGGAAAAAGTTGCGCACGAGCCGTTAGGCGAGTGCAGTAATTCCACGAGTACGTAAGTGACTTACACCTCGGGTTGTGTACTATACTTTTTCTACTCTCATTAATTATAATTTGGAATACTTTGCAATATTGAGGTTATGTTTCACTATTAAAACACTTCGCAGCATCGAATACATGGCCCAAAGAGATGAAGGTTTGTATTTCTTACTTATTTTCCCAAAATAGGCGAATAACACATTTTCCGAAAAAGACTAAACACTATTCATACGCCAATCCATGAATTTACCGTAAACCACTTCATAACGCTCTTTGGATTTTTCCGGGAGAAGATCCGCTGCGGTATGTTCTGCTATTTGCCTAATTTCTGGTGGAGTTTCAACAATTTCTTCTGTGAAGTGACTTTCACTCATTTTAACAATGAATAATTAATAATAATTAAACCAAAATAACGTCAATGTAATATGTATTCAACAACGATAAATGTCAAATTCATTTGTCTAGGCTACTTGATTTGAGTTTCGTAATAATAATGGTTTCGTAATATATTACGTGCTAGTTTTTTCTTCATTACGTGCATGTATCATAATGCTATGGTTACTAATCAACAAACGATTGCGTTATTGCCTACTTACTACTATGGGAGTAGAAAAAGAAATTTATGGCATTTCTTGATTGGTTGATTATTACGACACAATTGGTAACAGTGATTTTAAAAATGTGACAGTTGGTTAGAGGTTATATTACATAACCTCTAAGCAACTGCAACATTTTTAAAACTAATTATTATTATTATCTACATTACTTTTTTTTCAAAATGTTTGCATTCTGGCACAAAACCTTAATTAAATGCTATTTTAGGAATGGCAAGTAACTAACAAATGTATATAATTAATTCACTATATGTTTGATAATGACAAGCTAAATTTGTCGGAACTAGTCACAATAAAAAAGTTTTCAAGTTAAACAAACAAAGTTATCGTGTTTTATTCAATTTACAAAAATGTATAAGGCAATAGAAACATTATATCACGTTTATATTCTTAAAGTCTAAACTTTCATTTATTTATTTTTTTATACTATTATACTTTTAAATTTATACAACCAAAGTAGAGTTCTCAAAAGAATTGCCATCGTATTTTAACTATCTTATGATGGCAATTCTTTTGAGGTTATGTGCTTTTTTACGGGGCTTTTTGAAAGTAAGTTTCAAGTAATTATACTGTTTTAAATGGTTGTTTCTTGTTTCTTTTTATTTATCAATCTTGATTTGATTATTTTCTTATAATTACACTATAATTTCAAAAGTGTATCATAAAAGTACATGCTAAAATTCTTTATGATGGAAACTCATTTAAGGTTATGTGCTTTTTATCGATTGTTTCGGATGTAGTTTTAATGTTAGTTATTTTACTGATTTTATTGGTGTTTGTATTTATTGATGAAACACAATTTAAAATAGGAATATTGATTATTCATGAAAGGCAAATGAACAATAATCATATTCGATAAATGCTCTTAATAAATTATAACCTCTAAAATTTTGAGGCTATTTTGTTATATTCAAATCAAGTCCTATTTTGATTATTGTCATCATGCAATTTTATTTATGTAGGTGCCTTATGTTGGTAATTAAAGTGACAATCCTTTTGAGGTTATGTACCTTTTATGAGCCATTTTGAATGTAGGTTTTAAATACACAATTCTAGTGATTTTAATGGTGTTTATATAATTTAAAATAGAAAAAATTATTTGTAATAGCAAATGAACAATAATTATATTCACATGTATGTTATCAATAAAATTTATAACCTCTAAAGTTTATTTTATTTTAAATCACTTTTGCCACTCTTGTTATTTTAATCAAGTCCTACTTTGACTACTTTTTTATCATTCCATTGTTTTTTTGAAGCTATACAAAGTAGATACATCCTAAGGTAACCTATGTTGGCAATAAGAGTGATACTTCTTTTAAGGTTATGTGCTTTTATTTGGCCAAGTATGGAGCAACAGTGTTTTTATTTGTTGTAGTGTTGGCAAGACTGAATGAACAATAATTATATTCATATTTATGATTTCAATAAACTTAATAACCTCTAAAGTTTTTAAATCAGTTTTGCCAATATTGTTATTTTAATCAAGTCCTATTTTGACTACTTTTTTTATCATCCCATTGGTTTTTTAAATCTATACAATGTAGATACATCCTGAAGTGCCCTATGTTGGCAATATGAGTGATAATTTTTTTAAGGTTATGTGCTTTTATTTCAAGCAAAGAGTAACAGTGTTTTTATTCGTTGTAGTGTTGGGGTCTGATTTAAAAACTTTTCGAAAAAATGTTTGTTACTGTAAACAAAGCCTATATTCATTATTTTTTCTGTAGACGTAAGTTTATATGTAAAGCCTAAAGTGCCTTATTGTGACAATAAGAACGACACTATTGATGGTTTGAGTTTGACAATTCTTTTGAGGTTATGTGCTTTTTATGAACCATTTTGAATTTCAGTTTGAAGTAAGTAATTTTACTACTTTTCGTGTTTGTTTTTGTATTATTATTTATGGATTCCAAAATAATTTTAAATACTAAAAAAAATTATTATTATATAACTTACGGGATACGTTTCTATTCCTTCAAAGTTTGAAAAGTGTTTGATTAGTGTGGATTTTCCCGCGCCAATGTTGCCCTCCACTGAAACACGAAAAGGCCTGCCCGTCGGGGTGGTCACGTTTGTTAATTGTTTCAAGGGGGAAATGCCCACGAAATTTGTGCGCTTTTTTACAGGGGAAATGTCTTTTAATGGACTGGCTATCATCCGCTTATCACCGGACAGTGTGGTCACAATTCCTTCCATTGTAAATCTGGTTGATTCTCTACAAACAAAAATTTAAATAATTATTGTTCCCTGTCAACAACAGCAACAGACCAATTTCAATATATATTTTGGATCTCATCAGGGTAGCACGGTTGGGGAGAGGGAAACGATTTTTAATTTGGAGTATTTAAGTCTCTGGGTAAATGGTCAATCAAGGTATTACTGTAAGTGCAATGCTTAGACAATAGATAACACCTGTAGGAAAATATCTTAAAAAATTTAATTGCCGCAAATGAATTTACTAGAAGTGATAGAAATTTACACTAATCCTAAAGCTTCCTTATAACGACCAGATCGTTAAAAGGTACTCTCCATTCCATTCAACTGTTTCATATAAATAAGGAATTAATTCGTAATTTGAGGTTAATTTAAATTTGATAATGATTAAAGTAGAAATGATAGCTAACTATTTAACTGTGCCTACAAGTTATAATATTTTTACAATAATTATTTGTGGTTTAAACATAGTGAATTTTTCAATTCCGAAACTATAGTAATTCTATTAGTAGAAACTATAGTAATTCTACAAATATAGCGGTAAAACAAAATTATCCAATTTAATTTTATCATATTTAAGGTGTATCATAAAGTAAGGGCCTCCATAATCAAATATCAAATTATGTATTTGTATTTATCGTCTAGAGATCCTACAATGTTGTTTTTAAATTTATATCAACTGTCTTCTTGATTGCCATCAAATAATAAAACTACATTTAATAACTGACTCTAATTTCTTTGATCATAAATATGTTCAATGTCCGTTAATATATTACGTGATATAAAATATACATTTTACATGTATTTAACAAATTAACAGTCTAAAATTTATTATATGATTAATCATCATTATTAAGATTATAATAAACAATTTAAAAAATTAACCTTTATTTACATTAAAATTCAATGACATCAAGTACATGAATAAATTGTTTTTAAAGGTTAAGTGATATAAAGCAATTGTTTCGATCTTGATTATATTACGTAGCTTCTTATCAAACGGTATCTAATCTAATGTATCGAGTCCAGTGTAATAAAAGCCTGGAAACGTTTTAACAATAGCTGCATAACTTGCTCATTAGGTTAATTGAGGTGTAAATATTCGCCGGCGCGGATTTAATTGCGACGAAATGATTTTTATTTAGTAAAAGAAAGTTTGACCTAATAAGCCTTGACTCTTAGACACCAGTCGCGTTCCGTGTGTACACAATTTAACCTCACTCCGCGCGACGCACCGAGTTCGAACGTGAAAAAGGGGAAATAAGCTGAAAGGAAACGATGTGGTTGTTCAAGAGGGTGCCGTACCACTTACCGAAAGCGAGGGGTGAGTTTTACAATTTTTCCACCAAGATTTCCCGTCGAAAAGGCACTAAACATCACAGACAAACGGACACCTCCCGCGTATTATTTCTAATTAAAGACCTTCGGATTACCGTTTTCCCGCCTAATTTTTACGCAATGAGTTAAGTCGAAAGAACTGGTGTTTATTAATATGAATAATAGATAATTTTATTTATAATGGTCACAAGTTGTACGTAAATATCGTTTGACCTTGAACGAGACAGTGAAAACATTGGTCCGTGAAATGGGTCTAATTTATGTTTTATTAAGAAATTATTGTTTTGCGGTTGAGAATGGATAATATCCAACATTTATTTATAATTACACGTACAGAACCAACCGAACGTGAGCGCGCAGAGAAATAATTGCGAAAGTTATGGAAAACACGATAAACGTTGCAAATAAAGAATTGCAATTGTTTTGTAAAACTTTTTGAGAGTACATATTTAATTTAATGTTTGTAACAATTATTGCAGTCCCGGGTGGCGTTGGAATCAAAAACGTAGGTCGATTGTTACATGTTGCAAATAAATGAACTGACATTTTAATTGTCAAACATAACTTAAATGTGCATTAAAAATGTCAGTTCATTTATTTGCAACATGTAAGAATCGACCTACGTTTTTTATTCCAACGCCACCCGGGACTGCAATAATTGTTGGACACCCGTTATAATTTTTTCTTTGTTCAGGTTAGTTTAATGTATTTTGTTTTTATTCCTTTTTTCACTTGTTTATTCCATCATTTTGTGTGTGTTGCTGTTTCGTTGTATTTTTTTGTTGTAAATGAATTAAATTGATTTTGTTTTGTTTTTGCATTTTTTAAGGGATTAGTTTTTTTAATTTTTGCCATTTTTTATTTATTTTTGAAAAGGTTTATTATTCTTTTGGTTCTTCTTTACCTTTTTGTTTTCGATTTGTTTTTAATTTGCATGAATTATTAATAAGGTTAGATTGTTTATTGACATGTAATGTGTAATAGTATTATGTTTATTAGGGATACAGTTTGTTATTCCATTTTACTTAATTATTTTGTTTTTATCATTATTTGTTTGGTTATAAATAAGTTTACATTTTTTACTTACTCTTTGTCTTTTTGTTTTGAATTTAATTTGCATGAGTTATAAATAAGGGTAGATTGTTTTGTTTTACCTTTTCTTTTGTTTAATATTTTCATTTTCTTCTGTGTTTTGTTTTAAAAATATTAAGTTATTTTTTTTCATATTTATTTTTTGTTTTAATCATATGTTATAATTAATGTTAAAGTTTTGTTTTCTCTAACTTTTCATATTATTCTTTTGATTTTATCATTTTGTTTTTATTTCGTATTAGTGCTATATTTAAAAAAAATGTTGCAATCAATATTTTTGTTTTTCGCCTTCAGTTTTATTCTTTTGTTTATATTTCTTATCTTTATTTTGTTTCGAGTACGTATTACTGTTTTGTTTTTAATAAGATTAAAGTTACACACACACACACACACACAAAAGAAACAAATAACACCGCAGAAGAACCACGTGGTCGATAGTCAAACACTACTACTTACTACTAAGATGAAATTATTTTCCTACATCCTCTTTACTTTCTAAAATATTATTTTCATTTGGTTTAGCTTTTGTTTTATTTTATTTTAAATACAGGATGAGTTTTTTAGATGTTCTCTATGGGGATATTTGAAACTATAAGAGATAGAAAAACGGTTAAATGGGGAACGAAGCGTAGATTTACGAGACGAATAAAATTCTACTTTCAAAATTTTCAAAAAGTCAAGGATAACTAGATATTTTGAATATGTCAATTTTCCATTTTTTCAAATCAATATATCTTGGTTATTATAATAGATAGAAAAAAAACTGTAAACGACAAAGTTTTAGATAATTTTATGCAGATTAATAAAAAATATTCAGAAAATGTATATCGCCATTTTTTTCCCAGATATGACGAAAAATTACATTTTTTTTAATGGAAACCATAGTATGCTGCTTTTCATTTTTGTTTATCTCTGAAAAAAAAAATTGCAGTATTGTAATTATTATAAACAACTGCAATTGTTTTACATTTACTTTTTTCGTGGCTAACATTTTTTTTATTTATAATAAAACTTAAAATGACTATAATTCACTAACTATGTCATATGTGATATTGGATTAAAGAGAAACAATTAATCTAAAAACAAAACACTAACAAAGTAAAGATATGAAATAAAGACAAAACTAAACTAAACAACAAACTAAATTAATAAAATGAAAAAAATAAATAAAAGTAATAAAAAATAATGACCAAACTAGAAAATAAATTGAAAGATGAGAAAAAAAACTATACAGGGTGGGTATAGTTTTTTTTCTCATCTTTCAATTTATTTTCTAGTTTTGGTCATTATTTTTTATTACTTTTATTTATTTTTTCATTTTATTAATTTAGTTTGTTGTTTAGTTTAGTTTTGTCTTTATTTCATATCTTTACTTTGTTAGTGTTTTGTTTTAAGTAGGTTTAAACATTTTGTTTTATTCTTGTCACCTTTTTTTTTTTGTTTTTAACTGTTTTGAATCTAGATAAAATGTGTTGTGGTAGGTCGGGGGTGCGCTTGATCAATTCTTGTCTCGCTTAGGATAATCCATAATATATTGAGGTAGGTCAAGAGTTTGCTAGTTCAATGCATTATCCGTTGGGGTCGGTTAGGACTACGACAAATTAATGCAATCGTTCTAATAGTAATGACGATTTTGAGGAGTAAAATAACTATTGAAATTTGTTTAAAAAATTTATTTAAAATCCGCCGAAAACAAAAATTACAATTAAAAAATAAAATGGCAATAATAAGGTAAAACAAAAGAAAAAATTGAAGTTGGAAATTATTGTTCAAGAATACACGATCATTAATTTCTACCCTCCATTTTATTTTGTTATTAACTTTGCTCTTGTTTTTCTAAATGTTTTGTTTCTTTTGGAAGCAGCATTGATGATCTATATTTATGGGTTTGAGTGGAAGATCCTTCGAAGGAGTGAACTCCGACCGTCCTTCAAACTTTTGAGTAAAAAGTTTCCTCTTGTATGGTTTTTTATTGTTTTAAAACAAACTGAGTTTCAACTGTTTTCTGTTTTTTTTTTTCAATTGGTTTTTGATTCATGATATGTATTTTTCGTGGAAGTAGAGAAAAGATTTATTTATTTATTTATTTTAAAATAAATAAATGTATTAATAATTAACCAAACTAAACGAGCATTTAAGTGTTTTGTTTGAAAATTTTGAACTATTTAATACGATTAATTAAATTAAATCTTCTAATTATTTAATTGTATGTATTTAAATAACAAATTTAACATTTCATTTGTTTATTTGAATAACAGACTCCTAGCATACATCAATCAATAATACAATGTCTAGCGTAGCCTTGATCTATCTCAACACATTTTATCTGTTTCGGCGTAATCTTGGCCAATATTTTCTATATTTAATTGAAGATTTTTTATTTGCCATTTTGTTATTAGTTTTGCCTTTGTTTTTCTTTCAAATATTTCTTTTTTTTCGCATGCCATCATCATTTTGTTTTTAGTTTGAATTCTGTTTTAAAATTCGAAAAATATATGACGACGTTGATACTATTCAACTCCAATTAGGACAATCTTCCAATAACTGGGTGAATGATCAAACAATATCAGCAATTTCTAATTCCGTTTCAAGTGAAGCCATTGTAAAGTTACCGATAGAAATAGCAGAAAATATAACCTATTGTTATTTAATTTATCTGAATCAAATTAAGTTGAAATCAGCAACAGGACAAAACACGATCTTGAAGAAGTTGCTGCCATCTTGCAACCACTTGGTAATTTTCCGGCCCCTAAATCATTGTTTCGGCTAGGAAATAAGATCGGATTCAACTCAAGGCCACTCAAATTAATCTTCGATGAGAAGGAAACAGCCGCTAAAATCTTGAAAGCTTCTTGCAAAATATCCGGTAGTAATATAAAATTTAAAAGGGACCAAACTGTCGTGCAAAGAAACCACTTAAAGTTATTGTATGCAGAATTAAATGACCGTCAAAAGAATGGTAAATCTAATTTAAAAATAAAATCTATATACGACAATCCGACTATCTTAGTACTACTAAGATGTTCATCATCTTTCTGCGAGTGTGCAGTTGAGTAAGACCAACATATTGACATGATTGTTGGGGCGTAAGATATATTCCAGAAATACTTAATTTATAAGCTATGAAATTCGAAAATTTGTATTGTTCAGATTCCAACCTGTCTACATGAGTTTTGTAGAGTGGTGACCATATAAGGCAGCAGGAGTCCAGGTGTGACCTGAAAAGTGAATTATAGAAAATCACTAGATCACGTATATTAGCGAAATCAGATGTACAACAATCCCAAGCATTTTATTAGCTTTGTTATATGTAGCTTGTATGAAAGTTTCGAATCCACAGCACACCGAGGTCCTGAATATTAGTTACTTTGCAAAGAGGAATATTGTTTAATTTGTAATTGTATATATGTTGGTAATTTACTGGGCGAAAATGGCCTTAACTTACATTTGCTTATATTTAGTGTCATGTCATTACATGTGCACCAGTCTTGTATTAACAATAAATAATTATAGAACAATCATGCATGTTGTTGATTTGAATAAATATCTTTAGATCATCCGCGAATAGTAAGTGAGAGCAAGTGAGAACATCGGACAAATCATTTATGAAAATCGAGAACAGCAATAGGAACCCCCGATGTTGCACATATGGTATTGGAAATGAATCCATTAATCTTCACGAATTGGACTCTCTCGGTTAAGTAAGATCCAAGCCATTTGAGTGATCACATATAACATACGCATGAAGTTTATGTAATAATATTGAATGATTAACAGAGTCAAAAGCTTTGCTGAAGTCAGTATATATTGAATGGTCTTCAGCTCCACTTTCAAATTCTCGGACTATATAATCTGTGAAAATAAAAAGATTAGTTTGAGTGGATCGACTATTGTAAAACTCGTGTTGATTTACACTAATAATATATTTAAAAGTACTGAATAACTGAGTAAACATTCGTTTTTCAAAGATTTTGGGTATAGCGGATAATATGGAGATAGGTCTGTAATTTTTAACATTAGATTTACTGCCTGATTTGTGAATTGGGGTTATAAAGGCAGGTTTCCGTATATCAGGCAAGATTCCAGAACTTAATGATAATGAAAATAATTGATGTAGAGGCATATATAATGAATTACGACAATTGCGAAGAACTATGGAAGGTATATTATCAGGACCTGGGCCAGTAGTGATTCTTAACCAAGAAAGTTCATGTAATACTTGATCTTTAGTTTTAGATATGCTGTTAAGATTGATTGATATATGAGACGTAAAATTTGAGTTTATTGTGGTATTAGTTTTGTATACTGAAGAAAAATAGGCTGCAAATAAGTTCGTAATTTCTTGACCAGTCGAAGCACTATCTTCGTTCGTGAGACATAATTAGGGGTACCCCTGATTATTTATTCTTTTGGTGAATGAAGGTCCAAAAAGCCTTTATGTTCTTTATTGTCCAAAAACTGTCTGTATCATAAACTAGTCTCAGTTTTACACAGTTTTCTTAAATTTTTGAATAAGTTATAATCCAGAGTATTAGAAGAAAGTTTCCACTTTTGTGAGCTTTCTTTTTAGACTGTATCACATTGATTTTTTTTCTTTTGAGAACCAATTAGGATAACACGTGTGGTTTGTACGTTTCTTATTGACATAAGGGTCAACTACAAAGTAAATTATGTTATAAAACATTTGTGTTGCCTTGTTAATATAGATGGGACCAAACCACACATGATAAAAAGTTATTGATATTATCAAAATTGGCTCTACTGAAATCGTGTTTAAACTTATAATTATCTTCAAGTATCGCACATTCATTTACAGGTATATCAACGATTAGTGACGGATGATGATGATCTGGTGAAATAATTGGTAAACATTCATTAACTGTTAGGTAATTATAATTTGAAAGACATAGGTCTAGTATAACATCATTAACATTTTTAATAGAATTGAATTGGTTCATACTAATAGAGCTAAAACTATCGCAAAAGAGAACTTCGATGGCAGAATACACATTCGTTATAGTTAAGCCCTAACTATCAGGTTCAATAATCACCAATAGTTATTATTTTGTAGTCACGGTAATCTACAGTAATTTTTTCTAACGTTTTATAAACATTTTCATAAATAGTAAAGGAAGCATTTGGAGGAATGTAACAGCAACATATTATAAGTTTCGCAGAGCCTATGTTGATTTTTATTGAGACCATTTCCAGATTATTATTAGATTCTATTCTGATAGATTGAATATATTTTTTTGATAGCAAGAAGCACACCACTTCCTCTGACTTTATTACTTGTTAACACTGAACGATCAGTTCTGTATACCACATAACGACTATAAATAATTTCACTGTCTACGATGAAATCATGTAGCCAAGTTTCCATTATGGCAAGTATACTTTAATCTTCAGATAGGGAGGAGTTCAAAACATTAACTAATTTTAAACGAACACCTCTTACATTTTGGTAATACAGCAACAGGCTTTGCGTAGCTTTATTCACAATTGTGGATTTGTTTTCTGAATTTTTCCAGTTATATCTGCTTTATTACGACGACGAGGAAAAAATTCCTTTACCGCAAGCCCGGCTGGCCATAAACTCGGTTCTAAGAGTTTTTTAACAAGTGACTGTTTCACTCCTAATTTGTATGGCAAGTTCGAAACACTTGCTATCATTAATATTCAAAACCTTCTGAACATGATCCATAGGTATGCCAAAAATATTCCCAAATTATATCTTCAAGTTAGCGTTAGTTAAATGGCACTTTTTTTTTCTTTTCGATTGTTTTAAAGCAAACAGTTTTCGGTCTTTTCGACTGTTTTTTAGTGGTAATACTGTTATGGTACTGGCCAACCATCCAACTAACGTTGCACACAACCGGCAGGCGTTTTTAGGAGTTTTAACAAAATCTCAAATGATTTTTTTAGTAGAGTTTCATGTGTTTTTATTTTAAACAAATTCTATTTTTATTCTTAAGAAAAATTTCAAATGTTTTTTTCTGTGTAAAACTGATTTTAAGTAAATATCAGAGAGTTTTTTTTATAAATTAGTTTTTGTACTCAAAAAATTATACTATACAACTATTAAGACTTTTTTATTGTATTTTTTTTAATTTCAACTGTTTAATTTATTTTTCTTGGTAAATTTTAAGTAAATTAAAAAAAAAATGTGACATACTCTTAACCTACCCCAGTGAATAATACATTGGACTAGCCAACTATTGACGTACCACAATATATTATTCAGCGTATTCCCGACCTATCACAACACGTTTGATCTGACATGTATTTCCCTTCTTATCAACATTTTTCATTTGGATTTTATTACTCTTTTACTTTAATTTATTATAGTTTATCTCTTATTTTCCATTTCATCATTTTGTTTTTTTCCTTTATTATTGCCATTTTGTTATTAGTTTTTAAATTAGTTTAGAAAGTTTTTCAACTTTTTCAAATTTTCATTTTCCTGAGAAATTTTCAATTTTTTGTTTGTAAAACGGTTTTCAAATAAATTTTAAAGTTCATATTTTTATTTTAGGTAAATATGTTCCCGGCGTCGCGGATGTTATGCTGGATTATTCAAAGTCTGGCATCTTCATGCGTTTGTACTATCCAACGGAGAAGAAAATTTCAATAGAGGTATACTTTTGATCTCAGCTCCAAATCGTTTGTATCGTTCAATCGTTTTAGTCACATCATGAAAAATGGGTGGAGGCAATCCCAGATTATGAATATCTAAGAGGCATTTCCAACGTCATCATGATCCCATCGATGATTATGTGGTTAATTTGGCTTAAATCAGGTAATTATTGTAATACCTTATTAAATTAAATTTCGAAATCTAAGTTACCATATAAAACATCTTTACTCATCAAGTGTGCTGAAAAATCTAATGTTTTTATTTATATTTGTTTACATTAATAAATTATGCTAATTTAATTAAGTGATTAAAATGTTACCATGTAAGTATATGTTTACGTTTTTAAATACTGTACCGAGCGTGTATGAATACTAACATTTGATTGTTGTGTTGTGTAAGGAAAACTTCGAATACCGGCATTGTACGGAGAGAAGGTGAAAACCGACGAGAAACTGAAGTGCATAATTTTTTCGCACGGTCTGGGCGCACTGAGAAGTTTCTATTCGGCTATTGGCATTGAACTTGCCTCCAGGGGTTACTTGATGGCGGTAATTGAACACAGGTATGATGCTTCTTTTGGTGACCCACTGTAACACTTACATAAATGCTTATTTTAATATTAAAAATGGTGTGATGATATCATGTTACTTTCCCCGTGCTTTTCTCAAAGGTAAAAAAAGTAGTCTAATAATAGTAATTATATATTTATATCCATGATACAGTAAGTAATTATGATTAATGAAAATTAATACATCATTCATTAAATACGTAATTTAAAACTTACAATCAAAAGTTGTACTTACATTTATAATGAAACCAATTCTGGGGTAAGGAATGTTTTCTTTTCCCTTGCAAATGTTTTATGAATTGGAAGGTGAAATAGAGACCACCCACCTACTATACATATATACAATGCTGGGAAATTACTGGACACCAGATTCCTTGGGCCAAAATATCATGATTTATATATGAAAATGTTTTGTCATTTGGCTCGCGACAATTGGGAAATCTTTCCTTATTATACTCATGATGATGGTTGCGACCGTTATTACGTGGTAATTCATTATATAAACACTTAAATAAAACACCACTAAAATTCTAGTGCTAAAAAAACATAGTAAGTGTTTTATTTAAGTGTTTATTTCTCTATACAATCAAAAACTTTCCAAACATTTTCCTTGGCAAAATCCAAGTACAACATATATGTTTGTTCCGAATAAGAATAATTATAGACCATAATGACAATTAATTCTCAGTACGTGTATCTACACGTTAATTTATATTATACACAATTAACTTTTGCTAAACAAAAGAAAAGCTGTACATTCAATCACCTGGTAAACTAGATTTAGTTTTAACTAGATAATATAAAGTTGTATTTCACTTTTTGTGGCAAAGCCGTAGAAGATATCAAACGTTATTAAGAGATAAAAAACGTTGAAATAAAATAATCTAAAGTGGTATTTTTAATGTTTTTGTAAAGTACGGCATCAAAAAAATATTGTAATTTTTATGTTGTGGTACTACTTTTTTTTGATAGTTCTTGTCTATCAACAATGACCATAATAACTGAAAAGATGTGTTATATTATGAGAATAAACTATACCAAATTTCAACTCGATCGAAAATAGCTTTCAATTGTTATAAACAAAATCAAGAAAATATCCGTTGTTTATTTTCAATTTTTTCATAATATAATATATTTTTTGGAAATTTCAACAAAATTTCGGAAACTATAAGAGATAGAACAGTTAGTTTTAAGAGACGAATAAAATACTTTCAGGGTTTTCAAAAAAGTCAAGGCTAACTAGATACTTTGAAAAAAGTAACAAGTGTCAATTTTTTCAAATCAATATATCTCGGTTATTATGCCAGATAGAAAAAAACCGCAAAAGACAAAGTTGTAGATAATTTAATGCAGATTAATAAAATATAGCCAGCAAATTTTTATCGCCTTTATTTTCAGAGATATGACGCAAACTTACATTTTTTTAATGGAATACATAGTTAGCTGTGACCTCATTCTATAGATTATTTTTTTCTCTTTAATAGAAAATTTTGTAATTTACTGGAAATATCAAATATCAAAACAATTCAATTTTAGAAAATGAAAAAAAAAAATGATTTCAATTTTTAATAAAGTTAAGCAACTGTATTTTTTTAAAGCTTTCCTTTCTAAAATAAATTTAAAATGGATCTATAATACAAAAATAACTATTTATAATACAAAATAGTTATTTTTGTATTATAGATAGTATTTAAATTAAATATCAGAAAGGTTTTAGCTGTTTTTTATAATAAATTTAAAAAAAAAAACATAATTTCTTTTTCAACTGTTAATTTAATGGTGTTTTTTTTGGAAGAGAACTTAAATCGTTAAAAAATCGTATGTCTCCTATTTGAAAATTTTTTAATAATAACTCAACTTTTTAATATTTAAAAAAATGATAAAAAGTATTTTTATGCAAATTTTAATTTTTTTATGAAGTTGGTCTTCTAGTTTTGTTTTTTAATCAATCTTTTAATTTATTGCTTTAATTATATAATTTCAACGAAAAAACAAAACTTTTTCTCTTTAAATTTTCAATTTTATTTTTTTAATTTTTGGATAGTAAGCTAAAGAATAATAAACATAAACTGATTTTTGCCAAAATTTAGATTGATTTTGTAAACAAAAAACTGATTTAAGTAAATTTTGAATTGTTTTTTTAACTTTTAATATGAGGTGCCTAGTTTGAGTGTTCAACACTTTCAATAAATTTTCGATTGTTTTTAACATCTTGTTAACAAATTAAGCAAATTTCCTTTCTTTGGATCTATTTTAAAATAACTTTTCAACCGTTTTATTATCTCTATTTCTAACGAATTATAGTTTTCATTTTTCATCTGTTTTCACCAAATTGTTTCAATTGTCTTTCATAAAATCACTGTTTAAGTAAATTTTAAATGAATTAGTTTTCAATTTTTTTATAGCATTTAAGAAAAACTAATTTAAATCGTATTTCAACTGTTTTTTTACTTTTTTGAGCAAATGATCTCAATTTTTAGAAATTAATTTTTTTAACTTTTAAATTTTTTTGCTACTTTTCCAGCGTATTTAAATCTTAAAACATTATTTTCTAAAGTTTTCAACCGTTTTTACCATTTTTCTTGTTACATGAAATACTTTGAAATATTTTTTATAATGTAATTATTTAAAGTTTAATTTCAAATTGTCAACTGTTTTAGCAAATATTTAATTGTTTAATAATTAAGTAACTTTTTGAGCGATTTTTAGAAACTTTTTTCAAGAAAGTTGGTTGCCTTAAGCAATTTTTTTTCATTATTTATATTTTATACTTTCAAATATTTGATTATATTTACTGATGTTTTAAACTAAATTTCAATTGTTTTTGATAAAATAAAATTTTAAACTGTTTATTTTTAAACAATAACGTTTTTGTTTAATTTTCCAAGATGTATCACGCCGCAACCATCAATCAATTGTTTATTTTTAGTGATTTTTTAAGTACCATTTTTTGAAAGGTTGTTTTAATAAATTTACACCAGTTTTTTTAAATTTATTATTACTGAATTTCCATCAAGGCTATTTTTACGAAAATTTCAATTGTTTTTTTGTACAATGAGAAAAATTTTTAATTTTTATTTATAGAAAATTTTCAACTATTTTTTTTTCATGATTTTCCATTGTATTTTTAAGAAAATTAAAACTGTTAAATCAAATTTTTCACTGTTTTTAAATAAAATGCCAATTATAATAAACAAATTATAAAATGTGATTTTCAATTTTTTTAACTAAAATGTTAATGGTTGTTAGTTTTTAATAAAGAAAAAACTGTTCGTAAATTTTATTTTGTTTTCAGTTAGCAAAGTTGAATAGCCATTTTTGAATAATTTTTAAATATTAAAAATAAAATTTTTAAGAAAATTAAAACTGTTAAATCAACTTTTTCCTTTTCAAGAAAATTTTCAATGTTTTTAGGTTAAATTTAAACCAATTTAAAAACAATAAGATTGTCAGAAACATTTTTTAACAATTTTATTACTAAAATGTCAATTGTTTCTAAAAGAAATTAGGAAAAAAAAACTGATTTAAGTACATTTTAAAATGTTCCTTTAAGTTTCAACTGTTGCTGTTAGCAAATTTTAAACTGTTTGTAGATCGTTTGTTTTAAGAGGTTTTAAATAAAACATGTATATATCTTTTTTAATCTAATTGTAAAACACTAAGCAAAAAAAAACAATTGAAATTGAGTAAACAACTGATTCGTCATTCAGTGACATGTGCCTTTCATATTAATTTTTCTCGAAAATCTTGCATCAAACGCGAATAATCTAATTATAAATTACTCATTTTATTATTCTCTATTTATTATATAATTTTTAATAAAATTTTTAAAAAAACAAATAAAAATATTTATGAAAATTTTCTTTAATTAAAAGTTGTTTCGCATTTAATTATCTATGACTAAAAACCAAAAATAAAGGTCTCACCTACTTTGATCTTTTGATAAAGAATTAAAGCTCAGGTTTATAGTTTTACGAGTAGTTAGAAGTCTTACAAGCGATTTTTGCAATACTGGGTCCACGGAAAGACACACACACATTCATTTTAAATTGTTAATATGGTATATAGAGACCTCGAAACGCATATTCCAAAATATTTTCGCGAATTTCATACTGGGAAAGTAAATGTTTCTTGCCACCATACATCATATTACTTTCTTCTGTTTTCAAACCTTTTCAATTATAACATTACAATTTTCATAAAAATTATACATGTCATATTGTTTATTCAAATTTAATTTTATTGAATTAATTCACATAGTAATTGTGTAAATAATTCACATTTTGTATAGAGACGAGTCTGCTTGTTACACCTATTATTATAATTCCAAAGAGGACGCTGTCAAGGACAAGAAAATTAATATCGAGTTCAAAAAAGTGCCCGTGGGAAAGGGACACTACGAGAAGAGACATGAACAGGTAACATTTCTATTTATTTTTCATACAACTAGCTTGTGAAGGCTTGGACTTTCATGGTTTACTTATGTGATAAAAATACGATAATGTAGATAGAAATAGTGAAAGGAATTGAAATTAACGTGAATAATTAAATATATAATAATTTCAATAGTTTCACACTATGTGGTAGTTCAATTTAAAGAATACAACTAAATAGTGATATGAAATGAAAGTATTTTATTTACTCTTTAAAAAGTTTCACAAAATATCGATAGCTCAGTTTATTTTGAAATTGTTTATTGTTTTTTGCTTGAATACAAAGTTTTTTAATGTGTGGCATTGAATACAAAATTATTTTCTCTTTTACTGTGACCCTTTATAATAAAGTGGGAGTTTGTATACGACAGTTGTCACTGTTGACAGTTTCATAAGTTTCAATGGTTTATTCACTCAATTAAGAAAATCAGTGCAATGTTTAGACAATAGAGGTAAAACATAGGAAGTTTGGAGACACCGATTGTTTGGCAACTGGTTTAAGTAAAGAAACATCGCTATGTGACTAAAGTTTCTAATACATATGTCAATAATAAAATATATAAGTCCTTTACGTTGTAGATAATTCACTAATAAATAGAAAAAACACGAAAATATATTCGTAAATTCTACAACAAATGAGTCTTATTAAGACTACAAGAACAAATCACTTTTGAAACAACTACTTCTCTAGCTAATACTAGAATTAGCTAGAGAAGTAGTTGTTTCAAAAGTGATTTGTTCTTGTAGTCTTAATAAGACTCATTTGTTGTAGAATTTACGAATATATTTTCGTTTTTTCTATTTACATATGTCAATTGTTGTCTTCATGGTGTCATCCATTACGTGGATGAATATCCGATTGTATAAAAGTTGTATGTACTAGAAGGATTTTCTCTCTTCCTCTGCAAATTTCAGTGACTCAAGTAACAAAAAACAGCATGAATAATGTTTTGTATTTAAAATATTAATAAGAGTCAAATAAATTATTTTAACACAAGTGAAACAAAACCAGGAGTTTTAATCAAATTTATTCATCATATAGTATAACATTTTCTCTAGAGTGTGAGTTTTAGTTTTCATTATATAACAGTGTTTATTTTTTTCAGGTCACGTACAGAACGGAGGAAATGTGTAAAGCCCTTGACTTTCTTGTCAACTTAAATTCCGGCACAGTTCCACACAATGTATGCGACGATTTGCTCAATGGTCAAGAATCACAGTTCAAATTGGGCGATCTAGTGGGAAAAATCGATGTAGATAATTTAATTATAGGGGGACATTCATTCGGTGCGGCGACGGCTTTAAACACACTAGCAATGAGGCAAGAATTAAAGTAAGTGTCATTTTAATTTAAGCTCTCTTACTGATACACCCTGTATGTATTCAAATTATTATACTTATTTTACAAATTAATTACTATTTTCTAGAATACAATGTACTTATTATAAATAAGTGATATAAAATTGCAGATTAGGCCTGATTTTGGATCCTTGGATGTTTTCAGTTAAGGATGACCGGCTGGAGACCAAAATCACGAAACCTTTGCTTTTTATAAACACACAAACATTCCATATTAAAACCAATATTCAATCCTTGGCATCATTCTTATCCGAGGAGAACGAGTCTAGAGAAATGTACACATTATTGTAAGTACCCTATCAAATTATGTTACTGTTTTTAATGCAGAAAAAGAAACAAACGTTTTATCAATGGTTTGGTAAAATATCCATGACTCAACATTTTGTAAAATAATGTTACAATAGCAATTTAATTAATGTGAATGATTGTAACTACATGATTATCCGTATTAAAACACAAATTGGATACACTTACAACGATTTAATGACAATTACTTGTCATTATCATCTTAAGAAATAAAGCATAGATATTTAGAGGTTATGCATAGAAAGTAGAGCCAATTATAGAAGTATCACAGCAAGGTATTGACGGGTAACTGTTTTCAGCGCACCTTGCGAGACTTTCTCCAAGTCAGTACTATTCCGACTTCAAATTCAGTAAATTATTACTAGTGATTGCAATATTTAAATCAACTGTATAACTTACCTTTAACCACTTGCACTACAAGCATTTCATAAAAAAGCAATCAGAACACACATTATAAGTTTACACATATTTTTGAGCGAATATAGGACTAATAATCGCAAAATAATAACATTGTAATGATTATAATATTCATTGAAATATTACAATCAACGGATTATAACCTACAAAACATGAGCATAACTACAACAATGGATAATGAGTAGGAGCCAATGAGAAAACAACAAATTAGATATCTGTAATATGACTGGCGCCCTCAATGAGACTTTCTTTAACTAAACAACTCCGTAAGAGGGAATATAACCACTACTGAAACTGACAACTGATTTCCACAATAAATAAGAATATGTTTTATGTGTTTTCCTAACAAAATTTATTACATGTATGCTAATTTTCACATTTTTTCACGGGTTTTCAAAAATCATAAATAGCCTAAGGAATAACCTCTTTAATTTTTGCCGTATGTTTAATAAACACCCTGTATATCTTTATTCTGATTACTGTTACAGATATTTCTTTAAAGGTTTGAATTTATGACACACATTATCTGTTGCCTGTTATTGTAAAGACAATTTATTGATAAAACTAAACTCAAGAGCTTTGTTTTACCACAATTTTTCTATAATTTCAAGTGACTATAGTTTCGACTAAGAGATAACCATTTTCAAGCTTAAAGTAACCTCAAAGTATGAATTACATATTTCCTTATATATATATATATATAATCGTAGACCCCTTCTACCACTTTAGCGGTGTTGGGGATATTTCCTTATTTATATTCGTAATTTGTGGTTATTTGAAGTAGGACAATGACTACATATTTGTCAAATTTGTAATTCTACAAATATGGAGGATATTAATTTCTACTGAACAATAATATTCAATTTAAATTATTAAATTACTTAACAATAATATTAAATAACATCCAATAAATATTAGTATAATTAATTATTTTCTTCCATTGTAGAAAAACAACACACGAAATCCAAACGGACTCAGTTTTCATCGCTGGATACTGGTTAAATTGGTTTATGGATAAGATAGACCCTAGGAAAGGTTTGCTGCTCAATAATTCATTAATGTTGAAGTTTTTGAAACAGCACACCGGACACAGAGAAGAGATCAAAGACTGTGAAGATGCCTTGGAGGAAAATAAAATTTTCGTGGCTTCCGGTTTGACTAAACCATGGGCTTAATTTAAATTTTTGGATTTTTTTATAAGACTGTTTTATTGTAATAGGAAATTATATATTTTTTTATTGGAGTGGTGGAGATAATGTTAAGTATACCTATAGTGCTGGGTAATGTTCTTATACTTTATAATATATTATTAAATAAATTTACAAAAAAACACATTGAGTATAAAACATTTGAAATATAGGTAGTGGGAAGTATATTACGAAAAGTATAATTGCAGTGGCTCAATATATTAGTTGGTTTATTCTCGGATAAACTTTTAAATGAATAATTAACACAGTTATATTGGAGGTTCTGAAAAGAAATTTTCCCTGTGTGTTTTAACCCAAAATAAAAAAAATCAATTTATTTAGTTATTCTTGTTCATTTACACTGAATTGAAAAATTCACTATGTTTTAACCACAATTCAGTGTAAGTATGGATTAGCATGTACAGTCCATTCGCAACTGTTCTCTTTATTTGTTCATTTATGTTATTGTCTAAATGTGATTCCAATACAATGGTTAAAATGTTTCAATAAATAATACACAAAGAATTAACAGCAGGCCCATGTTCCTATTGGTTTAATTGAATAAATAATATGGAAAGAATAACAAGTAGAATAAAATAATAAAAATTGAATCACTTTAAAATTTGGTGCAGATCTTGAAGGCGAAGTTCACGGGTTCATGTGTTTTTCCACCCAAACCATTACTCTTGTTAGCTGGAGATGATATACATCAAACGACCGTAGCCACTAAGGCAATATTTTAACCATTTCTGGAATATTTAGCTTCAATTTTTGAAGACCTTATTTTATGTGCTTATGTCAGTGTGACTTTTGTATGTTATAGCGTTGATTGAAATATTTCAATCAATGGTTATACTATATTAAATTAATTACATGATTAAATAGGTACCATAAGTTATATTTATCTGTTGCCTCTCCAAGTATTAGAATTACTATTATGGTTTCTATTGCCCTCACTTACTTTCATTTAATTTATGGAATATAAAAACTTCTACCGTGTGTTCAACAATGTTTGATAGGCGTTTGAATTTGCCACTCATTAAATAAGCTTTTACGGTTGGTACTTACCAATGGCAGGACTTGAGGGAATTTAGAGAAGTAAAAAAAATTTCATTGTTGATAGGAATTTGCTTCTACGTTGCGTATTCCCGTCCAAAAATATGCTTCAATAATGAACTTATTGTGGAGCTCAGTGAAACGCAAAACCGATTATAAAGCACGAAATACCGCAATGACACTTGATGCACGGACGCCAATGAAAAAACAAACAAATTCGTAGGCAAGATACCAACATTTTAAAAATGAAAAACACGCGCCAAATTAAACGTCCATCAAACATTATTGAACGCAGTTGATAGTAGCAAATGCAATTTTCTACTAAAAATTATGTTTACATTTCTATTTATTTAATTTGAAATTCCTTGTATATTTGAATTAAAACATAAATATGGTTCTATATTATTATAATCAACTTCATTACATGGTTTGATTAATAAAAGTAATTTTAAAATTTACTTTATAATTCAGAGACAATTTCCCGCCAATTTTAACCAAATTTACTTTAACTTTTATGTATTTATTAAAATCATAAATTCAGTGCAATCAATTGGAATTTTTATTTGAATTACATACAAAAAGTAATAAATACTTAAACATTGTTTATATTAGCATTTGCATAGCATTTCCATATAATTTTAAATGTAAACCATAGAAAATATATTGTCACATCTATTCTATTTCTATGATGTAAACATAACCTGTTTGATTGTAAACATTTCCAAACAAGTTGGTGCTGTACGTGTATTAAAATGTATGAGGAAAACCACATCAAATTCTTGCAAGTTATGCTTCGTTTCGGGTGTAGGTCATTGGATTCGGCCGAAGAATTCTGCAGTAAATGTAAGAATTTTTGTTATAACCTATAATTTGGGGGATGTAATTTTAAAATGATGAAACAGTTAAGTAGTGATTGATAGTAGTAGCCACTGAGGGTTTTGATTGGTAATTTTAATTTATTTGTATTCAAAACAAAAGAATATTGGAAAATTAAAAATAATGTTCATTATATTAGCCGAATGTAAGGTCCGATGCTACTTGGGAAACAGACCGTCTTCATTACAATACCTGTGTCAGTGCTTTTCATCCTTCAAACTACAGTCTCCATTTAACTGTCATACAAATGCAGGATCCTTTTTCATTCGTGTCGTCAGTACTTTGCCTCTAAAATTAGCAGAATTAATTTATATTTCTTGTATGATGGCGGCGTTCACTTGGTGGTGCATTTTGATAAAGAGTTTAAATATAACACTTTATAACTTTGTTTTACCACTATATTTTGTATAATATATATATATCACTTTATGTTTGATAATGATCAGCTTATGATCGAAACTAGTCACAGTTATGCAAAATATAGTGGTAAAACAAAGTTATAAAGTGTTTTATTTATACTTTTTAATTTATATTTATTCGCCTGATGAAGCTACAGTGTGGCGAAACAATTGTTGCACATTTAAAGCAATAAAAAGTGTTTTGAAAATTTCAGTGTTGTTTTTTACTTACTAACAATTACACAAGTGAATATGAATTTTCAGCGCATAACAGCCTCATCAATTAATATACCATATTTCTTACAATAATTATTGTGGTAAAAAACATAGTAAGTGTTTTATTCAGTGCTTATGACAACTTGGTCGTATCAATATTGTAATTATTTTATTGATACAATTCGATTTATATGCAAATTTTTGAAATAATTTGCAACTGATTTATTTTCTATTATTTATTATCGAATTTTTGAATAAAACTATTTCTTTTTCTTTTGAAGTATTGGTTTTGATTAGTTACAACAGAGTTAATGTCATTTTTTAAAATTGTTTTTATTCAAAATGTTTTTTTTAAGAAAATCCCTTTTCTGTAATTTTGGACAAAATTTAAAACTTTATTTTCTATGTTATTTTATATCAGTTTATATTAAACTGTTTCATATTAACAATTGTTTGTTTTGTTCAGATTGATTAAAACAAAACATGTTTTCAATTGTTTTTTTCAACTGTCTTTTTTTTAAATTTTAAATATTTTCTTAGTAAATTTTCTTTTTGTGTAAAAGCTAATTTTAAGTTTTTTTTGCCATATTAACTAAATGGTTTTTATTTTTGCTTTTTACTACTATTTTAATTAATACATTTTTAAGTGTAAAACAAAACTTTTTTATTTAAAATATTTTCAAATGTTTTTTTCTTATACTGTCAATTCATTTTCTTAAAGAAAATCTCTTTAGATAAAGTTTCAAATGTTTAAAGGCTTATTTAAAAAAAATTCTAACTGCAAAAAATAATTCAAAAAACAATTAAAATATTTTAAAAAATTGAATTGATTTAGTAAATCATATTTAAAATTAAAACTTATATGCTTTGCTTTAAGGTACATTTGGAAACATTTAATTTTTTTAATTTTCTTATCAAATTAATTATTTTTTTAAAGAAAATCTCAACTGGTTTAATATGTTCAAATGTTTTAATTTTTTCCTATGGAAACATTCAATTTTGTTAGATTAGATGAACTTTCAACTGTTTTAAAATCTTGAAGTTTTATAATTTTAAAGCTTTTTTGTAAAATTCTGGCTGTAAAAGAATATTTAAACTCTTAAATTTTAAATATTTTTGATTGACTTTTCTCTCTTATTAAATCATTTTTAACGTTTGGAAATTTCCAATTGATTTCAAATGTTTAAATATTTTAAAATTGTTTGTAATGAATGTTGCACGGCATGCATGGAAAATTTTCAATTTCAAATCTTCCTTAGAAGTTCTGTAATTGTTTGGTTTTGCCTTTTAAAGTTTGAAAAATCATTGCTAAAAAGGCAATTACAAAATTGCCAAGAATGTTTGAAATTAAAATTTTGCAACGAAGAATTTTTTACCGTTTTCTTTAGTAAAATTTCAATTGCTTATTTGGAAAATTCTAACTGTAAAACAAAATTTAAGGTTTAAGCGCTGATTGAAATATTTCAATCAACGGTTTAAGTTACATCCTTCAGAAACTGAGGTAGCATTTGTTCTAAAAAGTTGCGATTTAATTTCAACTGTATAATGTCAATATTTTTCTTTTAATTTTTGATATTTGAATAGTGTTTTCTTTTTTATCAAATTATTTTTTTAAAGTTTTTAACTGTTCAAATATTTAAAATTTTTACCAATATTTTTATTTTAATTTTTGATATTTGAATTGTGTTTTCTTTTTTTATCAAATTAATTCTTTTTCGGAAGTCTTCAACTGTTTTTAAATGTTTATTATTTTAGAACTTTCAAACTGGATTTTGTAATTTTGGACATAGTTGTAAACCAATAATATTCTATTGTTTATTATCTATTCTTTATTAAACCAATTTGTTAAAAATAAACTATTTCTTCTAAATATTTTTTTTTACCTGTTTTATTAACTTTTAAATGATTGGTTTTGATTAACAAAATGAAAGTTTTTAATTCTTTTTTAGGAAAATTTCAACTGTTTTTAAATGTTCAAATGTTTTAAAATTTGTTTGCATAAATAAAACTTTCTATAAAACCTTGTTTTTTTCAGATAAAATTTCCACTTTTTTTTTTAAATTTTCAAAACTTAAGTTTTTATTGAAATTGTTCAAAAAAATTGGTTTGATAAGACAAAAAATTGAAATTATTTAAAACTAAGGTATAAATTATGTATTAACAATGAAATAGTTGAATATTTTCTAAAAAAAAAGGTTTTAAATAAGTAAAATTTTTACCTCTTTTAGGTGACTTTTATGTTTTACACTTAATTTATTCAAAGAAAGTTTTCAGCTGTTTCAATCATTAATCACTTGGTGAAATGCTATTAAAAAATTGATTTGTTAAAAGAAAAATAAAAAAACAATCGAAAATATCTAAAATTTAAAAGTTAAAATTTTATATAAAAAGAATTTTTTTCCAAACAAAGTTTTAAAACATTTTCATATTCAATCCTTTCCCTCTTATTTATTTAAGGTAAAATTTCAACTGAATTTTAATCTTAAAATGTTAAAAAAAATTTCGTAAATTTCTAACTGCAAATGAAAATTTAAAAAATAGTTAAAATATTTCTTTTCAATTGATTTCATACTAAAAAAATGAAAATATTTAAAATTAAAACCTTTAAGTTTTGTTTTACAGTACATTTGGAAACACTTTTCTTAGCAAAAGAAGTTTTGTAGATTCCTAGTTCTTTTGGTAAATTCCGAACTCTATTATTTTACTTTTTTAAAACTTATTTTTTTAAATGTTTCGGCAATTTAATAGAAAGTCACAAGAAAAGATAAACATGTGCTTAACTCAATGCAGTCTCTTTATAGATATAAATATCTATTCTGTTATATAACACAACTTGTGCTCATCAGTAGGCCATGAAAAACAATTGATGTAATTTATAAAGGTGTTAGAGTTAGAATTTTTTAATTTCATAGAAACTTATAGAGAGCTACAAGAAAAAATAATAATAAGCTTAACTCAACTGAGTTTTCTTATAGATTTAAATATGCATTCTGTTAAATAGGACAACTTGCTTGTCAATTAAGGTGGGAAGTAGAAGAGGTTAATATTAAATAAGTAATTGAGGAGGCTTTCACTTCGTGATACATTTTGATAATTCAAAATAAATAAAACAATCTCTTAAAACTCAAAATAAATAAAACAATCTCTTAAATAATTGATACGAACAAACCTAAATGTTTTATTTATTTTGAGGTTAACATTAACTTTGAAAAGATAATTTAATACAAAATCTTACCAAAAGTTTCGATATGAAACAGGTTTATTTCAATTTAATATGAAAAACTTATTGATGTAGGTTATTTTTAAAGTGCAGAGAAGTCTTAAAATAAAATGTAATTTCTAGAGGATAAGAAACGAAAGCTTCTTTTAAAACCTTTACTTTACGGCCGAATAAACGTATCCTTTTTACGGGCACTATACTGGCGAATGGTTTTATTACAGTTATAGGGTAATTGCGAAAAATAATGATTGTTTTCATGATTTCTTAAAAGTACAATCCACTTTTAAGTTATCGCTAAAACAATCATTCGTTTTCGCAATTTATACAATTCGTATAATTTTGGGGATTATCTATGACATGTTTTAATTAATATAATTTAATTCGTTACATGTTTAACTTCTTGTACTCTCTTGATGTTAATCAATAAGTTAAATATACAATGAAAACACTTTGTAACTTGTTTGGATAACTGGATTTAATTTTCGTTTTACGTTGATTATAGTTAAATGTTTTTATTGCTAAAGAAACGTGTTTAAAAGTTTTCTATATTTGAAAATTTGCATTTTGAATTATGCGAACTTACCAATGAACGATTGACAATATCATGGAAGAGTGTTTTCCTGAACAACATCGGAATCCGCAGACGTGCGTTTCATTTTTTTAAATCTCATCAGTACAGTTTTATTGCAAATTGATTTTGAATAATAATTATTGAAACGCCTATATGCTTGAACTCTGTTTTTATTATTGACTAAAAAGCTAAAAATGATTTATTATTTAATCATTTGTAAGTTATAACTGAATGTCAGCATTGCTTTATTTAATGTAACAGTTTCCCAATGATCAATGTACTTTTTGAGATTTTATATTATTTATATTATTGTATTATTTTATACTCATCCCACTTTCTTCATTCGTAAGTTGGATGTTTACGTCTGATTGTATTTTCTTATCTTGCTAAAAAAAACATTCACTTATATTCCATTCAGTCACATTTCGAGTTGAAAAATACAAACCAATTAATTACTGTTTAATCATTTGTAAGTTATCCCATTCTTAGTTGTTGCATTTATATTTTTTTATAATATCTCCATAACTTCTTATATGAATAACAAATCTTTGTAAGTTATTTGCTAATAATTTCGTAATTGATTTCAGTTGATAATAAAAGCACCGAGACTTTCATTAGTGAGATCAATGAAAAAATCGAACCTCACTCACTGAAATTACTGAAAGCTCACTGCGAGGTCACCGCCAAAGATTACGTAGTTCTGATAAATACCTCAGATGATGATTTGTCAATGCTTCAACAACAATACACCACTGTCGAATTGGAATATTTCTACCTTCTCATCCACGAACTGATTATATCAGATGAGAAGAGATTGAAGTGTAACATTTGCTTAAATTTGGCTTCTTCGTTACCATCAAAATCGCATTTTACTAGCAGCCAAGCAGAGACGTTGTTGGAAAAGGGTATTGAACAGGGATATTTCGTACAGGACAACACCTATATTTATATTGGTCCGAGAGGAATATGGGAGTTTATGGCCTACATTCAAACCAAGTACGAAGATTATTGCACATCTTGTAATTTATGTTTCGAGATGGTGATGTTCGTAAGTTTTTTATCTTATTAAACGTTACGATTGGATATTAATTGTAGGTTTTAGGGTTCTGCTTGTGTCAACTGTGGAGTAATGCTGCACAAACACTGCTTGGAATCATTTCTCAGGAGTAACAACACGTGTCCGAGTTGTGAGGTGGATTGGGAGCACCAAGAGGATAACAACGGCAACGTTGAGGGTTATAAAAGTGATGAAAGTACAATGGAGTTTGGTGATTAATTAAAACAGACTTAACAAGGAATTTATATTTGCCATATACTTCATATATTTTCATATGTTTTTTATATATATATATTTATATAATTATGTATATATTTGTTGTATAATTACAAGAAAATACATTTAATACATTATTCATAAAATATATCTTATCTATAATATTTAACTAAAACTTGTGCAGTTTTTCCTACTATCACATTATGCATTTGGAACTTGACTTATTTTGAGTTTTAAAGTAAATAAAAAAAAATAATAATTATAAGAAAAATAGGTGGTTAATGGTTGAAGTCTACTTATCCAAAATGATAAACGCAAAGATTGCACGAAACAGTAAATTTGATCTGAAGTTTGGAATGATTAGGTAATAGATTAACAAATTGGATAAGTAGACGACGGCCTTAACATCTGCATTTTAGTGTTTCTAAAGAAAACAATTGCACCAGTTGTTATTAAAAGTGTACGGAAATTTTTGCTCTTTGTAATTTTTTAGGTCTTCATCAATATGAAAAATATTAACGGAATGATCTTAAACGTTAAATAAGGTATAGTAATGTTGTTCAGTTTTATAAAGTTTAATTTTTATTTTTTTAGCCTATAAATAAAAGAAGTAAATATGTATTTATTTACCAAGATGAGGTGATTGGAAATAAAGTCCAACTTTATAGCAGAATGTAGGTATTTGTAAAAACTTTTAGAATAACCTTGAAAATATTTTAAATTGATTGATTGAATTGCTTGAAGATCAAATGAATTTGACGAATAAAGCACTAATAACCTTTCTTCACAATTTATTTGAATTACCAAATGTAAATTTCGTACACAGTAGTGACTAGCACTAATCCATTGATAATGGTCCGATATGTACATTTGGTAATTCAAATAAAAGTCTTAAGAAAGGTTATTACTGCCTTATTCGCCAAAATTTGAATATTTTCCTTAGGATGCGGTAAGAATATTATGACTAAATGTAAAGAATATCCAAGCAGAATACTAGTGAGGTAAAACTATGCTGACTACTTGTAAAGAATATTTAAGCAGAATATATTTTCAGAGTGACCTTGAATGATTTTCTGTGAATCAACTAATTAATGTAATAATGACCTTGAGTGGAGAGGATGCTGTTGTTTTTAAAATGTTGAAACATCAAAATTGAAAAGTAATAAACATTTCAATTTAACACTCTTGAAAGGCAAGAAAATATATTTAATTAGTGTATGTAAGTTTTAAATTAAATGGTTTCAAAGCATGTGAATTTTTTAATTGTAAGATTGTTGTTTATAAATTAGTAACTAAAGAGTAGATGTTGTGTACATCCACCCACCCTTAATGTACATTGAAATTTAGGCCAGGACACTGCATTTAGATTTTTCAGAATTTTCCATCATTGCATTTTATTGAGACGGAATTTTCTTAAAACTACTCTAGATTTATTAATGTTTAAATTAATTCCTAATTCATTTTTGAACAATTTCTTATTCATTTTAAAAGAATTTTCCAGCATAATTTACTTTAACTAATCGGATATTTTTTTAGAAATTTCTCTTTTAAATTGCAAAAGTTCAGGAATTTTGTAGCAAGTTTTTTCAGATTTCTAAAATTCTTTAACAATTCTTTTTAACCTTATAGTTTGTAAGAATCTCATGTTTTATATTATTGGAATTTTTACGAAATGTCCCTTACAAGTTGCTAATTTTTTCTTCGATAGTTAAAACTTTTTCTTTCAGATTGCTAAAATTTTCTAAACACCGGGAATTTTCTTTACTGTTTCTAGCTTTTTTCTTTTATTTATTTTTTAAACTTTTATAATTTCTCGCTTAAAAAATTTTCTTTCAGATTCCTTAAATTTTTAAAAGAAAACTTTTAGATTTTTTATTCATTGATTTTTTAAACTTCCCACAATTTCTCGCTTTCATTCTTTAAAACTTTCTAAATACATTTTCCCAAGATTTTTAGCGCTTTTTCAGCACTCCTTTCTGTATTTATTTTAAAGTTCATCATGTTGGTATTAAATTTTATCCATTCTATCGGAATTTTATTAACTCTAAATTACTAGAAATTTCCAGTAATTGCTTCTTCAGAATTTTAGAATTATTAGGAAGTTTCTCTTTCATTTTAGAGTCTCTTTTGAAAACCAATATTCACTCATTGAGAATTTGGTTCATCAAATCAAAAAATTCTTTTCCAAATTTCTAATTACATCTCCCCTAAATATCAAGAATTTTTCAGCATACGAGAAACTGTATTTTTGAATTTATAAGCAGTTTCTCTTTCATATTTATATAATTTTCAGAAAATATCCTTCCACTTATTGAAGATTTACCTTTAATAACTAATGGGATTTTTTAAGAAGTTTCACGTCCAAATTTGCGAGTATTCTAAAAATTGTCTAGATTTCCAGAATTATCCGTCAATTCTTTTCTTACCTTAATAGATTTTTTAGCAATTCTTGTTTTGTTTCATCGAAATTTTACAGAAATTACTTTTGCATGTTGCTAAAATTTTAAGGATTATTTTTTCTTTTATTTATTTGAAACTTCCCAAAACTTTTCCAAGATTTCTACAGCACATCTTTTTGTAATTATCTAAACGTTCCTGATAATTGCTGAAAATTCCGAGAGAATGAATAATTTTGAATAACGACTTTATCGATTCTCTCGGAATTTACTTATAACTTTTCTAAATTACTAAAATTTTCCAGCAAATGATTTTTCAGATTTTTAGAATTAGGAAATTTCTCTTTTATTGTTCAAGTTTTTCAGCATATTGCCTTTCACTCCAATCGGTTTTTTTTCCAAAAAAAATCCAAACTCTTAATTACCTTTTCTTTGAATTTTTAGAATTTTTTTAGGTATATTTGTGGTATGTTAGAATTTTTAAGAAGTTTCTCTTTCACTTCTAGAAAATTTTGCAAGATTGTTTTTTCCAGATTTTTACTTTTACTGGGAAATTTCTTTTTCAATTTTAAAGGATCGGTTTTTTGAATTTCTAGAATTTCTTTTAGGAGTATTTGTGGTATTTTAGAATTTTTATTGTAGTTTTACTTTATTAACTAATTGGATTTTTTTAAAGAAATTTCACTTACAAATTTGAGAGTGTTTTTGAGCAGTATTTTCTAGAATTATTATCAACAAATTCTTTTTTTGCTAATCTTACTAGATTTTTTCAGCAGTTCTTGTTTTATTTTATTGATATTTTACAGAACAAATTCTAGAAATGCTTAGATTTTTTCTTCCAGCTTTTAAAGATATTTCCTCCAAAATTTTCAATCTTTAGAATGTTCTACCATTTTTCTTACAAATTTTTAGAATTTTCGAGTGAAAGATAAGCATTTTTTCTGATTTCTAAACAATTCTTTTTTACTGTAATATTTGTAATAAACTGTTTGTTTTATATTAATGGAATTTTTAAGAAATTTCTCTTACAAGTTGTTAAGAATTTTTCTTCCTAGAATGTTCATTGCTGCTTTTAGACTTTTTTAAAATTTATTTTTAAACTTTTCAGCTTTTAAAGAAAATTTCTCCAAAATTTTAAAACTCTAGAACGTTCTACCAGTTTTCTTACAAATTTTTAGAATTTTTGAGTGAAAGAGAAGCATTTTTTTCTGATTTCTAAAATTCTTTAACAATTCTTTTTTTTACCTTAATATTTGTAATAAACGCATGTTTTATATTATTGGAATTTTTCAGAAATTTCTCTTACAAGTTGCTAAACACTTTTTTCGAGAGTTAAGACTAAGAATTTTTTTCATGTTCCTAGAATTTTCTAAACACCTTGAATTTTCATTGCTGCTTCTAGACTTTTTCTATTATTTATTTTTCAAACTTTCCAGCTTTTAAAGATAATTTCTCCAAAATTCTAAAACTCGTGAATGTTCTACCATTTTTCTTACAAATTTCAAGAATTTTTGAGTGAAAGAGAAGCATTTTTTTTCTGATTTCTAAAATTCTTTAACAATTGTTTTTTTGCCGTAATATTCGTAATAAACTCATGTTTTATTTCATTTGAATTTTTCAGAAATTTCTCTTACAACTTGCTAAACATTATTTTTCGAGAGTTAACATTTTAAGATTTGCTTTTCATGTACCTTGAATTTTCATTGCTGCTTCTAGATTTTTTTCTATTATTTATTTTTTAAACTTTCCAGCATTTAAAGATAATTTCCCCAAAATTCTAAAACTCATGAATGTTCTACCATTTTTCTTACAAATTTTAAGAATTTTTGAGTGAAAGAGAAGCATTTTTTTCTGATTTCTAAAATTTTTTAACAATTCTTTTTTTTACCTTAACATTTGTAATAAACGCATGTTTTATATTATTGGAATTTTTCAGAAATTTCTCTTACAAGTTGCTAAACATTTTTTTCGAGAGTTAAGACTTTAAGAATTTTTTTCATGTTCCTAGAATTTTCTAAACACCTTGAATTTTCATTGCTGCTTTTAGACTTTTTCTATTATTTATTTTTTAAACTTTCCAGCTTTTAAAGATAATTTCTCCAAAATTCTAAAACTCATGAATGTTCTACCATTTTTCTTACAAATTTCAAGAATTTTTGAGTGAAAGAGAAGCATTTTTTTTCTGATTTCTAAAATTCTTTAACAATTGTTTTTTTGCCGTAATATTCGTAATAAACTCATGTTTGATATCATTTGAATTTTTCAGAAATTTCTCTTACAACTTGCTAAACATTATTTTAAGTTAAGAGTTAAGATTTTAAGATTTTTTTTTCATGTACCTTGAATTTTCATTGCTGCTTCTAGATTTTTTCTATTATTTATTTTTTAAACTTTCCAGCCTTTAAAGATAATTTCTCCAAAAATTTAAAACTTTAGAATGTTCTACCATTTTTCTTACAAATTTTTAGAATTTTCGAGTGAAAGATTCAAATTTCTAAAATTCTTTAACAATTATTTTTTTACCTTAATATTTTTAATAAACTCATGCTTTATATTAAATTTTTAGAATTTTCGAGTGAAAGAGAAGCAATTTTTTCTGTTTTCTAAATTCTTTAACATTTTTTTTACCTTACATTTTTAATAAACTCATGCTTTATATTATTGGAATTTTTACGAAATTTCTCTTACAAGTTGCTAAACATTTTTTTCGAGAGTTAAGACTTTAAGAATTTTTTTCATGTTCCTAGAATTTTCTAAACACCTTGAATTTTCATTGCTGCTTCTAGACTTTTTCTATTATTTATTTTTCAAACTTTCCAGCTTTTAAAGATAATTTCTCCAAAATTCTAAAACTCATGAATGTTCTACCATTTTTCTTACAAATTTCAAGAATTTTTGGGTGAAAGAGAAGCATTTTTTTTCTGATTTCTAAAATTCTTTAACAATTGTTTTTTTGCCGTAATATTCGTAATAAACTCATGTTTGATATCATTTGAATTTTTCAGAAATTTCTCTTACAACTTGCTAAACATTATTTTAAGTTAAGAGTTAAGATTTTAAGATTTTTTTTTCATGTACCTTGAATTTTCATTGCTGCTTCTAGATTTTTTTCTATTATTTATTTTTTAAACTTTTAAAGATAATTTCTCCAAAATTCTAAAACTCATGAATGTTCTACCATTTTTCTTACAAATTTTAAGAATTTTTGAGTGAAAGAGAAGCAATTTTTTCTGATTTCTAAAATTCTTTAACAATTCTTTTTTTTACCTTAATATTCGTAATAAACTCATGTTTTATATTATTGGAATTTTTCTGAAATATCTCTTACAAGTTGCTAAAATGTTTTTGCGAGAGTTAAGACTTTAAGATTTTATTTTCATGTTCCTAGAATTTTCTAAACACCTTGAATGTTCATTGCTGCTTTTAGATTTTTTCTTTTATTTATTTTTTAAACTTTTCAGCTTTTAAAGATAATTTCTCCAAAATTTTAAAACTTTAGAATAATTTTTGAATTTTTTTAAATATTCGAGTGAAAAGGAACATTTAGAGAATTTATAATCTGATTTTTTCAGAAATTTCACATCAAAACTACGAGAATTTACAGAATTATAGAATTTTCCATCAATGATTTTACAAGTTCACAGAATTCTCCATTTTTTTTACCTTACATATTAAAAAAATGTTTTTTCAAAGAGTTTTCAATTGTTTGCCTTTCTGTTTCATTTATATTTTTACTGAGTTTTCAACTGTTTTTTCTTTAACAAAAATTATATTGACTTTTTTCCTATCAATCCAACTAATTATTTTTCCATTTTTTACATCATATTCTTGTTTCTCATTTTTATGTTTTCTGATTTTTGTTGAGATTTTTTTAAGGAATGCTTATTCAATTGATATTAACTAAGATTTAATCGCGATAAATTAATTTCTCATCTTCAATTTCCATTAATTAGATTGTCAATTAAAAGCTTAGTTTTGTTTCACTTGTTTTAAACACTTAAAACACGTAAAACAAAAGCAATTGTTTCACTACACAATCTAATAAAGATTTAAGATTTTTATATTATAGAGTGTTTTTTATCAATCAAATAAATTTTTCTTGTTTTCGGAGAGAGACGAACATTTTTATTTATTATTATTTGTTACAGAGGGATTTACAATATTAATTGTAATTGATTTTACGGCCATCGACCTTCTTTTTGTAGTTTAGTAGTTTTCATGTTCATTTCCCAGAAATCAATTGTTTATATAATATAATTTTTTCTACAAATCTTCAACTGTTTTTTTTTAATTTATACCGTTACTTATGCACATTTTCTATTGATTTTTTTCCTAAATTGTCGAGAAACTTCTCTTCCGATTTTAGACTTTCTAGTGTATTTGATACTATTCCTTAAGAACTTACTTGAACTAATCGAATTTCTTTATCTATTCTTGTTTTATTTTATTAGAATTTTCTAGAAGTGACTTTTTTTGAGTGAATTTAAACTGAAGTTTTTAAAAATGCATTCGGCGGTTTGAAAACTTGTAAAAAATTATTTTTGAGCGAAATTGGCCTATAAATATTCTAAACTGATTGAGAATTGAATTATCTTTAAGATCTTATTGAAACAATTGACGAATCCCAGCTGGAAACAAAACACTAACGCGCGAAATTTGAACTGAATTTTTAAAAATGCAATCGGCGGTTTAAACAATTGTAAAAATATGTTTTTGGAGGAATTGATTTTGGAATATTTTAAACTAACTAGTAATTAAATTATCTTTAAGATTTCATTAAAACAATTGACGAATTCCGGTTGAAAACTAAACACCAACCCTCGAAATTTGAACTGAATTTTCAAAAAATGCAATCGGCGGTTTAAACAATTGTAAAAAATATGTTTTTAGAGGAATTGACTTTGGGATATTTTAAACTAACTAGGAATTAAATTATCTTTAAGATTTGATTAAAACAATTGAAGAATTTCGGTTGAAAACTAAACACCAACGATCGAAATTTGAACTGAATTTTCAAAATTGCAATCGGCGGTTTAAACAATTGTAAAAATATATTTTTGGAGGAATTGACTTTGAGATATTTTAAAAACTAACTAGCAATTAAATTATCTTTAAGATTTCATTAAAACAATTGATATATTGCGGTTGAAAAGTAAACACCAACGCTCGAAATTTGAACTGAATTTTCAAAATTGTAATCGGCGGTTTAAACATTTGTAAATAAAATATTTTTGGAGAAATAGACTTTGGAATATTTTAAACTAAACAGGAATTAAATTATCTTTAAGATTTCATTAAAACAATTGACGTATTACGGTTGAAAACTAATCACCAACGTTCGAAATTTGAACTGAATTTTTCAAAATGTAATCGGCAGTTTAAACAATTGTAAAGAAAAAAAATATTTTTGGGAGAATTGACTTTGGAATATTTTAATCTAAACAGGAATTGAATTATCATTAAGATTTCATTAAAACAATTGACGAATTTCGGTTGAAAACTAATCACCAACGCTCGAAATTTAAACTGAATTTTCAAAAATGCAATTGGCGGTTTAAACAATTGTAAAAAATATATTTTTGGAGGAATTAACTTTGGAATATTTTAAACTAACTAGGAATTGAATTATCTTTAAGATTTGATTAAAACAATTGACGTATTACGGTTGAAAACTAATCACCAACGCTCGAAATTTGAACTGAATTTTCAAAAAATGCAATCGGCGGTTTAAACAATTGTAAAAAATATAGTTTTGGAGGAATTGACTTTGGAATATTTTAAACTAACTAGGAATTGAATTATCTTTAAGATTTCATTAAAACAATTGACGTATTACGGTTGAAAACTAATCACCAACGCTGGAAATTTAAACTGAATTTTCAAAAATGCAATCGGCAGTTTAAACAATTGTAAAAATATATTTTTGGAGGAATTAACTTTGGGATATTTTAAACTAACTAGAAAGAAATTTCCAGATTTTTTTTCAGGTTTCTAGAATTTTCTAGGAATATTTTTTTATTCTAAATCATCGAAGGTTGTTTTTTTGGCAATTTTAGCAGTAATACTGTTGTGGTAGCTATGATATCAGAACAGTTACAGTGGTTTAAATATAACTGTATATGTAGGTTGGGTGGGTGGCAACTGTCATACCCTTCAATTTTTAAAACATATGTTTAAGCCCAAATGAATAAATATTTCATCATGGGAAGTTGTTTCAAATAAAATTAAGTAATCAAATATTTTCCGTTGTAATTTAGAACCTACTTAAACCATATCAGTGGTTTGATAATATATCTGTATATGTAGGGTGGGTGGGTGACAACCCTTCATATTTTTAAAAATAATAATAATATTATTAATCAATTCCATAGAAAAACTATCTAAAAGTCATGATTGATGATTTGTACAGATCATTCAAGGTCATATACTGCTGATTTTTAAAGTTTTTCAGTTTATAAAATTTAACAAAACTTTAGATATTAAATGTTTTAGCAATGATAGTGAATTAACATAAAATATATTTAAACATTTTGGACCATTCAAATAATAGTACTGTTAAATTTTTCATCAGTGCCATTATGTTGTTTTTAGGCTAGTGCAATCGTTTCTATTTTTGTCAGTACTTGATGAAGATAAATATAATTTCATATAAAAAAATTAATCCTGGAAAACACCATAATTATCATGTTTACGAACCTCAATTTATAATTAGATTCAATTAAAAAATCACAATCTAGTAACCACGCGTGAATTTTTTAATTATTTTAATTATAAATACTTAATTCTTTACGCGTTTGAAATAATCAAATTTAATAACAACTGGTCAATATACACTTAGAAAAATAGAAATAGGACCGATTTGAATGAATCGTTTACAGTTGAGTAAAGTTAGTCGAAAAATAAACTCAAAATGGCGTTGAGCATGTTAATAAGAGTATTTTTTTTATAATCTTCAGGTAACTTCCAGCACATTATACATTAAAGTTATAGAATTGATATATGGGTATCCTTATCCTAAATATAATCTGCGTATATTATCTACATAATTCAGCTAATTGATAGGTTACACGAATATGTCAGACAGATATATAAAATAATTTACAAATATCCTAAATATATTCAAAGAATTAACGTACACTTTAAAATTATATGTATATTATAGATTTTTCGTTTTCATGTAGCGCTTTTTTTTGTTTTTACTTGTATGTACATTTATATTTTTACAAAATAAAATAAAAAATATATAACAAACATCAACACGGAAGCACAAAAATCACAATCCCTTAAACATTAACAGAAACGGAGGACTAAATTTCTATATAATTCTCTCTTTCTCTCTCTCTCTCTATATATATATTTATATAAAGTCGCTTTCGGCTCGGTAGCCAGCGGTTGTTTCCTTTTATGGCATTAAAGATCATGTAAAAAAATAGATGCCGCCTTTAGGCCGGATTTATGAGACGTCATGATTACACAGTACCTTTGAGAAGCGTGATAATAAGTAGTGGTTGTAGTAAGATGGCGACCTACCCCTTTACGTTGAGTTGATGCTCGGGTCTTTTTTTTAAACTAAAAATTATAGGTAGTGGTATTCATGGTGGTTTAAGAATGGGCAACTTAATGTAAGTTAAGATTCGTACACGGTGCGTGGTGCTCGAGGATTTTGGTTTAGCGCGTCGTCACCGTGTCCTGAGTCGTGATTTCTAAGTTCTGCTGGTACATCGAGTTGTTGTTCTGTTCTCTGTTTGATTCCTCCGCACCGTTTTCCAGCTCCACCGAACTGTCCTCTTCAGCGTCTTGGAATCTATAAGTAAAGAAAAAATAATAGTATTGAAAGTACTGCTCTGTAAGTTCCGTATTTAGAATCATTGGTGAATAGTTTTTGTAGGTAGAAAGTAATGTGCTCTTAATGTATGATTTGTAAGTAATTATAAAATGAGTTAACAGGTTAAGTTATTAAAATGAATTGTTGTCATGTTAATAATGAAAATTTAGAATTTATTTTTAATAACATTACGTTTCCTCATCCAAATGAGATACTGCCGTAGTACTTATCAACAAAGTCTGACATGATGGTCTTATCTTTAAACCTATACTCGGAATATTTGATCAAAAGTTTGTACGATAAGAAATTCTGTACAAAATTTAATGTTTTCCAGTGAGCCCAAGATATTAGCAGGTATTCCCCAGGATTTTGCTCCATTTTCAGTCTTCTATAAAGTGTATCTTAGCTTCTGCCATGATCACAGAATACGCGGTTGATATTGTCCTTCTATACAGAGGAGCAAAGACTGTACACCTGAAGAACATCCTTCGGAGGCTACTGAATTAATAGTTGACAATTGACAAATAGTAATTGAATATAATCTTTCACAGAACACAAGACCCATGACAGATGATTAGATAAAAGGAAAGGGATGACAAAAGATATATTTAAATATTTATGCAAGAATTGTTAATAATTAGAAAAAACACGAAAATATTTCGTAAATCTACAACAAATGAGTCTTATTAAGACTACAAGTAGTGTAGTGTAGTCTTAATAAGACTCATTTGTTGTAGATTTACAAAATATTTTCGTGTTTTTCTAATTATTAGTTAATTTTCTACTACGTTAAGGACTTTATTTTCAAGAATTGTTAGTTGATAAATAATAATTGATAAAATTTATAAAACATACGATCCATGACAGATGATAGATGAAAGACAACTAATGACAGAATTGTATTTAAATATTTATGCACAGAAGATTTATAATATAAGAACTAATAGTTGACAGTTAATAGATAATAACTGATAAACGTATGATTCATTAAAGATTATTAAAGATTCATGAAAGGTAATATTTTATTATTCTAGAAATATAATGGATGACAGATGATAGATTATAAGAAACATATGGCAGAAGATATATTTAAAAATTTACCACAGAGAAATTTGCAAGAATTGACAGTCGACAGCTGACAGATAGTAATTCAAATTTAAATATATCTCCTGTCATCTGTTTCCTTTCAGATGATAATTGTCAAATAAAAGCTCACAAATGACAGATGACAAAAGGTAAGTTAAATAAGAAATGGCAAATAGCACATAAAAATGACAGATGACAAATAAAAAATCATGTCAGATATCAGATGATAGATATGGTAAAAAACGGTAGTAACATATTGAATGATTTATGATAAATCTTTGCTAATAATTATTTTATAGGCTGAAAGACCGCAGGTCGATAGCACCTGATTAGAAGAAATCTTAAGTCTGCTACTTCACTGTATACATACATACGATTGTAATAGTTACTTCTAGTAATAAAGATGTTTTCTCCCTCTAATTATTTTTTATTTAAAAAAAATACCAGGTGTTTCTAAATGAATATCGTTATTTTAACGCCTTGTAATATTTATTACGTAAAACTTAAATCATCATAAAGAATCATGAAAGGAAAGAGCAACTCAACCAGTTATACTTAGAAGCTTAGTGTTCAATGTGAGCACCTTTCGTCACACGGCAAATATCAGGTCGATAGAAAGGCCGGTTTTCCTAAACTTTGTTTAGTGTTTGTTGCAACAGCTGCCCCAAACCTGTGTCTTGTGTTTCTATTTCCGAAAAACTTTCTAACCGGAATTGCTAATTCACGTTTAGCCTTCCGAACAGATTCTCTCACTCGATCAACATTCTTTTCAGAAACATTTGGTCGTCTCGTACTCCTCCCATTCCAAAGACAGCCGTGTTTTCAACTGATTATTCAATCTACGGATGTTACTATCACTTGGGAATTACATCTGAACTTAATCCGGAACGCAGTAACTACAGATTCGGGTTTTGCAAACTGCAGAACACAAAAAGCTTTCTGTTCACCAGTCGACATTTTTGCTACCAGCGCCCTCTAGAGTATGCGCGTACCAACAAACAGAACTGTTTAAGCGGCTCTTTCATTTCATGTATTAATTATGATTTTAAGATTTACGTAATAAGTACTACAAAGCGTTAAAACCCCGATATTCATTTAGAAACATTTGGTATTAATATTAAAAACAATTGTAAGATTTTCTCACAAATTATAATTGTTTAAATTATTTATATTGTATTATGCATTATATTTATGTGACAGGATTATTAATAATTGATAGATGTTAAATGACAGATGACAAATAACAGTCAACATATGGCAGATGACTAATAACAAATGACTCGTGACAATTAACAGATGACAAGCGATAGATGACAGATGACAAACATCGGATTATGGAATTATTATAATTAAAACTATTGTAAGGTGACAAATAACAAATAAAAAATTATAGTTGCCAAATGATAAATGATATATATTAGATAATATGGTAGATAATAATGGCAGATGATACATGACAAGTAACATATCATATATGACAAATGACATATTATAAAGGACGGATTATGAAATTGTTTTATTAAAATTATTGTAACCAAATGACAAATAAAAGATGACAAATGGCAGATGAATGGCAAATGATAAATGACAGATATCAAATAATATATGATAATTATTTGTATTACTTGTATTATGTATTATATTTATGATGATTTGTTATTGACAAATAACAGACGACAAGTGACAAATACATGACGATAAATAATAAAATGACAACTAACAGATATTAATGGATAGGTGATAAATGACATTTATGTAATGACAGATGACAGCTGATATATGATAAATGATACGTAACAGATGTAAATCATTTTTTAATTGAATTGTTTTAAACCTTTGATCAATAGTAAATGCATAAATGATGAAATAATACAATAAATTATTGTAAATATTTAAAATATTGTAAGTTGACACACGACAAATGTAAAATAACAGGTGTCACATGACAGATGACAAAAGGTGGATAATATAACAGATAACAAAATCACAGATGACAAATGACAGATGAAAAACAACAAAAAATAAATGACAGATAACAAATGTGTGAATGAATAATGACATGATCCGTGATAGATAAAATATGACAACTGACCTGACGGATAATATATGACAAATATAGTGACAAATGGGAGATGAGTAATAAAAGATGATAGTTGACAAAAAATAGCTGACACATAACAGGTGATGATGATACATGATTCTGTTTTAATTTTAAGTAGATGCTTGTTGCGCTGCACTCTTGATAGAAGCAGATATTAATATTAGGTGAAGAAGAGTTGATAATAGTTTGCGAAGAAACACGTGTCAGGCAACTGAAAATAAAAACATTATGGAACAAAACAAGTGTTACTCTAATCTCTAATTTTACTGGTTTAATTGTTTTACACCTTTTATCTATAACTTTATTAATAGTTGACATGTCAGATGACAGATGATAAATGAAAAATAACAGATAGAAAATAAAACATGACGGTCGAAAATTATTAAAAAAAACTGGGATGCAATATGAGCGTCAAACTTCATTTTCTGAATTCTTACGTTGATTCTTTTCCCGAAAATCTTGGAGCTGTCTGCGAAGAACAGGGAGAGTGGTTCCATCAAGACATAAAGAAGATGGAGAGGCGTTACCAAGGAAGATGGGATATTAGAATGATGGCTGATTACTGCTGGTCCTTGAAGAGTGACTCGCTCACAAAAATCCACAAATAACAGGTACGAATGACGGGTTACTTGTGACAGTTGTCAGTTGACAAATGAAAGCTGACACATAACAGATAATGATATATTTGATCATTTGTGAAACATTTCTTTAGGTTTTATGTAAGAATTAATTCATATTAAGTGTTTTATGTTTTAAAAATATTTTTCTATTCCCATAGCACTAAGTAGGCAAGAACACAATGGTTTGTTGATTAGTATCTAAGGCATTAGGAAACATGCACGTAATGAAGAAAAAACTAGCGCCTAATATATTACGTAACCATTATTATGACAAAGCTCCAATCAAGTAGTCTAGGCAAATTAGTTTGACATTTATCATTGAATACACATTGGTGTTATTTTGGTTAAATTATTACTACATAGAAGAACTTGTTGGAACTCCACCAGAAATTAGGTAACTAGAAGAAGATACCACAGCGGATCTTCTCCCGAAAAAATTCAAAGCGCGTTAAGAAAGTTGTTTGCGGTAAATTCATGGATTCACGTTAAAAAAATAGTGCTCTTTTTCTGAAAATGTGTTATTAGTCTATTTTGGAGAAATAAGTAAGAAATTCAAACTTTTGTGGTAGAGCTACACTCTTGATGGAACGAGATATGTAAATTCGATGGGGTAAAGCACTTGTTAAGCTCCATCATATTTTTATTTTCAGTTGCCTGACACGTGTTTCGATCATTCCTGATCATTTTCAAAGTACAAAACTAATTGACTGAACCACGTGTCAGGCAACTGAAAATAAAAATATTATGGAATTTAACAAGTGTTTTACCCAATAAAATTTTCATATTAAGTGTTCTATTTAAAAAAATATACTGAAAATTATACAATTAATTATTTTTATTAAACATTTATAAACTAGATAATAAATGACTGATTAAAGATGATAAAAAACAAAATAAGAAATACGAAGTGATAAATAGCAAATGGCAAGAAATTTTATTTAAAATCAATGAATTATAACTGTTTTCAGTGTTTTATACCTCTTGACTACAATATATTCATGGTTGACATTTGTATGGCAGAATTAAATTAATAAATGATGGATGAAAGTTAGGTAAAAACAAATGACAGATTAGATGAAAGGTGATAAATAAGGAATTATGGAACATTTATGTTTAAAATCATTGTTAAGAAATTATTGCAACATGACAAATGAGAGATAACAAATGACAAATGCCAAATGACGATGATGACAAAATGACCAATCATAAATGACAGATATAAAATGATATATATGATAACGAAAAATAACGGATATAAGTACCAGGAGAGAGTAACATATTGACATACGAAGTTATGAGATAACAGTTGACAGATGTTATATAAGAAACAATTTATTTAAAAATTTATAATACAATTTTAGTAATAACAATCTTACGTTAAAAAAGCCTTATGTCAAAAAATAATTGAGATTAAGATTTTTTTCCATAAATTATAATTGTTATAAATTATTTCTATTGTTTTATGCATTTTATTAATGACATTACTAGTTGACAGATAAAATATGACAGGTGACAAATGGCAGATTACACAGCATAGATGAAAATTACAGATACCAGATAATACATGATAGATGACAAGCTGTTAAATAAAAGATTACAACTGACAAAAGACACATGACAGACAATTAATGACAATAAATGACAAATAATTGATGATACTTAACAGAAGATATATTTTAATATTTGTAATACATTTCTTTAGATTTTGCATGTTGACATAAACAGCTCAAATGTTTCCCGTAAAAATGGGATAAAAAGCAAGTAAAAGCATATATAAAAGAATTCCAGATGATCAACAGAATATTTGCTCCCTCAGCATCATAGAAGAGGATTGAGTGGAAGAACACGATTTGCAATTGTGAACTCCGCCCGTGCTTCTTTCGCCCAAAATTTGACGTGTTTTTTTAAATTTTTTATTTTAATTATTTGTAATATTTAAAAAAGGAGACCAAAGAATAATAAATAATCATATTATGTGTTTTATGTTTAAAATATATTTATACTAATAACTTTACAAAATACAAAATAATTATAAAACAATGTAATGTATTCTAACCGTTATATTTGTTTTATGTCTACCTATAATGTATTAATATTTAACAGTTGTAGGCTATTTTGATTGATTTGTAAATTTTATCAATTGTAGGGGATTGAAGACAAATTATAAATGACATATGCCAATTGATAGAAGATAAATGACAGATGGTAAATTATAGAATACACATGTCATATGAAAGATGACTATAAATGACTGTTTTAATTTATTTTAGTTGTTTATATATTTTATCATTTGTCTCAAAGTTGTCGGGTGACAAATTAGAAACATGATACATGATAGATGCAATGGCAAATGAAAATGATAAGATAATATTTTTAAATACTTATGGCACACTACTTTTTATGTTTAATAATTTAAATATTTTGATTATAATGTATTAATTATAATGTATAAAGGCAAATCAAATCATCCAAAAATTAATCACCCTCTAAATGAATATTTACATTTCATCATTACCTTTCCCACATTACAAATTAATGTGTTCCTTGTATACATTCACCCTCATTACCCTATTGAAGACTCCATTTTTATAAAAGCCTCAATGTTCGATAATGCTATGATCATTGGCGACTTCAACATCAACAAACAAAAATCATTCATTCATTTTTCCTATCCAACTCTAACTTCGTACGTATCCCTACTTCAGCCACTTTTATCATGAATAACTCACAAGCAACCACTCCTGATGTCCTACACTGTGCCCAGAATATCCAAAACCTCATACACTCTGTCAACGTTGTCTAGCCTCCGATCACCTAGCTATCATCTTTCAAAAAACATCTCATCTAATCTCTTACAAAAAAATATTGTTGGTTTGTTATTGAAAATGTTCACCTCGTGAACGAAATGAACATCTAACACTAAATAAAGTGAAGTGAAGTAAGGAATAAACTGTGTGTTATTTTTCATTTACTAATTTACAATTTTAACAAATGTAACACAAAGGCAGATGCTACAAATTTGACACAATTCATCGCTTTCAATCCCCACATTAATCCTAACACCATTACCCAATTCATCGACAACCTATATAAATTGATCAAACAAAATATTCATCAAATTAAGAATCAATTTTATAAATATCCTCTTCCAAATTTTATCCTTCACCTTATCAAACATAAAAGACAAATTTACTGAGACTTTCAACTTATGGACACTCCTGAACTAATTACGGAATAAAAGACGAACACTTGGATCAATAGCTGTAGGAAAATGAATGACTCAAGAGGTAAAAAGTTTTGGACAGAAATTAGAAAACGTAGCAGATAGAAACTGCAAGAACTGTATGATCCTATTACTGACCCAGACATTATCACACGTAAATTTGCAGATCACTTTAATTCTATTCGTTCAAAGTCACAGGACCCTAATTTTGACCAATCAACTCTTCAACTAGTGTTGCGGCATTTTTGGTGCATTAATTATTTTGAACTCTATTTTTTTGTTTTCCTTTTAATTCTAGATTTTATATTCAAGAACATTTTATATTTTTATTCTAAAATTTATATTTATAATTGTATATTTTTCTTCGAATACGTTTAATCTTTAAATTATGCCACTTTGTATAAGTGCACGTTTTCGAATATTTTTAGCCAATTTACATAACACTAGCCTTTAGAAACTCATTTAGTTTATTAGGATGTCGTAAACTATAAGATACCATTTTTCTCGCTATGGGGGGTGTTTTTTTGGCCCTTACATATTTCGAGGAAAGAACCATTTAGCCATCTGCAAAAGCTTAAATTTTAACCGTTACAAGCGTCGGCCGATTCCGAGAAAACCATCCCTTTCTCCAAACGAAGGAAAGGATGCGAAAATCACCCCCACGAAATATGACTGACCAATAAGAATGCTCCCCCCACTTAATATATTTTAAACTTTTCTACCACTTTGAGATGTTAACAACATTCTCGTTCAAACCTTAAAACTGAAAACATCACTAAAATTCAACATATAACTAAACTTTATTCACCAGCATCGTAAACTAGTGGCGATTTCCGAACCAGTGCAAAAAGAAATTGTCACAGAGATCTTCTCTAAACCAACTAGTAATCGACTGGTACAAAGATTTTTTGGATTCAATGACAGTTCAAAACCGACGGACATTTTTACACATGAGGACTATTTTAACACATTAAAGAAGGGAAAAATATAGCGACTGGACATGACCTAGTACATATGCATATATTAAAATCCTTACCAAAGCATAATCACGTCCATATCCTTAATATCCTCAATTTCAATGATCAACACCAATATTTTCCTTCCGAATGGAAAAATCATCTGTATCCCAAAACGTGACCATCCTCCATCCCTAATATCCAGCTTTACGTTACTTTCCGTCCTAGGAAAACTTTACAAATCACTCATTAAAAACAAAATACTAACCTAAATCTATGACCACCAATTTGGCTTCTTTCTAAAATGATCCACTACCATCCTTACATCAAACATCCAAATAACACACCGTGTAGGAAAGTTATTAGCCCTTCTATTACTGGATATTCAAAAAGCCTTCGACTCTGGCATCAAGGCCTGTTGTACAAATATTAACTTTTCAAAATTCGTATTATTATTTTCATTATTAAGCAATTCCTTTCAAACACATCCCTCAAAGTCAAAATCAACAACTCCTACTCCCCTCTTTTTACTCCTATACAAGGTCTACCCCAAGGATCTCCTCTATCTCCAATACTTTACAACATTTTCTGCCTCGACATCTACAACCCTCAAAATATCTCCTCCAATTTTCAGATGACACAGCCCTAATTTCCCATGCTACCTCCGTGCAAAAACTCTCCAATCCCTTCAGCAGCTTATTGACACTCTGGAGCACTGGTTTGCAAAATGGCGAATTAAAATCAATCCACACAAATCCCAGCTTCTAATTCCCGTAACAACAATCCTGCACACAATATCCATATATCCCATACAATTGTTTCTACTTCTGCATCCATAAAAAACCTAGGCATTACCATAGATCAAAAGGTAAACTTTAAAAGTCACACAGCTTTAAATAAGGCAAAAATCATCACAAGGAGCAAATTATTTAGAAATCTAACCTACAAAAACAACGGATTATCTATTAAAACAGCCGTTAACATTTATAACATGATTTGCCGCCCTCTACTTCATTATGGTAATGTTCTTTTCCTAAACTCCTGCAATCCCACTATCCACAATATCCAATTTGGCGAGCGATCCTTCCTAAGAGCTTTAACTAAAATCCGTCATCCTTGCAATCCTCTACATAATCCTTCTAACCAACTCCTATATGACACAACCTCTGCCATTCCCATCAATGAACGCCTTCTATACTTTAGCGAAACATTTTCGAAAAACTCCTTCAACCAACACATCCTTTCCCTTTACTGCTTGCGCAGAAATCCTGACATAATCCCAAAATATAAAACCCCTTCATTCACAACATTCGAATTCATCGCATCACATCATCCATCATCATCATCATCATCACCATCACTAACGAGACATATAGAGACTGACAAATCCGGGCTGAAAGACCGCTGGTCGATCGCTATTTAACAGACTAATCCACGAACATTATCTATCATAATTGTATTATATATATTTTTGTTGTACTTTTGTTTGTTAATAAAGATGTATGTATGTATAAAGATTAATATTATGTGTTTGTGTAAACTGTATAAAATTACAAACAAAAAAAACTTACGTGTAGTGTTTTTCCTCTCCCCTCATCTCACATATGACATTCGTCAGTGCCATTATGTAGTTTTTGGCTAATGTAAGAGTTTCTATTTTCGACAGTTTCCTCTCCATTTTTATGTGTGGTATCACTTCTCTTAGTTGCTGAAAATAATTAAAAAAATCACTATTAAGTTATTATATTAACTTTATTTTGTTTAAAACACAATTAATTACTTTTCAGTTCAGCAATTTATAATTATAACGAATTGATTATAGCATAAACAACACAGGCCACATGATTTTTCGTGTTTTGAATTTGATAAGTGTCCTTAGCTAATACGGATACGTTGATTCTGAATGTGAATTTGGTTTGAGCCCATCACGTTTTTCACAAAATTAAAAAAAAAACCTTGTGAGATATTTTGTACTAGAGCAAAGAAGTACCTTTAAGATATTTCCTAAATTGTATTAAAATTATTTCTTTAAAATACTTGATACATACAATATTTTAGTATAATATTATTTCATTTCAATGACAACACTGTTTCATTTTCGCATCTGTCAAGGTCAACTTGATGGCATCGGCAGTTGTTTACGAAATAGTTAGTTAGCGTCAGTTGTTTGTAGCATCCAGTCATAATGTCATCAAGAAAGTGCAAAAGCAGTCCTGGTATATTTTGTTACATGTGTGGTGATTTAACGATAGCAAAACATCAACGAAACATCTCAGAATTTATCAAGAAAGCTTACCACGCTTACTTCGGTGTAAAGCTTGGTGATCAGGACAAACCTTGGGCTCCACACAAAGTGTGCTTTCAGTGTGTCGAGCTACTGAGAAAATGGACAAAAGATACACGTAGCTCTTTACCCTTTGGCATTCCTATGGTATGAGGGAACCAAAAAACCATGGCGACGACTGTTACTCTTGCTCCTGCGATGTCAAGGGTTTCACTTTGAAAAATAAACATACTATTCAGTATCCTGATTTACCGTCTGCTAAACGTACAGGAATTCCCATGCCTCCACCTTTTCTTCACACCATCCAACAGCAATCATCAGATGAAAGTTCAAAAAAAAAAAACAATCTCAACAGTTTATCCAAGCTAAACTAAATGACTTAGTGAGTGACTTGGGCCTATCGAAGGATGCTGCACAAATCTTAGGATCATGACTGAAAGACAAAAATCTGTTGCCTCCAGGAACCACATTTTCGTAGTATAGGCATCGCGAAAAAGAGTTCGCGGAATATTTCTCTCAAGAGGGTTCACTGGTGTATTGTAATAATATTCCTGAAGTAGTCATGAAACTAGGAGCTGACAATTACGATTTTACATCATGGAGGTTATTTATTGATTCTTCTAAGAGAAGTCTGAAGGGTGTCTTGTTGCACAATGGTAATACTTATGCCTCGGTGCCTGTTGCTCACACCGTGCATCTTAAAGAAACATATGAGAATCTTGAGCTGTTGCTAAATACAATAAAGTATAGCGAATATTGTTGGCAACTCTGTGGAGACCTCAAAATAATATCCATGCTTTTGGATCAGCAGTCTGGATTCACAAAGTATTCATGTTTTTTTGTGCGAGTCGAGCACGAAATTTACATTACTCAGAGAAAGACTTGTACCGGGACAAAAAGATGTGCTGCGTGATGCATTAGTTGACCCAAAATTAGTTCTTTTGAGTTCCCTTCAAATAAAGTTAGGATTGATGGAGCAGTTTGTTAAAGCTTTAAATAAACAAGGTGACTGCTTTAAATACCTATACGACAGTTAAACTATCGAGAATATAACAATTGGCACACCATATCCATCTTATATCTAACTACTTGTGGGTGTAAATGAACGACATGAATAATTTGAATAAATGTTTTAGCATTAAGATAACCATCGGCTTTATAAATTATATGTACTTATAATATATAAAAAAACTCAATTATCCATAAACTGAGACATCATACGTTTTCAATTAACCTCCCTTCCAGGAGATTAGGCATCCGACCGCCACCTCCGCCCACGCTCTCTCATCTCCATCCCTCGAAGGCAACAGAAATGAAATAAGTGTTTATTACCTCAAAGGCGTCGTTGAGGGAGTGCATCCGCATCCTCTCCCTCTCGTTGCTTTCCAGTCTTCTTAAGTTTCTCTCTCTCGCACTGATGCAGGATTTCCGCCTCCGCGTCGTACTGCCACTGGATCCGCCGCCACTCGACGCGCTACCTGTGCACAGAGAAAGAAATTTCCAATTAATTTTTCCAGCGGTGTTTACGTTTTCCCATTTCGCGTAATTAGGCGCTAGATGGGTTTAAGAGCGAGTTCGCCGGTCCGGCATTAACTTGATTTATCGCTCGAATTCACAGGACACTGACAGAATCGATGTTCGCGAAGTTGTACTTTAAGTCGATAGCAATGGGGTGGATTTAAAGTTGGCGCCGCCCGTCGTAATTAGAATTGATGTAAGGCCTGCCTAATCATTTTATACAGACAGACGTTATGAAATTCAAATTCAATCGAAGCAGAGATACAATCGTCTTTAATAGACATGCAATTTTTACAGATGTAGCATTGTTGAAAATTAAAATACAAGGAAATGATATTAGTTGAGTTGTTAGTTCTTACATAAATGTAAGACAGTATTGAAGGATTTATTGTATGAGTTTTAATATAATAATTCAATTACTCGAATACAGGGAATATAGGGAAAGTATTGTTTTCGTAAATGAGAATGTCTTTGAAATCTTTCACTCAGACTGCTGCATTGGAAAAGCAGACCCTTCACCTCATTTCCCGACCGGTTTCTTTCCGCTGCGATGGATAGTCGCGTCACAATAAAATTATGCACATTACTTTCATAACAGACCCTGTATTTTCATTTTTGTCTGAAGATTACGATTAAACAATTAAGATTCAAAACTTCAATATAATGTCAGATTTTTGTCCTCTGAGGATTACGATTAAAAAATTGCCATAAAAACTTCAATATAAAGTCAGATTTTTGTCCTCTGAGGATTACAATTAAACAATTGAGATTCAAATTTTTAATATAATACTGAATCCCTGTTTACAAGTAAGGTCGAATTTATATAATATTAAGAGTTAATAACGCTTTAAATTCCTTTATCCATCGAACAAAGTTTATATTTCAAGCTCTTATAGTTCACCTCGATAGGAGCGATTTAAAATATTGATGTTGTTCCATAGATTCAATTTCAATATATTGAAACTAAAGGGACTATATATTTCAATATGATATTATCAATATTATAAATTCTGGTAGAAAACATGGAAAAGTGTCTCATTTTACAAATAGAAAAGCCGTATGAAATTCTTTTTATACATTTTGTATTTAATTGCAATAAAATCTGACATCGTAATGGCAATTCGAAAATTGAAATTAAATAGTTAATTGTGATTAAATATTTGCCTTTCTGTAAACACACTTGTACTTATTGTGTTGAGTCATTGAATCCTACTTTTTTTCGTCTCTTCTTTTAATTCTGCATTATAATTTTACGAAATGTGTTTTTTTATTATCTTCCACTCAAACCCGTGAATAGACTATTAATACTGCTTCTATGAACATTTGTTCAGTTACTTTGTCTCTTTTTTGCAGAGAATATTTGAGCTGTTTATGTCAGCATGACAGATATATATTATTATAATGTTAATTAATAATTCTACACTACAATTAATGCGGGCATCTGTTCCCCTGTCTTATGAGCTTTAAAACCGATGATATTCCTTCACGTTTGATGTTCCCAGGAAGGCAGGGGGTAGCAACAGATATAAAAAAAAACGCGCACACGTACAAATTCTATTGTGCCTTTTGTGTCTGAATACATATAAGACGGCGTGCGTCTGTATTTATAAAGAGGTTTATTTCCTTTGGAGAGAACGTGAGAGTGCCGGGGACGGAGAAGAAGAGGCCAGACGATGTGCGCGGAATTTCCTTCAAGAGGAATCCCCTGAAAGCGTCGCGACGCCCACGGAATTCGCACGCGCTATATGCATCACGCGAGTGTAAAAAATAATCCCAATATATTTTAATTAAACATATCTACAATTTAAAGTAATACAATATATATCTTAAATATGATGCGAGTATTACTATAAAATAATGTATCTGATTAAAGATATTAAATTTGATATTTATTTTTTATTATAGTTGGTAAAACTTTTCTTTTGGTTTGAATTAAAACTTTTACGTATCTTCGGCGAAAGAAAGTTATCGCGGTCGGGATTTGCATATTTTAAAGGGATTTCGTTCCCTTAGAATCAGTTTGCCCCCGTATTTTCTTTTCGCTTTTTTCGATGGCTGGAAAATTATTGCGACACCGCAATGAGCAGCCGCCGTTTATTCGCCATGTCTACTAGCATAAAACTAATGGCCATTCCCCATCAATAAAATCCGACGTAAAATGTTTAATAGTCGACGTCAAATGGGATTATACAATTTCCACGTAGTTGACTATTACAAAAATGGACGTGGAAATGGAAATTATCGGATGGCGCGAATTATTTATTATCGAATGCACGAATATTACAGGAATTAATTAGGTCGTTAAACAAATCCGAGGAGGCCTTGTCTAGTACAACTCGATTAGCGAAATCATTTAAATTAATAAAGGAAATGTCAAGTAAATTTAAACACAAAATATTTTTATTTAGGAAACAAACTAGGACATGTTCAGATGGTTTGGATTTATTTGCGGATTATTTTAGTACAGTTTACACTAATGAGTCAATGACTTTTGTTGGTGACGTATCAACTAACTATTCGCTTGTAAATGATTTGTAACTGGTGACTTCTAAAGAAGAAATTTGAATTGAAAATGTACCACGAAGTAAACGCCTCCAAAATTCAAGAATCTAGAAATTTTTAACCAAATTCTAAACCTATAAGTCCAGGACCAGATGGTCTTACTAGCTGCCTATTGTTGAACTGCATTTATTCTATTCTATATACAAATTAGGAAGAAACCATACACAAGGTCTCTACTCAGGAATAATGGAAGAACTAAAATTGAAATATTTAGCAGATCGCCGTCAAATTAATGATTTATGTACTTTGCATAAACTAATTAATAGAGATATGGAATGTGCAGAACTTCTACTTCATCTTGATTTTCTTTCTTCCAATAATGATCGTCGACTCAGGACAGTGCCAGTATTTCGTTTACAGACGTTCTCTTCAAATTTAGGCAACAAAAACTCATCGAAAAAGAAAGGGCAATACATAACTGAATAAAATTATTTTGTTTCTATAAAATATCCATTTCATTATAATAGTAAAAAACCGAAATAACTAAACACTTTTTTGAAAACATTAACAATTTATAGTTTTTTATTTTTGGAAAGAATCCAAATATGTTTTCGTTAGTTTTGAAAGTTTTCAGCTTTTCTTCCAAATTTCAATTGTTTTTAAGCAAATTTTAAATCTTTTTATCAAAAATACGAACCTTTAATTAAAAAAAATCAATTTATATTATGCAAATTTAACACGTTCACCGCCACATGTACCGCCGGCGGTCATATAGTCGCCGTTTCTTGCACGCCGGGGAAATAATTTGTAGTTATTCCTTATACTAGCTATGACCGCCGGCGGTCACGCGGGATCCAAACCAGCACTTAGGTGAAATATTCGCTTGGCGGCGAACGTGTTAATCGATAAATTTGTATTCTTTAAATAATTTCCACTTTATTTTACCAAACTTAAATTATTATTTTTTACAAAATATCAATTTTTGGATCCAAATGAATAATAAAAGTTTTCAGCTTTTTTAGCAAATTTCAGTTATATTCTTCTTCAAAAAAAATAAGCAATATTTTCTCTTTTCACTTTTCCAAATTTTGCCTATAAACAAAAAAATGTTATTTTTTACCAAGTTTTTACATTGTCTTTTTTTATTTTGGAAAAATCCAACCGAGAATTTTTTTTTAGAAAGTTTACAATTTTTTTTAACTAGTGTTTTTATTTAATTAACTTTCCCAAACTCAATCGATAAAAATGTATCCAGCTTTTTAAACAAATTTCAAACGTTTTGGTTTTGAAAAAAAATCAAATGATAAAAATATTTTCTTTACAAAGTTTCCAATTTTTGTTTATCAAATTTCAATTGTTTTTGTTTAAAAAAAAATTCAAATGATAAAAATATATTTTTTAAAAAGTTTCCAGTTTTTGTTTATAAAATTTCAATTGATTATCATTAAACAAATTTGATAAAAAATGTTTATTTTCTAGTTTACAGCATTTTTTGCGACAATTTTAATTTGTTTTTTGACTTATATTAAGGCAATTTTAAACATTTCTTACCAAATTTCAATTGTTTTAAACAATATTTCTTTAGAAAGTTTCCAGCAAAATTTTATCAGTTAAATTTGGCTGGAAACTTTCTAAAAACAATTATTTTCAATTTCAAATGATTTTTTTTAATTCAACTTATTAGAATTGTTTCTTGAGAAGTTTTGCAGCTTATTCTTTTAATCCTATTGATAAAAAGTGTTCTTCAGAAACTCTTCTTTCACAGTTTCAACTAATAATAATATTTTTTAAACTAGTTTTTAAGAAACGATGAATTATATTCTCACTTAATCCGTGGTGAAACATTTTTATGTCAATTAGAAGGTTATTTACCGTTTGATTTGTTTTTAAGAAATTTAATTTAATTTTCTCAACGAGTTTTTACTATATTTCGTTTATTTTTTGGAAATTTCAAATAATTTTTCCTGGAAAAAATGAAAGATTAAAATGTTTTGTTTAGAAAGCGTTCGACGTGTTTTTTTAAACAAAAATTAAGCAAATTTTTACCTATTCACCAAAAATTTTTATGTACCAAAATTTATTTAACAATTATTGAAATCTAAAAAGAAAAACAAAGAAAGAGAGTTTAATTTACTTAATACAATCTCTAAAGTGCCTTAGCTGTTAAAATATCACAATAATAGTCCAGTAATGTATGCAAAATTATAATAAACATTAATTATTGTTCTCTGTTAGATAATAGATGGCACCTTTATGGAAATATCAAAATTATAGTAGTTTAAAAATAGAAAACAAAACTAAGAAAAAATTTAAACTAATTTCTAAAATATCGTCTGAATATTTCTGTAATTTTTAGCAGGGTGGTTAAAATTTTAAATGACTTATTGTCCCTTGCTGTCACAATAAGTAATTTTTATTTTTACGTTGAAGAAGTTAAAATCTATCAGCTGATGAAATATAATTTTCTTCAGCTATTTTCGAATAATAATTTCAATTATTCTGGTTGTAGTTTTAATTATTTGTTTCTATTAAAATTGTATGTTATTACATAATCTTTACAATTTTTATATCTTCTTGAAATAGATGCTATATAATTAAACACTTGATTTTGTTTGTTTGTATTTATATAACAGTGAAACAAAAAAAAATGTTTAATTAACCTTCTGATTAACATAAACATGTTTCACCACGAGTTAAGTGAGAATTTAATTCAGATGCTATCTATTTTCTATTTTCTTTCGACATGGAAAACAATAGATTATCGAATCTGTTCAGAATTCAAAATCAGAAGGTTGATTAGCTTCTACTCGATTCCATATTATAATCATAAAGTCAATTAAAAATTGTAAAACGTAAATAAACATAACATTATTGCAACATTTAATAGATTTATTCAGACAAATTTTTCAAATAATTTTGATGATGTTTTACTGATTGGAGGGTGGAATAGAGGCCACCCATCCACCCTACATATATATAAAATTTAATTCCTTATCGTCTCGCTGTATTCAATGAAATTAAATACAAAACTTTTTTAACAAAAAAGAAATTAAAAAGGTAACATTTTTAAGTGAGTAAATTAGTAATAATTTGATGTATGATGGGTGGGCAGACTTTAAATCTAAATTAGATAAGATTAGCTATAGAAAATCATTTATATTTAAACTTAAGTTTTGATTTTGTTTTATTTTTTAATACATAAAGGGTTTGATTGTATTTAGCAGCAAAATCATCAACGATTAGCAATTAAAGTTACCATGTATATGTAGGGCGGGTGGGTGGCCTCTATCCCACCTTACAATCAATAAAACATAATCAAGGATTTTAGTTAGAAGTTGCAAAATGTAATCAAACACAAAATAATTGCATTTTTAATTGATGTAATAATTGATGTTAAGATTCTTAGGGAGGATCTTTCGGCAACTTGAAAGTGGCCAGCTTAAATATTAAATAAATTGTCATGTTAAACGTAGCGTAATCTTGACCTACCCCAATTAATCGCGTATAAATCCAGCGTACTCTTGACCTACCCTAACAAGTTTTATATAAACCTACCTCAAATAATAGCGTACTCTTGACCTACCTTAATGCACAGTTTGTTGAGGTAGGTCAAGAGTACGCTAGTTTAACATAAAAATTTATATAAACAATTAAATAAAACACTTACTATTTCAAGAACACTTAAGTTTCGACTTTTAAATTTTTGGTGATAAAAAACATAGTAAGTGTTTTATTTAAGTGTTTATATTATGAATTATCACGTAGTAATATAATATATCTAGAACAGGTAATGAGATGACAGAGATATGAGGTGCTCAGAGTGACCATGCGTGGTAAAATAAGGTAATAATATTTGAAAGATTGATTTAAATTCCATTAAACTATTTTGCGCAGTTGCAAATAAGGTAAACATAGTAATGATGATGTCCAACCTCCGGTAGAAGACGACACCAGAAGAGGAAGATGAATGGCAATATGAAAAATTAATATTCCGAATTAATTGTTAGAATACAAGAAGAAGACTGATCTAAAGCAATGCAGGCAAGCTATAGGAAAAACTTAGTGTCTATCATCATATCTGTCTTGTGTAAGATGTTAAGATTCTTATAAATTTCAGCGACATTGAGTTCGCCATCCTCAAGAGAAATGAAAGCTTATAACTTGTTTGATAAATTACATAAGTCTGCTTATAGTTTACAATATGTATGATTGGTCTAGACTCCTCGGAATCTCTTTCATTTTTGGGCCCGCATTAATCTGTTGATTGGAATCTAATTCTCTTTAGGGATTGGGAGCTTGATTGTTATTAATTTTTCATTCGGTCTAAACAAGAAAGCATTGCTCTTTAGTGCATCTGGGTCTATTGTAACAACAAAGGCATCCATAAGAGCTTTACTGTGTGATCCGAAATAGTAGTTGTAAGACTACGAGCAATATTGAACTGTTAGGCAATAGATACAAATAAATTGTATAATGTCAACGTCAAATTGACAAAGCTGTATTATATCGCCTAAAATAAAGAGAAAATAAGCATTTAAATGCTAAATATATGTATCCAAAGTTGATGAACTGTAAATCAGTGGAGAAGAGGCTATAGATTTTAGTGCAATATCATCTACAATTCATTTCATTATTAATTTACATAATCATGTTCGAAAAAGCTTAAATGAATGAATAAATAAGTGAATAGATTGCAAAAGTTTTGCGGTTTTCAGAAAAAAAAGTATTTCGTGATTAATGTTGTTTTTTTTGGATTTTTCTCGGCATTTTGGAATGATAGTTTAGAACGATGAGAGAAAAAACAGCAGCGATGATAGCCATAAGATTATGAGCAACGAAATGATGGCGAAGGGCAATATCGTCCAATTACATAGTATCAAAAAAAGACTACAAAGTATTGTTTCTTTGGAATTTTTTTTTAGGTTCTCGACGTTTCTTAATCTTCAGAAGCTTCGATAGCTAGAACAGGTGTTAATTTTCTACGTTCATGTTATTGAGCAATATGCGATACGTTCAGTGGTGAAGTTGTTCTTATTTGCAACTTGTAGTTATACTATACCCAGCAAAAGGAATCTTTAATAAGAAGATTAAGGAAAAATGTGCACATCAGAACAGATAGCCATATTAACTTTTGTAAGTTATGAAATTACCTCAACATTAACGTTGGAATGTTCCAAAGCTTCTGAAGAATGCGCAACTATTAATAAGGTTGTGCTTGGTTAAAGGTCGTAACAAGAGCAAAGATAACAATGATTATAGAGGAGGAAATCCAAAATCTGATAAAGAGATCACTGCGGGATCTTAAAAGGCTTCATCAAGATACATAATAAAATATTTAGACTTTGTATGTATCTTAAATTCAATTTGTAAATTTGTTACATCACACCCTTTAATTATGTTTTATTTTATTTTAACAGTGACTAGAATTTCTACACACCTGAGCTTTACATTTTCAAACTTGATATTATATTATAAGAAAAAGTTGTTGAAAATAGTTAGAATCAAGTTTTCTAATAAATTAGAAAATTAATAAAAAATGTGGGATAAAAATGTAATTATTAAAAAATGCAAATTTTGTCTGAAAAAATTAATACAAATATTATTATCAAAACCAAAAATACGATAATAAAGGTAAAAATGACAAAACAATAAAAAATGGCAATAAGTGCTTAAATTTTATTTTAGATATATATAATAATAAAGATAACAAAACTAATTCAGTTATCTAAAAATATTGCAAAAACAATTGTTATGACAAAGTACATTCTTTGGCCAAAACATTAGATGTTTCCCAAAATGGAAACAAACTAATTAAAACGATGCGAATTATTTTGCAGATGGTGTATCTCATAAAAGAAGTTCAATGAATAAAAACAAACATAAAATAAGTAAAATTTAAAAAATTTAGAATAAAAGAATTGTTTGAAATTATATTGAAAATAACAAAAATGCAAACAATTATTTTGTTTTATTATATTTTATAAAAAATTACCATTTTGAAAATATTTTAAAAAGCTAATGATAATTTTGAAAGTCCAAACTTCTTGTTTACTTGCCAAACACTTTCAAACGTTTAGATTAATGCCAATTATCAATCTAATAATACAATATGGAAACATTGATAATAACTTAATTCAGTTGAATTAGGTAATTTTAAAATTGATATTTCTAACATCTACAAAGCAATTAATACTTTAACAGATTCCCTAAATCAAAAACTCAAAGGCATACCATTTTTTCGTTTGTTAAACGATGTATGTTTTACTTATTTAGAGGTATTAATAGAAATCACATTGGGGACTTTAAATTAGATTCAATTCAGTAAGCTTTTTCGAAGTTATTTAATGAATAAATTGCTGTAACCTTGATGGTTTCATGTGCAAAGAGTAAAATGGAATTTACGCTAGAAAATTTATTGTAATAAACCTTCTTATTAATAAATTATAGATTTTGGAAGAATTACAAAGAAAAGTATTTTTAAACACTTATTTAGTCCATCTTTTCTTGCATTTTTGTGGATAAATTTTTAGATTTCTTTTAGATGTGTTATTGTAGTTTATTTGTTTTTGAAGACAAGATTACTGTGGTGCGAGCTATATGTGATTCGGGAGAGATGGGAAAGGTTAGTTTTGGATGGGGGAAAGGTATGGTAGGTGTGTCCTGTGCACAAATGGGAGGAATACCTGGAATAATTTGGGAGAAAAGTGTGAAGGGGTGTGTGAGGAGTCGTTGGGGGGAAACAAAAAGGTATAACAGAATTGATGAGAGAGGATGGAGCTGGTGTAAAGGTTTTGGTCAGAGTGGAGTGGGAGAGGAAGGTAAAGAGAAAAGTAGAATAGAGTGTTTTTATATGTCAAAATTGTCAAATATATAGAATAGAAAGTTTTTGTATGTTTAAGTTTTTTTATGCCAATAAAGGTTTTTTTTTGTGTACTTCATATTTTTGTACAATATCCTTAATTTCGTTCTTAAATGTAGGTATATCTCTTCTTTTAATTTATTACGAATTTTCTCGCTCCTTTTCCTTCTTTTTTGATACCTCCACTTTATTTCTTATCATCCTCTCTAACTTGATTATCTATTCTTTGAATTAACAATTTGATATAATCGATACTTGTTCTGCTACTCTCTTGATGGAACCAAATTTTCAAATTAGGAGAAGTAAAACTCTTGTTATGTTCCATTTCTTTATTTTCAGATTAACTTTGATAATGATCCGCAAGGACCGAAACACGTGTCAGTTATCTGAAAATAAAGAAATGGAACACAACAAGAGTTTTACTTCTCCTAATTTAACAATTTGATGTTCTTCTTTCTTTTGGAACATTTACATTCTTCATATTCAGTCATAAGCTTCTTATTTTCTCCCATTTTATTGTTATTGTCGAATTTATAATTAGAACTGAATATTTCTTTATCGTGAGACATTTAAAATTAAGAAGAAGAAACTCCACATTCGTACAGTATCTCAAGATCCTCGATTTGATCCTCTATATCGAGGATCTTGAGATACTGTACGAATGTGGAGTTTCTTCTTCTTAATTTTCTGTCTGCATCTTCACATGTGGAATTGTCGGTTTAATCTTTGAAATCTCCTCTTTAGGCCAGCTTTTATTTGGTGTGCTGAAATTGGTTTAAGGTTTTTTTGATGATCACTATAGACAGTATTATTGTACAATTTGAAACCCACATTGTATTTAAGCTTCAGCAAGTCTTCAAAACTCATTTCGGATGTTTGATCTTGAATTCCATTCCTTTCTGTATTATTACAACCTCAATATTGATTACATTTTCTTCTTTATAATTTTTTTTTTCAGAATGCAATTTGTTATTTGTTTAAAATCATACAAAAATTTTGGCCGCAGGAATCACAGGCGGAGTTCACTGCTTCTCAATGATCTTCCACTCGACCCATATCCTTCCACACACAAGTGATGGATCTTGGTTATAAGAATCATGGGGGAGTTCACTCTTTTTCAAAATGCTCTTCCACTCAAATTCAAATTTCTTCAATTAAACATTCTTTTACACTTTTTTGCTGAACGGAAAGAAACCGTGTATATATATATAACTTCAAAGCCTTTATCCTGTGTCTTATATAATATTAGAGAGCAAATACGTACCATAGGTATTGGAGATTGTATAATGAAATGGAAGCGTAGTTGCTCATCTGAAGATTTTACACATAGAAAAATTAATAGAATCATTTTGAAAGGGTCGAATTGCGTCTTGATGTTGGTTTTATTATTCATCAATGGTCTTTATTGTTTGACGATTGCCTTAATTTTTTAGGCGATAAATACCATTTGTAACTGCGTATTTGCAGAAGAATATTATTTATTTTAAAGGCATCTACTTCGTTATACATGCTGAATGAAAAAGAATATTTACAAACTTTTATTTTATTGGTGTAAATTAAATATTGATTTACAGGTGCAGTATTATGAAAACATGTTTATATTTTTATTTTAGTATTCATCATATGTTTATACTATTATTATTATTATTGCGGAAAACTTTACGTACAAAAAAATAAATAGCATGTACGTATTTGATGGATTCAAGGGTATGAACTTAATATCTTCCAATTGTTATTATGTTTGCTATTGATAATGGTTACATTGTAACCGAAATGTACGTCTAGCACTTAACTCATATCTTCCAATTGTATTTTTCTTAAAACAATATAAGTCTTCATTCGAAAGAAAATTACTACAACTTAGATTGTTAAAAAATATTAACAAAAATATGAATTCCTTTTGCAGTTTATTACAGAAATTTTAACTATTTAAATCTTTAAACGAAAACTATACAATATAGAATTTTTGTGAGGATGAAAATTTATTTTCAATTTGATACTATTGTTTAAAACTCGATAAATGGTCGGCTGGGTCGTAAAAGGGCTTCGTGAGGGCATTCATGTTGTAGAATGTAGTCAAACGGGCATTCGGAGGGTGACCCGTTACGGTCGCATGCCGTCCCACAAAAGATCCCTTTTCCCTTTTCAAGTGGCTTATTACCAGAGAAATAAGGTGAGTCCGCCGAGAATTCAATGGAAAATTGTATTTCCCTCAGAAAGAAAAAAAAAGTAAAAATGCGGAGGAAAAACAGATTTGATAAATGTGTTAATATACTTAAATATAGATAAAATAATAATAATAATAATGTTATTAACATAAATTCAATATGGATTTTATAATTAGTGTAAATCATCGATTTTATAATATAAAGTCTTTATTGTATTTTACTGACAATTATTTTGCTATATTTTTATTATTATCGAAGTAGATTACAGGTAAAATAACTTTCAGCATTGATTATCTCAAGAATAATTTTTCGATGTACTTGATTCGACTTTTGGTGATGAAAAAGCACCATCAAAAGTACTAAACATCGATGAAATTTAATTGTGGCCGTAGTTCGCTTAGAGATGAATTTTGAAGGTTGTCCAAAATTGGTGTTTGTTTTAGAAAACATTGATGCTGTGCGTGATACGATTATGTAAAACCATCATCTGACTTTTCGTGAGATTGAAGCATCCTTGTGCATTACTGGGACCAGCATACATTCAATATTGCATGAACATTTGGCTGTCAAATAAATTTTCGTTTTGGATCTCACATAATACAAAGATCGCTCAAAAAAGGCACGTATCGATGGGTTGAAAGAAATGCTCAAGAAATTGCAGTGCTTCAAATTATCGTAATTGGTAATCATGGATATATACTTATGAGCTTAAAAATAAATCGTAGTCGACTGTGTGGGTCGTCTTTCAAAATGAGCTAAATCAAACAAAAATTGTTGTGCAGAAAGCATTTCGAAGCAAATGTTCACTTGCTTTTTCAGAAAGTGTGGCAACTGTACAATTAATACAATTTCGGATAGTTGATTCTAAATAGTACACAACCACTTTTTTGACAGAGGACTTCCGAAAACTAAGGGAAATAAATCGCAGAAGACACACCCTGGAGAATGGTGGGTTTTTTGGAGTTGGTTTCCCTTATTTTTCTGAAGACTTCTAACAAAAAAGTGGTTGTGTACCATTTGGAATTAACTAATAGAGCTCTCACATATCGGCTTAGACAAAATACCTTTTAAGAACTGAAAAAGTCAAATTGATGGGTCATCCGCTACACAACAATAATGACACTTTTGCTTCTTCTCATTCAGGCAAAATTCCTGGACATCTTACAAAATCATCTTCCAGAGGAACGATTAGGAAGCAATGATTGCTCAATTTTTGTTATACTCATGTCGCCTTCTTCTTCTTAGGTTGCTGTCTCTTAACGGAGGTTAGCTGTCATTATGGCAAATTTCAAGTTAGATGCAGCAGCTCTAAATAGTTTGGTAGATGTCTGTCAATACCAATCTCGTAGGTTTTTGTTCTTCTTCTTCTTGTTCTTGTTTTTTTACCGTCTATTTTTGCTTGCATGATAAATTGTAGAATAGAGTATCTTTCTCCCGCATGATATGTCCAAAACATTCTAATTTTTGTCGTCTAACATAACTCTATTGGGGCAAAATCGAAATTTTTTACTTTTGTCGTATTTCTGAATTCTTAAAGTAAGTAAATCATAGAAAGTATTAAGCGTAAACTAAATCGACATAACGAATTATGGAAATAAAAGTGCTATTCAAAATCAGCACATTCGAGATAAAAATAAATTTTTTTCACGTAACGATTAATCGCGGCGGTATATAATTTTTTAATTTTTTTTTATGATCCGCGAAAAGTGCGCCGGTCGCACGTAAAGCAAATTGAAGCCGTGTTCCCAATGCGAACTGCAAATTACCAAAATCGACCGGATAAACATTGAACGAATTTAGATCGCACGATTTTTATTTTCTCGGTCGTTACCTCCGTGTTTCCGCCTCTTTCTGCTCGTGGCCTCGTCGCTACTCGACTCTGTGAGATCATCCCTTCCGTTCAGGGGGTGTTTTCTTAATTCCATGTCCTCCACCTCCACATCCTCTTCCTCTTCTTGCCAAGGTGTCGTCACTTCCAGTGACCGCATTCTTATTGGGAACACTGTAACAATACGAAAAGGGGATTTTGTAATTGATGTTTTATAATAATTAATGTTATGTTTAGAAAATAGATTTTTCAAATTTATTAATATGTACGATTGAACTAGCGTACTCTTGACCTAGGTTAATGCGTAGTTTATTAAGAAAGATCAGGAGTATAATAGGTCGTTGTACTGACTTTTGTGGTAGGTCGAGAGTACGCTTGAATAAATAATGATCTAGAGTATTCTAAGTTTATAAAGCTACATTCAATTATTATTGAGTTAATTATAGTTTAAATCAACAATAGATATTGTATTCTAAAGTAAGGCAAAAACAGCAAATGGCGAAAAATTCTAAAGCTCTTGAATAGTTAAAAAATTTCAAAAATCTGAACAGAATTGCTAAAATTTTACAACCTAAAACAGAGTTTCATTGAAAAATTTTCTAAGGAATTACTGGAAATAAACAGAAATTGTTTCCAAATTAGCAAAAAGATTCTCTAAGGTTTTTAATTTTTTCGAAAAAAACTCAAAAATGTCCATAATTTATTGCATTTAATTGGTTTTTTAATAAATGCAATAAATTGTGGACATTTTTGAGTTTTTTTTCGAAAAAATTAAAAACCTTGAATTAGTAGAAATTGCTAAAATTCTTTAATTAATGGAATTTATAAATCTGAAAGCAATTTTTTTTAATTCTAGAATCTTTGAAGAAATCTTTTCCTAGAAGAGAAAATAGTTAGAAATTTAACTGAAGAAAATATAGCAAATTAATAAAACCTCCAGAAGGAAACATTTGCAAATTTCAAGAGAAATTTCTGAATAAGAAAAAGTTTTGGTAAATTCCGTAAATTAAACTTTTGAAGAATTTCTGGTAAATTCTAAAACTCTCAAATTTCATAAAATTTAAAATATTTGAAAGCTAAATTGCTGAAGAGTTTTAAAAGCTGTTAAGCAAATTATCGCAAACTAAGGAAAAAATCCAAAAGTGGAAAAAAATTATTGGAAAGTTTGTAAAAAAATAGAATTAATAGACAATATTATAATTCGTACAAAAACTGCAAAAGAGATTCCTGAAGAAGTAAAAAATTCGATTAATAGTGAATAACTTTTAAAAAAATGTTGAAATATTATAGAACTAACAAAAACGGTAGAATATTTTGAAAAACTAAACTACTGAAAATGTCACTTAATTGAAAACACAGTTGTATTCCTTTCTTCACTGTACATTAAGTTACTAAAAAATAACCTCTTCACCTGGAAAAGAATATCTTTGAAAAATTTCTAGAAGACTAAGAAAATATTAGAACAATTGATGAAAGTTTCGGCAAATTAGAAGATAATTTTCTGAAATTGAAATATATTTCGTTTAAATGAGAAGAAATTGAAGGATTTTCTGAAAAACATTAAAATTATAAAATTTTAAAAATCTGAAAGATAAATTTCTGAAAAGTTTTAGAACCTATGAAGAAAAATCTCGCAAACTGAAAGAGGAATTCATTAAAAACAAATAATGGTGATGTGGCCATCATAGTACTTTCCCTATATTTTACTCGAAAACTATGCGGTTTATGCAAAAAGGTTATTCTTAATAATTTATTCAATTTTGAATTCTCTACAATTATTTGTTATATAACTTTCATGTTGCTTCAATAGTTTATTAGCAATTGGCAAAAAATGTCAAAAATTTCAATTTTTATTTTTTTTCTCGAAAGTTAAGAATTTTATGAAAAATATATTTTAACAAAATTTGTTCAGTTTCTCATTCTCTTTAACTTTTGTTTGAAAAGTTTTGTAATATTTTTCATATTAAAAAAAATATTGGAAAAAAACAAAAAACGTCTCGAGTAAACACCCACTTCCGGTTTATGAATGTTTACCAAAAGCTTTTCAGTTCCAGTTTTTAACGATAAAACTTTACGTTTAAAGTTTCATCTCAATCGGATCAGTCGTTTTTGAGATACAGCACCCACCGACAGACAGACAGACAGACAGACAGACAGACAGACACACACACAGACACAAATTTTTTTTTTCCAGAAATTAGTTTAATGGACTCAGGGGACCTCAAAACGGATATTTCCGCAAAAAAAATTTTTCAAAAAAAAATCACGATCACAATACTTCCCCTATATATACTTCGTATATAGGGAAAGTAAAAAAAAGATGGAAATTCATAAAAACAAAAAAAAAACTAAATTGTGATGTGGTTATAATAGTACTTTCTCGGAATATTTTTCGAAAACTATGAGGTTGGCGCAAAAACGCTATTTCTGATAATTTGCTCAATTCAATACTTGTTTTGCTACATTCTTGATGGAACCAAATTTTCATATTGGGAGAAGTAATACACTTGTTGAGTAACTTTGAGAATGATAATAAACAAATGGAACATAACAAGTGTATTACTTCTCCCAATATGAAAATTTGCTCAATTTTGGATTGTTTACAATTACCTGGTATATAAATTTCATGTAACTCGTATTGTTTATTGGCAATAGGCAAAAATTGTCAAAATTATTAATTATTTCCTCGCAAGTTAAGAACTTTATGAAAAACATGTAATAAAACTTGTTCAGTATCACATTCCGTTTAAGTTTTGTTTGAAAAGTTATGTATAATAATATTTTTTAAATTTAGAAAAGCATCGGGAACAACAAAAAATACAACTCTAGTAAAAATCTACTTCCAGTTTATGTTCACCAAAAGGTTCCAGTCAATAACGTTTTTTTATAATTTATAATAAAAAGTGATTTTCAAAGTTCGATATCTTTAAAACGGTCAAGTTGAACTTTATAAATGATGTGCTATACAAATTTTGATTACAAGTCTTTGAACAATTTAATTGTTGGTTTGTGCGGCCTCTAAGCACCCTCCAATTTTTAAAATGCCACCAAAATTGTACCAAAAATCATTAATTTTTATGTATTGATAACGTGTCATTATGTATCCCCTTAAAATCAAGTGATTTAATTAATTTATTTGGAAATAACTCTCTTTGGAAATTTAGGTTGGTATACTCACTCAAGTTATGTCATTAGAAGTTAAAATTATGCAACAGTGTATATTTGTGGAAACCAGTACTTTTTAAATTTATTCAACTAATGATGAATGGATTGTTTACTACAAAGCAAATTACAAACATGCTATATAATATAGATATTTTTTTAACTTAAGGCAGGAGTATTCTAAAATTTTTAGCAGAGTTGCTTTATCTTCGTCTATATTCTGTTCACAGCAATGATTGCCATACATCAGTACTGTATAAGATGCTGCAAGTCGTGACATCTTTAGTGTGACTGTTGAAATCAGAAAACATTGAAAACTATTTACTACAAAAAAAACTATTCACCAATTGAGAAAAGATCAGAGAATTCTTAATTGCCGATCTGAGGGATTTAAAATGGTCAGTGGTTTTGAGGGTAGAAGACATCATAGAAAATGCCTAAAAGAATGGACATTGATTGTGCGACGAAAAGATAAATTTATTTAAAATGGTCAGTGATTTTAAGGGTTGAAGACATCATAGAAAATGCCTTGTTTGAAGTTGTTTTCTCCGACTGTAGATGAGTCAATGGAAGCGTTAGATACTTCTAAAGTGTTAATACTTATAAGAGGAGTAGATAAAAGTTATGAAGTGTATTAATGGCACGACTAGTGTAGCTAATGCTGTTAATAAAAAACTTTAAATGGAGGCAAAGACGTACCTAGTAAAAATAAATGAGCTGTTGCTCGTGTGTCATAGAAAATGGTGATTATTTTCCTTACACAGCTAAATATAATATAAGGCGAATGGATTTGTACCACATCCATTCGCCTTATATTATATTTATCTTAGTAAGGGAAATAATATAATTTCTAAAACCAAAAATATCACTTGTTAATTTTATCAGATTCACTTGTAACGGTAACAAACAAGAGAGTCTGAATGGGAATATATACCTATATAAGACCACTATTAACAAGAAGTGGAAATTAGAAACAGGATTCAAAGCTTTACTATTTATATAAATATCTACGACCAAAGTTTAGATTAGCTATTCAAAGGAATGAGTTCGAACTACTTGGAGCTATCACCAATAAACAAATACAGAAAGAGATGCAAAAGCCCAGCAACAAAACCTACACCAAATTGAGTAACAGAAACAATATATTTTTAGCGATGTTGACAAACTGGACATTTGAGAAATATAATATAACTATATATGTAGGGTGGGTGGGTGATAACTGTCAACCACTAATTTTTTAAAACATACGTTTAAGCCCAAATTAATAAATAAATATTTTATCATTGGAAGTTTTAAATTAAATTAATTAATCGAATATTTTCCGTTGTAATTTTTGTTTTACTATGTGAAATGGTTGTTTATAATATAGAAGTTAGAGGGTGGGATAGTGGCCACCCACCCACCCTACATATATATTTGTATTTAGGCTAAGACACTGCTTTTAATATTTTTTACAATATCAACAGTAAACTGTTGTCGTTTCTAGGAAAACAAAACAATATCAGTGGTTTGGATATAACTGTATATGTAGGGTGGGTAGGTGTCAACTGTCATACCCTTCAATCTTTAAAACATACGTTATTTTATCAGGGGAAGATTTAAATAAAATTAATTAAACAAATATTTGCTGTTGTAATTTTTGTTACAATGCAAAATTGTTGTTTATATTATAGATGTTGGAGGGTGGGATAGTGGCCACCCACCCGCCCTACATATATATTTGAATATAAGTTAAAACACTGCTTTTAATATTTTTTTATAATATAAACAGCAAACTGATGTCGTTTCTAGGAAAACAAAACAGCATCAGTGGATTAAATATAACTGTATATGTAGGGTGGGTAGGTGTCAACCATCATACCCTTCACTTTTTAAAACATACGATTAAGCCCAAAGAATAAATATTTTATCATGAGAAGTTTCAAATAAAATTAATTAATCAAATATTTTCCGTTGTAATTTTTGTTACAATGTGAAATAGTTGTTTATATTATAGAAGTTGGAGGGTGGGATAGTGGCCACCCACCCACCCTACATATATATTTGAATTTAAGCTAAAACACTGCTTTTAATTTTTTTTGCAATATCAACAGCAAACTGTTGTCATTTCTAAGAAAACAAAACAATATCAGTGGTTAAAATATAACTGTATATGTAGGGTGGGTGAGTGTCAACTATCATACCCTTCAATTTTTAAAACATATGGTTAAGCCCAAACGAATAAATATTTTATCATGGGAAGTTTCAAATAAAATTAATTAAACAAATATTTTCCGTTGTAATTTTTGTTACAATGTGAAAAGGTTGTTTATAATATAGAAGTTGGAGGGTGGGATAGTGGCCACCCACCCACCCTACATATATATTTGAATTTAAGCTAAAACACTGCTTTTAATATTTTTTTGCAATATCAACAGCAAATTGTTGTCGTTTCTAGGAAAACAAAACAATACCAGTGGTTTGAATATAACTGTATATGTAGAGTGGGTGGGTGTCAACTATCATACCCTTCAATTTTTAAAACATACGTTTAAGCTCAAATGAATAAATATTTTATCATGGGAAGTTTAAAATAAAATTACATAATCAAATAATTTCCGTTGTAATTTTTGTTACAATTTGAAGTTGGAGGGTGGGATAGTGGCCACCCACCCACCCTACATACATATTTGAATGTAAGCTAAAACAGTGCTTTTAATATTTTTTTACAATATCAACATTAAACTGTTGTCGTTTCTAAGTAAACAAAGCAATATCAGTGGTTTGAATATAACGTTTTATGTAGGGTGGGTGGGTGGCAACTGTCATATCCTTCAATTTTTAAACCATACGAATGAATAAATATTTTATCAGGGGAAGTTTCAAATAAAATTATTTAATCTAATATTTTCCGTTGTAATCATTTGTGTTACAATGTGAAATGTTTGTTAATATTATGGATGTTAGAGGGTGTTATAGTGGCCACCCACCCACCCTACATATATATTTAAATTATAGCTAAAACACTGCTTTTAATATTTTTTACAATATCAGCAGTAAAGCGTTGTCGTTTCTAGGGGAAAAAAACAATATCACTTGATTGAATATAACTGTATATGTAGGGTGGGTGGGTGTCAACTTTCATACCTTTCAATATTTAAAATATTCGTTTAAGCCCAAATGAATAAATATTTAATCATGGGAGATTCGTAATAAAATTAATTTGATTGATTGTTGAAGCCGTGACTTTGTGATACATCGTGATTACGAAGTCACAATAAAATTATCAAACGTATTCGTTTGATAATGTCCGAATAGGACGAAACTAGTCACAATAAAAAGGGTAAAAATTCGTGATACTAGCAAAGTGTTATTATTTCTTAACCTATTTCGTAATAAAATTAATTAAACAAATATTTTCCGTTGTAATTTTTATTAAATGTGAAACCATTGTTTATATTATAGAAATTGGAGGGTGGGATAGTGTACACCCACCCACCCTACATATATATTTAAATTTAAACAAAAACACTGCTTTTAATGTTTTTTACAATATCAACAGCAAACTATTGTTGTTTCTACGAAAACAAAACAATATCAGTGGATTGAATATATCTGTATATGTAGGATGGGTGGGTGGCCATAATCTCACCCTCCAATTTGTATAATATAAACAACCATTTCACATTGTAACAAAAATTACAATGGAAAATATTTGATTAATTAATTTTATTTGAAACTTCACATGATAAAATATTCATTCATTTGGGCTTAGACGTATTTTCAAAAATTGAAGGGTATGGCAAATGACAACTAGCCACCCTACAGATACAGTTATATTCAAACCATTGATATTGTTTTGTTTACTTAGAAACGTCAACAGTTTGCTATTGATATTGCAAAGTAATTTTAAAAGCAGTGTTCTAGCTTAAATTCAAATATATATGTAGGGTGGGTGGGTGGCCACTATCCCACCTTCCAACTTCTATAATTTAAAAAACCATTTCACATTGTAACAAAAATTACAACGGAAAATATTTCATTAAATAATTTTATTTGAAATTTCCCATGATAAAATATTTATTCATTAGGGCTTAAACGTATATTTTAAAAATTCAAGGGTATGAGAGTTAACACCCACCCATCCTATATATAAAGTTATATTCAAACCATTGATATTGTTTTGTTTTTCTAAAAACGACAACAGTTTGCTAGTGATATTGCAAAATAATATTAAAATCAGTGTTCCAGCTTAAATTCAAATATATATGTAGGGTGGGTGGGTGGCCACTATCCCACCCTGCAATTTTTATAATATAAACAACCATTTCATATTGTAACAAAAATTACAATGGGAAATATTTGATTAATTAATTTGATTTGAAACTTCCCATAATAAAATATTTATTTATTTGGGCTTAAACGTATGGTTTAAAAATTCAAGGGTATGGCAGATGACGCCCACCCACCTTAAATATACAGTTATACCAAACAACTGATATTATTTTGGTTTTCTAGAAACTGCAACAGTCTACTGTCGATATTAATTTTTTTAAGCAGTGTTTTAGCTTAAATTCAAATATATATGTAGGATGGGTGGGTGGCCACTATCCCACCCTCTAATTGCCATAACATAAGCGCGGATTCTTTGAAAATATGAAGAAGAAGAAAAAAAGATTATTTATACAAAATAAATTAGGTATACAATGTTCCTTCTAATTATGTTTTCATTTATTAAAACTCTTGCAAGTATTTAATTTTTTGAAGGGTGGGTTAGAAGTCACACATTATTCTTATAAAATCGTCGTTTCTGTTTTAGGAATTGGAGGGTGGGACGGTGGACACCCACCCACCCTACATATATATTTAAATTTAACTTAGAACACTGCTTAATTTTTACTTTTATAATCAACACTAATCTGTCGGTATTAGCACACTTCATCAATAGTCATTTAAGTGATTTAAGATAGTGCTACAAAAGCTTATGTGGGGTCTAGAGCAAACAACAGCATTTCTTAAGTTGAAGGATCAATTATTGCTAGTCCAAATTACGATCTCCCGTTCACACTTCAGACCGATGCATCCAAGAAAGGCATAGACGCAGCTCTCGTACAAATTAAAAATGGTTTTTAGATGGTAATTGCTTATGCTAGTCGCTCACTGTCCCCCGCCGAAATAAACTACTCAACAATCGAAAAAATTGTTTAGGGATCGTGTGGTGAAACCAAAAGATAAAATCTTATTTATATATATAACAAGACACCATAGGTTTCTCCCCAGCGTTCCTTAATTTTGGCAGAAACTTGAGAATTCCATCCGAACTTCCGGAAATAATACCGACAAATCTATCAGTGGAAATAGCTATTAAAAATTTTAAAACACTCAACAGAGACACTACAACCTAAGATAAAGAGATTGGCGATGTCATATGGGCGACCAAGTGTACGTCAGAGATCATCACCTATCAGATCAAAGTAAATCCTTCGCAGAGAAACTAGCCCCTAAATACGCTGGCCCGTTCACAGTCACCAAAGTTCTACATTAAGGATATTAAAGATAAGCACACGATTGATTAGTGATTTTTATGTTATAGCGTTCCAACATGGACAGTTTTATTATGGCCAGTTTTCGAACATCAGACCACCGCATCAAATTCCTCAAGTTATTAGGCTCATCACCACCGACTCCAAATAAGAGCCCGGTTTTAGAGCTTCACGCGTCTCCAATTAAATGTTCGCTAAGAACACCGGAACAAGCTACTCACAGGACACTAGATCACCTAAAGACTGTCACCCTCAAAGCTATCAATAGTCCAGTAGAGTACACAACCAAAGTAAAGGGAATAGCACGACCACCAGCCCTGTCACAAGAGGAGCAATCTCTGAAGCCCATGGCAAGTCCTTCAGAGCCTGTTGAATTCCAGAAACCTAAAGCACCTACGGCATACCGAACGACGTGTATTCCACGGTATATCGGTGTTCCTGTTGATAAATAATATGATTATTATTATGTACTTTTTATTGATTTGAAAGCCCTTTTTGATTTTTTTCGGCTGTAAATGTCGATCCATTCACCCAACAATAAATATAATGTAACGAGCTGGCAGCGCCGGAAATTAATACAACATCGTGGAATTTCGAACGACGTAATATCCTCAATCAATAATTAGCCAACCTGCTGAAACTAGAACATTATTTATAGATAAATTTATTACATTTTAGTATACTGAACATTTTAGTTTAAAGTTAATTTAACTGTATAGAATCCTTGCATATAATATGTAGATTTGAAACTTTACTTATTGTATTATGCGGTTATTTCTGAAAGAAATAAATGCGCAAGGATGGCGCAATCAAGGCAGTAAATCACGCCGAGGAATTCAGTTTGCGTTTACCTCGATTTCGGATGGGCATTTACGAGCGCCACTGCCATTCACCACCATATATAATGACTATAACGGCCATAACACAAGGCAATAAACAAATTTATGCACTTTCATAAGCGGTGGCTAATTTGCGTTTTATGTAAGGACCCCAAGGCAGCGAAATACTGAATGTGCAGAGTAGATTTATAAAAGTTGGTACGGATAGTTTTGCGAATATTATTTTTGTCCATTGTAACAATTAGGCTTAAATCTTCGAATTTGTTTTAATGGTTTTAAAAAGAACCGATTTGCAACGTTGCAAGTCGCATTAGTCTTCTTTAGGTGGCGGAAAATCTGCAGTTTTTAATTTACGAGGGATAGTAGGAGAGTCGTACTCGTTTGCACCGTGCGGAGCGCTGGCGAATAGAGTAGGCGCTGGATGTATGCTAACATGTTCATCTGTATTTCAGCTGTCTGTGTGAAACAGCACCAGCCTGTTTATACAAGTATTTAATGTTTAAGAAAAGAACGCCATGTGTTGTGGTTGTGATTAGATTGCTTAAGGCCTTGCGATATTCATCGTCAATTGAAGGATGTTATAGATGAGTCATCTGTTCGTCAATTGAAGGATGTTATATGTGAGTCTTCTGTTCGCCACTTTTGTCGTAATTTTAACTTAGAAAGAGAGAAGTTCAAGACGTCTTCACGCAGAGAAAAATATTGCGTTACGACTGGCCCTCAAACAACACTTAAATGTACACTTCGAATCGACTTTCAACGCGGCGATGGATTCGCAATTATCCGAGGGTAATTGCAGCAAACCTTATTAGCCGGCGAACCCATTGTTTTCGGTTTAATTTTAATAAGATCCCCCGAGTTAATCAACTTTTCGGAATGTTATTACACGTTAATTGGATGAAACTTTATATAGGTACAAGACGGTCTGTGGAGGAGTGCGTACTAAATTTAATAATGCCTTATTTTCTATTATTATATTATTATCCGTCTGCATCACTATTTTAATTAATTAGGTAATTATAAGAACACAATCTTAAAGCAACATAAATTTGTATCTTTTTTATATTCTGAATTAAATAAGCATCTCAAAGATATATGTTTTCTCTTAATAGTTTAGTAAGGTTTTATTTCTAAAATTTTTTAGTAAATTCAAGTTGACTTTTATATTTTTTTAAAATTTATTTAGTAAACTAATTAGTACACTTATATCTTCATTCCTATTGATCCTTATTAATAGCTCTGCATGGATGAGATTTAAAGAAATCAAAATCGGTCTCTAAAATTTTCCGGCAGAGAAATAAGAGTATATTGTCGTTCATTTTTGTTCTAAGAAAATTATTTAAAAATAAGTTTTGTGTTGTGATAAAACATTTAAAAATTGTATTCAAATTAGTACTTAACTATATAACGAATTAATTTCTCATTTAATTTGCGGTGAAACATTTTGTAATAATTTGATGATTAATAAAAAATACTTATATTTATTCTTGGTTAAGACAACAATGAAAATAATGATGAACAACTAGGAAATTCTTTATATTACACTTTTTAACATGATAAATAAGTGTGTCCAACACTGACTTGGTTTATCAAAGATCAAGGATGAGGCAAGAGCTGTTTTCTAAAACTAGAAGATATTTACTAAATAAAATTATAACTATTCCTTCATTATTATTATTATTATTTTCTCCACATTGGACAAAGCTATATTTAGAACCTAAGAAAAAAGGAAAGATATATCTGTGTAACCAAATATTACTGCAGAAATCATGATTCGTTTATGATATCCCAGATATTTTAAATCAAACTTTGTTCAATAGTACTTCTATTTTAAGATATTAGTGGGATCTATTTATTTATTATTATCAGTAATTATCAGTAATAGAATAAAACGCTGATAAAAATAAAAACCCGGATGCATGGAAAAAAGTTAAGAAGACCCTTTGAAGCAAGGCGCCATTAAAGAAGTAGCTATAGATATACTATACTAATGGCCATGTCAGTTTGTTGAACATCATCACTAGATTCGAAAGTAGTAAATATGTTTATATAATAACTTTTCATATGAACAGCTGCAGAAACGCAGAAACAGTAAAATTTAACTGAATAACCATGGTAGGTTGCTGAACAAGATCGTTATCAGCTGCATAATTAGTAAAAATATTGCCTTAATAGATTTCTAAGTATGATCATCAGCTTCAGAAATACAAAAAAATGTTTCCTCAAAGACCATGATCGGTTGCTAAATATTGTTATAGTAGAATGTTTCTTTACTGAACATCATCACCAGCTACAGACATAGCAAAGATTTTGCCTTAGTAACAACATCATTATTAGTTGCAGAATTAGTCAAAATATAGCCTTAAGCAATCTCCCTAGCTTGCCAAAAATCATTACAATATGCAGAAATAGTAAAAAGGTTGCCTTAATGGCTATGATAGGTTCCTAAAAATTATCAAAATTATCATCAAATGGAGAAATAGTAAATATAGTATATATGTAGTTATATTAATTACTTGATAGGTTTTTCACATCACAACCAGCTAAAAATATAGTAAAAATGTTGCTTTAATACATTATCACTCGCTGTGGAAATAGTAAACTAAGTAATTGTGGAGACTTCTACTTTGTGATACATTATAATAATAATTTAATTTTTAATTATAAATTATTAAAAAGACGAGTTTTAATAATAGTAAAGCTGTTACCTTGACACCAATAGATTGCTAAACATCATTATGAGTTGTACATTTAGTAAAATTATTGTTCCAATGGCCATGGTCTTATCAATTGACATCGTGATGATGTTAACTTAAAAAAATTGCAAACCTCTTGTTTTAAAAGTCACCATATGCTGATAAACGTTACCACCACGTAGGGATATAGTAAAATTGTTGTCTTAATGGCCATGGTAGGTTGCTGAGCATTACACCAGCTGCAGAAATTCTAAAAAGTACTTCAATGCCCATGATAGGTTGTTGTACATCATCACCAACTGTAGAATATAATGGATCATAAAAAAGAACATGTGATGCCAAGAACTCCACATTTAAGTTTTACCGCCACAGGTAGAAATCAAATGGCGTTTCCGTAAAACAGTCATCACCGGAATTGCTAATTCACGACTAGCCTTCCAAATCGATTTCGTCGGGCTACGCGTGATAGATTCTCTCACTCGAACAACGTTCTCTTCAGAAACATTTTGTCGTCCCGTACTCTACCCTTTGCAAAAGCAGCCGGTATTTTTAAATTCATGCTATAACCTACGGATGTTTTTATCACTTGGGGGATCACACCTGAACTTAATCCGGAACGCACGTAGTATAATAACTACAGATTCAGATTTTGCAAATTTCAGAACAAAAAAGGCTTTATGTTCACTAGTCGCTATTTTGCTTCTAGCGCACGCGCGTGCCAATAAACGGAACTATTTTAATTACTATTTCATTTCATGTATTAATTATGATTTTAAGTTTTACTTAATAAATACTACAAAGCGTTAAAACCCTGATGTTCATTTAGAAACATCTGGTATTTAAAATATATTTTTCATATATTAAAACCATCAGCTGGGTGGATAAAAGGTTATTGTAGTGCTTTCTTGGCAACCGTAGGGATGGTATGCAAGGCTCTAGTAATTTCTACACATATGTAATATATGAAAAGGTTAATGTACTGAATTGCTTGTCGTAGTTTTAAGTTTAACTGAGGCTACTATATAACTTCTGCATATGCTAGAACAGGTCAAATAATCACAATGGGGATGACATTCTAATACTTTCAGAAAGCAAGGTTTAGTATCTTCTAGGATTAATTCAGTGTTACTTAGGATCCAGGAATAGTCTTTACTTTACATGTATAACCAAAATTTATAGTTATAAATATACATACTATGCTTTCAGATTTGTTTTATTTTTGGCGACCAGCTCTTGTTAGATGGATTAACTGGAGGAAACTGAAAAGTCAATTTTTCACTTTTTTTAAGACTTTTTTTGCCTTAGTTGGGATTGTCAAATTATCTTGGTAGTCAACCAAACTCATTTAATTTCTTTAACAAGTCATTTATCACGATGAGTTACAGGAATTTTCCCCTTGCCATCCTTGTTATTGAGACTTCATAAACTATAGATATTTTAACCATATTTTTGTCCAGAATTTTTTTTAATCCTTTCTCTTAGTGCGACTGCTGCTGCGTGTTTTGAAAGGGTTTTTTTCTATGCCTTCTAAATAAATGTTGCCACACTGTAAAGTGCTAGAACAGATGATTTGGATAAAATGACTTTACTAACGATCTAATTCTTCTAGCTTCTCTAATATTAACTTTTTACAATTGTCTTTCATTCAAATTTTGTAAATAAATTTATTGCAAACAAGGATGTTAATATGTCTATGTAGGGTGGGTAGGTGGCCTCTATCTCACCCTCCTGTCAGTTAAACATCATCAAAAACTATTTGAAATATTTGTATGAATACATCAATTAAACATTGCAATTATTTTGTGTTTGTCTTCATTTTACAACTTCTAACGAAAACCCTCAATTATGTTTTACTGATTGGATATTGGGATAGAGGCCACCCACCCACCCTACATATACATATAAACTTTAAGTCCTTATCGTCTCGCTGTATCCAATGAAATTAATTACAAAAGTTTTTGAATTAAAAAGAAATTCAAAAATTAAAATTTTTGAGTGAGCAAATTAATAAAATTTTTATGAATGGTGGGTGCGTAGACTTTAAATCTAAATAAGATAAGATTAGCTATAGAAAGTCATTTATATTTAAACTTAAATTTTGATTCAGTTTTATTTTTTATTACATAAAGGATTTGACTGTTTTAGCAGCAAAATCATCATCGATTATTACTTATAGTTATCATGTATATGTAGGGTGGGCGGGTGGCCTCTTCCACCCTCCAATCAGTGAAACATAAGCGAGGGTTCTAATTAAAAGTTTTAAAATATAAATAAATACAAAATAATTCCAATTTTTAGAGATTTATTCATACAAATTTTTCAAATATTTTTTGATGATGTTTTACTGTTTGGAAGGTGGGATAGAGGCCACCCACCCACCCTACATATACATAAATTTCAATTACTGGTCGTCTCGCGGTTTGGAGTACAGTTCATTACAAAACTTTTTGAATAAAAAAGAAATTCAAACGGTAATTTTTTTGAGTGAGGAAATTAATAAAATTTGTATGCATGATGGGTGGGTAGACTTTAAATCGAAATTAGATAAGAATAGCTATTGAAGATCATTTATAGATGAATTTAAATTTGGATTTTGCTTTATTTTTTATTACATACAAGGTTTTATTGTTTTTTGAGCAGCAAAATCATCAAGAATTAGTATTTAAAGTTATTGTGTATATGTAGGGTGGGCGGGTAGCCTCTATCCCCCCCTCCAATCAGTAAAACATAAGCGACGGTTTTAATTAAAAGTTTTAAAATAAAAATAAACACAAAATAATTGCAATTTTTAGAGATTTTTCATACAAATGTTCAAATAACTTTCCCTATATATTCTATATAGTAAGTAAAAACTAGTAGTAACTAGTAGTAAAGAACTGGTAATGATTTGTCATTACTGTGATCCTCCCTGTCTGAGTTGGTTATACTTATCACCGTAAGAAACTTAATGCCAGAGAAATTTATCTGCAAGTTATGCATGCTGTATACATATTGGAGAATATTATCCATTCCTCAAATAAATATGGTTGGATAGACTCCATTCATTACTGAAGACTAAAAAAGGGTGAATGTTTGCAGAAAAAAGATTGTCTTTCAATGCTTGAAGCTAAGTTATCTTTGAATAACACCTTTCAAAAAGAACTCAGCTTCAAGTATTGTCTGTTGTAATCAAACTGGCATATGTTTAGTATTATAATTATTTCAAAAGTTTTAATTCTAAATCCTTTTTTAATCATAGACCACTAGATCTTCACCAACTTCACTCAATAAACAAGAAGCAAATTCTGTACGAAGAAACTCAATTACAACGCCTGATAATTACCTCAATCACCATTCATTAGACTAAATTCTTGAAAAAAAAACAAATCAACAAACACGCTCTTTCAGAAGGTATTCTCAGACTAATTAAATCTGACACGTGGCCCATTAATAAAGACAAAACTTAATGCCGGGAGAAAGACAATTTTTAACTTCATTCAGACACATTAATTGGGTAACTTCTGACATAATTATACACAATTTCAAAGGGTGGCTGGAATTAAATTCGCACACAGTCTTAAGAAAGAATCCGTTCAGGATTAGGCGCAATAACTCAACGTCAGAGTTGAACGGCGAGCGAAAATGTACAATACACACCGAGTGTATTTTATAATGATCGTCAGGATTTTGAGGAAAGCCCGGCGGCGGAGGCGGCGGCCTGAAAGAATGACAAGTGGAATATAGATTGGAAATTATGTCGCGGCGAAAATGTATACACGAAGTTTCGAGGGCCGCGGCAAATTGAAAATTGCGAAAGTCTGGTCGGCCGGGGGCTCAAGGGATAATTAAAATCCGGACCGAGAGTCCGTTAAATGACAAATTGCTCGTGTAATAAAATTTCGCACTTACATTTCCACACCAATTTCCATTCCAATTTTTAGAAAAGTTTCTCTCCTTTTCGGCGCCCCGCGCCCTGAAGAGGAGGAGGAGAAGGAGATGGGGGCGGAGGACGTCCAAGGACGCGAGGGCTTAATCTGGCATAATGATTCCGAGAGGGTGGCGAAATGAGTTTTCATGGTTATTAAGGATGTGATGTAATTGTGGTGCGTAATTATTTGAGATTACGTCTTTGATGATTTTGTTTTTATAATGAGGTGACGACGCGTTAAAGAAACAAGATGTTCGTAATCCCACAATTTTTGCGGCTTAATTCTGTTTTTAGTAAGCTTTTAAAGGACTGAATATGCTAAGAAAATGTCAATAGTCGATGTTGATGGATTTAATAATAAAAATGTATTAAAATCCTTTAAATTGTAGAAAATTAGTAAACAATTAGAAAAACACGAAAACATATCGTAAATTGTAGATTTACGAAATGTTTTCGTGTTTTTAAAAATATTAGTTGATGGATTTGCTTACAAAATAAAATTATACACGTTTCTAGCAAGTTTACAGTTTAATTTTTCTGACAAATCATTAATGAACATATTGAATAACAGAGCACCTACTTTTGAACCCTGTGGTATACCTGGTGTCAGAAAGTAGGAATCAGATCTGAAGCTATAAAGACAGATATATGACTCACGCTGATTGCTGATTTGAAAAGAAACAAATATATTCAAAATAAAGAAAACACTTTTACTTTTTTAGCACACGGTAATTTGATAATGATTACTAAGTTTGAGTAGTCGAAACTAATCACTGCAAATAAAGTTTAAAGTGGTATAAAAAAGTAAAAGTGTTTTCTCTATTCTTAATATAGAATTGTACCACGAAGTGAATGCCTTTAAAATCCAAGAACAAAGATATTCGTTATGTAATGCAACGGAATATTAATATAATAATCAGGTTCGTTTATAGAATCGTAAGTTGGAGGTGGCACAGCCATTTTAATAATTTTTTTAATAAAATTTTAAGTCTTGATGTTCAAATCAATTGATGGATATAATAGTGGACACCCACCCATCCTATATGTATTATTTTAGATTTTAATTATTACTAAGCTTCCTACCTTTTTTCCTTAAACAACACCTAATTTTTACTGTAGTTTGAATGATAATTCACATTTGAATTTTTTCATAATTTTGTCCAGTTTTGTTTTTTGTGAGGAAACCTTAGCTAATGTTCAAATAATTGGAGGGTGGGATAGAGGACACCCACCCACCCTACATATACATTTTAACTACAATTGAAAAACTGTTATCAATCAAATGAAAAATTATATATAAATTTGTTTGTAGTTTGCATTTTTCTAAATTGTAAACACTGTTTGTAACTTAAGTTTAAATAAATATAAACCTCCAATTCGCTAAACGTTAGCAAAGGTTTCCTCAGAAAAAATGCACAAAATTATAAAATATTTTGGGTGTGAATAACTATTTATATATTGAGCATATTTTAATCAATATTAGATGACGTTTTGGTAATTGGAGGGTGGTATAGTAGACAACCATTCACTCGATATATACTTTTAAAATTAATTAACACTGAGTTTCCTTTTTTAAACTAATGTGCGAAAGCTTGCTGTCATAAATTTTCAGGAAATCACTTGAACATTAACAAAGGTTTTTTCAGAGAAACTGCACACAATTTTGCAGTAAATTTTGATTAATGTTTAAGTAATTGGAGGGTGGGAAAGAGGACACCCACCCACCCTACATATACATTTTAACTACAATTGAAAAACTGTTATCAATTAATTGAAAAATTATATATAAATTTGTTTGTTGTTTGCATTTTTCTAAATTGTAAACACTGTTTGTAACTGATGTTTAAATAAATATGTAGGGTGGGTGGGTGGTCTCTATCTCACACTCCAATTATTTAAACATTAGCAACGGTTTCCTCAGAAAAACTGTATAAAATTATGAAAAATTATAAGTGTTAATTATTATGTAAATAGAAAGCACATTTTAGTCAATAAGAGTTGATGTTGTGGTAATTGGAGGGTGGGATAGTAGCCACCCACACACTGCAATTAAAAAACTGTTATCAATTAATTGAAAAATTATATATAAATTTGTTTGTAGTTGGCATTTTTCTAAATTGTAAACACTGTTTGTAACTGAAGTTTAAATAAATATGTAGGGTAGGTGGGTGGCCCCTAACCCACCCTCCAATCATAAAACACAATCGAGGGTTTTAACTAAAAGTTATAAAACGTAAATAAACATAAAATTATTGCATGGTTTAATAGATGTATTCAAACAAATTTTTCACATAATTTTTGATGATGTTTTACTGATTGGAGGGTGTGATAGAGGCCACCCACCCACCCTACATATACATATACACTTTAATTCCCTATCGTCTCGCTGTATCCAGTAAAATTAATTACAAAACTTTTTGGTTAAAAAAGAAACTAAAATAGAAACATTTTTGAGTGGTTTTATTGGTTTGTAAGCAGCAAGTCATCAACAATTAGTATTTAAAGTTATTATGTACATGTAGGGTGGGTGGGTGGCCTCTAACCCACCCTCCAATCAGTAAAACACAAGCGAGGGTTTTAACAAAAAGTTATAAAACGTAAATAAACATAACATTATTACATAATAGATGTATTCAAACAAATATTTCATATAAATTTTGATGATTTTTACTGATTGGAGGGTGGGATAGAGGCCACCCACCCACCCTACATATACATATACACTTTAATTCCCTATCGTCTCGCTGTATCCAATAAAATTAATAAAAAAATTTTTGGTTAAAAAAGGGATTAAAATGGAAACATTTTTGAGTGAGTAAATTAGTAAAAATTTGATGCATGATGGGTGGGCAGACTTTAAATCTAAATTAGATAAGATAGAAAGTAATTTATATTTAAACATAAATTTTGATTTTGTTCTATTTTTTATAACATACAGGGTTTGGCTGTTTTTAGCAGCAAAATCATCAACGATTAGCAATTAAAGTTATCATATACATGTAGGGTGGGTGGGTGGCCTCTATCCCACCCTCCAATCAGTAAAACATAATCGAGGGTTTTTGTTAGAAGTTGTAAAATGTAAACAAACACAAAATAATTTCATTTTTTAATTGATGATGAAAAATACTCACTAACAAAACAAAAAGTAGGAAATAGCAAAGAATTTTTAAGAAATGGAAACAGATGAAGTAACATCTAGAAAAAAATCTGTAAATTTGGAAGAGTTTGTTAGAAAAAAATCAAAAAATTCTCACAATCTTGACAATGCTAAAAAGATAATCAAGTAATTATGAAGAATTTTTCAAGAATGAAAGAAAAATTATAATAAAGTGGATGGTTGCGACCGTTACAACGTGGTAATTCACACTTACAGTGAATTGAAAAATTCACTATGTTTTATTTGTGGTTAAAACATGGTGAATTTTTCAATTCAGTGAAAGAAAAATTGCTTACTCTCAAAAAATTTTCACAAATTCTAGATCTCATAAAAATTTCGCAATTTGTAAGAGTAATCAATAGATAATTTTGAAAAGGTAAAGACAAAACTCGTAGAAAATTTTCTAAATAATAACTTCTTGCTGCTCTCAGTGAAAATTCTTGCAAATTGGAAAAATAATTATAAGAAAATTCTTCAAATCTTAAAGGAAAATTGCTTGTAATTAGAACACTTGAAGAAAAACGTAACAGCATTCAATTTACTTATTTATTTATTCAATTCATCAATTTTTGAAAGATGGATTGATGCCGATTGCATTTTTGAAAATTCAGTTCAAATTTCGAGCGTTGGTGATTAGTTCTCAACCGTAATACGTCAATTGTTTTCATGAAATCTTAAAGATAATTTAATTCCTAGTTAGTTTAAAATATTCCAAAGTCAATTCCTCCAAAATATTTTTTTTACAATTGTTTAAACCGCCGATTACATTTTTAAAAACTTCAGTTTAAATTCCGCGCGTTGGTGTTTTGTTTCCAATTGCGATTCATCAATTGTTTCAATACAATCTTAAAGATAATTAAATTCCTAAGTAGCTTAAAATATTTTAAGGCCAATAGAAGATAATGATCTTAAAGATAATTCAATTCCCAATTAGTTTAAACTATTTCAAGGCCAATTCCCCGAAAAATAAGTTTTTACAAATTTTCAAATCGCCGAATCATTTTTAAAAACTTCAGTTCAAATTTCGCGCGTTAGTGTTTTGTTTCCAGCTGGGATTCGTCAATTGTTTCAATAAGATCTTAAAGATAACTCAATTCTCAATCAGTTTAAAATATTTCTAGGCCAAAATAAATTTTTACAAGTTTTCAAACCGCCGAATGGATTTTTAAAAACTTCAGTTTAAATTCACTAAAAAATTAACCTGAGAAAGTCACTTCTAGAAAATTCTAATAAAATAAAACAAGAATAGATAAAGAAATTCGATTAGTTCAAGTAAGTTCTTAAGGAATAGTATCAAATATACTAGAAAGTTCTTTAAAATCGGAAGAGAAGTTTCTCGACAATTTAGGAAAAAAAAACAATAGAAAATGTGCATAAGTAACGGTATAAATTTTAGAAAAACAGTTGAAGATTTGTAGAAAAAAAGTTATATTATTTTTAAAACCTTCAAATAAATTCAAGCAATTAGGATAAGTAATTCCCCAATTATGATAATTAAGTTGCTTGCCATCAAAGAAAGAAAGAAAGAAAATTTTAGAAACCTTAAAGAAAAATTTCTAAATTGCATAAAAACTTTTGATGACCATTTTACAAAATGATAAAAGTTAAGAAAGTGGGAACGATTTTTGAAAAATGTAAGTATAAATGCTAGAGAATTTTAGGTAACAATATGTAAATATGGAAGAGAAATTGATAAAATATTTTGGAAACTTTTTTCATTTTCAAATTACATTCAACTTTAGTAACGATCCTTAAGGATCGAAACACATTTCAGTTTATCTGATAAATATAATATATGGAATACAACAAGTGTATTACTTCTCTCTGGGTAATTTTGAAATGACAAAGCAACAAATGAAATTGCCAGGAACCTTAAAGGAAATAACTAAAAATATTGGAACTATTAAGCAAAATTCAACAAAATAAGGCAAAGCAATAAATATCTTGATTAGAAAATTAAAAACACTTGGTTTGTTTCACAGAATATATATTATTTCTTCTTACTTCTTCATTACTCCTTAATAATAATGACATATTTTCGAAACTAGTCGGAAAAGAAATAATAAATTTTCTGTGAAACAAACAAAGTGTTTTTAATTTTCTAATCAAGATATTTCAAAAATGTTTCACCACGGGTTAAGTGAGCAATTAATTAAATATAAAGCAATAAATTTTGAAAAGTGCAATTGCTTGAAAATTCTAGAAAAAAATCTGTAAATATAAAAGAATATTTGCTAGAAAATTGTTCAATTCTAAAAAATATTGCTGAAAAAACAAAGGAAGAAATGAAGATTTCCATGTATTCGATAGAAGTAGTTTGTACTCAAAGAAAATTGTCGCAACTTAAAGAATTGCCAGAAAATTCTTGAAATTTTAAAGGATTTTTTTTGGAAAATAAAAATATACTCTTGTATAAATGTAAAAAAAGTAAAATAATCTATAAATTAAAAAGAAATTTCTAACCTTCGAAAAAAGCAATGCAAATTAGAAGTGTAGTCCCTGGATAATGTTATAAAGTAAAGTTGGTTACTCTAAATGAAAATTTCTTAAAAAAACCAGAAAAATTCAACCAAATAAAGGGCAGATGCTAGAAATTTTATCCAAAAAGGTTATTCTTAATAATTTTTTAAATTTTGGATTCTCTACAATTAATTATTATATAAATTTCATGTAACTCCTATAGTTTATTAGCATTAGGCAAAAATGATGAAATTTATAATTTTTATTTATTGTTTTTCTCGCAAATGAATAACTTTACGAAAAACATGTTTGAATAAATCTTGTTCAGTTTCTCATCCCCTTTAACTTTTGTTTGAAAAGATATCTAATATTTTTCAAATTTAGAAAAATATCGAGAAAAATAAAAAAAAAACGCCTCGAGCAAACATCCACTGTTTACCAGTAGCTTTACAGTTCCAGTTTTCAATGAATTTTATTGAATTAATCATTGAATTATAAATATAATTAGTCAATTCATTATGGTAGAAAATATTTAAGTTGAATTTATAAAAATATAGTCTCATTTGTACATTTAAAAAGTTTATTTACTTTACTTTAATATATTACTGAATAAGAATGAAAGTTAAATATTTTTAAATAGTAATTTTTTGGATTATTAAAACATTTCTAACATTTATTTCCAAAAATCATATGATCATCCCCATTTCTATATTTAAAAATAGTTTACACGTTTTAATTCATTCAGCTTTTACTAATCTGTTCAGTTTAATAGGATATTTATGGATTTTAGTTTCTTATTTTTTGGTGAATTAATTAAAGTACACTTTGCATTAAGCTGAATTATTCATAATATTTAAAAGGTCATTAGTATTGAACATTTTGGAGGAATGTATTTTAACGCCGATGGAATACTAATCGATTTCGAATGAATAATTTTCATATAAACCAACTAACCTTCAAAAAATAGAAATAAATGAATGTCGCTTTTACCATGAAATTAATCCTCACACACACGCATACACAGTAAGCGCGCACCGTTATTATTATTATGATTATTATTTGTATTTTTTAAAATATTTCTTTCACAACAGCAGCACAAAACGGAACCGTGTCACACTCGCGGTTGGATTATTTCACATCACCGACACATCCTATCTGCACCGACACAAGAAACGTATTATTAGACTTATTAGACATAGGCAGACACCACGTGCTTTCACTTTCTGCGAACGGCGGCCAACTTAATGCGGGCGAACCTTTACCGAAGACTGAGGCGGCCCTGCCAGGAGGTACGACGTTTCAGGGGGGGCTTTCTAAGTGAAAGACACTTTTTTCCCATACGAAAACCGGCCGAGGCGAATTCTACCGGAACGATTAACGAGTGGCGAATCACGAAAAATTTTTGGTCCTGCTGAAACGGGTATCGCGTGTTCCTGCTGGTGGGGATTTTGGTGGGGTACCGAGCGTACGAGAGGTCTGGTGGGATTTCCCTGCAGTCAGATGCAAAAGAGTCGTCGAACGTACTGGTTGTGGTTGAAATGTTGGCGCAGGAAAGGATTGCCTTCGGTTCGATCAAGGTTACGTATTATCATTTTGTAATACTAGATAATGTAGATCTTAACAGGTTACAGATAAGAAACGGTTTTTTATTTGAACATTTAAAACATATTAGTAATGGAATATTACTATAATTTTAGACCGGATGTTTAGATACTAAAGTTATTTTATTTCTTCAACTTTAAGTAATTGAATGCTAATGGATCTTTTACGATCATCTTTATACAGGAAACATAATGTAATTTTCAATTTTAATGTTGAATTTTGCTTAGATTAAATTTAATATCATTTTGAGATTTCTATTTTTTGTTTATACATATATGCAAATTCTCATTGTTATTAGATAAACTATTCAACTTTTTTATTTTAAGAATATACGTTTGAATCATCCTCATTAGTAAAACATTCTTTATATTACTTGAGACATTGACATCTTAAATTTTTGGATATCTTCAAAAACAATGTTGTTGTTTTTTTTGGTAACTAATATAGAGACAGTAATTACGTTTTTTTTTAAATATGCGAGGGTCTTATTAAATTAATATTTATTTAATAGAAGTGAAAAGTAATCCTTATTATTATAAACATACCCTTGCTTTATTACTTTCCCTATATAGAATCTATAGGATTTTGTTCAACTTTTTCTATTAGAAAATTGTCTTCTAAATTTCTATAATTTTCTCAGATGATCCATACTTTTAGTTTTTTTTACATTAAGGTTTCTAAAATTTTGCACAAGATTTCATTTTAGATTTATAAAACTTTTTTTGAGGATTCTAGAAGTGTACAGTAATTTATTTTTCTTATCTAATAAATAAATAGAAATTTCCAGAATTTTTAGCAAATATTTTATTCGAGATTCTTCAAAAACTTCTCCCAAGATTTTTTTGTAACTTGTACAATTTATTAGGATATTTTCTTCAAAATTTCTAGTACATACTTAGAGCCTTCTAGAAGTTTCAGGAATTCCTCCTCCATATTTTCAGTTTTTTTCATCTTCCTTTCCAAAGAATTTTGATCGAGGATTCTAGAATTTTTCACAAGTTTTCCTTGTAGATTTTTAGAGCTTTTTTGGAGGATTCTAGAAGTTTACAGTAATTTTTCTTCATATTTCCAGAATTTTTAGCAAAGGACTTATTCGGGAGTTTTAGATTTTTAGTTCGTTTCAATATTTATAGAATTTTCTTTGAGTTGTTTCCAGTAATTTCTCTTCCAGATTTTAATATTGTCTTATAAACTCCAAAGATTTCCATCAGTGCTCAAATATTTAAAAAAATCTTTTCCAGGCTATAGATTTTTATAGGAAATCTGTTTCTAGAAATCTAGACTCTTTTCAGTTATTTCTCCTCCAGAGATTGTTTTGTTAAGCTGTCTTTTAAATTGCGAAGTTTTTGGATTTTTATTTTCTAGAAATGTAATTTTTTTTGGAGAATTCGGTAAATTTTCAGTAAATTGCGAAGATTAAAATGAAGGCTTTTTTAAAAAATTTGTTTTACACTTTTTTTTTCGAGAGTTTAGGAAGTTTGCAGTAATTTCTTCTCCACATTTCAAGTTTTTTTTCAACTTGTCTTCTAAATCGCAAAGAGTTTTTTGAGGCTCTTGAATTTTTAGAATTTTACTCTGGAAATCTAGATTATTTTCTCGAGGGTTAAGGAATTTTCTAGAAATTTATTCTCCAGAGTTCAAGATTTTTTTTGAAGTCGTCTTTTAAATTGCAATGTCTATCTTTGAGGCATTAGAATTTTCTAGATTTTTTTTCTAAAAGTTCAGAGTTTAAAAAATGGCCAATAACTGCTTCCCCAAATTAAATTTTCGTTCAACTTTTCTTATAAATTGCGAAGATTTTCTTTCAGACTCTAAATGTTTTTAATTCGTCTTCTTTTCGAGAATTCAGGTAAATTTCAGTAATTGCTTCTCTAGAATTCAACATGTTGTTTCAACTAGAAGTTATAAAATTATTTAGATAGTTCTAAATTGCGGAATTTTTCTTGGAGGGTCTAGAATTTTTTTAGAAAATTTTCCCCTAGGAATCTTTTCTTATTTTCATAAAAGTTTAAGGAATTTTCAGTAAGGCTCTAGAATTTTTAGAAAATTTTCATTTAGAAATCTAGACTTTTTTCCAAGGACATAAATTTCTGCTCCAGATTTCAAGGCTATCTTCTTATCTTTTAAATTGCAAAGATTTTCTTGAAGGCTCTAGAAAATTTGTTTGTAGAAATCTTTTCTTGAGGGTTCAGGAAATTTTCAGTAATTTCTTTTTTTTTGAGGCCCTAGATTTTTACAATGTTTATTCTAAAATCTAGACTTACTTTTTCAAGAATTCAAGAACTAATTTCTTCTCTAGGTTTCAAGATTGTTTAATTCAACTCGCTTTCTAAATTGTGAAGATTTTATTGGAAGCTCTAAAATTTTTAAAAAAATATTCGTTTAGAAATCTAGACTTCATTTAAAAAATTAAAAAAAATCTCTAATAATTCCTTCCATGGTATCGATTACCACGTAGTAACGGACGCAACCATTATCTTTATCAAAAATTTTACTTTGTCTATTTTCTTTTATTCAAATTTTGCAATTAAAGTTATTGAAAACTGTAAAGTAAATTTCCAGAATTTTTAGCAAACGACTTATTCGAGAGTTCTAGCTTTTTAGTTCGTTTTAATATTTATAGAATTTTCTTTGAGGCTGTTTCCAGTAATTTCTCTTCCAGATTTTAATATGGTCTTATAAATTGCAAAGATTTCCATCAGTGCTCAAATATTTAAAAACATCTTTTCCAGCCTATAGATTTTTCTAGGTAATCTGTTTCTAGAAATCTAGACTCTTTTCAGTTATTTCTCCTCCAGAGATTGTTTTGTTAAGCTGTCTTTTAAATTGCGAAGTTTTTAGATTTTTATTTTCTAGAAATGTAATTTTTTTTTGTAGAATTCGGGAAATTTTCAGTAAATTGCGAAGATTAAAATGAAGGCTTTTTTAGAAAATTTGTTTTAGACTTTTTTTTTCGCGAGTTTAGGAAGTTTGCAGTAATTTCTTCTCCACATTTCAAGTTTTTTTTTTTCAACTTGTCTTCTAAATCGCAAAGAGTTTTTTGAGGCTCTTGAATTTTTAGAATTTTACTCTGGAAATTTAGATTATTTTCTCGAGGGTTAAGGAAATTTCTAGATATTTATTCTTCAGAGTTCAAGATTTTTTTTAAGTCGTCTTTTAAATTGCAATGTCTATCTTTGAGACATTAGAATTTTCGAGATTTTTTTTCTAAAAGTTTAGAGTTTAGAAAATGGCCAATAACTGCTTCTCCAAATTAAATTTTCTTTCAACTTTTCTTATAAATTGCGAAGATTTTCTTTCAGACTCTAAATTTCAGTAATTGCTTCTCTAGAATTCAACATGTTGTTTCAACTAGAAGCTATAAAATTATTTAGATATTTCTAAATTGCGGAATTTTTCTTGGAGGGTCTAGAATTTTTTTTAGAAAATGTTACCCTAGGAATCCTTTCTTATTTTCATGAAAGTTTAAGGAATTTTCAGTAATTTCTCTTCCCGATTTCAAGTTATTTTTTCAACTGGTCTTCTAAATTTCTAGGAGGCTCAGAAAATTTCCAGAAATTTCTGCTTCAGATTTCAAGGCTATCTTCTTATCTTCTAAATTGCAAAGATTTTCTAGGCTCTAGAAAATTTGTTTGTAGACATCTTTTCTTGAGTGTTCAGGAAATTTTCAGTAATTTCTTTTTTTTGAAACCCTAGATTTTTTAGATTTTTTTTTCTGTTACCATAGACCACCACTTTGCTTTTAAATTTTTAGACATCCTCATACAAATAGGAATTGCTGGAATTTTCTAAAAAAACATTAAAAAATCCTAAAAAAATGTGAAATATGAGAGAATCTTCAGGATGAACTTGAACACTGAAAGAAAATTTTTCAAAAAAATGAACCCAGAAGAAAATTTTTACAAATTGTAAAAATGATTATGAAAATTTTTAAAAATAATTGAAAAATTGAAAGAGATTTCTCGAAAATTTTGATATATGTAGAATAAAATTTATTTTTAAATTCAAACATTTTCATAGATTTTAATAAATTATCAACCTTCAAAGCAAAATTGCTGATTCTTCTTACTTCTAGAATCTTCTAAAAAATCGGAAGAAAATTATCTGAAATTTTCTTTGGAGCTTCTTGCTTCTTCGAGATTACTCATAAATTTTGATAGATGTTGAAAATCGGAATGAAATTTATAATATAGGAATTGCTGGAATTTTCTAAAAAGACATTAAAGAATCCTCAAAAAAATTGAGAAATATGAAACAAACTTCAGGATGAACTTGAACACTGAAAGAAAATTTTTTGAAAAATGATTCAAGAAGAAATTTTTTACAAATTGTAAAAATGATTATCAAAATTTTTAAAAATAATTGACAATTTGAAAACAGAGATTACTCGAAACTTTTGATAGATGTAGAAATAAAATTTATTAATAAATTCAAAAATTTTCATAGATATTAATAAATTATCTACAAGCAAAATTTTTGATAAGTTGTAGAATCTCCTCAAAAAATCAGAAAACAAATATTTGAAATTTGAAAAAATGTTATCGATTATTTTAGAAATTTCTCCTTCACATTGCAAGAGTAAATCTTCCAATAAGTTTTAGATTATTCAGATATTTTTCTTCTATCTTCCAGCAAGAAATTGTAAACAATTGTAGAAGTTGTTTATAGAAAGGCACTTGGTTGGTTTCACAATTTTTACGATTTATTCCGACTAGTTGCGATTTTTACATCATTATCTAGGAAAAAAATATATTTAGAAAGGGTGGGTGTCCTAAAACCACCCTCTAAACTCAATATCATAAGACAGATTTTTTAAAGATAGAATTTTTACAGGCAAATTTATAATTGTTTTTAGTAAATCTTTCGTTCGTGACATAATTATTGAAGATTAGGATAGTGGACACCCACCCACCCTACATATACATTAAAAGCTAAAGTATTGCGTTAAAATTCATTTCACATTGTAGTAACACTGCTGTAGATTTTTTTTGAAGATCATACATTAACGGTGATGGATGTCAGGAAACCTATGTGAGGTGGGTGGGTGGCCTCTAACCCACCCTCCAATCCCAAAATCATACTCCAGAGATCTACCGAAAAATAAAATAGTATTCAATTATTAATTGTCATAACATAACAGTAATAAGTTTTTGTATTTAAAACAGTTTATTTTTGCAAATCTAGATGAAGAATGTTTTGATATTTTTATGACAACGTAAAGTAGAATACATTCTGCGTAGATTTTAGAAATTTAAAGCAATTGTTTTACTATATTTTTAAAACAATTTTTAAAATTTGAATTTTTAAATAAAACAAGTTGCATTTAAGAGTTAACTTTTTGCAAATCTAGATGAAAAATGTGTAGATTTTTTATAGCAACGTAAAGTAGAATTAATTCTGAGTAGATTTAAGAAATTTAAGATGTGTAACAATTGTTTTACTAATTTTTTAAACAATTTTTAAAATTTTAAATGTTATATAAAACACAATGCATTTAAGAGCGTTTTTTTGCAAATATAGATGAAAAATGCTTTGATATATTCATAAAATGAAAAGCAGAATTAATTCTGAGTATATTTTAGAAATTTAAGGAGCGTAGCAATTGTTTTCCAATTTTTTTAAAAGCCATTTTTAAAATTAGATTTTTTAAATAAAACCCATTGCATTTAAGAGCTGTTTTTTTTGCAAATTCAGATGAAGAATGTTTAAATATTTGTATGAAACTGTAAAGTAGAATTAATTCTGAGCAGATTTTATAAGTTTAGGGGGTGTTGCAATTATTTTACTACTTTTTTCAACAAGTTTTAAAATTTGTATTTTTTTAATAAAACAAGTTTCATTTAAGAGCGATTTTTTGCAAATCTAGGTCAAGAATGTTTAGATATTTTTATAACAGTGTAAAGTAGAATACATTTTGAGTAGATTTTAGAAAACTAAGGTGTGTAGCAATTGTTTTAGTAGTTTTTTTAAAACAATTTTTAAAATATGAATTTTTTTATAAATCATTTTGCTTTTAAGAGCGTTTTTTTGCAAATCTACATGAAAAATGTTTTGATATTTTCATGATAACGTAAAGTAAAATTAATTCTGAGTAAGTTTTAAAAATTTAAGTCGTGTAGCAATTGTTTTATTATTTTTCTAAAACCATTTTTAAAATTTGAACTTTTAAAGAAAACACATTGCATTTAAGAGCTGATTTTTGCAAATTCAAATGAAGAATATTTAGATATTTTTATGAAAACATAAAGTAGAATTGATTATAAGCAGATTTAAGAAATTTAAGGTGTGTAGCAATTGTTTTACTAATTTTTTAAACAATTTTTAAAATTTTAATTTTTTCATAAATCACATTGCATTTAAGGGCGTTTTTTTGGAAATCTAGATGAAGAATGTTTTGATATTTGCATGATATGAAAAGCAGAATTAATTTCTGAGTATATTTTAGAAACTTAAGGTGTGTAGCAAATTTACTATTTTTTAAAAGTCATTTATACAATTAGAATTTTTTAGTAAAATACATTGCATTTAAGAGCTGTTTTTTGCAAATTCAGATAATGAATGTTTAGATATTTTTATGAAAACGTAAAGTAGAATTGATTCTGAGCATATTTTAGAAGTTCAAGGTGTGTAGCATTTGTTTCACTATTTTTTAAAACAATTTTTAAATTTGAATTTTTTGATAAATTACATTGCATTTAAGAGGGGATTTTTTGCAAATCTAGATAAAGAATGTTTAGATATTTTTACGACAACGTAAAGTAGATTTAATTCTGAGCAGATCTTAGGAATTTAAGGTGTGTAGCGATTGTTTTACTATTTTATTTAAACAATTTTTAAAATTTGAATTTTTAAATAAAACATTGCATTTAAGAGCGGATTTTTGCAATTTTATGTAAATAATGTTTAGATATTTTTATGATATCGTAAAGTAGTATGAATTCTGAGTAGATTTTAGAAATTTGAATTGTGTAGCAATTGTTTTACTATTTTTTTACGACGTTTAAAATTTTAATTTTTTGATAAATCACATTGCATTCAGGAGCGTTTTTTTTTTTTTGTAAATCTAGATAAAGGATTTTTAGATATTTTTATTGCAGTGTAAAGTAGAGTTAATTCTGAGTAGATTTTAGAAAATCAAAGTGTGTAGCAATTGTTTGACCATTTTTTTTAACACTTTTTAAAATTTATTTTTTATTAATAAAACGCAATGCATTTAAGAGCAAATTTTTGCTAATCTAGATGAATAATGTTTTAATATTTTTATGACAACGTAAAGTAGAATTAATTTTGAGTAGATTTTAGAAACTTAACGTGTATAGCAATTATTTTACTATTTTTTTAAAAACAATTTTTAAAATTTAATTTTTTAAATAAATAATTGCATTTGAGATCGGATTTTTGCAAATCTAGATAAAGAATTTTTATATATTTTCATGATAAGATAAAGTGGAATTAATTCTGAGTAGATTTAAGAAATTTAAAGTGTGTAGCAATTGTTTTACTAGTTTTTTAAAACAATTTTAAAAAAAAAATTGAAACACCATTCAAGCAAATTTTTCCATTTGAAATAAGTTATGAAATAAAATTAAATATGCTTCGAGACTTAGGAAACTAGAAGAAAACTTATTAGAAATTTTCTAAAATACTCAAAAAAATGTTTGAATTCCAAAAATGAATTGATGAAATTTTTAGAAAGCATAATTAAATAATTATTTAATAATTTCTGAACACCCCTTAATCTTTTCTCAACATTTTGAAAGAACTTGCTAAAAATATAGAAATCTCGAAGAAAATTCTAAAAAATGTATTAGAACAATTTGAAACTTCTAATTTCAAAACGAAATTTCTCTAAAAATGCAAATCATTGCAAAAAAATTTTAAATTATAAAAAAATAAAAATATTTTTAGATATACATATAGGGTGGGTGAATTATCTCTATGCCACCTTCTAATTTTCAGAACATATGTGAGAGTCCTATTGAATTAATATTTATTTAATAGAAGTAAAAAGTAATTCTCATTATAAAAATATTCTTTCTATAATTTTTTCTCTCTAAAAGAAACAGTTGTTTATATTATAATGGCTGAGGGTGTGACAGTGGCCACCCACCCACCCTACATATGCTTTCAACATAGATCGCCATTTTGCTTTTAAAGTTTTCGACATCTTTAATTAAAATGTTCTTGTTTTTTGAAACTAAAATTACGACAGGATTAAGATTTTTAAATATATGTAGGGTGGGTGGGTGGTCTCTATCCTGCCTTCTAATTTTAAGAACATTACAATGGCTTAACGATGTTTGTTGACATAGAACATTACTTTAAAATTTTTGGACAACCTCAATTAAAAGGTTCGTGTTTTTGGAAATTAAAAGACAAACCATGATTCAGATTTTTAAATATATGTAGGGTGGGTGGGTTCTACTATCCCACTCTCCATTTTCAGAACATACATTAGTATGAATTAATATTTATTTTATAGAAGTAAAAAGTAATTTTCATTACAAAAATAATCTTTCTTTTTTTTTCCTCTCTAAAAGAAAAGTTGTTTATATTATAATGGCTGAAAGGTGTGATAGAGGCCACCCACCTACCCTACATATGTTTTTAACATAGATCACCATTCTGATTTTAAAGTTTTCGAAATATTTATTTAAAATGTTCTTGTTTCTGGAAACCAAAATACTAACAGTGATTAAGATTTTTAAATATATGTAGGATGGATGGGTGTCCACTATCCCATCCTCCAATTTTTAGAACATACGTGAGGATCCAATTGAATTAATATTTATTTTATAGAAGTAAAAAGTAATCCTCGTTACAAATATATTCTTTCTTTATATTTTTTGCCTCTAATCGAAACAGTAATTTATATTATAATGGCTTAAGGGTATGATAGTGGACACCCACCCATCCTACATATACTTCCAACATAGATCACCACACTGCTTTTAAAGGTTTGGACATCTTTAATTAATGTTCTTGATTTTGGAAATTAAAATACTGACAGGATTAAGAGTTTTAAATATATGTAGGGTGGGTAGGTGGCCTCTATCCCACCCTCCAATTTTCAGAACATTATAATGGCTGAAGGATATTTGTTGATATAGATCATTACTCTGCCCTTAAATTTGTGGACATCGTCAAATAAAATGATCTTGTTTTTGGAAACTAAGGTACAAATAGTGATTAAGGTTTTTAAATATATGTAGAATGGGTGGGTTATCTCTATCCTACCCTTCAATTTTCAGAACCCTATAATGGCTGAAGGATGTTTGTTGACATAGATTATTACTCTGCTTTTAAATTTTTGTATTTTCTCATTTAAAATGTTATTGTTTCTGGGAACCTAAATACTCACAGTGATTAAGATTTTTAAATATATGTAGGGTGGGTGGGTGGCCACTATCCCACCCTCCAATGTTTAGAACATACGCGAGAATCCAATTGAATTAATATTTATTTTATAGAAGTAAAAGTAATCCTCGTTACAAAACTATTCTTTCTTTATATTTTTTTGCCTCTAATCGAACCCACCCTCCAATTTTCAGAACATTATAATGAATGTCGAAGGATATTTGTTGGAATAGACTATTAGTCTGCTATTAAATTTTTGGATATCTTAAATTAAAATGTTCTTGATTCTCGAATCTAAAATACTAACAGTGATTAAAATTTTTAAATATGTGTAGGGTGGGTGAGTATTCACTATCTCATCCAATAATTTTCAGAACATACATGTGTGTCCTATTGAAGTATTATTTATTTTATAGAAGTAAAAATAATTCTCATAACAAAAATATTCTTTCTTTCATTTTTTCTCTCTAAACGAAACAGTTGTTTATATTTTAAGGGCTGAAGGGTGTAATAGTGGCCACCCACCCACCGTACATATGCTTTCAACATAGATCACCATTCTGATTTTAAAGTTTTCGACATCTTTAATTAAAATGTTCTTGTTTCTGGAAACCAAAATACTAACAGTGATTAAGATTTTTAAATATATGTTGGGTGGGTGGGTGTCCACTATCCCACCCTCCAAATTTTAGAACATATGTGAGGATCCAATTGAATTAATATTTATTTTATAGAAGTAAAACGTAATCCTCGTTACAAAAATATTCTTTCTTTTTATATTTTGCCTTTAATGGAAACAGTAATTTATATTATAATGGCTGAAGGATGTGATAGTAGCAACCCACCCACCCTACATATGCCGTCAACATAGATCACCACTCACTAAATATAAATACTAAAATATAAATACTCATTATGGTTTTTAAATATCTGTAGGGTGGGTGGGCGATCTCTATCCCATCCTGTAATTTTTATAACTTAAGTAATAGTGTTAATAAATGAATATTTATTTCTTAGTGGGATAGTAGTCGTAATTCAAGAAACTATTCAACTGTTTTTTTAGTAAATTTATTTTTATTAGACTTTTTTACAACAGACTACATAAGAAAATATAAAAATATTAATTCTTGAATCTTCTCGGCGTTAACTTCGTAGTACATTTTCAATTTTTTTTAAATAAAGAAAACTTATAACTTTTTTATACCACTTTTTATTTCACTTTTTGCGACTAGTTTCGATTACACGGTAATCATTATCAAACAAATATTATATAAAACATACAAAAAAATTGAATGGATGAAGCTGGGTGGAGTTCATGCAGTTGTGATGATCTTTGACTCTAACCCTTGTGTCTGGTAGACACTGAGAATCCCTCTTTCTTTCTATTTACCATTATTTTTGCTTTAACCCTCTGTGGTCCGAATTTTTGTTTTAAATCCAAAAAAATTGCTTGTAGAAATCTAGATTTTTTTAGAAACTAATCATCAAGTTTTTCAGGAGTTTTCTTAGAGATTTCTAGAATTTTCTTTAATTTTTTTGTAGGGTTGTAAAACTTTTCTTAATTAGGCCACTAGAATTTTTATAAATATTTTTTTGTAGCCTTCAAGAACTTCTCAGCAGCTTTCATCACATTTTGGAAGAATTTTTCTAAAGGATTCTTGAATTTGGTAGATATCTAGATTTTTTTTAGAAAGTGTCAATCAATCAGTTTTTCAAGAATTTTCCTAGAGTTTTAGAATTTTCTTCAATTTTTTTTTATAGATTTATAGAAGTTTCCACTAACTTTAATTCCATTATTTTAATTTCCTTATGTGCCTCTAGAATTTTGTTCTTTTTTGTAAATGTTTAGATCTTTTTAGTAACTTTTATTACATTTTATGAGTTCAAAAATTTTCTATTTTGTTTTGTAGATTTATAGACTTTTTCAAAAAGTTTCATTCAGTTTTTCATGAATATTATTAAAGGTTTCTAGAATTTACTTCAGTTTGTTTTTAGGTTTGTAGAACTTTTTTTTAATTCCGGTTTTCAAGAATTTTATTATGGGCCTCTAGAATTTTAATCAATGTTTCTGTAAATTTCTAGAATTTCTCAGCAACTTTCATCGCAATTTTGAAGAAATTTTCTAAAGCGTTCTTGAATTTTGTAGATTTCTAGAAAGTTTAATTCAATATTTCAGATATTTTCTTACAGAGTTCTGGAATTTTCCTCAATTTTGTTTTGTAAAACTTTCGAGTATCTTTTATTCCATTTTTTTTTAATTTCCTTATGTGACTAGAATTTTTCTCAATTTTTTTGTAGTTTTTAGATATTTTTAGTAACTTTTATTAAATTTTATCAGTTCAAGAATTTTCCTGATTTTTTTGGTAGATTTATAGAATTTTTCATAAAGTTTCAAGTTTTTCAGGAATTTTCTTAGTGACTTCTAGAATTTTTTTCAGTTTTTTTTGTAGATTTGTAGAACATTTTTCTAATTCCATTTTTCAAGAATTTTCTTATGGGCCTATAGAATTTTAATCAATATTTTTGTAAATTTCTAGAACTTCTCGGCAATTTATAAAGAAATTTTCTAAAACTTTTTTGAATTTTGTAGATTTCTAGAATTTTTAAAAAGTCGAATTCAATATTTCAGATATTTCTTAGAAAGTTTCCTTCAGTTTTTTTTTGTAAAACTTTCGAGTATCTTTGATTCCATTAAACAAAAAAAATATGTGCCCCTAGAATTTTCCTCAATTTTTTTTTGTAATTTTCAGATATTATTAGTAACTTTTATTAAATTTTATCAGTTCAAGAATTTTTCTTTTGTTGTAGATTTATAGTATTTTCCAGAAAGTTTAATTCAGTTTTTCAGGAATATCCTTAGAGACTTAGAGTTATTTTTGTTGGATTGTAGAACCTTTCTTTCATTCCATTTTTCAAGAATTTTCTTATGGGCCTCTAGAAATTTTCTCAATCATTTTTTGTGAATTTCAAGAACTTTTCAGCAACTTTCATCACATTTTTGAAGAACTTTTCTAACGGGTTCTTGAATTTTGTACATTTCTAGAATTTTTTTATAAAGTTTCATTCAGTTTATCAGGAATTTTCCTAGAGAGTTCTAAAATTTTCTTCAGTTTATTTTTTTTTCGGATTTCTAGAACTTTCCAGTATATTGCATTCCATCCTTTTTTACTTACTTTTGAGTTAGTGAGTATATTCATTAAACTGTTTAAATTTAAGCTTTCAATTGATTTATTTTGTAATATTTAACTGCATTTCAAAATTCCAAACTTTTTAATACAATCTTACCAAATTTTAACAATCTTAAAGCGTTCAATTATTTTTCTTAGAAAATTTCAATTATTTTTTGTAAAGTTTCAATAATTTTAAGCGAATTTTGATATTTTTAGAAAAGTTTTTTTAACAATGTTTAAATTTGTAATATTTTAACTGTAAAATAATTAAACTCTTTTTCTGGAAAATTCTATTTGATTGATTTTTTTCTGGCTAACATTTCCAAATAAATTAATTTTTCAGAATACGTTACTGATTTCTTTCTTAGTAAATGTAAGTTACTTTTTCAGTTTAAAATATTGGATAAATTAAAGAAGAAATAACTTGTTTGTATCTCAATTTCAAATGTTTCCAAAATAATTTTAACAAATTTTCAAAAAATTTCAACTCTTTTTAGAAAATTGTATAAATTGAGTGTTTTTATTTTTTCAAATTACATCATTTTTTGTAATGTTAAATCTGTTTTAAAGAACATTTTACTGCTTTTTACAATTGTGTTTTAAACTTTAACCTTAGATTTTAATTTATTTTAAATTTAAACTTAAATATAAATAATTTATACTTTGAATTTAGATTTTGTCTTTCTAGTTTTACTTATGACTTATGACTACTTATGAGGGGCAAAATCTAAATTAGATAAGATTAGCTATAGAAAGTCATTTATATTTAAACTTAAATTTTGATTTTGTTTTATGTTTAATTACATAAAAGGTTTGATTGTTTTTAGCAGGAAAATCACCAACGATTAGCAATTAAAGTTATCATGTATATGTAGGGTGGGTAGGTGGCCTCTATCCTACCCTTCAATCAGTAAAACATAATAGAGGGTTTTAATTATAAGTTGTAAAATATAAAAAACACAAAATAATTGCAATTTTTAGAGATTTATTCATACAATTTTTTCAAATAATTTTTGACGATGTTTTACTGATTGGAGGATGGAATAGAGGGCACCCACCCACCCTACATATACATATAATTTTCAATTACTGATCGTCTCACGGTTTGGAGTAAAATTAATTACAAAACTTTTTGGATAAAAAAGAAATTCAAAAGGTCAAATTTTTGAGTGAGGAAATTAATAAATTTTTTATGCACGATGGGTGGGCATATTGTAAATCTAAATTATATAAAATTAGCTATAAAATGTCATTAAAATTTAAACGTAAATTTGGATTATGCTTTGTTATTTATTATATACAAGTTTTATTGTTTTTTGGAGGAAAATCATCAAAGATAGTATTTAAAGTTAATCATGTATATGTAGGGTGCGTGGGTCTTCTCTATTCCATCCTCCAATCAGTAAATCATAAGCGAGGCTTTTAATTAAAAGTTGTAAAATATAAATAAACACAAAATAATTGCAATTTTTAGAGATTTATTCATACAAATTTTTCAAATAATTTTTATGATGTTGTACTGATTGGAGGGTGGGATAGAATAAAACCCTCGTTTATGTTTAAACGGCTGAAGGGTGGGTTAGTGAACATCCATCTATGCTACACAAATTATTCTAATTATTACTCCGCTTTAAAACATTTGGACTACTTTAATTGCAGCTAATTTTTAGAAACCCTGATTAAGATTTTCTAAAATATGTAGGATGTGTGGGTGGTCTGTAATTCAAACCATTGCTGGTGATTTAAAAGACGAAAACACCATCAAAATTTTTACTCGAAACACGATTACAACAATACAATTTATTAGGTTGATTAACCAACGTCAAAATAGCACAACATCAGGAAGTGCCACCATTATTAACACAGACCGCGAAATATGTAATAATAACAATAACAACAACAAAGCGTTACGTAACGCGCTTGTAATCGCTTGTATCGCAATAATAATTGATCTGTTTCAATGTGAACTCGCAACACAAATTGTTGCACAACCGGCGAAATATCAAAGTGTAAATATTTTGACGACACGCGCAACACCAAGAACAATGGCATACGGTAAAGATAACGGAATGCAAAAAAATAATATTCTTTTAATATGGTTATTATTACAAAACGTTAATTAATTTTTTTTTCTTCTAAACGCGGTGCTTTATCTTGTTTGTATGTTGTGAATGTCATGTTTAATACGAAATTTGTTGTTGTTACGTGTTGAATTATGTAAGTTATTATTTTATAAATAAATCATATATAATACATACTTTCAGAATTTTAATTATCTTTTCTTCTTGATTATAATGAGGACAATTATTTATAAGAAGGGAAGCTATCTGGGTTATCACTCGAGAAAACCTAGGTTTTCAAAAATCTTGCACCTTTTAATAAAATTGCAACAAGGACAAAACTAAATTGGTTGCTTGAGTTACGTGAAGATCAAATTAATTTGACAAATAAAGCACTAATAACCTTTCTTCACAATTTTATTTGATTAACCAAATGTGAAGAATGGTTATTAGTGCTTTATTTGTCAAAGGACAAAACTACTTAAAAGCTTAACTTATAATAAAAACAAGCTGTAAAAAAGCTATCAAATTATTGCCATCCTCATGACGTAATCATGGTTATTTCCTTTTCTCCAACTGTTACAATATAACTATTCATCATATACAAGATAGCGAGCGCAATCATCCTTAAGAACATTATCTATAATTGGCGTCTTCTCAATCCTTTATATAATTCTTCCAATCCACTCCTCTATGATTGTACCTCTGTTATTCATATCAATGAACCTCTTTTATGAAAAATTTCCCAAAAATTCCTTTAACCGAAATCTGTACTGCTAACACAGACATTCTAAATAGCATCCAAAATTTAAAACAATTAAATATATTATCATTAGATTAAATACAGTCTGATAAAAATCAATTGATAAAGATGTTAATGTAATGAATTAGTACCAGAATCCAATTTTTGAAGGTAATCAATCAATGTAAAGTTTTATTTATATAAATAAGTTGCAATTTTAAAAGTTTATTATAAAATTTCAGGTAATCTCTAGGTAATAAAGTGAATTGAATCGCTCTAATAAACTTTCTAGTGTGTACACACATTTTTATTGTAAAGTCAATAAATCAACTTGATATCTTCAATAATGACAAAGAGCAGGAAGAGGTAAATAAAGCCATCACTCACTCGGCACTAAATAAAATCGACGAGAATAAAACAAATTCGCCCTCTCATAATCGTACATCCAATATGAAAGCGTTATTTATTATATTAGGATAGCTAGACTTTTCCGGCGAAGCAATTTCCTCATCGGAAAAATGCCCCGCGGGTTGTTTGAGTCCACCATTATTGTTCTCAAAATGTTGCCGTTTATTGTTACCAGGGTAGCAATTAAATGGGATCAGTCTCGTTTTCTCTCCGGCCCACAATCGCAGGGAGAGGCCGAGGCTCTTGCACAATAGACCGTTTTTTTTTTTTAATATGACTGACTTTGCCATTTCAATTAATCGAAACGTTGCCGTTGTGAAAGTGAACCAATCTTGAATTAAACATTTCGCGACTGTGACCGATTATTTCCCATGATTGATCGTTTCCGTTCCGAATTTTTCTTTCGCAAGGTTTTTCCTCCCATTATTCGCGAGAGTTCGCGGGATGGCGCAAGTGGCATTGTTCGGGTTGCAATCCTGGCCGAAAAATATGATTAAAGTGTACAGAGCCCCCCCGGGGCACGGTGTTAATTAAATCCGTTCGAACGCTTGCCCAACACTCCACCGAAAGAATTTAAATCGAACGCGAGTATACATTCACTGGTAAATTGATGTATAGCAGCAATCATCTCATTACATGTTATACACATGTTACGAGTAGGTACTTACCTTTGAAGAATACTAATTTCGCGCCACACTCGACAGCAAATTACCACAATAAGTTTAAATGGTATGCACTAGAAAGTAGACGTCCATCCAACCGTCAGACGGCGTCCATTCTCCAAACACATCCATAATGCAAACTGTGAATTAACACATTTGCTCACTTATGTTTTATATATTTGCTTATGCTTAAATCATACTCATATATTCAGACACATTAATTAAATAGTAACGATTGTAAATACTTTATTTTTATAGTCAAGGTCTGCAGTATTCAGTTTGAAATAAAATTTTTAGACTACTAATAAATGAGAATTTTTTCAATATCTGAATATGGTTTACCACAGCTGTTCAAATAAATATTGATTTTTTATATAATTACTTATTGTAATAGGTAAAGAATTGATTTCATAATGTCACCAAGAGATAAGTGAGAAAATTATTCAAGAAAAGTTACTATCTATCATCTACCGTTTCTCATCTGTCTACTATCATTTGTCATCTGTCGTCTGACATATGTCTTCATCTGTTGCTTGTTATATATTAAATATCATCTTTTGTTTTTCATCTATAATATGTCGTAACTTATATCTCATCTATCATTTCCCATCTGTCTGTCCCAACAGATGACATGTTATCTATTATTAGTGCTCGAATATTAATTCATTCTTGAATATTAAGGAATTATTTTATTGTTTATTTGTTACTCTAGTTAATTATTAAAATTTGGATATAAGAGTTTGATTCAATATTTCCTTCTTTTTTCCTCTAACTTTCTTCAGATTGTCTTCTCGTCTCATCTGAGAGTTTTTGTCTAACATCTAAATCACATATTATTTGCTTGTTTTCTTTATTCTTAATATTGAAACGTACCACCAAGTGAACGCTGTTAAGATCAAAGAATTTACGAGAGTTGTACTGAAAATATATTTGTTCAAAAAAATCGTCCCTTCATTGTTAGTTACGTTTTTATTTCAAACATTTTTAATTGAATCGCCGCTTATGTTAAATAAATTGGAGGATGGGATAATGGCCACCCACACACCCCACATAAACATAAAAACTTAACCCAAAACAATGTTTTTAGGTTTTAAATAACATTAATAATAACACTTCTACATTTTTACGAATACTTTAAACATCAGTAAAATATAAATGTTTATGTAAGATGGGTGGGTTAATCTACCATTTGACCTACAGATCATACAAAAGGGGGTAATCTTTAAGTAATGTTTCAGTAAAAAATCCTACAAGAGGAATTTTCTTGTAGGATTTTTTACTGAAACATTACTTTATATAAAACTCTGCAATATTTGTTAATTATGTATATTTTTCTTTTAAACACTTTCCTAATAAAAAATCGATAATTGGAGATGGTAATTGTGCATAGTACTTTTCCTCATGTTTATATTTTATTTTATATAAACATTTAAAAATCTAAAACATTGCGCTTAAGTTTTTTTTTTAATATTATCAGCAGTAAAACGAATGTATTTTTTTGAAATTCAAAAGGCTGACAGTGATTGAAATACAACTGCATATGTAGGGTGGGTGGGTGGCCTCTATCCCACCCTCCAACCAGTAAAACATTCACGAGGGTTTTACTGAAAATATATTTGTTCAAAAAAATCGTTACATCGTTGTTAATTACGTTTTTATTTTAAATATTTTCCAATGAAACCACCGCTTATGTTAAATTAATCAGAGGGTGTGATAGTGGCCACCCACCCACCCTACATAAACATAAAAACTTTACCCAAAACACTGTTTTTAGATTTTAAATAACATTAATATTAACAGTGCAGTAATTTTATTTTTTTTAAACATCACTGGAATCTAAATGTTTATATAAAGTGGGTGGGCAATTTTTAACCCATCATTTAACCTATAAACCATACAAAAGAAGATGAGCTTTAATCACATACAAAAATAATTTATTAAATTTTTACTCATAAAAATCCTTGTATTATTTGTATATTACCGTATATACATTATTTCTTTAAATTATTTTCAAAATAAAAAAAAACGATAATTGAAAGGTGGGTTAGAGGCTACTATACATAGTACTTTACTACTACGTTTATATTTTAAGAATTAGAAGTTGATCCACCTTATAAAAACATTAAACACACAAAAACAGGGCATTTAAGTTCTTTTTAATCATTAGCACAAGAAATTCTGTAATTTTTTGGATATCAAGAGACTGACAGTACTGTTAATTCAACTGCATATGTAGGGTGGGTGGGTGGCACCTATCCCACCCTCCAACCAGTAAAACATTCAAGAGGGTTTTACTGAAAATATATTTGTTCAAAAACATCGTTCCATCATTGTTAATTACGTTTTTATTTTAAACATTTTCCAATGAAATCACCGGTTTTGTTAAATCAATTGGAGGGCATGATAGTGGCCACCCACCCACCCTACATAAACATAAAAACTTAACCCAAAACACTCTTTTTAGGTTTTAAATAACATTAATAAGAAAACTTCTATATTTTTACGAATATTTTAAAAATCAGTAATATATAAATATTTTAATAAGATGGGTGGGTTTTCTTTAATCTATCATTCGAACTACAGATTATACAAGAGGGAGTAATCTTTAACCAAAACCTCTTGTAGGAATTTTTACTAAAGCATTCCTTTATATAAATCTCAGCAACATTTGTTAATTAGATATATTTTTGTTTTAAACATTTTCCCAATAAAAAAAAAAGATAATTGGAGGACAGGATGGTGGTCATTGTGCATAGCACTTTTCCTCAGGTTTATATTTTAAGAATGAGAGGCTCTGATAACTTATATAAACATTAAAAAATCTAAAACACTGCGCTTAAGTTTTTTTAAATATTATCAGCAGTAAAACGAATGTATTTTTTTGAAATACAAAAGGCTGACAGTGATTGAAATACAACTGCATATGTAGGGTGGGTGGGTGGCCACCCACCCATTCTACATAAACATATAAACTTAACTCAAGACACTGCTTTTATGGTTTAAATAACATTAATATAAAAAATGCTGTATTTTTAAAAAGTTTTTAAACATCACTAGAATCTAAATATTTATATAAGGTTGGTGGTTGATTTGTAACCCATCATTTAACCAATAAATCATACAAAAGAAGAAGAGCTTTAACCACATACAAGAAGGATTAATTAAAACTTTTAATTATAATAATCGTATCATTTCTGTATTATATATATTTTTTCCTTTGAACACTTTCCCAATAAAAAATCGATAATTGAAGGGTGGGTATCGTAGCCACTATACGATACATAGCACTTTTCAACTACGTTTAGAATTAGAGGTTGAACCACCTTATAAAAACATTGAAACCGCTGAAACAGGGAATTCAAAAGACTGAAAGTGCTTTAAATTCAGGAGCATATGTAGGGTGGATGGGTGGCCTCTATTCCACTCTCCAACCAGTAAAACATTAACGAGGGTTTTATATATTGGTTATCAGCTATAAGTACAGGTTATTTTTGTAAATATATAACAGAATGAATTATTAAAAAAATTCAAAGTATAATTTTTAGAAGTATAATTTTTAGAATTATAAAATATATTCAAAATAACCTAATTGTATGTCACTATCATCTACTACCAATAATCTGTTATCTATAATCTCTCATCTGCCATATATTAACTATAAAGAAGTTCTGCTATATCTAACATCTGCCATCTATACATCATTAACTATCAGTTATCTGCTACGTTTTTCATTTATCATTGGTCGTTTAATCTGTAATCTATCAAAGTGCAACAAAATGTTAACTTATAAAAAGTAATTTTATCATCTGTCCTCTGTCATGTGTTATCTGTCATCTGTCATCTGTTATGCATCGTCCATTGTCTGTCATTGATTCTCCGTTATCCATTATCTGTCATTTATCATTTATCATCTCATATCTTCATCTTGTATCTATCGTTTGTTATCTGTCACCTATCGTATCTCATATTTGAGGTTAGAAAATTTACGTACTACAATTAAAAAAATATTGGTAAGAAATAAGCCAATCAGACTTTATATCCAAATTACGTTAAATTTTCTAAATAAAAAGATACAAAAAACTAAAAAGTCCAATTTTGATTTGAAATTATTGAAGAATATAATTTTAAGAATTATGCAATATATTCAAAGCGATATGGTTTTTGATATTCTTATAAAATAATTTAAAAAAACCTACATTTATTGATTTATCATCTAAAATTTGTCATTTAGAATCTGTTAACCATCATCTGTCATCTCGTATCTCTCAAATGTCACCTACCATTTGACAACGTTGTCCGCCATGTGTCATTTGTCATCTGATAGCTTTCATCTGAAATATTTTATCTGTCATACAACTGTCAAATATGACATAACTAATATAATTGAAGTCCTCTCTTCAGAGGAATATAAGCAAAACTTGGCAAGGAAATGGTGGAACAACCTTCAGCAAAGAAACCTCATGTGGCAGCAGTGTCATCAAGGCAAGAGTAGGCAAGAGTGGAAGATCATATTTTTATGAACTCGAGCCTTTCCATGTGCAATCAAAATTTTTGTAAGAAAGTATTGTTATATATATATTTTGAATTTTATTTTGTAAGTACAATGGATAACTAAATACTATATATCTATCAATCTATTGGCAACTTTCAGATATTATGTTTTATTTGGTAAAGATAATCTGAGGTGTGTCTTTGGTCAAATTTGATTTCCATCTAATATCTGTCTTTTGTTATCTGTAATAATGTGCATATTAATTATTTGAGGTTACGTTAATTGATAAGAAACAATCCAAATATAATTTACTATTAAACAAACATAAACAAATTACTTAAAATCAAACCTAACAAAAAACTCAAAGCTCTTAAAATAATAGAAGTTTCATTGGGCGTTTTCAAAAATTGTTATAGAATATATAGAAGGAATTATTTTAATTATTTTAAATAAGATAAGGTGGCTAAGATGGAGGATAGCATTCATGAGATTCAAGGGGATATTAAAGTAATGAGAGAAGAAATGAAACAAAGAGAAGAGAAATGGGGACAGGAGAAGAGGTAACTATGCAAACGTATTCAGACCTTAGAGTATATACTGGAAAAAGAGAAACGAACTCGTAAATAATACCTACCCCTGTATATTTTCTCTATCCCACCCCCAAATCAGTAAAACATCATTAAAAATAGTGATGTGGTCATCATAATACTTTCCCTATATTTTTTCTCGAAAACTATGAGGTTTACGCAAAAAGGCTATTTTTAATAATTTGCTCAATTTTGGATTCTTTACAATTACTTGTTATATAAATTTCATTGAACTCCTATAGTTTATCAGCAATAGGCAACAAATGTTAAAATTCAAATTTTTTTATTTTTTTCTCGTAAGTTAAGAACTTTATGAAGAACATCTTTATTTCTAAAGATGCTTTTTATTGTTTCTTAGGAAATAATCAATTTTTCTAAAGTCATTTCTTTAATTTTCAAGAAATCTTTAAAATACCAAATTAACAAAGCTTTGTAATGAATAACAAGCAAATAATAACGTGGGAAACAAAGAAAGAAAATTCAGGATACATTCTTCAAAGAAAAGAATCAGACAGTAGATAAAGAAAAATTATCACAGGATAAGAAATATGTCAATTTTTATGACCTAAAAATATTTATTTCTCTATACTCTACATAGTTTGTTCATTGCACTCTTAATAAAATATTATATTTATCTATATATAAGAAAGATTATCTTCACCAGTCAATGATGATATGGTAAATGAAAGATATTGAGAGAACAAATAAGTTCAATTTGTTGTAGATATTGTTGCCAATTCCAGTGGATTTTGGTGGTCTTTGAGTGAATAGACGTTTGTTAACAATATTTAGTTTATAGGTGTTTGGGTCGAATTAATAGTAACAATGCAGCATTTGTGAAAAGTTTTAGTTATACTTGATTTAATCGCAGATGAAGCCTATCGAATACTATGGAAGTTTGTGTGGCTAAAGCTCCAACTGATAAATCTTTTAGAAAATGGTTTAGATATTTATGGTTTATAATTCTTATTGAAGATAAGGTTTCCTAGGGATAGCCAACATTTTTAGAAAACAACAATTTGGTCGAAGAAGATCCAAGCTTGTCGAATCTTCGGTACTTGCTCATCAAGCAGATTCTTTCCGATTAAAATTTATAGAAATGATTCGAAGGCAAGGCAATTAGGTTATTTATAAATTAAAACCGAAAAACGTCGAATGAAGATGGTTCACTTCCGAGAAGCCAATCGAAAGACGATAAAGACAGGTTTTTTTTTAAATTTGATTGAACTGTTGATGAGAAATTGATATTAAACAACAACAAAGTTTGTGACATAAATATTGTAAACACATTTTTAAAAGCGCTAAACTGTTCGTAGAACCTTGCTTCTTCTGATTACTGCAGGTTCTGGCAGATGCAGTACGATTTAGTAGATCATCTTTTCACTTTTTTCACAAAAATCAAAACTGCTAAACAACCAAAATAAAATCAAAAGCTGTGAATTGAAAAAATTACTCGATAATGATCTAGAACAGCTTGCAAAATCATTAGAAGTTGCTCAAAAAGAATTTTCTGTACGATTGATGTCTATAGGAATGCTTCCAAAGTAAGAAATTAGGTTCCTAAAGAATTGGCACCTAAATACGTTCACTTATGAGCAACTGATTGATAAGAAAGAAAAGGTTTTTTACTGAGGATAAAACATGAATGTTTTACAATTACAAAACAAAACGGTGGTTCGCTTTGTCCGGTTAAATGTAGCCATTCACCTCAACAGCAACTCTCGGCCTCAAATATAGTAAAACCATTACAACATATTCTTCTAACCTTGCTTTTTCTAACTACTGGTTGTTCTGGCAGATGTCATCATTTCAATTCTTTTCCAGAAATTGAAAATTGGTCGTTAAAAATTAACAAGAAAAAATATGCCAATGAATTGAATACTCCATTTAAAATCCAAGACAAATGCAGTTTTGGAACATTCTCAAAACTATTTGTAGTTTTTGTAAGATTGGAATCTATAGATTTCAGTGATTTCTTTTTTTAAGTAAATATTTAACATTTTTAGGAAATTTTCAAAAATTCTATTAATTTAAATTTGTTTACTGTCGAGACATTCAATTGTTTTAGCGCTTTCCCAATGCCAACTGTTTTACCGTTAGTTTTTAGATATATTAAGTAGAGGTCATTGCATTGTTTGTTGAGGTAGGTCAAGATTATAATAGAATAAGTACTGATCAAGTTTGTAAGGTTATTACTAATTCTATCGTACTCTTGACCTACCCCAACAAATAATGCAATGACCTCTCGTACTCCTGACCCGCCCTTACCAATTATACGTTGAGGTAGGTCAAGAGGACGATGGAGTTTTAGCGGAAAAATAGGCGCTAGGTAAACGCATAGTATATTGTCGTAGGTCAAGAGTACGTTCGGTTAAATAAACTTAACATAACCAGAAAAATTATTTGAATTATTACCAAAAACAATTAAAAAGGTTTTATACATTTCTGAAATTATATTTTAACATTCAAATAGTTGAATGAAGAAAAATTGAAGTTTGAATTTTTGTTTTTTACTTTAATTAAATAAATTCATTTGTAGGGTGGAAGAATTTTCTTAATCTGTTAATGATTTTGGAAGTTATCGTGGAAAAACTGAAAAACAATTGAAGTTCGAATTTTAGATTTTCACTTCATTTAAATGTATTTTATTGTAAAAAAAAACAATATCTTAAGTTTTTAAATTAAAAGGAAATACAAAGAGTTGCGATTGTTGTATAACAAATGCGGGCAGCAGAGTTTGTGTATAAAGAGTTTTGTATATGTAGGGTGGGTGGGTGGCCACTATCACACCCTCCAATCATTTACACATTAGCAAGTGGTTGATTGAATTAATTCATAATATTTATTAAAATTTACTTCGTAAATGATTACGTTTATGTTAAAATACATTCACGACAAAATCTTGTGTATGTTAAATTGATTGGAGGGTGGGTAAGTGGACACCCACCCACCCTACATATATATTTTAACTTTAATTAAAACAGTATTTTTGAAGACGAATTTTTTTTTGCCAGAGCTGACGTTTTATTGTAATAGAAAATAAAATAAATAACAGGTTTTCAACTACTTGATAAAAATATGAGTCACTTATAAAGAATAATCTTTATAGATAATACAGGGAAATTTATGATGGCCACATAACCATTTTTATAAGCTCAAGAAATTTTATCATTTTTCATTTTTTTTAATACGTATGTATTTTCTTAAGCTTTTAATTCGTACAACTGTTATCTCCTAAATATCCGTTCTTACATAATTTGCATCTTCAAGCAATTCTTCTATAATAGGTTCATAGGAGATCAATTCAAATCCATAATTTCTTCTATTACTTCAGAGCAAAATATTTTCCTTCCCTTTCACCTATACAAAACATTATCTTCTGTTTCGATACTTCAAGTCTTGATCATCTCCACTTCTTCTACCTAAATAGCTAATACTACTTATGAGCCTACTCTCCTCAGAACACTCTAACTTCTAGAAAAGCTTACTAACACAGAATATAGAATGTATTAATTTAGTTAGTTATTTCATGTTGTAAGAGCTGTTTTTTTGGCACATTAATACGTTTTTCGTTCTTTACAAAGTAGCAAATTTGTCTATTGGTTTGAGTAATTGCATTTCCTCTTCCTAATGATCGAAGATAAAGCTTCCCAGAAGATTTAAACTTATCATTCAAAATTTGATTTACATAATCGTCTCAAAAAAAAAACCTACAGTAATATTATTTTCGTTCTCTACATAAAATTGCACAAAGCACAAATGTGTTCTTTACCAATTAGAAAGTTCAACGCGTAGTCCCGTTAGATTTTAATTAAATCGCATTATATAAAGTCGGCCTTGCTCTATCCGAGCCGCTATCTTTTCAGGTCAAAATTCTGCAGGCGGCTGAAGAGAGAAATGAAAAAAAAAATACTTACGTGTCCTTGGGGCCGCCCGGAGCGATCAATCCACTTAACCGATCCGAGCGATTTTTACGAAACGCCACTGCATTTATGTAACTTTTTTTTTAGACGTTCGATGTAACATTTACACGGGCATAATTAATGCACGCGGCGCTATTGATTTGAATATGCCTGCATAACGAGTTTCACCTGCGAAAGGTGATCTGAGTTCTGGATTCGAAACAAATAATAATAATAATAATATAAAACGGCAAAATTTAATAGCGAGGAATAATAATAATAATAATTGCGTTTCTACTTTTGTTTAGCCTTTGATGTATAATATTTGAAAATTGAGTTTTTGATCTGTGACCATGCCCAGATACTTTAGAAAAGATGAAAGAACTTAAGAGAGGAGTTGTTATTACGATTTGTAGTTGTGATTTTTGGGAATTGATTTCGATGTGCTATTTAATAAACCAGTGTTGTAGTAAGCCAACGATTTCTTGTAGGAGATGAAAGGCTTTTGGCATCATAGGTGAATGATTGATTAGGGCGGTGCCATTGGCAAATTGTAACAGGTAGTTGAAAGGATTAAAATTATAAATATCGTAGTAGAGATCAAAACAGAGTCTTGGAGAAGTTGTTGATCAAAAGGGAATTAACTTTTTTTTCCAAGCCATGGTAAGTAAGAAAGTAAGAAGTTTAATGTCAGCACAACAATGTTTACATAAGTCAAAACATATAAATATAAATACAAAACAAAGCAGTAGATTACAAGAATATTTCCAAGGCTCTTCACTTTGTGCTCTACTATAGATTTTAATTTAAATCTATTAAAGAGGAATTATCAATGATGCAAATTATATAAGAAAGGATATTTATGTGGTGACGATTGTTTAGCAATCACACTGTAGTCGAAAATTGCCTGAACATCAAAGAATAAGGCTGCAGAAGTTTTTCCATCAGGATGAACGCTTTGGATATGCGAAGATTGAATGATGAGAGGAGGAACAGTTGAAAGTTGCGGAAGGAATCCAAATTAATAATTAGGAATACAATTAGAAATTAGAGAAAGGATTCTAATGAATTTGATGTAGCCAAGAAGAGAACGAAAAGACACACTAATTATTATATTTATAAATTGTAATACTATATACAATAAAGATGTTTTCTTTCTCTCTCTTTCTCTCTCTCTCTCTTTCTCTGAAAATGATAATTTTTTAAAGAGTAAGAAAATATCAAAAGATTTTGAAGGGAGAGATTTATATTTCCAATGACAGAAAGAAGTGTGTTGAGGTGATATGGATATTAAAGTTGAAGGTGGATCTTATTTGATATATCTTTGATAATATTTTCTCGAAGTGCAAATTTGTTCATTTAGTCTCATTTATTCAACCACGCATTTTTTATATATTGAGTTAAAAGACAAGAATATTACTGTTCGTAATTTACTATATTTTTAAGTACTACAGTAAAATTTTAGTGATAGAAAAATATATATATATAACTTTATAGTAACCATCATTACGATTAAAATTTGAGGAATTGATTGAGCACTGCGGAGGAAGAGAAAAAGAGGTCAGAAGAAGTTAAGAAAAAGTTGGAAAAGGACCAATTAGCTAAAATAAAGAGCTTAATTTTTTATAATAACATAATAAATTCCTTCTACTTCCAATTTATTTGTAACCAATTTTATTAGCTACCGTTTAAAATGAATTATTTCGAATCTCTATACGCCAGTATCCATAAATCTTCTGCGTGGAAACCGTTGATAATTAATCCGCACATTAAATGTTTGCATAATTAATAGATAATTAAGGACTGTGCTCGAGGTAATAGGTTACATCTGTTATGTCTAGATGGACTCGAAAGTCGACGGGAAGTAACGGTAGAGACGTGGTACCATTAATTGTGCGCTTTTTTCTTCTTCTTTCATTTAATTTCATTTATACGATGACGTGCCCGATCCTTCGGTTTTATTGTTCATAAAAGGTAACGCAAGAGTTGTTAAAGTGAAATCTTAATTAATCTCCCCAATGTCCATTAGAAATCCTTTTAGATCATTGATGGCCGAGGAGTGATATTCATGAATAAATTAGCGTTGGGTGTTGCATTGAGTGCGAAGCGTTCAATTAATGTGTTTTAATTAATTACTTTATATTTTTGATCATTTTATAAATTACCAATTTTTGAAATCAAATGGTAATTATATTCCACAGTCTGTTTTTATGACTAAATGATAAACACTTACATTTAGACACATTTAGTAGTAAAAACATTATTATTATACCACTGCTGTACAAGTTCAATATCATGCTGCAGAATTTGACTCTCATCGGTAGAATTTTTTTACTCCATATATTCTCATATCGTCCGCATAGAGTAAAACTTGAAATATAATATCTAAAACAATGTCATTACTGAAAATGCTGAAAATCAGAGGCCCCAGGTTGGATCCCTGCGGGACACCACTAGTGGCATAGTATTTATCAGAATTATAACCCATATAATGAACATATTGTTTATGGTTTTTTTAATAAGTTTCGAGCAACTGTACAGAATTTTCTGAAAAATCATAACCCTTTAACTTGACTTAAAAATAATATTTTGGTCTATAGTATCAAAAATCAAAAATATGTAAAGATAACGTCAACTTGTTTCTTTGGATCTAAACATCGGGAAATGTCTTCTGGAAAATTTGTCAGATTTGTTACTACGGACCTTTTTTTGACAAATCCTTGTTGTTTAACCGTAATGCAATTGGAGACATGACTATAAATAAATTTAGAAATAATACATTCAAAAAATTTGATAAAATTACTTACTATTGTAATAGGTCGATAATTACTAATGTCTGTTTTGTTACCGGTCTTATACACAGGTGTTACTCGTCCTATTTTTCATTCATCTGGAATCTTACAGGAGTTAATTATAATGTTATAGATATGCCTCAGTGGTGTAACAAAAAGTCATTTATATTTAAACTTAAGTTTTGATTTTGTTTTATTTTTTATTACAGAAAGATTTTATTGTTTTTAGTAGCATAATCATCAACAATTAGTGTTTAAGTTATCATGTATATGTAGGGTGGGTGGGTGGCCTCCATCCCACCCTCCAATCAGTAAAACATAAGCGAGGGTTTAAATTAAAAGTTAAAATATAAATAAACACAAAATAATTGCAATTAGAGATTGATTCATACAACTTTTTCAAATAATTTTTGATGATGTTTTACTGGTTGGATTGTGGGATAGAGGCCACCCACCCACCCTACATATACAAATAAATTTTAATTAATGATCGTCTCGTGGTTTGAAGTAAAATTAATTACAAAACTTTTTGAATAAAAAAGAAATTCAAAAGGTAAAATTTATGAGTGAGGAAATTAATAAGATTTTATGCATGATGGGTGGGCAGACTTTAAATCTACATTAGATAAGATTAGCTATAGAAGGTCATTTATAGATAAACTTAAATTTGAATTATTAATTATTTTTTTATTACATACAAGGTTTTATTGTTTTTTGCAGCAAAATCATTAACGATTAGTATTTAAAGTTATCAGGTATATGTAGGGTGCCTGGGTGGCCTCTATCCCACCCTTCAATCAGTAAAACATAAGCGAGGGTTTTAATTAAAAATTGTAAAATATAAATAAACACAAAATAATTACATTTTCTAGTGATTTATTTATACAAATTTTTCAAATAATTATTGATGATGTTTTACTGATTAGAGGGTAGAATAGAGGCCACCCACCCACCCTACATATACATATAAATTTCAATTACTAACCGTCTCGCGGTTTGAAGTAAAATTAATTACAAAACTTGTTGAATAAAAAAGAAATTCAAAAGGTAAAATTTTGAGTGAGGAAATTAATAAAATTTTATGCATGATGGGTGGGCAGACTTTAAATCTACATTAGATAAGTTTAGCTATAGAAGGTCATTTATAGATAAACTTGAATTTGGATAATGCTTTATTTTTATTACATACAAAGTTTTATTTTTTTTAGCAAAATCGTCAGCAATTAGTATTTAAAGTTGTCATGTATATGTAGGGTGGGTGGGTGGCTTCCACCCCACCCTCCAATCAGTAAAACATAAGCAAGGGTTTTAATTAAAAATTGTAAAATATAAATAAACACAAAATAATTACAATTTTTAGTGATTTATTTATACAAATTTTTCAAATAATTATTGATGATGTTTTACTGATTAGAGGGTGGAATAGAGGCTACCCACCCACCCTACATATACATATAAATTTAAATTACTGATCGTTTAGTGGTTTGGAGTAAAATTAATTACAAAACTTTTTGAATAAAAAAGAAATTTAAAAGGTAAAACTTTTAAGTGAGGAAATTAATTAAAATTTTATGCATGATGGGTGGGTAGGCTTTAAATCTAAATTAAATAAGATTAGCTATAGAAGGTCATTTATATATAAACTTAAATTTGGATTATGCTTTATTTTTTATTACATACAAAGTTTTATTGTTTTTTGTCAGCAAAATTATCAACAAATAGTATTTAAAGTTATCATGTATATGTAGGGTGGGTGGGTGGCCTCTGTTCCACCCTCCAATCAGTAAAACATAAGCGAGGGTTTTAATTAGAAGTTGTGAAATATGAATAAGCACAAAATAATTGCAACTTTTAAAGATTTATTCATATAAATTTTTCAAATAATTATTGATGATGTTTTATTGATTGGATTGTGGGATAGAGGCCCCCCACCCACCCTACATATACATATTAATTTCAAGTACTGATCGTCTCGTGTTTTGGAGTAAAATTAATTACAAAACTTTTTGAATAAAACAGAAATTCTAAAGGTAAACATTTTGGGTTAGGAAATTAATAAAATTTTTGTTTAAGATGGGTGGGCAGACTTTAAATCTATATTATATAAGATTAGCTATAGAAGGTCATTCATAGAAAAATTTGAATTATGCTTTATTTCTTATTACATACAAAGTTTTATTGTTTTTGTCCAGCAAAATCATCAACAACTAGTATTTAAAGTTATCATGTATATGTAGGGTGGGTGGGTGGCCTCTATTCCACCCTCCAATCAGTAAAACATAAGCGAGGGTTTTAATTAGAAGTTGTGAAATATAAATAAGCATAAAATAATTGCAACTTTTAAAGATTTATTCATATAAATTTTTCAAATAATTATTGATGATGTTTTATTGATTGGATTGTGGGATAGAGGCCACCCACCCACCCTACATATACATATAAATTTTAATTACTGATCGTCTCGTGGTTTGGAGTAAAATTAATTACAAAACTTTTTGAATAAAAAAGAAACTCAAACGGTAAAATTTATGAGTGAGGAAATTAATAAAATTTTTATGCATGATGGGTGGGCAGACTTTAAATCTAAATTAGATAAGTTTAGCTATGGAAGGTCATTAATAGATAAATTTAGATTGGGATTATGCTTTATTTTTTATTACATACAAAGTTTTATTGTTTTTTTCCAGCAAAATCATCAACAATTAGCATTTAAAGTTATCATGTATATGTAGGGTGGGTGGGTGGACTCTATACCACCTTTCAATCAGTAAAACATAAGCGAGGGTTTTAATTAAAAATTGTAAAATACGAATAAACACAAAATAATTTCAATTATTAGAGATTTATTCTTACAAATTTATCAAATAATTTTTGATGATGTTTTACTGATTAGAGGGTGGGATAGAGGCCACCCACCCACCCTACATAAACATATAAATTTCAAGTATTGACCGTCTCGCAGTTTGAAGTAAGATTAATTACAAAACTTTTGGAATAAATAAGAAATTCAAAAGGTTAAATTTTGAATGAGGAAATTAATAAAATTTTTAAGCATGGTGGGTGGGCAGTCTTTAAAGCTGAATTGATAAGATTACCTATAAAAGGTCATTTATATTTAAACTTAATTATTGATTTTATTTTATTTTTTAATACATGAAGGGTTTGATTGTTTTTAGCAGCAAAATCATCAACGATTAGCAATTAAAGTTATCATGTATTTGTAGGATGGGTGGGTGGCCTCTATCCCACCCTTCAATCAGTAAAACATAAGCGAGGGTTTTAATTAAAAATTGTAAAATACAGATAAACAAAATAATTGCAATTTTTAGAGATTTATTCTTAAAATTTTTTCAAATAATTTTTGATGATGTTTTACTGATTAGAGGGTGGGGTAGAGGCCACCCACCCACCCTCATATACATATACATTTCAATTACTGATCGTCTCGTGGTTTGGAGTAAAATTAATTACAAAACATTTTGAATAAAACAGAAATTCTAAAGGTAAATATTTTGAGTTAGGAAATTAATAAAATTTTTGTGTAAGATGGGTGGGCAGACTTTAAATCTAAATTAGACAAGATTAGCTATTGAAGGTCATTTATAGATAAACTTAAATTTGAATTATGCTTTATTTTTTATTACATAAAAAGTTTTATTGTTTTTTTTCAGCAAAATCATCAACAAATAGTATTTAAAGTTATCATTTATATGTAGGGTGGGTGGGTGGCTTCAATCCCATCCTCCAATCAGTAAAACATAAGCGAGGGTTTTAATTAGAAGTTGTGAAATATAAATAAGCACAAAATAATTGCAACTTTTAGAGATTTATTCATACAAATTTTTCAAATAATTTTTGATGGTTTTACTGATTGGATTTTGGGATAGAGGCCACCCACCCACCCTACATATACATATAAATTTTAATTACTGATCGTCTCGTGGTTTGGAGTAAAATTAATTACAAAACTTTTTGAATAAAAAAGAAACTCAAACGGTAAAATTTATGAGTGAGGAAATTAATAAAATTGTATGCATGATGGGTGGGCTGACTTTAAATCTACATTAGATAAGGTTAGCTGTAAAAGGTCATTTATAGATAAACTTAAATTTGAATTATTAAATTTTTTTATTACATACAAGGTTTTATTGTTTTTTGCAGCAAAATCATTAACGATTAGTATTTAAAGTTATCATGTATATGTAGGGTGTCTGGGTGGCCTCATTCCCACCCTCCAATCAGCAAAACATAAGCGAGGGTTTTAATTAGAAGTTGTGAAATATAAATAAGCACAAAAAAATTGCAACTTTTAAAGATTTATTCATATAAATTTTTCAAATAAATTTTGATGATGTTTTACTGATTGGAGGGTGGAATAGAGGCCAACCACCCACCCTACATATACATATAAATTTAAATTACTGATCGTCTCGTGGTTTGTAAAATTAATTACAAAACTTTTTGAATAAAAAAGAAATTTAAAAGGTAAAATTTTTGAGTGAGGAAATTAATAAAATTTTATGCATGATGGGTGGGCATACTTTAAATCTACATTAGATAAGTTTAGCTATAGAAGGTCATTTATAGATAAACTTGAATTTGGATTATGCTTTATTGTTTATTACATACAAAGTTTTATTATCTTTTCCAGCAAAATAATCAACTCATAGTATTTAAATTTATTATGTATATGTAGGGTGGGTGGGTGGCCTCTATCTTACCCTTCAATTAGTAAAACATAAGCGAGGGTTTTAATTAAAAATTGTAAAATACAGATAAACACCAAATAATTGCAATTTTTAGAGATTTATTTATACAAATTTTTCAAATAATTTTTGATGATGTTTTACTGATTGGAGGGGGGTAGAGGCCACCCACCCGCCTTACATATACATATAAATTTCAATTACTGATCGTCTTGTACTTTGGAGTAAAATTAATTACAAAACTTTTTGAATAAAACAGAAATTCTAAAGGTAAACATTTTGAGTTAGGAAATTAATAAAATTTTTGTGTAAGATGGGTGGGCAGACTTTAAATCTATATTATATAAGATTAGCTATAGAAGGTCATTCATAGAAAAATTTGAATTATGCTTTATTTCTTATTACATACAAAGTTTTATTGTTTTTTCCAGCAAAATCATTAACAATTAGTATTTAAAGTTATCATGTATATGTAGGGTGGGTGGGTGGCTTCTATCCCACCTTCCAGTCAGTAAATCATAAGCGAGGGTTTTAATTAAAAGTTGTAAAATATAAATAAACACAACATAATTGCAATTTTTAGAGATTGATTCATACAACTTTTTGAAATAAGTTTTAATGATGTTTTACTGATTGGATTGTGGGATAGAGGCCACCCACCCACTCTACATATACATATAAATTTCAATTACTGATCGTCTTGTAGTTTGGAGTAAAATTAATTACAAAACTTTTTGAATAAAACGGAAATTCTAAAGGTAAACATTTTGAGTTAGGAAATTAATAAAATTTTTATACATGATGGGTGGGCAGACTTTAAATCTACATTAGATAAGATTAGCTATAGAAGGTCATTTATAGATAAACTTGAATTTGGATTATGCTTTATTTTTATTATATACAAAGTGTTATTGTTTTTTCCAGCAAAATCGTCAGCAATTAGTATTTAAAGTTGTCATGTATATGTAGGGTGGGTGGATGGCCTCTACCCCACCCTCCAATCAGTAAAACGTAAGCGAGGGTTTTAATTTAAAGTTGTAAAATATAAATAAACACAAAATAATTACAATTTTTAGTGATTTATTTATACAAATTTTTCAAATAATTTTTGATGATGTTTTACTGATTGGAGGGTCGGATAGAGGTCACCCATCCACCCTACATATACATATAAATTTCAATTAATGATCGTCTCGCGGTTTGAAGTAAAATTAATTACAAAACTTTTTGAATAAAAAGGAAATTCAAAAGGTAAAATTTATGAGTGAAGATATTAATAAAATTTTATGCATGATGGGTAGGCAGACTTTAAATCTACATTAGATAAGATTAGCTATAGAAGATCATTTATAGATAAACTTAAATTTAGATTATGCTTGATTTTTTATTACATACAAATTTTTATTGTTTTTTCCAGCAAAATCATCAACAATTACTATTTAAAGTTATCATGTATATGTAGGGTGGGTGGGTGGCCTCTATCTTACCTTCCAATAAGTAAAACATAAGCGAGGGTTTTAATTAAAAGTTGCAAAATATAAATAAACACAGAATAATTGCAATTTTAAAAATGTCAATTCGAGGAAAATCATTTACATGAGATATCATTTAGGTTTTACGTTGTTTTTATGGAGGAGAATTTAATTTTAAGAACACATAGAAATTTTTAAATTTCAATTTGTTGATTATAATCACCCCGAGAGAAACCTATTAGCATGTAGGACCGTTCCTCGGACATTAGATAGGGTTGTACGTGCGTTTGTTGCCTTTTAACTCTCCGTCTTTTTTTGTGCCATAACGAGTTAAAATTTATAATGAGGTTTCATTTCCCTTCTGCGCTTAAACATTTTGTATTCTCCGCGCGTATCCAACGTAGACACATTTCTATTTATACGAGGGATAATAGGATAGTAGTACTTGCTTGCGCTTAGAGGATGTATGCCAATATTTTAAGTTGTATTTCAGCTGTCTACGTGCAAAGTTACATTTCGCTGGTATTGACTGTATTGTTTATGTATATAAATGATTGTAAATACCTTGTTTAATATCACACATCTTTTTAAACTTTATTTTTGACTATAGTTTCGACAGCTTTCGCCTGTCATTTTCAAACTATACTTCAAAAATGTTTACAAACAATTTTTAGATGTTGTTGAACAAAGGAGTATATGTACCGTTTATGTACGTTCAAGAAAATAAAGAATGCCGCCAGTTGTGAAGTTAGGGCTACTAGTTCGTTTATACTCCAAAACAGGTACTACTTTTCGGATGGCTCTCGTATTGTTTATAACTTCAATACGAGAGCCATCCGAAAAGTAGTATCTGTTTTTGAGTATAAAAGAACTAGTAGCCCTAACTTCACAACTGGCCCTAAAAATTCTAAAGCCCAAAAATTTTTTGATTAATGTTAACTATTTTTCAAAATGAGTGTAAAAAATTGTTACGAAAACAGCACTTAATTTAATGGATAAAGCAACGACGTATAAATGATTGCCAGGATGCAATCATTGCAATTAGTGCAGAATATAGATCAGAGATCAAGATCGGGCGATATTCGAAAGTTAGTCAATTATAATCCATTCGGGACCTTGAAGCCTGACCGCAGTGACCCTTGGGTAATACGCGTCGTGCTAATCCGCCCACCTTATCGCGGACCAATTAACCAAAAAAATTACTCGGGACGGCAATTAGATAAATCAACAATTAAATGCTAAGACCTAATTGATTGTGCGTACCCTTATGCGGACGACGGAAGCGGACGTGTGCGGCATCCTTAACGCTACGATTACCAAAAATTGTTTTAAAGTTTCGAGTCATCGACCTTAGGTGCGGTGTGATGTTATTCCACAATATACAAAATGTTTTGTAATAAAACCCATATGATAAATATTGTCATTGAGAAAGTATAACATATATAAATGTGTGTTGGTAATTTTTGCTTAAGATATCCGTTATTTTTCTCATCATCTAAGAGTTGGAGGTCGTTTGATCTTGGGCTATTAGTAGCAGTAGCACAACTCCCCTGCGTTCTTCCTAATGGTAGTAAGGTGTGATTTTATATTATTTGTTTATGATTTTAGTTTTAATGTTTACATAGAATCCACAGAATTGATTTTATTGTTAAGGTTTGTGAGATCTGATACCAAATTCAAATTTGTCAATTCGTGGATTGTTCTCGACGTTCAATAATTCTCAACTCAAATCTTTTAATCTGATCCCACCGATATGGTACTACAGTTGATTTATTATGTTTATACGGGCTTTCTAAAAACAGTAAAACTATTTTTGGGAATGTTATTTAAAATAAGTGGCAAACATTTTCTTAAAACCCAAACCTTGTTTTAGATCTTGTAGAACAATTTTGGGTATTTATGCGGTACTATTTTTTTATTGAACAATTTTGATCAATCATGAATGACTGAATGCTGAAGAGTTAACATTAATAGTTCCTACACAGATTCCTACCACGATGTTCTTTGAACAACAAAGAATTCTGAAGGAGTACTTTCCAATACAATATTTTCCAGCATAAAATATATCTTCAAACCATAATCGTGTGCATTGTCGACGCCACAATGCCGTACATGCCGTGTGCGGTTGCGTGAAACAATTCGGTTTTTTAAAGGTCCGCCGGTGGCGTAAATCACTGCGAGAAAGTACGCAACAGGACGAAATTTGTCGTTGCATGCCGATAATTACGTTTTATGCCTAAACCTGGGGCGTTCAGGTGTACGGACGGACGCGGGTATCTATCCGAAACGAACGGGTTTTCGCGAATTTCGCACTTTCTCGGAGAGTGAACGGCGGTTTCGTAATAACTAGGTCGGCGAGCGAACGGTCCGACGGGCGGTGGGGGGAGCGGGGGTTCCCCAAGGGGGCCTAAGGGGACGGCCCGGCCCGGAGAATCTAATGCGGCCCCCCTGCAGCCAGGTTCAATGCCTATGCCAAAGTTAATGTCTCGCCACGTTTCCACAGTTCGCCTCCCCTAATTGCTCGACGCGAACCCATCAGGATCTATTAACGCACATTAGAGTGAACGTGGCCTCAATTCCATCATACATTTTTTAAATAAAATATTAAAAACATAAAAATAAAAAATAAATATCTTCCATTCTGCTTTCATTATATTACATATATGGATGTATTTTATTATTACTTTAATTGTCCTAATTTTTCTACTGGTTTGATTTCTATTATAAATATAGAGGAACTATTACGGACACCAGGGGAGTAGGGGGAACTAGCTGATTCTAGAACCTCCTCTGATATTGAGGGTCGTGAGAAGGTTCTAGAATTGGCTAGTTCAGGTTCAAAGGATGTGCTTTATTGGATCCAAAATAATTCAAAACTAGTCCGTAGTTGCTTTTTACATTGAAACAATAATTCGGTGATTTAAAGATTTCTTCTATGCTTAATGGCAGATTTCAACATTTCACTGCTTTCGCACAAATCAAAAATTAAAGACAATGAATTGAAGACTTGATTGAAGTAGTTTATGAACGATTGGAATCTGTAGGAATAATTTCAAAGCAAAACAATTTCGGTCTTTATGAATTGAAATCGAATAACGTTAATTGAAGATTTTTTACTTCCAAGTAGCTAACCACACGGTAACAAAGACCTCAAAGAGTAGCAATATTCTGAAACGCTGAAGGTTATGAAAATAACACTGGCGGTCCGAAACACTCTTCGTCAAAGGACTGGAAGTTAAAAGTTAAAAACACTGATTGTCTTCCTGGATACTTCCAATGCCCAGACCCTCCTAGGAATCGACATCATCGAGGAACCCGGACTAGTAATTAACTTCCAAGCCAGAAGGTGGCTCCCAACCCGACGTTCCCTTTTGAATATAAAGATAGCTGCGACCACAAGGAAAAATAATCGACTAATGACCAAGGAATTCCGTTAATGTTGACTCAACATAAGCCGATAAAATCCATGTCTTCAAATGGTGGAAGTAAGCTAGGTGAAATCATCACGAATTCGATGATATATCGACGTATGCCCCGTATAGACGAGAAACTATATGAAGTTGAATCCTTTCTCCAACTGATAAATCGTGTAGAAAATGGTTTAGATATTCAAAGAATTCTTATTGCAGAAGCTTTGCTCATAACAGCCAACATTTTTAGAATTCAAGGATTCAGGAGAAGCTTGAAGAATTTTCGGAACTTGCTCATCAAGCAGTTTCTTTACAAATGCAATTTATTAGAATTATTTAAAAGAAAGGCAATAAGGTTCTTTATAAGTTGAAATCAAGAGGCGTTGAGAGTAGATTATTCTGAGTAGCTACTTTTCACTTGTGAGCAGCTGATTGAGAGACAAGAAACGTTTTTCCAACATCGAATTATTACTAAGGATGAAAAATGAAAATGAAATATTCTATAATTCCAAAGCAAAAAATACTACAATGCTCAACCTCATACATCATAAAAATATTTTCAAAAATTCTAAAAATTTCATCCAAGTTTGCTTTTTCTGATAACTGATTATTTTGGAATTATTCTGGAAGATGTCACCATTTCTCTTCTTTCGCAGAAAAAAAAGAGCCAAAAGTGAAAGACAATGAATTCAAGACATGATTGAAGATCCAGAACAAATGCAGGAGATGATTGCAGAATCATTCATACTTATGAGAATCTAATTGTAATGAGTTAAGCAAAAAATTTTAAAAATCAATCACTTATTATCGATTAGATATAATATGGATTTTCAACTAAGTGACTCGTCAATAAGTTCACTTATAACAATGATTCAAAACCGTCATATGAACTGAAACAGAAAGTCGTTGAAAGGTGATTGAGATTCAACTGATTTAGAAGGAAGAAATAAAGGTTTTTTTTTTACATTGGATTGTAACTGAATATAAAAAATGGATATTTTACCACCACAAGATGAAAAATACGAAACTTTCTTTTGTAAATAATTGCTACTAGCTTTTACAATTATGGACGGCCTCATCTCGGTTGCATCTCATTAAAATATTATTAAAATCGTTGAAATATCCATCAGAGCTTGCTTTGTTTGATTGTTGGTTAATCTATCAGATGTCATCGTTTTATTTCTTTCACTGACCTCTAAAAATTAACAATATTAGCAAATTTTAGTGACATGCATTCAATGCAATAGTATGCTTTTTCAATTAGGTAGTATTTGATGATTTTTTTAAAACTTTTAATAGGAAGTGATTTCAATGTACTGGGAAAAAGGTTAAATAATTTTGGTCCATAAAATCTGATTCAATTTTGTGATTTAGTTAGTCGGTTACTCATTGGGCGTAGCACTTCACCAGATCTTGTGTCATGACCATGCACATTTTTATGCTGCGTATAAACATGTTTGTTCTTGTATACGTAGAGTAAACATTCAAATATATAAATAAAATTGGGAGAGTTAATATTCCGTGATGAACAAAGGCTGCATGACAGTCTTGTCTATAATTAATTGATGCTATGAGTCGTACAGCTCGGCCCAAATAGTTGATGAATGATTCTTGAATGGCCCAAAACCAATATACCATAGGCCATTGGGTGTTGATTATAAGTGTTGCATTGATAAACAGTGCAAAAGTATAGTTTGCATAAAGTGTGAATACTCGTATCATCGTGGATGTTACCAGAAATATAGTAAAGCAACCATAATTGATGAAACTCGCATCATCTGCTGCGGATCAGAGGTTAGTGCATATGAGTTATTACAAAAAGAAAATAAAGGCCTAAAGAAGGATGTGGACCTTCTAGAAAAAATTATACGAGAAAAAGAAGATAAAGAGGCAGTCCTAAAGGTAAATATAAAATTATTAACCGAAAAATTAACCGGAAAAGATAAGCTCACTCCTAATGAAACAGAAATCATTGTTAATCAGCGACATCACTGAGACGATAGTAAAACCACAATTAAAATACAAACTTAGATCTCTGTCTGTAAATGAATCAGAGAAACAAACCAAACGTGAGTTACAGGAAACATTTAAGAAACAGGAAAGTAAAATGAAGGAAATTATTAATCTAACGAAAGATGAAACTCAAAGTATGAAAGAACGAAAAGTAATTACAGAGAATGATACTACAAACAATCCGAACAAAGAACAATGGCAGGAAGTGAAGAAGAGAAACAATAGGAGATCAAAAACTATATTTGGCATATCCTCGGAATCAAAGGAGCAACAAAATATTTTTACTATCATGTCAATACAACAGAACTAGATGTAATAACATCAAAAGGTGTAAAACAAGCAAAATGTTCTTATAAAGTATCAGTTCCATACGAATATGCAGAGAAGATTGTAAATCTCAGTAAATGGCCAACTGGCCAGTCGAACACAAGCGAAAATATGACTCTCATAGGAAAAGAAAATATAAACAATTACTTTATAAGCATCATACATAACAACATAAGATCCATTAAAAATAAGACCCTCAAAATACAATCAATGTCACAAGAACACCCAGAATGTCAAATATTTGCAGCAACCGAGCACTGGCAGCCCCGACGAATTTTTAAAATTAAATAATATTGAAGGATTTAAACTCGCTACAAGTTTTTCGCGCCCTCGTTGTAAAACCAAGCAGACCACTTACGACGGTGTAGCAATATTTACTCAATATAAATTTGATTTTAGCAAAAGACAAGATATAAATAAGTTAGGGACCATATCATCATTTGAATTTTAAAAAAATCAACACTTCATTAATCCACATAATAAATATTTGTTTATCATCAGGGGATTTACTAACGAAAGCAATAGTATTACCTCTATTTAAAAGAGATGATCCCGAAAGCTTTGAAAATTACAGGCTTTTTCAAAAAATTTTGAACTCTCGTTTTGAATTGGATTATCTCTAAATTTAGACATGCAAAATTTTGTATTACAACTGAATCTCAAAATCTGTTTGATTTTGTATAAATTTATGTAGTTTCAAGCAGATGGCAATTGTTTTTACATTTTTAAACGTCTTATAAGAACGCAATTGCAATTATTAACAAACTTTTGCTTTGAATTGGATTATCTCTAAATTTAGACCTGCAAAATTTTGTATTTCAATTGAATCTTAAAATTTAATTTTATATAAATCTATGTTGTTTTAAGTGGATGACAATTGTTTTTCTATTTTTCAAATGCTTTAAAATAGCGCAATTATAGTTATTAACAAACTCTCGTTTTGAATTGGATTATTTCTAAATTTAGACATGCAAAATTTTGTATTTTAACTGAATCTCAAAATCTGTTTCATTTTGAATAAATTTATGTAGCTTCAAGTAGATGACAATTGTTTATCTATTTTTAAACGTCTTAAAAGAAGGCAATTGCAATTATTAACAAACTTTCGCTTTGAATTGGATTATCTCTAAATGTAGACATGCAAAATTTTGTATTTCAACTGAATCTCAAAATCTGTTTGATTTTGAATAATTTTATGTAGTTTCAAGTAGATGGCAATTGTTTTTCCATTTATAAACGACTTAAAAGAATGCAATTCTAATTATTAACAAACTTTCGCTTTGAATTGGATTATCTCTAAATTTAAACGTGCAAAATTTTGTATTTTAATTGAATCTTCAAATCTGTTTAATTTTAAATAAAACTATGTAGTTTCAAGTAGATGGCATTGTTTTTATATCATTTAAATGTCTTAAAAGAGCGCAAATATAATTTTTAACAAACACTCATTTTGAATTAGATTATCTCTAAAATTATATATGAAAAATTTTGTATTTCAATTGAATATTAAAACTTGTTTAATTTTAGATAAATTTATGTAGTTTCAGAGATTAGATGGAATTTATTTTTCTATTTTTAAGCATCTTAAAAGTACGCAATTGTAATTATTAACAATCTTTCGCTTTGAATTGGATTATCTCTAAATGTAGAATTGCAAAATTTTGTATTTCAATTGAATCCTAGAATTTCTTTAATTTTAAATAAATCTATGTAGTTTTAAGTGGATAGCATTTGTTTTTATATTTTTTAAACGCTTTAAAAGAGCGCAATTATAATTATTAACAAACTATCGCATTGAATCGGATTATCTCTAAATTTAGATCTGACGAATTTTGTATTTCCATTGAATCTTAATTATCTTTAATTTTAAATAAATCTATTTAAAGTTTTAAGTTGGTGATAATTATTTTTCTATTTTTAAACGCTTTAAAAGGGCGCAATTATAACTATTAACAAACTCTCTTTTTGAATTGGATTCTCTAAATTTAGACCCGTATTTTAAATTTCTTAAATAAACATATCTTAAACTCAGCTCAACATGGTTTTTACAAAAACAAAGGTATAAATACAGCAATATATTAATTACTTTCACAAATCACAAACTATCTTGAAAATAAACAATTGCCTTTGGCCATACATGTCGACCTATCAAAGGCCTTTGATAGTATAAACCATATTATATTACTCGATAAACTATGAAGATATGACATCAGAGGTATAGAAAATAAGCTCATACAGTCGTATTTATCGAATAGATATCAAGTTGTTACTATCAAAGACGTAACATCTAAACCTTTGTTAATACAAAATGGTGTGCCACAGGGCAGTGTCTTAGGGCCGCTGCTATTTTTAATTTATTCTAACGATCTCTTGAATATAATAGATTCAGAAAATTGTACTTTAATTAGATACGCGGATGATACAACAAAACTAGTCAAAGGAAAAACTCTTGACGACGTAATTCAAACAGCAAAAAATTGCTATTAAGATTTTTTTGATGGAGGCTGTCCGGTTTAAAAATATAACGGTTTAAAACGATCCCGTCCGGCTAATTTGACGGATTAATAAGGCGCTCGTGATATTTAAAATCCGCACCTATTTTATATGCCGAGTACGAGGAGTTTAATGAAATTTTTTCACATGAAAAATTTACATCAGATTTTCCAGAGTTTCTGCGTGTTTGACCCTTTTAACGAATAACCAAGTTTTCCTCGGCTCCGCCTCGAGATTTGACTTTATCATTCCACCAGTACCAACGGCTAGATTTTTCTTAGGTAGCTTACGTTTTTTATAAGTAACGGTTTTGAATTCGGCATCGACAATTCCACTTCGCTTCTTATCGCCTGCTGCATGCATCTCGGAAATGTTACTTGCTGATTGCAGGTTAGGTTGTTTGTTTCCAATTACCGTGTTGATATTGTTGCCAACCTTCTTAGCCGGCAAGTTTGGTGAGGTTTGGCAATGATGGAGAATGGAGGAGGAGGTGAAGAAAAAGAAACTGGTGCCAGAGGTGCAAGAAGGTTTTAGGAAGGGAAGAGGGAGGAGAGAGCAGATCTTTACCCTGGCCGGGATTATAGATTATATGTGATGGGAGAGGGAGGGAGTGTGTATGCGTGTTTTTAGATTTGAGAGCGGCGTATGATTCTGTACCAAGGGAGAGGTTGATGGAATGTATGAGAAGGAGAGGAGTGAGTAAGGAAATGGTAGAGTTTGTAAGGAGGGTGTATGAAGAAACATGGAAGTTTAGGACATGGAAAGGGATGAGACAGGGCTGCCCGCTGAGCCCAATACTCTTTAATCTTTATACAGGTGAGTTAGACGAGGTGTTGAGAAAAGGACAGGCGGGCGGGATAGTAATTGAGCGGAGTAAGCTGTGGATGCTGGCGTATGCAGATGATATGGTGTTAATGGCGAGGGAATTGAAGGGAGTAAAAGAGATGTTAGCGAGAGTGGAGAAGTACATGGACAAGAGAGAGTTAAGAGTGAATGTTGAAAAAACTAAGTGGATGAGATTTAGGAACAAAGGAAGGGAGGGAAGAATTGAGGAATATGTTTACTGCTTGAAGCCATCACTTTGTGATACATCTTGAATCAGGAACTTTAAATGAAATTACACTTCACTGTACGTTTGATAATGGCCTTTTGAAGGTTGAAACTATAGTCACGTAATAAATCCTGTGTGTATCAACGAAGTGTAGTTTCATTTAAAGTTCCTGAAGAATTGTGTAGTTAAAGTGGAAGGGTGAGGTGATCGAGAGCGTTTAAGTGCCTAGGTTTTATGTTTAAGAGTTCTGGAGGGTATGAAGAGCATATTAAGTGGATTCAGGGAAAGGCGAGAAAAGCGTGGGGGGTGGTAAGAGAGAGATGGGGAAAGGGGATGGATGGCAATGTGAGAGTTTCGTGTGATCTTTGGGATGCATGCGTGAAACCAATCCTGATGTATGCGGCGGAAGTATGGGGTGTTAGGAGGTATGAGGAGGTATGAAAGGCTTGAGAGAGAGAGCAGCGGTATTTCCTGAAGCAGATGTTAGGGGTAGAGATATCGACGCCCGAATACATACTGCTTCAGGAATCATATATTGATGGATATGGGATGAAATAGTGGAAGTTAGAAGAGGGAATATTGGTGAAGGAGGTATGGAAGGGAGGCATGGGAGAATGGAGAGCGGAGAGGAGAAGAATGTATGAGAGGGTGAGACTGTCAGAGGGGATCGTGAAGAAGTGGACAAAACAAAGGGTGCATGAAAAGGCGAAAGAGGTAGAAAGGCAAGAGAGACAAGGGTGTATGAAGAAGACTGAATACAATGAGGGGTACAAGGAGTGGCAGATGCATGGAAGGAGGCCAAGGTACTTGGAGGATAATCGCTTCGGAAGGGAAGTAAGAGTGACCTTGGCTAGAGCGAGATGCGAGGCGGAAGAGAGAGGACGGAAAAGATGGATGGGTGAAAGATACGGGGAATGCGTGTTATGTTAGGAAGGGAAGGATATGTGGGTACATTTGACGGAGGAATGTAAGGGAGTGGATTCAAATTTAGAGAAATATCGAGAAAAACATTCAGTTCCGGTTTATGAATGTTTACCAAAAGCTTTTCAGTTCTTGTTTTTAACGATAAAACCTTAAATTTAAAGTTTTTTGAGATACTGCGCCCTTAGGCATTTACATTCACGAAAACAATACATTCCCTATATAAAATATATAAGTAAAAACATCAATATTTTAGATAATTGTGAAGGCTTTCATTTCGAAATTCATTGTAATAATTTAAAATAAAATAAATAACTTCTTTTTGGTATCACTTTTACCAATTAAGTATAATACTAAAACAACACATTGTATATATATCCCAAATCGATGAATAGATTTTTCCAATGTATGGAAAGCCATCACCACAAAGCCCAAAAAAAGGAAAATCCCCTCGCAATGAATAGAAACCCACGCATTTCCACTACACAAATAATTCGCTTGATGTGCGCTGTATTTGTGTGTGTGCATTCGCTGTTCATAAATTTAATTATAATACACAAACACGACGGGATCCGAACGTGCACAACCTAGACCTTGGAAATTCTGTTTTGTGGTATAATCGTGATTACATAACTTCCCAGAATGCATCCAGTTGAAGGAGATTAATTGTCGAAACTTATTTCCGAAGTGTTCAGCATATAATACGATATTATATTAATCGCAGAACATACCGGAGGCGATGTACGCCAACAATCAGTTTACCTCAGGGAATTGAAATAGTTTATATATGTTTTTTTTCCCAGAGTTTCCGGAGAACTAATCTGTGTTGGGCAATTAACGGATTTGCGGTAATAACGATGCGGATTTAATGATGATTAGTTTTTATGAAATGAAATAAAAATGGATGATACATTATTTGATACTAGAAGAAAATTTTTCGTAAAATTTTTATCAAAAACTTTTCAAAACCTTAAATTTAAAGTTTGAGTTTAAAATCTTCAGAAGATTGTTCCTGGAAACATAGACCTGTGTTTTCTTAAATCTTTTTAAATTGTTAAAAAGTAAATGTGTTTTTTTATTCTTAATATTGAAATGTACCACGAAGTGAACGCCGTTAAGATCCCTTTTAAAATGGTATGTGGTGACCTTGAGTGGATGGAATTTTCAAAAATTTGTCATGATTATTTCTGAACTTCTTTATATAGGGAAGATAAAAATTATTTTATAGTAAGATTACAGCTTTTTTTATTATTGTCTCATATATTTATTAATTAATTTAAGTTTTTATATAAATATTTAAAAAATTATACACCGTTATAATATTATCATCATTATTTCCCATTATTTCTTAATTCTAACATCAATTTATACTTAATTAACTTGACACACTGCCTAATAAAACAAATTATAAAAATTACTCCATCCTGTTGAAACAAAACACCTTGAACAAAAAAAAAATATATTTCTAAATATACAGTTTACGTTTAATGCATGTTCAAATTGGATATTAAAAATATCAGTGGCGTGAAAGACTGGGGAAGGGGTTATTAAAGTGATTAACATTTTCGACGTTTTTACGACCCAGTATCGGATTCTTAACCGTAACTCGAGCGATTAATCGCCTTAATTGGTCGACCTCCGTCGGACCAATTATAACGGCTCTGCGACGGGCATTAATTACAAATAAATATGTGCGTACAAAGGCGCATTTGCACTTTCCATTTCATATGGTTTTAATCGAGAACAATGCATCATTGTCACGTTACTGCGGTGTCAGTGCACCTTGGCAGGAATTACTTTTACTCGCACTGGGAAATAACACTGAAAGATAATCAGAAATTAATCTCAAAAAAGTTAAGAAATGATTAAAGAGTTTGTTCTACTGGTATTCCACAGGGTTCCATTCCCGAACCCAATATATTTTAAAGTAATCGTGTCTCCTTCTTCATTATATTCAAGATGTATCATAAAGTAAATACCTTTACAATTAAACATTATACTTCTGACACTATAGTAAATTGTATACTAGTTATTTATTATGCATTACATATGTATATAGTAAATGGTAGAACAGAACGATGAAATTCAGTTTGTTGTTATCACATACAGTTTTTATTATTAGTCATTTCAGATATCGTCTTGTTAAGTAATGGCTTCAAGCATCAACTAATAGTAAATTGTATTAAATTGATAATATAACATCGAGCTTTTTTAGTACCCATAGACAATTAAATCTATTTTTGATTAATTCAATACATCCTCAACTAAAATTAAACTGATTAATTGTATTTGATAATTTAACGAATGAACAACCTGTCATGTTAAATAAAACCATTGTCAACTTCCTTCTGATTAATTAAACGCTGCAATCGTGATCCAGAAAGAAAGTTTGCCCACCACCAACAAAAAAATAATCTATATCGAACTGGAACACTCCAGCGGTTCTTATTTATAGCTTTCTCTTATAGAACAATCAACGGAGCATACACAAAACGGACAAATTAACATAACCGCTCTCTTATATAAGTGTTATTTATATAAACGGCCGCGGATCCGCGACCACAGAACTGTCGCTCGAATAATCTAGAAAGTTCACGTCGATCAAATTTGTCTAATTGGCACGAATTGTATAACAACAATCGATAATACGGTCGAGGAATTTATTAATAAAATTATGGTTGACATTTTAAATCATATTTCCATCTGAGTAGTAAAATCAGTAACTTTTGCAAGAATATCTTTCAACTTTAAAACAAAAACAATTATTTTTAAGAATTTAAATTACTTCACCAATAAACTTTGCAGAGTTGTTTGGGTTGTATCTGAATGCGGAGGCGTAGATTTTAGTACAAACATTCATTAGAAAAACTGGGAAATTTTAGGAATCATGAAGAGAAGTTTCTGAAACTATAGATAATTGTAAAAAAAATTGATGTAAAGAAAATGTTAACATAATAGGATTCTGAAAAAAAACTGATAAGATAAAACAAGAAATTTGGAAAATTGTTATCGAGAACTGAAAAAGAAACTGTTAAAACTGAAATCTGATATGCAGATGCATCAAAAATGGAAGCAAAAACGGGGCTAAATTCAGGGAATCAGTTCTGCCTGGATAAGACCCATCAGTCTTACAGATTGATATAATAGCTTTGGAAACACTTGCTCAAGTTTGTACGAAAAAGGGCTACAAAGGGGCACACATACAGCCAGGCTGTCATTAATAACCTCAAAGCGTACGCTTATTTTCCAAAACTATTTGGAACTGTAAACAAGCTCTGAACCAATTGACCAAGGGCAGTCAGCTCATTCTAATGTGGGTACCAGGCCACGCAAGTATAATAGGTAACGAACATGCCAATGATCGAACCAAAGACTATCAAAAGCACATACGAAGAACGTGGTCTAAGAGTGGGAAAAGTGCAAAACAGGACACTGAATAAACACACTAGGTCAAAAGATATCCAAAATATTTAGCCCTCACTAGAGAAATGGCGATAAAAAAAAAACATTTTGAAATATATAGAAGACAAACGTCAGAAAAATTCTGGCAATCTAAACCAGAAGTTTTGGAAAATAAAGTTAAAGAGAAAATATTGGAACATTATAAGGATCTGAAGGAGAACCTGCAAAAACTTTCAAAATGCGAAACAAGAAATGATGACAAATTGTAAAAAAATGAAAGAAAAAAATCTGGAAATCTAGGAGAGAAATTTCTAGAAAGTTCTGGCAATCTGAAGAGGAGTTTCTCAAACATTCAGATAATGAAAGAAATGGTGAAAAGTAAGCAGAGTATAGTAAAAAATTCGAAAAACAATAATGAGAAAATACTAGAAAATTATTAGAAATAAAAAGAAAGTTTTAATATATACAAAAAACAAGAAATTATGAAAAATTGTTCAATAAGGCAAGAAGATTCCAGAAATCTAGAAATACAAGGGTTACAAAATAATAAAATCTAATAATTAGTTATTTGTGGTTAAAACATAGTGATTTTTTTTCAATTCAGTGTAAGTATGGATTATCACTTAGTAACGGTCGCAACCATTCTCTTTAATAAAATTTAAATAAAAGTTCGAAAAAATTGTGGCAATTATTATTGTAAAATAATATACATATATCTTAAAAAGAATGAAATCATTAAACAAAATAATAGTAATTCAACAAATAAACCAATTAAATTAAATTAAATGAATATATACAGGGTCTATTATGAAAGTAATACAATCTGAAACATCTCAATGAGAATCTCTTAGGAATTTTGTAACATGCTTTTCGGTGTTTTTTACGGACTCGTGCTTTCCTGTTTCCGACTGAATAGAGAAGTTGGGGAAACAAAATAAAAAGAATGTCGCACGGAACAAAATCGGTACTGTAAGCGAGCTAGGGTATTGGTCACAATGAAGGCCATGTGGCTGGCATGAACCTGACCGTGTCTTTGATGTCAGTTTCGGCAGAGTTAAGAAAGTCCGGCTCATTTCAAAATCAAATCCAACAATTCTTGACCACTCGAAATTCGAAGTTCTTTCTAACCTTCTATCAATACTTTTAGCACAAGCTTCGCGCAGGCCTTACGCGTTAACAAATCCTCGATCACTGTCTAATGTACCGCAAATGTGGACACGTTTAGGGTGTCGGCAATTTGCTGGATGCTCAATCAACAGTCGAAACACAAAACTATCACGCGAATCACCTTTTCGTCGATTCTGGCCGTTGTTAGGCGTCAAGATCCTCTTTGAACTCCTTTACAATCTCCCGGACTGTAATCTGGAAATACAGTCATCATTGAAGTCCTCTTGAAGAATCTGGAATGTTTCCATTGTATTCTTTCCAAGACGCACACAAAACTTAATGTATAATTGGAATCATTTGTAGTATGTTGGATAAATAAATAATACCTACTAATAATAATAATACCTATACCGTGTTACAAAGTCGGAAAATACACTTCACGCGGAGGCCGGTTGCATTGGAAGGGCACGGTTTTCCATGCGCTTTACTTTCTTAATAGGCCCTGTAAAACATTCAATGATTTTTATAAAATTTTTCTTTCAGATTTCTATAATTATTTCTTTCTAATGGGCTACAGAGAACATTGTTTTTAGTTTTATAAATACACTCCATGCTATGTCTATTCTCGCTCTTATTTCTGTTGTTTGGCCATTATTTTCTGTGATTCATGTACTTAGTATAAATTATTTTCTAAGAGAAATTAGCTTCCGCATTCATTAACAATATCCTCAAACTGCTCCAATGTTTTAATTCCATTCCATAAAATATTTTAAAGGTCTATGATTCCCTATCTTTCTACCTTGTTTTAAATTTTCAGCCCGCCTTTTTATCATTATCTATTTGTATCTCTACTTTCGATTTTATGCTACAAACTATAATACAATCCTTAATAACTTCTTAATGATTTATTTCTTTAAATGCTAACCTTCTCGTATGTACCTATATATTTCTTCAGACATTCTCCCCTTCTCTTTCTATTTACATAGCTATTTTTCTATTTTACTTTTAAACTTAAGCTGTAGAAGAATTAATGAAAGAATATTGATATTTTAAAAGAAGCAAAAGGAAGTGGTTGACATCAACTTCTATAGAAGTACTATATACAGGGTGAGTTTTTTTCGATGTTCTCTATGGGGATCTCGGAAACTATAAGAGATAGAGAAACGGTTAAATGGAGAAAGAAGTGTAGATTTACGAGACGAATAAAATTCCACTTTCAAAGTTTTCAAAAAAGTCAAGGGTAACTAGATATTTTGAATGTGTCAATTTTTTTAAATCAATATATCTCGGTTATTATAACAGATAGAAAAAAACTGTAAACGACAAAGTTTTAGATAATTTTATGCAGATTAATAAAAAATAATCAGAAAATTTTTATCGCCATTATTTTCCGAGATATGACGCAAACTTACATTTTTTTAAATGGAAACCATAGTTGGCTGTGACCTCATTCAAAAGGTATTTTTTTTCTCTTTAATCTAATATGGCATACGACATAGTTATTTCTAAAAATGAGTGAGTTATAGTCATTTTAAATTTTATTATAAATAAAAAATGGATAGCCATGAAAAAGATGAAAGTAAAACAATTGCAGTTGTGTATAATATTAGCAATATTGTAATTATTAGTTTTACAGAGATAAATCAAAATGAAACAACTGCATAAAGTAATTCTGTAATTATCAATATATCAATGGGAGAGAAATTTTAATATTAAAAAAATATGGTCAAAGAGTCCACTATTAATACTATTATGACATAAATTATATATTTTTAAAATTGAATTTATCGCTTTTTGACAATTCTCATGTAAATTGAATTAAATGTTTCAATAGCAACTAGTTTATGATCCTCCACAGATTGATATGATTTTTCATATACTTTCTTTTTTACATAACCCCACAGAAAAAATTCTAAAACGCGCAGATCGGGAGATCTAGGTGGCCCTGGGATTGGTTTATTTCTTCCCACTTATGAGTTAGGAAAAGCATCATTTAAATCATTTGTAAAGCCAACATGTTATTAGGTAGAGCACCGTCATATTGGAACCATTTTAATCTTGCTTGTAATGATAAATTTAAACAATCGAGCGTATCTTCAAATGTTTTCTGAAGAAAATGAAAGTAATCAGTTTCACATAGTGAGCTTTCAAAAATATATGGACCGAGAATTATTAATCCAAACACACCATGAATTAAACCCAAATTTAATTTGTAGTTTTCTCTGTGAAACTTCTCGTGGATTCTCTTAAGTTCATCTATGTTCATTGTGGCGATTAAAAATAACACAATTAGTGAATCGCGATTCATCTGTTCATAATATTTTTGTAAGAAACGTATTACCCTCTTGACAAATGGGTTTATACCACATACAGAAGGCCATTTGATAATTACAAAATTTTATTCTCATGCTGGTTTTTCAGTTTTATTTAACTTTGTAGAACTAATAATTACAATATTGCTATTATTATAAACAACTGCAATTGTTTTACTTTCACCTTTTTCATGGCTACCCATTTTTTATTTATAATAAAATTTAAAATGACTATAACTCACTCATTTTTAGAAATAACTATGTCATACGCCATATTGGATTAAAGAGAAAAAAATTACCTTTTGAATGAGGTCACAGCCAACTATGGTTTCCATTTAAAAAAATGTAAGTTTGCGTCATATCTCGGAAAATAATGGCGATAAAAATTTTCTGATTATTTTTTATTAATCTACATAAAATTGTCTAAAACTTTGTCCCTTACAGTTTTGTTCTATCTGTTATAATAACCGAGATATATTGATTTAAAAAAATTGACACTTTATACTTTTTTCAAAATATCTAGTTACCCTTGACTTTTTTGAAAACTTTGAAAGTGGAATTTTATTCGTCTCGTAAATCTACTCTTCTTTCCCCATTTAACCGTTTCTCTATCTCTTATAGTTTCCGAGATCCCCATAGAGAACATCGAAAAAAACTCACCCTGTATAATAATAAGCATTATCAAAATACTAAGCATAGATGATAGCCTAATACATCAAATAATGTTTAACAAAACCTCATCAAGTACTCTAAATCAGCAAGTAAAGAATGTAGCAGATACAGTTACAAGATATTGTGCCATCAAGTAACCTTAGTGATACGTAGAGTATCTGAGACAAAAACATCTGTTCCTGAGGTTAGTTCCTCGGCGAAATCTCCATTGCAATATAAAAGGACTCTAATCATTAAATGGCTGAAATGTATCTTTCTAAATTAGAAGGTGAACAACAATGCGTGAGTTAATTTATAGGTTTTGTGAAAACAGCTGCGAAGAGTGAGTTTTTGGATCTGGTTTTTCTTTAGCCGTCCTCGTTTCCTCATGTGTCTGACTGGTTCCTAGTCTGTTCTTCTTTATATGGCGTGAGGGCAGAAGCGTGAAATATGCCTAATGATTGTTCTAATTGATTTGGTGTAGATACCTCTAAGCTGGTTAAGCTGATGATGTTGATGATTTCATGTACGCTATTCAGACTAAATCTGGTATGGTGGGCAGGAAAGGCGGTACCGGTCAGCGTACTTCTTTCTTATTTTGGCTGTTTCGATTAAGGTTTCCTTCACCTCTTCAAGTGGCTTCAGTAATTTCTGTAGGTAGCGAGTAATATCGACTACAATATTTTCGCTCTCGACGTTTTGGCGTAAGTCTTAAGATTAATATCATCTGGTTCACTTAGGTTAGATAAGCAGGTGAACAACCGGTGCTGAAAACCAATGTAAATTGGATTGAATTTAATTTCTGAGGCCAACTGGGGTGATCGCGGCCTACCAGAATTTCTACTTCCGTTTTGAGTTCTAGATTTTTTCTCTCGACGAGGTTAGCTTCCAAATGGTAAGCTGAAGTAAATTGATGTCGGATTCCGAAAACAAAGGTGACGTGTTGCAGTAAGGCACAAATGTATTGTCGCTCACGATTTTCTTCGGGAATTCTTATCGAAATTAGTTTTCATCGATAAGCTTTCTTGCACAATACTCTTCTGTGGTTACCTTGAGAACAAAAAGTTATACCCCTGTAGATGTCAAGTCTTCAAAAATTAGGTTCATTATCTTTCATTCTTGGGTTGTCGGTAGAGGTCCAAATATGTCAAAGGCGATGGCTTAAAAACGCTGATATAAAGGCGTTGTTTGCAATAAACCTGCTGCTTTGATGTTGGATGATTGCAACACCGGCAGGGGATATAATTCTGGATGTGTGCGACATCTTTCTTGTAAAGAGTCCGCTCCACACCGTAGTGGCATTACTTGGGTACATCGTGAAAGGTGCTGAACTTCACTTTTGGGTATGTCCTGCTGAGTGTCTTCGAATTAATCTTTATGTATAAAGTCGGAGAAGAACTCCTTGGAATATAAAATATTCTTTGTAGCTTCAATTGTGGGTGTCCTCATTCCCGTTCAGATTTTTCGGGTTATGGATGATAGCTTGCGACTTTTTGAATTTTTCTTTCGTTACCTCACCCCTACAAGAAAGCTGAAATTCGTCATAAGAGATCGAAGTGAATGTCCTAGGTCTGTAAGCAAAAGGAAATTGTACAATTGCTGAAGTAGGAGACGACCGGTTAGAGATTTCAGGCTTACGAGTATGAGCCATTTAAGGGCCTGATAACACAAATATACACGGTTTTGGACCTGAGCAACTAAAAGATGTTTATAAGGTAAATCGGGGGGCTGTCTTCAAATCAGCAGCCCGGTTTTTAAAATTGGTTCTAGTTTTCGAAATATTCAGTAAATTCATTGTTTAACTATTTTTGACCATTAACGGCCATTTATTTAATTAAAAAGTAAAAATCAGAAATTAACAGCGGTTGAAATAAGTCTTTTATAATGCTTAAGATCTAGTTTCCGCATTAGGGTCCAACAGTAGTCGCTCATCATGCCTTCGTCCCAAAATTCTTGGTATCGTCTTTCGATTTTCGCTATATCTTGGTAGTAAGTTTTGTGGGAAAAAATCAAGATGTGAACGCAGAAAATGTATCTTGAGAGACATTCAAGCTCCAATTTTGTGGTAATTTTGCAAAAAATTATCGATTACTACTTGCTTGTAATCCGGTGATTTGTGGTTACAGAGAAAGTTGCGAACAACACTTTGAAACGATGTCGATGCTGCTGCTTCATCAGGGTTTACATTTTGTAAACTTTGCATCAGTCATTAGTTTTCGAATATCAGGGCCGACAAATATTTGTTCTTTGATTTTTGCGTATGACAGTTTTGGAAACAACTTGGTTAAGTACTGGAAAGCCGGTCCTTCGCAATTGAGTGCTTTGACAAATTTTCACCAAGTGACTACTTGTACAGCTTTATTCTCCACGCGTTACAAAACAATTTAGGTATCCATGGCTTGTCGGTATTCACTACAGCAAAACCAAAGTACTGCAAATACGCATGTTTGAGTGCATCTGTAATGATTTTTCCTAGTTTTCCGAGCATATAACATCCAAAAATACTTTGAATCGATTTTGCAAAATTGTCTCTGCATTTTCACAAGTTCGCTGCACAAAAACAAGTTCCAAATGATATTTAACGCAACGTGGTCAACTGATCATGCGCTAACTCGAAAACTAGAACCAATTTTGACAAACGGATTGAAGATCTGAGTTCAGGGCATCAAATGATGTTAATTGTTCTTATCTGCTCGAATTCAAAAGTTGACCCGAATTTGTAAACTTGTGTGCTAATTGTGATTAGATATTCTTTGATAAATCCTTTAAACTTATCTGCTTTTTGAATCTTTTTTCGTTTCCTCTTGTAGGGGTGAAGTTCGACGTAGATATTGATGTGAATCTTCTAGGTATGTAAGCAAAAGTGAAACTGTACGACTGAAGTAGGAGACGACCGGTTAGAGATTTCAGGCTTATGAGCCATTTAAGTGCCTGATAATTGGTGCTGATTATGATTGAATATCCTCTAAACTTGGTGATACTTCAGACAATAGCGAGTGGAAAAAATTCTTTCAAACTTTGTTAGAGGATGGTGTTTCACAAAGATATTTCTCGTGAGATCGGTGAGCGGTCGCACCACTGTTTCAAATTTGGGCATGAAACGTTAATACCAAGAACAGGCTCGAATGAATGAGAAAATGTTTTTTTTCGCGTCGCTTGCATGTTCGCACGACTGATTCCTTCTCGGGTGACGGAATGTCCCTCGTAACGAACTTCTGTGCAGAAAAATTTCGTCTTTTCTTTGTTATTCTTCTGATTTTGATTAAATATCCTTTGATATATATTCTCCAAACAACTTCGCCAGAAGTCGGCTAGCGTACTCGACAAAGTTTTCCTTCTCCCCCTGAATGAGAAGGGCTCCTTTAGCATAAAAACTTTTACTGTTGGTTAGCTGAAAATACTGGTGTTACACAGAGAAGCTTCTTTAAGCTGTCGAAGGCATTTTTCCTCTTCTTGAGTCCATTTCCATGTGGATTTCTTCCTATTACAATGTTTTGCATGAAGCATCGATATCAGGAATATCCTTGAGCATTGGGTAACGAGATTCTCCTAGGTGACAAACTTCTGTGCAGCAAAATTTCGTTTTTTCTTTGTTAAATCAAAGCCTATAAGCACGGAGCTGAGTCATCACTCGGCGGAGATTTTTCAGGTGCTGTTTGAATAATAAAGCCGTCTAGATAAACCTGTAATTGAAAGCCAAGCAGTTCTCAAACGGAGTCATACATGAGTCATTGAAATGTGGCGAAGACATTTCAGAGCCCAACCAGTATAGTTGTAACCCTTAGCACTCGTATGTCGGCACATTGCTGACATTGATTTATTAGCGCTGTAACTCCGTAGTTGAATGACAGCCGACGCGTAAGTTGTTTACGGATGTTATGATAAGAACAAGGTTTTTCCAAATATTTTGGAGTTTACATATCAATTAAAGAAATGCTCCAATAAATAGAGGTCATAAAACTTAAAATTTCGTGCAATATCTGGCTTCCAAATGCAGAGATGTATTTTCACAATTCCGAAAAATAGCGGTTGACGAATCCACTGGATACATCTCTGCATTTGACCGTATTTTGGCAAATAAACGGCAGAAAAATTGGACCGAAGAGATTTACCATTTACGTCCAGAATTGTAGTCAACCTTGTGAATCATTTTCACTGGCAGAAACGGTTTTCACTTATATACCGACATATTCTATACAAGTGTCCCAGTAGCTCAAGAGTTGCAAAAGCTGAAGGTTCATTTGACAGGAACTGTAATGCCTAGTCGAAAGGATTTGCCAGTTTAACTAAAAAAGAAAATACTCTGAAACTAACCAAGTCAAAGCATATACAACTCAAAACCTATCTGCTTTAGAATGGAAGGATAAGAAAATTGTCCACATTTTGTCTTCTTTCCATAATGCGGATTTGGAAGCTGTAGACAGATATAACGCTGGTGTATCAGGAGCAACAGGAATCATTTCAAAACCGGTAGCAATCATTGACTACACTGCTAAAATGGGAGCTGTGGATGGAGTGGACCATTATTTTACCAGTTACCCTTTTTAAAGAAGGACCCTCGAGTGGTGGAGAAAACTTTTTGTTGTTGTTAGAAATCAGTGTTATCAACAGCTTCATAATTTACAATCAACACCTTGAACAAAACAATAAAACCAAAGTCAAACATCAGAAATTTAGAAAACAGCTAATTTTGCTAGGAGATTCAATGAGATTAGGAGGAAAGGCTTGATGGAAAACCACATTTTATAGCTGGAATTGGAAGGTTTTTCGAAGGATTGTGCAGTTTGCAGCAATAGAAAAATTCCAAGAGGTAGACGTGAAACCGTATGGTTTTGCGAAACATGTTTCAGGAAATCTGGTTTTCATCCAGGAGTTTAAAAAAAAAATACCATACAGAAGAAAAGTATAAATAATCTTGTTTTTACCTAAATATAATTATTACTGCACTAAAATGTATATATGAAGAATATTTGAGTGCTAAGGGCAAAATGATTCCAACAAATGTTGGTGTTAGGTTGATCGTCGGGGATTTGCCAGTATTCAGTCCTCAAGTCGATAATGGATATCCATGTGAAATGTGTGGCAACGGATAAGCATGGGCGATTATAACGGCATTGAGTTTTTTGTAGTCGATGCAAAACGAATACCTCAATTCCTTTTCGACATCAAAAAAACGGGAGCCGTCCAGGGTGAGCTGTTTTTTTTTTTTAATAATATCGCTCTCCAATAAGCTGTTTAATTTATTTCTAACTAGCTTTTTTCAAGGTAAGAGGTGATTCAATCGGGTTAGTGCTTTCTGTGTTGATTGCTTGTTATGTCATCGGGGTCGCTTCAGTTAGCGGACCATATAGGTCATGGAATTCGGTTAGCAGTGCATGAATCTCGGGCTTCTACGAGGTTTTGATCTTTTCGGACTTCCCATCGGACAAGGTGAGTTGCACACTGTTGATTTGAACGTTTCGTTAAGTGGCGAAATCATCTGCTGCACTTTCTAGTACTCAGCCATCGGGGAAATCAACTTTGGCACTAAGAAATAGTTATCTTCTTCCTGTCTTATGGTGGCGAGGGATGTGTATTCCTTTATTGGCCGGAGGCGGATAGTCATATTGCTTTTTCGTCTCTTAAAGAAAGTACAATGATTGTCGATGAACATTCAATATGATTCTGGCATTCATGAAATCAACGCCGAGTAGGGTGATGTTATTCTTCTTTCTCTTCTTTTCGGGATTGCGAAGAACAACGTTTAAATTCTTTTGTGATGTACTAGCTCGACTATTGTGGTTTTAAATAATGGGTTGATGCATGTTCGCCCATATCCAAGTATCAATTATAAGTTTGCTTGTCGGAACTTGTGACCTGATTTCCTTAACCGGGTACAATGCAGTGAATGCAATCTTAGTGTCCGCGCCGAAGTTGAGGCATGCTATTCTATTCTTATCGACTATGCACATGTTGAGCAGGGGGTACTGTTTTTTCTTATCTTTATTGACCGAAATGTATCCTCTGCCAGCAGCAACAGGCAGAGGACTGCATGTCGTGCATTTTTTCCGTAGCACAAACATTTTGGAGGTGTTTCTTCTGCTTGCTTACGACCATTAGACTGTCTTTCAGGCAATCATTAAAAATGTATCCGTAATTGCTGCAAAAATTACATTTTGCTTTCTGAATTTTGTTTTCAACAAATTTCTTATTTCTCGCTTCTTTAAGCGCAGTTTCTGTTTCCCGCATCATCCTTAAAAGTTGCTTGAATTCCTTAACCCTACTCCTCGGGATTGTATCTCCAATTTTTCTAGAAATAGGACTGAATACTACGTGGAGCTGAATCTCCGGGAGTTTATGGTTACCTTATCTCTGCTAATAAAAGACGTTTGTTTGTGATGAAAGTATCTGAGCCTTCAGGCCTTCTAAGGTTTCTTAGAGAAGGACACTCTCTCACATGTGATGATGTTACTCTTCATACCATCCCACAGATTGCGGTTTCAACTTCTGTCAGTAGTGTAAGCCTTGTTAATGCCTCCTTGTCTGAGATGGTTTCAATCTATTTATAAATTTTTGCTGTATTAAAACAATTTTTTTCGTTCGCTGTGGTATCTCAATGTACAATTGGCTATGTTCCTATTTTTCTGCATTGTCAACTGCTGGTACCGCTCTTGTGTAAGAACGACTTATCATTGTATCTGCGATGCTCCTCATAATAATTTGGGATGAACGTTGGCCTACCAGTTTTGTAGAATTGTTGGGGTTGTATTTGAATGTAGTGGTGTAGAAACAGATATTTATTAATGGATAATATGTACAAAAACTATCGGCGTGTCAAGGCGGCTTGGATATAACGTACGCTGTCTAGACTGTAATTAATGCTTGAAATTATAATCCGTACTTAGGAGGGTATTCTGCAATGATTAAACTGTGCTCATAGCTAATGATTAGGCCTGTAATTAATCAGGGCAAGACTATGAGATTGTGGGTTCGGTTCCTGATTATATAGTGTGTTTGGGTCATAAACTTGCGCAGTCGGTCGTGTGCGCATGGTCCATCGGGTAGAGGGTACTGCGTGGGGGTAGTACTGTGCGGGAGAAAAAGTATTCGAGCGCATCTCGGCTTTTGTCTTTGTTTACTCTACATTATAACTTCCTAAAAACGCCTTAATTCTTCGCCTGAAGAATACAGTGTGTCGAAACAATTGTAGCGAACAGCAAAATAAATATTTGAAGGTGTTATCGTATATCATTTACGAAAATTTACCAAAGGGATTCCCAAAAAAGATATTTAAATTTACGAAAAAGTTGAGAAATTTTATAAATTTCTAACCAATTCATTTCATTTTCCAATTTTTATAAACGTCCTAGAAAATTAAATTTTTTATCTAACTTTTAAGTGTAAATAATTTATTTTTTCCCATATTTTTAAAATAAATTTTCAAGTAAATAACTTTACATTTTCATCTGGTTAGAAAGTGTATCAATCAAAGAATTAAAGTTTTTCCTATTATTTAGAAAAATAAAATGTGATAGTTCTTGCAAGGAGAAAACAACTATCGAATTTATACATAGTTACATGATTAGTATGCTAATTGAAAAAAACTACGCGCAATTTCGCGTGCGAACGTATGAAATAAGCGGTTTCGTAATTGGTTGATTACCATAATTGCAGAGCGGAGAAATTTTCTCGGCGTTCGATTGACTTTTGTTTTTCCCAGGACATTAACCAAAGTGTGTGTTTTCCTTTTATCTCCTTACAATGCTGTCATTATTTAGAGCTTAAGAGGTGCGAACATTGTATTTATATCTTTTACAACGAACACTTTTGCATTTTTAAGTGTAACTAAACTAAAATGTTAATAAAATTTTATTGAACCTAGTTGTAGAGCTATAAAATACTCTATTTCTATTTAGCTTCACTGACTACAGATTTTGATTTAGGAGCACCTGATATTCTAAAAAAAATTGCTTCCTTGCTACACTTTGTTTATTGAATACTACTTCTATTATTAACTAAAAACTATTTATAACTACATTACTAAACCTTTAGATAATATTAAAATTTTTCAGGTATGCATTAAAAAAATTTACCCTACATTTTTTTAACATTACACTTCTTTATGATTTGATTATAAGAGAGGTAAACATCTTTATTGAAAATAGTGTTACATTTCATAATACGACAACAACTACTATGCTGCTTTTCTTCTTTTTCCATTGGATATCGACCGGTGGTCTTCCAGCCCTGATTTGAGTAAGATCTAAGTCTAAAGATCTTTTATTAGTAGTAGTAGTGTTTGGCTATCGACCACGTGGCCTTCTGCCGTGTTATTTGTGCGTGTGTACATGAGCTTGTTACTTTAAAGGATCGCTCCCGTCACTCTAAAGCACCATTAATTGTATCCCAATGGTGAGATCTTTTATTATTATACAACGTCATTTAAAATGTCAAGAGTTTCTAGCGATAAATTACCAACCAGTGAAAGATCGCTCACATTTTCGATCATTAGCGTTACGTTTCCAATCCCAGTGTTTTACTAATCCAATCAATTTGTATACGAGGAGCGTAGTGCGAATGTGCATTACCCGTTGATATCTCATCAATTGACAGTGTTAGCGATAAATCATCGCCCTGTCAACGGATCAATTACCTGTGGAGAAATCCACTGATTTATGATTGAATTCGTAACGACCGTTCGCGCGCGTACATTAAAATTGCACATGTCCGCAATCACAAAAGTAAAAGTCATTAAAATTTATTGCGCGCCCATCACAAATGTAATATCACCGAAGGCTACATTCTTCGAGGGGATTGCGTGGATAGCATCTTCTGCACACTGTTTCAAACTGATATGTGGATTAAAATAACTGTAGTAATATAGAAAATTTTAAATATTCATAAAAATTATTTTTATTTAAAACCAATTTTATAGTCAAGTTCTACAAAAATTTTTTACAGAAGGTTTTCAGTGTTTAAAACAGCAAGTTTTATAGCTATAGGCATGTCTATAGTAGCTTTTAATTTACTCTATAAAAATATTTAGTTCTGGGCTTATTTTCTACTTCTAATAAAATGCATTAGAAATATTAAGGACATGAAGACCAATAGATTATAATATATTTCTTGAATGACTTTCTCATTTATCACTTGGTGAAACATTTTAAACTATTATTGATGAAGGTTTTAATTAAATTACACTTAGTTTAAATTGGTTGTTTGAGTTACGTGAAGATAAATTTAATTTGATCTTCGTTAAATTACACTTGGTTTCTTTCACAATAAAGAAAAAATGTGAAACAAGATAGTGTAATTTAATTGAAACTTTCATCAGTAGTAGATTATTATATGATGAGTATAAACAATTTTCAAAATATAAACAAAGTAAAATATTGTAATTAGATTAGTACGATCAATTTATAATGAGTAAAGAATTTTAATTAAATATAGTGAAATGAAGAGAGTTTAAAGTTCACCGATGTAAAAATTGAATAATGGTGCTAATTATATGTTATTTTTTTTATGTAAACAAGCGGTTTTAGAAGTTTTCAAGATAGGACATAATAAACGGACGTATAACGAGTGGAGTCCAATTTAAACGTAAGCAATTCCTCTGAATGCAACACGACTTGAATATATGGATTTATTCGAGCGCAAGAGAGTTCATTCAATTTGTTAGGACATGTGTTGAATATAGTCTCCTGTTTTTTTAAAGCTCTACATTAATATAAAGGCTGAAACTGTTAGAAAACATTTGAATTATTCTTATTATTAAAATATTCTTTGTGTTCATATTGTATAAATTGAAAGGTTGGCGAATGACCACCCATCTACCGTACGCATACAATTAAACAATTTAGAGTTTTTATTAAACAATCAATTGAAACTATGTTGCCGTTTAGAAAACCAATAGAGTGAGAGCAAATAAATTAAGTATTAAGTATATACGGTAGGTGTGTATCCTCTATTCAATTCTCTAATATTTGATTTGGTATTTTATTGAATAATCACTGATTAACAAGAAAGTTTGTGTTTAATTAAATACCCAATAATTCTTTTCTATGCAATTTTCTATTAAAAAAACCTTCTTAGGATTGTAGAAACTGGAGGGTGGAATAGAGGCCACCCACCCACTCTACAAATACATGTAAATTTAAAGCAAAATCCTTTTAATGTTATGTTAATGTTCGTTAAAACATCAACATAAACTCTTCTTGTTTTTGAAGAAACTAACAGATAGAACGTGATTGATTAAAAAATATATATGTTGGGTGGGTAAAACATTGGGAAAAAGAAGCGTTATACATAGTACATCATAGCCTCCAATTTATGTAAAATTCCCTATAATTTACCGAATAAACACTGACATTCATTGCGTAATTATTCTCCTCTGTTTAATTTACTTTTGAGAATACTTGTTTGTGTTAAAGCTATTGGAGGGTGGGATAGTGGCCCATCCTACAAATGCATTTAAGCTACATGTGAAAACTTCTTTATAGTTCTTTAAAACATAAACATCAACTTTGCTGTTTTTCTAGACAATCGACAGAGAGTAAGTGATGAAATTTAAAAAAAATTGATGGATGATCTCTATATAACCCTCTAAATTATATCAAATTCTTTCAATTATAATAATTAATTATAGATTGATTAGAAAGATCTTTAAAACCACAACATAATTCTGTTATATTTCTTGGAAACCAAAAGAAATAAAATTAAATTAATTTAAATTAAATATAAATATAAAATTATAAAAACCATCAACCACAAAATGTATTTTGAAAACATAATAAGTATGTGCAATCGTTCCGAGAAAGAAATTTCAAAAATTTTACACTCGTTTAAAAGTTATTACAAAAATAATGAAAAACAATTGAAGGCCGATAATCAGCTTTTAATTTCATTAAAATATATGGAATAAATATATGAAGCAATCGTCTAGTGAAGAAATTTTCGAAATGAATACATTTCTTTAAGAGAAGAAAATGCTTTCTCAATTAAGTACCCAATTATTTATTCTACACAAAAGTCATAGTAATAAAAGTATAAATGCGTATGTATGGTGGGTAAGTTCTCTCAATAATACCCTCCAATTTCTATAAAATTCCCCAGAATTTGCTGTAAAATTACCAAACTAAAACAAAATATTTGCTTAGTTAAATTGAATAATTAATCTTCCATTTTGAATTTTTTGAAAACCGTAATTGTCTTATAATAACTGAAGGGTGGGATAGTGGTCATCCCTCAGTTTCTTATCTTAATAGAAAATTGAGTAGGTAGAAATACATTCACTTTGCTTGTTTCTTAAAAAAACATGGTTTTAAAGATCTTCAAAACAGTATTCTACTTATAGTTTAAATTTATATGTAAGGTTTATCCAAAGAAAAAAAATTATTAGAAAACAATAATTAAAGAATGAATAAATAGAAAATTATTAGTTAAAGGACTTTATTACATTTTTATAGTTAAAGAATTATTTAAACCAATAATATTTTAAATACAGTGTTTAGTAGTAAATTCTTGGCATTTCTTATTAGTCTGCGCTTATTATACTAAAGTATCTGGTATTTTATATACAATAGAAGATTGAATAAAAACCACTTACTTACCCTATATTCGTATTTTTACTTTTATCACAGTCATTTTGTCAATTTTTTTAATATCCAACAAAGCTGTTGATGGTGTTAAATGATATGGAAACAGTGTTCTAGATCTAATTGAAAATTGTGGGTAAGATGGGTGCGTGGCCACTTTCTTATTCTCCAGTTTCTTCAATACAGACAGGGTTTTCTGAATTGTGTAGAATATATTAATTAATAAATGGGTAATGCATTATGCACATATTTCCTTATCAATCATTAATTATTTAAGTGTTGATGTTTTTAAAGAATTTTGAAGCAGTATTATTGTTGTAGTTTAAATGTATATGTAGAGTGGGTGGGTGGCCTCTATTTAAACCTTATATATATATATATAATACCCAACAATTGGGAGAATAATTACTAATTGATGTGTGTCTAATTAATTACCTAATTATTCTATTCTACACAAATAAAACTTTGTTTGAATTGTTGAAACTAGAGAGGGGGAGGGATTGTATCAACCTACCATACAAACTTATAAATATTCGGTGTTTTGCTTTATTTTGTTGATACTTTCACTAAACTAGCTTTTTATCTTTTTTTCTGAACAATTATATCGAAATTATTTCAATTAAATTTCTGGTAAAAAGTTTTCTCATCTAAAATTTCTACTCATATAGAAAGGAATTATGGAAACACAGTGGGCATTTGTTTAGTGACAATCTCAGCGAGAACTTTAATATACATTGAACTTTAGTGTTTACACAATCGATAAATAAATTAGCGACTGCTGGTGAGGATTGAGGTTGAATCAGTATTCCTTTGTAATTTGTTTTTGGCGGGTTCTAATATGGATCAAATAGGTTTTGGATTGACAATTAGAAATGTTTATTATGTCTATGATAAGATTTTCAAATTTAGTTTAGACTTTCAAAGAATATGAAGCCGAGTGAGAAAAAATCTGCTTAATATTCTTGTTAATTATTGTATTTCCCTAGTTTATGGGGCTTAATTTCAACATTAAACTTATTCGTCTCCCTTTGCGGATTTGCCTTAAGTTAAGGAAATTTGTATGATTTACCACAAGTATTACATATTTGTTTATTTCGTTTTTTTAGGTTGGAGGATGGCATAAGGACCACCCACCCACCCTACATATACATGTAATCTAACACTCCAACACTGTTTATGTTTTTTGCTAATATCTACAGTTAAACTGTAATTAATATCAGAAAACAAAAGCTGTAATAGTGACTGGTGCAATAATATATATGTAGGGTGGGTGGATGACCTCTATCACATCCTCCAACTACAAAACATATGCGAGAGATTTGAAATTAGAAATTTACCTAGCGTACTCTTGACCTACCCTAATAGATTATGTGTTAATGCAGGTCGGGAGTACGCTGGGTCAACGCCCACTTTATTGTGGTAGGTCAAGGGTACGCTAGGTTAATGCATATAAGTGCGATAGCTCAAGAAATGGTTTAGTGAGGTAGGTCACGAGTACGCTGAATTTGTACAAAACTACTCTTATGAATTGAGAGTAGTTTTAGAACAATTGATAATGCGTTGAAGTAAAAATTGAAATTGAAAATCATTGGATATTCAGTGGACAAAATAATCGCAGTAATTTCTTAAATCACTGTTTTGTGGATTAGTTTAATTAAAGATTCTAAAATTGAATATTAGAAAGACATGAATAATTTGCAAAAAAACAGCAGAAAACGTTGCTTAAATAAATAATATTAAAAATTGTTTATATATTAATTTAAAAAAATAGACAAAACAATGGGTGAGATCTAATTAAAAATTGTTGAATAAAGTTTATAAAAATATTGCTTTAAAATGTGACCTAAAAAATTGAACTGCAGCATAAATATTTAAGGGATTTTATTTAAGTTTACTTGCAATTAAATTATTATGGGAAGAAGTTGATAATTTGCAAGAAATCAAAAATAGTTGCAAACTTTCTTAATATATCATTTTAAAATTTGTTTAAACACTGTTAAAATTTTACTAAAGAAAAAAGAAATAATGAAAACTTTAAAATTTGACCTAAAATGGTTATTTGCCCAAAATATTTAATATTTAAGACACTTTCGAACAGAACAGGCCAGAACTGCACAATTTGAACAAGGACACCTGTAATCCTTTACTTGACGTCCAGCTGGTACTCAATATAGTCGGCAATCATCGGTGCACCATAATCATAGGGCATAGGCAGCTATATCATTGTATTTTTTTACATTTCGTCTACACAAAGATATTGTTGATCGCTATATATATTATATATAGCCTGACAATTCAACAATCACTGATGATAACTTAATTTAAAATGCCTTTGCTGACAATAATTTACACGATACTGTAAGTGATTGGTATAACTGATTTGATTTTCATCTATCTCCACCTCAAATTGATGATATTATTATTGTAGTATTTGAATTTAGTTAGTTTTTTCTTTATTGGGTTGGTAGCACCGAGACGGTAATATAGATTCCTGTAACAGAAGTGTAACGGTTGAGTTTTTGGCGAAAATAAACGTGTGCTTTTAAACCGAGTTATCTTTTCATTTTTACAAACCAGAACAGCATAGTGTTCTCAAAAACACAAAAGGTTATGGGACCAGTATCGCACAAGTGAGAATACGTCGAGAAGGCTGTGATTGTGAAAATACAGACAGTCTACCAGTGTTGGAGGTTAAAGAAGTTTGTGAACCGGTGTTGAGGCAGAAGAGAGTGCTGAACACGTGAAAATGGACTTCTACAAGCAAATTAAACCTTTGGCAGGTGAGCTAGATTGGCCTGTCTGGAAGAGAAAGATAAGGGACTTGCTAGATTATCACGAGGGCGCTTTAGAGGTTATAGATGGCAAGTTAGTCAAGCCAGAGCCTATAGAAGAAGCAGCACCCTCAGAAGCGATGATCAAAGAATATACACGTAAGTCCAATATGTTTAGAAAAGCGAATTGTTACGCAAAATCTATGATTGCATCGTCAGTGACTGATGCCGTCTACCAGAAAATAATGGACCAAGACACAGCTTTTAACGCATGGAATGCATTGAGAAAATTGTACGAGGCATCCTCCAGAGACCAGCTGTTTAAAATCTGCACAGATTTTTTCACATTCAACTGGAATAGCAGCGAAGATGTCACCATGCATATTGCTAAACTAAAGTCACTCTGGAATGAACTGAATAATGGTTTGAAAGCTAAAAATGAAAATGAGCTTCCAGAATTGTTGATAGTATGCAAAATACTAAACATTTGCCAGAATGCTACAACAATTTCAAATCAAGTTGGATGTTATTAAAAGACGACGCGAATAAAACTTTTGATGATTTAACTGTCCAACTGAGCTCATTTGAAAGAAATTTTAAGAAGCAACAAAATCAAAGTTCTAATTCGCAAGAAGCATTTGTAGCTGATTCGAAAAAGCAGAGTAATTTTAAGTACAAAAATAGTGTATGTAATTACTGCAAGAAGACGGGTCATTGGGTCAGAAACTGTCACAAATGGAAAGCTGACGGCAAACCAAAGAAACCACAAGAGGCATCAAAAGTCGATGCAGTAGGTCTGGTTATCGACGCAGTGGGTATGTCAGCAGAGACGTTTAGCTCAACAACTTGGTATATAGACAATGGTGCAACAAAGCACGTAACAAATACTGACAAGTATTTTCTTGATTTCGAAAAGTTTGAAACTCCATCTGGAATTAAATCCGCAGGAACAGAAAATCCTACCAGCGATAGGAAAAGGGACTGTCAAAATCAAGACTGTTCCTGGTGGGAAAGAGTTTCTACTCAACGAAGTTTGGTATGTACCAAAATTGTGTAGAAACTTGTTTTCTGTTTTAGCTGCACAAGAGAGAAATCAAGAAAGTATCTTTGAGTCAACAGCAACGAAGTGCTGGCTTACAAACCAGGGAAAGTTATTGTTGTCTGGGTCTAGAAAACTTGGAGGCACCCTGTTTGAGGCAAATATTGTATCGTTACCGCCAGTTAGTATAAACGTAATTGATCAACTTCAATTATACCACGAGCGGTGGGGACATCAAGACAAGAGGCATGTTCAGTCAAAAATGCAGCAAGAGCTAAACATAAAGGTTCCTAGTATGGAAAAGCAAACATGCGAGCCATGCATTTATGGTAAAGCCCACAGATTGCCGTTTGGGCATAGAAAAAAGTCGACTAAACCAGGTGAGCTCATTTCAGCAGATGTCTGTGGACCTTTTCCAGAATCATTTTCAAAAATGAAGTATGTAGTTGTGTTTAAAGATAGCTACACTAAGTTTAGATATGGTTACCTGATGTCAGAGATATCAGAAGTAAAAGATAAATTAAAATTAGTTCTAAAACACGCCAAACAGTTGGGCCACACCATAAAAGAGATCATTAGCGATAATGGTGGTTAGATGGACAACAAAATTATAAGAGACATTTTGAGCTCGGAGGGGGTCACCCAGAGGTTGACAGCTCCATACACTCCACAGCAAAATGCAATTTGCGAAAGAGATTTTAGAACTATAGTTGAAATGGCACGTACATTTAGGTATTTAAACAGTGAAATTGTTTTTCCTGAAGAAATGTGGGCGGAATTTGTGGCTACGTCTCTTTATATCCTAAATAGAACTGGTAAATCTAGTGTAGAAGGAAAAAGTCCTTACCAAGTATGGATAGGAAAGAAGCCAAGAATCAAACATTTGAGAGTTATTGGCTCAACATGTTACGCACACATTCCTGACCAGAGACGAAGGAAACTAGATAAAAAGGCAATTAAAGGGTACCTAATAGGCTACGATGGTGATGAACGCTATCGTATTTGGTTAAAAGAAGAACGAAAAATTATTCTAAGTAGAGATGTGCTCTTTCAAGAAAAAATGACCGACTGTGAATTTGTAAAGTTACCCTTAGAAGTTCAAAATCAGGGAAAGCAGTCTGAGGAAGAAATACCTGACGTAAACGAAGACAATGAGAGTTGTAGTGAATCAGAAAATAATGAAGATCATTCAGAGAGTGAAAATGAAGAAGAAGATACATTTCCACAATTCACAAGAAGTTTGCGAAACCGAACAGAGTTATCTAAACCAGCTAAATTAGATGACTATGTTTTATTCGGCGAAGAGGTAATTTTTCAAGTAAGCACCCCTGAAAGTTTTGATGATGCACTCAAAAACGAAGACAGTATACATTGGAAGAAAGCAATGAGAGAAGAAATTGATTCATTAAATGAAAATCAAAATTGGGAACTTACAGACTTACCAAAAGGGTCTAGAGTAATACCATGTAAGTGGGTGTACAAATTAAAAACAAATGCTGATGGCTCCATAGATAAGTATAAAGCTCGACTAGTAGCAAAAGATTACAGTCAAAAGTATGGAGTAGATTTTACAGAAACATTTAGCCCAGTTGCTAAATTAAGTACTATTAGAGCAATGCTGAGTTATGCAGCAAAAGAAAAGTTAAGCCTTATTCAGTTTGACGTAACGACAGCATTCTTATATGGAAAGTTGGAAGAAACTATATACATGCAGCAATCAGAAGGTTACACCGATGGTACAAACAGGGTTTGTAAACTGTTAAGAAGTCTATATGGACTAAAACAAGCCCCGAGATGTTGAAATAAGAGATTTAGCACTTGGCTCAAAAATATTGGGTTCAGAACAAGCGAAGCGGATCCTTGTCTTCACATCAGAGGTAATAGCGATAAAAAACTTTTAATAGCATGGTTTGTAGACGATGGATTGGTAATGGCTAAAGATCCAAAAGAAGCAGAGGCTTTTATGAACGAATTGAAGAAAGAATTCAAGATCACCGTTAAACCAGCATCGTATTTTCTGGGATTTCAGATTGAACAATTCAAAGATGGTTCAATAAAAATCTCACAAGAAACTTATGCCAGAAAATTACTAGAACGATTCAATTTTAGTGAATGTAAGCCTGTATCAACACCAATTTTGAAGTGTGATGTTCCAGAAAACGAAGACAAGAATCACAACTTCCCATACCGTGAAGCTGTAGGTGCTTTAATGTATTTAATGGTAGGCACAAGACCAGACTTAGCGTACAGTGTGAGTGTCTTGTCAAGAACTTTAGATTCCCCGAGTACACAAGACGTAACAAGACTTAAAAGAGTGTTTCGGTACGTAGCAGGGACAATTGATTTCGGTATAAACTTTAGTGCGGGCAATGACAGTAGCTTAGAATGCTATAGTGATGCAGACTTTGGGGGCTGTAACAAGACAGGTCGATCGACTTCCGGAGTAGTCGTAAAGTTTGCTAGTGGAGCAGTGTCGTGGCTCAGCCAAAGACAACAATTGACGGCTACATCAACAACTGAAGCCGAGTTAGTAGCAGCAAATGAGGCGGTCAAAGAGGTTATTTGGTTGTCAAGATTGTTCCAGGACATGGGTTGTCCGAAACAAGTGCCAGTTCTCCAGATAGACAATCAAGCAACGATTCGTCTCTGTCATAATCCTGAGAATCATCATCGCACCAAGCATATAATGATAAAGTATTTTTTTATTAGAGAAAAGGTGTTAGAAGGTGTGCTTAATGTCCAATATGTGCCAACAGAAGAACAAGTAGCGGATATTATGACAAAAGCACTCCCTAAACCAAGATTGATTTGTTTAAATAGTAAATTAGGCCTGTATTAGTTATTATATGTATTAAAGAAAAAAGGGAAAGTATTGTAGTATTTGAATTTAGTTAGTTTTTTCTTTATTGGGTTGGTAGCACCGAGACGGTAATATAGATTCCTGTAACAGAAGTGTAACGGTTGAGTTTTTGGCGAAAATAAACGTGTGCTTTTAAACCGAGTTATCTTTTCATTTTCACAAACCAGAACAGCATAGTGTTCTCAAAAACACAAAAATTATAAGTGAAGTATATTACTATTGATTGTGGTATTATAGCAAAATACCTCTCCTGGCCATGACAATATTCCTCGATCTATCCTGAAAAAATGCTCTTTTGAAAATAACAAGCAATTGTCGAAACGTATATCAGGAAACTGATCAATTAAATATGAAACCAAACAAGTATTTAATCTACAAATCCATCGCTATGATGTATATGTTTCACCAGGAATGTAGCAGCGAAAGTATTCATTTTATTTGAGTCATTTCCAAAAGGAAAAATCCTAGAAATCTCTAATGTATCAATTACCGACTACCAATTTAGCTTCATTCTCGAAGAGTTAACTATACTTCCTCTTACTATCGTCACTTCCCAACTCCAAATAAATGTCAATGTCAATGTCCGCTATCGTTTCCCTTAATATAAAAAAGCTTTTGACATGGCATCAAGGTATGCTATATGTTTCCTTCTAAAAATTTATATCTTGCTATACTACAAGATTCCCCATTCTCTCCTTTACTTTATAATTTATATTACCATGATATATTTTACTCCGATCCAACCACTTTGATCCATCATACACTGCTCATGCACGAACTCTCTCTCCTGTCCTTAACTTGCTTTAAATATCACGAAACTGGTTCTGCAAATAAAGGGTGTTCCAAAAAGAGTGCCGGATTTAAAATTGCTGCCATTTTGTTAATACGAGTTAAAGTATTCAAAGGAACAACTTTTAATTATTGTAGAAACACATGACAAAAATGGTGTAAGTTTTGCGAAAACAGTTCGCCAATTACATCAACTTTTCGGTCGCAATAATGAGCCAAATGAATCGACAGTGAGGCGTTTAATTAAAAAAATTGAGACCAAATTTATGCTGATAGATCAGAAGACCGTTTATCGTTGTCGCCCTTGTCGGTTACTCGAAATTATAGTCAAGGGTTAAAAATTTCCAGAAGCACAATGTAACGCATTTTATTATCTGCATTTGCACGTATACAAGGTTCAATTGGTGGAAGAAATCAAGCCAAGGGTTCATGAGCAGCGCCGTGGATTTGCTGATTGGGTGTTGGAACATCATCAAACTAATGCGGATTTAATAATTTTTTGGGGTGCTGAAAATCCTCGTATGATCGAAAATCCAATGCATCCACCGCGAGTAACTGTTTGGTGCGCAACTGTTAATGGTAGGCGGTATCGCGAAATGTTAACGGAGTTTTTGTGGCTCGAGTTGGATATAGTTGATGTGGAGGACATGTTTTTCCAATAAGACGGTGCGACCTGTCACATCGCACGTGAAACAATGGTGTTACTGCAGACCAAGTTTCCAAACCGAGTCATTTTTCGATTTGGCGATCAACATTAGCCACCAATCTAACGCCGATGGACTTTTTTCTTTGGGGCTATGTGAAGAAAAAGGTGTTTGCGAATAAGCCTGAAACAGTTGAACATCTTAAAGAGGAAACGCAGCGCGTTATTGGTGTATTACAGCCACATTTATGCGAAACGTTATTCAAAATTTCAACAAAGGAATAATCCTTTGCCAGAGGTTTCGTGGTGGCCATTAGTCTGATGTTATCTATAAAAATGTTTGCTTAATTAAATAAATGTGCTTTTCTTTAAAATTAAATCCGGCGCTCTTGTGGGACACCCTTTAACGTATCGAAAAAAATCTAAACTTTTCATTCCCTTTCATCACCGCATACTTGCGTTTACCTCATTCATTCAAGTTGAAGTCAAAACCGAGCTTAGCGTTTTCAATAATCAAGGAATTTTAACAGAAACGGTGGCAAATATTTATATATCAGTACATCTTCATGGAACTCAACCATCATTAAAATATATTTAGAAATCGATTTTCCGGTTCCTGTTAGATTACGGCCCTGTATCAAATGCCAACCTTCCTCTGTGCATCATATTCAAGTGCAATCTCAACATTCCATCAAAATACAAACATCCCATACTATTAAATCACATCAAGCTCTTTACGATAAGTTAAATTTGAGTGAAATCGTGAAACAGAGCCAAGTGGTTAATTAACTTTTTAATCAAGCTCTTTGTCAACCGTTTATCTTCTTCGGTGTCTCCAGAATTTGCTTTCAATCTTCTGCAATTTTCAATAGCCGATAAAACTAGGCTAATATGTCTGCGCCTTGAATTCCTCGATTATAAGAGACCTAGGATAAGTAATTAAATTTTTTCGAATGATTTGTCTTCCTTGACTATAGTCTTAAATAGCCAAAAATTTATATAAGTTTTGTTTTTGGCGGTCAAGTCAAGAATTTCAATCTATGGGCAAAACGTATAATCTTAAATACGTCTTCATATTTCTTCTTATCGTCGTCAAAAGGTGATTAAGATTTTCTGAAATAGATCTCTTTTAACAGAGATTCAGAATCAAGCTATTTGTAGCTATCATCTATAAAGAAAAACTATTGTTGTGAGAAAGAATCTGAATAATGAATTTCAATGAATGAATTTGATAATTTAAATATAAACTTGCAATATTATCCATATTACAAAATGGTTTAAAATATAAAAATGAAAGAAATTGTACAGAAGTGCTAAGATTTAAAGCTAAAGTAGGCTGGAAAAGATTGTAAGATCTTCATAATTATAAAGATTTTTCTTTAGATATTTATTAATGAGGAGTTTTATTAATTTAGGAATGAGGTTCTAGAATCTACTCTAAAAATAAAAGCTGTACATTTTATATCCATTAAAGAAATAATAGTTTCAATAAAAACAGATAATAGTTAAAAGGCTTGAAACCAAAATTATACCTCCCTGGCTTTTTGTTGGTCGTAGATTAATAAACTCTTTTATTAGAAATGTTTTAATATAATAATATAATTATTATTTAAGCCCTGCATTCTTTGCATAATTTGGCTTTGGTCAATAAGGATTTTTTTATGATCTCAATTTTTACTGAAGCTGAATAAGGGATAGTATTTTTAGAAAATTTAAACCTACAATGAAATTTACTGTCATAGAAAAAATAATTATTTTGATCTTAGATATAACAAACTAGAATTGAGGACGATGTGTTAACAAAATTTAAGAGATGTTGAAGGAAAAGAAAGGCGGAATGTTTCTTATTATCATAAATTATAGAATAATTAAAAACAATTGATGGTAATTAAAATAGAGTAGAAAGTTGAATCGAAGAAGCATGAAAATAAGAGGCTTTAGGTTGCATAAGACTTCTGTAAAGTCCTCCTAAACCATCCACTTTGTCTTTTAAGAAATCGTTAAGGTAAGACATGATTTAAATTTTTTTTAACTAAATTGCTTAAGGAATATATTTATCTTTCAAAAAATATTTTAAGAAACCGTTCAAGAAATGCTTTAAAAAATCGCGAAGGCGATACTTTAAGAAATGCTTAAAGAATTCCTTCAAGAAGTCTTTTGAGAAATCGTTGAGGCAATGCCTTAAGAAATGCTTAAAGAATGCCTTCAAGAAGTTCTTTAAGAAATTGTTGAAGCAATGCCTTAAAAGTGCTTAAAGAATGTCTTCAATAAGTCCTTTAAGAAATCATTAAGACAACACTTTAATAAATGATAATTCTTTTAAGAAATTCTATCAAAAATCTTCAAGTAATAATTAAGGAAATCCTTTATAAGAAGGCCTCGAAGAAATTCTTTAAAAGCAATCCTTTTAGAAATCTCTTTGGGCATCTTTAGACAACTTATTATAATGAAATATTCTAGAAAATCTTTGTAACAATTATTATAAAAATACTTTAGGAATTTCTTTAAGAAAAAAAGATAAAGGTGTAGAAAGACGTAACATATAAAAATAAAAGGCTTAAGGTTGCATAAGACTTCAGTAAAGTTACTAAATCTTTTAGGAAATCGTTAAGATAAGACATGATTTTATAATCGTTTAAAAAATTCTTTAAAGAATACTTGTATTCTTCAAAATATTTTAACAAATCGTTCAAGAATTCCTTCAAAAGTTCGCCCAGGGAATGCTTTAAGAATTGCATAAAACATTCCTTCAAGAAGTCCTTTAAAAAAACTTTGAAGCGATGCCTTAAGAAATACTTAAAGAATTTCATCAAAAAGTCGTTTAAGAAATCACTGAGACAACACTAAGAAATGCTTTAATAATACCTTTAAGAAATTCTATAAAGAATCTTTAGTAATAATTAAGAAAATAGTTTAGTGGTTTCTTTAAACAAAATCATTTAGAAATCTTGGAAGGAATGTTCTAGAAAATTTTTGGAACAATTCTTGGAAAAATACTTTGGGAATTTTTTTAAACAATTCTTAGAGCATTTTTTTAAGAAACACTTTAAGAATTCCTTTGAGGAATCTCTAAGAATTTTTTAAAGAATTTTAAAGAGTGATCCTGAAAAATAATATGTAATGCTTTTTGAAAGCAAATCTATAAGAAACAAATCTTAGAGGAAATACGTTTAAAAATCCTTCAAGAAGAAATCTTTTGGGAATTCTTTTGAAGTTTCTTTAAAAAGTCCTTTAAGAAATCTTTTTCAAAATCCTTTAGAAATTCTTTTGAGGTAAAACAATCTTTAAAAATTCGTTTATGCAAGCCTTTGAAGAAATACTTTTAAAAATCCTTTAAGAAGAAATCCTTTAAGAAATTCCTTTAAAGTTCATTTAAAGAGTCCTTTAAGAAATCTTGTACAAAATCCTTTAAGAATTCTTTTGAGGTAAAACAAGCTTTAAAAATTCGTTTATGCAAGCCTTCAGGAAATCCTATAAGAAATACTTAGAAAATCTAAGCCAAAATTACTAAATTCTTCAAGGAACTTTCATGTTGTGCAGAACTAAACTTTAAAGCAGGTTTAGTGTGAGCTGAATTTTAATCTAAATTTGTAATGATATTTCAAATATGAATATTTGTTACTTCAACATCAAATCTTTATAACATATAATTGAAATCTTCTGAATTCCTCGAAATAATAGAATATGATATGCTTCATTTTAAACGTTTAAGACAGTGATATACAAAAATCTAAACTAAAAGTTTTGTAAAAGACTCTATAATTGTTTTTTTTTAACGCAACAATTGTTTCGCCATAGTGTGACTTCTTCAGGCGAAGAATTTCTTCGCTACGTGGTGGTGAAACAATTGTTGCGTTTCAAAAAAGCAATAATAAAGTAAATAAACAATTAACTTTGTTGGTATCACTTTTTGTAAATAAATTTGTAATAAAAAGTGATACTAACAAAGTTAATTGTTTATTTATTTTGAATTATCAAAATGTATCACGAAGTGAAAGCCTCCATAATTAAAATATATAAGTCCTTTACGTTGTAGAAAATTCACTAATAAATAGAAAAAACACGAAAATATTTTCGTCAAATCTACAACAAATGAGTCTTATTAAGACTACAAGAACAAATCACTTTTGAAACAACTACTTCTCTAGCTAATACTTCGACAAACATTGAATAATTACTTATTCAATAATAGTGTTTTTGAAATAGTGTTTTTATTTTAACAATCAAACGAGTGGTTATGAAATTTCAACATATAACAGCCTCATCAGTTAATATATTAAAAGTTTTGTTGTTAAGAAACTAAAATACAATACGTTTAGGCAACTTTTATTCTTAGGTTAAAAATTACAAATGTAAAAATCTTTAACTATAATTGTATTTATGTTTTAACATTTTGTATTCATACAGTATTGAAAGTGTTTTTATCTATTTGCATATCTCATCAATATAAGTATCACACAGAATTGTTATGTTGGAAAAGTTAAGATAGAAAATTGCGTAACTAACTTTAAAATAATCACAAAAATTAAAATTATTATTAAAACACGTTTGAAGTGCACATAAAATTTTAATCTTCAAGTGGGAAGTGTAAAACGTAATGCTAAATACGAGGTAACTCTTTTTGTTCGAGCACTTGACATCTGGAGTCGAGTAAATCCTGCGGCTTTAATTAAATTCAGGAGGAGTTGATTAGTTCAGAAGGATTTGTGTGTCGAGGGATATTCGAAACATTAACGAGTCCACTGAATATGGCATTAAAGTTCACACACGTCACATCTACGTAATTACCTCAAACAACCGCAGACTAGAAAATGAGTTACGCTTAGTGTAATTTGGACACTTCTGACATTTAGATTGTACGTAATTATAGGAGTCTTGGTGGTTTATGATTAATTAATTCATTCCAATATTATGATAGATTAGTATATTCGATATTCGATATTTACGACTCATCCATAACATTTTATCAATTTCTGATTAAATACTTGAGTGTGAAGAATATTATTATTAGTGGTTAAAAGGTATATCCTTTCTTCAACAGTTTAATTGTTAACTATATGTACTGTTGAAGAAAGGATATAACTTTTAAACACTAATAATTTTATCAATTGACGATAAATATTCTTGCTGTTGCACAACATTCTTTATTTTCTTAACATTATAAACACTCACATAAAAAGCACAGTTAATACCAGCCAGACGTAACCTTGCACACTGAAGTACAATTAAACATGTTAGCATACGCCTTGCGGCTACTCTATTCGCCAGCGCTCCGCACGGTGCAAACGGGTACTACTTTCCGGATATCCCTCGTACATAATTTTATTAAAGCGGGAAAAATAATGTTTAAATATCACTTACCTATAAGTGGTCCTATTTTTTTGATTGCATATAATGCAAATATTTTGATCGAATTAGATTACTGTAACAAATAAGATAATTAATTAAAATGATTCTTATTACATACTAATAAATTAATATATTTATACAAAAATATGGAAATATTTTAACAATCTAATGAAAACCTGAGTGATGAAAGAAAAACATTTTATTCATAGTAATTAAATTTAAAAAACTTTCGCTGCTACATTTTTGATGGAACATGAAAAGAAATGAAAGATTTTTTTTGTTCCATATGCCAGGAAACTGATAACTTAATTATAGAACAAAACAAGTCTTTCATTTATAAATCCACTCTATTAAAAAAAATTAATGGAATGGAAACAATTACTTTTAGTTCTTAAACACTATTTCAACATTATTTCATTATGTTTAACTAGAAGATAAGTGGGAAAATGATTCAAGAAATAGTTTCCCTTCTTCATAACCTTTTTTCAATACCCCATGCCCCTTGAAATAGACAAACAATGTTTTTAAACATTTTGGCATAATTATTATCATTTTAATAAAAAAGCTTTCTCTTCAGTGTTTTGTAAATGCTATTGTTATAAGATACACCATAGAAAGACTCGACGTATATAATATCTGCTCTGGATTGATTTCATTCATCCTCCTCGCTGTACTACAATGACGTGCAATCGATTCGAATTCCCAATTTTTTGTTGAATATTAATGTGATTATTCCATGAATAGAAAACTAGTTTCATAGTTTATAAATTCATGTATTAATACAATACAGTCGCTGGGCGTTGAAAACTCCTCCGCTCTTTCAATCCTTCTACTCCTATCTATGTTTTATTTACATATGCTGAATGAAATATCGTATTTCCACTTTATAAAAAAAAAGATTTTCAAGTGCAAGAAAATAGGTGTAGCATTGATTTTACAGTTAATGAAGAGTAAAATTGTGGTAAGATTTGTTGAAATTGTAAGTATAGAAAACATCCTCGCCGAAGTCTAATGATTGAAGATGATATTGGAGTAAATATTTTTGTCTAGAATAATTTCTATCCATTAGCAAAAAACAAGAAAATATTTCGTAAATCTTCAACGTAAAGGACTTTATTACATTTTTAATTTCCATCCTTCTATGAGGAACATTACTAGGGTTAATGCGGTTATTTTTAGTAGGTAAAGAATTAATAAACACTTAAAATTAATTTAAGTGAAACAAACCAAGTGTTTATTAATTATTTACCTACTATTCCATAATGTTTCACCAAGAGTTAAGTGAGAAAATTATTCGAAAAATAGTAGTTATATTTATCATAGTTATAAAGTTTTCTAAGAAAAAAACAGTTATCTATATTTAATCTTTATAGTTCAGGAGTTAACTGTAAATAACTTTGATCGTCGTCTCATGTTCTGTCAAAAAATTCATGATGTGATAAGAAAGTCTAAATCTTACAAGATTTATGCAGTGAATGGTTATTGAAATTTGTTGAAAGTTTTCTAAAACTTATAGTATCAAAGACAACCCTCGTTGAAGTCGTTTAAAGGGTTGAGTAAGTTATTAAACTAACTATAACTTACCTTTGATGTTCAGAAAAACTTTCATTCTTCTACAAAAATAATAATTGCTTGAAATAACGCAGTTGCACAGTTTCTTACGAAGAAACCATTTTATCTATAAAAAGGTCAACTATTTCTCGGATAAATTTACATATCTCTGAATGCTGCCTTGAAAAAATCAGGCTATGATGAGAATCCTGTATTTGTTATTAAAGTGTTTTTAGTGACATAAATTTAAATTAAATTGTATGTTAATTTTGTAGTCAATAGTAAGTAATGTTTGCTAAAACTTGCAGTATCAAAGATAATCGTTGCCTATGTCGTCCGAGGATTGAGGTTTTAGACTTAATATTCCTCATTGAACTTCAGAACTTTTGTAAAGAAAATTCGGAATTTCTACAAGGAATATTGAATATTGATCATAAGCTAGATATCCAAGACTATCCTTCTTGGATATCCAATTTCGGATTTCGATAACTATCCGTTGGCTACAGTTCTTCGAATCTCTGAATGCTGCCTTGAAAAAATTAGGCTATGATGAGAATCTTGTAAATGTTATTAAAGTGTTTCTAGTGACAAAAATCTAAATTGTACGTTAATTTTATAGTCAATAGTGAGTAATATTTGCTAAAACTTGCAGTATCAAAGATAATCGTTACCTAGATCGTCTAAGGATTGAGATTTTAGACATAATATTCCCTTTGAACTTCAGAACTGTTGTAAAATAATCGGACGTTCTAGAAAAACTATTAAATATTGTCCGAATCTAGTTATCCAAGACTGTCCCTCTTGGATATCCAGCTTTCAGACTTAATATTCCCTTTGAACTTTAGAACTGTTGTAAAAAATTCGGACTTTCTACTCTACAAGAAATATTCAATTTGATCCAAAACTAGACATCCAAGACTATCCATCTAGTATATATAATATAGTATAGTATATAGTATGTAGACTGTCCATCTAGCATGTCCAAGTCCTTTGAACTTGAAAACTAGAAATGTTGAAAAAATTCGGACTTTCTACTCTACAAGAAATATTGAATATTGATCCGAAACTAGACATCCAAGACTATCCATCTTGGATATCTAGTTTTGGACATAAATATCGATAACTCTATCCTTTGCCTAGAGTTCTTCGAATATTCCATGTTATGATTCGATGAGGATGAATCTTCGATTTCTTATCAAAGTGTTTTTTCAGTGATGAAAATCCAAATCGTACAATGATTTTGCAGTTAATATTGAGTAAAACTATTGGATAGTTTTGCTGAAACTGGATGTGTGTGAAATATAAGCTTCGCCGAGGCTGTCAAACAATTTAGAAAGCTTGAATAGCCCGAATATTCTCTTTGTCATTTTTGACAAAGTCAGATCATCATCTCTAAAAGATGGAAAATAAGCCTAAAATAAGGAGAACACAGAGAATTCTTGGACTTTCACTTCCTTCAGAAATATGAGTTAGAGTTAGAGTGGAAGATCTCAACAGCCGTATAAACTCCGCTCAGCCTCTTATATCTTAAATTTTTGTATGTTTTGTATTATATTTTTTATATTCATGTGTATTTTGTTAATAAGAAAGCTTATAAATAAATAAATAAATAAATCATTTACACTTCTATAAGACATATTGCTAGAGATAATGCAAACGATTTTCATGAAAGAAAATTTCGAATATCTTGGTAAAGTCGATGTTTGTTTTTGGGTTTCCAAAAAAAGTTAAAAGTTCCTTTAAGAAATATTAATAAACATCCTCTACAAAATCGTTTATGAATTCCTTTGGGGTAAAACAAGCTTTAAAAAATTCTTAATGCAAGCCATTAATAAGAAATCATTTATGAAATACTTAGGAAATCAAAAAGAACCAATATATTAAATTCTTTAAGGGACGTCAATGTTGTATAGGAAGGTACAACATTGACATCCCTTGAAGAATTTTGAGGCTTCCTGAATATAAATGATACTGTTGTGTCCTAAAGCTTAGTAAAGTGTTTTTTTTTGTATAAAATCCAAATTAGTTTTAGATTCAAATGTGAATTGTGGCAAAGGTTGCTGAAACTAAAAAACATGTAAAAGACAGGCCTCTCCAAGGTTGTCCAAGAATTGAGGAAGGTATTAGACTCCAGAACAACTTTTATACTTTTATAAAACTCATTGCTAGCGATAATGCAATTTATGTTTTGACAGTTATAAAATTCCTTACGATAAAATGAATTTATTTGGTTTATGAGTTGAATGTAGATACATTATTTCTAGTTTAAATTGTTTGATTAAGTTACGTGAAGATCAAATTAATTTGACGAAAAAAAGCACTAATAACCTTTCTTCTAGCACTGTGCTAATCCATTGATAATGGTCACTTTGTGTGGTAAGACTCTTTAGGTATTTCAGCGTTTTTAATTAAGAATTGTCGGAGGTAAAATTTAATTAATAAATTAAGACCCAATAAAAATCCATAGTTTTATCACTTATGTTCAGTTCAGAGATAATTGGTTTATTTCTACATGTTTTTGAAAGAAAGTTTTTCATAGCATATATTAGATGACATTTTTGAGAAAAGTCTTGTTACGAAAAGTTCTTTGATTATAAAATCTCTAAAGGTTATCTTTCAATAATATGATATTTGATTAAGAATTGTTGGAAGTAAATTTTCATTAATAAATTAAGACCCAATAATTTATCAACCAAAAACTGTGCTTGGGATAGTCTTACTTATCTACTCTTGGTCACTATGCAATAGTAATTTTTGCACCTCTTCTCTTTGCTTGATACCTAGAAGTTATGGTATGTTTGTACGTTTCAATAAATACAATTTGCATTAATAATTGTATCAGTGGTTAATGATTAAACTTGTTTTATCATATTGCAAAGGGCAGGGAGGCCACGAAGAGCTTAAAGTTTATAAATCATGAAGGTAAAAGTTATTACAAAAAGTCTTAAAAATTGACTTTATAATGATTAAAAGTCACATACAGGAAAATTTTCATGAGAGATTGAAGACTTTGGTTCTAGAAAATTAAGAAGATATATTCTTTATCATCACTGCTTGCACGGAAAAAGGCAAAAAAAATTAATAGAATATTCATCAGTATCAGAGACGTTAATAATTACACCAGATTTGAATGTTAATATTTATGTTATCATATTACAAACGCCAAGGGGAAGAGTATAAAATCCATCTCCGAAAGGAAAGGTTTATGCAGAAGCATAACATTTTATAAAAGAAATAAGTACATAAAAAAATCACAGTTTTTTTTAGAAAAAAGCGAAATCTGCATTGATGCAATAAATACAAATTACATTCATATAAGCACAATATTTTAATGCTGAACTTTGTATTATATTGAAAAACCCAAAAAGGACCACTAAGAGTAGAAGGCATTTAAATCGAAAAAGTTAAAACCTTGTAAAGACGTTCTCCAAAAATATAAATAATTACCTGACACCTTTATGTAAAATTATAACAACTTTATAAGGCTTTGTATCTAATGAACAAAGAGATATTGTTTTATCATCTCTGCTTCTAGGAAAAATACGAGTAGAAAGGCAATGAATTGAATAGCAAAATCGTTTGCATAGAAGGCTAAAATCATTTCAATTAATAAAAATTACAATTTTCAAATGCGTCAGGTATTAATAATAAAAATAATACATAAAACTTACCTAAATAACTGTACCAAATTCGAATGTTGAACATTATGTTATCATATTGCAAAGCCCAAAAACTAATGCATTTAATGAAATTTTTTGGGCTTTGCAATATGATAATACAATGTTCAGCATTAAAATCTGGTGCAGTTATTTAGGCAATTGTCGCAAAAAATCGTCATCCAGAAAGAAATTGAAATTAGACAACACAGTTGAGAGGGTTTCACTTTTAATTATTGAACGCTACAACATGTTTCATCAAACGGACATAGTATTTTAGAGGTATTCAATTCAATTTCCAGACCTTTAGAGTTTTTGGCTTTTAAAAACAAAAATATATTCAGTATTTTTGGTGTTTCTAGAACAAAAATGAACAAAATAAGAGCAAAACCATCTGTTTCTAAAGTAGAAATGTAATGAGAATCATAATAAACATTATGAGAGGAAGCGTTCTTTGGACCTAAAGATCAAACAGATATTTTCTATCATCCCTGCAACAAAATTAACATCTAAATCGAGTGTATCCTTTGATTAATTGATCCAATGAATAAAATTAATCATAAAAAGTTTTGAGCTGCTTCAAACTGTCGGAAGAAACCGTCTTTTTATACTAATATCACCCTTTCTAGGAAAAGGGCAACAAAATAGTAAAATCGTTTGTATCAAAAATGACTTAACGAATGGATTTGATAAAGAAATTTATCATATTTCAAAGGCCAAAAAAGAACCATGAAAAGTACATTGAAAAAAGTAAAAGCTTCTTCGTTTGAAAAAAAAAAACGTCTTCCAAAAAATAAACGCTTTGAAATCATCGAAGAAAACATATTATTATGCATTTCAGCTACTTAGGCTTCAACGTAAATACCAAAAAAAATGAAACCATGGAGATGAACGAATGAATAATAGTTCTTCTTACTGCTGCCAATTATAAAGTCTAGAAACATAAAACACAGACATAAAAACTCGCATATGCAAAACCTTCATCTGAGCAGTAGTATTTTATGGAAGTAAAGCGTGGATAATCACTAAGAAGTCTATGGAATTATTAGACCGCTTTTAGAGAAGGATAATGAGAAGAATATATGGAGTGATAAACGATAATGGTGAGTGAAGAATAAGATACAGTCCCATCCCTTGCAACACACACAAGACTAATGCTAGAGGCAATCAGAAGGAAAACGACAATCTGGTAGATCAAGAGCAAGATGGCCGAATAGTGTACCCAAAGACGCCCAAAAATTGCTAAAAGTAAAGTCCTGGAGAATATCACCTAATATTTGTGAACGTTGGAGGCAAAGCATCCAAGAGACCATTGCCCTAGTTGGGTTGTAGAACCATCGAAGAAGAAGATTTATCACTTTTATGTGTAAGCATTGCAATTTTATGAAAGGTCTTTTAGTCTACTGAAAAAGAATATTGCTGATTAAAAAATACATAACAAAATTATATTAAATCGTCCGAATCAAAGGCCGAAACACTACGAAGAACATTTTAACCAAAAATTACTTTATAAATTCATCATAAAGAACAAAACAGTAATTATTGGTTTTGCAATGAGAAAAGGTCCCAGAACGAAGGTCTTGAGAAGAATTAATTATTTATACGTGTGTGTATATAAATCATTAATTCTTCCCAAACCCTTTATATTTGACAATGTGATAAATTCATATTTGTCTTTAACTACTAAGATAGCAAATTTAAAATCATAGTTGTTAATAAAATGCAAAAAAGGGGTAGCATCCAGTGCTAGTCAAAAGCCTAACTAAAAATAGTTTTCTATATCAGCTATCAAGAAAAACAATTATATATATATATATATATATATATATATATATATATATATATATATATAGATATATATATATATATATATATGTACTATAAACAGTAAAAATAAGAATGATCTATTGCTGGATATGATATCTGTTAATTAAATTGGAACAAAATTCAAGGCCAAAACATGTCATGAATAAATTTACAATAACAAAGGCGTAAAACTTGCCCCAAAGTACAATGATACTGCAAAAAGCGAATGAGTTTCTTAGTCTCCAAAGATCTACCATTGTAAATTCCAAAAATAGCAACAAAATCAAAAGCAAAATTTTCTTTATCCAAGGCTAAACACTCTACCAAGAATATTATAAAAAAAGAAACTTAATATACAAAATGAAGAAGGTAAAGGGCGATTCAAAAACAATCATGAAAAAGAAGTTGTCAAGAGCCAGGTTAATGTACGGATACGGATAAAAGGGACGGCGATGAAGTATGAAGGTCCCTGATTGGGTCTATTATACATCTACTGTGATGGGAGAACTTTACAGCTACCCTACCCCTTTGATAAAGTTGAGGAATTTTCTGGGAAACAGGTTATGGTCATGATGTCCCCAGCAGTATCTTCCTTAATGATTCTAGAGCGGGACAGTAGCACAGGATATTGCTCCGCAACGAGGGCTGCGCCCTCTGCAGTTGGTATCTTCAGCGACTCATAATACATAGAGGTGTTTTTAACTGACAGTGCCCAGATAGGATACCAGTCAGTGATTTAAGGTTTGACCTGAATAGATTAACACAATATTGGGCAACTTTCGCGTTGTGTGTTCGTATTGTGTTTCTGAGTAGTATTGAGGATAATTTTTCCGCGCCCAAAAAGCCGCATGAAACTGTACCAGCTAGGTCTACCAACGCCGCAGTGCAAAATATCAAAATAATCAACAATCAAGACGGTGCGGGGCAGAATAGTGTTAATAAAACGCGCTCCGAAACAGCTGACTTATTAATTCCTACGAACTCTAATGCGAAAATCTTTCTTAGCTTAATACCTAAATGCATCAAACTATCCTGTCTTGTTCTCCAAATTGGACATCCACATAATTCAACACTATCTATACAAACTATCATCCTGACTGAATAAGTTTATGAATATAATATTTACAACCGTATTAATGATAAACCATCCACAAAATACTGCTTGCGTAGTGACTAATGTCTAATCTTCTAGTATCTTATTAATGTAAATCGTCTAGAAAATACTGCTCGCGCAGTACTCCTAATATACAGGCATTCATCACTGCGCAAGCAGTATTTTGTAAATAATTTGAGTCAATATTTATTCTTATTCAGAAGCATCCATGACTGCGCAAGCAGTATTTTCCTGATTTACATAATTTAAAGAGTTATTTTTCAACTTATTTTATCTTCTCAAGAAATTAGAAGACTAGTTTTACCTTTAGTCTTAGAATCAGCAAGTATCTAGGTAATCTAAGTTCCAACAACAATGCCATAGTTTTTCCTACAGATGTCTGTGATGGTTATATGTATCTTTGAAAGCTTTTCCTTCTTGATATATATTTTTTCTTTCTTAGTTTAATACCTCCTTGCATCAAACATTTCTTCCAAATTGGACATTCACATAATTTCATACTTCCTATATAATCCTCCTAATTGAATAAGTTTAATAATACAGTTTTTATAATTCTATTGACGATAAACCATCTACAAAACACTACTTGCGCGGTGACTAATGTTTAGTCCACAAGTATCTCATTGATGTAAATCATGTAGAAAATACTGCTTGCGCAGTACTTCTTATACACGGGCTTATATCACTGCGCAAGCAGTATTTTATAGACAATTTGTGTCAATATATGTTCTCATTGACAAGAATTCATGACTGCGCAAGCAGTATTTTGATGATTTACTGATTTAAAAAACTGCTATTGATTAACTTATTTTATCTTCTCAAGAATTAAAAAATTCAGTTTCAACTCTGCTTTTAAAATCAGCAAGTATCTTGCTAATAAAAATTCCAACAAGTATATTCAATAGATAGTACAGTTTCTTCAACTGATGTCGATGATGGTTATATGTATCTTTGAATGCATATCTGTTTTAGCTTAATACCTACTTGCATCAAACTTTCCTGTCTTTTGTTCTCCAAATTGGACATCTATATAATTCAACACTATCTATACAAACTATCATCCTAGTTGAATAAGTTTATGAATATAATATTTACAACCGTATTAATGATCAACCATCCACAAAATTCTGCTTGCGCATTGACTAATGTCTAATCCTCTAGTTTCTTATTAATGTAAATCGTTTAGAAAATACTGCTCGCGCAGTACTTCTAATATATAGGCATACATCACTGCGCAAGCAGTATTTTGTAAATAATTTGAGTCAATATATATTCTATTCAGAAGCATCCATGACTGCGCGAGCAGTATTTTCCAAATTTACATAAGTTAAAGAGTTATTTTTTAACTTATTTTATCTTCTCAAAAAATTAGAAAAATAGTTTTACCTCTAGTCTTAGAATCAGCAAATATCTAGGTAATCTAAGTTCCAACAACAAACGCTATAGTTTTTTTCTACAGATGTCTGTGATGGTTATATGAATCTTTGAAAGCTTTTCTTTCTTATCTTCTTCTTGATATTTTTTTCTTTCTTAGTTTAATACCTTCTTACATTAAACATTGGTTTCAAATTGGACATTCACATAATTTCATATTTCCTTTATAATCCTCCTAATTGAATAAGTTTAAGAATACAGTTTTTATAATCCTATTGATAATAAACCATCTATAAAACACTGCTTGCGCGGTGACTAATGTTTAGTCCACAAGTATCTTATTGATGTAAATCATGTAGAAAATACTGCTTGCGCAGTACTTCTTATATACAGGCACTGCGCAAGCAGTATTTTATGTATATTTTTAGTCAATATATATTCTTATTCACAAGAATCCATGACTGCGCAAGCAGTATTTTGTTAATTTACATTATTTTTATAACTACTATTGAATAACTTATTTTACCTTTTCAAGAATTAAAAAATGCAGTTTCAACTCTGGTTTTCAAATCAGCAAGTATCTAGCTAATCTAAATTCCAACAAGAATATTCAATAGACACTACTGTTTCTTCAACAGATGTCGATGACGGTTATATGTATCCCTGAATACTTATCCTTCTTAGCTTAATACCTATTTGCATCAAACTTCCCTGTCTTTTGTTCTCCAAATTGGACATCTATATAATTCAACACTATCTACACAAACTATCATCCTAACCGAATAAGTTTATGAATGTAATATTTAAAACCGTATTAATGATAAACCATCCACAAAATACTGCTTGCGCAGTGACTAATGTCTAATCCTCTAGTATCTTATTAATGTAAATCGTTTAGAAAATATTGCTTGCGCAGTACTTCTAATTTACAGGCATACATCACTGCGCAAGCAGTATTTTGTGAATAATTTGAGTCAATATATATTCGTATTCAGAAGCACTCATGACTGCGCAAGCAGTATTTTCCTGATTTACATAATATAAAGAGTTATTTTTTAACTTATTTTATCTTCTCAAGAAATTAGAAAACTAGTTTTATCTTTAGTCTTAGAATCAGCAAGTATCTACGTAATCTAAGTTCCAACAACAAACGCCATAGTTTTTTCTACAGATGTCTGTGATGGTTATATGTATCTTTGAAAGCTTTTCTTTCTTATCTTCTTCTTGATATTGTTTTTTCTTAGTTTAATACCTCCTTGCATCAAACATTTCTTCCAAATTGGACATTCACATAATTTGACACTTCCTATACAATCCCTCCAATTGAATAAGTTTATGAATACAATTTTTATAATTCTATTGATGATAAACCATCTACAAAACACTACTTGCGCGGTGACTAATGTTTAGTCCACAAGTATCTCATTGATGTAAATCATGTAGAAAATACTGCTTGCGCAGTACTTCTTATACACGGGCTTATATCACTGCGCAAGCAGTATTTTATAGACAATTTGAGTCAATATATGTTCTCATTGACAAGAATTCATGACTGCGCAAGCAGTATTTTAATGATTTACTGATTTAAATAACTACTATTGATTAACTTATTTTATCTTCTCAAGAATTAGAAAATTCAGTTTCAACTTTGGTTTTCAAATCAGCAAGTATCTAGCTAATCTAAATTCCAACAAAAATATTCAATAGACAGTACAGTTTCTTCAACTGATATCGATGATGGTTATATGTATCTTTGAATGCATATCTATTTTAGCTTAATACCTACTTGCATCAAACTTTCCTGTCTTTTGCTCTCCAAGTTGGACATCCACATAATTTAATACTATCTATACAAACTATCATCCTAACTGAATAAGTTTATGAATATAATATTTACAACCGTATTAATGATAAACCATCCACAAAATACTGCTTGCGCAGTGACTGATGTCTCATCCTCTAGTACCTTATTAATGTAAATCGTCTAGAAAATACTGCTCGCGCAGTACTTCTAATACATAGGCATACATCACTGCGCGAGCAGTATTTTGTAAATAATTTGGGTCAATATATATTCGTATTCAAAAGCATCTATGACTGCGCAAGCAGTATTTTCCTGATATACATAATGTAAAGAGTTATTTTTTTAACTTATTTTATCTTCTCGAGAAAGTAGAAAACTAGTTTTACATCTAATCTTAGAATCAGCAAGTATCTAGGTAATCTAAGTTCCAACAACAAACGCCATAGTTTTTTCTATAGATGTCTGTGATGGTTGTATGTAACTTTAAAAGCTTTTCTTTCTTATCTTCTTCTTGATATTTTTTTCTTTCTTAGTTTAATACCTCCTTACATTAAACATTGGACATTCACATAATTTCATATTTCCTAAATAATCCTCCTAATTGAATAAATTTAAGAATACAGTTTTTATAATCCTATTGATGATAAACCATCTATAAAACACTGCTTGCGCGGTGACTAATGTTTAGTCCATAAGTATCTTATTGATGTAAATCATTTAGAAAATACTGCTCGCGCAGTACTTCTTGTATACAGGCACTGCGCAAGCAGTATTTTATGTATAATTTGAGCCGATATATATTCTTATTCACAAGAATACATGACTGCGCAAGCAGTATTTTGATGATTTACATGATTTTAATAACTACTATTGGTTAACTTAGTTTATCTCCTCAAGAATTAAAAAATTCAGTTTCAACTGTGGTTTTCAAATCAGCACGTATCTAGCTAATCGAAATTCAAACAAAAATATTCAATAGACGCTACAGTTTCTTCAACAGATGTCGATGGTGGTTATATGTATCCCTGAATGCTTATTTTTCTTAGCTTAATACCTACTTGCATCAAACTTTCCTGTTTTGTGTTCTCCAAATTGGACATCCACATAATTCAACGCTATCTATACAAACTATCATCCTAACCGAATAAGTTTATGAATGTAATATTTAAAACCGTATTAATGATAAACCATCGACAAAATACTGCTTGCGCAGTGACTGATGTCTCATCCTCTAGTACCTTATTAATGTAAATCGTCTAGAAAATACTGCTCGCGCAGTACTTCTAATTTACAGGCATACATCACTGCGCAAGCAGTATTTTATAAATAATTTGAGTCAATATATATTCGTATTCAGAAGCATCCATGACTGCGCAAGCAGTATTTTTCTGATTTACATAATTTAAAGAGTTATTTTTTAACTTATTTTATCTTCTCAAGAAATGAGAAAACTAGTTTTACCTCTAGTCTTAAAATCAGCAAGTATCGTAATCTAAGTTCCAACAACAAACGCTATAGTTTTTTCTACAGATGTCTGTGATGGTTATATGAATCTTTGAAAGCTTTTCTTTCTTATCTTCTTCTTGATATTTTGTTTTGTTTCCTAGTTTAATACCTCATTGCATCAAATATTTCTTCCAAATTGGACATTCACATAATTTCATACTTCCTATACAATCCCCTGAATAGATTATGAATAGAGTTTTTATAATCCTATTGATGATAAATCACTGCACAAAACACTGCTTGCGCCGTGACTAATGTTTAGTCCATAAGTATCTTATTGATGTAAATTATCTAGAAAATACTGCTCGCGCAGTACTTCTTATATCCAAGCATATATCACTGCGCAAGCAGTATTTTATAGATACTTTGAGCCAATATATATTCTTATTCACAGGAATCAATGACTGCGCAAGCAGTATTTTGATGATTTACACGATTTAAACAACTACTATCGTTTAACTTATTTTATCTTCTCAAGAATTAAAAAAATCAGCTTCAACTCTAGTTTTCAAATCAGCAAGTATCTGGCTAATAAAAATTCCAACAGGAATATTCAATAGACACTACAGTTTCTTCAACAGATGTCGATGATGGTTTTTTGTATCCCTGAATGCTTATCTTTGTTAGCTTAATACTTACTTGCATCAAACTTTCCTGTCTTTTGTTCTTCAAGTTGGACATCCACATAATTCAACACTCTCTATACAAACTATCATCCTAGCTGAATAAGTTTATGAATATAATATTTACAACCATATTAATGATAAACCATCCACAAAATACTGCTTGCGCAGTGACTAATGTCTAATCTTCTAGTATCTTATTAATGTAAATCGTCTAGAAAATACTGCTCGCGCAGTACTTCTAATATACAGGCATACATCACTGCGCAAGCAGTATTTTGTAAATAATTTGAGTCAATATACATTCTTATTCAGAATCATCAATGACTGCGCAAGCAGTATTTTCCTGATTTACATAATTTAAAGAGTTATTTTTCAACTTATTTTATCTTCTCAAGAAATTAGAAAAATAATTTTACCTCTAGTCTAAGAATCAGCATGTATCTAGGTAATCTAAGTTCCAACAACAAACGCCATAGTTTTTTCTACAGATGTCTGTGATGGTTATATGTATCTTTAAAAGGTTTTCTTTCTTATCTTCTTCTTGATATTTTTTTCTTTCTTAGTTTAATACCTCCTTGCATCAAACATTTCTTCCAAATTGGACATTCACATAATTTCATACTTCTTGTATAATCCTTCTAATTGAATAAGTTTAAGAATACAGTTTTTATAATCCTATTGATGATAAACCATCTGCAAAACACTGCTTGCGCGGTGACTAATGTTTAGTCCACAAGTATCTTATTGATGTAAATCATCTAGAAAATACTGCTTGCGCAGTACTTCTTATATACAGGCACTGCGCAAGCAGTATTTTATGTATAATTTGAGTCAATATATATTCTTATTCACAAGAATTCATGACTGCGCATGCAGTATTTTGTTGATTTACATGATTTAAATAACTACTACTGATTAACTTATTTTATCTTCTCAAGAATTAAAAAAATCAGTTTCAACTCTGGTTTTTAAATCAGCAAGTATCTAGCTAATATAAATTCGAATAAGAATATTCCATAGACCCTACAGTTTCTTCAACAGATGTAGATGATGGTTATATGTTTCCTGGAATGCTTATCTTTCTTAGCTTAATACCTACTTGCATCAAACTTCCCTGTCTTTTGCTCTCCAAGTTGGACATCCACATAATTTAATACTATCTATACAAACTATCATCCTAACTGAATAAGTTTATGAATATAATATTTACAACCGTATTAATGATAAACCATCCACAAACTACTGCTTGCGCGGTGATTAATGTCTAATCTTCTAATATCTTATTAATGTAAATCGTCTAGAAAATACTGCTCGCGCAGTACTTTTAATATACAGGCATACATCACTGCGCAAGCAGTATTTTGTAAATAATTTGAGTCAATATATATTCGTATTCAGAAGCATCCATGACTGCGCAAGCAGTATTTTCCAGATTTACATAAGTTAAAGAGTTATTTTTTAACTTATTTTATCTTCTCAAAAAATTCGAAAACTAGTTTTACCTCTAGTCTCAGAATCAGCATGTTTCTAGGTAATCTAAGTTCCAACAACAGACGCCATAGTTTTTTCTACAGATGTCTGTGATGGTTATATGTATCTTTGGAAGCTTTTCTTTCTTATCTTCTTCTTGATATTTTTTTTTGTTTCTTAGTTTAATACCTCCTCGCATCAAACATTTTTTTCAAATTGGACATTCACATAATTTCATACTTCCTATATAATCCTCCTAATTGAATAAGTTTATGAATACAATTTTTATAATCCTATTGATGATAAACCATCTACAAAACACTGCTTGCGCGGTGACTAATGTTTAGTCCACACGTATCTTATTGATGTAAATCATCTAGAAAATACTGCTTGCGCAGTACTTCTCATACACAGGCACTGCGCAAGCAGTATTATAAGTATACTTTAAGTCAATATATATTCTTATTCACAAGAATCCATGACTGCGCAAGCAGTATTTTGATGATTTACATGATTTAAATAACTACTATTGATTAACTTCTTTTATCTTCTCAAGAATTAAATAATTCAGTTTCAACTCTGGTTTTTAAATCAGCAAGTATCTAGCTAATCTAAATTCCAACAAGAATATTCAATAGACACTACAGTTTCTTCAACAGATGTCGATGATGTTTTTTTGTATCCCTGAATGCTTATCTTTGTTAGCGTAATACAACTTTCTTCCAATTGGACATCCACATAATTCAACAATATCTATACAAACTATCATCCTAACTGAATAAGTCTATGAATATAATATTTACAACTGTAACGATTTAAGCTATCAATAATTTCATAATAAACTTTAATTGCTAAAATATGGAGCGAAAAAAGACGCCCTAGAGTAATTAAAAGGATAAAGTAAAATTATAAAGAATACTAATTACAATCGTAGCTTTTAAGAATAGTTTTTGTGTAGTTGAAAATTTAATACTAGATTGTATCTCGATTTTAATTAACTAGAATTTAAATTTTAAATTGCATCACATCCATCCAGTCAATTGTGAATATCGAACGCATCGGCTTAATTATGGAAACTATTCAATTCTTACGTGTACTCTTTTTTTTCTGTGTATTACATGTAATACAGATTACATTAATTCTAGCTTGATTACTCAAGTAATGCGGTGTAATCTTGTTATAAATGGTAAACAATGTGATTACTTTCGCTCCGGACGTACGGAGAAGGTTGATTTCTTGCCAGGAATTTCAATGTAATTAACTAATTAAAGGCAACGTTCGCATTGCAGAGTCGAGTTGAAACGATTTAGATATGATTTTCTGTTGTGCACGAATAATTGATTAGGTTTCGTAGTGTAGTTAATTTTCATATAAAGATAATTTGTTATTAAATGGAAATTATTTTTGAAGGCAATGGTCGTCTCAAAGATTAACATCTGTAATACGTTTGTTCTTATTGTTATTTAGTATTTAAAAATACTGAAACAAAACCAAGTGTTTAATTAACCTTCTAATTAACATTAAAATAATATTTATTTGAGTTTTGGAGTAACCTGCGGGCTATATATAAATATAAATTTATAAAAATAGAATTAATTACCCATTATGTAAATGGATATTTTGTAAATAGAGATTTCGTAAATAAATTGAAATTAATAATTCAGTAAATGAATAATTAACTGTCTTAAGGTATAAAATTGTAAAAATGTGAAATCAATTAATGCACAAATTATCTGTAAATAAATTTCTTTTAAAAAATTTCTATGTAAATACAATTACTTATATCTAATATGTAATTTATACTTTCTAGACAGCATTCTTATTGGAATTAAACAGGATTTTTAGCATTTACATTTATGGTATTTCATATTTTATTCACAACATCCTAGCATGGATTTACATTCATTATCAAAGAAAAAGCTTCTCTTAATCAAATTAAGTGAATGCTTAATAAAACTTCATTAAACATCAATTAAAATATACTGAATGAAGATCAAAATAATTTGATGAATAAAGCACTAATGACCTTTCTTCACACTTTTAAAAATATCACTGTTTAAATAGTAATTTCTAAATCGCAATCTCATATCTTATTTTTTTCAGGTTAATTATGTATTATATGATTATAACACGGTTAAAGAATAATAAACGCATTTGATATATAATTAATACCTTAATAAATAACAATTTTCTTTCTCGATAATACAGTTTCCACATTACGTTAAAACAACTCGAATTGGAAAGAAAGTATTAATTGTGCAGGATTTCATCACACATAATAACCAGTCTCCAGCGTATATTGCACTAGATTATCTATGAAAACGGCAGGAAATGTTAATTGCACACCAGAGACCAATCCACTCCCCCAATAAGGCGCATATGTATCCACTCTCGAGAGCTAAGGAAAAAAAAATTGAAACAAATTGCGAAATAAATCATCTACCGCTCTCGAATAGCTATTACTAATAATTATTTATTGTGCGGATAATCATAGGCCCCCACGTGTATTAATTTCGACGGTGACGCAGGAAACCAGCCCTGGAATCGAAGCCCCTCTAGGCATTAGAAAGTTACTAAACTACTTTAGTTTGGTTTACGATTTGTAAGGCTTCTATTTGTAGTTTGGGCGCTGGTACAGATTGCGTTGTCACAAGTTGTTTAATAATAGCTTTTTATGTAACAGGTTTATAATAATGTTGATTAATTAACGCAAGAAAAATTATACACGTTTAAGTACTTGTTTTAAACTACTCTATCACTTAAACCTGCATTATCTGTTTATATATCATGAAATTTTGGTTTTCAAGTTTATCTAATCTTTACTCCTGAATTACTGCTAGTAAACACCAAAATCTCATGATTTTAAATGATTTAGAAGACAATCGAATCCGATTTGGATTTTGTTATTCACCTTCACGACCGAAAATTACATTCAACACATTGTTGCTGATTCCATCAGGTTCTTTTCTAAGATTAAACGCGAATTTTTAAAGATTAAAATCTTTTATCTCAAGTTTTAGGTTTGTCGCTATTTTGAATATTTTGGATCGATGATCTGATTTGTTTTCAACCTATTTACCTTCTTCTTCATTTGAAATTCCAATCAGAGAATTTTGTAGATCATCAATTTCATTAAGATCTTGAAATTTTACTACAGGAAATTTTTGAGAGTTTTGATAATTTAAAATATGTATAATCTAATAAGGTGTTTTTTATTTTAGTACATTCATCACGGAGAAATAAATTTCTTGCTCAGATTTTCATTATTTGATTTAACTTCTCTTCTCTTCTGAGATTAAAAGTGGAGAATTTTAGAGGTGTATAAACTTATCTAAGTTATTGAAGCAGTGATTCTTTGCACCTCATCTGAAACTCGAAACAGAAAATTCCATCAAGGTTTTGTATTTATTAAAGTTCAATTTAATATCGATCCTCGTGATTAAAAAAAGAAAACAGTTCATGTATAAACTAATAGAATTTAAACTTTTTGCTTTAATTTTAATTTTTTTGGCCATCTGGCCAAAGCCAAAACCTTCCACCATCACCATGGACACTAACCATGCAAAGAATCGATTGGACCTAAGGCCTTGCCGAGAGCGATTACCTCTGTGAGAGTTGGAGGTTCAGGAAAAAAAATATGAAGAGGAATAGATCCGACGATTATGCTATTATGTCTCCTGGGCTGAACCCCAGGAAATGGGTAAGTAGAGGTAGTAACCCATCAACAAGGAGCTGATAATAGACATTTCCAAGTAGCAATAATTGACATTCAAAACCTCATGGGGAAACTAACGGAGGAGCAGCTTAAGAAATCTAGATGGTGCTCTCACCTCTGAATTGGTCAAAGCCATATCGGACGGTGTCAACACCATTTTCGATCGATGGCTGTACTCCTGAGAGATCCTCAGGATAACCTGATTGGTTAAAACATCCCTAGACTGACTCACGAAGTCAGTCGATAAACTAGCAACTGGAGAGGTTATGGGTTTGAGTGGAAGATCATCTAAAAGATTATTAATTAATATATGTTTTTCCTTTAATTTTATATACATCAGTTTATTTATATTCTAAATAATGTAATTATGTCCGATTAAGCTTAAATGAATAAATTGAATTGTCACAAATAGATGGGTGGAGGCAAAACTAACGGTAATCCAAATTGACCACCTCCCGAGGCTAACCAAGGTTGATATGGAGTAGACAATTAAGCTCTTGGCTGGTTAGTACTGAGAGCTGATGATAGATCGGTGGTGTGTCTTCCACACCGAAGAAAAACCAATAGGCAGATTGGTCATGATGGGAGTTTCAAACGAAGAAATCACCATCATAAAATAACGTTGCAAGGATGGAATGTGTGTTCCAGATGCGAATTCCAACTTGTCACGCTTATTCCGAAGAAGGAAACTTCCAGTACGACCATCCATACAACCCCAAGGGAAGTTGCGGACAGCAAGGAGGAACAAGACCACTCCAATGGACACCTCCCAAGCTTAAATGATGAGTGCTTTATACTTTTATTCTTCTACAAACTAAAATATTTGCACTATTACCATCAGTCAACTAGTAACAATTATTTTAGCATTTTCTAAGAGATTTACATCTATGCAGTTTTTAGCTTCGAGTCATTCAAGAAACATTGCAAGGGAATTTCTGTTTTTTCTGGTTGATTAACTACCATTCCACAAACTAAAACATTTTGAGTACTACAAGTCAATGACTAAAAGTCTCATCTTATTGAACTGAAGTGAACTGGCAACTAATATTTCTGACAATAAAAAGTTTTACCAATGAATAAATAAAACTGTTTTATTTTTACATTAATTAATTGATTGGAATTTGATTTGAATTTGAAATACAAGCCCAATGCAGTTTGGTTTTGATATCAAATTCCAATAGATCAGGTGTAAAAATTCAAGTCGTGAACATTATCTTCATTATCTGACTTCAAATTTAATGCAAAAAACATATAATAATTTGATGAATCATCAAAAAAGTCTTCGTGGAGTAACTGCCACTAAAAGAATAGAGGATAAGAATGAAAGAACATAAATTTTGTGAATTCAAACTTTTCCAAATGCGATCAAAGCTTTTGTAGAAAATTACCATGTATAATATCAGAATCTTTACTACCTAATGTCTACCTAATACCAATCAAAATCTAATCAAGTGGAGGTTTTAAGTTTGGCCAAGTTATTTAATAGGAATGTAATTAAAGGGAACATTGTATCAAAACTGGTATAGAAATCAGATAAAAAATATTGTAAATTATTATATATTAATTATTAAAAAAATATATGATTGAAAATACCTTTTTTTAAATGTCACACACTTTTTGTAACTTTATTAGCGACAGTTTTAGCCTGTAAAAGAAGGTATTTCTCATCATATATATAAATAATGTATTACAAAGTAGAGGCCTCCACAATTACCTATTTAGATCAAAAATACTGTAAATTCTCCAAAATATAAGTTGCTGACAATTTTATGACGGAGATTTTTTTTACAATTTTGTGTAAAAATACTTTGTAATTTGTGAAAAATAAAAAAAAGTCATCTAAAAACTCTGAAAGAATTTCACAAGTTTGAAGAAAATCTCTGCGGCAATCTCTTAAAAATGGGAAAAAAGAATTGTTAAAATTTAAAACAAACAAAAAAATGCAAAATCCACAAATCTGGAATGGTTAAATATTTTTGTACCCTCCAAATAAACTATCGAATTGTAATGTAATGGATTTACGATAGAATAATGAAACACATTGTATAGAAAAATTCTAAAAATTTAGAAGAAAAATTCCTGTAAACTTAAAAACCTTGAATAAAAATTCACGAAATGTAAATAATTTGAATTTCAATAATTTTTTAAAGTTATTTTAAGTTAAAGAAAATGGTAGAAAATAATCTGATAGTGGAAGAATTTTCTAGATATATACAAAAAAATGTTTCTTGAGAAAATTCTTAAAATTTAGACGAACATTTTTCAGAAAATTGGGTTAAGTTAAAGCAAGAAATAATAAATGTCCAGAAAACAAAAAAAAGGCGCTGGAAATTCTATAAGTTTGTACGAAAAACTGCTGAAAAATAAAAACTCTCGAAGAAAGTTTCACAATTTGCAAGAGGAATTTTAGAAAAAGTTTAAAATTTTGGAAGACCTAAAACAATAGGGGTAAAGTTGCTAGAAAATTTAAATAAGAGAGAGATACCCAAAAATGATATATTTCTTGCAAAATCTAAATATCTGAAATTAATTTGCTAAACAGTTTAAAACATGAAATTTTGAGAAAAATTAAAAAAAAAAAACATATATTTAAGAATGAACAATAATAATAATATATGTATCTGAAGCTGAGTTCATCTATGATGACACAGAGAAGGAAAGGATCTACAGGTTAGAGTGGAAGAACATTCTTCAAGAGTGAACTCCACTTTTCAGCTTGCTGACGAAATTATTTGTACGGTTTTTTTAAACTATTATTATTTTTATTGATTCGCAAGAAGATTTTTTTTCTGAATATAAAATTGTAGACAAATTTATCCATACATCAAACTTAAGTCGAGAAATTGAGGATTAAAAAAATAAATAAAAAGTCAAAATTTGATTAATCCGAAGCAAAAAATAGTAGATAATTTCAGAAATAGTGAAAAGAGGGCGCTGAATATTCTATAAGTTTGTAAAAATATTGCCGAAAAAAGAAAATTCTTGAAGGAAATGTTGCTATTTGTAAGAGTAATTTTAAAAAAGCTTAAAACGATAGAGAATCTAAAAATTTATGAGGAAAATTTTCTGGAAAGTACAGATAAGAGAGAGAATGCCAGAAATGGTAAATGCAAAATCTGGAAATTTGGAAGTGATTTGAGGAAAGTTTTAAAAACATAGATTAAAATTTCCTGTACATGTTTTAAAAAATTATTAAATTGTGAGTGATTTGATTTTGAATGATTTCTTTTAGTTATTTAAAATACCACCTTTTCTTGCTCTAACTTGTCATCAGAAATTGTAAGAATTTTTAGAAATGTGAAAGAAAAACTTCCAAAAAAATTCCTAAAATTTGGAAGATTATTTTAGTAAATTGGAATGAGTTTAAGCAACAACTATTGGATAATTCTAAAGAAGAAGAAGAAAGGGTACTGAAAATTTGTGGGAAAAATGGCCAAAAATGAAAGCTTTAATTTTTTTCTTTGAAATTTATAAGAGGAATTTTAGATAAAAGAGAGATGACTAGAAATACTGTTTTTATTTAAATTTGCTAAACATTTTTGAAATTTTTTGAAAAATCCAATAGGTTTAAGACAAAATAACGAAAGAATTTGTATAACAAATTCTAAAAATTTACAAGAAACAAGATTCTTGAAATATTGTTATTGTAATTTGAATTTGACTGCTTTTTTAAAAATTATTTATATTATAGTTTAAGCGAGAAATTGTGATATAGAATCGAAAATGAATAAACTTATAAGGCATATATCAGAAAAATTTCTGGAAAATATTTGAAACCTTTTAAAAATTCGGGTTAAAAGTTAAAGCAAGAAATAGTGAATAAATCTAGAACATTTGAAGAATATAGAATATGCATCTCTCTTATTTACATTTTCCAGCAATATTCTACCCATTTTGTTTAGATTTTCCACAGTTTGAAACTTTTTGTAAAATTCCTCTCCGGAAGTTATGTTTTTTGGCAATTTTTCTTGCAAACTTATTTTATAAGAATAAGTCTAAACAAAATGGGTAGAATATTGCTGGAAAATGTAGATAAGAGAGAGATTACCAGAAATGGTAAACTTAGAAAAATTAAAAATGTAGAAGTTTGCTGAACACGTTTGAACTCTTGAAATTTAGAGGAACATTTTAGAAAAATTCCAATAGTTTTAAGATAGAACAATTGTACAGATAAATTTATAAAATCTAGAAGACAAAATCGTGTTAACTTACAATTTTCGAAAATTGAATTATTTAAATTTGAATAGCTTTTTAAAGTTAAAATATCGAAACATTAAAGAATTTTCTAGACATGTGGAAGAAGAAATTTCTAAAAAATATTTAGAACCGCCAAAAAACTCTAAAATTTGGAAGATTTTTTTTTTGAAAATTAGGATAAGTTAAAGTAATAAATAGTGGACAATTCTATAAAATTGGAGAAAAGGTACTGAAAATCCTAAAAGTTTCTAAGAAAAATTGGTGAAAAAGAAAACTTGTAAAGAAATTTTAGAAAAATGGAAGAATATCTAAAATATTAGGGGAAATTGCTGGAAAATTTATATAAGAGAGGGTTGTCTAGAAAAAAAATAGATTAATAATAATCATCTAAAAATCTGTACAAAATTTGTTAAACACTATTGAATTCTTTAAGTTTTTGATAAATTATAATGGATTTAAGATAGAATAATGAAAGAAATTGTATAGAAAACTTCTAAAAATCAAAATGAAAAATTATTGTAAACTTTTAAACTTCTCGAATACCCTTTTGAAAATTATTTTAAGTTGAAGGTGATCAATTATTGAAAAGTTCCTGAATTATCGAAGAAAAATTTAATGGAAAATATTTGAAACCTTCAAGTAAAATCTTGAAATTTGAATGAATGTATGAAGTATGCAATTTGCAAAAGGAGCTTTAAGAAAAGCTTAAAATTGTAGATAATCTCAAAAAACTGGGGGAGAAATGCACAGAAATTACGATATAACAAAAAATAAAATTTTTAAATTTTATAAATCTAGAAAAAATATGTAATTTTTTATATCATCGAAATTTAGAGGAATTATTTTTTGGAAAATATAATATAAGAAATATTGGAAAATTCTTGAACAATCGAAGGGAAAGTGCAATTTTTATTTACGAACTATCGAAGTAATTTTTGAAAATCAGAACAAAAAATTCCCGAAAATTAAAAAAAAAAAAAAACAATGAAGAATTTTAAAAGAATTTTTTTGCATAATTCTTGAACCGTTGAAACATATTCTTAAAATTTTCAAAACAATAAGGTTAATTTAAGATTTTGAAAATATTTATCAGAGCTTTGTAGGAATTCACTTACAAAAATGTATGAATGTTTTATTTTTGTCTTGAAAAATTCTTATTAAAGACCTTAAATCATCATAGTATTCTATTTTTCAAAGAAAAACAGAAGTTTGTAAAAAATAATTAATGTGTAAGCCACAACTTTGTGGTGCAACTTGAAAATGAAGAATTTTAATGAAACTACAATTTGTTGATATTACAAAATGTGATGATTTGATCTTAAAAAAATGTTTCACAAAGTTATGGCTTCCATGTTTGATCATATAATACAATTCTATTGTAATAGTTGTAGCCAAATTATAATATACTTCAAGTAGTGATCTAAAGTTACCCAAGTGATTTTTAGTGAGATTTCTAATACACCTTCGAATCTAATATCATTAATATAAAGTATGTTATTAGTAAATAAAACTTTACAATACCATTAAACCGATATTTTTAACTTTAAAAATAGAAATAATCAAAATGCATATACGCTGAAAATTTAAATATTGATAACGAAGCAATTGTTATTTTCATTACAATTCTGATTAATTTATTAATAAACAATAAACCATTACAAAATCGAAAAACAACAAACGTCTGCGACGTTTTAGTATACTTAGTTAAGAGGTTTTAAAGGGCAAGATGTAAATGATAGCGGCGAAAGGTCATGAATATGGACGTATCCGTAACCGGATTGTAAATAACGAGTTTCGAAACGTAAAATGGTAATTAGCCGTCCTCCGAAAACGCCTCGCCGAAACTTGGGGGATATTATTGTAGGCTTACTACTCCGAGTGTCTGTATTCAAGTTTTGATAGGGGTTAGGGGGTCGGTTCGCACAATTAATGTCCATTTCCATCGTTGCGAATAATTAGAGTAAATGCGCGCGTTTCACGTGTATCAGTAAACCTGGTTGTTATGGTAAATGAATTTAAATGTATTCACGGATAATTATTTTCGAGCGTGTTCGGTAAAAATTAGGACATCGGGGAACTAAATGGTGAATTTGTGAATTATCATTGTAAATTTCAAAGCTGCAATTAACGGTGTTTGCGTCATACACTTAAAAATACGTTTTTATCATTAATTTTATAAATTCTATATGATCATGTAATATTTAAGTTGTTACTTAAGTTTCACGAATGATTTTCTCATTTACCTCGTAGTGAATTGTTACTTAAGTGTCATATTAAAACATGTTTGTATATTTAATATATAAACACGTTAAGTTGAAATAATTCCTGTGGTACAACATCGTATAAATTTTCATCACTTGACAGAGTTTGAATGTAGCAGTATAATCGGCTTTATTAATTAATTCGTAATGTTGCTATTCGCGTGGGATGCGGTGTCGCTACAATTTTCTATGCTGATTGATAAAGATGGTTCGAAAATTCGTTTACAAATTTATGTTTATGTAAATTCTTAGCGTACTTTTGATCCACCACAAGTAATTCTATATTGGTCTATTGGCCTAGCGTACCTTACTCAATACACCATTGTTTCAGCGAGCGTACTCTTGACCTACCACAACATATTATAAATTGTCCTAGCGTACTCCTGACCTACCTTAACAGTCTATGAAGAACGGTTGGACGGGATGGGTCAATGTACGCTAGGTTAATGCATTGTTGTTTGAGGTAGGTCAAGAGTACGCTAGGCTGAATAATGATTGTTAATTAAAAATTACAAATATCTGTGATATTAATGGGAAATCTTTAAGATAATCCGAACGTAATTTAAAAGGAAATATTGATAGATAACAAATGGTATATAGCAGACTACAAGTGATGAATAACGAATGAGAAATGAGTAGGCTAAGTTAATGCATAGTTAATTTAAGCAGTTATAGGTTAAATAGGGCCCTAGTGAGGTGTGTTAGCCTCTTGTGAACTGCGACCTAAGAGATTTATTGTTCTACCCTTAACCAATCACTTCCCAAACTGCCCCAAGTCCCCAATGAACCTGGTACCTTTCTTGGGGATGATACTGCTCACTTCTTCGTGGGATAATCGGTAATTGAAACAGCACTCTTAAGGTTAATTCATAATTGTTACTAACTCCATTTATTATATAATTGATTAATTGGAAACTATGAAATAGTGAAAAGAACTGTTAAATATTTGGATATTAAAACAAAGCTTAAATGTTATACTCTCTAGTTTTTTTGGTAGATTTCGTAGGACTGGGAATTTAGGAAATTTGACAAAAGTCTTCAGATAAAACCAAAGAAATACAATTTGCTTCATCAATTAAATAAGAAGACTGACTCGAGAACTTGGGGTTGAAGCTACCAAAACTACAATTAGGAAACAAGGTTCCGTTCGAAAAAATGGAAAATACCTGTGAAGAAATTCTACAGCTCAAGAATTTAAAAGAATAAATGCATCAGAAATTTGACTGAGATACTGAACCGTGAGTGATTCACACAAACGCAGATTTATTTATTTACTTATCTTTAGTCTTCTTTCTTAAATAATGCATATTCAAACAATTTATTGAAAAAATATACATAATTTTGGTCGAATTATCTTCAAGAACATGCACAGAAAATTGTAAATGATGTAACGATGTTGAGTGAAAAGAGAACTTGTAGCTGTGGAATGTGACTGAAAAATAACTGGGACCCAAAATTATAATGAAAGTTTCTGATGAAACATAAAGACAACTAATAGACTAGCATAGAAAGAAATATGTAACTGTTAGTTTTTAGAACTAAAGCACGAGACTTTCAAATCCACAAATCCAAAATGAGACTAAATAATAGCAAAATAAAAGGAAATAAAACTCATTGAAAGTGAAATATAAAATACATTTTCAACAATTAGCAGCCTATATTAAAATATATAAAAACATTGTAAAATATTGGCTCTGATAGATAATCCTGTATTGCATCTCTAAATATTTAGAAGGGTAAACAGAAATTTTCGGAAGTGATTGAAGAGATTTATTATTTCAGTGGACATCTGAGTATGTTAAAAATTTGGAATAAACTATGAGAAAAGTTATATTGGATGAAATGAAAAGTAGATGCAAAGGAGTTGTGCAAGAAAGCAGACCATTCAAATGTATTGCAAATGATGTTGCTATCGTTTCTTAAGCCTAGACTACTTCAATAAATTAGTGGATATACCCGTTACTAAACTAAGTAGTATCAAAATCTCTAAAAAGCTAGTTAGTAATTATTTGAACTCTATTTTAATCAAGGAAGAAATTTTTAGTATAATCAAATAACGAGGGCTAGAGTCGAACATTTTTAATCCAATAGAATGATAAAACAGCATAAATCGTTATTTGTATAAGGTCTGACCTTTAAGAAGGCCCTAAATCGATATTATCTGTTTTTGCTTGTCTACCTATCAACAGTCTCCAACGAGCTCTGTTATGGGACGAAAACTATATTTTCACTGTGATTTGAAATTCAGTTATTGAAGGTTCGAGGGAAGATCATGTCAAAACACCTGAAACGGAGAATGAACGAAATCCATGATCAAGCTTGAGATCAAACGAAGGAAAATTACTGGGTAATTACGCAAATAATAAATAACAGCAGTTACCTAAAGCAAGATTTTATTCTGCTCAATCAACAATGTCGTCGAGACCTCAAATTGCAAACATCATAGGATAGACCCTATCAAATAAGACTACTGGATTCAAAAAAACTATGTTGGAAAAGAAAATGTTGCAGCTGTCTGTGTCGTGCTGGGCAGGATTTAAAGATGTCATAACTAAGCAATTTCACGAATACAATCGATGATATGGTTTATTGCAAGATGTATAAGGAACCTGTTCTAAAGATTATTTTCTAGAAAATTTTGGGAGCAATTGGTCTTGAGAGAGAAATTTTAAAGAACAAAAATATTATTACCCAAGTTTCTGTTGCTACAAATCTCAACTGAATATGGACATTAAATATCTAAATAAAATCATATACCATCTTGTAACGAATTAATAAGTTAACTATTTCAAAATTAACCAAAGGATTGAACCAACAGGACTAGGAAAATATTTTTAAAATTTTAAATCAATAAATTTCAACAATAATGGTTACTGGTTAAGGTGTTTAGGGAGAGAACTTTGTAATTCTGCAACCAAAGGAGACTTTTTAAATGTAATTAAATAATGACGACGATAAATTTACATTTATTTACATATTTTTTGTTTTTATCATTTATTGTCCACTTTTTAGGAGAATTAACTTTTTGGCAGTTTATATCAGCATGATATTTAGTTTTAAGTCACAAAAAGTCGTCATTACTTCTTAAACTGATCAAGAATGGGAATTTTGGATTTATCAAGAAAAAAAAAATGTTTCTGGTATTTTGAACAAGTAAAAGAAATTGGAATTGATATATTTATTTGTATTGGTGCAACAGATGTAATTTCCGACTATCAAAAAGATTGCAAGTGATAACTTTACCTGCTTTTTGATAGTAATGATTTAATGAGCTTCAGATATTTAGTCAGAATAAATTAACAAATCTATTAGTATCATTAATCGAGGTTATTAGTTATACTGGTTAATGAGAGATCTTTAGAACTATCCAACTAATGCAGAAAATTGAATCTAATCTAAAAACGAAGACGACAATTCGATGGTAGAGTCAAATTAATAAATTTAAAATTTAAACAGATCAACATATATCGAAAATCATGGAAACTGGTTAAACTGATCGGGGAGGGAACTATCAACGCAAAAAATTGCATTCTAATTAAAAGACCACAGATTTATAATTTGATAATTCAATGGTATGGTGACACAGATGTAGTCTATTAATAGAAACTGAAATCATTCCCTATTTAGCCTAAATAGGCTTAAGGTATTTAGCCTAAATGAATTACACATAATAAGTAGCTATTTTCTCATATAATATATTCGCGGCTTCTTTCTTATCAGCCTTTTTAGGCAATCTGAAAATATTTTTCTCCTTCTAAGGATATAGGTCTTCCTCTTTTTTGCTCTAACGAAACCCAGGCGAAACACGTCCATAACTGTTAAAGAGAGAGGCATTATGATTTAATGTCTACCATTGTTATTGTTAATAGTTAACAGTTTTCTAATTGTAGGTGGTTTGTCCACTCAATTATTTATTTATCCTATTATTTCTTTGACCTTTACGTCCCTCGTAAGGATTTTGCCTCCAAAACTATTCACCTTCGATCCCTTTCACAGGTTTTTACAGGGTGAAGTAGTTCGCCTCATGCCCAACCCTCTTTTCGTATGACGAGGTCATACTGGTTGTTACCCCATCTTAAATGAGGCTGCTCAAGTTACCGAGTTACCACTGGAAGCTGCGTCATGCGATGCGCATGCGCTATCCTGTTTTTCCTGTTCATCGAGTAAAAGTTCAACCAGCTTATGTTTATGATCAAACCTTCTGGACAATGCACCAGACAATAGATAAGATAATAAGCTACATCATTGACCTTGACTCTACGTGGTGACCAAATGTTTTGAAAAAACTATTCTAAAGTTAAATGCACTGTGATAGCTTAGTTAAGCACCTGAATTTTATGATAGTTTAAACATGATATTTTGCAGACTTTTAAAAGATTTCGATTTCAAGATCTTAATTTAAAAAAATTGGTCAAAGTCCTAATAACTATGTTAATAAATCCAAGAAATGTTTCATCAAAAGAACAGAATATTTGATTAACGTAAAATCAAATCAACAACTACGATATGAAAAATATTGTATTATATATTCTATATAGTAGATGATATAGAACATTAATTTTTGTAATCATCACCAAAGGCTTTAATTTTTTTTTTTTGAGTATAGAATTTTTCATCTTTTCATGAAGTGTCGATAAAGACTAGGTATTCAATTAATCGTAAAAATCGGTTTCAGAGAGAAGTGAGATGATTGTTAATAATGTTTTTAATTGTTTCTCCCCTGACATAGCCATATGGACTTGGTATCCGAAGCCAAATGAAATAATAAATGGTTCTGACAATTCAAGAATCCAGAAGGACAAAGGCTTCAGATGCTGAGATATTGAACACCAAGCGATTCACATAGATGTAGATGCTCTATTTCGGACATCATGTACAGAATATTAATTTACGCTGTGACGAGTAAATTTTAGCATGTAGGAGAGGTTAGCAGTAAAACCTCTCCTACATTCTAAAATTGTCACTAAATTTAGATGATTTGTTAGGTGTCCTACAGGAAATAATGCGAACAAAGGCAAAACCTTCAGGAAAGAGATGAGGTTGAATACGAATTCTTGGCCCTGTGTTTATGTGTGCGTAGCTCTCGTGATCACAGTGGATGGAATTTTTCAATTTTGTAACAATCATTTATTCGTGCTGACAAATGTAGCAATGCTGGCTATTGCTGAATCGGTCGGTCATTTTATTTAACTCATGGTGATAGGATTTTGATCATTATCAGACAATAAAATCAGGAAATCCTTAATAATATTAGCTTCTGTTTTGATTGTTTGCAACACACTGTTACCAAGACATTGGATTGATGCTGTAATTGTGTTTACTACCCTTTACCTGGACAGCTACTACAAGTATCCATAGAAGAAGGAAGCAATTTTATAATACACCAACATAAAAAATGTAGGCACGTTTAAACATAAAATAACAAACAAAAACTATATTTTTTTTATAGACAGACGTCGAAACTGGTTAATTTGATTAAGGAAGGAAGTGAGGAAAATATTGAATTTTTGAATCTAACCAAAAGACAAGGACCACAGATTTACATTAATAACTAGATTTTCTTATTTAATATAGCAGCTTTTCTCTTCTAAACCTGTTTAGCACATCCGAAGATATTACCTTGAAACTCAACATCTTATAAGGATAAAAACATCAACTACCATGCGCTGATGAGACCCAAATAGGTTGAAACATGTCCATAACTGTTATTTACAGAAAAATTGCTTAGCAGTGTTGGGCTTAATCAGTCAGCATAAGTCAGCATCGGATCCAAAGAAATTGTTCAACAAAATCACATTTATTTACACGTTATTTACAAGTTGATGGACCCGTATTACCTTCTAAGGGTGTCTTATCCTAAAAGAAATAAGTGTTGGTCCATAAGCGCTAACAAAAATAATAATTTGATGATTACTTTTGTTATTGTTAATTATCGTTGTTGACACTTACTTAATTAGAGAAACCAGTACATTTAGACAATAGATGTCACCTTAATGGTGTCTCCATTCTTAAATAAGAACTGGAGTCTTCTAAACTCCATAGTAACATTACGTTTTCCTGCCTTCAACGGCGCTACATTAATAAGACCAAAAAAGGTCGAAAATGGTCGGTGACTATTATTGACAGGGAAACAATAATTCAATTTTCCTTTTCTTCTTTAATGAGATTTTTGAAATAAATTTACTGTGCTGTTCGTAATTACGATATTTTCTGTTAAAATTGTTAAATTAAAGTCGTACGTATCAGGCTGATATTATTTATTGGCAAATTAAATTTTGTGTTGTGTAAATACAAAACCGTAAGATGGAAATCATTCATTATCACACATATCAAAAGTTTTGAAGACGTAAAAACCATCTTATATTTTGCAAAAGTAGTCAAAGTCAAGAATAATGTTCAACTCTTAAGCAAGATGTATTTTCATAAAAATTATAACCAATTTTCTACAAACTCGACGTCCAAATTTGGTTTGACTGTATTGCCAGAAATTTGCAGACATCACTTCTGAATAAAAAGCCAGTTTTATCAGAGGCAGTCAAAGTCAAATTTAATGTTTAGCTTTTAAGCATGATCTGCAACGAGAGTAGTATTGTCTAAACCGTGAACTCCTTTATTGTCACAAGATAACTGGCCAAACAATTCTATCACCTTAATAATATTTCCTACACTAAAAATTATAACTATTTGGTCATAAAACACTATATCAGCTTAACATTAAAAATTATACCTAAACATTAATTTTCTGTTAATTAGAAGGTTACTTAAACACTTTTTTTTGTTTTTTTTCACTATTTTAGGTGTTTAATTAACATGAAAATGTTTCACCACGGGTTAAGTTAGAATTTAGTTCATCGTTTAATTCTGTGCCCAAATTTGATATTTTCACTAGTATTATTACCAATTTTCTAGACATACCTTTAAAGTTGTGTAATGGCAAAAATTTGCAGGCAACATTTTTAAATAAAAAGTAGGGAGTTTTAAAAAGCAGTCATAGTTTTAATTTAATGTTCATCTCTTAAGCAAAACCTATACGAAAGTGGCGTTGGCATGAAGATAAGACATAATTAAAGCCAGTTCTTACTGTTTATAAAATTTTTAGTGGTGTTCTCCTGCTTTAGAAGAAAAAATGTACAAGATAATTGCCTTTATTTACATTCTGATTTTCCTAATTTTTAAGTTTTCAAAGTTTTAATGTATCGAAGAAGCTCTACTAAACGGATGCTTCCATGAAAAATAGTATTACATATATCTCTTTCTTTGTATTCGTGTGCTCTAAATCTCAAAAATTGCTAAAGATGTTTAACTTAAATTTTAATCCTAAGAGGAGACAAAGCTTTTGATAAAGTTTCATGCACTAGAAGTGGTTTATTCAAAGACTTTTTGTACATTGTTTGAATATTGTACGATTGGAAAAATGATAATACAGGCACATAGTTTTTTTTCCTTCTGTGTAACAAGTTTCATTTTGTAGTCATTTAACATTTGTTATGAAAAGAAAGAATCCACAGTGTGGCAAAACAATTGTAGTAAGTTAAATACAAATTTAAAAATCAACAACTTATTATTAATGAAACGCATAGCATGGTTTAAAACTAAAAGTGAGAATTTATAATCGTGTAGATTACATTAAACCTGTAAAGAAAATTATGCAATTTGTTCTCGGTGAAGGAAAAGCAATTGCCCTTTTTTCGACGACTAATCGCATCAAAGTTCCTTTAAAAAATCGGTCCCGTGTGGTAATTAATTAAGTACTTCCATTCCCGAGGATGATGCGCTTAAACCCTCGAATTAAAGTTCCATACAAATATGCTCGAGTATGCGGAGATAAGTTGAGGAAGGAGCGAACACAATTACAACTTTCCGGAAGAGCCTCGCATACTTCACTCCGAGGAAAACCTTATTCTATACATACAAATTTCCATGGTATTATTAACGAGGCGTTCGGAAAAAGCTTTATTTATGTAAGGTCTTATAATCGACTAGTTGCACTTATCGATTGATTGAAAGTAGTTTTATAGATATTATATTGTTTAAGGAAGATATTCAAGTAGAGATTAATTAATAAATTTTTCGGGGTTATCCTAATCATTGTATTTTTATAGAATTTTTTTATGTAAATTGTAATAATTAATCAGTTATGTGTGATTTTGAATATATTAATTATTGAGGTTGGTAAAATTAATACTTCAGGGAACTGATAAATTAATTATGGAACAAAACAAGTCTTTAATTTACAAACCCACTCCTGTGGTTGAGGTTGGTATTTGTTTTGTTTTAATAGAGTATATTGGACTGTTAATTATTTTTACTTTTTTATACATCTTGAAACAAGTATCCACTAAATTGTATTACTAGTGTAGAAAGCAGTATTCTGTGATATAAGTTAATATAATAGCATCTCAAGAATACCTTCTGGTGGTTGTCGATGCATCTTACCTTCAAACAATTGACTTTTCTTTAAATGAAAAATGGTGTTTCATACATGAATAAGACCTTCTGCTCATTGGCTTCGTCGCTTGAAGATGATGAATTAATCTTCTTCAATTAACGAAGCCAAAAATCAGGAGGTCTTATTCATGCATGCAACACCGTTTGTTATTTGAAGAAGTCAATGATTTGAAGATAAGATGCATCGACAATGACCAGAAGGTATTTTTGAGATTGTATGATGGTGTGTAATATCAACTAGATATAAATTGATTTAATTATTATAATACATATATAAAACATTATCACGCTTATCTGTATTATTTTAGTTATCAATATTATTCCTAAAAAAAAAACTAAAAAGTTGTGAAGTATTTACGATAGCTTTGGGATACGTTGGTATTGTGCGGGTTTAACCTTCACATTTCCGTGGAAACGGCGGCCGGGGCAATAAATTTAATCAAGTCATCAAACTAATATCAGGCACAATAACTCTGCAAATATTTGGCCACATTTTATCATTAGATATGCGGATAAATATTGTTTGTACTGCTTTTACGCTCTGCCCACTCGAAACCGAAGCCCGAATTTCCTACGCCGGACTGCGGTAATTTAATGGCCATTACGGACGGACCGTGACTATTTGCTAATTTCGCTAATGCATACTAAAAAATTAATCAAACGCCGGTGCTCTCAATATTTCATGCTTCGCGTCGGCGATACTTTTTTGATGTATTACTTTGCGTATGCAAATTTCCCGTAGCGACCCGACTTTCGGGGCCACCGGCATGAAAACAAATGAGGGTTAGGACTGGGGTGGAAATGATGGGACGACATGAATAATTAAACGTTTCTAAAGGGAACATGAGAAAAATAGTCTACATACTATGTATACACTTGTATAGAAATAGAGAATATTTGTGAGTTGATTGCTTCTAGGTTGTCGTAAAGTTTTCCAAAAAAAGAAAACACAAGTTATGTCACCACCTCTAATCTACCCTTTATAATAATAAATGCTTAGGTGTCAGCTCCCAGAACGCTGATGCAGAATCTCCAGCTCCGCGATTCATATTAATGTTAAGTTAGTCTAGACTTGTTCCTCAACCCGTGCACACGTATAATCATTGTATTAATTAATTGTTATTAATAATTATAATTAAAATAAATCTTTTTTAAAAACGTATTTCGATTAACACGAAATATAAGTGGCGCAGTCGTGCGGATAGTACAGTTCGTAAAATCGTGAATAATTACGGGCGTGGAATTTTAATTCCTTCGGTACTATCAAGAAGAACCATTCAAAGAAGAAGAAGTACAACTTCCAATCAATAAACACAACAATTACCGAATCCAAGCGGATCCGAGAAGAATTTGAGAAGAAAACGAGACTCCCGAGGTTCACATTCGGCATCGCAAGAAAATTCCGTCACGGACAATTCGAGCCGGTAACCGAGAGAAATGCAAATCACAACGCTGATAACGTGGTGAGATTCTTTTGTTCATGTCAGACTCTCCTTATCCCCTTACTTCCTCCTGCGAAACTAACCGGGAACTGGAATTATAATTAACAGAAATATTCAATAAACTTACGTTAGATACAACTCAAAATAAAAATATAAAAAGTAAATTAACAATTAATAAAGTTAATAATCCAATTCAAATTTTAAATAATATGGCAGTAGTACCAGTTCTAGATATGAAAACCCTATCAATTATCCCAAATTTCGATGGGAACCCCAATAAATTGCATAGATTTATTAATGCATCCGAATCAGTGCTTACTCACTACTTCGATGCACAAAACGTGAACAACTTCCAAAATACGTTGTTGTTAAATGGTATTTTAAATAAACTAGAAGGTAGAGCGGAAGAAATTATTGCTATTAACAATTCCAATAATTGGAATGATATAAAAAATACACTTTTACAAAATTTCGGTGATCAAAGAGACGAAAATTGTTTAAATCAGGATTTAGTTAATTTAAAACAAAAACCGAACGAAACACCATATCAATTTCATGAAAATGTTATCCATATTCTTAATACAATTTGTAATTACATAGATTTACATTGCTTAGCCGCAGAAAAGCCAATTAAGCGCGAATTTTTCAAGAAACAAGCGTTGAAAACATTCTTAGCAGGTCTTAGAGAACCTTTAGGTCCGATAATACGTGCCATGCGACCAGATTCACTTGCACAAGCTATACAATTCATTACAGAAGAAGAAAATATTAAATACTATCAAAAAACTAATCAACATAATGTTCCTATAAAAAGAACAACTCCCAATTTTCATTTGCAACAACCCCAAAGATATCAACAATTACCTGCACAACAACAATTTGCAAAGCAACAATTTGCACAATATAGACCACATCAATATAATGAACCATTCACTGTATCCACAGTTTTCCAATCATCAACACACGATCATTGTGCGGAAATTCCAGCTTTCAAAGAATTTAAAGAAAATATAAATCTCAAATTTTATCTTTTCAAGTTTCATACAGTTTATGATGGACTCATAGGCTTAGATAACTTAAAACTATTAAGTGCTCAATTAGATTTTGTAAACTCAAAATTAATTACTCCCAATTGCACAATACCAATTTTATATCAAGAAACTTCGCAAACGATTTTATTTAAAACAAAAATTGACCCCTATACCCGAATCGTAACGAAAGTACCAGTAGACAATTTAAATGGCGAAATAATTATACCCAAACAAATTATTGAAAATTGTGAAATCCCCGAAACCTTAACATACTCTCAAAATGGTTTAGCAATGATTGAAATATTAAACAAAACAGACAAAGACATAATTTTCCTTTTAACAAAACCGATAAAAACGTTTCCATTTGACGAAAATAATTATGAATTATATCAAACTGATATTAGTGAACCCGATCCTAACTCAAAAACTAAAATTAACAATATTATCCGTACATCTCACATGAATTCCGAAGAAAAAGAAAAAATATTAAAATTATGTAAGAAATATTCAGACATTTTTCATACTGAAAATCAATCTTTAACTTTTACCAACCAGGTGAAACACTCAATAAAAACAAAAGACGATGAACCTGTATACACGAAATCGTACAGATACCCATTTATTCACAAACCTGAAGTTGACCGACAAATAAAATCAATGTTAAAACAAGGAATAATTCGTCCAAGTAATTCTCCTTGGTCGTCTCCTATTTGGATTGTTCCAAAAAAGGCTGACGCCTCTGGCAAAAAGAAGTGGAGAATTGTAGTAGACTATCGTAAATTGAACGAAAAGACAACCGATGACAGATACCCACTACCAAACATTTCAGACGTATTAGACAAGTTAGGTAGATGTAATTACTTTACGACACTAGACTTAGCTAGTGGATTCCATCAAATCGAAATGAATCCCGCAGATATCCCTAAAACTGCGTTTAATGTAGAAAATGGTCATTATGAGTACATCAGAATGCCATTTGGCCTAAAAAATGCACCAGCCACCTTTCAAAGGGTGATGGACAATGTATTACGCGGTTTACAAAACGAAATATGTCTAGTTTACCTTGACGATATAATTATCTATTCAACCTCCTTGCAAGAACATCTTGTAAGTTTAACAAAAGTATTTAAACGTCTTAGAGAAACTAATTTTAAAATTCAACCCGATAAATCGGAATTTCTAAAAAAACAAGTGTCCTATTTAGGTCATATTATAACACCGGATGGCGTAAAACCCAATCCTGACAAAATTTCAGCAATAAAAAAATACCCCTTACCTAAAACACAGAAACAGCTTAAAGGATTCCTAGGTCGTTTATAAATGTATTGAATATTGTAAACAATTGTTAACAAACGACCCCATACTACAATACCCGGACTTTAGTAAAAATTTCAATCTAACCACAGACGCGAGCAACGTAGCCATCGGCGCAATTTTGTCACAAGGTCCGGTTGGTAAAGACAAACCCGTCGCGTACGCGTCACGCACTTTAAATGAAAACGAACAAAATTACAGCACAATTGAAAAGGAGCTATTGGCCATTGTATGGGCAACCAAATATTTTCGATCGTACCTATACGGCAGAAAATTTAAAATTATCACAGATCATAAACCGTTAAAATGGCTAATGTCACTAAAAGAGCCAAACTCAAAATTGGTTCGTTGGCGACTGAAATTAGAAGAGTTTGATTACGAAATTGAACACAAAAAAGGCAAATTTAACACGAACGCAGATGCTTTATCACGTGTCGAAATTCACACTAAAGAGTCATTTGATTTTTTTGAATATATGAATCAATTCAATAATTTAATGCAATCTCAAGAACAACGTCAACAAGAAAATAATGATAATGAATCAATAATAGCGAACATAAGCGAAAACATTCCATTAGGCGATATTAGAGACAATGAAGAAATTAATCGTAGAATATCAGCAGAAACAATTAGTGCAGACGAAATAGGTGAAAATAATAACGACGACGATAATACAGCTCATTCAAATCAAGAAAGCCCCATCCAAGAAATTCCAATTTCTGAAAAAAACCTAAATTCATTCGACCATCAAATAAAAATTAATTTTGTTCTACATTCCCCCTTGAAACCAAAAATAGAACAAATATTCCCCACAAAAAAACGATTATATGCTCAAGTATCCACGAATAATATGGAAAATGACGTAATTCAATTATTTAAAAATTATATAGATCCAAAATTCACTCACGCAATTAATTTTGACAATGAAATACATGTACCACAATTTTGCGACATTTTAAGAAAAACATTTAAAAATAACGCGTATAAATTAATTAAGTGTAATACCATATTGCAAGATGTTATTAATAAAGAAAGACAAAACGAAATTATATCTAATTTTCATGAAGGCAAAACAAACCATCGTGGAATCTTGGCCAGGAATAAAAAACGATGTAACTAATTATATAAACTTATGCGAAATTTGTCAAACAAATAAATATGACAGAAATCCTCCCAAACAGAAATTAATGATTACACCCACACCATCAAGACCATTCGAAATAATCCATGCAGATACTTTTCAAGCTCAAGGACAAAAATTTCTAACATTAATTGATACATTTTCAAAATATGCTCAAGCGTATCCTCTAACCAGTATGTCAGGTATAGAAATAGTAAAATCATTCCTTATTTTTATGACCCATCACGGACTCCCCTCACTAGTTGTTATGGACAGAGGAACCGAATTAAAAAATACAGTTGTAGAAGAATTCTTTAATACACACAAAGTTAAAACTCATTACATTACAGTCAATAACCCACAACCTAACGGCCCAATTGAGAGATTTCACTCGACCATAGTCGAACATCTAAGAATAATTAAAAGTAAAAATAATAACAAAATTGACATTTTAAATCACATGCCTTATGCAATTTTAGGATACAATAACTCTATACATTCGATGACAAAACAAAAACCTATCGATATAATAAACGGACATCTAAACACTAAAGACCCTTTTGATATCAATTTAAATCATCAATTATTGAACAACTACATTCAAGAACATCGCGATATAACGAAAGAAATTTATAAAAAATTAAATGAGCAATTATACAATAAAAAAGTACAAACAATAGAATATCATAACCAAAATCGTCATGAACCACTCAACTATGAACCTGACTCAGACGCTTACAGAAAAATTACAACAGCAAGTCGAAATAAATTAAATCCAAAATTTTCAAAACAGAACGTAATCGAAGACAAAGGTATAAAAATTAAAACCACCAACAGACAGTTACATAAACAAAATTTAAGAAGACCAAAATCTGACACAACCAAATTGTTACAGGACTCATACAATCCTCCTGATCCTGTCAGCGACAGCAAATCTCCAAGAAATTCAAATAACGAACCTGGACAAGAACCCCGGCATCCTCCCGTATAAATTAGGCACAGCAAAAATGAAATCTAAATTTCATACGTTTATTCACTACTTTGACTTAACTCCAATTAATAATGAACTAAAAACGTTGAATCGAAATTACGAAAATCTATCAAAACGCATAAAAAACGAATCAAGTCAAGGATACCTCGTTGAACTAAATAAAGTTGATCATATACTACTATTTCAATTAAAATTAGCGGAACAAAAAATTAATTCCATAATTCCCACATACAGAGTAAAAAGAGGCTTAATAAATGGCTTAGGTACAATAATCAAAAGTATTTCAGGCAATTTAGACGCAAATGACGCAGTTTACTACGATCAAGCTATTCTTGACCTTAAGAATAATCAACATAACATTGTTCAAAAATTAAACAGAGAAATGTCATTAACAACCGATATTATTGATAACTTTAATAAAACCATCACAGTAATAGTAAACAACCAAAAAGCAATAGCTACTGGCTTAAACGATATTCGTACCTCAATAGATAACTTTACCTATAATTTTGAAAACTACATTAAAACAAAACATATTTTGGATCAAATACGATAAACAGTAAACATAATTATTCAATTATTAAACGATATTGAAAACGCAATCACATTTGCTAGACTTGGTACACTCCATAACAGTATATTAAAAATTAATGAACTCGAAAACATTCAAAAAATTATTTTGAAACATAATTCAATTAATCAATTAATTTTTCCACCTGCAACAAACAACACCTACAAATATTATGACCTATTACAAGTAGAAGCTTATTATTCCGGAACTAAAATTGTTTTTGTAATTCACTTCCCATTAGTGCATCCTGAAACATTTAACTATTACCACCTATATTCAATACCTACCCAAAACGCTACTACAATTATTCGCGAAAATACCTTCCTCACCATGAACGAAGATTTCTATCAGTACATGTCCATGCCATGCATCAATCTGCATCCCAATTACTATTGCCCCGTTGGTGACCTCATCGATGGATTGAAAAAAGAAGATTGTATTTTTCAACTTTTAAAATTAACCTCATCCGCAAACAAGTGCGAGCAAATACCAATTGAAACCACAAAAGACATCGTCCAGCAAATCGACGAATCCAACTACATAGTAATATTCCCAAAAAGGACTAAAATCCAAACAATTTGCAAGCGAACCGACTTGACATCGCTCAAAGGAAACTACTTAATTAATCTACCTGTTGGATGCCAATTCAAGACCGAAAAATACAACCTAATGAACGAGAGAACGGTTACAAGAGGAGAACCCCTGTTACTACCAGAAATCGAAGTATCCCAAATATCACCTGCAGTCCAAATTCCAAGGATCACCATCGAAGACGTCGATCTCGATAAAATACACGAAATTCAACGCGATCAAAAGAAGATGAAGTTGATGAAGCTGAAATACAAGAGTGAATCCTCAACAAATTATTGGATTATAATAATCTACACTATCATAATCATCGTTGGAATTTACTACACATATCGATTGGTACGACGGAAGTGTCCAAGAAACCAGACATCAATCCCCGGGCAAGAACTTACTGAAGAACAAACCCCGACGAACAATCAAGCATTCTTCATTCCATGAATATGCTTCAATTTAGGGATGGAGGAGTTATGTCACCACCTCTAATCTACCCTTTATAATAATAAATGCTTAGGTGTCAGCTCCCAGAACGCTGATGCAGAATCTCCAGCTCCGCGATTCATATTAATGTTAAGTTAGTCTAGACTTGTTCCTCAACCCGTGCACACGTATAATCATTGTATTAATTAATTGTTATTAATAATTATAATTAAAATAAATCTTTTTTAAAAACGTATTTCGATTAACACGAAATATAAGTCACATATCCATCCTATTTTCAAACATAACAATAGTAATAACTCAATGGTTTGTTTGAATTGTATATATTTAGGGTAAAAAATAATAATTGAAGCAATCAAAATTGCTGATAAAATAATTGGTGACTTTTTTTTCAACAAATAAACTTTTATAACACAACAATCAATAGAGTTACGTGAAGATGAATAGTAATCATAAAAACAGTTTAAACTGAGGAGAAAGTTATTACAAGTGTTTTTATTGAATAAACTTTTATAAAAAATAATAATCTAAACAATCGAAATTACAGATAAAATATTTGGTGACTGTTTATCAACAATTAAATATAATTGAATGCAAATGAATAAATTGGATGCTTTAGGATACATTTAATAAAATTTCATCAACCTTTGGATCCCGATGTTGCGTTGAGTTGAATTACTGTAGTTCGGTTCAACTGGAAAATATGTAAAACTTTTCCGCATCGGGCTTTGTGAAATTGGAACACGTAGCGGAATTTTCATGGCCCGTTTTATTCCCATCCCGTTTGCCTACGAAACCGAGGAAATTAAATTTTAGCATGTTAAAAAACGGGAGAATAATGTAATCAGGTTTGTCAATACGCGCATGCCAAAAAAAACTGAGGGGGGAATTTATTGTGTTACGTCCTAGTTTTCTTTTTCACTAAAGATTGGGAATTGAAAATGTTGATCTTAATTTAGCGATTTTAGGATTATCATTTCGTGGTTATATATCAATAATTATTTATCCATAAGAGTTGGATTAAATTTGCAAATATTATAATCGTAATATAAATTATGCCTGAATTAATTTTTGATTAGTAGCAAATTTTGAGTTTGATTATTAAATATATGGTAATTATATTTATGCATACTTTCGAAAGTCTTTTTATTGAATTTTTGATTTTTTTTATCAGGAAATTGTTATTTGGCCATTTGTGCGTTATTAAAAACGTCTTTGTGCATTTTTTGGTATTGACTGAGGTTTTGGGTATAATATTAATAATTATTCCTATTTTTCCCTTGATTCAATTTGATTCACCATTTAGAAGTAATTAAACTAAATAGTAGCTTTCTAAGCAGAAGGGATTACTCGTTACATCAATGTTTGTATATTTTTTCAAAATTAATATTGAGATTTATTTCCAAAAAGTATTTAAAAATGTAATTTCTATAAGAATCTAAAAACTTTTTCATTTATAAATTCTCGTAAATTGATTATAATGTGTCTCATATAAGTTTTTGCATCGTTTTCCAGAAAAAATGCAACTCTAAAAAAGAAATAAATTTAGGAATATTATTCGTGGAATTTAATTCTTTCTGAATCGTTTTGAAACATAAAAAGATGAGATTTATTCCCAAAAAATTTCTAGAATAAATGGGAATAAATCTCATCTTTTTATGTTTCAAAACGATTCAGAAAGAATTAAATTTCACGAATAATATTCCTAAATTTATTTCTTTTTTAGTTTTGCAATTTTTTCGCTGAATTATTTGAAATCTAAGAAATCTGTGTTATCTCTAAAATCTGGTGCATTTAGAAAGATTACTTGTGAAGCTGAATTCTTTTCGTATGGTTTTGGAATATAAAGAATAAAGACATTTATAGAAAATTTGCATGGAAATTCCTGAAGACTGGAATAAAAGAAGTTTACAATTTTAGAAAGTTGGAAAACAAATTGCCGAAATAGATTATAAGCCTAAAAAAAAAGTTTAGAAATCTGGATGAAACATTCTGGTAGGTTCTAAGAATACTTCTGCAAATTTTTCTTCAAAAATTTTAGAAAGTCGTAATGAAAGCTTCTGAAGACTGAAAGAAATGTTGCTGGAAAATTCTTAAAATCTGACTAATTTTAGAAATCCAGAAATATTTACAAACCTTTCAGTCTATAAATCTATAATTCTAAATCTAAAAAAGACTGGAAAATTTAGAAGTCTATAAAGAAAGAATTCAAAAATTCTGAAATCGTTCGAGAAAATTCTAGAAATTTCCTGGAAAATTCTTAAAATTCGGTAAATAAATTGCTCGTAGAAAAATCCTAAAATTTGGTAGAAAACTTCTTGATAATTCTAGGAATATAAATAGAAATTATTAGAAAACCCTTGAAGGAAATTCTAGAAATTTGAAGTGGAAATTACTGGAGACATGAAGCAATTCTAGAAATCTTAAATCAACTTCTGGAATTCTGAAAATCTGAAAAATAAAATATTGAAAGTTTTAGTATTTTAAAGGACTTTTAAGAAAATTCTACAGATTTAAAACGAATAGTTATAAAGATTAAAGAAAGAGTTGCTGGACAGTTCTAAAAATCTAATTTTATAAATAAAAAGTTTTAGAATTTTAAAGAGAAAATTCTGGAACTTTTCAGGAAATTCTACAGATTTAAATTGGATAATTATAAAGATTAAAAGAGGAGTTGCTAGAAAGTTCTAAAAATCTAATTTTATAAAGCAAATTCTGAAAACATACAAAAAAACAATTTGGAAATTTCTAGAAACCTGAAGAAAAATTGCTGAACAATCTGAAATAATTAAAGAAAATTCTAGAAATTCGGAAGAGATATTCCTAGATTTCTAGGAAGTCTAAAGAAGAAATTGTCTGAAAGCTCGCGAAGTATAATTAAAAAACTATGAAAAATTCTCTTTTTTTTTAAATGAGAACTCGTAAACCTCTTTAAAGAACACTGAAAAGTGTTTAATTCAAAAATTCTGGAATGGTTCTCTAGAAATTTACTGGAAAATTCTTAAAATTCGGAAAATAAATTGCTGATAGAAAAATTATTGGTAATTCTAGGAATATAAATAGAAATTATTAGAAAATTCTCGAACCCTCGAAGTAAAGTATAGAAATTTGGAAGGGAAATTACTGGAGACATGAAAATAAAAAAAGGTGTAGAAAATAAATTCCTAGAAAATTTACAACTTCCTTGAAATAATTTCGAAAAATATTGGAAAATACTTTTAAAATTTTTAGGAATTATAAATAATTAATCAGAAAATTCTCAAACCCCTGAAAAAAAATCATTTGGCATGGAAATTGAAGATTGTAAGAGAATTTACTGGGCAATTCTAGAAATATTAAATTACCTTTTCTGAATTCTGAAAAATAAAATATTAAAAGTTTTAGAATTTTAAAGAACTTTCAGGAAAATTCTACAGATTTAAATTGGATAATTATAAAGATTAAATGAGGAGTTGCTGAAAAGTTCTAAAAATCTAATTTTATAAAGCAAATTCTGAAAACCTAGAAGAAAACAATTTGGAAATTTCTAGGAATCTGAACAAAAATTGCTGAACAATCTAAAATACTTAAAGAAAATTCTAGAAATTGCTAGATTTCTAAAGTCTAAAGAAGAAATTGCCAGAAAGCTCGAGAAGTATAATTAAAAAACGATGAAAAATTATATGTTTTTTTTTATATGAGAACTCGTAAAGAAAATTGATATAAATATTCTTTAAGAATTTTTGAAGAATTGGATGCGTTACGTGAAGATAAACTTAGTTATAAAATAAAGCACTAAAAACCTTTATTCACACAATTTATTTGAAACATCAAGTATATATTTCAGACAAAAAGTGACCAATATTAATGGTTTAATACTAAAGGCCAACATTCCTTAATATGTAGGGTTGATGGGTGACCTTTATTTCACCCTCCAACTACCATTTCAAACACTTAGGGTATAAAAAGCATATGTAATATTTATGATTTGTTGTTATGAAAATATTCATATTGGAGCAGTTTCTTATTAATAAAACTCTTCTTATGTTGTAGTACTTGAAGGGTGTGTTATGGACCTACCCATCTGACATATATAGATTAAGTTTTTTTATATAATGTTTCGTTAATTAGGCTCTGGAAGTAATAATGTTAACCGAAGAATAGTCTGTTCTAGTTATTTATAATTTTATAATTGTTTTAAAAATGTAACTTCTAAAAGTTACGAAGTTTGTTCGTAAAGTTTTTTATCTAAATTTTTTATCTAAATGCGGTTTCTACAACCAACAAAACATGACCATGATTTCTTACGTTCCACGGAAGAAAAAGGCTATCGTGTTAGTTTCAAAAATGCATACCTGGAAGGCGAAGAGAACATCAACGACAATAAATAAACTGGAAATCATCAAATATTATAACCCGACGAAAGGCTAAGTGGACACCATGAATCAGATGTGCGCATCTCACGATGTTGGTCGCTTCTGGCGATGTTCTGCACCATCCTTATGGCATCAACCGTCGATCTGCCCCTTCTAAATCCAAATTGGTAAGGGGAGAGCCCTCCGGCGTTGCTCACTGTCTCCTCCAGCCTTTCTGCTGTTAGCCTCTCTAGTACCTTAGACATCCCTTCCTCCAAGCATATTGGCCTGTAGGCTTTCCTGTGGCTTTCCTATTTGGTGGAGAAGGACGAACCTTGCCTTCTTTCAAACACTCGAGAAGACCCCCTCCTTCAGACACTGGTTCATGACCTCTGCAGTGTAGGTCATGCTGCTCTTATCAGCTCGTTAGGTAGCCCGTCCGGCCCAGGCACTTATTTAATAGGCAGTCTCCCTATCACATTAGCTACCTCCTCCTCCGTTCAAATAATAATAATAATAATCTTTATTTGTACATCCCAAAAAATAAATACAATAGCCTCGACGATTGCTTCTGCGCTTTCTCTTTTTACCCATACTTCCTCCACTTACCTGGTCCCCAACTATTCCTCTATGACCACCATCCCAGGTACCACAAACTCTGGGCCCCCATGGGTTTACCTCGACTTCTTCCCACAGCTTTTTCCAGTATTAATTTTTCAGCTCTTCCTGAAGATGTTTCTCTACCAGCCCCTCTGTGAGTATATTTCTCCCTTTTGCCCTTGTTATTTTTCTCCTGGCGCCCGTTGCCAACCCATGGCGTCTACCAGTATGTTGGCTTTCTGGCCCCGGGTTTCCTATTTGGCACCGCTCGCTCGCATGCCGTGTGTACTCTACTCTAGTCATTAGTTGCGATGCCATCCTCTCTGCGTTTTCCGTCGCTGGGGAGAAAGTGCCGGCAAGCGCCCTTCTCAGCCTTTTATCACTCATTCTTCCAGACCAGACCTGTCTCCCGGGCTTCTGCGATCTCCGACACGTCGGTAGCCTAGTTAGTCAGGATTACATCGGCGACTTCTCTGCTATCCCTTGTAATCATTGCCCTTCCTTCATGCTTAATCATTTATCCTATTTTATTTTGGACCTCTTCACCATTGGCTCCCTTTTTAAGCTCCAGTGCCAGGTTTCTGGCAAAGCTCATTGCTTGATCAACGTCTGAATTGACATGTATGAGGGTTTATTTTTTACCTCCATCGTTATACTCGCCGGTCTCGTTCTTGTTGGGGGCTTTGCTGCTCTTACTTTGGATACGGGCTCTGCCGATGAGCCCTTTCCCACCTCTCCAGGGCCCGCTTTTCACACGGTCGCCTGCTTGTCAATTTTGGTGGTCATTTTAAAGGCCACGTCACTCCATGAGGGTTTGTCCCGAGGCTAATCCACTTTAGTCTGCTTGGCGTCAATCCATTTAACTATGCCGTCGACCTTGCTTGCCAGGTTAAGGAGCTCCTCCCTGAGACTGACATTGCTCTTATCTATGGCTCCGGTTACCGCTTCGGTCTGTGAGATCTCGTCAAACTGCATTGAGATATTGGCCACTTCACAGCCCTAAATCACTTATTGAAACAATTACTTCTCTGGCTAATACCTCGACCCTAGATTAGCGAGGTTTTTTGCGACCTTGTCCAGCTGAGTAAGGGATTTCCTAGATACCAAATTTTGAGCATTTTCGGCTGATTGCGGTCGAATAGTGCAACTGGGTTCTGGGAGCGATCGGGCTAATGGCTCCGATAATCACGAATAACTGGTGAAATTGGTCCTTTTTAGTTAGCGCTAGATTTTGGGGGGATTGCTGTTGATTTCCCCAAAGATATTGGCAGACACTCGTTGTGTAACCTCTAAGGAATGCGCCTGCCGATTTTTAGATTAATCGGTTTGCGGATGGCTGAAGAATGGGTTACTCAAAATCTATTATATTATAATTTTTTGAATTGATGTATTCTTCTCAATTGAGGTAAATCAAGAGTGCGCTAGTAAAATTATTCTTGATTGATTGTTGAGGCACAACACTGTAAGATTATCAAATTTGGTTCATTTTAAACATATGAATGACAGTGTTACCTTAACAATTATTGTTGATTTTTATAATTTTCCAGAAGCATGTTTTAACGTTTTGTATGATCTGCTTCGCATATTGTTTTTTTTTTGTGTTTAACCAGTTTTATCTATAATTTCTTCTAAATCGCAAGACTTTTTTTCGAAAATTTTAGGATTTTTCTGCATTCTCTCTTGTTTTCTAGAGTTATTTTTAAGAAGATTCTTGAATTTTCAAGCTTCCTTTTTTCAATTATTCGATTATATGCTTCAGGATTTCTGGAATCTTCCTGAATGTTGATCCCAAAAAATATATTGCCGTCAGTATCTAAACTAAAATATCTGAATCCTTTTATCTTTATTTTAACTTTATCTGTAATATTGATGCTTGTTGTCTAATGTATAGATGAAGTTTATTACTTTTAAACTAATTGATTTAAAGAGCATTGAATTTACTTGGTGAAATTCCATAATACATAAACAATTAATTTATAATTTCACAGACTTATGGCGCATTTTCGATATAAAATCTGTTAAATTTTAAGCCAAGTATTTTATTTTCCTTATATGTCTTGAAGACATTTTATAAAAGATTTTTTTTTATTAGAAAAGTTAGGATGGAATCACTCTCGTAGATTTTTCTGCATTTGCATTTGCTCTAATCAAACTATTTCTTGTTTTATCTTATCGAAATTTCCCAGCAATTCTTATTTCGTTTTCGAGAATTTCTAAACATTTTTTTGCCTTATCTTATAGGAATTAATTTTTCAAATTGTAGGATTTTCATCGAAAATATTTTTCTAGGAATATTTCTCTACATTTTTGACATGTGGATGAAATGTAATTTTTTTTTGTAATTCCTCATCCTCATTATTTCTAAATTTTGAGAATTTCTTAGAAAACCTAATTTGTTAGTTTTTGGTAAATGTTGATCAAAAACAAACAAAACCGTAGTATGGAATTATTAATACTACAGTTAAAGATTTGTAATTTTATAAGTTTGAAGAACAAAAAAATATTTTTCATTAGCTTTAAACTTTTCTGATCATCGCAAAATCTTTAATGTATATGATATTTTGAAACGCATTTCTATAATGGTTTTAATATTCAATGAATTAACAATTGTTTTAAGTGAAACATTCTGTATCTCAAATAAACCAGTGTGTTTTAGATTCTTCTTGAAGTATACTTTAATACCTGTCTGTTAAAGCCGAAAACATTAAAAACGTATCTTTTCAAACCTAGAAAAAACTTTGACGAATAAAGCACTAATAATCTTTCTTTTATTTGAATTGCCAAATGTACATTTCGGATACTTTGTAAATCAAATAAATGTTATTAGTGCTTTATTCGTCAAATTAATTTGATCCTCACGTAGATTCATTAATAAAACTTCTTACAAAAATTTCAATTTTCAAAAACGTCCACTTTCAAATCTTCACAGAGGCAAGAACGAGGAAATAAGAGGGAAAATAAAAACGCTGGCGTTTTTCAATCGACCAATCTCGATAGAAATTGATTTCGTTTCGCGGTTTGAAAGAATTCGGCTCGACCTTCGGAATGCTTCTTTCCTCACTGGAGCAGAACCCGTTACGTCCTCGGGCCTGGTTTCTTTTGGCGATCCCCTCGGAAATGTGCGACTTCGTTTTTTGGTGCATAACAACGATTGCCTCCCCCCCCCTCGTCGAGAGACGCGGCGTTTATAACAGTACATTGCGAATTTGGAATGTTTATTCGAAATTTCTCTTTCCTTTCCTGCGCCGACGTTTCGCCTCTCTTGTCTTGATTAATTACATCACCAGCGGTTCATAGGTCAAAATATTTTTTTTCCTTTAGAAATTTAATGATGTTTTATGAAATAAAAAAAAATTCCAAATTTATCCATAAATTACCATCAAAAGCTATGTACAATAGGTATTATTTTTAACAAAAATCAGTGAACACTTAATTGAATAATTAACTATGGTTTAACCACAAACATAGTGAATTTAATGTAAGAATGGATTACCAAGTAGTAACGGTCGCAACCATTCTTTTTATTAATAATCAAGGTCGAGGAGAATGGATAATGATATTTTAGATGATGAAAAGTTAATGTCGTAATAGTTTCGACTTCCAAAAACGTAGAGCTAAAACAAAACAATTGCTAAATTATATGGCAGGACAATATGGCGTCACTTAAACTTAAATTTAAGGTAATACAATTTCATTAGAGGATTTGAAAAGTTAGAAAAAATACCTACTTTAGTAATTACACTACACTAAAATTTCAAAATTCATCGCCAATTGACTACTGTTTGATGAACTATTATAACAAATGCCAAATTATGGCGAGAAACAAGATGGTGGCACTTTAAACGTAAATTGAAGAAAATAAAATTTCATTCCAGGATTTCAAAAGCTGCTTTAAGTAGATATGAGTAATTATGATGAAACTTTTAAAATTAAATCCAAATTAACTAGTTTTTAACATATTATAAAAACAATTGCTAAATTCAATAAATAAAAACAAATTTTTTAATGCTCCTTGAATGGCAAGATTTAAAAATTCAATTACCATGTATAATAATTTTTCTTGCATCGTTTGAAAAGGTTCCCGTCTTTTGGTGGCACTTTCTAATTTATTTTTCCCTTAATCTTATTTTAATGGTGTTTTATTAGAAACGTTTTGTACTGATATTACTACAAGCAAACACGTACTTTTAAAATGGTCAAAATCACGACCTTTATTATCACGAGCCAACTTTCCTGTCATCACAATGTGGCAATACGTCATTAACCTATGCAAGGAAAAAAAAAGTAGTTTAAGGTTTAATCGAACACAATATCGAAAGTCGTGACTACAACGGTATCCCTCCTCCATTCCATCACGCATTAAAAGCAATGCATATCAACAACCCATCGGCCTTCTGCCTCTTGTCCTAACCCGGATCTGTCGAGAGATCCGGAACGACCAGTGCTGAACCAGATTACGCATAAATAATTCATGCGTTATTAAAATTTCGGCTGGTCACATAAATCGCGTTCCCTTGATACGGCTCACAGAAGTTATTCCCAAGATTGGGCGATCAGCTGTGAATCTAGAGTGAAGAGAAAGACCGTGTGTCGCTGCTAGTCGAACGCACGAAGGTCATTCGGTAAACACTCCTACAAGAGATACCGTTAAATGCAGGCAAAGGTTGCGGCTCGCTTTTCGAACATTTCTAAATCGGAATCCAGATAATGCGCCATTGTCTCGCCTCTGGGCTAGAAAAGGAGAACCGGGTCGTGCGGCTCCGTAGTACGAAAATTGCACACACGGAATTGATGCTCGAACTTATAATTTGGATTTGTGGAAATTGTTAGTAACGGTAATAGTAATCATCTTGTGTTTATATTACCGACTATCCAAGTATTTCGATTGTAATGATTTTGAAATATTTTGGCGAAGATCTCTAACGAACAGAATTTCTAAAAATTCTTGATGGAACAAAATTACAGGGGTGGATTTTCTAAACGTTGATAAACCACTGAGGTGACATGAAGTGTCTAAAACAATCAATGTTTTCACAATAATTCAATACTAAATTTCTTCCTTATTACGTATCAGTTTTCTAAAAGAGTACCTTCTATATATTTAATTAATTGCTCACTTAACTCGTGGTTTTGAGCACTTAATTAAATATATAGTAAGTGCTAGTGAAGCAAAACTCACGATAATGTACAAAAGAAACCTCATAAAAAGAGTATTGTTTAGAAAATCTAATTCACTCCTATAGACCTGCGGTGATCTTACATTTTTTGAGTACAGCCTTAAGTAGCACCTAGAAGGTACTCGAAAAGTGTAAGATAACCGCAGGTCTATGGAGTGAATCAGAATTTTTATAACACAACTCTTTTGAAGAATTGTTGAAGAACTAGTTACTAGAAAAGTTATTAGAAAACTATAGTTGATAGAAAATTTGATAAGGAAAGATTTAAAGAAATTTCAGAAACAAGTTGTGGAATAATAAATTTACTTTTGTCTAAAAACTATGGACATTCCAAAAAGATAAATTTAGTATGAAAAAGACAAAGTTAGTTTAGCATTTAATTTAAAATTTTACAACAAAAAAGAAAACAATTGCAAACATGACAGCATTAAAAATACTATTAATTACAACAGTAAACCTTTAAATGGAAAAATTGCTGTTTATGTAATTAAAAAAAAACTATTGAAATTGCATAAAATAAATTGGGAATTAAACGAATTTAAATTGTTTTTTTTTTCGTCGAAAGTTGTATTTTCCTTTATTTTAGTTAAATGTTTTTTTTCTCTTATTTTTACATCACTTATATCTTCTAAGTGAAAATATTTTTAAAATAACAAAATTTAAATCTGCTAGAACAGTTGGAAAATAGAAAATAAAAAATTTTAAGTATTTTTTGATGTTTATTTCTTATGAAGTTTTAATAGAAGTTATTGACCAAAAAAGCATATACAACTTTCCTAGAAAAAAACTATTGAATTTCGTGTATTTCCTAATTTATTTTATGCAATTTGAGTAATTTATATCCAAAAATAAATTAAATAAAAAATTAAGTTTTCAGTTAATTTTTTTCTGTATTAATCAATTGTAATTTTAAATATTTTTTGCTGTTTATTTCTTAAGAAGTTTTAATAGAAGTTGTTGACCAAATGGGAAAGTACAACGTTCTAAGAAATAACCAATTGAAATTCGTGTATTTCCTAATTTACTTTATGCAATTTCAATAATTTATTTCCAAAAATTAATTAAATGAAATGTTAAGTTTTTAGTTAAATTTTTACTGTTTTAATCAATTGTAATTTCAAGAATTTTTTGCTGTTTATTTCTTAAGAAGTTTTAATAGAGGTTTTTGAGCAAAAGAACAAATACAACGTTCTAAAAAAAAAACAATTGAAGTTTTCAGTAAAATTTTTACTGTTTTAATGAATTATAGTAGTAGTATTAGTGTTTGGCTATCTACCACGTGGTCCTTCCGCCATGTGTCATTTGTGTATTTGTGTGTATGTGTAATCAATTATATTTTTAAGTAATTTAATTTTTTTTGGCGTAGATTTCAATTGTTTTCATTTTTGTTGTGAAATTTTAAAGCAAACGTTAAACTGTATTTAAGTCAGTTTACAACTCTTCTCATATATAATAAAAACAGTTGACAATTATAACTTCTTTTAATTAATATTTGACAATTATAACTTTTTTATTTAATTTTATTTTTTGCAAAACTTCTTAAGAAAAAAGCTTTTAGAAAAACAAACGCCTTTTTTTATTATAAAAAAGGAAGCTCCCTATTAAGATATAACTGATTTAAAAAAAATAGAAAATAAAAACTATTTCAGTCTGCTAGAACAGTTGAGAAATGAAAAACAAGTTAAACTATAAAAAAATGAATAAATAAAACCAAATTAGAAAAAAGAAACACATTTCAGTTATAACTTTTTTATTCTATTCTAAAAAAACAATTAATTATTTTTTCTTAATTTATATTTTTTCTTTTATTTTAGCAGATTTAAAATGTATTTTTTGTTATTATTTTTAGATCAGTTATAACTTTTTAGTTAAATTCTTTCTTTGTTTTTTTATAAAAAAATCGTTTGTCTTTTCAAAAGTTTTTTATTCTTTTTTCTTGGTTTTAATAGTATTTCTTTAACCAAAAATAAATCGAATACCACTTTTTAAGAAAAAAAACAAACGTGTTTTTTTATTATAAAAAAGGAATCTACTTAAGATTAAATAACTAATTTAAAAAAGTAAGAAAATAAAACCTATTTTAATCTGCTAGAACAGTTGAGAAATGAAAAAAACAAGCTGAAAACTATTAAAAATGAATAAATAAAACCAAATTAAGAAGAAAAAAAACAGTTGACAGTTGTAATTTTTTTTAATCATTTTTTTTTGAAAAACTTCTTAAAAAAGGAAACTTTCAGAAAGACAAACGTTTTTTATTATAAAAAAGAAATTTCCTTAAAAAGAAATAACTGATTTTAAAAAATAAGAAAATGAAAACCATTTAAATCTGCTAGAACAGTTGAAAAATGAAAAAAGCCAGCTAAAAGCTATAAAAAATGAATAAATAAAACAAAATTAAGAAAAAAAAAACAGTTGATTTGTTATAACTTTTTTATTCCATTCTAAAAATTTTAACTATTCATTGTTTTTTTGCTAATTTCTATTTTTTCTTTTGTTTTAGTATGCAGCTTGTATTTTTTTTTTCAACTGTTCTAGCAGATTTTAAATGTATTTTCTCTTATTATTTTTAGATCAGTTATAACTTCTTAGTGAAATTCTTTCCTTTTTTGTTAATAAAAAATCGTTTGTTTTTTCAAAAATTTTCAATTGTTTTTTTTTTTTTTAGTTTTAATGATATTTCTCTAACCAAAAAAAAAATCAAATACTACTTTCTAAGACAAAAAAACAATTGAAATTTCCATATTTTCAAAGTTTTAAATTGTCTATTTCTTTTGTTTTAGTACACAGCTTGTATTTTTTATTTTTCAACTGTTCTAGAAGATTGGAAATGTATGTTTTCTTATTATTTTTAGATCAGTTATAACTTCTTAGTGAAATTCTTATAATAAATAATATAATAATAAATATATATTAATATTTATTTCCAACAAGTTACAAAACTTTATAACGGAAATTAAACTACAAAATGTGTACAGTTTAAAAATAGGCTAATTTCTTGCAAACATTGGAGTAAAAATAAAACTTAAAAATAGCAAAAAACACATTAAAAAACACTTAAAAATCATCTAAAATTCGTTTTTTAATAAAAAAATCGTTTGTTCTTCCAAATGTTTTCAATTGTTTTTTTTTCTTAGTTTTAATAGTATTTCTTTAACCAAAAATAAATCAAATACTACTTTCCAAGAAAAAATAATTGAAATTTCCATATTTTCCAAGCTTTCAATTGTCTATTTCTTAAGAAGTTTAAATAGCATGTTTTGATCAAAAGGCAAGCAAAAACAACTTTCAACGAAAAAAACAAACAAATTTAAATTCTTGTAATCCCAATTTATTTTATGTTTTCTGAAAAAATTAAATAAACATCAAAGTTTTCTATTAAATTTTTACTGTTTTACTAAATTGTAATTTTAAGTATTTTTTGCTGTTTATTTCTTATGAAGTTTTAATAGAAGTTATTGATCTTATTTTCCAAGAAAAACAATTGAATTTCGCGTAATTCTTAATTTGTTTTATGCAATTTCAATAGTTTTATTCTAAAAAATAAATAAAAAGTTAAGTTTTCACTTATATTTTTACTGTTTTAATCAATTGTTTTTTAATTTGTTTTAAAGTATATTTTGGCGTCGTTTTCAATAGTTACAAGAAAACTGTGAGAGGTTTAAAATTTTCAACTCCTTCTTCACCAATTTTTTCAAAATTTTCTTAACACTAATCTTTTATTTTTAGAAAATTCTGAAGGAATATTGAAGAATTAGTTGCTAGAAAAGTTATGAAGACACTATAGAAGTTGAGAGAAAATTTGAGAAGGATATAAAAACAGTTGTTAGAATCAAATACTACTTTTAACAAAAAACAATTGAAATTTCCATATTTTCCAAGTTTTCAATTGTCTATTTCTTTTGTTTTAGTACACGGCTTGTATTTTTTATGTTTCAACTATTCTAGCAGATTTAAAATGTATTTTTTATTATTATTTTTAGATCAGTTATAACTTCTTAGTGAAATATTTTGTTTTTTTAAATAAAAGAGTCGTTTGTTTTTCTAAATGTTTTCAATTGTTTTCAATTGCTCATTTCTTAAGAAGTTTTCAGTTAAATTTTTACTAATCAATTGTAATTTTAAGTAGTTTTTGCTGTTTATTTCTTATGAGGTTTTAATAGAATTTATTGACCAAATGAGCAAATATAACTTTCCAAGAAAAAACAATTGAATTTCGTGTAATTCTTAATTAGATTTCTGGAATTTCAATAGTTTTTTTCCGTTGTATTTTTACTGTTTTAATCAATTGTTTTTTTAAAATTATTTTAAAGTATATTTTGGGGTCGTTTTCATTAAGAAAACTATGAGAGGTTTAAAATTTCCAACTTTTTCTTCGCCAATTTTTTCTGAATTTTCTTAACACTAATCTTTTATTTTTAGAAAATTCAGAAGGAAAATAATGAATAATTTGTTGCAAGAAAAGTTATGAGGAAACTATATTAGTTGAGAGAAAATTTGAGAAGGATATGAAAACAGTTGTTAGAATACAAAAAAAGGATTACAATTACAACCAAATTTCAAGAACTAGTTATAAGAAAATATCGAAAATGAAGAAGAAGATGTTAAAATATTATTGGTACTTTAAATAATAGAAGAAGATAATTCAGAAAAAGAAAAGAAGATGCTTCAAAATATGGCAAACATCTATACGAGGATTAAAGTTGCTAAAAAGATTCTTAGGCATGAGTTATACGAATTAATTTTTGTAATTCAAATTTGAGATTTTAATTGAATGTACTCTAAACTTAGGGAAAAACAAACGTTATTTAAAAAATGAATTTAATCAATATGACCTAGGATGAAAGACATACGGTCGATAGCCAGAAAATATATTATATTACTATCAACAATAAAGATGTATTCTCTATCGCATTATGGCCAAAAGTTAACTTTTAGTTCCTCTATATAAAATAAAGCTTAGTTATTATACCAACAACAAATATATTCAATACCAGTTCAAAAATCTTTCAACCTTCACAATCCCCCTTTTTTTTCACCTGAATTTAAATCGCTTTCTACCTTTTCGACTGAATTGAATTGCACTCTTTCCAAAATCTCCGTCTTCCTAATTCTGAGGTCAACGAACGTTCGGATCAGTCATTAGGACCGAGATGAAATTACGACCTTTTACTTTTTTGTCGGTCAAAATTCCACTAATCTTTAATTACTCGCCTCTTACTTTGCAATGAGTCACGATCTTTGAAACGGGAGGAAGCGAGACGGACTCTGCTTTATGCAAAAGAGATATAAAATAGGCAGCATGTAAATATTTACAGTTGTGCCTCGCATTCGGAATGACAGAAGGATTGTTTAAATATTTGCGATTGCGTTTAGCGTTTAACATTTTTTAAGCGTTTATTTATTTGTGTACGTACTCACTAGGAAAAATGGATTTTAAAATTCTGGTTAATAATCTGTGTTGAATAATAATCTGTAAAGGTCAAAATTATAGTTGTGTCAAAAATTAAAAAAATAAGTATCTAATGCTTGACCATTTGGAACAGCGGAGGAGAGGAGACATGGGTCTGAATGGAAGAACATTTAATGCAAGTGAATTCCGCCCTTCAGCATGCTGACAAAATTTATATTTTTTACATGTGTATACTTTTTTGTGCCAATTTTTGTTAATATTTTTTAAAAGCATGTATGATAAAGACAAATATAATATAATATATAATATAAATAGTTTAATGAAAATATCGAAAGTACTTTTATTAACTCTCTAGATTGATATATGGTAAACTATAACCATCTAGATCTAGTGAAATAATATCTGTAAATGTGTATAAGTCATTAAAAATTAAAACGTCAATGTAGTCTTATTAATGATAACAAACAAATAACAAAACTATAAAATCTCGCATATAAATCTATGAGCTCATTCAAGTAAATACGATTTATTTTTTATGTTCCTACTCGTATATGTATATTTTACATTTCCCCCGATATCATTAATACTCATTACCATGTTCACCTTCATTTTTTAAATACTTGTGTGGAAAACAATTTTTACATATCAGGAAACGCTATCGTGAAAATATTTACACGTGGATTTACAGTTCAGAAAACATGCCAGCGTTACATATTTCGTTTTATGGTTATTGATAAGAATAACAAAAAAGTAATCCATTTAAATATCAAAACATTGAATGCTTATTGAATTTCGACGATTTAATTTCTCATTAATTAAAGTCTACACTTTCCAATGGTTGTATTAATTTATTTTAAAGCAATTTTGGTGAAGAAAAACACTTGTTATGTTCCATATTATTACTTTTATTTTCAGTTTCCTGACACGTGTTTCCATGATATCTGATCACCTATAAAGGTTAAACTGAGGTAATAATAAGGAACATAACAAGTGTTTTTCTTCGCCAAAATTCTAACAAGAGAGTTGCTCAACAAGTATCAAATATTTTATTTTAAAGCGACGATGTCTGTAAAACAATCAAATTTTTAAAAATCAAATAGTGATGGATACATTTCAGTTGATGACACATTAAGACCAACTAATACGTGATTGATTTCATATATTTTTACACTTTTGTTTTATTCAATAAGAAATCTATAATAATAATCTTCTCTAAAAAGTTAAATATTGTTCTGTAAATTCCACTTTCAATCAACGCCATTTTTTCTAAGTGAATGGATTAATTTTAGTTGATGACACATAAAGATACACTAATAATTGATTGATTTTATACAGTTTTAATCCTTTGTTTTATTTGTTAAGAAATATATAACGCTATTTCTGCAAAAAAGTTTTTTTATTGTCAATTAATTTTCAGTTTCAATCAAAGTTATTTTTTATTAAATAGTGGACGAATACATTTTAGTTGATGGCACATAAAGACACACTAATAGGTGATTAATTTTATACAGTTTTATTCTTTTGTTTTATTTTTTTAAAGAATTTATAACGGTGTTAAATATCATCCATAAAATTTCATTAATCAACGTTATTTTTTAGTAAATAATAATGGATAGATTGAAGTTAGTAACATATAAAGGAACAGTAATAGTTGATTGATTTTGTATGGTTGCATTCATTTGTTTCATTTATTAAGGAAACTACAACGGTATTTTTGTAAAATAAGTGGTAATATTGTTTAGTCAGTTTCTGTTTCAATCATTGCTATTTTTAAATTAAATAATAATGGATAAATTTTAGTGAATGACACATAAAGGCACACTAATAAGGGATTAATTTTGTATACATTAATTCTTTTGTCTTATTCTTTAAGGAATATACAACAGTGTTTCTGCAAACGTAGTAAAATATTGTTAATAAAATTTCAGTTTCAATTAATTCTATTTTTTTGTTAAACAGTGATAGATTAATTTTAATTATCGAAGAATAAAGGCACATTAATAAGAAATTGATTTTGTATAATTTTAGTCTTTTGTTTCATTTGATTAAAAAATTTTAACGATGTTTCTGCAAAGAAAGCAAAATATCGTTCATCCAATTGCAGCTTCCATCAACGTAGTTTTGTTATGAATAATTATTGTTTAATTTTAATTAATAACACATTAATAAAGACTAGTAAATAATTGATTTGACATGGATTTATTCTTTTTTTTTATTCGAAAATGGTGTTTCTAGAGAAAAGTGAAATATTTTTTTACCAAATTTCTCTCTATGTTGTTTTTAATAATCAATAATAAAAATTTGCTTGTTGCATGTTGCGACGAATAAAATGCATTAATTATTGTGTTATTATTATATGTATAATTGGGGCACATAATTACATTAATATGTTAGCCTATTAGTTATGATATTGATTGGGACTTACCAATATTTCGCTTTTTCGTGTTGTATGAATTTCAATCAAATGAATAATTTATTGTTGTGTTCCTGGAATATAAAAACAAATATATAATTAGCACAACGTATTTTAATTAACAGATTAAATTCGTATATTGATAAAATACATTCATTAAAATTCTGTTAATAAATAATATCTTTCTGTAGCAATTGTACACTCTGATTGATTGATTGACTTTAATGTAACTTATCTCTTTAATTTAATAATTGCATAATTATTAAAATTGTTATTATTATTATTATTATAAGAGTTATTATTCATAATGTTTGATTTAAATAGTTTTATAACATAATAACATTTTAAAGGGTTTTCTAATAAAAATATCCGAGCTTTGACAGTTGATAGCGGCCATATTGTAGAAGCTACATCTGTCGAATTGGCTGTCATTTGTTCATTTTTTTTCCAAACCACCATGGACAGACATAGCTTTGAACAACACGTGCAAATGATAAAATTGTTTTATCAAAATGGATGTTCTGTGCGGACAACTTTGCGCACACTTCGCCCATTTTAAGGTCGCAATATTATTATCTACACCCATCCTATTTGTAGTGTGGTGGATACATTTTGGACCACTGGTTCAGTAAAAAATGAACCAACATCCATTTGGTGAAAAATGACAAGATCTATCAAAAACATCGCCGCTGTCTGTGAGAGTGTGCAGGAGAATCCGAGGCAGTCGATTTCGCGTCGCTCACAAGAACTCTACCTTTCATAGACCACAACTTGACCAATTTTACGTTGTGAATTCAATTGATCCATGAGCTAAAGGTAAACTATGGTAGACAATGACGTGTGTTGGCTGAATGGGCCCTGAAGCATTTGGAAACTGACACTAATTTTCATCAAAAATTTATCTTCAGCGATGAGGCTGCCTGAATTATATGATATAGACACCAACGACATGTGGTTTCAACAGGACGGTGCTACGTGCCACACTGCTCATGCCATACTGGATATTCCGCACGAGTGATTTAAGGGCATGGTCATTTCACGTGGATGTGATATGAACTGGACACCAAGGTCGTGAGAATAGACTTCGTTAGTTAGACTTTTCTGTGGGGTTTTCTTAAGTTGCAGGTCCTTAAATGAAACATAACCCATGTCATCGGTCAAATTCAGTCTGATTGCGCCAGCCAGAGAAGCCGCGGCGAACATACATAATGGCATCGATAGGCCTTACAAACAAATAAAAAAATCGATGATATCTCACACACACAAAGATTTAAATTTAAAGATAGGAAACGCTTAATGAAAGACCTCATAGATAAATGATAAATGATGAGGCGACTTTGATTAATCTTTCTAGAAATGTCACAGCAGTTCCGGATATTTTATTCTAGAAAACCTTACGAACCATGATGTAACGATGTTCCCTGAGAGAAATGTAAAATATTTAAACGTGTTTGTAAATAAAACTGCGCGATAAACATAAATTCCTCTAACCTATCTACGATATTATTCTAATCAATAATTATCTTTTGTGCTACTTTGTAAACTTATTTGGAAGGAGTAGATTGACGAGACAGTTGTGTCTCTTCTCCTCTCCTTTTTCATACTGGTAAGTGCTCCTTGCAGCAGTTAACCATGTAGGGTATTCATGTAACATAAGATAAAAACCCAAAGAGATATTCCCAGGGTCATTCTAAGAATATTTTTTCCTCGATGATTTTTGAAGATCAAGTTACTGCTCAAAACTCACGAGCAACTATACTTAAAAGCGCTGGTGAATCATCGAGCATAAACCACATTGCTAATGATATATCCTCCAGAAATTAAGGTGGCGTTCAATTAATCAGTTATCCAAAATTTTAACCGAAACGATGAAGCGAGTATCTCTTATTGAATGTCATTTAGCTTGATATATTAACATTTTCCAATTTTCTAATATCATTTAGGATTATTCAAGATCACTTGAAAGACATTTAAGATTATTCAAGGTCATCAAAGATTATTTACGATTATTAATTGCCTCTCAACGATAATTTAGTAATAATCAAGGTCATTCAAAGGTTATTTAAGATTTTTCAAGATTATTAAAGGTCATTTAAGTTTATTTATTGTCATGTGATTATCACCTAAGATTATTAAGATCATTAGAAGGTCGTTTATGATTATTTAATGTCATTTCATAGACACTTAAAATTATTCAAGGTCGTCAAAGGTCATTTAAGATTATTAATTATCATTCGAAGATCATTTAAGATTATTCAAGGCCATTCAAAGATCATTTAGGATTATTAAACGTAATTTATGTTTTTTTATTGTCATTTGAAGATTATTTAAGATTACTAAGTTCATTTCAAAGTTATTTAAAATTATTCAAGATCATTCGTAAGTTATTTAAGATTATTTATTGTCATTTGAAGATCTTTTGAGATTATTCAAGGTTATTCGAAGATCATTTAAGATTTTTGAAGGTTCTTCAAAGATCATTTCAGATTACTAAATGTAATTAAAGTTTATTGTCATTTGAAGATCATTTAAGATTAGTATGCAAAGTCGTTCAAAAGTCATTTAAGATTATTAAAAGTGACTTACGTTTATTTACTTTTATTCGAAAATCATTTAGGGTTATTTAGATCTTTAGAAGGTAATTTAGGATGATCCAAGATCATGCAAAGGTCATTTAAGATTATTTATTGTCATTCTGTGATAATTTAAGATCACTAAGAATCATTCAATGATCATTTAAGATTACTAAAGGTAATTTATTAATTGTCATTTGAAGATCAATTAAGATTACTAATGTCTTTAAAAAGTCATTTAAGATTATTTATTGTCATCCGACGATCATTTAAAGTCATTTGAAAGAATTGTAATATTATTCAAGGTCATTCAAAAGTCATTTAAGTATATTTATTGTTATTCGAAGATAGTTTAGGATTATTAGAGTCATCAAGTTTATTTAAGATTATCCAAGGTCATTCAAATGTCATTTAAAATTATTTATTGTCATAAAGGATTATTAGTTTTTAATTAGTTTAGATGAGTTTGTTGTATTTTTATTTATTTATTTCTTTCAATGTTGATTTATTTTGTAGTTTTTTCTAATGTACATAGGATATAAGATTATTAAAGGTCATACAAGATTATTTATTGTGATGTGTTGATCATTTAAGATCACTAAGATAATTTAAAAGAGATTTAAGATTATTTAATAAGTCATTCAAAGATCATTTAAGATGTTTTATTATCATTCGATGATCATTTAAGATTATTTAAGTTCATTCGATGATCATTTAAGATTACTGGAGATCAATCAATGAATATTTAAGATTACTAATGGTCATTTAAGTTTATAAATTTGAAAATCATTTGAGATTACCAAGGTCATTAAAAAGTAATTTAACAGTATTTATTGTCATTCAACGATCATTTAAGATTGTTCCAAGTCACTTAAATTAATTTGTAGTTCTTCGAAGATCATTTGGGGTTATTAGGCTTATTAGATTGTCATTTAAGATTATCCAAGGTCATTAAAATGTCATTTAATGATCATTTAAGATTATTCAAGGTCATCCGACGATCATTTATGATTATTTATTTCATTTAATGGTTATTTAAGATTACTAAAGATCATTTAAGGTTATTAATTGCCATTTGAAGATCGTTTAAGATTACTAATTGCCATTTGCAAACTGTAATAAAATGTGTAGAATTTAAAATTATTATAGGAATCACCCACCCACCCTACATATATTTCTTTGATTTCATTTGTTTTTGCTATTTAGAGTTTCCAAAAATTGTCTGTTGTATTAGTGTTGAATTTAAAGAAAAATTACAACGAGTGTTTTGATTTAGATTTCAATGTATATGTAGGGGGGGTGGGTGGCCACTATCCCACCCTCCAATTCCTAAATCACAAGCAACGATTTCTATAAAATTAAATTGCAAACATAACGTATTTGCACAATAAATAAAATATATAAATTTAAATATAGGAAACGCTTAATGAAAAACCTCATAGATAAATGATAAATGATGAGGCGACTTTGATTAATCTTTCTAGAAATGCCACAGCAGTTCCGGATATTTTATTCTAGAAAACCTTACGAACCATGATGTAACGATGTTTGCTGAGAGAAATGTAAAATATTTAAACGTGTTTGTAAATAAAACTGCGCGATAAACATAAATTCCTCTAACGTATCTACGATATTATTCTAATCAATAATTATCTTTTGTAAACTTATTTGGAAGGAGTAGTTTGGCGAGACAGTTGTGTCTCTTCTCCTCTCCTTTTCCATACTGGTAAGTGCTCCTTGCAGCAGTTAACCATGTAGGGTATTCATGTAACATAAGATAAAAACCCAAAGAGATATTCCCAGGGTCATTCTAAGAATATTTTTTCCTCGATGATTTTTGAAGATCAAGTTACTGCTCAAAACTCACGAGCAACTATACTTAAAGCCGCTGGTGAACCATCGAGCATAAACCACATTGCTAATGATATATCCTCCAGAAATTAAGGTGGCGTTCAATTAATTAGTTATCCAAAATTTTAACCGAAACGATGAAGCGAGTATCTCTTGTAGAGTTTTTTCTAACCCAAATGTGAATATTATAAAACATCCTTATGGCAAATCTACTATGGATGCCCTTCATAGCGTCACAACAGGCATAGAAGTTTCACTACAAGACAAGGAGATTGCATTATATATTTCCGTGGTGAAGGTGCATTTGAAACCGTGGAATATGGAATTATATGCTCACAATAAGATTGATCAAGGTCGTGCTCGAAAACAACAAGATAACTTTAGGTATAGATAGTGAATCAGAAACGGTAACCACAACACGTAGGGCGCACCCCCTGCTATGATGAAATTGTGGCGACCTTGGTCGACAAGAGTTATTGTACGCAAGGTTATGCCGTCAACATAGCAATTGTCATTCTCCCCTCATGACATCACATCTTCGCTAGCCCAAGACGACCTCAATACCATAGCAAAATGGTGTCTGAGGGAAGGCTTTAATGTCGATCTTGACAAAACTGTGATAATACATAATAAGAGAAATAATATATTAGTATTTTCTAAAATAGAGCAATGAAATAGTATGTAATAAGTAAGAAATAAAAACACACTAATATGAAAAGTCCATAACATGATTACAAACAATTACTTAAATAGATAAAATGAAACTAATAATCTTTAAATAAATGAACACATAAATATATAGGTAGATAAAATTGAAGCAGAACTAATAAAATTATTAAATTAAAATATATTTGTAAAAGGTCAACATAAAAAAATACCAAAGTTGTCCACAATTAAAATAAAATTTCAGATATTCCTCAAACGAGTAGAATGCCTGCTCTATCAAGAAGTTTTTTTATTAGTTTTAAAGGAGTTGAATTCGAGATTTTGAGTTTATTTTTTGCCGCAAGGCATTAAAAAACTTATTTCTTCAATGATTTTCTCATTTACCTCTTGGTGAAATACTTAGTTTGTTTCACTGAAACAAACCAAGTGCTTTTAATTTAATTGCCTATTATTAAAAAACTTAATTGAGAAATATCTGGAACCTGTCTGTGATTTTACTAGCCTGATTTCACTTGGAAAGACATCCAACCTGTTTCACGATAGGTCTTTTTTCACGATAAATCTTTTTTACCTAAATTGTCTAATTACAAACTTTAGTTAAACTCCATAAATATCTGCTTTCGTCTAATAAAAATTGTTAAGTTTAAATAAAAGAAAGATAATAAACAATAGCTTATCGCCGATTTGTCTTGCCGGTTCCACGTTTTCCAGAAAACAAATGTTTGGGCATTTTCTTACTAATACACCTATCAGCTTCATTTGAGTCCCATTCTACCAACTTTCTTAGCAATCGTCCTGTGTGCAATTTCTTGCGCATAGCAACATCCTTAACTATCATTTCATTTCTGGGCGTAACAAACACGCTCCTGTTTTTGCTCTCTGATCTTTGTTCAACGTCCATTCGCATTCTCTTAGTTACTGGTCCAAGAGACCGGCTCCTGCACTTCGTTTTTGTGAAATGAGCTTCATCTGTACCGCTAATGTCTACACCAAAATTCTCCATTTCACTTCGTAGTCTAGACACAGAACGATCTCTAACCTTAGCAGTACTCGTCCTAGGCATTGTCGGTATCTTACTTTGCTTGTTGATACGAGCCTCATCTTTAAGAATAGCCTTTTTATTTCTGATTTGCAGAACAAGTGCTTTGATTTCACGCATGGTCTCATCCAACTTAATTTTGGGTACCACATACATTCCAGTTTTCTCTCTAATTTCTTCTTCTTTCTCCAGCTCAGCAAGATTATCAAAAATATCTGGATCAATATAATCAGCAACATTATGACCCTCCCAGATTTCAAGAATGATATCGTATCTTTTCTCTTCCTCTCTTTCAGGAATTTCTGTGTAATGCTTGTGAAGATCCAAAATGCAATCGTCCCCTTCCTCAATCTCGATATCCCTCTCCAGTTTCCTCTTCCTCTTCTCCCCAGCAATCTCCTTTTTCTTCAAAATATTTTCAGGTATACAAGGAGGCCTGACTTTATCGTCCCTGGGTTTAGGTACAGCAACATGTAATCTGTTGAGCACACCATCATCCTTCTTAGTGCGCATTTTCTGATCCACTCTGAAACTAAGTAATATTTTACACGCTGTGGTCTTTACGTACATGACGTCCTCATCAGTAACCGTAGACATTTAAATAATCGTTGGCCCCGGCTCCTTTTCTAGATTATCAGTGATGCTCCTTTTCTCCATGCAGTTAACAATATTAATTTTCAGATTCAGATATTTTCATATTCCATACTTTTAAAAATATGGAACAAAACAAGTGTTTTACTATACCCAATCTGAAAATTTGGTTCCATCAAGAAAGTAGCATTAAAAGTGTTGAATATATCAATTTTATTAGCAACGACCAGCAACGGCTTATTTGCAAACAGTGGCCTTATTGATTCAAAAAACTTTAATTGTTCTTCAAGAGTATGTCCACATTGATCTGATAGATCCATAAAATAGAGGATACAGGCTATTAAATGTGCCAAAGCTGTAACAGCTTGCATTTCAATTACATTACTTTGATTTGCTACCTCAGATATTTACAATCGGTGTGGCCATAATACAAAGATTTGGTCGTAAAGGCGTATGATTGAACTTCAACATCAGCTCTTGTTATTTCGTTAATGAAAGATGATTTTCCAAACCACAAATAATAATCGTTCTTGTATAAGGATCATATCGATAGATGGCAAACGTGCCAAATGTTGCCTAACTGGTTCTAAATAAGTGTTTCGAGTGTTATGGTATCTTTGCGTGAGTTACATATTCATTTGGACTTCTTTTAATATGAAGTCTTTATTCTTTATTAGCTTCGCTTCTCCTGCTTGCAAAATTAAAAAAAAACTTACAAATAATACACGATATAAAAAATACAAATAATTTAGGACACAGGAGTAAGTAAGAAGTAAGTTGTAAATGTATAACGCTGACAAAGTTAATAATCATTGTTGCTTAAAGGCTGGACGACAGTCGTCTCTATAATTGTAGTGCGATAAAATCCTGATAGCTCGCATCTAAAGTCCAAAAATGCGTGAAGTATCGCAGTGTGTCCCCAAATTATAAGACCATATGTTAATTGAGACTGTACGAAACATAAATGTGCATCTCTTAACATGTCAATCGATATAGCTTATGCCAACCTACGCGATACAAATATATTGGAGCCATGTTTCTTTGCTATGCAACTCCAAGTTAATTGTCCATCCAAGTGAAGTCCTAGAAACTGTACCTCTTGTCTATCTTATTGGGTATTAATAGATAATGTCGACGTTAGGGTTGCTGATTTGGCATCTTTTATCAGAAGGCCGTTTCTAGAAAACCAATCGGAAGTTCTCAGTTTAGATTGCAAAATTTTCCGCTTGTTTTGCCAGTGGTATCGTCCGCATAAAGGCACATTTCTGTGCATTTCATGTATGCTGGTAAACCGAAATGTATATTAAAAATAAAAGCTAACCTAGGATTGAGCCTTGTGGTACACAATATGTTATTGTTGTTGGTTGTGATATGTTGTTTTTGTAAAACATACGTTGAGATCTACCAGATATGTAGGACATGAGTGGTCTGCAGCTATCAGGGTGTATATTATAACAATAGGGCTTCCGAATGAGAATCTCGTGTGACACGTAATTGACTGCCTTCGACAAATCTAAAAATTTAAAGATACATGTGGTACATTTCTCAAAATAATTTATTAAATTTTTAGTAAAGGTTATAATAGCTCAAGTATTTGAGACCAAATTTTGTTATCATTAAAAAATTTCTTGGATTTGAAGTAAGAAGCTAGTTGTTTCTGTATATTTTTTCAAATACTTTAGAAAACATTGTTAAAATATAAATGGACCTATAATTATCAATTGAATTTATAGTCCTCTTTTTATATATCGATATCAGTTTAGCATTTTTTAAAATATCGGGAAACTTTTTAGTTCTTATATACTAATTTATTAAATTTGTTAAGTGGTCAAGTATTTGGTTTATCATTCGTTTTACTACGTCAATACTTACCAAATCTCTACTACTTCAAAGGCTATTGATTACTGCAACAACCTCATAGATTCAGAAATTCAGAAATTCTGAACCTGATTAAACCAGAGTTCCTACAAACCCCGTTGATTACGTATCGCACATTGAAGTTTTTATTGACAGCCTGAATCAAATAAAAAAACCAAAAAGTAACTCTGCAATTTACACCAAAAACTGAAGCGGGCTCTAACATAGGAATACTTTTCGCAGGGAATAGAACATAATATTTATTTCTTGAATATTTTTAAAGTCCACGTGATAAGAAAAAAAAAACTAAATTTTTATCTTGAATATTATTTAATGCAACAAATGTTTAAAATGGGCACCGTTTCTTTCTTGGCAAAGTGCACATCTCTAATGTTTTTTTTTAACATTTCTGATGTGACTTGCCGTATTTCATGCCTAATACATTGCTTAAGATCGTCAATAACGTTCGGTTTTGTTAGATAGATCTTACTCTTGAGATATCCCCACAAAAAAAAGTCAATGGGACTAAAGTCCGGAGATCTCGCTGGCCATTCCATGTGACCTCTTCATTTAATCTACCTATTGGGAAAAACTTCATCTAAATATCTACGAACGATCACAGCATAATGGGGTGGAACTCCGTTCTGTTGATTCGTTCATCAGGTAAATACGGATCTAACGGATTTGAAAATAAAGTGGATAACGCTGACATGAGGTCATCTTGAAGAAACGTAAGATATATTGTTCAAGTTCAAGATTACCATCGAAAAATTCTGGTCCAAATAATCACCCATTATTTCAGTCCATACATTGACTATTTTCGGGAACTGAGTGTGAGTTTCTCGCATCTAATGAGGGTTATGGTCATCCCAATAACGACAATTTGGACGATTAAAGTCACCATGTAAGGTGACCATGTAATGCTAATAAAATCTGGTTAATAACGGATCATCATCAGAATCTTGATATGGAGATTTTTGGTTGAATACAGTATTTTAGAACTACTTTGATGGCCCACAGATTCGCAAACTTATGAAGGATGTTACTTTTAAAAACTGCATGTCTGACATGGAACTTCGAGCTTGGGAATCATACAAGGACGTCATCGAGAAGTTTCTGGGTAATGTTAGAGATGATCAATATGAGGAAATTGTTAAAACTATGCTCAAAAAGTTCATGGGACTGGGATGTAATATGAGCTTGAAGTTATACTTTCTCCAATCTCATCTTGAACATTTCCCAGAGACTCTGTGTCTTTTTCAAGACATAAAAGAGGTGGAAACGAGGTAGCAATGTCGATGGGATGTCTCCATGATGTTGGTGTTTGGTGAGAGAAAATCATCGCCAGGATTACAAACGCCGATCAACTCAGCGTTCAGAGGAGGAGAAAATAGTTTTTAAGGTATGTTAGTAATTTCTTATTTATTTTCAACTACTTTAACTGCACAATAGATATGTTATCAAGCCTATGTATATTTTTTAGAGAAATTTAATGTATTATGATTTTTACATATAATTTAATAAGTAATAAATATTTAATTCTAACATGGAAAGAAAACCTTACGTGATACGAAAAAACTGTTAACATTATTTCAATTTAGCACACCAAAATTAGATTTAGAGACCTATGAAACCTCGTGCCGAAGAATTTTTTTAATTCGCAGGCCTGTGTAAATGTAACAAAGTCTATATGTGTGCTATCAAAAGTACAAAGAAAGGACCTGGTCTAAAAGTGGAAGAAAAAGTACACTGGATAAATACATCAGGTAAAAGGCAATCTAAAATTTCCCAGTAATTACAGTCTTCACAAGATAGGTAAAGTTTAGACTTTGTGGATTAGTAGAGGAAACGGAGTTCATGGTTTACGCTGGCACCAGACTAGCCCTAACCGATGAATTAGCGATAACGTCAGAACGTATCGGGCCATAGCCTCCTAGGAAGTTAATTGACCACAGAAATTAAATTCCTGGGCATATACTACTAATAGGTATTAGTACAAAATATCTAACCAAGTCGCAGTGCTTTAAGGCTGTCTATAGCCAAACGACGGTCTCTATTCTAATCTAACTTTAACCCAGCTTTTATGTAGTACAATCTGTGACAATATATAGAGCTCACCCTGATACAACAACTGAAGACATCGAATCATACCTGCGGATATTTAAATTACTAAACAGAATGTTTCTACTATCGTGTGTATTAAATTCAATTCAATTCACGCCATCCAGAGTACTCTCGTTTAAGATTACAATTCCATTTGAGAAGTTGAAATATTTATTTAATGACTTGTGCAAAACTTACTGATATTAACATCAATACATTATTATTATTATTATTATTATTAATAGAATTAATTAGATGAGTAGAATTGAATTCGTCGGCCTCTGTTTTTTGTAAATGAAAAAGCGCACCTTTCAAGGTTTTGTCTGCTTTATTTTGACTTAGTCATTGGATTAAATGATTGTATAGCTTTTATTCTTAAGATCAAGTTGCGGACAGATTGCTAATTCTCTATTCCTCCAATAACATCACAATTGTAAAATTCGATTTTTGTAGCGTTCTTCCTTCTTGTCTCTCCTAGTGCACATCCAGTTCAGTTTTATCATACTCAAATATTTGTGCTTCTGCCACCCTTCATATATATTCTTATATCAACATTTTGTAACACATTTCTGCCTTTCATGAATTTCCAATTAATTTTTCCTTACCAATCACAACTATTATATACACTAAATATTCATTAAGTATACATTCTACACGCCTTTATCTTCTTGTTAATATTCCAAAGAAGTAAGTGACGCAGTACCTTCACTTAAGTGAGTATGCGCTCTAAACTTTAACTCGGAATAAAGCGTAAATTCCGAGTTAAAATTTAGAAATTGGAAATTCAAATGTTTAAACAAACTGTTTCAATCTCTATTTCATCTACAGGCGCAAGATAGGTATGATAGAAGTATTTTTTTCTTACTAAACCCAAATACCTGAATAATTGTAATTGATGGAATAAACAATTGATTTAAAAAAAATATTTATTTCTATAGTGTTGTTTACAGCAAATAATTATATTAGTCCTTCACATGATTGTAGATAATTTAACAAATAATTATGTCACATGTAAGTGCGCAGAAAGCTAATTATATATACTCATAGTAAGTGAATTTCCATAATATATAAGTAGGTAGAAAGAGGTGTACGATGGGTTTAACATATAATACAATTCCCCAAATTCTTTTGCAACAAAACACTATTTTTCAAATGCTACGGCTTTGCGCTACCTTGACGTGTCAGCCGTGTCAACCTGCACGATATTCATCATCTGAGTAATGCTCAGGGTTGTAGGGTGGATGAGGAAAAACAGTGAGCTCTTCTTGAATGCGAAGACTTCTGTGATGTCTGGCGTTCTCATGGAGAAGTAGAAATTCGTTTGACTTTTTCTATCTACGAAGACGCTGAAGTTGCTTTTTCTATTTTCGAAGAGTAGCACAATACACTTCAGAGTCTGATGTTTAACCATGGTGAAGGACGTCGAAGAGAATACCCCTTCAGAACCCAGAAGTCCGTAGCCATGACTTCACTAGCTAAGAGGAGTGGGTGTGGTGCCATTCCATTGATTGCCGTTTTGTTTCTGGTTCAAAGTTCAATTCAATAACAATGTTTGACCAAAAATTGTCACGATCAGCTTCATACCGATCAAGGAATTCGGCATAGATGATTCTTCTTTGCTCTTTATGGTCTTCGGCTGGACATCGGGGAACCCAGTGGGAACAAACCGGTAAACCATTGTTACAATCCAGTTGAACAGCGAAGTGTTTGATTGTGATCCGTTGATTATCTCGAATGACAGTGCTCGCACGCTCCGACATTGCATAGGTCACATCAGTCTGATCTCCAGTTTTGCTTAACCTTACAGCGATGATGATACACGCTTTGCCCAACGATTAACCATAATTTTGTCCACAGTCAGATCTCCGTAGACATTCTGCAAGGGCCTATGAATATCTGATATGCTCTGGATTCCCACGAAAAGAAACTCAATTACTATCCGTTGCTTGGAACCCACCTCCTTTACAGGCGCCATTTTAAGTGTTACTTATAGCGATGCCACCTATCGGAAATCAATGAAACTATACGAGACGAAGCAGGAATATCGAATGATGCCCATACGAAATATTCAGGTCTTTTAACCAAACGTGGCCGAGAAAAAAATATATTGCATTAATTATTGATCACCCCTCGTATAATTATTTACAATTTTATTGACAAACAACGTCGATGCAGTCTTTAAATTAAAATGGCCATCAGTACGTATTTTCGAGCAATAGTCAACGATCCGACAAATCGGATTTTAATCCGTACACTGTAATTTCCCCATCACTGGTAATTCGCACGGTCGCGGCCCAAAGCGATTACTAAACACATTCTAATCAATTGTCCGTGAACGTGTGTGAGTGTGCGTCGATGAGGGATTTTCGGAATTACGGGGTGATATAGTCAGGCAATGGGATTTAATGAAAATCCCTTTTTACTTCATCGACAAAGGCTGCTGTTATCAATAGGGAATTGATAGTTGGGGAATTTAAAATGTAGCGGATCACTTTTACGAGTAGTTAGTTTATAGATTGTTGGATTCAATTGAATAAAATAAAGTCATCGTGTTAATAGATTAAAACAGCTACACAATTGAATATATAAATTATAATTAGTGTTTAGGATATAATAAATACAATAACATTTTTATCAAATGTGTTATAAAGCTGTATTTGAATTTTTATTCGGCAAATTTTAATTACAAATTATATAATGGACACGAAGATAACAATTTGTGAGATGTGCAAATGTGATTAATTAGTTGCGATTCGGGTGTCAAATGTGAAACGGACAGAGGAGAGCTGATAGTGTTGTGTAGGTTATGGATATCAGCTGAGTGGACAGTGTTACGACCTTGCGATGTTAAACTTGGGCGATAAGGAGCGAAATTGGAAATACTGGTGATAACGCTGGCCGCGGCTCATGTAATATATTTATTTTCGCCGTTGATAATTTTTAAAAGCGCTCGTAACGCTCCAAGTGCGCACCTACCTGCCTTATCTATGGAAATTGTATTATATACGTAGACAGGTGTTTTTCTTACATTAAAATATATTTAGTTATTTAATTATTCAACGGTTTTAATGTGAATTTAAAAAAATTAATAGTGAAATCCAATAAATTACGAACCTAAACGAATTTGTTTATGGTAATAAGTACACGCGGTCGTTTAACATTCGTCATGTGAAAATATTTCAAGTCGAATGGGAACGATCGAAAAAAATCCTGCACTTAAGTGAAATCTGTGCATACCAATGATTTCCCATGGACTATTATTATTCAGAAGTATTACCCAAGGACGCAACTGGAAAAGAAAACGGTATTGTTTATTTACATACGCGTATGATTCGTTTCTTGTTGTAATAAAATCTAACAGTAATTTAGAAATTTTAACTGTGTTGTTGTATTAACTGGACTCGGTGCTCTTATATCACCATATAAGACATATTACGAGACAAGATTATTATTTCATTACGGATTACACATCTTAAATTCACTTAAGGAGATAATCTAGTATCAATTTTTTGTAGACTAGTGATTAGATTATAGATAAATAATTAAGAAATGGTTTTGTGGATGATCTCAGATATGCCTTTTGTTCTAATACTTTGATAGTTCATATACAGGGTATACACATGGCAAAAATTCAAACAATTATTCCTTGGATTATCCTAAGATTATTTTGTACTTTAATGATTTTTGGAAACCCGAAGATATAGAACGAACAAAATTTTAGTACTATGTTTACTTGTACAATTTTGTTGAATGGATGAATTTGTTTCACTGGAAGTCACAGAGTTTAAGTATATACAAGGTGGCGCAAAAGTAATGTCACAGTTTGAATTGGCTGCCATTTGGTTATAAATCAAAAAAGAAGAGCTCTGTTTTCATCAAAAATTTATTTGAAAGTGTAATATTGGTTACATTACTTAGAAAAAATTATATCACTTAAATGGCCACCTCCCGAGTTGATGCATATTTGCGCTCGTTTTGCGGCATTTTGAATTATTGCTTGCAAAACATCTAGCTCCAAATTCGCAATTTCTTCTTCAATGTTAGTTTTTAAGTCTTGCAAGGTTCGTGATTTGTTGTGGTAAACACGAGATTTAAAAAAAAACCCAAAGGAAGAAGTCTGGTGCTGTTAGATCTGGCGATCTGGACGGCCAATTCAAATCTCTAAAACGGGATATCACTCGACCAGGAAATTGGTGTCTCAAAATCTCCATAGTTACCCGAGCTGTGTGAACGGTTGCTCCATCCTGTTGAAACCAACAATGATCGAGACCCAATGCAGCAACTTGCGGCAAAAAACTCGTTTAACATCTGTCTGTAACGCTCGCCATTTACGGTTACGACGGCGCCATCGGCGTCTTCAAAAAATAAGGACCTATCACTTTTTCACTGCAAATGCCGCACCAAAGAGTCACTTTGAGAGGATGTAATCTTCTTGCTTTACATGAAGATTCTATGTGCCCTAGAAACACAAAAAAAAAACGATGACGAAATTCACGTTGCGTTAAAACAACAGACTTAAAATTTGTCAAATAAGCAGTAACAATTAATCCACGATCTTGAGGTGTGTATCGCTCCATGGTTTGTTGACAACTAATTCACTATATATCTATATCATAAATGTCAAAGCACACTGACATTTGGCGCCATCTGCAAAAATGGCAGCCAATTCAAACTATGACATTACTTTTGCGCCACATTGTATATTTAGAAGTGAGATAACTTGCCGCATGCGCAATGTTGGGGCGTGTTGCCACAGATAAATAAGTAAGGTTAGTTGAAATTTCTTCTCTTATTAGTTTTAACCCTACCTCTAGGGGTGGCGAGATAGGTTTTGTATTTTGCATTTTTAATTTTTTTAGTATCTCATCAATATATCTCTTCTGGTCCATTGTTATGTATTTCTTTTCACATTTAAAATCTATTCCCAAACAGTATTTCAGTTCACACAAGTCTTTCATATCAAATTATGTTTTCAGAATTTTCTTTACTTTATTTAATTTCTTTTCATTTGAGTAGGAAATTATTAGGTCAACAACATATATTGTGATTATAATTGCAACTCCCCCTTTCCTCAATATGTTAACACAAGGATCTGCCTGAGATGGTTCAAAACCAATGTTTCTTAGTTCACAATCTAGTCTATTATACCATTGTGGTCCTGATTGTTTTAAGCCATATAGGGCTTTTTTTAAAGCAGACAGACTTCATTTCCTTTATATTTTCTCCAACATTGCTTTTGCTTTATTGAAGATGGTTAGGTCATCTTCGGCACTTTCTTCTACCATAATCTCGGTTACATGTTTTTTCAAACAAGTCGGCACCTTAATTATGATTGTTTCGTCTAGCTCTTCGTTTAAATACGCTGTTGTCACATCCATTTGTGCCAACTTCAATCCTTTCTCTACTGACTTTGCTCTTCAAATCTGATAGAAATAATTTTGCTACTGGTGCTAATGTTTCATTATAATCAATTCCAGCTTTTTCGATAAAATCTCGTGCCACTAGTCTTGCTTTTTTTGTTTCAATGTTGTCTGATCCTATTTTTTCTTTCTAGTACCATTTATTTTACTATAGAAAAGTGTTTTTTCCTGATCTTTGCTCAAAGTAACTTCTAAGTTATATAATAAGAAAGTGAACACTGAATAAAACACTTACTATGTTTTATTCAGTGTTCATTATGAATTACCACATAGTAACGGTCGCAACCATCATTATGATTAATAAGAAAGTATTGATATTAACAGTTGACATTGCTACTTGAAGTTGTCGGTTATCAGTTGAGTTGATATTTGACAATGTTGACACATACATATATATTTACAGTTAATGTTGATGTTTTGAAAATCGTTTCTGTTGTTCGTAATTTCTGAATGATATAGTTAAAGACGTGTTAATGTTTACAATTAACATTGACAGTTAACGTTGTCAGTTGACGTTGGCATTTAAAATTCTCAGTTAATGTTTCTTTTTAGTACCATTTTGTAGTCTAAGATATTCATATCTTTGTCCTTTTTTATTATTTTCCAAGTTTCATTTTTGATATGTGTTTTAATTTCAGCTTTTATTGAAGTATGCCAAATTTCATCATTTTCATTTTCTTCACCAGGATTATTTGTATCTATGGATATCATATTTTCTTCTAAGACATCTTCTAATATATCCATATTGGCTTTTCCTTTTCTCTTTCAGGTCTCTTTTCTTTTTGAGCTACGTCCAGATTTTTATTTTCTGTTTCTTTTTCAGGTCTTCGGGTGTCTTCTTCATCAGATTGGTCGCATTCTTCGTAATGGTCACTTTCTCGTTCTTCATGTTCTCTTTCAGATGATTATTCATTTTCATCAGCGTTTTGTTCATGAGAAGGTTCGAGAGTCAGTAGAATGAATATGTGAGTATCTTTATTTTCTCCTTTTTCTTTTTGGCCAAGGAACATTCTTTTCAGAAATTTCACATCTCTTCTAATGACTATTTTATTTTGACTTACTACCCAAATCCTGTAGCCTTTGGTATTTTCTGAATACCCAAAAAAAACCTTCTGTTGCTCTTGGTGAAAACTTTTACTTGTGTCTTTTATTCAGTACAAAAACTTTTGTACCAAATCATTGAAAAAGTCTTACAGAGGGTGTGTATCCAACCCACATCTAAAAAGGGATTTTTCCGGTCGTTGCTTTTGAATGGTAATATAATTTGCAGTATGAATAGCCTTTGGCTAAAATGATTCTGATAAATTTGCTTCTAGCATCATACAATGGGCTTTTTGTACGGGGCGGACAGACGTCTTGATATACCATTTTCTTTTAGATAATCGTCAAATTCTCTGTTGTAATACTCTTTTTCGTTGTCTGTTTGCAGTATTTTTAATGGCAACAGGTATTGGATATATATTTTTTTTGGTTTGACCATTTGGGCCTGGCATAACCACTGTACCAACGGGGCCGGCTTGGATATAATTTAATAAAATAATTATGCATCATAAGAAAAATTATCTTTAAGACATAAATCCATATTATATAAAATGAGAGAACTAAACTAATATAAATTATATAAATTATATAAATAATTTATGGATCATCATGCGATATTAATTGCAATTATCCTCACGGCAAAGATAAATCTGCGCGGTTATATCAACATCGTTAATAGTAACAATTATGTTTATTAGGGTCAGCCGAAGCGATTACGGATTTAGTCGTGACTCTCAAGACTCGTCTTTATTCCGAGGAATCAAACGGTGCTAAGCCAGAATAAAGTCCATTTATATTGCTCCGGAAAATTTTTATGCATAAATATTTCTCGATTTTTCAGAAATAACCTTCAAAAAATGATACAAGCAAATAAAATAAGATAATGTAAGCTAGTAAACAACTAGAGTATGGGAAATACCGGATACCCAGTATTCTGAAAGGAAAAACCACGTTACCGTTTACTAAGTGTTGCGGATTTTACATCGCTGTGTGAAATAATATTTCGTAATTATAAGATTTAAATAGTTTTTTATGAATATTCCATTTGTTTTTTCGTATTTTCCAACATGAGCAAATATTTATATACCACATTAGCATACTAGAATAGAATCGATGATAATTATTAACGTCAATTGTCAACATTAACAGTTTTTCTTTATCATAGTTGTGAGTTGTTCGATCTTTGTTTTTTTTTTTTTGGATTTCGTGAAGAGTGTATCAATAAAAATAACAATGTTCTATCTTTTATTCACACTTTATTATGAGTTAATATTGACATTATAGTCAACATCAATAATTGACGTCAACAATTGACTTTACCAGATGATGTTGTCGGCTTAAGTTCTCATATGACTTTGACAGTTGACTTATTTATCAGTTTAACTTGATATAGTTGGGTGTTCGTTATTTATTTATATCTGCAACAATTACATTTCGCAAACACGTGGCCGTGCACGAATCAAAATATTTGCCCATTACTTCTAGGTACTGAATTATGACACAATGATAAATAACTAAACGGACGGATTAAAAGGTCGCAAACTGAATCGGAGGCATGAAAGTTTTGAGGCGGGTTTTCGCAATTATTTCGCAAGGCTGCGTCGCTTTTCTTTCAAGGCTGTATCGCCGCCGTATCCGCCCTGACATTTCAAATGTGATCTCAGAAGAATGCTACAACCGGATCAGATGCATTATTTTATTATAGAAAAAAGATTTTTCCTGATCTTTGTTGCTCGTAACCTAAAATGTAATTAAACTTGGAAAAATAAAAGTCAGATTTGAGTCAGAAGATACTGGAAAAGATGGTACTAAAAGAAAACGACTCCATTACCAGTTTGTTCTCCATGGTCGCGTTTTCCAAACGTTGCGAAAATGAAAAATAAAATGATGCCGAAACAGAAACAACAAAATAAATAAAATTACCACAGCTCTAGGGTGAGAAAAAGTCGCGCGTAGTCACAATAGAAGACTTCCAAAAACGTCTCAAAGCCATCCAGAGCGAACGGAGTCTTTCGTACCAAGACATGCTCTAGAAGAAAGGCCTTAAGAATAGGATAAAAAGAAAACCAAACAAGAGAATCGAAATGCCAAGCAGAAAATCTGAGCAGAAAAAACCGCCAAAGAGGAGGAGATCAAAACAGAGGAACCGAAACCGGTTTTTAACTGTGAGGGAAAAATGGTCTTCTAAAAATTCGACTTTTCCCACCTGGACTAGAATTAGAAGCACGAGAAGGATCCGAAAAAGATATTGCAGACTTTACAAAAGCAAACGGAGAAGCTGAGATGTAGATGTGAAAAGTTGACGTTGAAATTGGACATTGAATGTTAACAGCTACCGTCGACAAAAGAAATTAAGAGTTGACTTTTCAGTTGACGTTTACAACTAACATTGTTAATTAGAGAATATTCGCTTTTGCAAGAGTGACTTTGACAGTTAACGTTGATCATTGTAGTTGATAGATAACGTTGTCAGTTGATGATCACAGTTGACGTTGATATTTTAAGAGAACATTTTTGTTGTACGAAATTATATTTGGATTATATGGATAAGGAAGTGTATACAATTAACCTTGACAATGATTAAGAGTTAATTTTGACAGTTCAGGTGCATTTGACTTTGACATTTAACGTCAGTTAGTATGTAAAATTACAGAAAATATTGTCAATTAACAGTTGAAGCTGATATTAGACAACTGTTGTTAGCAGTAAAAATTAACAGTTGATGTTAACAGGTAGAGGTTGAGAGTTGATTTTGACAGTTGATGATGAAAGTTCCCGTCGATAGAATATCATTTCTGTTCCTCGAAGTAATTTTTCTATAATATAGATAAGAACGTGTTAACAATATCACAGTTCCTGAAAGTTGATTTTAAGAATGTGATAGTTTCTGAAAGTTGACGTTGACAAATGAGATTAAATCTTAAGGTTGAGACTCAATATTATCATTAGATGTTGAAAGTTGACGTTGATATTGAACATTGAATGCACAGCTACCGTTGACAGAAGAAATTAAGAGTTAACGTTGATAGATAATGTTAAGAGTTGACTTTACAGTTGACGTTGGCCATTCACGTTGTTAATTGGAAATTTTTCATTTGCTTGAAATAATTTTTGGATTTTATAGATAAGAAAATATTTATATTAACAATTGACATTGACAGTTATTAAGAGTGACTTTGACAGTTAACGCTGATAATTGTAGTTGATAATATATATAATATATAACGTTGTCAGTTGATAATGATAGTTGACGTTGATATGTTAACGAATCATTTTTGTTGCAAGCTAGTTGATTGACAGTTGATGTTGATAAGAAAGTGTTAACAATTCACCTTGACAATTGTTAAATGTTAAATGACTTGAACATTTAAAATCGGTTGATATTTAAAATTACAGTGAATCAACTAACAGTTGAAGTCGATATTAAACAACTGTTTTAACAGTAGACATTAACAATTAATATTAATAGATAATGTTGACAGTTGAAGTTCATAGTCGATTTTGAGAGTTGACTTTGACCTTTAATCATGACATTTAACGTTGATAGTTATAAAACCTTTTCTGTTGTTCAAAGTAATTTTTTAATAATATAGATAACATAACATAAAGTGTTGCTGAATGTTGATGTTATTAATGTGACAATTGCTGAAAGTTGATGTTAACAATGTGACAGTTTCTGAAAGTTGATGTTGAGTGTTAAACATTGGCGTTGATATTGGACATTCAATGTTAACTGCAACGGTTGACAGAAGACACTTAGAGTCTATTAAAGACAATGTGGAGTTGACTTTTTAGTTGAAGTTACCAATTAACGTTCTTGATTAGAAAATCTTTTCTTTTGCTTGAAATAATTTTTGTATTTTATAAAGAAGAATACGTTCATTTTAACAATTGACATTGACAGTTGTTAAGAGTGACTTTGACAGTTAAAGTTCATAATCGTGTACTTTAATTTTGCAGGCGTGTACTTCGTGATACATTTTCGATTTTTAAATAAAGAAAACACTTAACTATTTTATACCACTTATATTTTTATTTTCAGTTTGATATTGATTGAATAATTAGCTTGTAATTAAAACTAGTCACGAGAAATAAAAAATATAAGCGGTATAAAAAAGTTAAGTGTTTATCAAAAATTCATAACTGTGGTTAAGTAATAAGGTTGTCAGCTGATAATGATAGTTGATATTTCAAGAAGTCATTTTTGTAGCACGAATTAATTTTGGATTGATTAACAAAAGTGTTAACAATTAACGTTGACAATTGTTAAAAATTGATTTTGACAGTTCAGTAGCAATTCATGTTGACATTTAACGTAAGTTGATGTTTAAAAATACAATCAATATTGTCAATTAAAAATTGAAGTGGATATTAGATAACTGTTCTTATTATGTCAGAGTTGACCTTTACCGTTGACGATGGCAGTTAACGTTGATAGCTAGATAAACATTTCTGTTGGTCGAAATAATTTCTGAATAATATAGATAGGAAAGTATTGATATTAACTATGAGACAGTTGCTGAAGGTTGATGTTAACAATGTGACAGTTGCTGAAATTTGACATAAACAATTAACACTAATATTTAATGTCGACACTTAACGTTGTGAGAAGATGTTAAAAGTTCAAGATAAGAAAGTGTTAACAATTAACGTTGATAATTGTTAAGAGTTGACTTTGACAGCTCAGAAGCAATTGACGTTAATTAAATATTTCATGGTAGAGGCGTTTACTTCGTGGTACATCTTGAATGATTTGTAAATGAGACACAATAACTTTGTTTTACCACTATATTTTAAACAATTACAGTGACTATAGTTTCGAATATAAGCTATATAAGACTAAAAGTCTTTTGGCTTGATAGTGAATAGCTTATATTCGAAACTATAGTCACTGTAATTGTTTAAAATATAGTGGTAAATTAAAGTTATTTGGCCTCATTTACAAATTGACGTTGACATTTAACGTCAGTTGATATTTAAAATTAAAGTCAATGTTGTCAATTAACAGTTGAAGCTGATATAAGGCAACTATTGTTAACAGTAGACTGTTAATGTCTAATGATAATGATAATAGTTAATATTTACGATGATAGTTAAAATTGAGAGATATCTTTGACCGTTAACGTTGATAGTTCAAAAACCATTTCTGTTTCTCGAAGTAATTTCTGAACAGTATAGATAAGATCGTGTTGATTTAACAATGTGACAGTTGCCGAAAATTGATGTAAACAATGTGTTTTGAAAGTTAAGGTTGACACTCAACGTTTTCAGTAAATGTTAAAAGTTAACGTTGGTATTGGACATTGAATGTAACATGTAACATTTTCAGTTGAAGTTGATAATGAACGTTGTTAATTAGAAAGTCTTCTTATCTGCTTAAAATAATTTTTGGATTTATTAATAAGAGTCATATTTAGAATTACACTTGGCAGCTGTTAAAAGTTACTCTGACAGTTAACGTTAGTAATTGTAGTTGATAGATAAAGTTGTCAGTTGATGATAGTTCTTAATGTTTCAACGAATCATTGTTGTTGCAAGACAGTTGATTGACAGTTGATGTTGATAAAACAGTGTTAATAATTAATGTTGACAATTGTTAAATGTTGGCTTTGACAGTTCAGATGCAATTTTTGGTACGAAGTCCGAATGTATTCTGGCAGTAAACACAAAGTGTAGAGATGGTAATGTTGGGTTGACTCAGTTTGCCGCAGCTTGTACAATAGTAGGTATTCCGCGAATGTTTTTATTTTGATTCATTTTACTTAATTCTTCTTTAACAGTTCGGTAGAACTCCACTTGGGATGGAGTTCGGTCAAGTGAAATATTAATATTCTTAAATTTGGAATTCGACTTGAGTTCATGAGCGTCACAAATCACAGTTTTGGAAAACTCTTCATTACAAAGTAGCAGCTTAATAGGGCGACATATATTGGAATGCAGATGATTAAATTTCCCTAGACGATTTAGGATTTGCACTAGCAAAATGCACGTAATTAGTTTTTTGTCTAATTCAATCTGTTGTGCACGTGAATTACAAACTTTTTCGTCAACTCCATAAAATATTACATTATTTTTTCTCGTTCAACAATATCTTCAGCAATAGCAGTTGTTGCAGAAATCGTAGGTAGAACTGATGCTATACTTAAATTTAAATTTGACTTTAATGGTTTTGATTCCTTTGTATCCTCCTCCAAAGTTTTACAATTTTTGCACGTCCAAGTTAGACTTAGTGATATCCACACAAGTTAATTTAAATTTCATTTTGCATATGCAACAGTTGACAAACATGTGAGCGTCAGCAGTGGTATTACAACACGTACAATTATCCATATTAAAAGTGGTAACGGTCTAAATTAAATCCTACTAGTGCAACATGCAGAATAACCTTCAAATTCAAAATATAATCTGCATTAAAATTTAAATTATAATAAACAATGGAAAATCCAAGGATACTCTCTTCACACCCAGGGGTCCGTCAGAGTGACTTTAAAAGACAAACAGATGACGCTGATATTAGACCACTGTTGTTAACAGTAGACATTAACAGTTAATGTTACTAGATAATACTCACAGTTGACGATGATAAGTCGAAATTGAGTGTTGATTTTGATCTTTGATAATGACAGTGAACGTTGATGGTTAGAAAATCATTTCTGTTGCTCGAAGTAATTTTTGAATAATATAGATAAGAACGTGCTGATGTTAACAATGTCGCAGTAGCTGAAAGTTGATGTTAATACTGTGATAGTGGCCAAAAGTAGACGTTGACAATTGAAGTTAATACCTAAGGTCGACACTCAACGTTTTCAGTAGATAATATTCACAGTTAACGTTGATAGTTGAAATTAAGAGCTAACTTTGATCCCTGATGAATACTGTTAACTACAGTTAAAAAATCGTTTCTGCTGTTTGAATTTCTGAATAATATAGATAATAACGTGTGGCTGCTGACAATGTTACAGTTGCTGAAAGTTAATGTTAACACTGTGACAGTTGCTGAAAGTTGACTTTGTCAATTGAAGTTAATACTTAAGGTTAACACTCAAAGTTGTTATTGGATGTTAAAAGTTGACTTATATATTGGACATTAAATGTTAACAGCTATCTTCGGCAGAAGAAATTAAAAGTTAACTCTGATAGAGAACGTTAAGAGTTGACTTTTCAGTTGACGTTGACAACTAACGTTATTAATTAGAAAATATTCTCTTTTGCTTGAAATAATTTCTAGATTTTGTAGGTAAGATGTTAATAATTGACATTGACAGTTGTTTAGAGTGAATTTAACAGGTAAAGTTGATAATTGTAGTTGAGAGATAACGTCAGTTTTTGGATTATATGGATAAGCAAGTGTAAACAATTAACGTTAAAAATTGTTCAACTGACTTTGACTGTTCAGGAGTAATTAACGTAGACATTTTATGTCAGATTATATTTAAAATTACAATCAATATTATTATTTATAATAGTTGAAGTTGATATTAGACAACTGTTGTTAACAGTTAATGTTAATGGATAATATTAACAGTTAATTTTGATAGTCGAAATTAAGAGTTAACTTTGATCCCTGACGATTACAGTTAACAGCAGTTAGAAAATCTCGTTGATTGTCGAGGCACTTATATTTTGAAAATCCATTTTCACTTTATATAATAATAATAGTAAACTATTGATGATTTTCAACAGCGAAACACTTGTAGTGAGTAAAATAAAAAGTTGAAAATCATCAATAGTTTACTATTATTATTATATTAAGTTAGAAAATCATTTATGTTGCTTGAATTTTTGAATAATACAAATAAGAACGTGTTGATGCTGATAATGTTACAGTTGCTAAAACTTAATGTTAAAAATCGAATTTATGAATAATATAGATAAGAACCTGTCGATACCAACGATGTTACTGTTGATGAAAGTTGATTTTAACACTGTGACAGTTGCTGAAAGTTGACTTTGCCAATTGAAGTTAATACTTAAGGTCGTCACTCAAAAGTTGATGTAGATATTAGACACTTAAAGTGAACAATTAACATTGAGTAACGTTCTAGTTTCTTGAAATTTTGGATTTTATAAATAAGAAAGTGTTTATGTTAAAAATTTACATTGGCGGTTGTTAAGAATCAATAACTTTTCTTGCAATAATTATATGGATAAGAAAGTGTTAAAAGTTGTTAAAAGATCAATTGATATTTAAAATTATACTTAATGTTGTCAATGTAAATGTAAACGTTTTTTGTAAGTTGAAGTTGACTTCAATTAGACAATTTTAGTAAATATTAACATTAACAGTTAATGCTAATAAATAATGTTGACAGTTAACGTGAAGGTTGATTTTACAATGAACGATAACAGTTAACGTTAATAATCAGTTTTTTTAAACCTAAAAAGTTTTCGCAAATTGGGAGATTCTTATAAATTAGAAAAACTTCTAGAAAATTATCTGGAATTATGCTAGAAAATTTTGAAAATACTAATATTTTTAAAGAAAATTCTCACAATTTGCAAGAATAACTGCCTGTATATTTTGATAATAAAAAACTATAAGGAAGGAACGAAGACAAATTGCTGGGGTTTTTTAAGTTTGAAGAAAAATTGCCAAAAAAATAAGAGTCCTTTTATTATTATTATTTTTGAAGATACTATCAGATAAGGTAAAATAAAAGATGCAGGCAGAAAGACCTCTGGTCGATAGCCTTTTGACAGATTAATACATTAACACCTCATTAATTATTAATAATTTTAATGTAAATATGTACAAAATTTGTCAATATAACATATATTACTACTAAAATATATTTTTTAAATTGTATTTAAAACACTAACAAAATTCTTCAAAAATTTATTTTTATTTACTATATGTACAATTTACTATAATATAATAATCTTCACATAACTTATATTTGTAAATATTCTATTAATTAGAAAAAACAATTGCTAAAAAAAATAGAAGCTAAAAAAAATACGAATTAAAAGAACACTTTAAAAATATGAAAGTAAATTTTAGAATTTTAGAACATAGTTTGCTAAAAAATTTCAGCAAAGAAATTCTGTAAAATTCTTGAAAATGAAGTTAAAGTAAATTTCTAAAAGTGTGTAGATTAAATTTTCGCAATTTAGAAATAGAAATTCTTGTAAAACTGAGAAGGGTTCCGATAAAATAATATAATAAACGCTCTAGAAAATTGTTTAAATTTGTTTTAAAAAATTCTAATAAAATTAGGTAATATATTGTGAAAAATTCGTTTAAAATAGAATAAAAGTTACTAAATGCAAGTTTTTAGAATCCTCAAAAAGAATTCTCACAATTTGAAAGAAAAACTGCTTGAATATTTTGATAAGATAATATAATAGAAAGTGAAATTCTTTTTATAAAATGGAAGAAAATAGTTAAAGATTCTAAACATTTAAAGGGTGATAGTAAAAAAATAAAAATTGCAAGAAAAATGCTCGAAAATGTAAAATTTAAAAAAAATCTATGGGATTAACCAAAAAATCTTTTGTTTTGAGTTAAATTTACAAAATTCGAAAAAAAAAAATAACTCGAAGAAGAAACATTCTTGAGGATTCTAAAAATCTAAAGCAGAAATTTTACAATTTAAAAGAATTTTTTCAAAAATTGAAGATGGTTTTAGAAAATAATTTGAAAAAAATTTCATGAGATTAACCAAAAAAGTCTGAAATATAAATAAAAAGAAGTTTCTAAATTATTTTTAACCCTTAAAGTGAATTTACACAATTGTAAAAAAAGAATGCTCGAAGAAGAAAATTCTTTAGGATTCTAAAAAAACTAAAGTAGAAATTCTCACAATTTGAAAGAAAAACTGCTTTAATATTTTGATAAGATAATATAATAGAAAGTGAAATTCTTTTTATTAAAATGGAAGAAAATTGTTAAAGATTCTAAACATTTAAAGGAGGATAGTAAAAAAAAAAATAAAATTGTAAGAAGAAATGCTAGAAAATGTAAAATTTTGGAAAATAATTTGCAAAAAATTGATGAGATTAACCAAAAAATTCTTTTGTCTTGAATTAAATTATCAAAATTCGCCTGTGATTCCTGTGCTCAAAATTTAGTGTATTTCTTTATGTATTTGTATTTTAATGTATTTTGTTGGCAGGTAATCCAAAGCATTATAATAAATAATAAATAAATTATAAAATAACTCGAAGAAGAAAAATTCTTGAGGATTCTAAAAATCTAAAGAAAATAATTTGCAAAAAAATTCGATGAAATTAACCAAAAAAGTCTCAAATATAAATACGTTGAAGTTTCCGAATTATTTTTATTCCTTAAAGTAAATTTACCCAATTGTAAAAAAATGCTTGAAGAAGGAAATTCTTTAGCTTTCTAAAAAACTAAAGTAGAAATTGTTCGAAATTTTGAAATTTGGAAGTAAAGATTCTCAAAAAAACTGTGTTTATGTTGCTTTAATATTTTTTAGATAGTAGCTATAAAAAAGTATTAATGTCATTAACCAAAGAAGTTTCTGAATTACCCTTAAAGTAAATTTACACAATTGGAAAAATTGCTTGAAGAAGGAAATTCTTTAGGATTCTAAAAAACTAAAGTATAAATTGTTAGAAATTTTGAAATTTGGAAGTAGAGATTCTCAAGAAAATAGTTTATGTTGCTTTAACATTTTTTAGATAGTAACTATAAAAAAGTGTTAATGTCAATAACCTTAGCATTTAGTCAAATACTGACAACTAAAGTTAATAATTGATGTTTATAGTTAACGTTAATGTTAATGTTAAAATTTGGTGAGATTAACCAAAAAAGTCTCAAATATAAATAAAGAGAAGTTTCTGAATTATTTTTAACCCTTAAAGTAAATTTACACAATTGGAAAAAATTGTTTGAAGAAGAAAATTCTTTAGGACTCTTAAATACTAAAGTATAAATTTTGAAATTTTGAAATTTTGAAGTAGAAATTCTCAAAAAAGAAAACTTGTAGTAGCTATAAGTAAGTGTTAATATCAATAACTGACCTTAGCATTTTGTCAAATACTGACAGCTAAAGTTAATAATTGATGTGTTTATAGTTGACGTTAATATTTACGTAGACAGTTAACTTTGTCAATGTTAGGGTTGACGTTATATTATAATTTAGGTTTATTAGTACGCTGTTTTCAAACAAAATGAGATTTTTAAATGAACTTATTCTATTATATAGATGTAAAAATTCAACCGCATTTTATTTACCCTCTACGAAAATAAAGTACTTCCTGAGTGTTTGAAGAATTGGAAAGCTGGTCATGAAATCAGAACCACTAAACTTTATCCTTTGAAAGCATAAGCTTTTCTATGCAAGCTTAATTTTTTGAGATACTTAGTCTTCGTTTCTTGCCAAAAAGTCTCTGTATTTTATAAACAGATGGCAATCTGAAGAAGTTTGGACCAGACCAATGGTTTGGATGGTTGAAAGTTCATTGAAGGGCAGCCCGTATGCTCTTAATTATAGGTGTTCTCTCTTCCTAAGTTGAAATTTCGATACTAGTGCTGAACAGATGACTTATCTGTAACATTTTCTCCATACATGTTCATCAATTGACGCTGAATATCGAACGATCACATATTTCTTGCGTTGAGAAATCAAATCACAGCGCTAACTTTAAAACTTTTTGAACTTCAGAAACATCCACACAAATAGCACAGTTAATACTAGACATAACTTTTCAAACAGACAACTGAAATACAATTGATCAATTGATCATGTTAGCATACATCCAGCAGCTATTTTATTCGCCAGCGCTCCGCACGGTGCTTTCCTACTAACTCACGTACTTTTTTTAAAATAAATTAAGACATATTTTTTAAGATACTACAAATTTGTTTATGGAAAAATAAAACCACAAACATTGATATTTCTTTAAATCATTGAGAAACTATAAAAGTAAGCTATAATGTATAATCTTTCTATTGAGCAAAATAAATATAAAATTCCATGATGGCAACATAACAATCAGTGTATATATATTTTTAGACTAAAAATATGATTCATTGCTTGATATTTTATCGCTACCATACTCTATGTTTTATCTTTTGATCAGGTCAGATAAAAAGGATTTATTAATGAAAATAATTTTCATCATCTAAAAGTAGTACCACCACTAAGATATTTCACAATAATTAGCCAATAAAAATAATTAATTATTCTAGATTACCTTCACGTAACTCATCCATTAAATTAGTCAATAAATCATCATCTGACCTAGTCTAATTTTTTAAATTCTATTTTGATATTCAGAAATCTCCACCATCTAAAATGCGCATACCTATTACTCCATGTCAGCATAATAATAGCCAATAAAATAGTTTGCCATCATCTAATAATTCTAAAACTGGTCTCCAAACCAAAGTTACATCATTCCAACCAAGAATGATTAAAACGATGTAACACTTTCTTATCTGTATCATCCAGAAACTGCTTCGAGCAACAGGAACGATAATCGGCATTAACATACGACCACAAAAGAAAAATGGAACTCGTTCCCATTGTAAAATATTAGATCCGTTACAGTTGTAGCATTCTTTCGAGATCGCATTTGAAATGTCAGAGCGGATACGGCGGCGGACAGCCTTGGAAGAAAAGCGACGCAGCCTTGCTTATATATGCCAAGCGAAATAATTGCGAGAACTCGCCTCAAAACTTTCATGCCTCCGATTCCGTTTTCGACCTTTTAATCCGTCCGTTTAGTTATTTATCACCTTGTCATAATCCAGTGCCTGGAAATAATGGGCTAATATTTTGATACGTGCACGGCCACAGGTTGCGAAATGTAATTGTTGCAGATGTAAATAAATAACGGACACCCACCTAGAGATCGGATGGTCGATATCAGGTTCAGCTTGTAAATAATGGTGTAGTGTATTAACACTAGGGGGCCAATATTTACCTTTAAGGTATTATATCCATCCAGCCTTTTAGTTTTAGATTGACAATATCGACGGTAAACACACGCCGAAAATCAATACTTTGGAGATTGCATTAGACTGTAAATGACATTAATAATCGATAGGGTTAATAAGCAGCTTTGTCTTTAGTGTGCATATTTAGGCTTTAAGTATACTTTATTTTGCAAAGGATTTCAAACAATAATTATTGTTATAACTACATAATGTAAATACTAGCTTCAATAAAGATGTTTTCTATTTCTCTTTGTATCTCAACCTCATCTGTCAATATATATGTGTGTGTGTGTGTTATATATGTTATTTTACTATTGTAATATCTTTCTAATAAGTAAAAATTTGTAAACAAGCTCAATATTGCACTTGAGAATTGAGAACACCATTAAAAGACATTGTCAGTCTGTAAAGGACGCTTTCCCATATTGTCGACAGGAATGAGGGTGGGTCCGAAATTGCCAAAGGCTATTATTGCTAACTTAATACAGCATGGGATATGAAAAGCCCCAGCTTGTATACGATGGAAGCTACAGAATTATATTACGAAAATTCGGCCGACAGTAACAATGACAACCGTCATCGATTGTTATATGTATTTTTAACATAGTAATAACATATTTAAAAATAAGAAAAAACACGAAGAATAAGAAAAACTAGAACCACTATCACACGTATATTTTTGGAATTTAAATTATAAAAATTATGTATATAGTATATTTAAAAGCAAATCGATTTTTACTTTGCCTATGTAGAATATATCGGGAAAGTATTGTTTTCGTGAATGAGAATGTATATATCTCAAAAACGAATGATCAAAATATGAAAAATATTACATAACTTTTCAATTAATCTTCCGTTTTATAAAAGCATGATTTCAATAAAGTTCTTAACTTGCCAGAAAAAAATTAAAAATTTTGATATTTTTTGCCTCCTGCTAATAGACTATAAGAGTTACATGAAATTTATATAATAATAATTGTAAAGAATCAAAAATTGAGCAAATTATTAAAAATAGCTTTTTTGCGTAAAGCTCATAGTTTTCGAGAAAAAGGAAAATGGTATGAAGACAACATCACCATTTTTTTTATGTTTCTGTACAACTTTCAATGAAAACCCTTGCTGATGTTTTACTGATTGGAGGGTGGGATAGAGGCCACCCACCCACCCTACATATACATGTTAACTCTAATTGCTAATCGTTGATGATTTTGCTGCTAAAAACCGTCAAACCCTTTACGTAATAAAAAAATAAAACAAAATCAAAATTTAAGTTTACATACAAATGACTTTCTAAAGCTAATCTTATCTAATTTAGATTTAAAGTCACCCCACCCATCATGCATCAATCTTTTTAAATTTAATCACTCAAAAATGTTACCTTTTCAATTTCTTTATATTCAAAAAGTTTTGTAATTAATTTTATTGGAAACCACGAGACGATAAGGATTTAAAGTATATGTATATATGTAGGGTGGGTGGGTGGCCTCTATCCTACCCTACAATCAGTAAAACATCTTTAAAAATTATTTGAAAAATTTCTTTGAATAAATCTGTTAAAATTTGCAATAATGTTATGTTTAATAAATTTAAAAATACGAAAACATTTCGTGAATCTACAACAATGAGTCTTACTAAGACTACAAAACAAATTAATTTGAAACAAATACTTCTCTAGCTAATACTTCGACAGACATTGAATAATACAAATTAATTTGCGTGTTACAATAGTACAACTATTAAAGCAACACTAATTTGAATGAAATTATTTCTGTTGAATAAACTAATAAATGATAAAATGTACTTTAGATTGTTTAAATGTAACTATAACATGAAAAATTATGAAAAATGAATTTTAAACTGATTTCATTAAATTAAATTAGCAAAAGCAATTAAAAAATCTAGCATTCAAGTTTATAATCATCTGCAGACACGTGTTTCGAACTTTCGCTCTCTTCAGTACAGCTTTATTTTAAAATTGATTAAAATCAATTTTATAATAAAGCTGTACTGAAGAGAGCGAAAGTTCGAAACACGTGTCTGCAGATGATTATAAACTTGAATGCTAGATTTTTTAATTGCTTTTGCTAATTTAATTTAATGAAATCAGTTTAAAATTCATTTTTCATAATTTTTCATGTTATAGTTACATTTAAACAATCTAAAGTACATTTTATCATTTATTAGTTTATTCAACAGAAATAATTTCATTCAAATTAGTGTTGCTTTAATAGTTGTACTATTTGTAACACGCAAATTAATTTGTATTATTCAATGTCTGTCGAAGTATTAGCTAGAGAAGTAGTTGTTTCAAATTAATTTGTTTTGTAGTCTTAGTAAGACTCATTGTTGTAGATTCACGAAATGTTTTCGTATTTTTAAATTTATTATTTAATTTTCTACAACGAACTAAAGGATTTTATTAAATGTTATGTTTATTTACGTTTTACAATTTTTTAATTAAAACCCTCGCTTATGTTTTACTGATTGGAGGGTGGGTTAGAGGTTACTCACCCAACCTACAAATACATGATTTAATTACTAATAGCTGATGGATTCTACATCTTTTTTTTACTTTCCTTCTAAAAGAGAAAGAATTTGAAACATATTACATAACTTTTCAAACAAAAGTTAAATGGAATGAGAAACTGAACAAGTTTCAATAAAACATATTTTTCATAATGTTCTTAACATGATATTTTTTGCCCATTGCTAATAAACTATAGGAGTTACATGAAATTTTTATAACAAGTGATTGTAAAGAATACAAAATTGACAAAATTAATAAGAATAACCATTTTGGGTAAATCTCACATCATCATTTTTTGGTATTGTGAATGGAAATATCGACTATCCTCAGTTACTCCTTAAAATAAACTTTGCATCTAAGTCTGATGGTCGCAAAAGCCGTAACTTTCCGCTATTATCCATACCTTTCCACCATACCAATTATGGGTTTTCCAGCCCTCTCTTTCGCCTTATACGTACGACTAACTTACTAGTGAGGCATCCAAAGTAAGATCTGTTATGTGGTGAAGACATTTAAAAGGGCAGAGCTTCAATCTGGACGACGAACCGAATAACATTGTGAAATACTTTGTCTCGTCGCAGCCAAAGGAGTTTTGGTAACACGTAATCCTTTGGAATCGATGCGCCTATGATATATACTTTGGTATTAGGTATTATTTATTTTATCCAACATGCTAACAAAAAGTTTCTAATATTCTTACATAATAATTTTTCACAGAAATGTTGATAGCATTTAGAAAAGCTTGAATTCAAAAAATATGTGTTTTTCTATTCTTCTAGTGACAATTGCTCCAACAAGACTATGTTGATGACGATTCATTAAATATTTGTGCCCTAAAAAGTAATAGATTTAATTTATATTTACAATGGAATGGAATGAAAATATCTAGAAATTGGAAAATTGTAGCAGTTCTAGAGGGAAATACTGGAATATTTGTAACAAAGTTCGACAAAATTAGACCTCAGAGAGTATAGAATTGGTTTAAATTTCAAAGAAAGAGATCTAAATAAAGATAGTAATTATTACAGCAATTTGGAAGAACTTTTTTTAGTTCTGATGAAGCAAAACATAACACTTTAGATAATTTCAAAAAAAATAATGCAAAATTAATACTGGAAGATTGTATAAATCTAAAAAAAGAAAATGCTATTAAGTTCTAAGAAAATTCTTGAAATTTAAGAGTAAAATTGCTTCAAAGTTACGATAAAATAAAGCAAAGAATAATGGAAGATTCTTGAAAATTGAAGAACTTTTTGTTTAGGAAAATTTCAATTTTAACTAAAATTAGAGAACAAATGAAAAATTGTACAAATTTAGTAGAGAAAATACTGGAAATAAGAAATTTCTTAAAATTTTGATGAGCAGCTTTTGGAATATTTCAATAAAATAAAACATTAAAAAAACACACGGCGGAAGGACCACATGGTCGATAGCCAAAAACTACTACTACTACTAGGACATAAAATTAAAAGTTAGAAATAGATAATAATTTTAGAGGAATTAGGAAAAAAAAATTACTAAAAATATTTCAGAAATTTCTTGTATTTGCTACGTTCCTTCAAAATTGTTACACTTTTCGATAATTGGTTCTTCAATTTTAAAATTTATAATCAGTCTTTCGTTTGTTTCTTCTTAATTATTGATTGGATTGTTAAAACATGCGATTCAGATTATTAAATTATGCGAGATCCAAAGCAAACATTTTTTTTGACAGCCAAATTTTCATGGAATAGTGAATGTATGCTAGTCCCACCAATGCCCAAAGAAGCTTCGATCTCACGATAAGTAACATGGCGATCTTGCAATATCAGTTCACGCACAGCATCAATATTTTCCGGAACAATAATCAATTTTAGATGACTTTGTATGAGCGAATTACGAGTAAAATTGAATTCTGTTTACATCGATATTTAGTGGTGGTTGATAGTGCCTCATCGCAATATTGAACGTAGGTAGTTACCACTAATACCTCATTTTCACAATAAGTAACATGGAGGTCTTGCAATAAGGGTGAGTCACAGCTTGTCATTCGATATAATAATGGGGTCCCTTTCATAACTTCCCTCAATCAAGTCTCTAATGAGTAAAACACAGTTTGGCACTTTTTTCACTTATTTTATTAAATGCTAAATGTACATTTCGGTTACAATGTAACCATTATCAATAGCAAACTGTCTCTATAACAAGTCAAAAAACTAACTAAGTATTACCAAAAATTGGGGGGGGGGGGGGGTGAGAACGAAACTACGGGAATTAATGTTGTCAGTTAATTGCAATGACTATGACATTATAATTTTAACTGAAACATGGCTTTTCGAGATCATATCTAATAGTGAATTACAATTTAAAAATTATAATTTATATAGAGTTGAGCGTAGCATCTATGGTGAAGTCATGGGCGGTAGTATTTTAATAGCTGTCAAAAAGTGTTTAAAATCTGCGTTAATAATAAGTAGTAATTCCGTTGAACATTTATTTGTCTCACTATCAATTAATAAAATGAATTATGTTATTAGAGGCGTTTATATATCACCTAGCTCATCTATTGGAGATTATTTGGAACACTGTGCGGCCCTGGAAAAAATATTTGAGCAGTATGAATCAAGTAAATATTTAATTTGTGGAGATTATAATATACCTAATATAAAATGGAACTCTTCAGGCGCCATAGTCGATTCTTTTAGACCTAATCATATTAAAGCTCAGGTCATTTTGGATACATTTAGCTTTTTGAACATGGAGCAAGTCAATATCATCCCAAATGTTAGAAATGTATTTCTTGATGTATGTTTCTCAAACATAACAGACACTGACGTAATTCTTTCTAGTAATTTATTATCAAATTGTTAATAAGCTGGTAGTTGGCGCAGTTTACATACCACCGAATTCCCCTATTGATAAATATGAAGCATTTTTGCGACACAATGGAAACAAGGAAGTGACAAGGAAATTTGTTAATTCTAAACTTCTAATCTGTGGTGATTTTAATATTCCTGCAGCATTCCTGACTTTGGATTGGTACACATATCTAGCAATCCAGAACCAGCAAAATTAATTATCTCTTGTCTCGGCTATTATAATTTACTTCAGACGTAGCTGTTCCTAATGAAAATAACTTTTTCTTGGACTTAGTACATATTTGCCTCTGCTATATGCACCGTATCTAAAGCTATTAATTTAATATTGCCTATAATTGAAGTTCTCTTTTCAAAGGAATATAAGCCAAACTTGGCAAGACAATGGTGGAACAACCTCCACCAAAGATACCTTATGTGGCAGCAGTGTCATCAAAGCAAGAGTGGAAGATCATATTTTTATGAACTCGAGCCATTCAATGTGCAATCAAAATTTTTGTAAGAAAGTATTGTCATGTATGTATTTTGAATTTTATTTTGAAAGTTCAATAGATAAATAAATAGTATCTATCTATCTATAAGCCATCACCATATACCATATTGCATTACAACGATATTTACCGAAACCACCAAAGCTCTCTTTTATGATGAATTCCATCATGACTTCTCTAAGGGCAATTACTTAACAATAAACCATAATTTAGCGTCTGTTGTCTGGATTAATGTATTAGCTGGGGATAATATTAATTTTATATTAAATCAATTTTATACTGTAGTCGATGGCATCATCAATACATTTGTACCAGTTAAGCGCATCTAAGTTTCTTCATATCCTTCCTGGTTGAGTAAATAACTCATTAAAATGATAAGAAGGCCACGCACAAAAAATACAAACGTTAAATTATTGAGAAATAGATGTAATGTTCTACAACTTACGTAACTTACGTTATATAATCAAGACATAACATCAGTGAATTCAAACATTCACAACAACCAATATCATTTTTGGAATTTTGTTAGAGAGTCGGATAACCAAAATTCTTTCCCTGAGACTATGTATCTTAATGATATTACTAGCAGGAATGGTCAGGAGTGTGTAAATCTTTTTGCAAACCTTTTTTTGTCTGTATACACTCACAATATTCCTGATAGTATGTCGTTAGTCAATGAAAATTTAGTTGTATGGTACGTCACAAAGCGTGAAATTTATGAAGGTATCCAATCTATGAAATTCAGTAGCTCTTACGGTCCTGACGGTATACCATCTAGTTTTATAAAATCGTGTACTTGCACTCTCACAGTGTCATTACTATTGCTTTTTAACTCTTCTTTGAGATATAGTGGCTTTCCAGAATTATGGAAAAGAACATATCTAATATCTAAGACCAATCTTCAAATCAGTTAGAAGAGATGATATTAGTAATTACAGAGGAATTGCAATTCAGTCCTTAATTGGAAAACTCTTAGATAAGCTAATAGTCGTTAAATTAGCTTGGTCAACAAATCATATTCTAATAAATGAGCAGCATGGTTTTCGTAATGATCGATCGTCCACTTCCAACTTAATGATGTTCCAGGATTATAAAATGAGATCGTTTTGAGAATAGCTTCTCAGTTGATTCTATTTATTATGTCAAAAGCATTTTATAAAATTTGCCACGAGATTCTTTTAGTTAAATTAAATTCTTGAGGCTTTAGCCACTCTATTATATCTTGGGTAAAAAAAATTGACGTCTAACCGAAGCTAATGCTTAAAAATTAGGAAAACCAATGATGACAGAGTTTCAGTCTGTCATTTGTTTTTTGACTAGTTATAGTTTAAATGTAATTTTGAAAAATTCATTAAAAACCGTTTACAGATTTTCCTGAAAATTTAGGAAGACAATTGGGACTTGCATGTTGTGTACTCTAACCAAGTTGATTGAAGAATTCTAGGAAAACTAATGATGATACAGTTTCAGCTTGTCATTTATTTTTGACTACTTATAGTTTTAATGTATTGTTGGAAAATCCATTAAAATCCGTTAATAGATTTCCCTGAAAATTCTTGGAAATAATTGGGATTTGCATGCTGTATACTCTAACCCAGTTTTATTGTAGAATTCTAAGAAAACGAATGATGAGACATTTTTAATTTGTCATTTATTTTTTGACTCCTTATAGTTTGAATGTAATTTTGGAAAATTCATTAAAAACCGTTTAGAGATTTTCCTAAAAATTCATGGAGACAATTGGAATTTGCATGTTGTATACTCTAACAAAGTTTTATTGAAGAATTCTAGGAAAACTATGGATGAGACAGTTTCAGTTTGTAATTTGTTTTTTGACTACTTATAGTTTGAATGTATTTTTTTAATCCATTAAAATCTGTTAATAGATTTCCCTGAAAATCCATGGAAATAATTGGGATATGCATATTGTACACTAACCAAGTTTGGTTTAAGGATTCTAAGAAAACTAACGATGAGACAGTTTCAGTTTGTCATTTATTTTTTGACTACTTATAGTTTGAATGTATTTTTAAAAATTCATTAAAAACCGTTTACAGATTTGACTGAAAATTCATTGAAACAATTGGGATTTGCATGTTGTATATTTTAACCAAGTTTTATTGTAGAATTCTAGGAAAACTAATCATGAGACAGTTCAGTTTGTCATTTGTTTTTTGACTACTTATAGCTTGAATGTAATTTTGGAAAATCCATTAAATTCCGTTAACAGATTTCCCTGAAAATTCATGGAAAAAATTGGGATTTGCATGTTGTGTACTCTAACCAAGTTGATTGAAGAATTCTCTAGGAAAACTAACGATGAGATAGTTTCAGTTTGTCATTTGTTTTTTGACTACTAATAGTTTGAATGTAATTTTGGAAAATTCATTAAAAACCGTTTACAGATTTCCCTGAAAATTCATGGAAACAATTGGGACTTGCATGTTGTTTACTCAACCAAGTTTGGTTGAAGAATACTAGGAAAACTAATCATGAGACAGTTTCAGTTTGTCATTTGTTTTTTTGACTACTTATAGTTTGAATGTGTTTTTGGAAAATCCATTAAAATCTGTTAATAGATTTCCTTAAAATTCATGCAAATAATTGGAATTTGCATGTTGTGTACTTTAACCAAGTTGATTGAAGAATTCTCTAGGAAAACTAACGATGAGATAGTTTCAGTTTGTCATTTGTTTTTTGACTACTAATAGTTTGAATGAAATTTTGGAAAATTCATTAAAAATCGTTCATAGATTTTCCTGAAAATCCATGAAGACAATTGGGATTTGCATGTTGTATACTCTAATCAAGTTTGATTGAAGAATTCTAGGAAAAGTAATCACGAGACAGTTTCAGTTTGTCATTTGTTTTTTGACTACTAATAGTTTGAATGTATTTTGAAAAATTCATTAAAAACCGTTTACAGAATTTCCTGAAAAATCATAGAAATAATTGGGATTTGCATACTGTGTACTCTAATCAAGTTGATTGAAGAATTCTAGGAAAACTAATGATGAGACAGTTTCAGTTTATCATTTGTTTTTTGACTACTTATACTTTGAACCTATTTTTGGAAAATTCATTAAAATCTGTTAATAGATTTCCCTGAAAATCCATGGAAATAATTAGGATTTGCATGCTGTGTACTTTAACCAAGTTTATTGAAGAATTCTAGGAAAACTAATGATGAGACAGTTTCAGGCTGTCATTTGTTTTTTGACTACTAATAATTTGAATGTATTTTTGCAAAATTCGTTAAAAACCGTTTACAGATTTTCCTGAAAATTCATGGAAACAATTGGGATTTATATGTTGTATACTCTAACCAAGTTTGATTGAAGGAAAACTAGTCATGAGACAGTTTCAGTTTGTCATTTGTTTTTTGACTACTTATAGTATGAATGTATTTTTGGAAAATCCATTAAAATTCGTTAATAGATTTACCTGAAAATTCATGAAAATAATTGAGATTTGCATGATGAGATAGTTTCAGTTCATCATTTGTTTTTTGATTACTTATAATTTGAATGTATTTTTGGAAAATCCATTAAAATCCGTTAATAGATTTCCCTGAAAAATCATGGAAACAATTGGGATTTACATGTTGTATACTCTAACCAAGGTAATTGAAGAATTCTAGGAAAACTAACGATGAAACAGTTTCAGTTTGTCATTTGTTTTTTTGACTACTTATAGTTTGTGTGTTTTTTTTGGAAATTCCATTAAAATTCGTTAATAGATTTTCCTGAAAATTGAGACAATTGGGATTTGCATGTTGTATACTCTAACAAAGTTTTATTGAAGAATTCTAGGAAAACTAATCATGAGACAGTTTCAGTTTGTCATTTTTTTTTGACTACTTATAGTTTGAATGTAATTTTGGAAAATTCATTAAAAACCGTTTACAGATTTTCCTGAAAATTCATGGTGACAATTGGGATTTGCATATTGTGTACTCTAACCAAGTTGATTGAAGAATTCTAGGAAAACTAATGATGAGATAGTTTCAGTTTGTCATTTATTTTTTGACTACTTATAGTTTGAATGTATATTTGGAAAATCCATTAAAATCCGTTAATAGATTTTCCTGAAAATCCATGAAAACAATTGGGATTTGCATGTTGTATACTCTAACTAAGTTTGATTGAAGAATTCTAGGAAAACTAACGATGAGACAGTTTCAGTTTGTCATTTGTTTTTTGACTACTAATAGTTTGAATGTAATTTTGAAAAATTCATTAAAAACCGTTTACAGAATTTCCTGAAAAATCATGGAAATAATTGGAATTTGCATGTTGTGTACTTTAACCAAGTTGATTTGAAGAATTCTAGGAAAACTAATGATGAGACAGTTTCAGTTTATCATTTTTTTTTCACTACTTATACTTTGAACCTATTTTTGGAAAATTCATTAAAATCTGTTAATAGATTTCCCTGAAAATTCATGGAAATAATTAGGATTTGCATGCTGTGTACTTTAACCAAGTTTATTGAAGAATTCTAGGAAAACTAATGATGAGACAGTTTCAGGTTGTCATTTGTTTTTTGACTACTAATAATTTGAATGTAATTTTGCAAAATTCGTTAAAAACCGTTTACAGATTTTCCTGAAAATTCATGGAAACAATTGGGATTTGCATGTTGTGTACTTTAACCAAGTTAATTGAAGAATTCTAGGAAAACTAATGATGAGACAGTTTCAGGTTGTCATTTGTTTTTTGACTACTAATAATTTAAATGTAATTTTGCAAAATTCGTTAAAAACCGTTTACAGATTTTCCTGAAACTTCATGGAAACAATTGGGATTTGTATGTTGTATACTCTAACGAAGTTTGATTGAAGGAAAACTAATCATGAGACAGTTTCAGTTTGTCATTTGTTTTTTGACTACTTATAGTTTGAATGTAATTTTGGAAAATTCATTAAAATCTGTTAATAGATTTACCTGAAAATTCATGAAATAATTGGAATTTGCATGTTGTGTACTTTAATCAACTTGATTGAAGAATTCTAGAAAAATTAATGATGAGACAGTTACAGTTTGTCATTTGTTTTTTTGGCTACCTATAGTTTGAATGTAATTTTGGAAAATTCATTAAAATCTGTTAATAGATTTACCTGAAAATTCATGAAAATAATTGGGATTTGCATGTTGTGTACTCTAACCAAGTTGATTGAAGAACTCTAGGAAAACTAACGATGAGACAGTTTCAGTTTATCATTTGTTTTTTGACTACTTATAGTTTAAATGTATTTTTGGAAAATCCATTAAAATCCGTTAATAGATTTCCCTGAAAATTCATGGAGAAAATTGGGATTTTCATGTTGTATACTCTAACCAAGTTTTATTGAAGAATTCTAGAAAAACTAATGATGAAACAGTTTCAGTTTGTCATTTGTTTTTTGACTACTTATAGTTTAAATGTATTTTTGGAAAATCTATTAAAATCCTCTAATAGATTTCCTTGAAAATTCATGAAAATAATTGGGTTTTGCATGTTGTATACTCTAACCAAGTTTGATTGAAGAATTCTAGGAAAACTAATGATGAGACAGTTTCAGTTTATCATTTATTTTTTGACTACTTATAGTTTGAATGTATTGTTGGAAAATCGATTAAAATCCGTTAATAGTTTTCCCTGAAAATTCTTGGAAACAATTGGGATTTGCATGTTGTGTACTCTAACCAAGTTTGGTTGAAGGATTCTAGGAAAACTAACGATGAGTCAGATTCAGTTTGTCATTTGTTTTTTGACTACTTATAGTTTGAATGTATTTTTGGAAAATCCATTAAAATCCGTTAATAGATTTCCCTGAAAATTCATGGAAACAATTGGGATTTGCATGTTGTGTACTCTAACCAAGTTTATTGAAGAATTCCAGGAAAACTAATGATGAGAGAGTTTCAGTTTGTCATTTCTTTTTTGACTACTTATAGTTTGAATGTATTTTTGGAAAATTTATTAAAAACCGTTAATAGATTTTCCAGAAAATTTATGAAAATAATTGGGATTTGCATGTTGTATACTCTAATCAAGTTTTATTGTAGAATTCTAGGAAAACGAATGATGAGACAGTTTTAATTTGTCATTCACACTCTCAACGTCAATTGTTTATATCAACACGTTCTTATTTATGTAAACTAGAAACTATGAACACCAGAATAATTTTTTTTTGATAGTAATCAACGTTAACTTTTATTGTCTTCTGTTAAATCAACTGTCAATATTATCTATCAATAATAACTCACAATATCTAGTTTCAATGTCAGCTATCAACATTCAACGTCAAATATAAACATCAATTTTCAAATCAACTGACAAGCTAAGAGTCGGCGTCAATTTGCAAAGTTAACTGTCAACGTAAGTCAACTTTAACAGTTAAAATCAATTGTTAACATTAATACTTTCTAATCTATATTATCCAAAAACTATTTCTATTATAACAAAAAACTGTTCTAACTGTAAACGTTAATTGCTATCATTAATTATCAACATCATCTCATTACATAAAATGTCGACATTAAACAGTCAATATATACTGCTAACGTCGGTTGTCAATATTCAACTTCAAATATCAACGTGAATTAACAACGTTACCTATCAAGGGCAATTGACAATATCAACAATATTTTATGTGAATGTTAGTTATTAATATTCAATATTAACTCTCAACATCAACTGTAAACGTTAACTTTAAAAATTACCTCGAGTAACAGAAATGATTTATGAACTATTAACATAAACAGTCATCGTTAACTCTCAAAGTTAACTTTCAACATCAAGCATCAACATTATGTATTAACATTCACTGCCGACGTCAGCTGTTAACATTAAATGTTAAATATCAACAACAACAACAACGTTAGGTATAATCTTTAACTGTCAACTTCAACGTCAATATTCAGCGCCTGATATGAACGTTAACTGTCAGCATTATTCATCAACATTAACTACAAATATCTAGAGTCAATGTCAGCTGTTAACATTGCATGTCATATAATAACGTCAACTGCTATTATCAAGTGACAAAGTCAAATGCAAACTTCAACCATAAATATTAACTGCCAACGTCAAGTATCAACGTCAACTGTTTTCAACGTCAATTCCAAACGATCAACATCAACACTTTCTTACCATTTATATTTATTTTATATTTATATATCATTCAGAAACTATTTTAAGCGATCGAAATAATTTTATGACTGTCATTGTCAACTATTAATAAAAAATGTTAATGGCAATTTTTAAATAACATCAACTGACAAGATAAAATATTCCACAACGTAATTGTTAACAAAAGTCATATAGTAATTTAGTCATCTATCATCAGATAGATCTTACCTAATGTTTTATCTGTAGATTAAATATGGCAACTTGTTTTTTTTTTATCTCTGAATAGTTGTCTAGTCACCTAGTTGACATTTAATCTGCCATTTGTTGCTTGATTTCCACCATCCATCATCTGTCATCTGTTCTCTTATATTTATCGTCTAGAAGCTTTCATCTACCATCTATCATTTATTATCTATTAACTGTCATCTGCTATTAAGTAGTCCAAATAAAAGTGGCCTATAATGATTGAAACACTACAAGAAATTAAATAGGTTGATTGAGTTACGTGAATATCAAATTAATTTGACGAATCAAACAATAAGAAAGGAAAACAAAAAATTAACTTTATATATAAGATGTAACAAATTCTCTTCCTCTGTTATTCAGATGGTTCAATTTAAGATTAAATTAAGAGAGAATTGATAAAATACGACAATGTGATCTGTCATCTACCATATAATATTTCATAATCTGTCATCTATCATTTAGTCATTTGTCATTTATCATTTAACCACCTGACACATACCTATTATATAGTCACCCACCCTAATCATATATTTAATGAAACTTAAGCTAAAATAGTGCTTATAAAATCATTAACAACATTTAATTAATTTGTCTTTTTGTTTTTGTTAACTAAAACAGTTAGAGGGGTGAATGTACCATTATATATGTAGGGTGGGTGGCTGGCCTCTTTCCCACCCTCCAACCTATACATCATACGCAAGTGTTTTTCTGTATAGCAATTTGATTACAAGCAGATTTACGCTAGATTTTATATGTATTAATATTATTTATATAAAAAATCCCATTTATAATTTAAACCTTAAGGGTAGAATAGTGACCATCCACCCATCTCATACATTTAATGAAGCACAACAGTGCTTATAAAACTACGTTTCCCTGTCTTCAATTGCACAACGCTGAGGAAGGCAAAGAAGAAGATCATATAGCTACGGTCATATTAATGATCCTTGGGGAACCCCCGTTTTATCTTTCTTCATCAATAATAAAATAAGGTTAATTATAATAACGAAATTAAATTTTGCAAACGACAAAAACTCTAAACGTCGTTTAAAATTAAAATATTAATTACCCATTATTAATAGAAAGTATTTTTTTGCCGTGCAAGGTTGTTCGCGTAATAATAATTTGGGCTAACACCCGAGGCGGTGCCGGCTCTAACTCCTTCTGATATCGCGTGTTCGTGACGTTCTGACTGCCAATCGAATATCTTTCTCGCCTCCCGGGCAACAAATTCTAGACATTTTGCATAGCAATCCGGTTAATTGGTAAATTTCGGAATGTCACCGTGCGCGCTCGGTTTATCAAACCACCGGCTCATAATGCCGTAATGCGAGGTAATATATTTCGAGACGTTATCGGGAAATTGTTAAATAACGACCACGTTTTCGGATTGTTTAATGACTGCACGGTACTCGTTTGCACGCAGTTATCATTAGTATTTTTTTTTTGGGTTAGTAATAGCCGTGAAATTTTATGGTGAAGGCGAGAATGGCTTTCTTTTATTGGAGTTTATTCGGAAATCTAAAATACATTCAGATAATAACCATAGATGTAATCAATCAAATTCTAATTAGCAATTGTTTTTGCTATAGTGAGAGCGTTTTTTAACTTTATTTCGACAATGGAATTAACATTGTTTGAATTATCTGATTTAGATCAAGTATGCGCCGTTTCATAATAGCTCATTTTACAAGCCTCTCTTAAAGCAATTTTGGACCATTAGAAGATCTTGCAAATGATCTTTTATGCGATAGAACCTTCCATTCGGAGTTTCTAGGGTGTTGTTAATGCTGTGTTGGGTCTAGTATTATCTTGATGAAATATAATACCTTTACAATTGGACAATTCTGGCCGTTTTTAGTCGATTGCTTACTTCAATCTGGCCAGTTGTTGATTGTAGAGATCCAAAATGAGTGTGTGAACTGATGGGAGCAGCTCATAGTGGAGTATTCCTTTCCAATCCTACCAAACAAAGAGCAAATCTTTTTGGGAGCTAATTCGGGCTTGGAAATTGTTTGGACCTACTCACAATGGTTGGACACGATCTTTTACGGCTGTTAACATGTGACCAATCAACACCAGACGCCAAACGCTTCAAAAGTAGTACTATTTCGTTACGATTATTTAGGGGTCTATTTGATCCAATAGGTTCTCTTGCATCAATGGCACATATACAAAAAGCTTCTTCTTAAGACTAACCTAAAGCAAATGATTTCAAACGGTTTTCTGGCTAATCTTTAGTGCCTAGGCAATACAATAAGTGCTCATTTATCCGTTTGACTGGACGATTTCCATGATTTCATCGACATATTCGACCATTAGCCTACCAGAGCATGTCGCATCTTCAAACATAATTTTTGTTCGGAAAAATAAGTGTTGGAGAGTGTATTTTTCGAAAAAGCATTGGTCGAAAACAATTCTTGCTAAATGTATAATAATGTTTCTATTGATAATTCATTTCAAACAGAATTTCCAGATGATTTACCCAAATCGAGAATGTTCAATTGAATGCACCGGTTGAAAGTGTATTCACTCACAGAAACACCACGCTGTCACATTGATTGTAATCGTTACAACGTTGCGTAATTACGTATTAATTTCAATGCAGCCTAGCATTTGCCAGACCTCACGAATAGCTGTTATAACACCTAACCGAATGCAATTCACGCGCACTGGAAATAAATCACATCTTTTGTGTGCCGAGCATTTAACTGTATTACTGATACACAACGGAATTCCCGCGAAATAGGTCAAGCAATTTTCAGCCAGCGTGCAGAACTTAATTATTTTAATTTGCAACCAACCAGCCGATGGGGAAAGACGGGGAGAGAGAGAGAGGAACAGAGAGAGCGACTTGTTTGATACCGAAACGGCCTTCGCTGAAAATTCCGATCGTTATCATTAATAACAATGGATTTATCGAATGTTTATATACATATATAAAAAAAAAGTGAAGTCTAGTCCACTCGCTGGATGGATGGGTGAACAATTGGGACGGCACCACGCTGTGTTAATTATCAAACAAATTGTCGCTGATGCTAATAACAAAAAAAGCTAATTTTATATCATGAATCTACATTATTTTAAATTGCAAATTAAAAATGTTTCATGTAGGCTTAATTAACTTATCTATTTATAATTATGAGATATTTAATTTTCTTCTATCTGATAAATTCTCTAATAATTTTCTCTTATAACAATTATCTTCTAAAAAATTCAAATATCTGATAATATAATTTTAGGTTTTTTTCATTAGTTGTTGAATGACCTTGAATGATCATTGAATAACAAATACTTTAAAGCTTATATACATCCTTGTATACATTTTTAAATGATCCTGATTTCATTGGATGACCTGAAATGTTCTGTTGAATGACCTTAAATAATTTTTGGATGACCCTTAAAAATCTTGGATGACTCTTAGATAAACTTCAATTATGTATGCTTTTGAATGGTTAGCTTATAGCCTTGAATAACGTGATCGTTTAGTGATTTAAAATAACATTAAATTAGATGATCTTAATTCATTTTTGGATGACCCTAATGATCCTTAAAGATAATTTAGTGCTTTATAACCTTGAATTATTAGAAATGGCTTTGAATTATAGTTTGGTGATCTTTAAAAACCTTAAATTGTTTGAATAATTAATGAAATAACCTGTAATAATGGTTAAATGCTTTTTGAAAAACCCTAGTTGATCTTGAATGACTCATAATAATTTCTAAAGCTTTTGAATGGTGGTTTTAGCTTTAAATTCTTGAATTAGATGATCTTCAATGATGGTTTAGTGCTTTTGAATAATCGTTTTACAACCCTCCATGTCATAACCGCTTGATGACCTAGTATGACATAGAGTTAATTCAATGACCTATATTAACTGTTGAAAGATCTTAAGTAATCAGAAATAACTATTAGATGCTCTTTAATAATCATCATTTAAGTATCATTCAGTAAATTTTATAATCTTGAATTACCTAATTGTAGTATTTAGATGACTTTAGCATTAAATAAATGTTGAATGATCTTCAGTAGTTATTTATGACCTAAAACAACTTGTGGATGTCGTAACTGTTTGATGACCTAGTATCTTGGAGATTTTTGTTGGATGACCTTAAGGAACCTTGAATAAGATCTTAAATAATCCTGACTAACCATTAAAGATGATCTTAAATAATCTTGATGGACTATTTAATACATTTTATAATCTTGAATGACATAAGTTGTAGTCAGATGACATAAGCTTTAAATAATGATCATCAATAGTTATTTATGACCTAAATTAACTTTTAGATGTAATAACCGTTTGATCACCTTAAGGAACCTTGAATATTAGATGATCTTCGACATTCTTGAAGGATTGTTTAGTACATTTTACAATCTTGAACAACATAATTTGTAGTTAGATGACATCAAATTTAAATAAATGTTGATTGATCTTCAACTGTTATTGATGACCTAGAACAATTGTGGAAAAACCTTTTTTGCTGATGAATTGTAATAATTAAATGATATGAAATAAGTGTGAATAAATCTTAAATAATTTTGAATCAACAATCGAATGGCTCATAATGACTGTTGGATGACCCTGAATGATCTTTGGATGATCCTAATTAATCTTGAATGACATAATCATTGGAGAACATTGAACGATTGTTTAATGACCTCGCATGATTTTGAATTCTCGTTGGATGATAGAGACTTTAATGAACAAATTTTAAATAATCTGGATGATTAACAATGATTGCTAAAGGAACTCAAAGGAGTTTTGTATAAGCCTAAATAATCTTGAATGACTCTTTAATAACATTGAATGGTTGTCTTATAACCTTGAATTACGTGATCGTTAGATGGCTTTAAATAACCCTAAGTGACCATTAGATAATCTTAAATAATCTTGACGAATAATTCAGTGCTTTTAAAAGAATAAATCGCTTGTTGAATGATTTTGAATTGTTGCAGGATGACTTTAAAGAAGCTTGAATAATTGTTTAATGAACTTGAAATTTTAATAAAATAATCAATAATGAGTAATGAATGGCCTTGAGAGATATTTAGATGACTATTAAATAATGTTATTGAATATTTATTTTTTTAATGGTAGTCTTAACTTTGAATGACACGATCATTGGATAACTTCAAAAATAACCTTGACGAGATGATCTTTAATAATGGTTTGGATAATCTTAAGTAATCCCGAACGATCATTTGATGACCTAGTAGGACTTAGAGTTTTCAATGGATGACCTTAAGGAACCTATTCAATCACTTTGAATTATGTTGAATAGTGGTTTTAGCCTTGAATGACAAAAACGTTGAATAACTTGATAAAGAGGTAATAAATAATTTTGATGAACGATCGGATGATCTTAAATAATCTTGCAGGATCATTCAGTACTTTTGAATGATCATTTTATAACCTTGGATATTATAAGCGTAGATTGTTTTCAAATGACTTCTGAGTTTTCGTTAGATGACTTTAATGATATTGATGACCTAAAATAACTCTTAAATGACCTTGAATGAAATTGAATTGTCGTTGATGATAGAGACCTTAAGAATCCTTGAATAAATTTCAATTAATCGGGGTCAACAATGACTGTTAAATTAACTCGAATGATCTTAACAATCTTGGATGACTTTAAAAATCTTGAATGGCTTTTTTATAATCTTAAATGACGTACTCGTCAGATGACTTTAAATAACTTTAAATGAGATTATCTTAATTGATGGTTAGATAATCTTAACTAATCTTGACAAATAATTAAATAATTCGGTTCTTTTAAATGACCTTGAGTGAAACGCTTGTTGTATTTTTGTTGGATGACCTTGAGGAACCTTGAATAAATGTTTAATGGTTTTCTATTATTAATAAAATAATCTGTAATGAATGTTGAATGGCCTTGAACAATCTTTAAATGACTATTAGATAATATTCAATGACTAAATTCTTTTGAATGGTAGTCTTAACCTTGAAGATCGTTGGATAGCTTTAAAAATAACCTTGAATAGATGATCTTGAATAATGAATACTCTTAAGTAATCTTGAACGAATATTCAATTCCTTTTAAATGATCGTTTTATAATTTTTAATATCATGACTATAAGATGACCTAGGAACCTTAAATGACTATTGGATGATCTTAAATATTCTTGAAGTACCATTCAGTGTTTTGTATGATCATTTTTTAATCTTGAATTTCATGATCGTTCGATTATATCGAATGACTTGTGAATTGTCATTGAATGACAATAATTAACTTTGATATAATGATTATAGGATGGCATAGGAACCTTAAATGACTATTGGATTATTAAATATTCTTGAAGGACAACTCAGTGTGTTTGTATGATCATTTTATAACCTTGAATTTCATTATCGTTCGATTATATCGAATGACTTGTGAATTTTCATTGAGGGACAATAATAAACTTTGAAACAAATATTAAAATCAAATAACTTTTGAATGATCTTGAATGATCAGTAGATGACATGAAAAAAATATTGATTAATATTTGTCATTGAATGACAATAATTAACTTTGATATCATGATTATAGGATGACCTAGGAACCTTAAATGACAATTATTAAATATTCTTGAAGGACAATTTAATATGTTTGTATCATCATTTTATAACCTTGAATTTCATGATCGTTCGATTATATCGAATAACTTGTGAATTGTCATTAAATGACAATAATTAACTTTGAAAAAATATTAAAATCAAATAACTTTTAAATGATCTTGAATGATCAGTAGATGATATTAAATAATCTTAGAAGATTTTGAATTGTCGTTGGATGGCATTAAGGAATCTTGATGACCTCACATGGCTTCGAATTATCGTTGAACAATAAAGATCTTAAGAATCCTGGAATAAATTTTAAATAATCCTGATTCACTATTAAAAGTCTTACAATGACTGTCAAATAATCTTGAATTATATTTGTATGAGCCTAAATCATATTTAGTGATTCTTCAATATCCTTTCAAATCAAATCAAATCAAATATTCTTTATTTCAAGAGCGTCAGGTTTCGATATGAATTATATTTAAACTATGGTTTTGGTTATAACCTAAAATGACGTAGTCAATTTATCACTTGAAGTAACGTTGAATCAGATAATCCTAATTGATCTTTGTATGATCCTAAATACTCTTGACAAATCACTCAGTGCTTTCAAATGGTAATTTTAAAATCTTGAATCAAATACTCAATGAGTGACCTCGAATGATTTCTAATAGTCGTTAAATTACCTTAAGGAAACCTAAATAAATGAATGATTTATGACTCTATTTGAATTTCAATGACTATTAGATAATCTTCAATTACTTTGAATCCTTTTGAAAAGTGGTCTTAACCTTAAATGACAAGAACGTTGGATAACTTTGAAAATAACCTTGAATTAGATGAACTTAATTGATGTTTCTTAAGCAATTTTGAAGGACCATTCAATTCTTTTATATGATTATTTTATAACCTTCACTAGATAGAGAGAGAGATAGAGATAGAGATCTTGACGAATCACACAGTGCTTTTCAATTGTCATTTTATAATCTTGAATAAAATACTTTATGAGTGACCTCAAATGATTTCTAAAACTAGTTAAAAGACCTTAAGTAAACTTGATTAAATGGTTAATGATCCTGAATTATCAATGGGATGGCTTATGATGACTGCTGAATGACCTTGAATGATATGTTTATGACCCTATTTAAATTTCAATGACTATTTAATAATCTTCAAACACTTTGATTTTTTTTAATAAAACGTCGAATAACTTTGAAATTAACCTTAAATTAAATGATATTAATTGATGTTTAGATAATCTTAAGTGATTTTAAAGGAACATTCGATTCTTTTATATGATCATTTCATGACAATTGAATGGACTAAAATAACTGATGAAGAGATTTTAAATAATTTTTATGAACTATCGGATGATCTTAAATAATCCTGCAGAATCATTCAGTACTTTTGAATGATCATTTTATAACCTTCAATATTATAAGCGTAGATTTATTTCAAATGACTTGTGAGTTTTCATTATATGACTTTAATTATCTTGAGTAATTATTCATGACCTAAATTAACTCTTAAATGACCTTGAATGACTTTGCATTGTTGTTGAATGATAAAGAACTTAAGAATCATTGAATAAATTTCAATTAATCGGGATGACCAACATTGACTGTTAAATGAACTCGAATTATCTTAATAATCTTGGATGACTCTTTAATAACCTTGAATTAAATGATCTTAATTGATTTTTTTTAGGTAATTTCGAACCATTCAATTCTTTCATATGATATATAACTTTGAGTATCATGACCTAGAACGACTTAGAGTTGTCGCTGAATACTTTTAAGGAACCTACAATAAAAGTTAAATGACCTAATTTACTGATGAGATCTTAAACAATCTTGAAAGATCATTTAGTTCTATTCAATGATCATTTTATAGTTTTGAATGTCATAAGCGCTGGATGACATCAAATGACTTGTTGAGAGTTGTCATTAGATGACACTAAAGAACTCTGAATAAATATTAAATGATCTTGAATGATTATTGATGGGCTTGTATAACTTTTGAGTGATATTGAATGGTCATTGAATGATTTTCCATGAATAATATTAATAATCTTGATAGACTATGAGCTGTCATTTGGTGACCTTAAGGATAATAACTGATGAATGACTTTTAATGATCTTTGCATGACAATAAATAACTCTTAAATAACCTTGAATGCTTTTAATTAGTTTGTCTAATTACTTCGAATGATCTTGAATGATCATTGGATATCAAGACTATTTGATTATTAAATGATATTAAGATATTAATTATTACATGATATTAAAATATCAATTTTAAATAATATTAAGATACTAAATAATAATAATGTAGTAATGGAAAAAAGAAAGCAACATATTGTGGAAATATAGACAAAAGTACATCTTTATGATAACATATCCTGTATATTTTACTTGGATTTAAAAATGTTAACGAATTTCTCGTCGCCCGAATAGAATTTCCATTGATCACATAAAAGTTCAGCTAAATAAATATTAATAGTCTTGTGCAAACAGAATCTGCTGATTATGAGCATAATGAGGGAATTTGCATAGAAAACACACAGTTTCCGGGGTGGATCGCTCCGGGACGGCTCCGGCTCCAGATCTACTTTAATTAAGTCCGTCTGTGCCGGAGTTTAATCAAAACTTGGACTCGTGGCACAGTGAAACTCGCCGTCGATGTAACCCATTCTAAAATTTCCACGCGTAAATGCAATCAATTGATTAGAAAGTTATTTTAACATATTTAGTTTTATTATTATATTTTTGTATCTGAGCTCATTACCATAACTGCAAATTAATTTTAATAATAAATTTCAGGCTGAAAGATCTACGATCGATAGCCAAGAAGAGATTATAATTATTATATCGTAATACAATCTTCAATAAATATGTTTATCGCTGTAATAAATTTAATTATAATAATTGTTTTATAACTAGTGAATGTTAGATCATTCAAATAAACTTGAGAAAAATTCATAATTATATTTAGGATTTTAAGATTGTAAATTGGCATCAATTAATAATTCCATTTTCACGGTTCAAGTGACGAAGCCGACGTCAGTGAGGTCAAAAATACAGTTTGGCCTCAGCGTTTTCAATTCATAATCACTGAAACGTATATTCAGCGAATATATTTTAATCTATCTCCGCTCATTCATTCTTTGAAAACTCGTGGCGGATTTGACGAAATTGTAATTTTGATAAATTAAATTGAGCGAAGTCGGTCGTTTATCATTTTTGATAGGAACGAAAGGCATTTTTTATTTAATTTTTGAAAATTAATAGTTTATTGAGTGTTTTAAAAGCAATGAATTAATTTTATAATCTGAAATTAAGATTAAAATGCGAAAACGTATAATTTCTACAAAACCTAAAAATAAGGTTAAGAAAATGGCTATGATTATATTGTTAATTGCGAATTATTTTTAATAGTGTTGAACGATATTATTTTTACTTAATTTATACTTCTATTGACCCAATATTTCACTATAAACGTTTTCTGGTCAATAATAATTAAAACGAAAAATAAAAGATAACCTTTTACAGTATTTCCATTCAATCCACTATCTCGTAATTGTATTACAAATGTATTACTTTATTTTCTAACATAATTCTATTACATAATATGTCAATAAAAATATTAACAATTAATATTAATAACTGTAAACATAAATTAAACTTTCAGTAGGATATGAGAAGTAATTTTACTTTATTTTCATAACGAATTAAAATATAAAAGTGGTAAAAACTTACAATTCACTTCCAAAAGGCTAATTATATTGAGCCCAAAAACATTGAGCTGACCAATCGTCCATACCTGAAAACACAAATAAATAAAGTTAATAACGTATAAATAAAGTAAATAAATTATCGCCTTATCACATTATTACAAAAAAATGTCGAATGATAAATTAGAATTATTAAAATATTTATTACTCACACTTGACGACGAATGATAAATGTCAATTATCAAATATAAAATAATAGGGTTATAGAAAAATAAAATGACAAACAAGATATGACAATTATAGGAGTATACAACAAACATGAAATGAATAATAAAGAATGACAATTGAAAAATTGTAGTTGTCAAATTATAAATATCAAATCACAAATGATGTTTAACATCACATTGGAAAATTAAATTAAAGTAAAGATTATGAAACGATGAATAAGAAACAAAAATGTCAATTGACAAATTATATTTATTTTCACAGAATTGCAGGAATAATATGACGAATGACAAATGATAATTATTAAATTGTTTAATAACTAGATTAAATAAAAATAACAATTGACAAATGACAAATAAAATTTTTCTTGATAGGTTTATGGTAAAAAAATACGAAAAATAAGTGACAATTATCAAAAGATAAACAATAAATAACAAATCATACATAAAAATAATGACAATTGACAAATGACACTTGCTATATTAGCGCTATAGGAATCTTAAATAACAAACGTCAATTTTGAAATAATAAATAACAAATAAAAAATGACAATTTATAATTGAGAAATAATAATCATGATAAATAATTTTCTCAATTATCCAATGTGATTTTTGTCATAGAAAAGTAAAATGACAAATGATAACAATTGACAATGATATTTGTTATTATAGGATTACAGAAGAAGAAATACCAACTGACAAATGACAATTATTAAAATGTGACATTGTTTCAGACGATAAAGAATGACAAATGACAACTATTAAATCAATAATAATAAATATTAAGTATAATAACAAATTTATAGAAAAGTAAAATAACAAACAACAAATGACAATTATCAAAAGATATACAATTAGCAAGAAATGATAAATAAAAAATAATGACAATTGACAAATAACAAATGGGATTGTTCTGATTGGTTTACAAAAACCAAATATCTATTGACAAATAAAAATTATCAATAACAAATAAAAAATAGACAATTGACAAATCAAAAAACATTTTTAACATCATATGGGAAAATAAAATTAAAAATGACAAATAACAATGATCAAACAATGAATAACAAATAAAAACGTCAATTGACAAATGATAGCTTTATCCACAGCATACAGATAAAGAAATGGCATAACGAATAACAAATGACAATTATTTAATTGTTTAACAGTTACAGTTGACAACGATTGACGAATGACAATTATCAAATGATAAATATTAAATAAAAATAACAATTGACAAACGGTAAATAAAATTATTTTTGATAAGGTTATAGTAAAATAAAATGTATACAAACAAATTACAATTATCAAAAGATAAACAATAAGTAAAAAATTATTGACAATTGACAAATGACATTTACTATATTAACATTATAGAAAAGCAAATGACAATTATCAAATTATAAATAACAAATTTAAAGACAATTAACATTATAGAAAAAGAAATGTTAAATGACAAATGACAATTATCAAATTATAAATAACAAATTTAAAGACAATGTTTATTATGATATAGAAAAATAGAATGACAAATGACAATTATCAAATGACAAATAACAAGCAGAAATTAGAATTGGCAAATGATGTTTGTTATCATAGGGTTAAAGAAAAAAATGACGACCGACAAATGACAATTATTAAAATGTCAATTTTACATTTTAAAAACTGTCATTTGAGAGTCGTCATTTTTTTAGACGACGAGGAAAGAAAATTGACAATTATCAATTGATAAATATTAAGTAAAATGAAAAATTTCAAACAATATGGTTTTAGAAAAGTTAAATAACAAAACAAGTGAACATTATCAAAGGATACAAATTAATAAGAAATGATAAATACAACGTAATGATAAATAACAAATGGCATTTGTTATGACAGGATTACAGAAATGAAATGTCAAATGACAAATGGTAATTATGAAATTATAAATAACAAATAAAAATTGACTATTGAGAAATCGCAAAAAATGTTTATCAATTAAAAATGAGAAATAACAATAATCAAATAATTAATAACAAATAAAAATGCCAATTGATATATGATATTTGTTTTTACAAGATTACAGAAGAACAACTGACATGACAAATAACAATTATTAAATTTTTTAAAGGTTACAGTTGGCAACGAATGACAGATGACAATTATCAAATAATAAATATTTAAAAAAATATATCAAATGTTTTATTAGCGTTAGAAATGTCAAATGACAATTATCAAATTATATATAAAAAATAAAGAATGACAATTGACCAATGACTAATGATGTTTATCATAATATAGAAAACTCAAATGAAAAATGACAAATGCCGATTATTAAATGATGAATAACGAATAAAAAATGCCAATTGACAAATTTAATTTGTTTTTGTAACATCACGAAAAGAGAAATAACAAATGACAAATGGCAGTTATTAAAATGTTTAATAGTTTCAGAAAAAGAATAACAAATGACAATTATTAATATGTTATATGATTTTAGACGTCGAAGAATGACAAATCAATTATGAATAATAAAAAATAATGACAATAGCCAATGACAAATGGAATTATGTGAGGGCTATAGAAAAGAAATGTCGAATGCCAGATGATAATTATAAAAAATAAATAAAAAATGACAGTTGACAAATGATGTTTATTATGGTAAAAAATTGAAATGAAACATGAGAAAAAACAATTATTAAACAATTAAGTAACAAATGTTAATTGACAAATGATATTTGTCATCATGCGGTAATAAAAAAAACAACGAAACAACGAATGACAAATGACAAAAATTAAAATGATTAAACGTTTTAGACGTATTACAAATGACAATTATCAAAGGATAAACAAAAATTGATAAATTAAATATAATAACAATTGTTGCCAAATGGCATTTGTTATGATAAAAATGGAATGTCGAAGTACATATGACAAACAACAATTACAAAATTAAAATTGACACATGACAAATAATTTTTATCATGATACAGAAAAATACATTAAAAAATTTGCAATTTGCAAATTTGCAGTCGTCTATAATCTGTCACCTATCATCTTCCAACTGTCATTTTTCATATGTCATCTATCATCTGCCACCTCTTATCTGTCATCACTCACCTATCATATGTCATCTGTTATTCAGTCATCTATAATCTGTCTTCTCTCATCTGTCACCTATCATCTTTCACCTGTTAGCTGTCATCACCTATTATCTTCTATCTGTCATATGTCGTCTACAATCTGCCACCGGTCATTTGCCAACCGTCATTTGGAATCTGTCATTTGTCATTAATCCTTTGTCATCTGTCATTTATCATCTACAATCTATCAACTAAAACCAATGACACTAGAATTTTTAATAGAATATGACAGATGATAAATTTTATCTGTCATATGTCATCTATCATCTGCCACCGGTTATTTGCCAACCGTCATTTGTAATCTGTCATCTGTCATTTGTCATTAATGCTTTGTCATCTGTCATTTATCATCTATAATCTGTCAACTAAAACTAATGACACTAGAATTTTTAATAGAATATGACAGATGATAAATTACGAATAAAAATGACAAATGACAACTGACAAATGCGACACTACAAATGACAAATAAAAAATTAAAAATGACTCATGATAAAATGTATTGGGTAAAATATAAATGGCAAATGACAAATCAATATCAAATATTTGCTATCATAAGATGACACAAAATAAAAATCATAGAAACCAAAAATAATTTCGATTCGAGTTGAAAAGTAAAAACGTATAAACATAGATATTTTAAACATTTAATAAGACAAAAAATGTGAAACGACAAATAAAAAACGAAAAATAACAACTAAAAAATGAAAAATATTGTTATGTCAGTCATCTATAATCTGTCATCTAAAACTAATGGCACATGGCAGAGATATGTCTCATTTTTAATTCGATATGACTGTTATCTGTCATCACTCACCTATCATCTTCAATCTTTCATATGTCACCTATTATCGGGTATCGGTTATTTGCCATCTGTCATTTGTCATTAATCATTTGTCGTCTGTCATTTATCGTCTATAATCTGTCATCTAAAACTAATAACACATGACATTTTAATAGGTTATGATAGATGATAAATTACGAATAAAAATAACAAATGACAACTGACAAATGCGACACTACAAATGACAAATGAGAAATGACTCATGATAAAAAATTATAGAAACCAAAAATAATTTCGAACATTAGATAAGACACAAAATGTGAAATGACAAATGAAAAACGAAAAATAACAATTAACAAATAAAAACTATTGTTATTATTCAGTCATCTATAAACTGTCTTTTGTCATCTGGCTGAATGGGCCAGAGTGGAAGAACATCTCGAAGAAATGAACTCCGCCCGATTCTCTTCAATTAAAATTATAGTAATAGTTTTCATAGTATGTATTTATATTTTATTTAAGAAGAGAAACAAAGCAAACAATAAATCTATCATCTTCCATCTGTCATTTATCATCTTCTATCTGTCATATGTCACCTATCATCTGCCATCGGTTATTTGCCATCTGTCATCTGTTATTTTCTATTAATCATTTGTCATCTGTCATTCATCATCTATAATCTGTCATCTAAAACTAATAATACTAGACATTTTTAATTGGATATGACAGATGATAAATTACGAATAAAAATGACAAATAACAACTGACAAATGCGACACTACAAATGACAAATAACAAATGAGAAATGACTCATGATAAAATGTATTGGGTAAAATATAAATGGCACTTGACGATTAAATATCAAATATTTGCTATCATAAGATTACACAAAATAAAAATCATAGAAACCAAAAAAATTTCGATTGTTGAAAAGTAAAAACGTCTAAAATTAGGTATTTCAAACATTAAATAAGACACAAAATGTATAATGACAAATGAAAAATAACAATTAACAAATAAAAACTATTGTTATTTGTCAGTCGTTTATTAATTTGTCTTCTATCATCTGTCACCTATCATCTTCCATCTGTCATTTGTTATCTGTCACCTATGATCTGCCATCTGTTATCTGACATCACTCGCTTATCATCTTCTATCTGTCATATGTCACCTATCACCTGCCATCAGTTATTTGCCATCTGTCATTTGTAATCTGCCATCTGCCATCTGTCATTTTACATTAGTCCTTTGTCATCTGTCCTTTATCATCTATAATTTGTCATCTAAAACTAATAACACAAGACATTTGAGTAGGTTATGACAGATGATAAATTACGAATAAAAGTGACAAATGACAACTCAAAAATGCGACACTACAAATGACGAATAACAAATGAGAAATTACTCATGACAAATTGCATTGCGTAAAATATAAATGGCAAATGACAAATCAATATCAAAATTTGCTATCTTAAGATAATAAAAAATAAAAATCATAGAAACAAAAAATTATTTAGATTTTTGAAAAGTACAAACGTATAGAAATGGGTATTTAAAACATTAAAAAAGACACAAAATGTAAAATAACACATGAAAAACGAAAAATAACAATTAACAAATTAAAACTATTGTCTATAATCTTTCTTCTGTCATCTGTCACTTATCATCTTCCATCTGTCATTTGTCATATGTCACCTATCATCTGCCATCTTTTATCTGTCATCTGCCATCTGTCATTCAGTCATCTATAATCTGTCTTCTTTCATCTGTCACCTATCATCTTTCACCTGTTATCTGTCATCACTCACCTATCATCTTATATCTGTCATATGTCACCTATCACCTACCATCTGTTATTTGCCATCTGTCATCTGTCATTTGTCATTAATCATTTGTCATTTGTCGTCTGTCATTTATCATCTATAATCTGTCATCTAAAACTAATGACACTAGACATTTTTAATAGGATATGGCAGATGATAAATTACGAATAAAAATGACAAATGACACCTGACAAATGCGGCACTACAAATGACAAATAATAAATGAGAAATGACCATAACAAAATGTATTGGGTAAAATATAAATGGGCAAATGAGAAATCAATATCCAATATTTGCTATCATAATATAAGAAAAAATAAAAATCAGAGAAACCAAAAATAATTTCGATTGTTGAAAAGTAAAAACCTATAAAAATAGGTATTAAAAATATTAAATAAGACACAAAATGTAAAAGGACATATAAAAAACGAAAAATAAGAATTAACAAATAAAAAAATTGTTATTTTTCAGTTATCTATAATCTGTCTTCTGTCATCTGTCACCTATCATCTTCCATCTGTCATTTGTCATCTGTCACCTATCACCTATCATCTGCTATCTCTTGTCTGTCATCACCCACCTATCATCTGCCATCTGTCATTCAGTCATCTATAATCTGTCTTCTCTCATCTGTCACCTATCATCTTTTACCTGTTATCTGTCATCACTCACCTATCATTTTCTATCTGTCATATGTCATCCATCATTTGCCATCGGTTATTTGCCATCTGTCATTTGTAATTTGTCATGACACAAAATGTAAAATGACAAATGAGAAACGAAAAATAACAATTAAACAAATAAAAACTATTGTTATTTATCTGTTGTAATCTGTCTTCTGTCATCTGTCACCTATAATCTGCCATCTGTTATCTGTCATCACTCACCTGTCATATTCTGTCTGTTATATGTCACCTATCATCTACCATCTGTCATTTGTCATCTGTCATTTATCTTTTAAAATCTGTCATCTAAAAGTAATGACACTAGACATTTTTAATAGAATGTGACAGATGATAAAGTACGAATAAAAATGACAAATGACAACTGACTAATGCGACACTACAAATGACAAATAAAAAATTAAAAATGACTCAAGATAAAATGTATTGGGTAAAATATAAATGGCAAATGACAAGTCAATATAAAATATTTATATAAATAAAAATAATTAAATAAAAATCATAGAAACAAAATTGTTGATAATTAGGTATTTCAAACTTAAAAAAAAGTAAAATGACAAATGAAAAAGGAAAAATAACAAAAATAAAAACTATTATTATTTGTCAGTCGTCTATAATCTGTCATTTGTCATCTTTCACCTATCATCCTCCATCTGCCATCTGTCATATGTCATCTATCACCATCTATAATATATATTAACACTCACCTATCATCTTATATCTGTCATATGTCACCTATCACCTGCCATCTGCTATTTGCCATCTGTCATCTGTCATTTGTCATTAATCATTTGTCATCTGTCATTTATCATTTATAATCTGTTATCTAAAACTAATGACACTAGACATTTTTAATAGAATATGACAGATGATAAATTACGAATAAAAATGACAACTGACAAATGCGACATTACAAATGACAAATAACAAATGAAAAATGACTCATGATAAAATGTATTGGGTAAAATATAAATGGCACATGACAAATTAATACCAAATATTTGCTATCATAAGATTACAAAAAATAAAAATTAAAGAAACCAAAAATAATTTCGATTTGAGTTTACATTACAAATGAAAAAGGAAAAATAGTAATTAACAAATAAAAACTATTGTTATTTGTCAGTCGTCTGTAATCTGTCTTCTGCCATCTGTCACCTATCATCTTCCATCTGTCATTGTCATCTGTCACCTATCATCTGCCATTAGTTATCTGTCATCACTCACTTATCATCTTACATCTGTCATATGTCACCTATCATCTGCCATCTGTTATTTGCCATCTGTCATTCAGTCATCTATAAACTGTCTTTTCTAATTTGCCACCTATCATTTTCCATCTGTTATCTGTCATCACTGACCCATCATATTCCATCTGTCATATGTCACCTATCATCTGCCATCTGTTATTTGCAATATGTTATTTGTAATTTGTCATCTGTCATTTCTAATTAATCATTTGTTATCTGTCATTTATCATCTATAATCTGTCATCTAAAACTAATAACACATGACATTTTAAAAGGTTATGACAGACAATAAGTTATGAATAAAAATGACAAATGACAACTAATAAACCGTATAAAATTAGGTATTTCAAACATTAAATCAGACACAAAATGTAAAATGATAAATGAAAAACAAAAAATAACAAATAACAAATAAAAAATATTGTTATTTGTGAGTCATATATAATCTGTCTTTTGTCATCTGTTATCTGTCATCTATCTTCTTCCATCTTCCATCTGTGATCTGTCATCTATCATCTGCCATACGTTATGTGTAATTTTTCATCTGTCATTTGTCATTAGTCATTTGTCATCTGTCATCTGTCATCTGTCATTTATCATCTATAATATGTCATTTAAAACGAATGACATCTGACAGATGATGATAAATTACGAATACAAATGGCAAATGAGAAATGACAACTGACAAATGCGAAACTATAAATGATAAATGACTCGGGACAAAATGTATTAGGTTAGATATAAATAACCTGAACTTTAAATTATAGTAATATCGTAGCTTTTTAGTAGTATGTATTTGGATTAGTTTTAGAAGAAACAGAGAGGTAACAACAAATAAATAAAATAGATCCTGTGAACAATATTAGAATAAGTAAATAAATTAAGCAAACTATTTTCTATTTCTACAATATCTTATACTTTGATCATACACTGCATAACTTAAGTTTAGTTTAAAAGTCATTTGCTTTAAAATTATTTTAATAGAATTATTTGCTTAAGATTTGAAATATTTGAATTTGGCCATCGGATGAAGATATCGGGGAATTTTCATATTCAACATTTTAAACACTGTGCGCGTGTGTTGTATACATTAACGCCGTTTATAAATATTTATAACGAAGTGACAAATATATACAAAAATTTAATTTCCTATGTAAATTTAAAGAAAATACCAGGAATAATCAAATTCGTTATTATATATTATTCCCTCTCTATATATATTACGTTTATGATAATTTGGATAGATATATATAGGTAATTGAAATGAGTTTTGTTTTTACTTTAAAAGCTTTAATTATAATGTATACTCTATTACATCTCTTACTGATTAAATTGTATACATTGTAAAAACCTTCTAAACACTAAAATTTCGAAGCCATTTTGACACTAACCCCACTTTAATCCTTTAATATCCCAAACTGCCTTTTAATAAACTTTCTGAAAGTCTGGTGGAGCGTGTAGTAGAAGTCGATGTGCATAACGAGATTATGCAAACTACACGACGTCACTCCATAATCGCCGAGGCTCCGACAGGCGGGCGGATTGAAAACTCCGGGGTGCAACTTGTTGCCACCTAGCGTGCAACCCGATCCTCCGCCTGAAATATCACCCTCTCGCCCTCCACCCCGCACAGCCCTTCGATCCCATTAAAATTCCGAACGGCGTTTTTACGGCCACCTCTTAAACCCTCCACGCAATTTACTCCACGTGCCGCACGGAAACTTCATCGAATTCATCAATTGCGTCTTCAAACAAATCTTAAGTTTATAATTACCCATCGGCAATTTTTTCGTTGGGCGGTCTGTAATTGGTTGGTATTTTCAAAGGGAAGCCTTGGTACATAAAAAAGCTTTGATGTATAAGCCTATTTAATTAGAATTTGTTTAATTTCTATGCTTGTGTTATTTCAATGGTCACTATAAGAATTTAATGAAATAAATAGTAACCTAATTTATGATTAAGGTTACTTCAGGATATATTTAAACATAATTTTTTTGTATCTTGTGTTATTTCTCATTGATCACTTGGTGAATTTTTAATCAACTACGTAAAATTTTCCTGACTGGAGGGTTGAGGCTGGTATTTGGTAAAAGTTCATGTTTACTTTTGATATATTTATAAATAATTCATAATGACACTTTCAAATATTTTATTCAGGCAAAGTCTAGATAGAATAAAATATTTGTAATTTATTTATAAATATATCAAAAGTAAATATGAACTTTTAACAAATATAAGAATCAAATATCCAGTCAGGTATTAGTTGTTCGCCTGAAGAAGCCACAATGTCATGAAACAATTGTACCGAATAAGACTCAGAAAATAATTAAATGTGTTATTGTGTATTAACTAATAAAAATCCTCGACATACAAGAGTTGAAAATATCTTTACTAATCAAACCTTGACTAATTCTTAATAAAAATGGATTTGATTTTTTTTTTACCTCAAAACGATAGTTAAGAAAACAAGTATATGTTGTGAAACCGTATATATTCGACTGTTATATAAAAATCTAGTTATATCGCGTATCGATAATTACACCATTTACAAGAAATTGTACCTTGGTGTCGACACGTCGGATATCGGTTTCAGTTTGCGCATTTTGCATTTTCGCAGGATAATTGCAGGAATGGAAAACGTATTTCGCAGTGCACGAGCACGAAAGACCTCGGCTCTGTTATTTGCTCCGTGTATTTAATTTCATGTGGGACATGGTTTGTTCTGCACGTCTAAACATGAACCGCCAATTAAATTTTAATATTAAATACATCGAACGTACATTTGTACAACTTCAAATATTAAGGCGAATTTATTAATAATATAGAGCGCAGACCGAATCACAGCGAGCATTCAATTAGTTTTCTCGTGTGGTCAAAAAAAATATAGAATTATTAATTTGCTAATTAATATATCTTCATCCTTCATTATTACAAATTAACAAAAATAAATAAACATTAAACTAAAACACTTACTACCACTGAAAAAATTATGTAATATATTTGTTTGAATGTCATTATCAAATGAGTAAATTTAGAAAGAACTAGTCGGTTACTGTTAAAGTTAGAGCTTTATAGTTCTGATTTTGGCAAAAACTAGTTTAATATATTTTTTCTATCAAGAGCGATCAATGTCATTATTTTAGCCAAAATTAAATTCATTAACGTTTGTAGTTGTGATTTTCTCTAAACTTGAATTTTGGTGGAGGCGCGAAAACTGTTGGCTATTTTCGTTTTATGATTTGTTTTAAATAATTCATTAATCTGAAGCAATTTACGTGTGTAATTTATAATTTACCCTACAGTTGGTATCATCGTATTTGTATTTAAATGCCGAACAATTTATAAATACATATTTTTAAAATACAGTAGAGATTAATCATGCACTTGACTTAAACCAATATGTACGAGATAAATCTTGTTCAATTTTATACATGTAAAAAAAAACTGCTGTTATATAGATTACGCTTTATCAAACTATAAACAATACAATCTAAAATCAATAACGAAATTAATTGTATAGAAAAAATATTACCAGTAACAGTTACAACCGAAAACACAAGAAAAAAATGTTTAAGAATTCTCAATAAAAATATTTATAACAATTAATTGGTCAGAATAATAAATTACTTACAGTTAGTGAAATATTTAATTTTATTTTCAGAAATAAAATTATATATTTTACTAACTAAAAGTACATTATTTTCATCAGTTTTAACAAGTAAATATGGATCAATGTATCTTCACAATTACGTAATTACAAGATTTTAATTTTTAAAATTTCAACTCCTTTTAAAATGTTTTTTTAATTGTTTTTGTTTATTTTTTAAATAATACACCTAATTATTATTAATAAACTATTTACATTTCTTAAAATTATTCCCTTTTTTTGACTTTTAGGGTTGTCGCACTCGTACCACAACTTAAAATCCTTTTAAATTAAGATAATAATCTCTAATTACTCTCTTTTCACTTCAAACAACCTTTTTTCCTAAGAGTCAACTCCCTCATCTCTGCTGTACACATTTTTTTCCATATTAATAATTCTACTCATCTTTACGTGCCGAAAAGGGGAGCGAAGGGGGGATGATAGTGGAGATAAAGAAGGACAGACAATCAGATGAGATAGAGTTTATGAAGGGAATTGATAAGTGGGGTGGTTAAGATAAAGCCAAGAAGGTAGGGAATAACAGTACGTGAACGAGAATTGGAGGGAGATAAGAGATGGGAGGTGGGGAGAGACTTCAATGCGAGGTTGGGAGAATTAGGAGGAGGGATCAATGAAGAGAGAAAAGAGGAAGTCTCCGGACAAATATGTGAACGCAGAGGGCAGGAGGATGCAGAAGTGGGCGATGGAAGAGGGATGGGAGATACTAAACCATGTTCGGAAGGAGATTGAAACAACGGTGGGGGAGGGCGATAACGTACGTAGATCCGTATGGTGAATCGTTGTGACAGGAATGAAGGATTGAAGATAGAAATAAGGATCAAGAAAAGAAGAAAGGAGGGAGAGGAGCAAAGAAGCATAGAGGCTGTAGAACGGTGAAAAGATGGTGAGGGGGTGAGAGAGTAACTGAAGGAGCTTAAGTGGGAGGAGGTGCGGTCAGTGGAAGAGTTGGATGAGGCCCTAGTGAGTTGTGAGAGTTTGAGGAAAAACTGGGGAGGACAGGGCAGATGGTTCAATGAAAAGTGCAGAAATGCGAAGATGAAGGTGAGGAGAACGAGCAAATGATACATAGGTGAAATACTAAGCTAAGCGGTGGAGGAGTGCAGAAGGGCAAAGCCATAGATGAGGAGAGTGAGAAACAAATACAAGGAAAGAAACGGCAAAGAAGGTAAAGTATGGGAAGCAAAGAAAAAGTACGAAAATATGCCTGAAGAGAAGAAGAGAAGGGTGATAGAAAAACGGTAGAAGAACTAAAGTCGTGTAAGAACGAGGCAGAGATGTGGATGATACTAAAGAGGGGGAGAGGGGCAAAGCAAACGGGGATAGAGATAAAAGAATGGGCTGATAAACGCAGGAAAGAAAGTGGAGATCCAGCGAAGAAGTAAGGTGGGAAGTAGCAGAATTCTTGGAGGAGGAGGTGGAGAGAGCCTTTGAGGAACTAAAAAAAGGAAAAACGACGGGACCGGATGGACTTAAAGCGGAAATGTGTAGAGAAATAGGAAGGGAAGGAATGGATAGGTTTAGAACTCTCATGAACCAAATCTGGACAGGGGAGGAGAATATCCCAGATTCATGGAAGGTGGGGGCGGTGTGCCTGGTCCACAAAAGCGGTAATATTAACGAAATAGATAATTACCGAGGACTAACGTTAGTAAACATAGGATGCAAGTTAGCGATGCTGTTAGTTAAGAGGAGGCTTGAGGAGGAAACGGAGGGGAAAAAACTTATTGACGAACAGCACCGAGGGTTTAGGAAAGGAAGGGGAACAAGTGACTAGTTATTTACCCTGTCCAGGTCAGTGGAACGAGTGTTGAAATAGAAAGAGTTGTGGGATGCGTGCGTGACATCTTTTTTATTGTACGGAGTGGAAGTGTGGGGAGTCAGGAAGCAAGAAAGGGTTGAGAGTGAGCAGCGGTGGTTTCTGAGGCAGATATTAGGGGTGGATAAATCGACCCCGGGTTACATACTGCTTCAGGAAACGAATAGAGAAAGTGTGTGGTGTGAGGCGATAAAGAGAGTGGCTAGGTATGATATGAGAGTAAGTGGCCTGGAGGAGGGAAGACTAGTGAAGGAGGTATGGAGGTAAAGGATGAATGCATGTCAGGGCAGATGGAGGATAGCGAGGAAGGGGATGTATGAAAGAGTGGGTTTGTCTGAGGTGATTGTAAGGGAATGGTTGGAGAATGGTGGTAGGATGGTTGCCCGAGAAAGTGAAAAAGGTGGAGAGACTGGAGAGGCAGAATCAGATAGGAAACAGTGAGTACAATAAGGGATATGAGAGGTGGCAGGTGCATGGGACCAGACCATGATATCTTGAGGGGGTCAATCTGAGGACAGAGGAGAAAATGATCATGGCGAGAGCGAGATGCGGGTCGGACGAGAGAGGAAGAAAGAGATGGATGGGTGCAGGTTATAGGGAATGTGTGTTATGCAAGGAAGGGAAAGATACATGGGTGCACTTGGTGGAGGAATGTAAGGGAGTATATGTGGGATGGGTGGAAGGAAGTAGAAATGTAGTGGAATGGATGAGAGATGATAGGGACAGGGTAAGTGTGTTGAGAAGACTGGCTAGGGAAAAGGAGAAGAGAAGGGAAGACGAATGACGGGTAGAGGGAAGAAAAGGAGACACAAATAAAGGGTGTACTATAATTTATTGTATTGAAAAGGAATGTTTTAAGTTAAGTTTATATGCCAATAAAGGTCTTTGGGGGTTTAGGGTTTGTGAGGAGAAAAGAATATGGAGAAATCGGCTGAGAAATGTAAAAAAAAACGAGAATCTGAGAGGGGTAGTGAAAGGAGGAGGAAGGAAAAAACTCTTAGACTTCACAGAGGAGTAAATGGAAAGAGCTTTCGAGGAGTTAAAAAGAGGGAAAACGGCGGGGCCGATGTTGAAGGAACTAGGAAGTAAGGGGAAGAAAAGTTTCAGGGAGATTTTGAACTGAAAGTGGAGAGGGGATAGGAAGAAATTGCTCGTCGTGTAAACCGAAATAATACAACGGTATTGATATGTTGTTTCAAATAGTCCGAGGTTGTGTTTTACCAAAGTCATCTGGATCAGACGGTCCTAGGAGAACTAAAGATCGCAAAGAAAGTAGTTTAAGACTTTTGGCCACAAGAGACAGATTTTCAACAGTTCGATTAATTGCAAATGGTTGGATTAGAAGTATAGAACTCAGGGAGATTTTGAACCGGAAGTGGAGAGGGTAGGAGATCAGGGAATCATGAACGCCCTATATACAAGGAAAAGGACAGGGGAAAAGCTAAAGCTGTAAGTAGGTGCAGGTGATGAACACCGGGTATAAGTTAGGGATGACGATAGTGAAGAATAGGCTGGATGGGGAGGTGGAGAAGAGACAATTGGTGCCAGAGACGTAGGGAGGTTTTAGAAAGGGGAGTGAAACGAGGGATCAGATTTTTACTCTGTCCAGGATTGTAAAGCAGGTAATAAAAGAAAGATGGAGTGATTAATAGAGTGTCTGTGAAGGGGATGGGAGAGTGGGGGAATATTAGGAGGGTATAAGTTAGGGATGAAGATAGTGAAGAACAGGCTAGAGGAGAAGCAACTGGTGTCAGACATACAAGGGAGTTTTAGGAAGAATATAGGAACAACGTAGAGATTAATAGAGTAATAAATAGTAAACTATTTATGATTTTTTATATTAACTTACTACAATTGTTTCGCTAATATTTCTTCATCTGAAGAAGCTACAGTGTAGCGAAACAATTGTAGTGAGTTAAAATGAAAAGTTGAAAATCATTAATAGTCATAAATAGTTTTATTATTATTATATTAAGTGATAATGGATTTTCAACCTCAACGATATTAATATATTAATAGAGTGTCTTTGAAGGGGATGGGAGGATGAAATATGAGAAGGTATCAGGGACGTGGAAGGGGGGGGGGGGAGGTTCTGTCCGCTGAACCTAATGCTATGCAATTAATACTGACTTCTATAAAAATTGCAACACCTAGAATTTGTTGAACGATTTTCTCGAAATTTTTATAAGACGTCTATCTTCATTAAATAAAGTGACAATTAAAATTTTTTAAATCTAGCCAGTACTTTGTAGTCTTTTTCCTTTGCATTTAGTAACAATAAATTTAAAGAACTAAACCAGCCAGCAGTGTGTAATTAACTGTCAATTTGACAAATTATTTTTTAACGATTTCCTTCTGAAATTTTTGCGAAAGATGCAAAAATTACGTCACAATCAAAATTTTTTCTAATTAACTGATTTTGAACGTGGCCGTATTATTGGAATGAGAAAATCCGGACTTTCGCTAAGAGAAATGGTTCGATCCGAAAGATTACAACGGTATTGAAATGTTGGCCCAAATTATCTGAGGAAAGAGTTTAACAACGTCATCCTGCATCTGGACGTTTCCCGAAGACTACAAATAGCGAATGACGTCGTTCAAGACATTTGGCCACAATAGACAGATTTTCAACAACTCGATCAATTGCAAATGATTGGATTAGAGGTATAGGACTCAGAATGTCAATGGCATCTGTTTAGCGCCGGATAATATCTTTGGGGCTGCGTTCATATCGTTCATTTTTATGTGTTTCTCTTACTCCATTCACCACAACAAAAGTACGAGTTGGGCGCAAAAATAGCATCAAATTGTGTGACGAGTCTCGATTTTGCTTGTGTGCCCAAGTTGGTCGTAAAAGGGTCAGACGCATTAGTGGAGAACGTAAAAATCCAAAACATTTCTTGTCGAAGACAACACAGCTCTCACACAAGGAGTGATGATAGAGGGTACAATAACACATCACTCAATAAGTCTCTGGTCTAACTAATTCCACTTTAATCATCAACATACTTTCCTTCAAGAGTGATATATTCAGTCCAGCTCTCCTCTAACTTTTCGATATTTATAAAAAACGATTTGTATTTGATCTCAAAATAAGCATCAGTTTCTTCATTTGAGCCAAATTTCTTTCCCTAGAGCATATTTTTCATGTTTGCAAAAAGCCAGTAGTTTTTGGGAGCCAAATCTAAAGAGTACGGTGGGTGGAGAAGCAATTCAAAGCCTAATTCATCCAATTTAACCATTGTTTTCATCGACTTATTATAAGGAGGTTTGTCCTGGTGAAACAGCACTTTTTTCTTTTGCATATGGAGCCGTTTTCTTTGATTTCTGCACCAAATTGATACAATAATACCATGTAATATCCATTATTGATAGTTTTACCTTTCTTAAGATAGTTCTAAAATACGAAGTTTTTGGTGGCGTTGGACGACTTTGACCGGCCGATGTTCATTCAGCTGATGACCTTTTTGATTCAGGAGTGTAGTGATGGATCCAAGTTTCATTCATTGTCACATTCCGACGCAAGATATTCTTTTCATTTTGATTGAACAGCTCCAAACTGCGCTCTGAATATTATTTCGTTTGAACAGCTCTGAATTGTCGACGTTTCTGGTCTGGTGTGAGAAAACACGGCACTCACTTCAAAAGCAACTTGCGCCTCCCCAAATTTTTATGTAAAATTGTAAAGTCAGTGCGTTCTGATGTTTTCGAGGTGTCAGCTATCTCACACAACTCCATTTCACAATATTTTTATGGTTTCCGGAGCGTTCAGCATCATCAGTCAATAATAGTAGATTTCTCTGGTGCAGTCCCAGTATTGTTCATCAAGCCACTGTTAGGCTCCAACAGTATTATCCCTACCAAAAAACAGTGTTTAATCAACATACAAAATTTATTTCTATCCATTGTCTTGAAAATTACGAAAATGTGGTAATTAAAACGTAACTTCTAAACCAACGGTCAAAATCCCATGAAATTTTGACACTTACTGTTTGAAGGTTAGTACTACCCGGAAATCACGTGGGTCTGTCAACAATGTTTCCATATATGTGTCAGACCAGGGACTATTAAGTGATGTGTTATTTTATGGTTGCAGATCATTGAATGCAGCCTAAACGTAGCTGGTTACATTGTCAATGTGCTAAAAACCCTCATACCAAGGGCTACAATAGGCTTTTTGGAAGAAGCCCGCTAGACTTGTCGCCCATTAAACATGTATGGGATGCAATCGGTAGGCTTGTTAATTTACCACACCCTCCAGATGATGAATTTGATGATTTCCAAGAAGAAGATTGGGGCAATATACCACAGGCAGCTAGAGATCACTTGATTGACTTGATGTCTAAATGAGTGCGTTACAAATTAGAGCTACTCATTATTGAAAGAACTTTTAGCCTTGTATTATTTTGTTTTTAGGTGAAGGTATGTGTAATGAGGAGGTACGAAAGGTTGGATATAAAAAAAAGTGTTGATTTCTGAAGCAGATGCAGGTGGAGATATCGACGTCGGGCTGCAAATTGCTGCAGGAAACAAATACGGCGAGCGTGTGGAGTGTAGCGACAAGAAGAGATGAAGATGTGTGGATTGGGCAAGGGGAGATTGGTGAAGGAGATATGGATGGAATGCGTAGATACAGGAGAGGGTAGATGAAAAGCGAGAAGGAGGGAAATGTATGAGAGGGTGGGTTTGTCAGAGGGGATCATGAAGGAGTGAAATAGATAAAAGTGAATATAATGAGTGCTATAGGGAGTGTCGGTTTTATGAAGGAAGGAGGGAAAGGTACCTGGAACAGAAAGAAATGTATGGGCAAGGGATACGGAAAATGCGTGCTGCGTAAGGATGGGAAGGATACGAGGGGTTATCTGTCAGAGGAATACAAAGGATTAGAAGATGATTAAGTGGATAGAGGTAGAAGAATGAGGGATTGGATGAGAGAAGACGGGCAAGAGTAAAGGTGCTGACGAGGCTGGGGCGTGAAAGAAGGTGCAGAAGGGATAATTGATAACAGAATGGCGAAATTAAATAAAGGTTTTGAATTTTATTGTGTAAAGATAAGACAAAATTATGCAACCTTAATAAGTCAAAGAAACTGAGTTTATTCGCCAATATATAATGATGAGAGGTGTAAATGCTCTTGATAAGTCAGTACAGGCCAAGTTTACCCTTGTTTCACTCAGGTATTCTATAATTACTGCTATGTTAGTTACTATATGCTTACAAAACTAAAGGACTTTTTTAGCTGAAATGAAAGATAACGTTTTTCAATGCACTGGCGCCAAAGAAATATGAAGTTGGGATATAGAAACTGGTCACACGTTACGAAAAATGCTTAAATTTACGAGGTGACTATGTAGAGAAATAGTTTAAGGTATGTTTTTGACAAGCAGAACATTAATATTTGTTAATTTAAAGTGTGGAAAAGCCAAATGGAATAAATTCAATTCAGTACATATTTATAGAAAATCCCGAAACACGTCAAATTTAAATTATAAATTGATTATTTTCAACGTGAAAATATGATCCCCTTCGGATGACAGTTACACCCCAATGTTTTAAATGGGAAGTATGGGCTTTTGATGCATCGTTTGAAAAGTCTTTTTATTACCAATCAAAAATGCTATTGTTTCAATTCCATTAACATTAAAAAATAAAATCTGATTACCGAAATTCGGTACCATATACTACAATCTTTTTTCCCGTTTAGTGTTAATAATAAGAAAGTAAGCAAAAACCATATGAGTGATTTTTAATAATAACAATTCAAAAATCCTATAAAAAGTTACCATAGCAATGTTAACTTGTTTATAACGCCTTAGCAAATTAGTTTATAATAAGTATAACTGCATGGCATTGTAGTTAGCAGTGCTATAAGTGTCGTTTGAATTTCGTTAACTGCAATTCAGAAATATGGTTAGATGACCAGAAATGCATAAAATAAGTTATGCAACTGATTGGTTACGGAGGTAACATATGAACACAAATGGAAGTTGCTCACCTATTTCATGAAAATATTCCGTTAATTGTATCCCTAGGTACCATAAGTAAAATAGAGAAGCTATTTCGCAAGTTTGGACATGTAAGACAGATAAAAAGACAGCTGCCAATGTAATGCATGACGATACCAAATTAGATATAATACTTGATTTTGAGAAAAACCCGCATACATCGAGTATACAAATGATATCAACTCAGGAACTCATGGAAGATGATTTTGATAGGAGAACTCATTTTTATTTCTTATGAATAAGTGATGGAAATGTTTAACAATATTATCTAATTAGATAACGGTCATCCAATCGTCAATATTGTCACTACTGGTCAACGGAAAATCCTCACTGGATGAGAGAAGAACATACACAATACCCTCAAACGGATAATGTTTGGGCAGGGACTGTTAAAAATTATATCATTGGTCTATTTTTCGTTAAGGGGAATTTGATTAGCTATAATATTGGGTCGTATAAAAAGTCTCCGCGGTTCTTTCGTACATATTTCAACATTTTTTTTCTTTGAAAATCAATTTAAATCAAGTACATATTGACCATTATTATCTTTGATATGTTGCCATTTATTTGGTAATTTCATAATTCCACTGGTGTAAAACTCCTGTGGTTTAATTTGACGAATAAAGCACTAATAAACTTTCTTCACAATTTTATTTGATTTACCATATGTACATTTCGGACACAAAGTGAACATTATTAATGGATTAGCACTGAATACAAAACAAAAATTTAAGACTATATATAGACCGAAGGATTATAAAACTAGGCGGTACTGATGAATTTCAGGAAAGAACGGTAATAAACTGTAGTTTATCGGCGAAAAACGAAGGAGTTTTGCAGAGATCAAAACAGATGATAGTTAGAGGGTGCAAGGTCCGGGCTTTACGGTGGATTCAACAAAACTTCCCAACCAAGTTCCGTAAATTTGTTCCGAGTCATCAAAGATGTGTATTGTCATGATGAAACATAACTCCCTTTCTCTTTGCCAATTTTGGTCTCTTTTGTTTGATTGCTTCGTACAAACGGTCGACTTGTGCATAGTACAGGACCGAATTGATAGTTTTGCCAGGTTGCAACAGCTCATAACAGAAAATTCCCTTCCAGTCCCACCAAATACTCAAAAGAAGCTTTTTGACGTCAATTCAGACTTTGAAGTTGTTTGCGGAGGGTCGCCAGCCTTTGACCACGATCTCTTGTGTTTAATGTTTTCGTATTTGACCCATTTTTCATCACCAGTAATAATTCGTTTCAAAAATAGTTCAATTTCGTTTCGTTTCAACAATATATCACTCATGGTAATTCGGTCAATAAAATTTCTCTCCGTTAATTTATGTGGTATTCAAACATCGAGCTTCTTTTTGTAGCCTGCTCTCTTCAAATGATTCCAAACTGTAATATGGTTCATGTTTAGTTTCTCCACTATCTCCAGCTTGCATATCGGTCTTGCTACAGCAGTTGCAAAATTTTTTTCGACTTTTTCAGTTACTGGCCGGCCAGAGTGAGGTGCATCTTGAACATCCAAATTTTCAAAATGGAATCCAGCAAACCATTTCTGGTACCTTCGTTCACTAACAGCATTTTCGCCATACACTTCACATTTTTTTTGGCTTGCAGCGGGTTTGCCTTCTTTATAGTAAAAAAGCATCATATACCGTATATCTTAAGATATTTCACTCATTTTCAAATTAATATTACTTTTTACACGAGCAACAAATTAAAGAACTTTCTTGGCAAAACTGTGAGCTGCAATGTTACATTTTAAGCATATGTTTTTTCGAGACAATCGGATGAGTGTTGCTCGAGATAAGGTATCAGAATCGGCTTGTGGCGAAAAACCGCGGAGACTTTTTATACGGCCTGTTATTTAGCACTACTTCAAAATGATGTCGAGTCAACTTTGAAAAATTTATATCCTGATCGAGGAAACCCTCAAGTTACAGCGAATACGACATGGTTGCTCAACTTAACATTTCCAAATCACTGGATAGGGAGGCGAGGATCTATAGAATTGCCAGCAGGATCACCTGATCTTGCACCACATGAAGAGGCCTTTCAAACGATGTATCACAAGTTCATATTTTATTGACGATCAGAACAATGCTGATATTCAGTAACCAATAGAAATTTATTACTTTCTAAATTAAATTTACAAATAAAATAATAATATTACGTCTAGTAAACGACATTTGTCTTCATATCCACCCATTTATTGTAAATTAAGAATATTTATAAAACTAGAAATAATAGAGGCTTTATAATTATAATTAACTAATTATAAGCTTAAACATTTGGTTTTGCTTCACTATTTTATTAATTTTATTATTGTTATTATTATATTTTTTTAAATGTGAATGTTTCACCACGGGTTAAGTGAGAATTTAATGCATCATATAATTAACTAAGTGATCAGTGAAGGAATTCATATTGAAAATATCAAATCATCAACAATTAGACCAGATTTCTCAAGAATAATTATTTCAAGCTCTTCCAAGAACATTTAAGATTATCATTAGCTACATCAGACGGTACATAAATAATGATCGTATTAATATTAGTATTAAATCAGTGGCATACAGAAATATTTAGGATAATCGAAAGAGAAATACAATATTTACAATCCGATACTTAACTTGAAACTGAGAAAATTATACTCTCCCTACAGAAAAATCAGGAATACACTTTATTTGCATGCGCTCATCTGATAATCTCAATATATTCAACCTTGCTACTCTCTAAGCTACTCTAAACCAAATACGAACCCGTCTACTATCTTATCGTATATATTTATTATTAACATAAACACGATTATTTTACTGGTATTTAGATAAAACCTGTTTAGAATTATAATCGTGTTCTATATAAGTGGTTAATATTTTGGGAGAATTTAATTAATAACTATAATTAGGAAATTAATTAATTATGACAATAATTTAAACACAATGGAATTAATTTATCGTTGCCTCATTTATGAAATAACTTGAGTAATTACTTTATATGAGATATTTCTAGGAATATCCAATAAAACATATAGTGTTATATAAAAAAAATTGTAATATAATGTATGCTACTTAATTGCTGAATAAATATGTTCTCTTTCATATAGTGTTGTGAAAATGATGGTAGCGACCGTTAATATGTGGTAGTTCCGTTTAAATGGGTAAATGAAAATAATTTTGACAGTTTTATACCATTATTTATTTGATAATGGTCTGCGAAATTGATAATATATTGTAAACTTTGTTTGTGTATATTATGCAATAAATACTGTTATAAAAACGTCAAAATTATTTTCATTTACTTTATGTAATTATGTAAACTTATTGATGAAGCACTTAGTTAAAAATCCCTTTTAATATAGTGTTGTATTACAATATATATTGCAATACAACACTATATTAAAAGGGTATATTATGTAATTATGTAAACTGATTGATGAAGCACTTAGTTAAAAATCCATATTATATTTTCGAATATTTTCATAATCACTTTGGTAAAATTTAGTAAATGAAAGTTATTTTCATAATTGTTTCAATTGTTTCAGATAAAGATCAATTGTAGTAGAGTTACATAAAATACTTGAAAACTAAACACATCTTATTGAAAATCACTTATTGTTAAAACTAGTCAAAGAGAAAATAATAAATATCTGTGATATTTACTCTAAGTCTATTTCACATTTGTGGTACGAAAATATTATTTATTTTTTATCTTTACGAGGTGATTTAAATGAAACGATTACCTGCATAAAACTATACGACTTTCACGCCGTATAAAAAAAAATATATTAAAATCATTGAGTGTGCGTGGTATAAATAAAATGTAGCCTTGCGTTCATATCAATAACAATAACACTCGAAATATTGAAATGTTGCTCCTGACGTAGGTATTAAGTGACGTAGGGAGCGAGCGTAACGCCAACACGAATTTATGGCAGAGAGAATTCACGACGTGATAAGATAAATAAGATTGGAGTGCGGATTCAAAATGAAATTTCCCACCGGTGGCAAAAAAAAAACTGAGCGAAATGGCAATGAAAATGCTTTCCGCACAGTGGAAACTGTGATTGCCCGTTGTCATCCATTGCATTTATTACTCGTTTTCATATATCTTTCTTTACAAGATGAATATCATCAGTTGTATTTAATTTGTAACATATTTTCAGATAGTGAATAAATAAAATGAATGTAGAATGCTTAAATGCAGGTGACTAATCGTTTGTAAATAGTTGAAATAGTTATCCCTTAGAAGACAATTATTAGCAACTGTCTACCAAAATTTAGATAAATCTGGTTGATTCACAAATAGCGAATTTCATTGCAATTTTACTGCTGGTTAATGTGATAACCAAATAAAACTGCAAGATGAGGACTAATCTCTTACTCTTTACCTTATATATCTTACAATGATATACATAAATAAATACCAGGGTAGTTTTTTTACTTTATGTCAGAAAAAAGTGTGCTACAGAAAACCATTTAACAAGGCATACGTACCTAATTAATTAGCGCATGTCGGAGCTTAATAACCTCGACACCAGAACGTTTTTTTTGGACGATATTAACAAAAATCTTCAATGCCAGGAAGAGATGTGTAGTATTTTCTTGATTTCAATTAATTGCAAAAATAAATTAGTTTTTTACGATAAACTTATATTTTGTAGATCTTTTAAACTACCAAAGCAATAAAATTATTCGGTATTTGCAAGTGAATTTATAGTTTTCATTATTAGCAGTAAGTTATAATTATCTTAATGTCAGGAACGCCTGTTTTAGAACAGACATATTGAATATTTTAGAGTAGGTATTAACGACCTAAGTTCCACAACGACAAAAAATTACAATTTCGTGATAAAACTGCTTAATGTTTCCTTCAATTCCTATATTTTTGCAAAATGTTTACAGTGAGACGTCCTTATTTAATTTTCTGTTTATCTTAGGGTTGGATAGGTTGCTTATTCTTTTCGTTTACCACCCTCACTCAGCCTGAAGATAGTACATAGACATCTACATATATAACACCTATTTTCAAATCTGGCACGATTGATGAGGTCACAAATTGTGAGGTCACAAATTGCAGGGGTGTATGTCTACAATCAGTGATTCCTAAAATTTTAGACCTAATTCTATCGCAACAGATGTGTTGGTTATATAAAAATTATATATCAGATCGGCAGCATGGTTTTTAGAAAGGAAAGTCTACCATAACCAACTTAATTTTGTTACAAAATTTTGTGTTGGAAGCTTTTGAGAATCGCAATCAAGTTGATGTTATTTATACTGATTTCTCAAAAGATTTTGACAGGGTTAGCAAGAAGATATTAATAAATAAACTTATTGTTATTGGTTGGCATTGTCAACTGGATCAGTAGCTTTATTTCAGATGTGTTAGAGTCTACGGTGTAGTGTCTAAAGATTTCAAGGCCAAGTCAGGGGTACCACAAGAATCTCATTCAGGTCCCATTTTGTTTAATATTTTTATTAATGATTTAATTTCACATTAAATTAAATTATTCCAAACAATAAAAAAAGTACAGATCATAACTGCAACACTGCAACACGATTTAAATGCTATATTTTGGTTTTTCGCGCATGGTCTGTAACAGCAACACAGTGGATGTCGATTTAAGCTCTATTAATCTTAATTAGATACGCTCTATCATTTTTAATCTTAAGTCTTAATAGGTAATTTTTAAATTTTATAACTTAGTTCTAGTTTTTGTCCTTAATGTTGTAGGCTTTTATGATATTTTACTCATTTTTTACATTTGATGACTGTTTAGCATTAAGCTTTTAATTTTGTATTTATGTGGTTTTTAATTTTATGACTTATTTTAAATTTGTATGTTTTCATATTTTAGTAATTTTTAATTTTATAACTTAGTTTAAGTTTATTGTCTTCATGTGCACGTTCTTATGATATTTTAATGTGTAGTTCAATAATTTAGTTATTTTTATTCATTTATAATATGTTATGATATTTTGTATTGCACTTAAATGGACTTTCGTAAATAAATAAATTAATAAAAAACTAAAACCCTCAATTATGTTTTACTGATTGTAGGGTGGGATAGAGGCCATCCACCCACTAGTTAAAAAATATTATATAACTTTTCAAACAAAAGTTAAAGAGAATGAGAAACTGAACATGTTTGAACATGTTTATTAAAACATTTGTTTTCATAAACTTCTTAATTAGTCAGAATAAAATTGATCATTTTGACATTTTTTGCCTATTGCTAATAAACTATAATAATAATAATAATTGCCCAACAGACTAATGTCCAGTTACAGAACAAATGATAAAGTAGTACATAATACAAAAAAAAGAACAAAATTTATATTCAAATACATGATACAATAGAAAACATACTGTTACAAAAAAAAAATTATTACACACTTTTTAAAATTTATTACCGTTTGACCAAAAATATCGCAGTTAATTTGAATATCATTATATATTTGACACATTTTAATTAATGGAGAATTTGTTTGATGGTATGAATTAGGCATGCAGAAACCAAATGTCCGACAATTCCTCATTGATGGTCTAGGAACGGTAAATTGCAATGAATTTATTGTGGGTGTATCATCTACAAAGTTATGAATAAGTTTATGACAGTATAGCACTGAACAAATCTTATGTTTATTACGAATGCTAGTGAAATTTAAATACGTAAGTTGTCATAGCTTCTCCTCTCAGGATACGTGCCATGTGTTGAGAAGAATAAAATTTTCAATAGCTTTTTCTGAACATTCTCAAGGTAATTTATATATGTGTCATACATAGGCGACCAAATAGGTGCACAATATTCTATTTTGCTTATTACTAATGCATTAAATAGTTTTACAGTAATATTACAGTTTCTTATTATGAACCCCAGGGGACGGTGACATTGATTTATAGTATGACATACATGAGTGTTAAACGTAAGTTTCTTATCGAATATCACACCAAGATCCTTTGCTTCATTTATTCATTTCAACACACATGCGTCCAACTCATAATCATAATAAATATTGTTTACTTTCCTAGAAAATGTCATTATAGAGCAGTTATTGTAATTCAGATAAAGTTTGTTTCTGTTACACCAATCATTTAAATTAGCCAAGTCGTGTTGCAACACTGTACAGTCCCTCGAACTAGTAATTCTGCTATACATTTTTAGGTCATCAGCGTATAACAAACATGATGATTAAATATATTGTACCAAATCATTTATAAATATAACAAATAGCAGAGGTCCAAGACTGGAGCCTTGTGGGATCCCACTCTTTGGTGTGTGCGATTTAGAAATAGCACCCTCATAATTTACGAAGTGTTGCCGATTTGTCAAGTATGAGTGAATAACATTAATAATATTTGTATGAATGCTATATGTTCTTAACTAATTAATAAGGATACTATGCGTGACAGTATAGAAGCTTTTTTAAAGTCAGTGTATATTGGAATTGACACTTATCATCCATGGCCGCAGATACATACTGGGTAAAGTTAAAAAGATTTGTCATGGTTGATTTACGTGCAACAAAACCGTGCTGTTCTGTAACGATTTCCGTACGCACTAGATACATTATATGTTCATTTAATATTGATTCTAGCACTTTTGAAAAATTACTAACTAAAGCAATAGGTCGATAATTTACCTCTTCACTCTTATCACCATTCTTGAAGATGGGACGCACACGAACATGTTTCCAGGTAGTAGGAAATTTGCCAAACTTTAATATTAAATTTAATTTATATGTGATCGGTGGATATAAGACACACGCACAGTCTTTTAATAAAAACGAAGGAAATTGATATAAACCCATTGTAAATTTTGCACGTAATTTCTTCAAGTGACGAAGAACTAAGTTTACAGAAACTTTAAAGTCTCCCAGGTGCTCCATGGAAAAATCCAGTGTAGTTGTTGCGTCATTCTTTTCGCACGCATGGACCGAATTAAACAAATCCGCGAAGCAGTTTACTATATCAGTCGCATCAGTGTATTGGTTGTTTAAATACTTCACTGTTCCTGGAATTCTTGAAGTTCCCTTTAAAAAGTTTATGTGTGACCAAAATTTAGATGGATCGGAATTTTATTGTTCTTCTATCTTCCCGATGTAGTTTCTTCTGGCTTCTTTGTTTTTTTCTTCTGAGAATGCAATGATTGATTTATTAAAATAGGGAGGACATTTTTTAGATTTTGCGTTACATCTAAATTTTGGCACGCATAGATCGAATCCTTCATATAGGTATTCATAGAATAGGCTGCAAGCGATGTCTATGTCCGAAATTGTATATAATTTATTCCAGTTAATCTGTTGTAAATACGAGTAGAGTAATGGCAAATTAGCTCTTTTAAAATTACAGAGTCCCGAGTTATCCCCTTTAAAATTTGAAGTCAAATGTAACCTTATAGGATAGTCCTTTTTACAACGGGCTCAATTTCTTTATTAACAACACAATTAACATCCGATGAGGTTATAATTAGATCTAAAATTACACCGTTTTCATTACTAACACAATTGTGTTGACACATATTACAGAAGTTAAGAAAGTTATTTAATATCTCTAACTTGTTTATAGAGGATGCAGCATTATGTTGAATGTATTCTGGGATATTGAAATCTCCAATTAGAATGATCGGATTGGATGTATTAATGTTATTGGATAATAAATCAAACACTTCCTCATATGTAGTACAATTAGGATTAGGTGGGATATAAATGCAAATTAAAGTAACTCTAGAATAATCGCTGATAAGTTCAACAGAAACACATTCAATAGGAAGTTCGGCACTAAATGTTAGGGTAAGCAGTTTGGAAATAAATTTATTTCTTACTCCTATTAGTACACCACCTCCAATTCGTTGTGATCTATCGTGTTGAAATATGTTGTAGTTTTGTGGCATAATTTCATTGCCATTAAAAGAACTATCTAACCATGTCTCCACTAAAAATATCATGCCGTAGCAGTTGCAAGCAATGTTACTATGAAAGTCTTGTAATTTGTTCCTTATGCTATTTGCATTTTGGTAGTAACAATTTAATTTATAATTAGTTAATGATGTCTGTTGGGATTTCTCAAGTTTTTCTGTCTCGATTTTATAATTTTAGGTTGAGAGTTTATATATTTTATTGTTAAATTTGTCTCGCCATTTTCCTGCCTCCTCTTAAGAGATTGCAAAATTTCCTTAAATTTTTCTCTTTGTAAGGGTGTTCTATTTGGATGTACTTTTATTTGAGGTTGTAATTTATTCCTGTTTTTCATGATTTCGCCTACACATGATAAATCACTCAATATTTTTTTATGGGTCACGGTATGGTGCCCTTGCGACCTAACCGTACCACTGAATTTATCTTAAAAGTTTTACTGATGGATTGTAACATTGTTTTCACCGTGTTGTAGTTTTCAAATTTTCTTGTTTCATTATCAGATAATTCCGGCTCAGGTATTGCATGTATAATTAAATTTTTGTCACGGGCACGACGTTCCGCAATTTCATTTAAATGAGTTAAATGAAATTTATATAACAAGTAATTGTAAAGAATTATTAAAAGTAGACTTTTTGCGAAAAACTTATAGTTTTCGAGAAAAATATAGTATATAGTATAGTATTATGATGGCTCCATCATCATTTGTGATTATATTTACTGATTGGAGGGTAATAGAGTCCACTCACCCACTCTACATATACATATAAACTTTAAGTCCTTATCGTCTCACTGTATCCACTGAAATTAATTACAAAACTTTTTGAATAAAGAAGAAATTAAAAAGGTAAAATTTTTGAGTGAGTAAATTAGTAAAAATTTAGTGCCTGATGGGTGGTTAGACTCTAAATCTAAATTATATAAGATTAGCTATAGAAAGTTATGTTCAAACTTAAATTTTGATTTTGAATTATTTTTTAATACATAAAGTGTTTGATTGTTTTTAGCAGCAACATAATCACCGATTAGCAATTAAAGTTATCATGTATATGTAGGGTGGGTGGGTGGCCTCTATCCCACCCTCCAATCGTTAAAATATAAGCGAGGGTCTTAAAGTTGTAAAATATAAATAAATACAAAATAATTGCAATTTTTAGAGAATTATTCATACAAATTTCTAAATAATTTTTGATGATGTTTTACTGATTAGAGGGTGGAATAGAGGCCACCTACCCTACATTAGCATATAAATTTTAATTACTGATCGTCTCGCGGTTTGGAATAAAATTATTTACAAAACTTTTTGAATAAAAAGCAATTCAAAAGATAACATTTTTGAATGAGGAAATTGATAAAATTATTATTCATGATGGTTAATTCTAAATTAGATAAGATTTTCTATAGAAGTTCATTTATATTTTAACTTAAATTTGAATTATGCTTTATTTTTTATTACATAGAAGGTTTTATTGTTTTTGCAGCATAATCATCAACGATAAGTATTTAAAGTTATCATGTATATGTAGGGTGGGTTGGTGGCCTCCATCTCACCCTACAATCAATAAAACATAAGCGAGGATTTTAATTAAAAGTTGTAAAATATAAATAAACACAAAATAATTGCAATTTTTTTTAGATTTATTCATACAAATTATTCAAATAATTTTTGAAGATGTTTTACTGATTTGAGGTTGGGATAGAGGCCACCCACCCACCCTACATATACATATAAATTTTAATTATTGATCGTTTCACGGTTTGGAGTAAAATTAATTATAAAACTTTTTGAATAAAAAAGAAATTCAAAAGGTAAAATTTTTGAGTTAGGAAATTAATAAAATTTGTATGCATGATGGGTGGGCAGACATTAAATTTAAACAAGGTAAGATTAGCTCATTTCTATTTAAACTTAAATTTGGTTTATGCTTAAGTATTTATTACTTCCAAGATTTTATTTTTTTCTTGCATGTTAAGGATTTCATGAAAAATATGTTTTAATAAAACTTGTTCAGTTTCTCATTTCTTTTAACTTTTCAAAGTATCAATGTTTACCAAAAGCTTTTCAGTTCTAGTTTTTAATGATAAAACCTTAAGTTTAATCTCATTCACAAAAACAATACTTTCCCCATATATTTTATATAGGGAAAGCAATAATCACTTGGTGTTTTGAGCTATATTCAAAATTATATTCAAAATATAGTACCAGAATTATTTGCATAAAAAATAATATGGTTTTTCTATGAAATCTGCAGCTATGAATTGATAGATCTTAGTCTGATTGCCAGAACCAAGGCTGTAGAGGATTGTATGGTCTTTTGGAGTTTTACAGTCATTTTATAAAGTAAATCATCTTGATTTTAAGTACATTAAACAGGCAACGAAATATAATACATGTATGTACATAGCTGGTTTCAAAAATACTGTATCATTTCTTATCGTTCTAGCAAACTATTAATTATAATCTTTTTGGTATAAGTATTCTAATATATGTTTAATACCTGTTTTTATCTTGAATTAAAAAAATGGTGATTAGCCTTATATATATTTTACTCGAAAACTATGAGGTTTACACAAAAAGGTCATTCTTAATGATTTACTCAATTTTAAATTCTTTACAATTACTTGTTAAATAAATTTCATGTAACGCCTATATTTTATTAGCAATAGGCAAAACATATCAAAAGTTAAGAACTTTATGAAAAACATGTTTTAACAAAACTTGTTTAGTTTCCCATTCCATTTAACTTTTGACGAAAAAGTTAGGTAACATTTTTCAAATTTAGAAAAATCCAGTTCCGGTTTAGGAATGTTCACCAAAAGCTTTTCAATTCTAGATTTTAACGATAAAACCTTAAGTTTAAAGTTTCATCTCAAAAGGATCATTTGATTTTGAGAAATAGGGCTCAAATTTGTCTTTTCCAGAGATTAGTGGAACGGTTTCGGAGAACCTCAAAACGGATACTTACATTAAAATAAAAAGATCCACTACAAATGAAATTGTGCATCAAACAATTTTTTTATTAATTTTTTGTAGTAATTAATTAATTTAATTAACTGCAAAACCCTCGCGTATGTTTTACTGATTTGATAGTGTATCTGAGGACACCCGCCCACCCTACTTATATGTATTTATTTTAAGTATAACTTTGCTGATGATTTTTGTTATGTTAATTAACTGTTACTATTTTCTTGGAAATTATAAGCTGATGAGTGGATGTGGTTAATTTATATATGTAGGGTGGGTGGGTTCTCAGTAACCAACCCTCCAATTCCAAAAGTTACGCAAACATAAATGAAATAAAAAATTTATACTATCAGATTGATAATTTTGTAACTTAATAATTTTCGTTTTAATATGTCAAAATGACATAACAAATCTAATTGAAGTCCTCTTCTCAGAGGAAAATAAGCCAAACTCGGCAAGATAATGGTGGAACAACCTCTACCAAAGGTACCCTATGTGGCAACAGTGTTATTGAAGTAACAGTAGGCAAGAGTGGAAGATCATATTATTATGAACTCAAGCCATTCCATGTGCGACCAAAAGAAATGTTTGTAATATATATTTGAATTTTATTATGTAAGTACAATGGATAAAATAAATACTATCTACTATACTATAAATGAAGTAATTCATTTGACAAATTCGTTATTGAATATTTTAGTAAAAATTAATTAAATAAACAATAAATCCCTCACGTATATTTTATTGATTGGAGGGTTTGAGGCCAATTAGGAATTTAATTTAATCCGTTTCATAATTTTCTATCTTTCACATCTTTTGCCTAAATATTATTAATTAGAGGGTTGGTTAGAGTCCATCCACGCACCTTAAATTTGATAAAAAATGTATCTCAGTAGTGTGATAAATATATAGAATACTGTTAGAAAACTTTACTTTAATTAAATACTCATGTAACTCGTACAAATATGTAACACCATTACAATAATATTATAATATTGTTTGGCTGATAGAAATCCAGACTGTCCTCTTCGTCGTTATGTAAGACATCTATGTGAACTACGTTGTCCATCCTTGACCTTTACATAATAATAACGTTTGTAAATACACAGATATTGGTTGTGCGTTTGTGGCCGACAAAAATACGAGTGCCAATTAAAATCCATTATTATTGTCTTATCTGAATGACATCCAAAAATAGGAACGTTATATAGTGAAAAGGAAGATATCGACACGGTTTTATCGTTGTGTCATTATTAGGAATTCGAGTGTCAGTCCGGAGAATTATGTTTAGCTAGATATATAGATATAATCCACCGTGGTAGGTAAAACATGCAATATGCTGCTGAACTAAGTAATAAATAAATTAAGTAACAGTGTATAATAATCAAACGTTTGTCTTAAATTTTTCTAGAAATTTTTGATCATAGTAATTTTGATATGGATTTGTGTACGGAATATTCCTAGGATCATTAACATTATTTTATAATCAAATCAATATTTATTTAATTTGTTGTAATTATACAAATATTCTATATCCCAATAAACTAAACTGAATCCAAACTGTGACTCTTTTGTTAATTGATTAAAATATTACCATAAAGGTACCATCTAATATTTTTTTGATATTTTTATAACATCTATACATTTATAATGGCTGTAGTTATGAATTTAACATAATAAGGAAAGTACTTTTATACCAAAAATGAATTAATTAATAATTATATAATTATTAAACTATTAGCACCACAATAATAACGTAATAATTTATAAAAAGACATTTGTTATGGATTTCCCTAACAATTTAATAACATAATTAAATCTATCTATAAGAAAATCATAAACAATCGAATCCGAGGATTGTTTCTATATAAAACAAATATCCATATAAATAAATATAAAAGGCAGAAAGACCTCTGGTCGATAGCCTTTTGACGAACTAACTCACTAACTCATCATTCATTATTTATTATTTAAATGTAAACATGCATAAAGTTTGTCAATAAAAATGTGTATTATTATTATTATTAAATCTAAAAAATTTCCAACAATGATTAAATTAAAAACTATATAAAGACATCCCCAACAATTATTTCATTACAGTAAGATGATTAGCTTTTCCTACAAAAAAATAAACTTATAAGCTATTTAAGTACCCATTATACAAATAACGAACAATTTTTAAAACCGCTGATAAATTACAATTTCCATTTCCTGATCGAGCGTTTCATTTTTTTTGCCCGTTTTCCAAATATTTAAAGTGCAACGGTCCGTGGGCGGAACGACGCCGAAAACCAACAAAAATTGGTGAAATAATGCGAGGAGATTAGGCACGCGCGCAGGCATTACTTTCCTGCTCATTTTTTTTTTCGGCCATTCGCCGACGTCGGCGAAACTGCGACATTAATTAAACGATATTTTTTTTTCCATGCGCGACCACTTTTCACGCACGAATAATGTCAAGGACGTCAAAATTCCTAATCGACGATATTTAAGAATTCGAATTTATTCCAGTGGCGAGACGCATTTCTTCGCGAGGTGTGACCAACAATTTGCATTCACACACACACACACACATACACATAAGTAGGAAAGTGAATGTTGTCGTTACTGATATGTCGAAACGTAGTTTTATTTTTTTGCTGTTAATAATCAAAATATGTTTTTTTTTAATAGAAATTGGTAAAATTACCCAATACTTAAGTTCACGTTTTATAATTACACCTAATTAATGTTTTAATCCTATAATAGAGAAATGTTAAAAGGAAAGAGAAGAAAATATAATTATAAATCTGAGAAATTGAGAATTTTGGTTTTCTAGTTGTAATATGTTAATTCTTTTCAATACAAGTAGACATTATAGCTTCAATGGTTGACAAACAAACGCTTCTTGGGAAGTGATTTCAACTTCGAAAAGCTCTTACATCTTTAATACGATTTTCTATGTTTTTTACCACTGTATATAACTTACAACTTGTTTGAAACATTGTTTGATGCTCTAGTTCTAATTTATTCGTTCTGTTCGTAACACCCACATATAGTACCTATATGCACATATAGTACATATTCTTAGCAAGTGATTACAACCTCTCCAAGCTCAAATCTTTAGTTTGAAATATAGTTTATCTCTTTGGTTCTAATCTGTTAATTCTATTCATTACAAATACACATATTACAGCATAATACTCCTTTGGTTGACGAATAATCGCTTTTTGGGAAGTGATTTCAATATCGGCAAGATCTTACATTATGATAAAGAGAATGGTTGCGACCGTTATTATGTGATAATCCATACTTACACTGAATTGAAAAAAAAATACTATGTTTTAACCACAAATACATCATTTATGGTCTTACATCTTATTTGAAACATGTTTTGGTCTTTTGGTTCTAATATATTTTAGAGAAGTTGGTGCTTAATTTAATCCATTCGCTCAGAGTTTTCTTAAAACTACTTAAATATGTAGGGTGGGTTGTTAGGTGTCCACTATCCTACCCTCCAGATTTAAAACATAAGCGACGCTTTACTCATAAAATAATTATATATTATTATAAAAAAAGAAAAATTTACATCTTAAATCTAGTGTAATTAAACTTGTAGTTAAATTAGTTAGTAGCAAAACACTCGTTTATGATCTATAGATTGGAGGTGTGGAAAAGAGGCCATCCATCCACCCTACATATATTTTGGTGCTTACAATACTACAACTGTTAGAGTTCAATAAAACAAAAACGAAAAATTTGTAAATGTTGTTCATAACATTACAAACGTTGTTGTAGTTAGGTTTCATTAAATATGTAGGGTGGGTGGGTGTCCATTATCTAACATAAACGACGGTTTACTCATAAAACTAATTTTAGAAAAGTCTTCAATCTACTGTAATTATACTTGTAGTCAAATTACCTTTTAGAAAAACACTCGGTTATGGTCTATAAATTGGAGGGTGGAATAGTGGACACTAACCCACTATTGGTAATTACAATACTACAACTGTTAGAGTTTAATAAAACAAAAACGAAAATTTTGTAAATATTGTTCATAACAATTATAAACGCTGTTGTAGTTTAGGTTTCAATTAATATGTAGGGTGGGTGGGTGTCCACTATCCTACCCTCCTGATTTCAAACATAACCGATGGTTTATTCATAAAACTAATTATTAAAAAAAAAGTTTACATCATAAATCTAGTGTAAATATACTTGTAGTCAAATTAGTTTTTAGCAAAATACTTGTTTATAATCTATAGATTGGAGGGTAGAATAGAGGCCACCCACATCTAGATTTCTAGAATATATGAGTATTCTCTTCTAAATTTTTAAATTTTTCGAGCAATTTCTCTTTATTGGGATTTTTAGAATTTTTTTTAGCAAGTTTTTCCCAGATTTCCAAAATTATACCTCTTTTTTTTAACTCTATTATAATTTTTCGGCAGTTGCTGTTTTATTTTATTAAAATTTTCCAGATTGCCAATTTCTAGATTATTTCTCTAGATATTCTAAAAGTTTGGAGAAATCTTTCTTTCTGATTTCTAGAATTTTGTACGATTGTCTTTTCTAAATGACGTGAATATTCCAGGGAACACTTTTAGAAATTTGGACAAATCTTAACCTTATTTAGTTTTTCAGAAATTTATGATTTATCGTATTGGAATTTTTCAGTAATTTCACTTAGAAGTTGCCAAATATTTTTTCTTCAAAACAAATTTTAGAAAATTTCAACTCTAAAACATTAACACAATTAAAAAACACAAGAAATAAGGAACAATTTTTGAATTGTTTAAATGGTAGAAATTTTTGAAAAATAATGTAATTTCTAGCATTTTTTAAGTATACAGGGTTATTCACGCTATACGGCACGGAATATTGTGGCCAAAATACGTGACTTTCAAAAAGTTTCACTTTGGGGATATATGGGGGTCTATTAGGGCTACTTTTTAAAATTACTTTCATAATATACAGGGTGTCCCAAAAACCCTAAAAGTATCAAAGTTGTGTTTTTTTTAATGGAACACCCTGTATTTTATTGCATTTTTGGATCCTTCGATAAAAATAAGTGTGTGTTTTAATAAGGTTTTTATTACATAAACCTTAAGGTTTTTGAAATAATTTGAACTTTGTAAAAATGTAACCTAATTTTCATGTTTCAAATACTTCAAAAATAATTAAGTTATGCATACCAAATTTACACTGAAATGTAACAATAGATCATATTTTATTTTCCAAGTATAATAAACTTGACATCTTATGCCGGGTGTAAGAAAATTGGAATTAAACAAATGAGAACTTTAAATGGCTATAACTTCATTTAATTAAATGGAACGCTATATTTATTAATTTATCAGCAAATGCACGTTTTAATTACCTTTCGAATGGTATTTAAATCTTAATTGTTAAGTCTTCTCGTTTTTGCAGAAAACGCCAAAATATTGTTTATTGCACCGTTTTAGTACTTTTTAAGTAAAAATTTTAATGTATCTAGTTTTCTATGGTATTTAAAAACGTCAGATAATTAATTTAGCCTGTCATTTTAGTTTAAAAAGCCTGTCTTTTGTTATAGTTGTCTTATTTTGCATTTTTGTGTTAGATCGTTAGTAATCGTTATTGTTTGAGCATCGCTGTTGTATTTTTTGGTAAAAAATGAAGTTTCACTCAAAAGAAGGGGTTATTGGCATTATTTTTATGCTTGGAGAATGTCATCAAAATTGTTTATTGGCTTGTCAAGTTTATACTTAAAGGTTTCCCGAAAGAAATCACCCTAAGCCAGCCATTTTTGAGAGACTATTAAACCAGTTTAAAGAAATTGGAAGTGTCAGTTATAAAAACCTCAGTATAAGAAAATCTTTGTAAATTTTCATTTTTTACTATGACATACAACAACCATGATCAAACAAAAACGATTACTAACGATCTAACACAAAAACGCAAAATAACACAACTATAACAAAAGACATCCTTTTTAAACTAAAGTAACAGACTAAATTAATTATCTGACGTTTTTAAATACGATAGAAAACTAGATACATAAAAATGTTTACTTTAAAAGTACTAAAACGGTGCAATAAACAATATTTTGGCGTTTTCTGGAAAAACGAGAAGACTTAACACTTAAGATTTAAATACCATTCGATAGGTAATTAAAACGTGCATTTGCTGATAAATTAATAAATATAGCGTTCCATTTAAATCAGTGTTGCGAGTTTCGCGAAAGTGCGAACGCACATGTCATCTGACGTGCGCGCACTTGCGACCGCATATGTCACCGCATATGCGCGCACATAGAATGACACGATTTTACATTTGTCTGCGCGAATCGCGGCATACTCGCTATCGGGAATGACTAATTCCCGACTTTTTCTGCCTATGAAATTTGATACGGATAAACAATAATACATGTTCACTGCTCTAATTATATCGAATTTCAATTTCATATATCAAACAATTATAACAATTCTTAATAATTCTTCTAAAATGTTTTAAATAATAATAACAAAACAGTAATATTTTCTACTTGTAAATTTTCTATGATACGTCCTCATATGAGACTACCGGTATAATTAATAATTACAAAATCAGTAACAATTATTATTAATTAATAATAAATATTATTAACTTTCTATTTATTAAAATTATTATTTAAAATATGTTAGTTATATTAGTATGCATTGTTATAATTGTTGGTATATGAAATTGAAATACGATATAAATAGGGCACTGAACATGTATTATTGTTTATCCGTATCAAATTTCATAGGCAAAAAGAGTCGGGAATTAATCATTCCCGATAGCGAGTGTGCCGCGAGTCGCGCAGACAAATGTAAAATCGTGTCATCTTATGTGCGGGCATATGCGGTGACATATGCGGTCGCAAATGCGCGCACGTCAGATGACATGTGCGTTCGCACTTTCGCGAAACTCGCAACACTGATTTAAATAAATGAAGTTATAGTCATTTAAAGTTCTCATTTGTTTAATTCCAATTTTTTTACACCCGGCATAAGATATCAAGTTTATTGTACTTGGAAAATAAAATATGATCTATTGTTACACTTCAGTGTAAATTTGGTATGCATAACTTAATTATTTTTTATGTATTTGAAACATGAAAATTAGGTTACATTTTTACAAAATTCAAATTAATTCAAAAACCTTAAGGTTTATGTTATAAAAACCTTATTAAAACACATACTTATTTTTATAGACGGATCCAAAAATGCAATAAAATACAGGGTGTTTCATTAAAAAAAACACAACTTTGATACTTTTAGGGTTTTTGGGACACCCTGTATATTATGAAAATAATTTAAAAAAGTAGCCCTAATAGACCTTCATATATCCCCAAAGTGAAACTTTTTGAAAGTCACGTATTTTGGCCACAATATTCCGTGCCGTATAGCGTGAATAACCCTGTATTTTCTTCTTTAGAATATTTTTTTCTAAGCAATTTATATTGAGTGTTTAAGATTTTTTACAGATTTCTAAAATTGTCTATGAATTCTTATTTTTCTTTGTTATAATTTTTCGGCCATTGCTATTTTATTTTATCAAAATCTTTATGAATATTGTCTTGCAAATTTCTAAACTTCTTTCTAAGTTTTCCAGAAGTTTTGAGAAAATTGTCTACCAGATTTCTAGACATTTGTATGAAAATTTCTTTTAAATATCAAAAAAAAATTATTTTGCTAGTTTCTACAAATCTTGTAACATATATTTATTGACAAATTTGTACATATCTGCATTATAATGATGAATAATGAATAAGGTGTTAATGGATTAGTTTGTCAAAAATCTATCGACCAGAGGTCTTTCTACCTGACAAATATTGTTTTCTTAACTTATTAAATTTTTCGGAAATTTAAGTTTTGTTATAATGGAATTTCTTCCAAGAGTTCTAGAAATTATCAAAATATTTTATTCCAGATTCTTGGAATTTTGTTTGAATGTTTCTACTCTCTAATTCTTTGAATGTTTCTTACTCTCAAATAAAATTCTCGCAAATTTGTAAAAAATGGAAGGATATCTTGAAAGAAAAATTTCGCCAAAATGTTAGAATATTTTAAGAAAAAAAAAAAACATGACAAAAAGAAAGAAATCAGGAAAATTTTTTGAAATGTGTGAGTCCTGGAAATTTCTTAAAAATAATCTGTTTAACAGAAAGAGAAATTGCTAAATATTTCAAAAAATAATTGGACACTAATATTCGTACATATTCTCTTTATCTCTCTAAATACTCTTTTGCAAATTTCTACATTTTTTGTGTTAGCAGTTTTGAGAAACTTTTCTTCTAGATTTCTATAATATTATATAAATGTCTCTTCTTAATGACGTAAATATTCCAAAACTTTCTTATAAATGTTTTTACAAATCTTTTTTTTCTCAAGAGATAGAAATAAGTAACAATTTTTGAAACTCTAGGTTTTGAGAATGTTAGATCATTTTTTCTCATAAATTTATAAAACTTTTAAGCAATTTCTCTTTATTAAGAGTTTCTCAGCTTCTTCTTTTAAAGTTCGAAACATTCTTCATCAATTCTGGTTTAATTTGTTATTATTGTAAATAATATTTTTGTCAATTATATCATGTATTGTTCCTAAGTTGAATAAATTCGTTTATTATTATTATTATTATAATTTCTAAATTACTTCTAGGTGTTTTAGAACTTTTGAGAATAACTTCTTCTAGATTTAAAAAAATTTGTATTTCTAAATTTCGCAAATATTGCAGAAACTTCACTTGAAAGTTTTAAAATTTTTCTAGAAGTTATAGAAGTTTTTATAAATTTTCTCGAATAATTTTAGACATTCATAAATAATTCCAGATAATATCTGATTCATATTTTATTTTACAGTTTTTGTTAACTGTTAGAAGTTTTGAAAAACTTTTCTTCTAGACTAAAATTTTGTAAGAAATGTCTCTTCTGAATGAGGTGAATGTTCTTATATTTTTTTACAAATCTATTTTTTTCACTTATTCAATTTTTCAGAAATGTCTGATATTGAAATTTTTCAGAAATTTCTCTTACAAGTTGCCAAACATTATTTCGCGAATTGTAGAAATTTTCAAAATATTTTATTCTAGATTCTTACTTTCAAAGGAAATTTTCGCACGTTGGAAAAAAATTGCAAGAATATTTTTCAAATCTTAAAGAAATATTTCTGCTAAATATTATAATACTTTAAGGAAAACTTAACAAAATAAAAAAAGCGTGAAATGGAGAAAACTTTTTGAAATGTTTAAATGTTAAAAACTCCGGGAAAATAATCTGTAAAGCAGAAAGAAAAATTATTAAAATTTTTTAGAAACCTCATTGGACAGGGAAGAAGAGATAAGGCAAATTTGGATGATTTGATGATTTTTTTTCTAAAATAAAAAGAGGGGGAAAATAATCAAACCTAAAAATCTAGAGGTAATTTAAGAAACTTTTAAGTAAATGGATATAACTATATATACCAACAATTTTATCCATTTAGTTAGAATTTGCTTAATATATCTCCAGATTTTTCTCTGGAATTTAGAGAAGTTTTCAGATATGTTTTTCTTACTCTCTATTATTATCTATAAATATTGATTCTAAATTATGTGAATTTTCTTCAAAGCTTCTCGAATATTTTCTTTCATTTCTTAAGAGAACAATAGCGAAAAGATAGAGCAAGATTTGGTAATAAAAATATATAAGTCCTTTATGTTGTAGAAAATTCACTAATAATTATAAAAAACACGAAAAAATTTTCGTAAAATCTACAACAAATGAGTCTTATTAAGACTACAAGAATAATTCACTTCTGAAACAACTACGTCTCTAGCTAATACTGGTTTTGTAGGCTTAGTAAGACTCATTTGTTGTAGATTCCAAGATTTGGTGATGAAAATTTTTCGTAAAATGTAAGAGGAAGTTGGTAATTATTCTTTTTCGAGCAAAAAGTCCATGTTTGGCAAATCATTTGATGAATCGTCATCAAAAGATGATGAGATGGAACAACTGTCACTAGAGGAATAGAATGTGAGAATGAAAAAACGTATATTTTGTAATTTCAAGACTTTCCTAATACGATCAAAATTTTTGTAAAAAATAATTGTGTGTAACTAATATTAGAATATGTTTGTTGGCATATTGGAACAAATAAATAACACATAATATATAATATCCATTCGCTAGGAATTTTCTTTAAACTTCTCTAGATTTCTAGAATTTTTTATTAAAATTTTTAATTTCTTCTAAATTTTCATTTTTAAATAATTTCTCCGTACACCCTCTTTATTCAATAATAACATTTATTAATGAAATATCAAAGAAGAAAAACATAAATATTATAAGAAAATCATGATGATAACGATAACAATAAAAAGTAAAGAATCAAATCCTGGCAACTGTTGAGAAATTAAAATTTTCAAAACGTTATTTTTAAAATTACAAAAATTCTTAGCAATTTTTTTTTAAATTATGTTTCTTAATTAGTTGCTAAATTTTTTTAGGTATCAAGAGAAAAGAAATTAAGAATTTAGTAGAAATTGATATTTGTAATTAATGCTTAAATTATTTTCATTTACATACTTTCAAAAAGATAAAGAAAGAAAGACATAAAAAATAATTTTAAAATAATAGAAGTAAATGTTTCAAATTTCTAGAAAGGAAATTTTTACAAAACTCTATTAAACTGGAACTCAAGTAAATTATTGTAATAATTCCTAGACAGTGATGAAAATTTTAAGGAAGATATAATGAAAAATAAAAGAGGAAGTTGGTATTTCATTTTATCTATTTACTCAGAATTTTCATTAAACCTGTCTAGATTTCTACAATTTTAGATCATTTTTTTGCTAAATTTCCAAAGTTTATGAGTTTTATGAGTAATTTCTCCTTATTCGGAGTTTAAGAATTTTAAAGATTTATAGAATTCTTAAGTAACCAGTTTTTCATTTTATTATAATTTTTCGGAAATTATTATTTTAATTTACCAGAATATTTTCTTACAAATTTCTAAGGTTTTTCAACTGTTCTAGAAATTTTAAGAAACTTTACTTACCGGATTTTTAAAATTGTATGAAAATCTTTTCTAAATTACGTCTCTTAAAAGTTCTTACATATTCTGTTTTGTTAGTTTAGGTTTTAGGATATTGGTATTTAAAAAAAACCTCTTGCAAGTTACTAAAAATTTTCAAAATATTTATTCCTAGAATTTTTATAAATGTTTCTTAGTCTCAAAGAAACTTTTCGTAAATTGGAGGAATATTCATCAAATCTTAGTGAAATTTCTGGAAAATAATAAATAAGAATATTTGAAGAAAAAATCAACAAAATAAGGAACCATAAATCATAAAATGGGGAACAATTTTTTCAAATGTGCAAATGCTAGAATAATCCTTCAACAGTGTTGAAAGGATACTATGATATTTGATAAACAAATTCCAAAATTGAAAGGGAAGTTGCTTGGTCTTAAAGAATTTTTTTATGAATTGAAAAATTGCTGAAAAATATTCATTAACAAAATGAGGAAGGAAAAATTGCATACTCTCAAAAAATTCTCACAAATTGCAGATTTCAAAAAATCAGGCAATTTGTAAGAGAAATCTATAGATAAATTTGAAAAGATAAAGACAAAACTCGTAGGAAAATTTCTAAATAAGGAAAATTCTCGCATATTGAAAAAGAAATTGCTAAAAATTCATTAAATCTAAAAAGAAAATTGCAAAAATACTTGAAAAATTCACAAAATTCAACAAAATAAAGTATAAAAAATCAGTAAATCTAGAAGAGAAATTCGTGAAAATTTTTGGAACACTCGAAAAAAAAGAGAAAATTGCTGAAAATCATTAGAACATTTAAAAAAATAGAAGAAATATAATAAAAGTATATATTCTAAGAAAATCTCTGAATCTGAAACAGAAAATGTTGGAATTTTTTAAAACCCTTTTAAAATCATGCAGTCTGGAAGATAATCCCCAGAAAATTTAAAAGACAAAGTTGGAAATAATGAAGAAGTTTAAAAAAAAGCAAGTTACTTAAAAATGTTTGCAAATTGCAAGAAAATGTTTAAAATTTTAAAGCGAAATTGCTGGCAAATATTAGATATTTTGAAGAATAATTTAACAAAATCAAGTAAAGTAAGAAATTGGGGAATCATTTTTAAGAATTGGTAAAGTATAAAATAATCTATATATCTGGAAGAGAACTTCCTAGACAGTGCTGAAAAAACAAAGAAAGAAAAATTAAAGAGAAGTTGCTTATTTTTTTTTTCAAATTAGAGCAAACATTTCTTGAAGTCTAATAAGAAAATTACTGAAAATTATTATTACTTTTGAAGAAAAATATTGTAATAATGCGAAACAAACATTTAGAAACAATTTTTGTAAAATATAAGTATGAATACTTGAAAATTCTAGAAAAACTCAGTATTTCTGAAAGAGTAATTTCTAGAATATTCTAGAACCCTTAAAAAATCACTAAAATTGAAAAAAAAATCCTTAGGCAATGCTGCAAAAACAAAGGAAGAAAAATAAAAGGGAAGAAGCAATCAGATAACTCTAGGCCAAAAGACCACGGGTCGATGGCCGTTTGACAGAAAAAATAAATAAATAATTGTATAATATCATTGTCTTATTGTTAACCAAATGTAAATTATTTTCTTTTTTCTGTAAATCAAGATGTTTATTATTTTATTATTATTTTTAAAAGAGAAGTTGCTTGCTCTAAAGAAAATTTTCTCAAATTGGAAAAGAAAATGCAAACATTTCTTGAAATCAAATAAGAAAATTGTTGAAAATTATTAGATCTTTTGAAGAAAAATATAATAAATAAAGTAAAACAAGAAACGGGAAACAACTTTTGTTAAATATAAGTATGAATACTTTGAAATTCTAGAAAAATGTCTGTAATTCTGAAAGAGTAATTTATAAAATATTTCCTTGCAAAATAACATGAAAATTAGAAGAGAAATCCCTAGGCAATACTAGAGAAATAAAGGAAGAAAGATAGAAGAAGAAATTGCTTGCTATAAAGAAAATTATGTATGTCATAATTCTCTTGTCTCTTCTAAATGACGTAAATATTCCAGGGAACACTTTTAGAAATTTTGACAAATCTTTTCTTAAACTTATTAAATCTTTCAGAAATGTACTTTTTATTGTATTTGAATTTTTCAGAAATTTCACGTTGCCAAATATTTTTTCTTCAAAAAAAATTCTGCAAAATATCAGAACTTAAAAATTAACAAAACAAAAAAAAAAACAAGAAATAATGAAGTTTTTGAAATGTATAAATGGTAGTAATTTCTGTAAAATAATCTAAATTCTAGCATAAACCTTTATTAGACATTCTATAAGACAAAAACACAAAATCAAAATATACATAACTCTTTCCAAAAAAAAAACAACTCTTTTCTAGTCTACCCTTCCCTCTTCCTTCGATCTTTCCCGTCCCGATCTAGGTAGGAGTTTGAATTCAATTTTATCTTTTCACTTAGAATTTTCTTATAAACTTCTCTACATTTCTAGTTTTTTTTGAACAATTTTTAGTTACATACTTATAATTCAAGAATAACAATTAATAAAAATAATTAAAGAAAATTAACATAAATTTGAAAACGATAACAATAAAAAATCAAATCCTCACAACTATTAAGAAATTAAAATTTTCGAAAATTTTAAATATTCTGAGCACAAATCTCTAAAATCAATGATTTTTCAAAATTATGTTTTAAAATTTCCAATATATTTTTTAAATATGTCTCTGAATGTCTTGCTAGAATTTCTAATGTCACGGAGAAAAATTTATAATTTTTTATAGATATTAGTAAAAATTGAAAGTAAATATTTTAAATTTATATGCATATGAAAATTTCAAATACCCTAAGCACAAATTTTTAATATATAAGAGCTTACACATACCTAAAAGTTTTCCAAATTATTTCTAGCAATGATTTCTAAAAATGTCATGGAAAGGATATTATAAAGCTTAGTTAGTTTGTTTTAAAGTAAACGTAAAGTAGAATAATAACTCCAGGTCAGTACTGAAAAATTTAAGAAGGATATGATGAAAAACAAAAGAGGAAGTTGGTATTTAATTGTATCTATTTATTTAGAATTTTCTTTAAACCTCTCTAGATCTAAAATGTATTAAAGTCCTGTACATTGTAGAAAAAAATTATTGTTGTAGATTTATGAAATGTTTTTATATTTTTCTCTAGAGTTTTGAGCATATTTTCTTCTAAATTTCCATATTTCTCTTTATTGAGAATTTTCCAGTAATGTTTTTCCAGATTTCTAGAATTCTCCATCAATCGTTTTTTACTTTATTATATTTTTTTTTAGAATTTTTCATTATATTTTCTTGTATTTTAATAGGTGTTTTAGAAGTTTAGAGAAACTTTACTTCCAGATTTATAAAATTTTGTATGAATGTCTTCTAAATTACGTGAACGTTCCAGAAAATTCTCTTCAAAGGGTTTACAAATTCTGTTAAATGTAAAATTTTTCTGGAAATTTGTGTTTCATTATATTGGTAATTAAAAAATATTTCTTGCAAATTTCAAAAAATAATCAAATCGTAAAGAAAACTGTTTGGAAATAAACAAATAAGAATATTCAAAGAAAAAATCAACAAAACAAGGAACAGCAAGAAGTAAGATGCAAATTTGAAATGTGTAAATGCCAGGTCTGGGAAAAAATGTGTAAATCATCAAGAGAAATTGCTAACAATTCCTAGAACCCTCAAAGTAAATCATTGGACAGTGATGAAAAGTTAAGGATAAGATTTGATGAATAGTTTTCTAAAAATTAAAGAGGAAGTTGGTATTCAACGTTATGCAGATTTTTTTAAACATCTTTAGATTTTTAAATTTTTGAGCATATTTTGTTTAATTCCCAAAACCTTCTCTATAAAAGTTTTAGAATTTCACAGCAATGTTTTTTCCAAATGTTTAGAATTCTCCATAATTTCTTCTTTAATTTTATTATAATATTTTAATTGTTCCAGAATATTTTCTTGCAAATTTATTAATTTTTTTCTAGGTGTTCTAGAAGTTTTTAGAATCTTTTCTTCCAGATTTACAAAAGTTTTTGCAATTTTTTATAAAAGTTGTAGAAGTTTTTAGAAACTAAGGAAAACATTTCTAAAAACTTCTACAACTTTTATAAAAAATTGCAAAAACTTTTGTAAATCTGGAAGAAAAGATTCTAAAAACTTCTAGAACACCTAGAAAAAAATTAATAAATTTGCAAGAAAATATTCTGGAACAATTAAAATTCCAAATTATGTGAATTATGTGAAGTTTCTAAATTTTTTTCGCCTTAAGAAGCTACAGAGTGGCAAAACAATTGTATACAATATATTTTTAAATAGTTTTATTAATATAAAAGTTAAGTTGGTTGAGTTACGTGAAGATCAAATTAATTTGACAAATAAAGCACTATAACCTTTCTTCACAATTTTATTTGAATAACCAAATGTACATTTCGGACACAAAGTGACCATTATCAATGAAGAAAGGTTATAGTGCTTTATTTGTCAAATTAATAAAAGTTAAGAATTTTTACTTTTATTTTTTGACATTTCTTGCTTTTATTATTTCCATCGAAATTATCTAAGCACATTTACTCAAGATTTTTAGTTTATTATTTATATTTTATCACTTATAGACTAGGTGGTTTGGCACCGGAAAAATGGCTATAACGTCAGAACCTGGGTCTCCTAAGAAGTTAAATGTCTTTACTAAGGAAATTGAATTCCTGGGAACACACTAGTAGTAGAGTAATGGTACAAAAGACCAAAACAGGTCAGAGTGTTGTAAGGTTGTCTATAGCCAAATGATTCCATCTAATCTAATCTAATCTAATTTTTGAAATGTATAAATGCTAGAAATTTACAGAAGAAATTTGTAGTCACAAGAGAATTTACTTAAGAAATTCTGAAACTCTTAAAAAATCATTGGGCAGCGATGAAAAGATAAAGCAAGATTGGATCAAAAATGAAAGAGGAAGTTAGTATCCAGGATTTTCTTAGAATTTTTGAGCATCCTTTTCTAACGTTTGAGCAATTTCTCTTTAAAAGATTTTGAATTTCCCAGCAATGTTTTTTTTCCAAATTTTTAGAATTATTCACCAATACTTATTTTATTTTATTGATTATTATAAATTTCAACCATTCTTGTCTTATGTTATCAGAATATTCATTCATAAATGGTTTCCCGAATTTCTAAAACTATTTATGCATATCTATTATAAATTATGGAAAAAAATTTAGGGCAATTAGATTTTTTTTTTATTTTAAAACTCTTTGCCATTTCTTTTCTTTTCTAAATACATTTCCTTAGTATTTATACAATTTGGACAAACATTCTAAAGATTCCAACTAGAAGTGCTGGTTGCTATTTGGTATCTTTAGAATGTTTGTTTTGTAGAAGTGCTGGTTGTAGTTGGTATCTTTAGAATGTGTCCTATTTTCTTTCCAGTTTCAAACAATTTCAAGAGAATTTTTTCTTCCATTCTTTGATAATTTATTTGGATTTTGTCACTAATTTCTCTTCCAAATGTTTCTGCAGATATTCCGATTTTTTTTTCTTTAATATAGATTTCTTTTTTAAATTATGTCTGTTTTTGAGGTTTCTTAAAACAAACAATGAATTATAAAAATTTATGTAAATATGACAAAACGTTACTCAAAGAAAATACTCGTATAATAGAAGAGAAATTGCAAAAAATTCTTAAAATCTAAAAATGAAAATTGTTGAAAAAATTCCTAAAAAATTCTAAAAAATCTGTAAATCAGAAAGATAATTTTTTGGAGTCCTCAAAATAATTCACGCATTTGGAAGCCATGGATTTAGACCATATTAGGAAAACAAAGGAAGAAATAAGGATTTTTCAAAAAGAAAAGAAAAGAAAATTGGACTAGAAATTGCAAAAAAAATCTTGAAATCTAAAAAGAAAATGCATAATTAGAAAAATAGAATAAAATGAGACAGACAAATCAAGAAATGAGGATCAATATTCTAAATTCTAAAAATTCTCTGAATATGAAAGAGAAATTGATAAAATATTTTAATAACCTTATAATATTTACGTTATTTGGAATATCTAAAAAAGGCCAGAAGTCAACAAATTTCTAAAGAAAAGAGAAGTTATTGATTTTCAAATAAAAAATCTCAATAAAAGAGATACTGCAAAAAATCTTTAAGAGAAATTCCTGGAAAATATAATAATTGAGAAGTACAAAAGTACAAATGGTAGAAAAAAACTATATATCTAAAGGAGAAATTACTAGGATATTCTAAAAATTGAAAGAGAAATCTTTAAACAATTCTGGAAAATCAAATTAAGAAAAAAGGAAGAAGTTGCTTACTTTTAAGAAAAATTCTCTTAAATTGGAGTGGAGGCAAAAAATTCTCGAAAACTTTAAAAAGATAATTGCAAAATATAAACTAAAAAATTATATAACAAAATGGGACAAAACAAAAAATAACGAATAATTAAAAAAATTCAAAACAATTTAAAAAAATCTACTTTCGAAATTCGTATAATATTCTGGAATCTTTTTAAAAGCACAAAAATTGGTAGAGAAATCTATGGACAACGCTGAAATGAAAAAGTCGGCTACGATGGAAAATTCTCTAAATATAACAAAGAAGTTGTTTGCATTGACTAAAATTATCGCGAATTGCGAAAAATTTCTAGAAATCTAAATAAACAATTGTTTAACAATTCTTCAACTCCTAAAGGAAATTTCATTAAAATGAGACAAAGCAAGGAATAGTAAGAATTTTTGAAAAACAAAATTATAAATTGTTAAATGTGTAGGCTTCTTCTACTTTGAAAATGACAAATTAAAATTATCGAAACTCTAGTCACTTAATAAAGTCCCTGTTTAAAAAAAGTTAAAGTTTAAAAGTTTAATTGTCAAAAGTATTAATGCAATAAAATTTCAATTATCTTTAAGGATATAAATGAACTGTGTTTCAATAATTAGTTATTTATTTGAAAACAAATAATTTTTATATAAACTTTTCAGTTTGTATTCATTATTTTTAGTAATATTACAATTATTTACAAACAAATTTAAATTTTTAAATATTTCTTTAAGTTAGTAATAATATTTAATTTTTTGAGGAATTTTTAACTGTCGTTTTTAATGAAAATGATGGTAGCGACCGTTACTATGTGGTAGTTCATTTTAAAAAAGGTTAAATGAAAATAATAATATTTTCATTTAACCTGTCGTTTTTAAAGAAATTTTGTGTTGATTTTTTTTTCTAATTACAGCTTATTAACAATGGAAATCGAAAACAATAAACATTCATTTTCTAGTTTTCAATTGTTTTCTTAAGAAATTGTTAATTTGTGGAAATTTTAAAGTGTTATATTTGCAAAATATTTTCCATTCAATTTCCAAGTTTTTGAATGTTTTCCTTATTATTTTTTTGCATAATTTTTAAATTAAGCCTTTTCAAATCAATTTTAAATTTATTATGAGTGAGAAAAAAGTACTTTCCTTATTAAAATATTTTAATAAGAACTTATCATAACCTTATTACGATATTCCACAATGAAATTTGAAATTATTATTTTTTTCATTTTCATAAATTTTTTGTAAATAATTTAATTCTTAAAATCTTACACATATTTTTATTTCTGATTAGTTTAGGATAGTTTCAGACTCTTGTTTTGTTTATAGTTTTTGATATTTGGATCCAACATATTTTGTTTTGCATGTAAATTGATTGGTATCTTATTTCGTTCCATTTACATAATTCTTTAATTTTCTATAGTTTTTAAGTTAAGGTTTTAAAATGTATCCATTTTACAAAACTATAAATTTCAGCTGAAGATCAATGTTTGTGATTTTTATTTTATTGTATCGTAGAATATCTTGGTTTAAACAAATAACAAATTTAAATGTATACCTAATTTGATACATTTACGCTGCTTATTTATTGCCTTATTGTATTGAGGAATTACGATGATTGTTTTGAATTTTACAAATAAACTCATTGTATGCATTGGTGCGGAAAACAAGATAATTCTTCTTACTTATGAACTATATAAAAATAAAATCGAACAATAATATATAAAATAACTATATTAATAATTAATTATAATTTAATATAATACAGGATGTGCAGTTAGAAGTATTCCCAATTATTAGAAATTTCGCTAATTTATTTCGTAAACCGACTGCACAGGATAATAATCCATCGGCAGGAACAGCAAATTTCGGCTTAATTATAGATTAAACCGCTAACGATCCTGGTAAATTTCCGGCGTTCTCATTTCAGAGCCGACCAAACCAGGACCTTAATCTCCTTCCAATTCCCACGAGGCGGAACGGATGGATTAAACGAAAACAATTTCAACTCGTCTACTCGACTTTCAACACTCGATTTAAAAATAAAATGCACACGAAACAAGAAGAAGATGATACCGTGCTGGCGACAATAACAAACAACAACAATACCGGTGTAGGAAAGTACGTTGGATGGAGTGAGGTGGGGGGGATCTTGTTTACGTCTCCATGACGACCGAAGTGGAAGCGTTTGGCGGACGCGTGTTAACCATTATAAAGGAAAGGCTATAATTTTCCATTTTCCCATTCCGGACCGGCATTGATTTACGAGGATTTTAATGAATGGCCTAGTGCACTCGTGGGTGGCCATTAAGTACAACATGAAACGGCTGATTAGATTGGAATTTTCAATTGTTACTTTCACTTGTTTACTTACTTTTGTTTTTTTTTTTGTTATTTCGGTTGTTTCACTAGAAAGTTTATTGTGATTGAGTTAGTGAATGGGGAAAAAAACGACACAATTATGGATTAATTGATAATACGCGTTATAGCGGCGCCGTATCACAACTAAACCCGAACTCAGGTTGCAGAATGCGATGGAACGGAATCTGACTGGATAGGCATGCGCCCTGCCTTGCTTTACTTGTCCTGTGCGGCGGGCAGCAGGATTCCGCTACGTCATTGGCTACCACGTGTGTGCGTGCATGCATACGTTTAACTGGAGTTAGTCCTGTGCTTACATTAAGGCCTTATCATCGTCCATTGATTGACTGCGTTAACTTGGTGACGTGACGTTAACGAGATGTACTTTTAATTACTCGCAATTAGGATTGATTGCCGTGTTTGTTTCCGGCGCTGGCCGAGGGTTGAACGGGGTGGATGTGATGATAATGAACTGTTTACACGTTTCTCGCATTAATTATGCACATTTTGCTATCCTTACGTGATGCCGTCAAGCTGTTAATGTGTGATATAAATTGGAACAACTCGACAATACAATAGAAATACATTAATTGGAAGTTCTTTAAGTCGATTAAAAAGGACAAATTTAAGGATTTTACCCAACTCGATTAACAATTTACTATCAATACTAACGACTATGATCACAACTGATAAACTCATGCAAATTTCTTTGCTGTTTGGAAAAAGCTAATTACCTTAAGCTAAACTAATATACCGCTGTGTGCTGCTATCAGGCTAGTCCATGAGGGTCAGGAACGAAATGAAGTTCAAGACTGCCATCTTTAGCTTATGGCAATAAGAAACCGATTCTTCACTATTAGAACTATGTTTAGCTTACGAAGATTATCCTGTGACCCTTCAAAAGGTTTTCCACAGAATCAGAACTTTCGACTTGTAATTTTGTCGGCCACTTTCTGTTACCAATAGCGGCTCAACATCGACAGCAACGTCTGTAGAGGTGTACGTTGTGACTGCACTACAAAGTAGACTGGTATAAGGTGATATTTAGTGATGCATCCCAATTCTCTTTGAGGGTGCTTGATGCTCGTATGGGGAACGTGGAAACACAATTTTCTGTTCAGAGACCTGTGCATCAAACTGTAGGAACTATATTATATTAGTATTATAATTATGGGGTTATATCTAGACAGATAACCACTTGACGGCCCTATCCATTAGTATGAATGGAAATGAATGAGCTATAAATACTGCAAGAAATAACAAGGCTACAGTCCCAGATGAAATTACATCTAAAATACTTAAACTTCTCAATGAAAAAGGCATAAACGTGTCGCACAAAATATTCAACAACCTATGATACTGGTCATTACTCTAACCAATGGCTCTCATTAACCTTCATTCTCTTGCATAAAAAATAAATTCCAAAATATGAGGAACTCATACTTTAAAATTGTTTCACAAAATCATTTATCAAAGAGTATATAGGAAATGCGAAAGTGCAATGAGCGACACACATTTTGGCTTAAGATAAGGACTAGGCACAAGAGAAGCTTTAGTTGCAACACAAGTTCTTGTATAAAACTGTCACAACCAAAGGAAAAATGCCTGTCTATGCTTTGTAGACTATGAGAAGGCATTTGACAGAACTCATCAAAATACTTTAAAGGTCGGATATTAATCAGAAAGCATCGAAAGCCTATACAAAAACCAAACAGCCAAAGTAAAAATTGAAAACAAAACTACGAACGCCATAGATCTATATTTGTATTTGTATTTAATGCTTTGTTTCTCTTATAATAAATAAATTTATTACAAATGGAAAGATACAAATTTGTACTTATAATTTTGACGTAAGAGATCCGAGGAAAGGAGGGGGGATCAGTTTTACTCGGCAGAATATTTTTCCACTCCAACCCATTGCTGCATTTGAAGTTCTTCAGTTGATCTTTCTTGCAGACTATTAATTGTCGTTGAGGGGTGAGACAAGGTTGTGTCCTATCACCCCTCCTATTTAACCTATTCTCTGAGAACATATTCCTGGAAGCTCCAACGACCTTAAAACGGGCATTCAAGTCAATGGCATGTGGATAAACAACATACTATATGCAGATGACACAGTACTGATAACCGAAAATGTAGAAGATATCCAAGAACTGGTCAACAGAGTAGGGAATCACAGCAAAAGCATGAGCCTGAACATGAATATTACTTAAATTTAAATACATTGGGAGCCACGATATTAGACACTGAAATTAAATGCAAAATTAAAAATGCTCGAAGTTTATTAATGAAATAATAAAAAGTTTTTACCAGCAGTGAATTCAATTTTAATCTCTTCTACGGAATGGAAGGCTGGATGCTTAAAGCAATATTAATGAATAAAGTAGAATCGAGTTACCAACGAAGAAGTTCTACGACGTATTGGTAGGGATCGCGAACTTTTGACTGCAATAAAAAGAAGAAACGTAGCACATCTGGGACATATCATTCATTATATCCTTCAAGTAATCATAGAAGGCAGGATTGAAGGAAGACGAAGAATAGGAAAAATAAAAGATTTCGTGGCTCAGTAACATAAGACAATGGTCTGGACTAATTACTATCAACTATCTGGTTCATACACTCAAAAGCCAGAATAAAGAAATAATATTTGGTTGTTCAAAGTTTATTGAAAGTACTGAAAATGAACAATTTTAATTTTATGTGCTAAGTAACGAAAATGAACAAGTTTACTTTGATATGTTTTTTTTTAACAAAAAACAGTTTACGGACTTCAATAGCGAGTATTCTTTCCTCTGGCAGTGATAACAGCTTGCAATCGATGACTCTTGCTCTGGATTAGATTTTGGATCACATTCTGCCGAAGATTATCCCATTCCTGTACCAGTATGTCGTGAAGCTCTCTAGAAATTCTGGGGGCCGGTATATGTCTCCGTAAACGTTTTCCCATCTCATCCCAAACATGATCAATCGGATTTAAATCTGGACTGTGAGCAGGCCAAAGAAATCTTGTGATTTGACATCAAGATACTCAGTAACTATCTGAGCAGTGTGGGTTCGTGCGTTATTATGCATAAATGTTGCGTCGTCTCCAAGAATCATCATGAACGGTAAAACATGGTCTTCTAGAACCTCTGTCAGATACCTGTGCATAGTAAACATTCCATTCTCGATAAAGACTAACTCTGTGTGAATGTCAAAAGATATACCTCCCCATGCCATAACTGATCCTCCACCAAATGGAAGTCGCTCGGCAATACACGTTTGAGCATATCTCTCGCCTTGCCGTCGCCATACTCATACACGCCTATCTGAGCCTGTAAGACAGAATCGCGATTCATCGGAAACAATATGCTACACCAATCCGCTTTTGTCCAAGCCAAGTGTTCTCGTGCAAAATTTAACCTCGCAATCCGGTGTTCATGGGAAAGCGTCGGTACAGTAGCTCTAGTTCGAGAAGATAATCCAACAGCATGAAGGCTCCTCCTAACTGTTCACTCACTTATGTTTACATTTCTCACTTCTTGTAGATGATTTCGAAGGTAAACTGCCGTGATCGTTCGGTTTCTCAAAGCACTAGAAACGAGAAAGCGGTCATCTCAAGTAGTCTTGCCTTGCCCTGAACCAGGTCTTCGAGTGAGCAGACTAGTCTCTTCGTACCGCCGCCATACTCGTTGCACACACGACACCAATGTTTCTGGCAGTTTCGCGCTGACCACGGCCGTCTTCTAAAGCCGCCACAATTCGTGCCGTAACAACAGGATTTATGCTCATTGCAAAACACTAACAATGATAATAATACACAAATAATTTGCAACTAACAGATGACACCATAGAAACAAAAACTATTCTGTCCTTAAACTTACTTTTGTTTCAAAAAAGTATATCAAAGTAAACTTGTTCATTTTGATTACTTAGCATATCAAATTAAAATTGTTCATTTTCATTACTTTTCATAAGCTTTCAACAACCAAATATTTATTTTATTCAAACAATCAGTTAGTAAATTGTTAGAACCAAAAGAACACGTAAAAAACTAAACATTTCTAAAATTACTTCAAATAACGGAGTGACCCTAATTTTATCCTCGTCAGTGTACATTAAAGAAGTTTTATAACTTATGGAAGGTCGTTTCTTTCGATATTCATCCAAGGCACTATAAACGCCCAGTGATATATGAATGAGGTGATAGAATCTCACATGCTTCCGTTTCTTTTGTAGTTGGAAGATCCACGTTTCCAGCCAAAACAATGCCCGTCCATATATTGCAAAAGTTTCTAAGGTAATATATGACTCTCAGAAAAAAAATGTGATTCCTGAAGGTTAAATTGCTTTCAAGTATGACACTTAGATCCCTAATTTGAGCACATTGTTTTAGGGCATATCATTTAATATATAGTTGTTATTAAGTTGAAATAATTTACGTGAAAAAGATATGTATTTACATTTATTTACATTTAGCGGAAGTTAATTTTAAAGGCACTAGTGCTGTATAGTTAAAATCAGACGGTAGGATTGAGCAATCCCGTTGTGATAAAATATTAGTGGTGATGTTATTAATAAAACAAATGAAAGGTAGAGGCCCGAGATTTGAGCCATGAGGGACGTCGCTAGAAGCAACATACCACTGTGACTGGAAACACGGATATTCTACGTATTGAATACGATTGGATAAATGTGAGCTGAATAACTTCATAAGATTTGAGTGACATCCAAAAATTTTATTTTACTTAAAATAATTGTATGACTTGTAGAATCAAAAGCTTTTGTGAAGTCAGTTAAAATAACATTAACTTGTGTTATTTTATCAAGTGCATGTGATATATGTTCTGTGAAGAGTTTATACCTGATTTGCTCGGGGTACCATTCCTCTTAATCTCGATTTTTTTTTAATGTTTCCAACCTAACTAACTGTGAATTCTGAAAAATTTTTATTGCGTAATTTGCATCTTGTAGAATCACTTTTATTGGCCGTGGTCTATTCGATTATGTACCCAAACGAAATGATTTGTCAACAATTACATCCCCTACATTAACATAGCTAACTATTTCATTAACAGTATTTATATCCGTGTCAGGGTTACTTTCGGAAACATTAAAAATTATTATATTTCGGGATCATTTATTTTCTTCAACTATATCATTAAAACCAGAAATATTGTTGGAGTTTAATTCAGTTGTATTAGTTACGCCCTTTAATGTATTGAAATTCTGTTTTAATGCAGCATTTTCGAATTGCAATTCTGTAATATTTTTGTAAAAATCGTTAAATTCTTCATCGATTGAATTGAAAAATATTCTTATTTCGGCATGAAAATCAGTGAAATATTCTGATATAATTGTCTTTATATCGTCATCAATTCGTCGGGGTATGTAAGGAATCATTAAAAGCAACATAATTACATAAACAGCTAAAAAGTATTACCTAAAAATAAAAAAAAGTAAATATGCTTTTATTATATAAAAGAATCCGGATGTCCAGGAGGATATTTGCTCCCTCAATTTCATGGTTTGAGTGGAAGAACACAATTTGTTATTGTGTACTCCGCCCGTGACTCTTTCGTCCAAAATTTAACGCATGTTCTTTTAAAATCGATTTGTAATATATCTAATTTTCAAGAAAGGAGGCCAAATAAACAGAAATAAGTATATAATAAGTGATACAGGGTAATTACTGTAATTATCAGATTTAATGTTGAACATTTCAATAATTATAAATTTTACTAATTTTTATATCAAATAATCGACTAATAAATAACATTTACAATTAATAGGTTTTGGGGACCGCGGTGGCCTAGTGGGTAGAGTGCCTGCTCACGGGCCACACGGTTGTGGGTTCAAATCCCAGCCGGGCGGTGGATTTTTCTAAAGGAAGAATTCTCCGTCCGGATCCATGGATGTTCGTGTATGTCCCTCATTGGTATCACAACGGGCCTATCTAGGCCTAAGTGTGCATCTCTTCGCGGTGCACGAAGAGGTGCTGCCACACCAACCTAACCTAACCTAATAGGTTTAAAAATTTAAATTTGCCGCGTGATTTCTATTGGCCTAAATTTCATAATGGTTTCCTACGTTACCATAGTAACCGTGCAGATGCCATCAATTTTAGGGCGGTACCACGCGTTGTGATGACAACGTAAAAAACGGTTGTGCTGAGAAATATTTATTGTCTATAAATTCAATTCAAATTATTCCTAGGTACCTATAATTTTTTTACGTTCATTGACAATATAACTTTTGAACAGCGTTCAAGATATGCTAAATTGATGTCCTAGTCCGATGTTTATAATAAATATTCTGAAAATATTGCCTCAATATCGACAGAGATTCCATGATTACGTATAGATTTTGGATGGCTCGTATGAAGATGTTATTATAAGAAAAGAACAAATCTTTTCAGGACCTATCATAATTGGATGATGGGTAATCGTATGGCTTCTTTAAATACATAAATATTAAATTTGCTGTCTAATTTCTTTTTAATGTGCTATTTTGATTGGTTTTGATATTAGTACGAGAATTACCCGTATAAAAACCAATTTGTTCTTCAACATCCTCGTTTTATTGAAATAAAACAACACAGTAGGGAGGGTTTCACATTTATTGTTGAACACTGCATCATGTAATTATTATTCATCTGCATGATAAAACCACTGGGTGGCGAAACATGTTGCAGTGTTCAACAATAAATGTGAAACCCTCCCAACTGTATTGTTTTATTTCAATTTGTTATGGAGTTTCATTAGGTATCCGCCTTGTCAATTCAATATCCTCGCTTAATGTTTAGCTTTAGTTTTTTACTTCTTGATAATATTCGTTGCCAAGATCTTTCTGTTTTGATTTCATTTGAAATTATTCACTTTACTGGGATATTTTTCTTAGTTTTGCGAAGATCGAAACAAATAGTAGTCTGGTGAGTATGGTCCATCAAATCCATCAAATCCATCAAATCCCATCCAAGTTCCAATAACTTCTGGCCGGTCACAAAACTTTTGCGTGGTCTCGCGTTATCATGCTAGAACGATTTGCAAATTTTAGCCGCTTTTTTATGGCTTCATTTAATTTGTCCAATTGGAAACAGTACACAGGCGCATTGATCTGCTCTATGGTAGATGCTTAAAATACACGACGTCTTTGTAATTTGATGGCTTCATTCAATTTGTTCAATTAGATACAGTACACAGTACTGAATTGAAGCTCAGAGCCTATGGTTTCTTATCTTGCAACTGATTAATGGCACTCAAATTAATGAACGCTTCCTCTTCACTCTGTCCTCTTGACAGGAAGTTAATTTCAAGTGCAGCTGGAAGAACGCTGCATGAAAGGGTTGTAATTGTAGCGCGTCCAACCTCTTCGGGACTGAATTTAAATGCATGGCTCATGCTACTAGTAAAACATTTTGGTTTGAGTAGAATGCCTTTGAGAAAGTTGTGGTGATCATTGATAGCCTTGCAAACAAATCGTAAGACAAGTTCAGAGATTTTTTGGCATCGTGATCGCCGTCTCGGGGAGAATCTCAGGTTTGACAATCGGGATGAGACAGTTTATCTGATCAATAGAAACGTATCTGGCAAAAAATTTGCGTTTTCCTAGATGGTTGTGTATGATGTTGTGTTTTTCTTGATTTTAAAAACGCAACGCCATTTAGCAAAGTGACATCCGTCTTTCTTGTGTTGAGCGCACCTGTTTTTCAAATCATCAAGACCTTGTGTGGTGTAATGCTGGAGTTCAAGATCGTTTATATGGGATCAATAATAACTACTTTTTACTAACCTTCGACTACTCGCTCTCGTGGTTTATTGAAGACTCCTCTTTTTATATATTTAATTATTGCTTACAATAAACTTTGAGGTTCGCAATTGTTGTTGCTAGGTGAATACTTAATGTTCAGCAGCATGAGTTTGCAATTTGTTCTCGGTTGTTGTAATTGTTCATCAAACTATTAATTGCGAACCCATAGATAATAATTACTCACAACACATTTATCTTCACTGCCCTACAATGGAACGACCCGATATTGACTTTGGTGCCGGGAATGATTCCACGTTCCTTCAACAGCTCAATGAAGGGGTGCCTTCGTCGTTTTTCTGGTAGAGAGAGAGATTTGTAGAAGAGGATTACACCTGAGATGTAATTCCTTGGTGATCTCTAGCCCGATATCGTCCAACCTTTTATCCACGGTTCCAGTGGATTCATCAGCGGTCAGGATGACCTTACCGGAGACAGTGATCGCATTGCTACTTTTTTTTAAAGCGATCGTGAAAATTTTTTCTTCTTAGCTCGACCTTGGCTACCACTTTTAGGTAAATCTTCCACCTTGGTTCTTGATGGGCTTGGTATTAGCTTCATGTTGATGAATCAAAAGACGGTTTAAATGAATAAGATGCGCTTTTGTCCTTCGTCTGAACGAGAATGCCTGAAGATACAGCAAAAATGAGGTACTTCTTAATGAATGGCGACATCTTTGCAGCGATGGCCTTGTAGTTTGCTTTGTCGTACGTCTTGAAGTCTCACAGGAAAAACTGCTTCGCTCTATCAGGCTTTTTATTGCATTGTAGACCATATGCAAGCTCAGTGAATGATTAGCTTTTATCTTGGGTGTTTTTTAACTTCCTACGTTCCCTTGTGTTGAAATTACAAATCAAATTTAATTGATTAATGGTTGAGGCGTTAACTTCGTGATACATCTTGGAAAATTAAATAAAACGTTTACTTTGTTGATATCACACTTTATTATTATTATATTATTTATAAAGTGTAATATGAACAAAGTAAACGTTTTGTTTAATTTAATCAAATTTAATTTCAAAGTGATTTTGAATTTTAAATATCTGACAAGACAAAAATTAGTTGAAATATCCCTTAAGAAGAGAATAGGTTTGGAAGGAACTTATTCTTCTTATTCCTAGAATTTACTCAGATCGAAATCCACAGTACTACAAAATGAATTTATTCGAGACTCCACCTATACTATACAGTTATTCTCATTAAAACCTATACAAATAGAGTGTTGGATGCAATTGGTGAAAAGTCATCCAATTCTAATCTCTGATCAAATAATATGAAAGGTTAAATGCCCCGATAAATCTAGCCAGGTGTACTTAAGTTTTAAATTTACAATTTGCGAGAAATATTGCCAATTATATTTGAGGCTCAGTTAAATCTCACAGCTTACATATGATCTATAAAGATTTATAGATTTATTTATTTGTCGACAGGTTATATAACAATAATTTTGACCTTCTAGAGAATGGAAGACTTTGCGAGAGCAAAGTAGGAATTGGTAATCAGGGATGTGTTTGGCCGAGCATTTGGAAATTTTTATTTGGGTCAAGTATTCAAGTTTAGGAAGGATAGGAAGGGGTGTTCTGAGTCCGTAGTTTATAAGAATTTAAAATTTTGATTATATGTTTATGAGGTCTTTAAGTTCTTCATACAGTCTCTTAAAATTTGGTCATGACAATTACTATACAAAAGTACGTGATATAGTAAAAATTGTACTGACTCCTAATCTAGCTCAGTACTATTAATAAAACAGTAAATATTTAATTTATTTAAGTAGAAAAAGTTGCCTAAGGTGCTTAATCATATCCACTATATAGTCTGGAAAACAGTTTGAAGGATTAAATTTTGTAGAGATGTTATGGAGATAACTAATGTTTTTAATTTTAGAATCTTGGCAATATATTCTTTTTTCAAAAAGCCAAGGTTAAATTACGATAGTGGATTAAATAAACAAGTATTTATTATTTAGGTAACAAAACTGTTTGATTTTAAAATTGGTTTTATTGTAAACACTACATATGTTTCGCCACACTATGGCTTCTTCAGGCGAAGAAACAAGTATTTATAGAGTTTAGGAGAAGTACTGGAATTTCCATTGTAACTATTTAAGATTATGTAATAATCACATTACACTCACACAATAACACACGTGGGAGTTTGGTTTGGAATTTAGAAGAAAAAATGGAAACTGACGACTCAGTACATAATAGGAAGTTGATAAATCATGCATTAATTGACATGATGAATGACTTTGGATGAATACCTCTGGTATTAACGAATTCAAATGCATGACTAGAATTGATCATAATAACTTAAATACGAGGGTTAGAATTGCTAGTAGGAGATATTTTCATGGCCGTTGATTATTAAGTAAGGATTAACACAAAATATGGAATGTTAAGAAATATTCTACAAGAAAACTATTGGAAAAACTATTACTTGTAACTATCAGTAAAGCAAAGTGTATGGGTTGACCGTTTGTCAGTTGATAAAAGTTGAAGATCGATTAAATTAAAGAAGATGAGGTAAATTAAGTAAATAGATTGAGAAAGAGTTAGATATGAATGTAGAAAATATAATGAATAGTTCTGTAATGAAAGAAAGAGACTTTACGAAAGATTCAGGTTAATTAAAGACGTTCCTATAGAATTAATAAAAGAATGATAACTTATTATAAATAAGACGTTTAAGTAGTGAATGATTTCATAAATATTATAATAAAAAACCCCTTTCTAAAATTTCATTTATTAAAACATGTTTAATTTATTGAAATTAATTTTTATAGATAAATTAGTATAATTTTTACTAGAAATAATAAAAGATTAGGTTCTATTTTGTCTAAAAGGAATGGTAAATAAATGATAAAAGATAAAGAATTAAGGTCGCATATTGCTTTTAACATCGAATTTAAAACCGTTTTCGTAAATTATTTTATTACGCGATCCGCGTAAATTCCGGAGCGCAACCGTTTGCGCTCCTACGCTTTTCAACAAATTTATTTCCATGATTTTCAGCTGATTATTTAATGGGTGCAAGGAGGTGGATTTATTTGCGGAAATCTGCTGAACACACAAAACCTCCGCAAACGAAAAGCCGCAGACCTGAATTTCTGTTAACGAGCCGAGAGTTATTAGTTACACAGAAATCAAATATAATTCTCCGTGTGTACACGCTACGCATACAGCATTAAATAATTTCAAAGCGTTTCTCATAAGAAAGATCAGAATATTTCATGAATTCATGATAATCACTATAATGTATTTTATTTTATAATTGCAAAAAAAAAACGCAAATAGTAAAATATTATTCTTAATATCATACAGAAAGTGAAAACTATTAGTGATCTGAAGACAATATAAAGTACCGAAAATATTAGTAAAATAAAAAATAACGAAGGCTGAAAGACCGTGGGTCGATAGCCGTTTATTAGAAGAAATCTCAAGTTTGCACACAAAATTTGTAAAAATATTCACTTCTAATAATAAAGATGTTTTCTCTTTCTAAAAAAATAACGATTTAATTTGCAATTAGGATATATTCATCATTGATTTGTAATTTTGGACCATAAGTTCTCAACGCGGGCGATAACGCCCCACTGTGGACGTTTGAGATTTTCGGGAGGGGGGTGACAGTAAAAGATCTAGAATACAGAGGGGGAGTAATACATGCGAATGTCTAAACTAACACGCTCTCTTACATAAACACCAAAATACCATAGCGAATGTATAACGTGGTCGATAGCCAACCTCTATGACAAATACTATTACTAAAATAACATTTATCTGTAGGTAATTAATTATCTTAATATTTATTTAAAAAAAATATTAATAGTGTTAACACTTCCCTGTCATCATCTGTACTACGCTGACAAGACCTAAATTCATAGAAACCAGTCGGTAGCTTCTCCAGATTATAATTTTTTATTACAACTCCTTATTGATTTTACTTAATATCTCTTATAACGAAACCCTTTACATCACATTCCAGGAATTTTACGGGAACTGGATTCATTTCAAACCTGGCGATGTATAAAGGGTTCAATCGCTGTTCCGAGAAATGACACTCAAATCAGGAACTGAATTCTAGAAACGTTGAGTTTTTTTTTTTTTGTTTTAATTAAGCAAACGCTAGGTGCTAATTACGCAAGATATACAAGCGTTCGTTTTCCGCTCGTGCATTTTAAGGATTCACTAATTAAAACTTCTCATCGTTCGCCTGATCAAGCAGGTAATTAATCCCTTTGTTTGATTGATTAATCTCATTAATTTTAATTATGATGCATACATCATAGCATATCAATATAGATAAAATATTTGTCGTGATAACAAACTCTATTGTGCATAATGTGATGAAAATGCTTATATCGGAATACGAGGGTTGTCTTATATATTTCGGAAATAGACAACCTATCCAAACATCAAGGTAATTGATTGATTGTTGAAATCCATATTAATTATTTAGGTAACAAAACTGTTTGATTTTCAAATTGGTTTTATTGTAGTGTTTACAATAAAACCAACTTGAAAATCAAACAGTTTTGTTACCTAAATAATCAAGGTAATTACCAATAACCGTGATTAATGTTCCAACACACAACAAATGTAAACAAAATTTATACAATTGTGAGATAAGTTATTCTCTATTTTTCAACAGTCGTCATCCCGAACCTAAATGTAAATCTCGTTCTCAATTAGCGAAATACAAACGAGAGGATAATTGTTTGGAACATCCATCGCGATCCCTTGGCGCGATAAGAGAGACCCGACGTTCTGTGTGCAGATGGGAGAAAGTTGGATGTAACGTTAATCCTCGGTGGCAACATAAAATAATTAGCGTGAACATATTTCAGCACAATTATGCGAGCGATTTTGCGCAAAGTCCGTACTTTCGAATGTTGCTCATACGCAGATGATAAAGATAAAAGCTTTGATTTACACGCTGAATAGCAACAATTAGTTATAATATTATTAATAATGGTTAAGATATAAATAACACTGTTGTATTATTTCTTCACAATATATTTTCTACTCTCATGAATAATAACTGATCTAGCCTTGCTTCTTATGCTGGTTAAGCGTTTCGAGTAAAGTACCCATTCATAATGGTAATGTTTGGTATTATTTTATCCAGAAGACTGGTTAAGACAGAATTTCAACAAATTAGTAAAACCCAGTTTCTCACCATTATTGTCGACAATATTAATCGTATAGTAATTTTTCTTTTCCAGAAGGATTTGGGGGACTTAATGTATTTTAGATGGCCAGACCCAAATGCTCCTTCAAACTGGCAGCTATTGGCTTACATCCTTAATCAAAAACCGTCGTTAATATTTAAAATTAGCAGTTTAAAGAAACTACACGAAATGAGAGATTTCATCAACACATCAACGTTTGGACTGAGAAGATGAAAGAAGGAACTTAATTTAGTGATAAATGTAAATTTTGTTTGATGGTCGTATGAGGGTGAGCCGAAGAAGTAGAAAAAGTCGCAACATTTAATTATCTGTTGAGAGATCTGTGCATTTAAAGGGATTTTGCTATGAGGTGTTATAACTTATGGAAGTACGTTTCATTTAGTATTCATCCGAAGCTATGTGAACGCCCAGAGAGATGTAGATGAGGTGATAGAACCACATATTCTTCCGTTTCTTCAGCAGTTGGAAGACCTACGTTTCCTGCAAAACAATGTCCGTCCCCATATTGCAAGAGTATCTATGGACCAATATGCGAAGAATAATGTCAATATATTTCCATGGCCTTCCCTAATCTCCTGAATTTTCGCCCGTTAAGCATACATGGGACATTTTATTAAGAAGTCTACAAAACATACACCACCCTTCGCAGACGCTCTAACAGGTTGCTAGTGATATAATACCTCAAAAGATTATCGACCACCTGCTTGATTCGTTGCCACGTAGAGTGAGGGAGTGTGTAATCAATAAGGGCGGACCAACCAATTATTAATCAAAAAATATGTTTATATTCCTTTTTTTTTCTTTCAAATTTCAATGAATTGCTATCTTGAATTTTGGAGGCGTTTACTTTGTGGTGCATTTTCGATTTTAAAATAAAGAAAACACTTTCAATTACAAGGTAATCATTATCAAACTGTTTGATAATGATTACCTTGTAATTGAAACTAGTCACGAGAAATAAAAAATGTAAGTGGTATAAAAAAGTTAAGTGTTTTTTTTTTATTTAAAGAATTGCTACCTTGTAATAGGTAAATATTTCTGCAAAGTTTTGTCAAAAATTTCTACAACTTCTTGTGATTTCCCTGAGAATAATAAAAAAATAATTATTTCTTTAAAATTTACATTTAAAAAAATTAAAGACTGTTAAATTTTAAATAATTAAGATAAAATCTATTAGTGTTACATAAAATAAACTAAAATGTATCTAGTGGGAATAATAAAAAAACTGTCATTTACAAATTCATTATTATTTATTATTTATTATATATTGTAAAGCACAGTTAAAAAGAAAAACATACATTCTTTTCCAATCGAAATATTGCAAAATGCTAAAATAGTTTCTTACGACAACTTTAAACTTAAATTCGTTGTAGAAAATTAAAGAATAATTTAAAGTACGTAAACACTTTGTAAATCTACAATTGTTGTTTAAATTATTAATTTTAAACTTTATTTGAAAACAAATGAAAGCAAACAAAAATAAAGAAATAAAATCAATTTGCTTTAAAAATAGTTACAAATATAATGAAACCATTATGAACTTCTTTCGAACAGTCAGTAAAAAATTAATTTATTATTGAGACAAGAATTTTTTAAAATTTCAGGAAACTTTTGAGAAAATTAAAAAAAATATATATGAAAAATATTTTGGAAAAATCTAAAAATTTCGAAAAAAATTCCGAAAAAATCTATATAAAATTAAATGTCAACTTAACTGTAATAAAATAATATAAAATCGAATTTAAAAAAGCAAATTTTCAGCTTTTTCAGAAGTGTAGAAGAATAAATAGAATTTCTTAAAAATGCCATAATTTCAAAAGAAAAACTTCTAGAAAACTGTGACAACGCGAAAAAGCAAAAAAATACTAAAAACCTTCATAAATTTTTGACTAAAAGATGAACAGAAGGATAAAGAGAAAAGTAAAAAAATCTTAAAATTTCAGGAAACTTTTGAGAAAATTAAAAAAAATATATGAAAAATATTCTGGAAACGTAAAATATTTGGAAAAATCTAGAAATTTCGTAAAAAATTCAGAAAAATTCTATTTGTGTGTGCACGCGAGTAACAGTGGTCCGGTTTCAAAGCCCATAACTAATAAAATACACAACCGAATTTCGTCACAATTGGCAGGCATACTTATCATAACGTAAGTCACAAATAGCTTAACTTTCAAAGTTATACCGTCCACGGAAGGCATGTAAAAAGGACTTTTGCTGTCGTCGATTAACGGCATTCCCGATCTATGAATTTTATTAAATCGTTTTTGCGGACGCTGTTTTTCTGCGGCAAGGCCGTCTCGAGCGATTTACCGGCTTAAAGAAATAGCTAATAATAATAACGATTCTTCGGGTCAACACACTTTTATTTTCATTATCCGTGGTTCATTATAATTATTTTATGTTATAATTATTTTATACGTAATTTATCCATTCCTGCCCTATGTTTCTTTTATGTATGAACCGTGGTCTGATTTGTTGTGTAACTAGTTAGTCACTGTGAACGACCGTACAGTGTGAAGAGTGCCCCTGTGTTTATTTTCCTTATCCTTAATCATAATAAATCGCCCGAGTTCGCACTCAATATCTGGAATTTCCACAATTTGTCCATTAGACATTGTCACAGTCTATTTTAATTTTATTTTAATTTAACGCCCCGAATTTCAAACAGCTCATTATGCCAAACAATTTTGATAATAGACCACAATCGTTATTTTGTGGTGGATGCAAAAAACCGGTGTCTAATCCTAACACGTGCTGCAAGTGCAATAAATCATTTCATCCCTCCTGTCTGATTAGACATGGTTGTGATCTACAAAGGTCTCCCAGCCCAACATGTAATAACCAAGCTGATTCACTTAAGGAACTCACAAATACTGTAAAATTATTACAACTATCCGTAAATAACTTAACCGATCAATTTGAAAAACATCGTGCTGACAATGCTGATCTCAGAAATTTAATTTCGGAAGTCATCGAATTACGAAACGAAAACGTGTGTCTGAAAGCTTCAATTACCGAGTTAGCGGAGAAAGTTGCTAGACTTGATAGCTCCACTTTATCAACTATTCCCGGCACTTCTATTCAACACGATTTGGTGAATGAACATCTTTACGAAGAAATGGAGGAGCGCAAGCGGCGCAGCCATAATGTTATGATGTTCAACGTCCCGGAATCAATCGACACAGAAACCAGCAATCGTATCAATGACGATAAGAATTTAGTTCTTGATGTTATCCACAAAGTTGGCTCTGGGTCTGTACCGCTCAAAGTGATCAGAATGGGTAAACGCTCTAAAAGACCACGACCGGTTAAAGTGATTTTCCCCGATAAACCTTCTGCGATTGACGTTTTGAAACGAAGTAAATCATGCAGTGTCAACGATATTCTAAACATTTTTAAACCTTAATCAAGTCAACAAATTACCAAACGACAGAGGTGCACTACTAGACCTGATTTTTTGCGATAGTGAAAGTGATAGTGTATCAGTCACTAGAGCCGAGGATTTGTTATGCGCTAATTCCTATCATCATATTGGTTACCTTATCGAGCTGTCGTGTAATGAAGTACTTGGTGGTTGCTATGCTGAATTATATTTTCATGATTTCCATAAGGGAAACTACTCGGCAATCAACGACTATTTTGCGTCTATGGATTGGTGTGCGTTCTTCAATAGTTGCGATAATTTTGATGACACTGTTAATAATTTTTATGCAATCCTAAATATCGCCATCGACCAATACGTTCCAAAAATTAAAACCTCTAGAAATAAGTATCCCAGATGGTTCAATGGTGATTTGATCAATTTAATTTATGATAAACGAAAGGCTCACTCTAAATTTAAACAAAGTAATGAACATTGTGATTATTTAGTCTTCTCTAATTTAAGAGCTAAATGTAAACGGCTGAACCAAATACTGTACACAAACTACGTATGTAAAATTGAAGCTAAAATCAACACGGATGCTAAACAATTCTGGAGATTTGTTAACGATAAGCGTAAAACGAGTGGTTTTCCTAATCACTTGTTTTTTAACGATTCAGTAAGTAACTCTGTCCAGGAAACCGTGAACCTCTTTGCGAACTATTTCGCAACCGTCTACTCTACTAGTTCTCCTCACTGCTCAACGGAGTTCAATAGTGTTAGATTGGTCAATCCTAATTATAAATTTTCCATCCCAACAATGTCGGTGTTCAACGCGATCAATGATCTAAAGATAACGTCATCTTGCGGCCCCGATAATATACCTAGTGTGTTCTTAAAAAAATGTATTTTCACTTTATCCAATCCTATTTCCTTCTTATTTAATCGTTCCCTTGAATTACAATACGTCCCTACATTATGGAAACGTAGTTTCATTCTTCCTATTTTTAAAGCTGGAAATCGCCTTAATATTGCTAACTATCGTGGTATTTGCATTCAATCATGTATTCCCAAAATACTTGACAGTATACTGGCTAAGCAGCTGCAGTGGCTAGCAAAGGGGGTTATTATTGATCAGCAGCACGGCTTTCAACCTGGGAGATCCACCGTATCTAACCTTTTGGAGTTTCAGACAATTGCTATTGATACCCTTTCGAGTCAAGGTCAATTAGACGCCATCTATACAGACTTTTCAAAGGCGTTCGATAGGGTGGACCATACCATTCTAATTAAAAAACTGGAGGCTTTACATTTCAATGATAGTATCGTACAATGGATCAGAAGTTACTTGTCGGGTAGATCGCAATGCGTCAAAATTGATAATTGTATTTCTCATGATATCGATGTAACATCTGGTGTGCCGCAAGGCTCCCATATTGGTCCAATTCTTTTCAATTTCTTCATTAACGATATCTTTGCAGCAATACAGCATAGCCAGTTTTTATTGTACGCGGACGACTTGAAGATGTTTGCTACTATTAAAACCTTTTCCGATTGTCATAAGCTCCAAGAAGATTTGGACAGGGTGGGCTTATGGTGTGCCAAATCGAACCTGCACCTTAACATATCTAAATGCAAAGTTGTCTCGTTTTGTAAAGCTAGGAATACAATTACATACGATTACAAGTTGAACCTCATCGAACTGATCAGATTAAGCGAAATTAAAGATCTGGGAGTTGTTTTCGATACATCTCTCTCCTTTAAGAGTCACATTTTAACTATCACTCAAAACGCCTCTAAGTTATTAGGATTTATTAATAGAAACTCCAAAGAGTTGTCGTTATACTCATATAAAACACTTTACTGCTCTCTGGTTAGACCTAATTTAGAATACGCTTCTCAAATCTGGTGGCCTCACCAAAGTTATTTAATCAACAAAATTGAGTCGGTTGAAAGGCGCTTTTTAAGAACCTTAGCTTATAGATCTGGCCTGGTCAATCGTACCTCTCAAGATCTTGATGCTTTGAGATGCATCTTTAGTATGCGTTCCTTACACGTTAGAAGTTGTGTTACGGACATGTGTACTCTCTATAAAATTTTAACCAGTAGATTTGATTGTCCTTATCTTTTATCGCAACTTAATTTATGGTTTCAGTCACATGGTGCTGTTACTAGACAGATGAAACTGTTCAGATTAAGCTTTCACAATTCAGTTTACGCCTTCTCTAGCCCCCTTCCAAGATTCATGCGTGTAGCCAATAAATTACAAGGCTTTCGTGATTTTGATCTCTTTGCGTCAAATATTTCTCAGTTTAAGAAGCACCTACTGCGTATTAACCTCGAATGTGTTCTAGAGTAAGGGATATATCGCTCTATTGTATTACATCAATTTGTAGCGCTTTTGCGTCTTTTTAGTCATTCAACTATGTCAATCCTTTGTTCGTTATTTTATTTTTTTAATTTTTAATTGTGTTTTACTGTACATGTTTTATATATAAGGTAGTTTAAGTTAGTTTAGACTAGACTTAAGTTTTTAGACCTATTATAAATTGGAGATTGTCCGTTTCAATATTTAAATAAATAAATAAATAAATAAATAAATAAAATAAAATATCAACTTAGTGCACTTAGTGAAAAAACTGTAATAAAATAATATAAAATCGAATTTAAGAAAGCAAATTTTCAGCTTTTGTAGAAGTCTAGAAGCGTAATATGTACAAACATCTATGTTTGGGGAATCTACAAATAGAATTTCTTAAAAATACCATAATTTTAAAAGAAAAGTTTTTAGAAAACTGTGACAACGCGAGAAAGCAAAAAAAAAAAATTTTAAACCTACAGAAATGTTTGATTAAAAGATATCAGAGAGATTAAGAGCAAAGCAAAAATTCTTCAAAAATTTATAGAAAATTCTTAAACACTGAAAAAAATGTGAAATTCTTTAATTTTTGAAGAAACGTTTCTAGAAATAACCGACAGAATAAAATAGATTAAAGATTATGGAAATCTCGTAACAAAGTTTCAGAATAAACTTAAATACCAAATTCCTGGAAAATTTCAATAAAGTAAAATATAAAATGATACAAGTTTCTGGAAAGATAAGAAAAAAGACGTGCATTTTTTTTTAAATTTGAATTGAATTTTGACGTGTCTAATATTGCTGTTACAATGAAAAAGGCCAATAAATTTCTTATTCTAATTCTTAAACCTTCTAAAAATCTACAAAAGTAATTGGAAGAAAATTCTTTAAATCTGAAAATAAATCGTTGATAAATTTAAGAAATTCTATAAAACGCAAACTGAAAAATATTTAAATTTTAAACATTCGCCTTTAAAAAACTTTGGTCAAAATGTAAATACTAGAAATCTTTAGTTAAAATGTCCTAAAATTTCGGTAAAATTATTATTTTATTAAAAAAATCTTGATATTTCTAAAAATGTTTCTGAAAAATCTAAAAATTCATTAATAAAATAAATAGAAACGTAAAATAGCTGGAAAACAGTTTTAGAAATATTCTATGTAAAATTAAATATCAACTTGGTTAAGAAAAAATCTGTAATAAAATGATAGAAAATAGAAGTTAAAATTTCAAAAGAAAACCTTCCAGAAAACTGTGACAACGCGAGAAAAAATGCTGAAAACTCTAAAACTCTAGAAGTCAAATAACTACGAAAATCTATTACAAAAAAGGGCTGGAAAATTTAGGAAATTAAAAAATACATTTCTAGAAAATAAAACATATTCTAATGAAACTTCTCATGTATGTTATTACATTAGGATTATTTTTACAATTCTATTATGTCTGACGAGTGTTAAAACTTAATGTTCGTAACACAATTAAAAATCCAATCTATAACTGTGACATTCTAAAAAAGAAAAAAAAAGAAAAAAACAGAAATATTGTAAAAATATGTGGAAAATTCTGAAAAATTCTAAAAATTTAGTAACTAGGAAATTTTATTGAAAAAAGAGCTAGAAAATTTAGCAAATTAGAAAAATATATTTTTAGAAAATATAACATTATAATGAAAAACTTTTCGAAAAGTATGACAACGCTAGCAACTTAAGAATTCTAAAAAACTGTAGAAAATTCTTAAAATTTGGAAAAAAATCTGAAATTTTTGAGTGTTTCTAAAATTCACAACATTTTTTTTGAGATTAAAACATATTTGATAAATTTATATACCATAAAACTAGTAAAAGTTGATAAAATTAAATACAAACATCCTGAAAAATCAGGTAAAATAAACTAAGAATTCATTGCAAAATTCTACAAATCAAACCAAATTGCCGAAAAATCACTAATTCTAAAATTTTAGAGTTCTAAAAATCTCTAGAAACATATTTGGAATTTAGTGACGAAAGTGCTACGAATGGTTATTTATTTAAATAATTTTTTGAATTCCAAGAAAATGGATCAAATTAATTACAAACCTCTTAAGAATTGCAGTAAAATAGAGGAAAAATCATGGAAAATTCACAAATAATGAAGTAACCTCAAAAAAATTCTATAATACTTGAAACAAAATTTGCTGAAAGAACTAGAACCTTTGAAAATAATCCTAGAAATCTGTGGAAAAAAGCTGATAGGTGTAGAAATTTTAGAATAAGTTTCTAAATATAACAGATAAAATAAGATGGATGGAAATCTATGGTAAAAGGGCTAGACAATTTAAGAAATCTGCAGAATAATATTTCTGAAAAATCCCACAATTTTAAAGAAAAGCTTCTAAACAACTGTGACAACGTTAAAACAGCTTGAAAATTGTATCTGGAGTTTGCCAAGGGTGATCCAATGACCAGAGCACCTAAGCCTCAATAGGTCCGTTGTGGCCCCTGGCTGGGACAGCCCTCCGTGGTTCTATCAATCATTTAGCCACCCAAGGTGACGAGTAAAGGACAGCACAACGCTTGGAGGGGTTTCTCCTATGTTCGGCCAGAGCTCCTTTAGCATGGACTCTCTAAGGTAGGCGAGAGCCGGGCAGGTGGTTAACACATGCTCCACATATGGGGGTTTCCACCAGACCCATAGTAAACAAGTGTTTCCTTAGCTGACAGTGACCCGTAAGAATACCTGTGATAAGACGCAGATTCCTCTGGAACAGTCGCAGATAGTATTCAGCTGTTTTCAGATTAGGTGAGCGCATTGCTTCCTTGACCTGTCTGCAGCCTGAGGTGTTTTAGCATCTTGAGAGTGTTTTGTTTGAGGATGTCATTCTAAAAATCTGTGGAAAATTCCCAAAATCTGGAAAAAAATTCTGAAAATATCAGAATTTTTAAAGAAAAGTTTCTAGAAATAATAGACAAAATGGGACTTATAGAAGATGTTAGAAATCTCCAAGAAAAGTTTTTGGAAAATTATATAATAGATAAACTTAAATAACAAATTTATTTATTTACATTTCACTTTACATAATCCTATCTAAACTATATATAAAAATTATAAATTATACATTAATAATTACTAAAATTTAAGTTACAGGACTTGCGGGCGGAGTTCGCAATGTGTTCTTCCACTCTGGCCCCTTCTTCTCCTTGAGATGACGATTGTTTGTCAGCGAAGTATTTTTGCTCTACTAGCAATATTTTGGCCATTACTGGCATATTTATGTCCATTTTATATGGAGCTATTTTTATGACATTCCTGGAATATTCCGAAATGGTAGAATGTTATGGAAGGATAAATAAAGAAAAATGCTAAAATGTTCTAAAGAAAGTAATTGATAAACATTCTAAGCAGAAATTCTATAAATCTGAAAAAAACTAGCGAAGAAGCACAGTTCAATAAACATTGCAAATTTTCCAATTAGAATATAGCAAAATACTAAGAAGCTTTCTTAAAATAACTTTAAACCTAGTTGAAAAACAAGTGGAAACAAAAATTTAAAAAAAATCAATTTGCTTCAAAAATAGTTATAAATCAAAGAAACCAATATGAACTTCTTTTAAACTGTCAATAAAAAAATAATTCATTATTGAGAGAAAACTCTGAAAAAGTAGAAAATCTTGAAAATACAGAAAAAAATTAAATATCAACTTAGTGAAAAAAATCTGTAAAAAAAATATGGAAAATAGATTTTAAAAAAGCTGAAAATTTAAGATGTCTATAACGGTAATATTTACAAACATATATGGTTAAAAAATAATTAAAAAATAGGAAATCTATAAATAGCATTCATTAAAAATACCATAATTTTAAAAGAAATACTTCTAGAAAACTGTAAAAACGCGAGAAAGCAAAAAAATTATGAAAACCTCCAGAAATTTTTGACTAAAAGATGAACAGGGGGATAAAAAAGCAAAAATCTGTAAAAAAAATCTTAAAAACTGAAAAAAATGAGAAACCACCTGGGGTGCCATCTCCAGCAGAACCCGGTTGGACCCAGGTCCAGGCCCGCACCAGGTCCAACCCTAAGCCTCTTTCATACGCCGCCGCCACCAAAAGGTATGTTTACTACATAAACATCGTCGGACTTCCACCACAGCTTCTTAATCCCCCCGAATTCACAAAACTCCTTGCCACGATCCCCCCAACCTTGACATAGTCACCATCTCCTTTTCCCCTCCCCCTCTAATCAACTCGCATTGATTCGCTCATACAACCCACTCATCAGCACCATCATGAAATCACACCTGCCCAATCTCGTTATTGAACCACTCACCATCAGCAACCATGTCCCTAAAAAACCCCCCACTGTTTCTGCCGCCGCTGGCCTCCGAGTTGTCTGAGTCAACTTCGCCTCTATCCTCCTTTGCACCTCCCCCCTCAACCCCTCGCCCCTCAATCAAAATTCACCTCCCTCAATATCCGTGGGGCTAGGCACAAAACACATCAAATCATCTCCCTTCTCTCCAATCTGAATCATCCTATCCTCTGCCTTCAGGAAACTCTTCTCTCCTCCACTCGCGTTACTATCCCCGACTATCACAGTGGCTGCGCCATCATCATTGACAAATATATCCCTTTTCAACCACTTAATTACCCCACTGACGACCCGGACACCTGCCTAACCTCTGTCCTTATTTCTTTCCCCAAACTCCCCGACATCTCTATACTCGCTTCCCCTTCCTTGTCAAACTTCTTAATTTTCTTTCATCCCAACCCCGCACCATTATTCTAGATGACATTAATGCCAGGTCCTCCTCTTTTAGAGACACCGATACCAACACCTTTGGCCGTGAATTGGAGAATCTTCCCCTTATCTCCCCTTTTACCCGCCTTCCAAACAACCACTCCACCTTCATCCCTGATCACATTCTCGTCACAGACGACATTATGAGCCAATTTGGCCCTTGGACACTAGGCACTCCTATAAATTCCGATCACCTCCCTCTTCTCCCCCCTGCTCCCTTTATAACTCTCCCTCCCCGTTCACCTCTTCCCCTAAGAAAATCTTTTCGCTCACCAATTGGAACTCCTTCAGATCCTCATTAGAATCCGTTCAACCTCCACATTCACTTGCATCGACTGACGTCATCGAAACGTGAAATCACTTCACTAATTCAAGAAGCCATCGACAAACATACCCCTTTCTCTCGCCCCTCCCCCCGCTTCCCTCTACCCCTCGACATAACATTTCTCATCCATCAAAGAAGACAGTTATACCACCTAATCAGACGTCACAATCACAACCAGGACAGGACAGAGTGGAACCGACTGAACTCCCTCATCAAAATCCGTATCAAACCTTCAAAAAGCAGAAATGGCTCGATACCATTGACAAACTTGATCCCAAATCCACTGCTCTCTTTTGGACAACATTTCGCAACCTTTCCTCCCGCCCCACATCTATTCGTCATCCTCCCCTAACATCTTTCTCCGGCAACCCCATTACTGACCCTCACTGTTTCGCTTCCCACCTCTTCAAGGTACATTCAATCTCCCTTTCCGGCAAACCCCACATCGACCTGGAGGCCAATTCACTCTTTAATCACACTGACTTCCTCCCCCTTGACACATTCAACCCCTTACCCCTAGACACTGACCTAACCCCCGAACGCATCACCTCCTTACTTAAACTCTCCAGAAATTCCCTACTGTATCCTTAAACACCTTCCACCCAACATTATTTCCTGCCTGTGCCTTATTTTTCGCTCTTGCATCGCCACAGGCTACTTCCCAGCCCCCTGTAAATCTGTCAAAGTCATTATGCTCCTCAAAATATCCAACGTCACCTCTAACCCATTCTCCTACCGCCCAATCTCCCTTCTCAATACCATGAGAAAACTTCTTGAGCGCCTCCTCCTCTCTCAACTCCTAGACTCCTCTGAATCACACATCCCTGTTTCTTTCCACAAAAACAGGTCACCTACCTCGGCATCCTTTTTCAACACAACCTCAGTCCCTCCGTCACCGTAAACCACCTTCGGAAAAAAGCTTTCTCAAGGCACGCGCTTCTTGCTGCCCTAAAATCCTCCCTCCCCGACCACACTTCCAATATCCAACAGGGCTTTCATAAGACATGTACTTGAATTCCCTTTTGCTCTTTTCACCTCCTCTACTCCTTCTCAGCTTGAATCCCTCTTCTCCTTAGAACGCCGTCTAAATACTGCAACCTCCCACGTGACTCCCCTAATGACACAGTGTACACCTCTTCCAACACCATTCCCTTAGCAGATAAAATAAGAAATCTTTTGCTCCGCCGGCAACCCTATCAACAAATCCCTGTTTGACACCATTTTATACCCTCATCCCCACCCTTCAAAAAAGCTCCCCCACCCTGCAATCACCACCCATGCATGTTGAGGGCATTCTGGAGACAACCTAACACCAACAGTCAACTTGTGCCCCAAAGCACGAATAAGAGCCCTTAAACTCAATTACCTAATCACTCCTCCCTAAGATTGCCCTCATTTCTTTTCATTTTATCTCATCTTCATCATTAAATGACTAAAAAACAAAAAAAGAAAAGAAAAGCATAATGCCCCTTCAACTATACTCACACCCTCCCACTAATCGGCCCCGATAAGGACCGATACTACTCTACTGAAACATCTCATCACTCCCTGCTCACGACTTCTTCTCATCCCCACCAATCAGCAAGCACGTGCCTCCCAAGACCCGGACCTTCATCAATCATCCCCACTCGTCGATACACTCACGTCTGCAGAGACTTTGAATCACGGTGCCTAGGCACCATTGGACATTGGACATACAAAAATTTTGGCCGCAAGTATCACAGGCGGAGTTCACTGTGCCTCAATGATCTTTCACTCGACCCATATCCTTCCACACACAAGTGATAGCCCTTAGATGCTTCTGGATTAATGATTGATTTTTTAATTCAGCACATATGCTATATTTTGTCCCTTTTATAAAGGAAATTCAAGGGATTTGTTCGTTTTCCTCGAGTTCAGTTTGCTGAAATTGCTGATATTAAAGTAGTTTTTTTTGAATATTCTGATGGATCTGTTATGAGTTTTAATTAGCAGTTGTCTTTGGAGTTTAGTGACGAAACTGCTATGAATGCGTATTTTTTTTCAATAATTTCTTGAATACCAAGAAAATTGATCGAGTTAACTAGAAACGTCATGGAAAATTCACAAGAAATGATTAAACCTTTAAAAATTTCGAGAATACTTGAAACAAAATTTGCTGAAAGAACTAGAACCTTTAAAAATAATTCTAGAAATCTGTGGAAAAAGCTGATACGTGTAGAAATTTTAGAAAACGTTACTGACAAAATGGATATGGGTGGAAATCTATGGTAAAAAAGGCTAGAAAATTTAAGAAATCTGGAAAATGCCAATATTTTCAAGAATATTGTCTAAACTGTGACAACGCCAAAACAGTGTGAAAATAGGAAGCTAAAACGAACATTCTAAAAATCTAGAAAATTCCCAAAATCTATAAAAATAGAAAAGTTTCTAGAAATAATAGATAAAATAGGACTAATAGAAGATTTAAGAAATCTCTAAAAAAAGTTTTCATAATGGATAAACTTAAATAACAAATTCCTGGATTGTTATATAAGGATAAATAAAATATACTAAAATTTTCGGAAGAAAGTAATTACTTACTGTTAATTAATAAATAATATTAATAGTATTACGATGAAAATATTATTATAAATATTTTCAATACGAGTAAGTAAATTCTAAAAAGTGTACATTTAGTTTTAATATGTTTAATATTAAATTGAAAACAAGCATGTTGTTTAAATATAGAACTTTTAGTATACCACTTTACACACCTTATTTTTAATTTGGTGCCCTCGCTAAAGAAAAATAATGAAGAGGATGGTCGCTACCGTTACGATATGTTAATTCAAAGACTTAATTAAAAAATAACAACACAATGTGTCATCATTGTTTATCCTTATACGTTGTAAAATAAATATACATACATTTCGTATTTCATTAACTAAAAGTTTTTTCGACATGTCTTTCCAAAAATTTCAGTTCAATTCAACACTTCATAGCAAAGGTTTAGACGAAATAATATATTGTAAATTTCGTTCCTGTATATTATACAATAAATAGTAATTCAAAAATGTAGATTTGAAGTATTTTTGTTTACTCTCTCTCTAAATTTATCATTTAGCTGTATTTATCCAAAAATTATCTTCAAAAGTTTCTAATTCTTAGAAAGTTTTTCTTTTAATTGTTTTTAAAGTTGTGTTTGCTAAAAGAAATCCTGCAGACTTTTGCAATTTTGAATTTTTCCTTTTACATTGTGTGTTACTTCATTAACTTAAAGGATGTTTTAGAAATGTATACATCAATAATTCCAGTGTTTTCCAGTACTAACTTATAAATATATTATTATATAACTCATGTTAAACATTAAATGATTACAGTTATTTGCAATTTACAGATTGTAAAATATTAATTTAAATTCCCCAGCGTCCATTCACGATTAATCTTTTCCCTTTTTTTATGTGCAAAGCAATTAATGAAATATCTCGCGTTTGCACGGTCCGTTTACCTATTCAAATGACGTGAAAGGAGTAATAATCATTTTACTTTCTACACACGATGAGCAGCCAATTTCCACTCTTTGCCGCCGCCGCCGCCGCCGCCACTCCACGCCGTCCGACGTCCTGTTTCGTTTCGCGTTGTGTTTCATTTCATGGACACGTCCTGGAATTATATATTGACGAGATTGGGTAACACTTTCTAATTGGAAAATTTATTGTAACGGCGACGACAAGAAGCGGCGTTACAGTTTATCGCTTGATAGACCGTGCCGAATTCCGAAGAGAGAAGGAGTGTGAAAGAAAGAGCGAGAGAGGGAGAGAAGGGGGCTTTCTAATGCCGCTTCCTGATTGTACGGGTAACTCGTAAAAAATCGACACGTAATTATCATTAACGATCTAATGTTATTAGTCGTAAAAGCGTATTTTTTTAATTGATTCGAGTAAGGTGGTGTAGAGTGCTTCCTTTTACCAGTGGTGAACGTTTTCGATGATCAATGCAATAAAGGATACACTATTTCCAAAAATTCTAAATTCTCAGCTTTTTGACGCAGATTTCTTGAATTATTTTCGAGGGTTCTAGAAATAAGCAATTTTTACTTCCTCAAAGTATTATAGAAACGTTTCATTTGGTTATTTTCCAAAAATGTTTTTATAAATCTTTAGAATTTCTCTACATTTGTCACATATAATTCTAGAATATTTTAGAATTTTAAGCAATTTCATTTCCAGATTTCTAGATTTTATTATATTTGAGAGTTTCCTTTATTTAATATGGATCACATGTAAACAATAAATTTATTCATACCTACTGTTTTTTATATCCTGTATTACTTCTCTAGTAACTATTGGTGAAACTTCATTAAATTTAAAATTCAGGGACTCTTTGATTTTAATTTTGTCACAAAATGTTGCAATAGGCAGATTTATTATTAGTAATAATACGATTAAATTCATCATAAGAAAAGTTACAATTATTATTTATTTTAATTTTTTCTAGAGTAATCAATTAGATATCAAATTGCATATATCTTATTTGGAGCTTTACTGATATATTTGAAGAATTATCGCTTTCGAATATCTTTAATTAAAGATCTGCAGCTACTACGTAAGTTGTTTCTTATAAGTTTTTATTCATTTGAAGGATACTTACTTACTTACTTACTAACTTATTGAATAGACGTGTTAAATTTTGTAGTTGCACTAATGGTCATTAGGTCATGTAATTAATTTTATGACTATTGAAATTTCTATTTTGAAGAAAAAGGCACTAGTTGACATCTTACAAGTCCCGGTCCGACTTTCATATCGCATTGAGATTTTTTTCTCTCTCGTCCGATCATGAGGCCGCTCAAAAATGTCAGGGACCCTCTTTTAGCGCCATCCGAGCCGGCTTTCTCCCACAGCCGCATTATTTTCGCCACATAAATAACTCTTTTTCGACGTGCACTTATTGATTCTTAATCAGATCCCATACGTTATTCGCGACGTTTTAATAACAAGAGATAGGCGTTCTCTATACTTAAATCTTTTGAAGTTTAATTTATTTCTTAAGCGGTTATTAAATTCAATAATTGCTTCATTTCCTTTCAAATTGAATTATTATGTTTATACATTAGTATATAGGGTGTAAAAATTTAAGGGGCAATTCCCTGGACTGGTATAAGAATCTTTTGCCCTTTGTATTTTAAGAAACACGTTTTATTTCAAAGAGATAGTTTGAACAAAATTTTTGACAATTATCAAAAATTACATCTACAATTTCTTAATCTATAAGAACAGCTAAAAATGTTTACCTCCATCTAGAATGCAATAATCCTATCAGCTCCTCATTGTCTACCAAATACTCTCAAGAAAAACAGAGCCGTTTCTTATTATATTGGATTGATGAGGCCATTACTTGTTGAAACTCCATATTATCACTTAATAAAACACTGAAGTAATGTAAGGTTTCAAAAAATCGTTTTATTGTTCTACAACAATTGTTTCGCCATACAGTGGCTTCATCAGGTAGATGACAAATATATGTATTATGTATAGATGAATTACTTTAGATAATCCAGGAGGTTTAATTCGGGGGATCGAGCAGGCCATGAGTGAGATCCACCTAGACCAATCCAGCGATCTCAATACGTAACTGTTTAAAACTCGCCAGCAAACACACGAAAATGCGCTGGTGTACCATCGTGCATAAAACATATTGCATTTCTTATTGCCAATAGTATATCCTCCAGAAACTGATATACCGTTTGTTCTAAAAAGTTGCGATACACCTCGACAGTAGGTCTGGTAGAAATACCGTTCCAATTAGCCAGTCATCCATAATTCCAACCCAAACCTTCAACGAGAACTGATGTTTAAAACGATCTTAAAATATCTCATGAGGAATTTTTTCAGCCCACACATGATTATTATTGCATTTACTCAATAAACACCAGTAGTTTAAAAATTTGATCCAATGTTTGCAAAAGCTATTTACATAATGCAATACGGGGTGAAAAATCAGCAGGAAGAAGTGCCAGAATGTTGTATGTGGTTTGGGAACAACAAATAGTTTCTAAAAATTTTCCTAACAGTCCCATTAATTACATTAAAATATTTGCATTTTTTGAGTAGAAGTTCCTGGATTTTCCTCTATCATGCCTAGCACATTCTCTTCAACTTTTACCGTTCTTAACTTTGATTAGTCTTCCTGGTTCTTCACTTCATTTCAATGTGTCTCTTTCATGAAGACGTTGATAAATACTTTCTATCAGAAACATTGCGGGTAGGAAATCATACAACCTTATAGTAATGGAAGCAAATTTAGAATGTAAAGTAGGATCTTTTATAAACCACATTTTAAGTTAGAGAGTATTAAAGAAACATTCATCTATCAAACTAGTAATTCAGACAAACTAGGCTACCTAGGGAAGACACTTTACCAACCGAAGCAAAAACTTGTCCCTATAGATTTTCTCAAAAAAATCATCTTTGTACATGTTGAATCCAATTTTTAGAAAAGATTTTTTCAGTTATAAGTTATTTAATAGCAATATAGATCAATCTTTTTCGGAGAAGTACCTCTAATATTTGACGTTCTAATTCTATTACTTCAAGGTACAATAGTATTTTATTATTTACTACTTATTAATTTATTCCAAAATGTTTACAAAATTTTCCAAACTTATATATAAAAATCAAAATATTTCCACAAACTGTATTTGAAAGAAGTTGATTTGTACTCTTCAATTTAAGCTCTTATGTTCCTAAGAGGAAGCTGTCCATTAAAAGTAATTTTGATATTATATCTTTGCACTGTTTAACTTCCGCATGTTTCTACTCATAAAATCTGACGCATTTGAAAAAGCCAAAGTTCAAAATATTGTGAATTATGTTCACGAGGAATCTATCATTTTAATGATGTTGTAGCTTCATTAATTCTGCCCTTTAAATGTATTAGGTTATCTCAAATTCATAGAAAGTAAAAATAATCTTTAAAACTTTGTTAGCAATAATTTATAAAAATACTTTTAATTCCAACAATTATTAATGCAGCACTGTCGTGAAAGCAAAGAGAAATTGGGCCTTAGTCTCATGAAGCTTTAGTTTACAATTAAGAGAAAAATATTATTTAAAATTATAATCATGTTGTTCTTCCAGTAATGCTCTAACAATGTTATTTAACATTCAGTTAAATATTCGAAAAATATAATATTAAATTGTTTGAAATGTGCTTAAAACTATGTTTAATAAAAAAAAATTATGTTAATTAGAAGGTTAACAAACCCGATTGTTTAAGGTTTTGTTAAAGTGTTTAATTATCCTTCTAATTGGTGTTTAAAACTGTTGAAATTCTACAAAACCAATAGTCGAAAATGTTTCATAAAAAAACGATTAACTTTTAGTTTAGAAATTTCTTAGAAAATAGTTTGGCATTTAAATATTAAAAATCAAGATCTATTGACTAAAGCGTTGCACTAGAACTTGTCGAAAATAAATTTGATGTAAACCATCTCGTATTAAAGAACTGTGGTCAGAAAAACTATATATATATTTCGTTATTTCTAAAGCTGTGAAGAAAATTTTCCACAAACATATCAATAGTGAAGATTTTTCAACTGGGCTACTGGCCTGAGGCTGTTGTTGACAGGGAAAGAGTCATTTAATGTTTAACATTTGCTTAGAAATATTTGATAACTGAATGGTTGAAGCTGATAGTTGTTGATAGTTGATAATCTTATTCACTTTAGTAACTAACACTTTCAAATATTGATGTTGCTGCTCGCTACAATTGCTTTGATAGAATAGATTAATGTGAATAGACACATTTGATATTCTATCAAGATAACAGTTAAATTTTTACTGTAAATAAATTTGCATTTTCCTAAAGAGTTTTCAATCAAATTAAGCCTATTATTTATAAAGGAATGCACATTCTCGTGATGTGACGGCTGAGTATCCCACCACTGATAAACCACTAGGGTGTAAACTACTTTAGTATCATCCTAGAGCGAGTAGATGGCCTACTGCTAAGAGATTCTTCGACCCATTACAATCTGCAGTAGAGTCTATGATCTTTCGTCCTTCCTTGAAAAAGCTCTGGTCTAGCTTGCCCCCCGAGCTTATTAGGTTTTAGCAGAAAGGGGGCTACAAACCGGTGGCCGGCTGTAGAATTGTGGCCTTGGGCCTGCACTAGGACTAATGATACCAGGTCTGTTTTGGTTCAATAAACATCTGGCCTGACATATTGGACTAATCAGTACCAGTGGTCATGTCTCGTGGGGGCCAAGATTAAAGGATCTTGTTTCACCGCCCGGATTAATGTGGAAAAGAAACCACAAAAAAACTACAATACAAGGTGCAACAGCATAACGCCGATGGATGCAAGACTAAAAGAAAAGCTTAGTCTGATCTTTGCGGACTCTAGGTACCAGGTAATATCCACTTTCAATAGTCTTATTGTGACATGTGGGCTCTGCTATAATGTACCTTTTTCTTTCCTTAGCTACTCGTGAGACGTATAAAACAAAACCTTCAATATCTACCATCAACGACGACAAGGCTTACAAAAAATCACGAGAACAATACTCCTCCTATATATACTATATAGGGAAAGTAAAAAAGAGATCGATATTGACAGATGGAAGGAGTTGAAGTTTAGTGAAGTATAAACCACACTATGACAGGAATACGCTGAGTTCAATTGAAACTCCATCACTCCAAAGTGGCATCAAGTGACCTTTATTGTAGATTCAGAAAAGCCAAATTTTAAATACGATTCCTGCAAGAGCATTGAATTAAAAGAGACAGGTAAAAGCCCTACCCCAAGATAATTATAATATGGTGTATAAAATGGGCTGCATTACTCGAAATGACATTAATTATCCGTTAATTCCCAAATTCACAGGGAACCTAACGGAGAACACCAGAGGAGGTAAGTAAGTAAGTAGTATGCCAATGCCCACAACATAGTTATAGTTTGACGCTATAATTTTACGCCACGCAGAGAAACCCGCAAACCGCTGAAATCGAATCAAGCCATTTCAAATTTTGTACAGGGCCCACCTGTTTAAGACGGATCGTGAGTAAAGATTTTGTCTTTGAAAATAAAAGCTGTTAGTAAAAATAAATCCATTAAATTGAATTCTTCAATTACGATAGTTAGAATTATCCGATGTAGGTTCAAAATGCTCCGTTTTGTATGAGAACTTGTTATCATTTTGAGAGTAATTTCATTATGCTTCTCTCATAGAATCCCTCGTCTCTATTGGCAAACAATTGAGACAGTCGATTTTCACAAGCCTTTTTCAACAGAAAAACTGTTCGTCATGGATACCAGGTCCAGACTATAAGGTGGATGCATAAGAACCTCTCAACCAAGCTTCTAGAGCTTCTGGCGAGTCACTATCAGTGTGTGTGTCCTGGCGTTGCAATCTTTACAGATTACAGGTGAACAGATCTATTGTTCTAACCTTAACCAATCAATTCTCAACCAGTCCCACGTCCTCCGTGAACCTGGCAACTTTCTTGAAAATGATGCTGCTCACTTCTTCGTGGGATAATCGGTCCCTGCCGAAGTCAAAAACGCTTGTGAACAATGGCGACACAAGTGCATACTATATGCTCGGTCATTTTTGCAATCTTCAACTCTTGGGCAATTAAAACAGTGCTTACATGACGGTCGGACTCGACAATGTCCATGATTTTATCGATATTTTCGACACTTGGATTTCTATTGCATGGCACATCTTTGTCATCGAAATTACCGGAATGGAATCGATGAAAACCAAAATTGCATATCATGAATGATGTTCTCTCTAATCTAAATGTGACAAATTTAAAGTATATTTTTATTGCCACAGAAATGTCTAGTCTTACAGAAGGCTCCGGTCTTTTTGGGACTGTATCATTTAACACACGTTTTCATAATAGAATCAAAACCTAAATAAAAATTGTTTTATAGTGTCTCCGGTACATGTTGGTGTATTTGACCACGTGGGCATTATCTTTAGTCTAAACATTAGAGATTAACCGTGCACATTAAAGTTGGAATTACTTTAAATTGATGTTTGTTGTATTTTAATTTTGTACACTCAACTTATTACTCTCTGAATAATTGATTCATTTTAGACAGTGCTCTACAGCAAAAACATGGTTCATAAGTGGAATGCAAATAATGCCTGGTATACTGAAACTATTAAACGAACTATACCAACAAAATAGCAATGAAACATTGAGGAAATTATGAAATTAATTCTGGGTCAAGTATAACGCTGCACTCCATACAGACAAATTAAAAGCAAATGCTAATAAAATTAAGATTTCTCATAATAGTTTCGAAATTTATTGGATTATCGCCAACATGGATTAGTAGAAATAAATCCAGAATAACAGCCGCTTTATATTTTCTGGAGAAGTGTATGGACTCTTTTGAAGAAAAAGTATATCTTCATGCCACATTTATCGACCTATTTTGACTCCATCTCATATGAAATTCTCATCCTTAAGCTTTATATTTGCATAATTTACATATTTAATTAAAATACCCCAATTGGTTGAAGCTGGTGGGTAAGATCCCATTTCCTGAAAACAAGTACGGGGTGCCTCAAGGCTCTATTTAGGGCCCCCAACTATTTCTAATATTTATAAATGACCTACCCTCTATCTCACGAGTGAATGACCTAAAGAATAAAGTATAAAAGTTTTCAAGTTTCAGTATAAAATACGGAGCGGTTCTCAAGTTGCAACGCTCACAGTTAAATACACAATTTGTTTGTAAAAATTTTTCAGATGGTATCTATGAAAGGTAATTAATTGCGTTTAAAAACAAAATTCAAAAAACTTGCTGCATTTATTACTAAAAGTTCAAGTACGTTCCGTTACGATGCAGAATTAAAAGGATGGCCTCAGATCTAATTAAAATTATCTGATATTTCACCGCGTCGGTAATTTGAAAGGTTAGTACATTGAAATCGACTGATTCATCTAATGGAGCAACCTGACATTTTAATAGTAAAATATTAATACGGATAATTAACCGATGACCCTTTTAAACGATTGCCCCAACAATCAGCTCAGTGTATCGATCTATTGGTGGTAAATCCACTTGACCTATCGGCAATATTATTTATTATTATTATTCAATGCTGGGCGTGGGTTCAATGAACATAAATTTCACTTAAATATCAAATGAAATATGCGGAGCGCATTTAAAATCCACCTAGTTTTATTAATATTTTTTTGTGTCCCCGTACAAACACTAAGGTATTTTTATAATGGTTAAAAAGTAAACTTTACATATTATATTAATAATGGAGATAACAATACTGCAGGCTAAAATTTTTCTATTAATTTTTTATATTAAATTCTATATTATGAGTTCGTCTTAAAATGATTCTAAATAAAGTAAATTGTTTAATTTTTAATGAAAATATTTTTTAAATAAACATATTATACATAATACATATTTAATCACAAATTAAACACAATTTTCACTTTGTTTTGTGTAACAGACATTTATTTACTTACGGTTTGAAATGGTACGTTAATTTGTTGAAACCATTCGTTACCATATAAATAAATATCTGTTATAGAAAACAAAGTGAAAATTGTGTTTAATTTGCGAAACAATAATTTTATAATAAGTAACAAAAATTATTATGTTTATGGAATGTTTTGATTGTAAACATGTATATAATATATAATTTATTAAATCTACTGAACAACTTACTAAATCCTTGTATTGAATGTAATAATATACGAACTTGTTTATATATATATATATATATATATATATATATATATATATATATATACATATTAATAAACACAAAAGGTGAAATAACCTTGTGAAGAATGTTTATTGCGGAAAAGTTCTGTTTCCTGTCCGTCCATTAAGGATGTATAAATGGGGCCTTCGACACTCGACCTTTTTCCCTACAAAAACATCTATTTCTGGTTATCGTTAATTAATCCCCGACGGCGGATAATAACGGGGCAGTTTTCTTAATTAAAACCGATGATGCCGGCGATAATAAAAGTCGCATCCCGTATTCAAGACGAGGACGCGCGTCCAATAATATAATTATGTATACAGTGTGGAAACAATAACGTCAATCAATTAAGCGGGGGCGGCTGACGGGGGTGCGAGCTTTTCTAGACACTTGTTGCGCTGTAAGCCCGTACGTAAGCTCCAGTTTGGCGCTTGTCTTATTGATTTTTATGTCGCCTACACGCGGACACGTTAACATTAACGTACATTGGATCCTTCAATAATTCAATTCCTTCCTACATAAAAAAAACACAACAACAACAGTCTGCTGTGAAAGGAACTTTTAGGGCCGTTGAAAAATAATTTCTTAACTAACCTAAATTTCGTTAAAGTTTAGGACTGAAAAAATTGTATGTATTATCGTTATTCCCAGTTCATTAGGGTTTATACAAAAAAGAAAACTTAAAGTTTTAAGGAATAAAAATAAAATGATTTAATGTTTAATAAATGTAAAATGGTTGATCAATATTTATAATTCATAATGTGGCACGTACAATTATTATTGTAACCAATTTAAGTCTTTGGACATTTAAGATAAATCGAATATGGTGAATTCTAAAACGTACCACTACCTACACAGAAGGGAAACCTACCGAAAGAAACATAATATAAAGAAATGCACCCCCACAAATCAACAGAGCACATTTAAACTCTCAATCTTGTAGCTATTTCCGCACACTGTTAGGTTAGAGCACTTGCAAGTTTAGAATTGAGCTCTTACACTGTACGCTTCATCGCAGCCAGAAGGAACCGTAGTTCAAGACAACGCTTGCCAAGTCCAGGACAGACTCCACTCACTACGACGACGAGTAAACCAGACCCAACAATAACATTTGCCGCCGACAATCATGGTTTTATAAAATTCTGTACATGCTATTGTAATTAAATAACTTTAGAATACACACGAAACGTAAAACTTTGATCATCACACAAACTGATGTTTGAGTGCGACATAATAAAACAGAGTGGGAAGGTGACGACGAAATTTCCTCTACAATGAGCCAGATCGCAGGAGGATGGAGCTATCAGCAGAGTAACTAGATTTCTGGCTGATCCCAGAAATTTGGGGACAGGTGAAAAAATTTTTAAGAAATGAATTTGTATCCAAATCTCGAGCCCACAATCTTTATCTACAAATATTCGCGATAGCACAGAAGCCAACAAACCGTTGCCTCCTGTGTAGAAAAAGGAACTACGATGTTATGATTATCAGATGCTCCATAAAAAGAAAAATAGCCGACACAGCTTACGTAGACACTGATACTAGATCTAGCCTCCCCAGCAAAGAACTGTACAAAGAACTACGAAAGCAGGGAAACTACTTCGAGGAAAAAGCCATACGCCTCACCCTCGCAGATGTAAAACGATGCACGCTAATACAATAATATCGACGTGTTTCTGCTACATAACGAATACCCCAAATGCAAAGGCTTTATTGAGAATCGACTTCATAGAAGAAGCTGGATTAATTCTAGACCTAAAAAATTGAGCTTGGTCATTACGGAACGAGAACAAGATGTATCCATTTACTCAAAAGGACGAAAACCTGTTGAAGAAAAGACACCCCACCTCACACAGGAGAAGAAACTAACGTCTTTATTGTAAACCACTACCTAGAGGAACTCACCAGGCATAAGCCCATCATGATTTTCTAGGCGTGCGACATATCCACAACACTTCTTCATTTCCTAGGATGAGACTTTCGACTTCATTTCGTGATGCGGTCACACAAATAAACATGGAATGGGGCATATACCTAGCCTCCTTCGATTTAGAAGAAATCCATCTAAAACCAGGAGAAATAGCCATCCAGCTTAGTTACAGCAAAAGAGAGAAGATAGATTGTCTTCTAAAAAACAGCGATGGCTATTCAATGAAATAAGATCCCCACGGATGCATTATCATTCTTCAAAGAAGAAACCTTACAGGAGTATGAGAGGGCGTGAGCCGCTCTGGAAGTATTAGTATCGAAACCCGACGAGAAAGTCAGGTTATCCATCTATTAACGCAAACTAAAGACGATGAATTAATTTCTCACTTAACCCGTGGTGAAACATTTTAATGTTAATTAGAGGTTAATTAAACACTTGTTCTTTTACATTTTTATATTTCTCCGAGTAGTTTCGATTGTTGGTCATTCTCAAGGAGATAAAAATTGTTAAACAACCCCAAGTGTTACCATCTGCTGAGAATTGATGATCTGTTACATGCAGCCAGTGAAATAGTCATCATATCTACATTAGACTTGCAGTCCAGTTACCATAAGGTAAAAGTCCCAGAGGAGAATCAAGTTAACCCAGCGTGTTTCACTCCGTTCGGTCTTGTTTGGTACACCAGAATACCCTTCGGACTTTTAAAAGCTCCTCCCACCTTCAAACGGTTAATGGACCGCGTGAAGACGTCAGGTCGGGAGCTTAGTATACTTGGATAACCTCATCATACCCTCCGCATCCACAGATGACCACCTGCACGACCGAGAGAAGGTTTTCCAGAAGTTAAGGCATTTAAACCTCAGAATAAATAGGAAAAATTAAGTTCCCCTCATCATCCGTATATAACCACCTGCACGACCTAGAGAAGGTTCTCCAGAGTTTAAGATATTTCAACCTCAGAATAAACAGAAAAATGCAAGTTCCTCTCAACGTCCATAGATGACCTAGAGAAAGTTTTCCAGAGATTAAGACTTTAAAACCTCAGAATAAACAGGAAAAATGCATATTTGGCTGCACTTGCGTAAAATACCTGGACCACATCATCAGCCAAGAGGGGATTTAGCCAAACCCGAAAAAAGTTTTCGCGGCTTAATATTCTTGAACCGATTATTAATCTAATCATCTCTTCTCTCACGAAGGTTCTAAATATGTGCATCTCGGCAGGTCAACCATCGAAAATTATTCCCTCACTGATCTATAAATGATTTTAAATGAACGTAAATGTAAGTGTCCTTGAATGATTCTCGGTAAACCTTAAATGATCCTCATTTTAAGTAAATAATTCTGTTGTTACTTGCTATATGGCTCTAACTAACCATAAATGACAGAAGAAGCCCAGCTCAACATCCCAGAAGAAAAGAGGCGGGAAATAATAATAATAATAATAAACGTCTCTATTTGCTCAAAAGGTTGAGCGGCTATACTTTACTTAAACCTACTCTGTCACTTAATCCAATCCTGAGGAGATTCTACGATGACCCCGTTGCAAGTCACCATGGTGAAGACCGCACCATAAGAAAAATTTCTGGCTACGAATACGTTACTACGTCGCTGAATACGTCCTCCACTGCCAGGAGTGTCATGCCATGGTTTCTTCAAACTTTGGCGATGAACAGAAGGTTCGAGGTACTGACCATCGCCCCTTTTGCCCAACTTCTCGAAGGTGTACAAATTGTGTATTGGGTTCCATACTAGATCTCTTCTTATCTAAAAAGAAATCTCCGGGCATACGTAATGTGGTATTGAAAACTTGTTGCCTTAAAGATTGAGGCACAAACGATCTGGGAATTTTTGTTAAGAAATCGTAGTGTAAAACTAACGAAGAATTAGGTAATTTGGAAACTTGTAAAAGTAAAGACGAAGTGTTTTGGTTACTTAAAAAAGGATGTAATTCCTAGACGTTCTTTGATGCTTTGGCTACATCTGTAGCGTCCACACTGGTAAAAAATGCGTTCGTTCGACGGATATGAGAAATTCTGGAGAGTGCATCCGGTACTACATTATTTATTCCAGCTACATGTCGTACATCCGGGGTAAACTAAAAAATATAGTCCATTTGACGGGCTTCTCGCGAATTCAATAAACTTATCAATTTTTTCAAAGCAAAATATAAAAAGATCGCCCTTCGAGGTAAAATCGGAAGTGCTTCAGTGACGTGAACATTTCCAATAATTACTAAAACGCTATACCTTGATTCTCTTATAGTATAGTATAGTTTTTCTAGAAAAAGGGCGATTAGCTCCATCCAACCCTGAGGGTGTTGTAATTGTTGTTTTTTGAATAACCTTCTTCTCGACTGGAATTTGGTGGTAAGCTTTAGTAAGGTCTTTGAAAAAGCTGTAGCATCCAGAAGTGACGTGAAGTCTTGTATGTGCGGGATAGGGTATCTGTCAGGTTTTGTTACCAAATTTAATGCGCGATAATCCTCACAGGGTCTCCAAGATCCGACTTTCTTTTTTACTCTGTTTAATGGTTAAGACTAGGGGCTTGAAGATGGTCTAAGCACTCTTAATCTCAATCATTTGGTAAATTTCTGTTTTGCCACAATTAGTTATTCGGGCGATTGCGTTTGTAGCATGTGTAATTATACTGGGCTGGTTAAAAGAAATGATAATGGTCCGAATATTAAGGATGAATCCATAGTGTTTGAGGAATCTGGCCCTAAGATTGAATGTGTGAAATTGGCCACTATAAATGTCCAAGTAAATTTCCAACTTAAGTTAAAATCGGGAGTAATCTAGTGCATAAGTTCGGATCGGAGTATTGTTTACTGCCTACAAGGAATATACTTGCTTCACACCTGAGTTGCTAATGAAAGACTTTTTTTCTACGAGGCTTGCTTCTGCTCCTGTGTCAATCAGGAAACTGATACTGCTTAACTTATCTGTTAAGAAAAATAAATTAGATTTCGAATTTGCAGATGTATATGTGGATAACATTTGTCTAGAGAAATTCCACGAACATGGAGGTACGCATTTACGAGCTTTCTAATAAAAATTTTGGTGATACCAACAAAAGTCTTGTCCCATTGGTATAGGGTATCTTATTACACTGCGTCGCGCATCTGAACAATTGAATATTTGAGATCGACTCGCGTACCGGCTAGGCTGTCTGTATTCTGCTGACAAAGGACTTATTGTGCGAGTCCTACGCGATTTCGTTGAGCTTGTTTGTAAGGCGACTATTAATTCATCTAATTTTTTTTCAAGTGTAGATTCTCCTTGTTCTGTTGACAGTGCAGCCACACCGACCGTTGACTCGTCTTGGACGTAGACGTACTTCTCTGCCTGTACTGTGTGCCGTTAGATAGATAGATGTTATATGGGTGACACCAGCGCCTGTTCCACCAAGACCTTTTCAGATCTATTGTGGATCCCTGTTTATCTCAGATGACCAGCTCTAGCTTTGCCTCTTTGATTTGTCCTATTCGCCCTGCCAGAGGTCTCCGCGCTTGGGTTTGTAGTACCCAGCTTTTGATATCTAATCCTTGCTAGACCCTCGCAGTTGCATAAGATGTGGAACGAGTAATATTCTTCCTCTAAGCAGAATCTGCATGGTGTTTCTTCCACCAGGCCTATTTTGCTCATATGTTTCGCCTGTCTCTGTCCTGGTGAGTTCGTCCACCAGGTATGGGCCTGTGTTTCCACCCATTTTTTATAGATCGTTTGACTGCGGTTTTGGAGATTCCGCAGGAGGGTTCCGGGCCAATTACTGCTTTTGACGAGCTTTGTTTGGCCAGTTCGTCTGCTTTGACCCATGTGATTATTACTTTTTTGTGACAGCCAAGTTCATTAAGAGCACGTATACAGTCCCACTCTAGCTTAGATTCGACCCAGTCTTCTCTTTGTGGGATCAGTACCTTGTATTTCCTTACAAAATTGTATTTTTCACCATGGCATCACTAGGCATTGCTGTGATCGCTTTAGCCTTCAGCTCGTCTTCTAGCCGTTGGTGTATTTATCCATTTTATCGGATTATGGGTGTCTATCCTTGCATCAGTCTATATGATACGGACTTATCCTCTCCTTATATAAAGATGTGCAGTGGTGGTATATTCAAAATAACTTCTAGGGATGCTATTGGGGTGATGCTTAGGGCTCTTGTTATATTGAGACATGCTAGTCTTTGTGTACTGCTCAGGAGTCATATCGTCTTTTCTTGCTTTGTCCTAGTCCACCATACCACTGCTTCATAGGCTATCATGGGTCTTATCACCCTACTGTAAAGCCATAGAGTCATTTTAGGGTTTAGTCGCCATTTTTTTCCGCACTAACCGATTCTAAAACCTCCTCTGACATTGAGGGTCATGAGGAGAGGTATTGCCAAAACGTATTAAGTTTTTTAGAACTAGGAACTCTAAAACTGTTCTAATGAGTGGTGCTGATGTAGTACAATTCATTAGGCAGGAAAAAAGATACTGCTATTTCTGTTTTGCCATGCCACTATTTGAGCTTGACGGTCGAGATTTATTTCCGAATATGTCTGGCTCGGATTTATCAGACATTGAAGATGAGCCGGTTTACTATGAGTTGTCAAGTATTTCTGAGTCAGATACAGACATGGAGGATACTGACGAAGATTAAATTGTAAACAAATTGTTTTCTTAAAGTTTACTTGCAATGAAGGTTAACATCACTCCATCACTTAAGGTTAACCTTGAGTGGAGTGATGTCACTCAAGGTTAACCAGTTAAAATCTGCTATTTTATAGAGTGGACCCCTTTTCGTCTCTCAGTTCATTATCAGCACTCAGTTCGACTTCATCGTTTAATTCATCACATAGTGTTTAACTAAAATTTGTTCATTTACTACCCAATAGCACCATGTTTCCCTGCCTAGATTGTGGTAAGACTTTTTCAAGAAAAGACAATGTAAAGCGTCACAAGATAAATTCTTGTGTAGGAAGTACAATAGGAGATAAAGAATATCCTAGTACCTCAAATGCTAAGAAGCGATCATTGTCTGACGTCGTAACATGTGAAATTTGCAACGTACCAGTGAAGAAGAAATGTATGTCTGGTCACCTGAAAAGTGCTGCTCATAAGAATAATGGATTCATAATAGTTGATGGTGTAGAAACGTTGGCATCTGCATTTAGGCAGAAAAGCGAAACATTTAGAGTGTCTGAACGTGGACATCATGTTGATATGCTCGAGTTTGCACATTTAATAAGAGAAAAAGTTCTTACATTAATAGAAGCTAAACGCGAAATATTTGGTAGTGTTAAAGTAAATCTGGAATGTGGAGGATTGTACTTTTTATCCAATAAGGAAAATATGGAGATGAAGACATTTAATACCAAAAATAAAGTGTTAACAGTGGGCAGTGATGTTTACGGAAAATATTACGAGTTTATAGATGAAATATTAAATAAAATGTCCGAATTTTAAGAACGTGATTCAGGTATGTATGTATGAACTAATTTTATTTATTTGCTACAAATATGTGTTGAATATAATATGTATTTTTTTATTACTTATTATTTAATGTAGAAAGTAATGATGAATTGTTTCTATAGGGTGGACATTATTTGAAATTTTGTATATGGAGGTGTCCATTAATAAGTACAATCCATTGAAAGCGTCTACATATATAAACCTTCCGACGTCCATATCATTGACATCCGGCTGATTAGTTGCTCCTTCAATATGTTAAACGGGTTCTCCGGCGGTGGATTTAGCAGTATGTCCTTTATAGTGGTTATGTTTTCGGGAGGAAGGGATGATATGACATGGTGGTATTGCTGTCTTTGTTGCGTTACCCTTCTTCTTTGAAAAATGTATTCTACCTGAGCAAACAATAGATCCACCTCCTCCACCTACTTTCAATTTGTTCGATATAAACATACCAACTGGTCAAGCAAATTACCAGCAATTAGGTTTGCAATAAACTCAGCTTATAGAACACCGCCAGCTTACCTGAATAGATGTTCAGCTCGACTACATGAGATAATAAAAACAGATCTGCACCTGCCTGACATTACAACCAGGCTTACCAAAAGGAATGCTTCTACCTTTTGGCTAAGGAGCGACATAAGAAGACTTAGGACCAGAGAAAGGTCTACACAGACAAAAAGAGGAAGCCTTCCGGAACTTAGTTGCCAGGGGAATTGGTAATTCATAATTAGAAAAGTTAGTGTTACACAAATAATAATAGCTTTATCATACCTATACAAAACTGGATTTAATCAGCCTTTCTGTTTACCTACAGTTTCTGTTGTTTCAATTTTACAAACATTCTAAGGTGATATATTTTTATCAAATCCCCGCTAAAATTATCCTGAAGATAAAGATAAAGCCGCAACGTCTATTATTCACACTCTCATTACTCAAGATATAATCCGGTCATGACCTAATCGCCGATAAGAAATCCACGGCGTCCCTTTGTCACGGCACCGCCCCCATAAAGTGGAAGCAACATGTAAAACTCCCCCGTTCTATTTTTAGGCGATAATTTCACATTTAGCCGGTGCGGCGGGGCATCAGGGGGACGCCAACGCCGCTCTGCTCGAAACCGGGGGAAATCCCCTGCACACCAGCGACACCCACGGGAAAATCGATCAGTTTTCCACCGGCGGCGGCGGAAAATGAAATAGACCGAATCGTTTTCAATATGCCCGCGCTGGGAAATTTTATTAACGCGAGCGGAACCTATTTAAAAAAAAGTGGATATACTTTTTAAGACATGTAAATTGTAAACATTGATATTTAAATAGAAAATGTTTAAAAACATATTTTTGGATAACAAGGTTTATAAAACTCCATAGTAAAACTATTTTATTATATTATATATTATATGTTAAAATATATAGAAACTTGTCTGTGGTTGTTGTTGACAAGGAAAATATAATTCAATGTTGGATTGAAGAGGGTGTTACTTGGTGAAATTCCATTATATAGGTGATAAATAAAACACTTCGGTTTTGAGAATTTAATGTCGATGCACATACACAGTGCATTAAATTGTGTAAATTCTCAAAACCGAAGTGTTTTATTTATCACCTATATAATTCAATGTTTTCATGCTTTAATTAATATTACATTTATTTTTTAGCATAAACGTTAAAAATTAATATTCTCAGAACCTTAGAACATTTATATTTTGTTCAGATTTTCAATTGAAACACAACTCTTGTTTTTTAAAGTTTTCGTTTTAATGTCTGAGAGAATATTGAATACAATACAACTATTTACAATATTTAATTCCTCATTTAAAAGCATTTATTAACACTATCAGTACTATTAGATCTATTACAGTTAAATAAGTAATTGAAATGAAAGAAGCAAATTACAGAAATAATATACTAATTAGTTTCTTCTGGTTTGGGTCTATAATCAAAATGCTGCAATTGCTGATATTATTAGTAATTGTTGTGTAATTATTCGTGCTTTAGAATATTTATATGTAACAAGCTTATTCCTACATAAAAATGTAAACATTGTGCGAATAATTTTATAAACGTAATTATAACTTTTTATTATTTGGTGACTATACAATTGGATCGAAGAATAAATTGCGTTGTAAACTCGGCGCGCATTTAAATGTCTCATTAGGGAAGTCGCTCATTAGAGTTGAATCGTTTCTGGATGGCTCGAAACTTGCGAAAATTGTAATGTAATATCGCTAATAAATGTTACCGCCGGCTGACATTAAGTAAATCAGTATGTTTAGCGAAATAATTACGTCGAAATTGTTCCGAATTATATAACGCCATTAATAATAGTTTGCGTTCCGATGTAGAATAGAAAGTCCGGTAATGTTGGAATTAAATATTTCACCGTTGAATAAGTCTCTAATTTAATCTATATTATTTAATACACGAAACAGTGTAATTACTTATGTACTGAAATTAATTTCTAGCTATTTTAGTTATTGATTTGCATTGACTAATAAAAATAATGTGTAATTATTCAAGCATTGCTTGGTAATTGTAAAGTAGTAGTTTTTTGCATCGTGCGGAGCGCTGGCGAATAGACTAGCCGCTGGTTGTGTGCTAACATGTTCAGTCGTATGTCAGTTGTCTGTGTGTAAAGCTACGTCTTGCTGGTATTGACTTTTCTATTAATGTGAGCGTTTATAATGTTCAATACAATAAAAAACTCCGTCAATTATGAAGTTAGGGCTGTGATAGATTTCTCAATGTAAAATATTATATTTAGAAATTACATGCTTTTTTCTCAGCAAATAGTTGATGCATTTGCATCTCATTTTTCTAAATAACTTCTCATCATATTAATTTCTTTGCTCCATTCCACGAACTGACCAAAATAGTGTGATTAAAACTATGTCCACTCTGAAACCCAACCCGCAGCTGGTGGAGACCGCAATCTTTAACCTATCCATTAGTACAAGTATCTTTCCTGACAAGTTTAAAATGGCAAAAATCAGTCCAATCTAAAAAAACGCTATAAAAACATTTGTACCCAACTAGAGGATGATTGCAATCTTGTCCAATTGTTTTAAAATATTTGAGCTAGTAATTTACTCCGGTCTCTTTAATTGTGTGAACTCGAAGATCTCACCATTTCAACAAGCGTTTATGCCTGGTCGCTTCACAGTCACTAACCTTGCTTGCTTAACACAATTTATATCGAAATTATTAGACAAAAAAGTACAGTGGATGTAATATATACTGAGGCCAGAAAGACCTATGGTCGATAGCCCAGACAATGACAAGTTTTGTTTCCTTTGAGTTTATTGCCGAATCAGGTGTCCCTCGGGGTTTCACCTGGGCCCTTTTTTATTTAATATTTATGTTAATGATTTGTTGAACAATTTAACGTGCCACTTTTTAGCATATTATTTTGCCACAGGTAGAGACTTGGCTATAGATGCAGGACCTTGGTATTATATTTACAGCTAATTTTAACTTTTCTGAACATATCACAAATCACTTGGATTTGTTTTCCGTTCCTCCAAATAATTTGCCAATACTAAGTTATTAAAAAGTCTCTACTATGCCTTTGTAATGTTATTATCAAAACTATGGAAGAAAAGCTGCTGTAAAATTATAGTACCTTCAAAGAAAATTCTGTAATTTTAAAAGTATTTGCTAGAAATTCTAGAAACTAAAATAAACGTAACTGGAAAATTCTAAAAGAATCTCGCAATTTTATAGAAGCATAGAAACTGGAATATGCATCGCTCATTTGGTACCCTTCTTTAGCATCACACAACGCAATTGATTCAATTTGGCATCGAGGTATCGAGGCATCTTATATACACCCCTATTTTTAAAGCGCTCATGTAATTATCGCAACTATTTATACCTGTAAAATCAGTTTTTAAATTACTTTCTGTTTGAAAATTGTACGTGCAGTTACCGAAACTTGACCGAAAAGTCACAAAAATAAATTACGTTTTATAGAAACAAAGTTATAATTGTGTTTTATTTCTATTCAACATGTATAACGAAGTAGAAGCCTTCAACATCAACAACATCGAGGTTTGCTGTTTAAATGCAATTCCATAAAAAATCTCACCACATCTCCTTAACCTAATTGACAGCTTCTTATCCATTCGACTCCTGCAAGTAAAAAATTCGAAATACCATATCACGTGCCTTTGTTTCCCAACAAGGTGTTCCCTAAGAATTTCTTCTATCATCATCATATGATATCTATAACTTTGACCCACATTACACCAATCCTGCATCCTATTCTTTTCTGTTCGCAGACGATACTGAGGTAGTGATACTGTTCCCACCTTACAAAAAGCACTTACCATCCTGCGAGGGCTGATCGATATCATACAATCATAGTTCGCAAAATGGAGAGTAACCATTAACCCTAATAAATCCCAACTAGTAATTTCTTTACATCGGCCATAGAATTCAGCGTTCCATATAATCACTGATAACCATTCTACTTTACCATCTCCTTTTTTTATATCTTGAAAAAGAAATTGCTAAAAAATGCAAGACAAATTACTGGAAAAATTCTAAAATCCTCAAAAAAATCAGCAAGGTCATGGAAAAATATCATAAAAACTCCATTAATATACATAGAAAAGAAGTTACTGAAAAATTCTAGAACCATTGAAAAAAATATCGCCATTTTAATGAGATATCTTTGAAAAGTTATAGAAGTATAAAAGACTAGTTGTTACAATTTTTAAATGGTGAAAAAGAATTTCCTGTAAATTTCCGATAAGATAAAAAAAGTAAATGATAAGTTATTATCAAAACTATGGAAGAAAAGATGTTGTAAAATTATAGTACCTTCAAAGAAAATTCTGTAATTCCAAAAAGTATTTGCTAGAAATTCTAGAAACTAAAATAAACGTAACTGGAAAATTCTAAAACAATTAAAAAGAATCTCGCAATTTTATAGAAGCATTCGTGAAAAAAATGTGGAAAGACAAGTCGCTTCAAATTTTAAAATTGTAGTAATTTGTTTTCCAGATAATAAATATCGATATATTGGTTCTTCTTTAAGCCACTGTACATAAGTTGTTATTAGTTCTTAAATTTCTTATCGTTTAATAATAAACAATTAATAAAAAATAGAAAATTATACTACTTTCGAGTATAATTCTCCAATTTTGACAAGGATTTACTGGAAATTCTAGAAACTGATGAAACGTTGCTATAAATATCTAGAAGCCTTGCAGAAAATTCTTTTAATTTGGCTGCTGCAAAATTCTAGTACCTTCGATGAAAATTCTTCAATTTTAAAAAGTATTTGCTGGAAATTCTAGTAACTGAAACAAACGTAACTGGAAAATTCTGAAACCATTAAAAAGAATCTCGCAATTTTACAGAGGCATTCGTGAAAAAAATGTAGAAAGAAACTAAGAGCATTTTTTTACCATTTTTTCGCTTTATAATCTTATTAAAACTTTCGAGAAATTTTTCTTCAAAATTACAAGAATTTTCTTCAAGACTTCTAGATAATTTCAGAAACGTTTCTTTCAGTTTATAAAATTTCCAGAAAGTAGAGAATTTTCTTCGAAAGTAGTACAATTTTCCAGTTTTTTAATTAATTGTATATTATTTATTATCTAATGTCTTCCAGAAAATTGTTGCTACAATCTATAAATGTTAAAGAAGAATTAATAAGATCCATTATAGTTTCCAGAAAATTATTTTTAACATTACAATATTTTGTTAATTAACACCAATAAAGAATATTATTATTATTATTATTATAACAATTTTGGCCACTTTGTGCAATATTTTAGGAATGTCTCTGTGAAATTGCGAAATTATTTTCAATGGTTTTAGAATTTTCCAGGAATGTTTGTTTCAGTTTCTAAAATTTCCTGCAAATATTTTTTTTAAAATTGGAGAAGGTATTTTAGAAATAATTTTCCAGCAACTTTTCTTCGATAGTTTTTATATCATTTATTACTTTATGTTATCGGAACTTTTCAGGAAATTCTTTTTTAATGTTTCAAAATTGTAGCGGATTGTATTCTAGATATCTACAATTTTTCAAAGATATCTCATTAAAATTACTATATTTTTTTGAATAATCCTATAATTTTCATAAACTTCTTTTTTATTTAAATTACTGGAATTTGTACGTCATTTTTCCTTTACTTTACTGAATTTTTTTGAGGGTTTTTTGATAAACTTCTTTAGCGATTTCTCTTCCAAATTACAAAAATTTTAGACATCTTTTCTAATAGTAGTAACATATATTTATTGACAAATTTTATACATATTTACATTAAAATAATGAATAATGAATGAGGTGTTAATGTATTAATTTGTCAAAAGGCAATCGACCAGAGGTCTTTCTGCCTCATCTTTTCTATTTTTCGAGAAGTTGAAAAAACTTTTGTTGCTTAACCTTATTAAAATATTTAGTGTAATTATGATTGAAATTTCGAGAATGTTTATTCATGTGTTTGTTTATATATTTATTTATTTAGCTATCAATTTATCTATGTGATAAATAAAACACTTGAGAATTTACACAATTTAATGTCGATGCACTGCAACAATTGTTTCGCCACACAGTGGCTTCATCAGGCAGATGATCTGCAAGTAAATCCTAGAAATCTAGAAAATTTCTTATCATTATAGAAATTTTGAAAATTTTGTAACCTCAAGAAAATGTTTGCAAATGATATTCTGATAAAATAAAACAAAAACTGATGAAGAATTTCGATAACAATAAGGAATGGTAAAACAATCTCAAATATTGGAAAATACCAGCAATATGAATATAGTGTATGTTGCTGAAAATGTTCAGAACCCTTTAAGCTAATAAAATAAGACAGGTCCCAAAAATTGGTCCTAAATACGCCAGAAATTGAAAAAATATTTTCTCAATGGTCACACTTGCCTGATAAGCATAGTCACCAGCTGCGAAATGTATTGGGTCGAGTGGAAGAACACCAAAAATCGTGAACTCCGCCTTCAGGATCTAAGTTCCAAATTTTAAAGTGATTTAGTTTTTATGTATGTATTTTTATATTTTTTGTAATAGATCCTGTAAAGTAAATAATATAATATAATAATATAATATAATCCTATTGAAACCAAAATTATAGAAATAATTTTTAATAGATATCCGACAACTTCATTTAAAGAAGTCAATAGAGAAGTCTTAAATAAAAGATGAATTATAGTTAAAATCTCTTAACCCTCTATGGACCGAATTTTTGTTATAAATAAAAAAATGTCTGTAGATTTCTACAATTTTTCAGAAAGTTTCATTAAGTTTTTCAGGAATTTTCTTAGAGACTTCTAGAATTTCTTTCATTTTTTTTTGTTTCTCAGCAATTTTGATCACATTTTTTGAGAATTTTTCTGAAGAGTTCTTGAATTTTGTAGATATCTAGAATTTTTTTAGTTTTCCAGGAATTTTCCTAGAGAATTCTAGAATTTTCTTCAGTTTTTTGTAGATTTCTAGAAGTTTCCAGTAACTTTAAGAATTTCTTTATTTGACTCTAGTTAATTAGTTAATTTTTTGTAGATTTTTAGATCGTTTAGGTAAATTTTATTACATTTTATCAGTTCAAGAATTTTCCTATTTTTTTTGCAGATTTCTATAATGTTTTAGAAAGTTTTATTCAGTTTTTGAGGAATTTTCTTAGAGACTTCTTTTTTTTTGTAGGTTTGTAGAACTTTTTTTATAATTATATTTTTCAAGAATTTTCTTATGAGTCTCTAGAATTTTAATCAATATTTGTGTATGTTTCTAGAACTTCTCAGTAATGTTCATTGGATTTTTGAAGAAATTTCCTAAGCGTTTTTGAATTTTGTAGATTTCTAGAATTTTTTGAAAGTTTAATTCAATATTTCAGATATTTTCTTAAAAAGCACTAGAATTTTCTTCAGTTTTTTTTTTGAAAAACTTTCGAGTATCTTTCATTTAATTTTTTTTAATTTTCTTATGTAGAATTTTCCTCATTAGATTTTAGAAACTTTTGGTAACTTTTATAAAATTTTATTAGTTCAAGAATTTTCCTGTTTTTTTTTTGTAGATTTCTAAAATTTTCCAGAAAGTTTAATACAGTTTTTTCAGGAAATTATTTAGATACTTTCTTAAAGAATTATCTTCAGTTGGTTTGTAGAACCCTTTTTTCATTCCATTTTTCAAGAATGTTCCTAATGGCCTATAGAATTTACCTCAATATTTTTTATTTGTAGATTTTAAGAACTACTCAGCAACTTTCATCACATTTTTTAAGAACTTTCTAAAGGATTCTTGAATTTTGTAGATTTCTAGAATTTTTTAGAAAGTTTCTTCAGTTTTTCAAGATTTTTCTTTTGTTGTAGAATTCTTCTTCAGTTTGTTTTTTGATAGATTTCATAGAAGTTTCCAACAACTTTAATTCAATTTCAAGAATTTTCTTATGAACCTCTACAATTTTCTTCATTTTTTTGTAGATTTCCAGAACATCTTAGAAATTTATCACACTTTTGAAGAATTTTTCTAGGGTGTTCTTGAATTTTTCTCAATATTTTTTCTATTTCTTGAATTTTTCGGCCACTTTTATCACATTTTTGATGAATTTTTCTTGAGAGTTCTTGAAATTTTCTAATAATCTCAGTTGCTTTGATAGCCTTGCTATTTTGTAAAACGCAAATTATTTTGTATCATTCAATGTCTGTCGAAGTATTAGCTAGAGAAGTAGTTCTTTCAAAAGTGATTTGTTTCTTGTAGTCAAAATAAGACTCATTTGTTGTAGATTTTACGAAATATTTTCGTGTTTTTTCTAATTATTACAAAATTAATATTGGTTTTAGAATGAAGTAAAATTAGTTTTAATGGTAATTTGGAAGCAATATCAGATTAGAAAAGCAGTATGAACTCTGAAACCATCTTTGGTTATGATAATGGAGGACTTAACCTTATCTAATCATTTTAAATAAAAAATTTCGGAAAGATATAATACAAGATAGTACTTTAAATCATTGAAGAGTACCTTTTTCTTTAGAAATATAAATATGTATAATCGCAAAATAATATATGATCTGTGTAAAAGAAATAATTTTATTAATGGTGGTTAGTAACATTATTATACGTGTAATAAAATAATAATTGTATAATTCACGTTTCATGTCCTTTTTTTAAATTAAATGATTTAAATATTGGGTTAGTAACAGCCAATCCATCCTACAAATACATTTTCCTTGCAGTCACTAAATATTAGAAATAATTAGTATTTCAGTGTATCTTTAATTGTTTTATATAATAAGAAATAATTAAATTTTCATCGTTTTTGAAAAAATGTTATATGTATTTAGGGTAGATAAATAAATGCTAGGTATAGTAAAAAAATATTTCATATTTTTCTTATATTTTTTAGGATATATGAGAAATATGGGTGTTGAAAAAATAAATGGTAGTAACATTTTTCCATTTAATCCCTCGTCTGCCTTTTTGCGCAACAAGTGGACGAGAGTTATGAACCGATCCGCCCACGCCGTGAAGAGGAATCTTATCATCTCAGAACAGACACAGAGCCGAGCGCGCAGCCAGTCCACCGAATATAATCCCATCAGTAGTCCCAAATCGCATTATCTGGCACAGGTGCTATTATAGACTAGTTTCCAAACGGGAATCCATTCCCTCCCACCTCTATTCCACATACGAAATTCAATCAGTCGCACATTCATTTACACCAATTTATAGCCGACCAGTAAAACTGGATCCTTTAGTCGGGAAATTGCTAAGAGATGGACTGATATAATGGAGGAATTTTATGTGCATTTCGAGTTTGGTTATTAGTGCTGCATTGCTCATACTTTTCGCGAATGTTATTTTGTTAAATTTCTATTAATAGGATTGAAAATCGTTTATTCATTACATTTTATATACTATTAAGAGCAGCATGATGTAGCACTATTCTTTCCAATTCGATTAACGACTAATAAATATACAGAGTGTATCAGTACAGTTGTTCCTAATTTTCAGATAGAGTACATAGAGAAATGACGCTTTGTAAACTAAAGTAATCGATTTTTCTTTTTTCTCTTTCGCGATGCACATTGATTCACGGTTTGCTTGCCCTGTATAATTCAGGGCGACCTATAGCTTTGCTTGACTGATTACTTCCTCTAAAGAGTCCTCTTCCAATGAATCTCATTTTCTGATTTCTAAACAGCAGATTTCTTCTCTTCAGAATTTGGCTGGAAAAGAGGAAGCGTTGCGGTCGATGATATCACTAGAGGGTCCATTCTTTTGATGAATCTGACATTGCAAGACTTAATTACCTTCAAATTTACTATCTTCCAAATTCTGTATGCCATTGATTCACTTAATTATCATATCAGCACGTACTCCTCACCCTTCATGTGGAGAAAGCAAGCTACGACTTGCTTTCTCCTGCTCCTGCTTCAAGTACTCCCGTCCGTTGTCGGTACGAAGCTTATTGATGTGATGTCCATTTTGTTTTTAAACTATTCTCTTGTAACTCCTGAATGCCTTCAGAACATCTGAGCGTTTCTTCAACATAACTATATACCTAATACGATCAACTATGTATAAAAGTGGCAAAATATTCCGCCGAGAGACTCGGTGCTCATTGGTCCGCAAAAGTCTGAATGGACTAAACCCAATATCTCTGCTTCACGGATATGGACTCGAGGTTTGGTTGCTGCGCTAGATATCAAGCTACTAGAGCAGAGTGATGGAACGTTACATAAACGCTGAGCTCGCTGATTTCATCTGAAATACAAAGTCGCGTATATCAATGGACGATCCACACAGTAAAAGCTCTTATGACCACGTATTTTTATGTGAAAATACTTGTTACAATTTTTGCTTCTTCAAATTTTTATCATGAAGTGGAAAACCATTTAATGTTGAATAAGTTAAGGTAGCTAAATAACCTCTTTGAAAAGTGGATTTTTTCGACGATAAATTCTATATGATTCAGTCTTCGCCAAGGTTTAGGATCATCTATTACTTTATTTTTCTAGCTCGTCATCTTAAGAGCCTGAAAGAAGAAGTTTACACCAATCCAGTCCAACACTTCAATTACTCACTACCATGAAAGTAACTTCTTGAACTGTTAGCGTGAGGTACCTCATGTCTTATTTTGCAGCCGATATTCATATAGATATCCGCAAAACGTAATATATAGAATCTTTTGATAATAGATGATGTCATAGGAAATGAGAAAACTGCATTTCTGTGTGCTGTTCTTTTTTCTCCTGTAGAATATTTCGTAGTCAAGATACTTGACGATAATTTTAACTAGGTAGCTAAGCCTTTTCCGAAGCCTAAATCAATAGCCATAGAATTGAGTTGCTGCATGAATTTCTGGCATCAAAGTAGTACTTTCAGCTCCTCATCTTCTTCTCCACATGAATCAGTAAATGCACGAACCTTCCTTGATACATAGGAGGTGTATTGTCATCTTCTGAAACCAATAATGTTATTTAATTATTTTTCAGCCTGTTCCTAAATTTTTTTTACATTATATTCTATCTCCTTAGCGTTCAGGATATACAGGGTGGGCCACGAATAACGACCATTAAAAGTTTACGCGGTTCCTGCAAGAGGAAAAATCTGAAAAAAATCAACATTGTACGGTTGATTGCGATCTCCTCATGGAAAATATTTTTGACTTTCTATCACTTCCGGTTATACCGGAAACGGCTACCAACTTTGTTATTTTAAATGGAACATACTGTATATTATTTTATTTTTTAATTCCTTATTATTATTTATGTCCACTTAACTTTTACAGTTTTTGATTTAAAAATTTATTTGTCAAATATTGACCTCAAATAGGCCTTTAGAAAAATGGCTATAACTTCTAGTAGGTACAAGATAGATACACGAGCGGCATCTTGTATTATACCTAATCGATTCCTCTATAACGGAAAAGAATTGTGTCAATTTTGACAGTTGGTATTTCAAAAACAGCATTATTTCAGCGCCCACTTTAAAATATCATATTTCAATTTTTTCAAATGGAATGACCAATATTTTATCTCATACTGTGATTCGCAAGACAATTTGCTACAAAAAAGTGTTATACATCCCTATATCTAGAGCCAGTAGTTTTTGAGTTTTTTCGAAATTTGTTTCCTCTCAGAATGTTTACTTAAATAATTCCTATTATATTTACACGGGCATCATAGCAGCTTCTGTCAATTGTTGAATTGTTGAATCCAACGTATTAATATTTGTGTACGCTTCTTTCGAGTAATATTAAAATGAATACCTATACCAATAAAAAAATTATGAATTTATTTGTCATATATTGCCAGTGCAACACCATTGTTGAGAGAACTTGCAAAACTTTCAACGAAACTTATTCACACTTACCGCCGACGGATAGAAACAATTTCTAAGACTGGAGTCCAATTGTGTACTATTTGGAATACAAAACGCAGAAAAAAATCAACCAAAGCCAATAACCGAGAAGGGAAATTCAAGTAAGTGTTGTGACTTATTTTCAAGCAAATCAACGCGCATCAAAGAGAAGTTGCCAGAAGGATTTGAGAGTAAGCAGAACCCCACTCCAAAGAATTTGGAAAATGTATCGGATGCATAATTATAAATTTAATTTGGTGCAAGATTTATTTCTCCAAGATGCAGAGAACAGGCTAGATTTTTGTGAGTTGTTGTTGCTTGAAATAAATATAATTTGGACGGGCGAATCAAAATTCTCTCATGAAGGTATTTTCAATATAAAAACCAATCACATGTGGTCAATTGAAAATGCACATATAACGCGTGTACATATATATACCAACAAAAATTTAGTTTCAACATATTTTGCCTATTGATGGACATGCGTGTTACTTTTTATTTTTAGCACGAAAGATTACATAATGGCTGCCTTTAAATTTAAGAATAAGTTCGTGGTATCAACTCGATGGAACCCCAGCTCATTGTACACACGAAATATTACAGCAACTAATGAACATGTTCGAGGATAGATGGATTCGAAGGTTAGGTTCATGGAACTGGCCCGCTAGATCTCCAGATCTTACTCCGCTCGATTTTATTCTTTGCGGTTGTATAAAAAATAAAGTTTATGCCAACTGCCAACAATACCCGAGAAGAATTGGAAGCAAGGGTGCGAGCTGCATTTGCGGAATTAAGCGCAAAAAAAAAAATAGGTGAGCAACATAAGAGGGTGACACAACACGTGCTGCAGTGTTAATGGTCATTTCGAACAATTCTTACAATTTTTTTTCAGACAATTTTTTTTCGATTCTTACATTTAATTATGTATTTAATAATTATTTTATTCCAGTCTTCTTGCTTCTGTTTTATTTGTAAGTTGTAACTGGGGATAATTATCGTTGAATGCACTGCAAGTTTTCTCAACAATTCCATTCCGCCATGTATGACGAATAAATACATAATTTCTTAATTGGAATAGTTATTCATCTTAATATTATTCGGACGAATTTTTCCGAATTCGATTCAATAAAAAATATTGACAGAAACCTACGATGGTGCCCGTGTGAATAGAACAGGAATTATTGAAATGTGAGAGGAAATAAATTTCGAAATAACTCATAAACTACTGGCTCTAGATACAGGGATACTAGTAAAAGTTAAGTGGTCATAAACCCATATGGAGAGGTAGGCAATCGAATAAGGAATTAAAATAAAATAATATACAGTATGTTCCATTTAAAATAACAAAGTTGGTAGCCGTTTCCGGTATAACCTGAAGTGATAGAAAGTCAAAAATATTTTCCATGAGAAGATCGCAATCAACCGCACCATGTTTTTTCAGATATTTTTCCAGATTTTTCCTCTTGCAGGAACCCCGTAAACTTTTAATGGTCGTTATTCGTGGCCCACCCTGTATAGAGGGATACTCTAGACCTATATTGAAAAAGACTTGCCGTCCAAAGGTAAACAAATATTTTTACTTTCGTGTAGCTGAAAAAGGCATCTTCCTTGAAACTTGCAATATATAAGTTACTTGCCTATCTCTTTTTAAAAGAGAAGTTCACCATTCAGCATGTATAGTTAGGACCTGATCGGAAGAAGAAACAAGCGCAGAAGAAATTTGTTACAAAAGTTTCCCTAAGGGCAAACTCAATAGGGCTGTAGTCACTTATGATCCCTGTGTCTATATCTATCCTTTAAATTTCAACCCTGCGTAGTAGTTAGTATAAGGTCTATTATAAACATGAATCTTGTTTATCGTTATATCTTCTATATCCACTTAGAAGGACAAAATATCTAATTGTGCCTCTGCGTGCTTATAAAGCCAGCTCTTTTCATATTGATAGGTTTTGGCGTTGAAATTGTCCCATTAAGGTGCCTTGGATTACGTAGATAGTAATTTTGTAAATTCCCTCCAGGTCCATGGTATCCATTACAGTGGTGCCTCGCATAAAGAACGCCTCGCACAGCGAACGCTGCACACAGCGAACTTCCTATTCGTTCATTTCATGATTCATACAACGAACTTCGCTTCACACAACGAAGTCGCCCGAGCTTCCACGATCGCTGCCGATGTATTGCATCCTCCTTAACTTTCGTCGTCCTTTTAAGTTAAACTCAATATTTTTTTTATATCATGGGTTCTAAAAAAAGCAGGAAGGTGATTTCTGTTGAAATGAAACAGGAAATAATTAGAAAGATTGAATGTGGAGTAAAACAGTGTGACCTCGTCAAAGAGTTTGGCCTAAGCAAGACCACCATTTTCACCATTTTGACAAATAAGGATGCAATCAAATCAGCCAAAGTAGCCAAAGGAGTATCAAAACTCTTTAATGAAAAACATAAGTCTTCAATCCTCGAGGAATTTGAGAAGCTATTAGCGATTTGGATTAAGGACAGGCAGGTGAAAGGTGACGTATTCACAAATCTGTCACAAAGCCAAGATAATTTATGACGATCTAAAGAAAAACGTCCCTGGAAGTAGCAGCAATCAAGATAATGATGAAGAATTTAAAGCCAGCAGGGGGTGGTTTTTTAGATTTAAGAAAAGGTGTGAAATCCACAGCGTTACTATGCATGGTGAGGCTGGCAGTGCTGACAAGAAAGAAGCAAAAAAGTTCTCTATTAACTTTCAAAAATGTATTAAGGATGAAGGATACTGCCCACAACAAGTGTTCAATGCCGATGAAACGGGTCTTTTCTGGAAAAGAATGCCGAGCAGAACCTTCATTACAAAAGAGGAGAAGAAATTGCCAGGACACAAAGCCATGAAGGACAGACTTACCCTTATGGTTTCGCCTAATGCCAGCGGAGACCTCAAGATCAAACCTCTATTGGTTTATCACTCTGAAAATCCAAGAATTTTTAAGCAAAATAACGTTATTTTTTCATGCGTTTCAGAATTATATTTACAGAAATTATCACTCCAAACTGCCCGTCCATTGGAAGTCCAATCATAAAGCCTGGGTGACCTAAGTTATCTTCAACGAATGGATTCTGGAAACCTTTGCTCCTGCCGTGAAGAAATTCTTGCTGGAAAAAAAATAGATCAGCAAGTTATTGCGAACTTTAAAAAAACTCTACACTAGAGCCCTCTTTAATTAGGTGTTTGAAGAATGCGAGTTTGGTGGAGACAATATGACTGTCCGAAAGTTTTGGAAGAAGAAATTTGATATCCTTATGGCAATACGATTTATAAAGAAGGCCTAAGTAGAAGTGTCACAAAGGACCCTCATTTCTGCTTGGAAGATGCTTGTGCCTTCGTGGACACAGGAAGAAGCAGTTGTTGATGATACAGAAGTGGTGAAGGACATCATCACAGTGACCTAAAGGCTAGAATTAGAGGTAGAAGAAGAGGATGTAGAGGAGCTTATTGAGGAACACGAAGAAGAGCAGACAACTGAAGAGCTCCAAGCACTTCTGGTCCTGCAACAGGACAATGCTCAAAGGGAAGCGTCATCTGATAACGAGGATCAACAATCAAACAATCAACCAATCCCAATTGCTGACTTTAAGAACATCCTGGTCAAATGGAAAGCAGTTCAGGAGTTGATAAAATTAAACACAATAATCACTTTGTTTTGTATAACCGTTATTTATTTATATGGTGACCAATGGTTTCAATACATCAGCGTATCATTTTCAAACCGAAAATGATACGCTGATGTATTGAAACCATTGGTCACCATATAAATAAATTTCGGTTATACAAAACAAAGTGATTATTGTGTTTAATTTTATCATTAAATATGTATAACGAAGTAGAAGCCTCCATCGTCAATGAGTTAGTTCAGGAGTTTACCAATGCCCACTATCCGGATTCAGCTGAAGCAAACAGGATCAACGATCTTTACTCCGATACTCTTGTCCGTTATTTCCGGCAGATATTGAAGAAAAGAGAAAAACAAACGACTTTGGACAGGTTTTTCATGAAACCATCGGCCAAAAAGCAGAAAATGGATGAAGATGTGCAAGATTCGGTAGACTCTACTTAGTCTGTCTTAAAATTCAAAAAAATATGTTTTTAGATGTATGTATCTAAAAAAAATAATAACAAAAAATGTATCTTTTTATGTCATCTTAGCATATTTTATGCTACAGAACGAATTATTTTTTTAACATGTATTTATATAGGAAAACGCGTTTCACATAACGAACTTTTCGCATTACGAACTTGCTCCTGGAACGAATTAAGTTCGTTGTGTGAGGCACCACTGTACAATATCCTCCGCGTTTATTCAGCTTTTTCTGTTATTATTGAGAGGTATTTTTATTGAAGTTCTCCAGCTCAGACTTGAAAGTTAGCAGAGATAATTGCAAAGTAGCTCATGCTTCCTAGCGTGAGATGGATGATAGCTGAGAAGCCTTGTCGTACGGAAGTGGATGCAATAACTTAATCACATCCAGATTTTGGAGAATTGTTTTCTCCGATAACAGCATTTATCTAAATTGTTTTATTCCAACGAAGGGTCCTCTTAGCTACAATCAAGCAAGTGACACAGCACATTACAGCTGTGGAGTATCCACTCAGGTTTGGATGGCATTATTGGATTAGCAGTAATATGCCACTAAGATTAATCCGGCTAACATTACTTAAAACCAAAAAACATTATTCTGTCCTTCTTGTCGATAGCTATATCAATACTCTGTTCATTCCTATCGAGAAGGATTATTTCTAGTATTTTTACTTTCTTTTATCTGAAGAATGCTTCTTAAAATATGGATTTTGTAGTGCCCCTACACATAAGGTTATGTCTACATTGAAAGCTCTATTATAACTTCAAGTTCTTAAATCATTATTAGCGTTGTCTTATCTAGGATTAAATACAGTGATAGCAGATACAATTCCCATAAACTAGAATGACAGAAATCAGATACATCTCGTTCTATGCTATCATATCTGCGTTTTATCCGCTTCTACGTAATTAAATGAATTAATATTGGAAGAAGTAATACATTTGCTATCTTCTATTTGCTTATTATCAGGTAACTGACACGTGTGTCGTATCTTTCTCAAAGTTAAAACTAATTTAAAATGAAAGTGTGGCGTTATGTATAGGTATAAGATTATGACTAATTACCATATTCTGGCTGTATCCATTGTTGTTGGCGATTTGGATGGTCGTATTTAATTCGTCTTTGTATTATTTTTCTGGCATTTGAACGGATTAGAGACGGTGGATCTATAAATTTAGTGCTGACTTCTTGATTTGTTGTCACTGGAAAGAATCAGATGGTTTTATGGTGTCTTTTGTGGTTGGCTTTTTATAGATTGCATACTGCAGTTTGTTATTTTGAATATTTATTGTGAGATCCAGGAAGTTGATTCTGCCGTTCTCTTCTTTTTCTATTATAGATTGAATGGGTTTGTTATAGTTGTTAAGTGTCTGCAAGAACATGTCGACTTGTCGATCTGAACCTCCCCAAATACAGAACACGTCATCTACATATCGGGACCAATGTAAGATGTATTTTCTAATTGGGTTACTGCTGTTTAAAACCTTTTCTCCGAACCATTTTGTGTATATTTCCGCAATGTTGAAGAGCTCATTGAAAGGCCCTCTTTCTGTATGTAATATTTGTTATTAAACCGAAATAAATTTTGATCTAGGCAGTGTTCGATCATTGTATACATATCGGTTTCTTGTGGACAATGTTTTACTATGAGGTTCTTAATAATATCTTTTAGTTCTGGGACTAGTATAGATGTAAACACACTTTTTACGTCAAAGAAAACTAAAATAACTGTTTTTGATTAAAGGTTAACTGTTATAGAATCTGTGGGGCATTTGTTATGATAGTTTTTTGTTTATATATGAACTGATTTTATATATCGGTGCCCTGGCAATATGACACCACTGGTCTAATTGGTATTTTCTTTTCTTTGTGAATTTTTGGTATTTCGTATAGAGTTGGTGCTCTTAGGTTCATCTCCTTCAGTTTGAATTTTTCTTTTTCCGGTATACTGTTTTTGGAATTTCGTTGTCGGATCTTTTTGCACTTCTTGGAAACTATCCTCTGTTATGAATATAACCACTTTCTCCACGTATTCACCCTTGTTGAGTATTGTTGTCGTATTTCCTTCTCTCTTCGTTATTACTGTTTTGCTTGAGTTTCTATGATTTCTTGGCGTCTTTGCAATTTCTGTTTCTAATGCTAGTTCTTCTAAAGGGTCTTTAACGCCGGTGAGTATTTTAGTCCTTTTTCCATCAGTTTGATTTCCTCATCGCTGAACGTGGTATTCGTGAAGTTTTTTAGCCTAGGGTAAAATATATGCATGGTGGTCCTCTGTTGTAGGTTTTTATTGTTCTGCTATTCTTTTAATTTAACCAACTTATTCTTCTGGTTTATGTATTGTTGGTGTGATACTGTGTTAAAATATTCCATGCATTCGGCCAGAAAACAGTCTAAAGAGATGTTGTCTAGTTGTTTTGTGAGCTTTAAGGTGTTCTCCTAGGTAAAAACGTCTTGTGTACCATTTGCCAATACGTGGTTGCTTTTGTTACTTTGTTACTGCGCGTTTAGCTGCTATTTATTTGTTGCAGTATATGATTTTCATAAACATTGGTGTTATTTTGGATTTGAGGCACTGTCGCTTGAAGTATATATGATTTGAACACCTTTTCATTATCAACTTAGTTTTTTTATAGATCGTAGCTATTTTCACAACACTCTGTATATGGGGAGGTCCAGATCGGCGAGTCGACATGTTCTTGCAAACATTCATCAACTATAACAAACATATTCAATTTACAATAGAGAAATAAGAGAACGGCAGAATCAACTTTCTGGGCTCACAATAAATATTCAAAATAACAAAGTGCAGTATGTAATCTATAGAAAGCTAACCACAACAGACACCATAATACTATCTGATTTTTTTCCAGTCACAACAAATCAAGAAGTCAGCACTAAATTTATATATCCACCGCTTTTTAACCTATCCAATGCCTGAAAAAAATACAAAGACGAATTAATTACGATCATCCAAATTGCCAATAAAAAAAGATACAACCAGAACATGGTATTCAACACACTTAAAAGGCAAAGAAGGGCATTAAAGATACAACTACTATATAATCCATTAGATAGAAATACAGAGGAAAGCATATACACAGCTATACCATTTGTCAATAATACCAGCACAAAAATTAAGAAACAGTTAGGAAGACACAACATCAAAACAACAATAGTCAATAAATCTACTAGAGGGCTTAGAAATTAAACGCGCCCTCAACAAAGGGGATTTTCTCCTTAACAATCAGCACGAGATAGTCAATACGGACATCATTACCACCGGAATTTTCATATAGTTAGTCATGATCTTATACCTATATATAACAGCACACTTTAAATTAGTTTTAACTTTGGGAATTATCCGTAAGGACCGAAATACGTGTCAGTTACCTGGTTATAAACAAATGGAACATAAAAGTGTATTCCTTCTCCCAATATGAAAATTTGGTAAAGTAGCAGAATAAGTGTCGACTTTAAATTATTAATATTAATTTAAATAACTTAATCATTATTGTCTCATCTTTTCTGCACATCCTTCAGGAATTACTTTAAATGAGTTATATCTTACTCAAATCAGTGAAATGTCTCATGATTCTTTTACTATTTTCTCTACAACAGCTTTTATGTAACTAGCCCAGAAAACTTCTTTGTATTTGAGCTAAAGCATTGCTCCGCCAAAGCTGCTTGTAGAATACGTTTGGATTTGTGGCGATAATAATGATAACAATAAATAATGACTCACAAGCACAAGCTCGAGTGGCGTCGTAGAGGGGAAGTAAAATCTCCGAAAAAGGACATACAGTCAGGCTGTTCAAGGCCTAAGGCACTAGGCACAAAATTACCCTACTACTCTCTTGTCAGTGGAACAAATAAAGTTCACATTGGAGTCCATTATGGATTTAGTCTTAGAAACGGGGAATACCATAGGCAACGAAGCTACGGCAACGTGAACGCTACGCCCATGGATAAGTTAAAAGAACGGAATTACCTCGTTGGGTAAAGATAAGACGAGGTACAGCTTCACACAAAAGAGAAGCAGGGCAAGCTTGATGAAGCGGCAGAAGCCTCAAGCTCCAAAGTGCCCCAGAATCCGTGCAAAACTCCGGAGGGTAATCTGCCGCTGTAAACCGTAACTGGTTCTTCAGAGGCTATAAATGAAAGGAAAGTGTGAGTGCCTCCAAATCAATCTGCACTCAAAGGCAGCAGGTTGGCTAGGTGGCGAGTCCAAGTGGAGCTAATTCAAAATCCCCGGGGTTCATGGAGGAGCAATTAAGAGACTTCATTCATTATCAGAATAGATAATATGCTTACACAGAGGAATTACAACAGGCCTCACTACACCTAAGTGATACCATCGTAGCAGATTATGAGAAAACTGCCCGGTAAAGAAGCTAAACTTGTCGAGAAAAGTTCGGTGGTATTGAAGGTAACTAAGTGTCCGATAAACTCGCCAAAAGAGGCGCAAATGCCACTCCCATAGGACCAGAGTGCATAAAAGAGAGGTGGTTCCAAAATTGAAAGATCACAGTCATGAAGTGCTTGAACTCATAAAAACCGAGCTGAGAACATTCACGGAACGACCGATTATCCCACGAAGAAGTGAGCAGCATCACCCCCATGAAAGTTACCAGGTTCAAAGATGACATATAACTGCTTAGGTAGTTATTGGTTAAGGGCAGAACAATAGATCTGTTGGGTTGCAGTTCACAAGAAGTTAACTCATCTAACAATAACCCCATGTAACCTGTAACCTGTAAGAGTCAGTTCTTTGTCCAATTATGTACACACTGTAGGCCCAGATCTTTAACCTTAAAGTTAACAACATTACAGTGACATCTATTGTTGAAAATATTGCACTAACATTCCCTAGTTAAATGTATAACCACCGAAAATGTATTGTTTCCATAAAACTACTATTGTAGTAATTAAATGATCAACAAAATATTTTCTCAAATTAAATAGGGAATGCAACAAATATTACCTTAATGGTATATCTTTAAAATATGATTTTAATGAGTGTACCGTAAAACACTCGATAGTGAGAAATAAAATGTCAAGTTCTAATAAAATACAGTGATTGTAAAAAATTACATATAAATCTATACAAATGGTGAATTCCATGTCAGGAGGCGGAATCGGTAAACGTCGTAATTTAAATCCGTTATCCATTGTCGCGTCGTTCAACGGTAGAAATTTTTGTTTTCCCAATCCGAACAGGCAAGACGTTCCAGGGATACGAGCTGAATGCGAATTAGCTCTGAGAAATGCTAACAATCCGTCTTGATTATTGCATCGATCGGAATAAATTTAAACAGAACGAAACAAACTACAATTGGATTAGATGAAAAGTTTTTAAAAGTCATATTTAACATTAATTTAACACATATTAAAAGAGAAATTGATAGAATATTTTTTAACTTATCTAATAAATTAAAATTTATTATATTTCTTCACCTGAAGAAGCTACAGTGTAGTGAGTAAAAAAAGTTGAAAATCATAAATAGTACTATTATTATTATATTAAGTGAAAATTAAAATTCCTATTTGTGCGACTTGAAATCAATCGATGAAACTGCTTACTGTAGATTTTGTACATTCATGTAAATCACACATTGCATAAGATATTCAATATTTATTACCAGTAGTTAAAATCAACGTGCCGTTGAATATTTAACTCCCGAGTTGTGTATCTTAAATTTTTAGACAATGCAGTCACGTAAACAGGATGTCCCAGTTAGCATTTCGTAGTTGATGCAACATTCTACTTTCTTATTCTGAATCATAAAATTCGTGAGTTTTAATTGATAAAATGTGAATGTGAAACTTTAGTATAGAAAAAAATCTTGTAAATCGATTATTAACTTTGATTACGATTGTAAGTATTTAATGGTGGAGGCGCTGCAATTAAATTTAGTCGTTTGTAATTAAATAAATATAAAAGTGAATCAATGATATTGTTGTTTATCACGCACAAAGAGTTTTGTTAATAGTGTGTAAATGTAAGATTGTGGTCTTTATAAACACAGATTTTAAACGTACAATTTTATATACAGAATCTTTATTTACAGACATTTTTTGTACTTAATAACATACATATATTTTACTTATTATAATATATACAATCTGCAAATGGGCTATCGACCCGTTGGTCTTTCTGCCACGTACAATTATTTCTATTTAATTATTTTGCTCACTTAACCCATTGCGAAAAATTTTGAAACTCTCTTGAGTACAATTAAAAATACTTGTATATAGGTTTTATAATTTAATTCACTTGGTGAATACTTGGTTTGTTTGCTTTTTTTAATTCTAATCAAGATACAATTATTTATTCTTTAATGGCATGAGTTATAAAAGCTTTCTTGATTATAAATATATATAATTCATAAAATTCATTGTTAGTTAATACTACTACTTTAATTCTAACGTGTTTTATTAATTAGTTTATACTATTTATACTGTTTTAATAAAAAAAAAAACACAGTTAACTAATTTATGAACCAGCTGATCTCGTCGAATTTCATTCATCGCGCCTCTGGTGTATTATTTTTTTTTAAGTACAGTTAATTTATCGAACCGACCCACACTCCTTCCCCCACTCTCTCTTTCTCTCTCTCAAAGCAGGAAAGAAATGTACAGTTAACAACTTACATTAACGGAACACACTTTTCGGCCTTTGGTAATTACAAGTACATCATGGACCTATTAATCAGATCTGCGTTTCGGTTGCCCAACAACGCTTTTATGAATCCGAGTGTTAATTAAGCGGTCGACCTTTTAAGTAGAAGTGGAAAGTAGAAAAATGTGCGGCTTAAATGCCAGTGAAAATGAACGAAAGAGAGAAGAAAAAAAATTGTTTAGTTTGCGCTGTGCAAAAATATACGCATATATATATATATATATATATATATATATATATATATATATATATATATATATATATATATATATATATATATATATATTCTTTGATTCCCGTTCGCAGCGATTTTATGGGCTTATGTAACTGGAGGTTGGAGGAAGCCATTTACCGAAACTGGTTTGGCGCAGGACTGGTTTTTGGAAACTTGGACAGTGGCTCAAGAGGGCGACGCAATTAAATGCAATTTTATAGTATACATTAATAATACTTTATTAAGTATTAAGCCGGATTATTTTTAGAAACGTTCCAGATCTACATTTTAACCCAATCAAACGCAAACCAACTAATTAAAGGATTATAGATTTTGTAATCAAAAAATATTAAAGCGTAAACAACATTTTTTTCTATTCATTAGAACATGTCGAACTTTGTGCCACAAAAAGTGTTTTGCGGGGAGTTCTTCTTCATTACTTTAACATGAAGAAAAGTGCTACCGTATTTTAGTAGAGGTTTATGGTGACCATGCTCTTGCTGAAAGAACGTGCCAGAAGTGGTTTTCACGGTTTAAAAGTGGCGATTTCAACTTAGAAGACGATGAACGACCCGGACAGCCAAAAAGGTTTGAAAATGAAGAATTGGAGGCATTGCTTGATGAAGATACGTCCCAAACGCAAAAAGATCTTGCAAAATCATTGGGAGTTGATCAAGCAACCATCTCCAGACGTTTAAAAGCATCGGGATTCATCCAAAAGCTTGGAAATTGGGTGCCGTATGAATTAAAGCCAAGAGACATCAAACGCCGATTCTGCATGTCGGAAATGTTGCTTCAACGCCACAAAAACAAGTCATTTTTGCATCGGATTGTCACTGGTGATGAAAAATGGATTCATAACGATAACCCCAAGCGCAAGAAAACGTATGTGAAGCCTGGCCAACCATCAACATCCACGACAAAGCCGAATATCCATGGCGACAAGGTAATGCTCTTTATTTGGTGGGATCAGAAGAGTGTGTTATATTATGAGGAAAGGGGACCTCTACCAAATACAATTAATTCATTTGAAGAGAGCGATTGCGAAAAAACGACCAGAATATGCAACCAGACAAGAATCCATAATTTTCCATCATGACAACGCTCGGCCACATGTTTCAAGACAGGTTCAAAACTATTTGGAAAACAGTTGGTGGGAAGTTCTACCTCACCCGCCTTATAGCCCAGACATAACCCCTTCTGATTACTACTTGTTCAGATCAATGCAGAATGCTCTCACCGGAATACGCTTCACTTCAGAACAGGGTATCAAAAATTGGCTCGATTCATTCTTCACCACCAAGCCGGAGAAGTTCTTTTGGGATAGAATCCACAAACTGCCAGAAAGATGGGCAAATGTTGTAGCTTCCGATGGACAATACTTTGATCATTGAGTGTATAACCATTTTTTCACAATAAAGCCTTAATTTTCGAGAAAACCGCATGAATTAATGCATACTCCTTATACTAGAACCCTTAAAGAGAATTGTTGAAATTTCAAAGGAAATTCAGATAAAGTAAGTTCATTAAAATGAGAGTTATTCTTTGGATGAGAAGTTTCTTGATCATTCTAAAAACTTTAAGGAACATTTTAGGCATGTGTAGAACAATAGATCTTTTAATTTTAATTTTGTAAACTGGGCAACAAATCTTGCAGAAAATACTAAAATTAATAGGTTATCTAACAAAATCTGGAAAACCATTATGGGTTTTTCAAACAAAATTGAATAAATAAATTTTTAAAGAAGTAAATCAAAAATAAAAATTATAAAAATGTTGGAGAAATTGTTAAAAAATACTGACGATTCATTGATATTTCTAGAAATATTTAGAGGAATGGAGTAGGGTACACAAGAGATATGTGTTAACATGTTCAGTTGTATTTCAGCAGACTGTGTGCAATGTTAAAATTTAAACAATGTTAGAAATTGTGTCTAAGAATTTAATTAGGAGACTGTTAAAATATTGTAAATACTTGTTTACTATGTCCAACTGCTTTAATTCCAGCAGTAGCGTATTTAATTGAGAAAATAAGGATTTATTCTCAATGTTAAAGAGTAAAAAATTCAAAACCTAAAAATGTAGAAAAATTGCTACAAAACATATTTAGTGAAAAATAGCAACATGTTGGACTACATCAGGCAGATGATGATGATGCTGTAGTATTCTTCTGCTTGATGATGTGTGATGAAACATGTTTTAGTGATTAATAATAAAAGTGAAACCTAGAAGAAAATCCCAACAAAAGATAAAAGGCAAAGACGAAGATCTTCATGAATATTTTATAGACCTGATCTTCCTAAAAATATCCTAAATCCCCTAGTAGCCTTAATGTATGTGATATTTACATTCTCTCTCAGAAAATTTAAGAAGTTCTGCTACTAGATTTCTACAGCTTTTAAAACTGGGCTGAAGTAAATTCAACAAATCAGCATCACCACCACCAATAGAGCATCAACTCGCCTTTTCTATTAGTTGGTAGAAGACGACGATCTTCATGAAGATTTTATAGGCTAACAGGCTGGAAGCATTTTTATCTAACATCTTAAATCATTAGCGATATTTTACTTCTGTAATAAAATCTAGGCTTCTTAGGAAGTCCATTAATGCTTCTGGGGGTTTAAAGCCAGTATAACCTGCGTTTTAGTGTTTCTTGTAGCGATTGTTTGTTGCAGAGTAATTGTTTAAGATGATTTCTAAAAGTGTCATTGTTTGGACTGCCTTCAGTTTTCTCGTGATTAGATATTATATTTTAATTCTTTCTCTATTTTTCTGTCTTGGATGTCTATTGTCAGAGTCTTTGACTAAAAATACAATTGTTTCCTTGCATCCTGGTTAATACCTAAGACAGTTGATCCTTGAAGTTCAACCATCAATATAAAGTTATTGCATTTTTATTTAAGCACCGGTTTTCATTAATTTAATTCTACCAGTCTTGTTTTGAATTTCGGCTTTTTTATTTGATGATTTTATTTATAATCATCTTCATTCTAAAATTTGAAAGATTTAGTATACATTTTAATCTCTAGATTTTTTAAAAACTTCTTCTCAAGATTTCTACAATTCTTCAACTTCTTTTGCCTCTTTTAGTTAGTGCTTTCTAAACACATGTCAAAAAATTTTAATATTTTATAGCAATTTGTAAATTCTTTAAGTTTTTTTATTATTCCAGGAACGCTATTTACAATTTATCAAGAGTTTTCCAAATTGCAAAAAACTGTGGCTTCTAGTTTTCAAATTTTTAGAATTTTCTTGAAGAAATTTAGATTTTTTAGAAATTTGTTCATCTTTTATCTCCTAGAATTATCCAATTTCATTCAGAGTTCTTCATTGTTTCTAAATATTAACGAGATTTCTAATGCACAAATTAAACGGACTCTTCCAATATTCCTTTTTGAAGTACGACTTTTCACACATCAACTTCCAAGATTCTGTTCTAAAGACCCAACTTGATGGGTTTTGTATTTAAGGCCAGGAATTAAGTAATATTTAGCTAGTATAAGTTTGTGTGAAATATCTTGAAGTAAGGAAGGAAAGCTTATAGAAAATTTGGATAAAGCAAAGCAAGGAATGGTGTAAAATTTTTGGAAATTTGAAGGATAAAATTGGGATCTTAAATTATAAAACTTTCTAAATGTGGAAGGATATTCACTTCAAAGTTTTTGAATTTATAAAGACATATTTGTTGAATTTGGTTCTCGTTTATCACGTGGTGAAACATTTTTTGATTTTTACAACATTATCTAGGAATTCCTAGATATTGATGTAAAAATCGAAACTAGTCGGAATAAATTGTAAAAATTGTGAAACCAACCAAGTGCCTTTCTATAAACAACCCTTAATTATAAAGACATGGTTGTATATATCTCTAACAAAATTAGGCACACAACGCATGAGAAATCTAGTAAAACGATTTTTCTATATAAAATTAAATACCAACTTTATGTATTTTTGTAAATAGTAAAACAAAATCAAATTGTTGAAGAAAATTGGCATTTTTTGAGAGAAATTGCTAATAATCTCCAATAGAATAAGGCAAGATATATTATATACGAGACCACTAAATAATTAGTAGCATCAATAAAAAAAGATTTGAGGAATCAAATTAGATAATTTTGCTCAAAATTGTATTTAATTCATCTGTTCAATTGACGGGGCTGTTTCTTGAAATTCCATAATACATACCTTATATTTTTAACTGTTAGTTGGCTTTTATAGATTTTACATTTTACTAATGTAAAAACTACGGTGCAGAAAGCTCAGAAGAATTAGTGCTAATTATTACTTAGATTTTAACTTTAACAGTTGGAAAATTCTAAAATCCTTGAAGAAACTTCTTAAAAAATTTAGATCAGGCAAAGAAATATTAAGGATTTTGCAAAAAATATTTAATAAATTCGAAGGAGAATTCCTAGAAAATTCAAAAAATACCCAAATTTATAGATATATTTTATATATAACAGAATTAGGCAAACAATGCAGGAAAGTTTTAGAAATCTTGTGGATACGTAAAACAATAAATTATGAGTAAAAGAAGCTTCAAAATTTAAGACAAATTATTCTAAAATATTAGGATATTTTATAGAAATCTTTAAGGGAACCAAGAAAGCATGTAATAGTTAAATATTCTTGAATTTAGAATGTATAATGCCAAACAATTTTATATATTATTTTTAAGAAAATTCCGACAAAAAAAGCAGTAATTTATAATATATCTAAAACTGTAAAACATTGCATACTAGAGTAATTTCCAGCAATGTTTTACAGTTCAAGAAATATCTGAAATTAAATTCTAACTTATAGAAATATGGTTTAATATATTTGTAATAAAATAATAATAAATAATGCAAGAAAATTGTACAAATTTGGTAGAAATGTTTATCTACATAAAATTAGATATCAATTTGTTTTTTCTTTGCAAAAATAAAATAAATAGTGGGAAAATATCTCAAAAAATGTAAGACAATTAATAGTATTTTCTTGGAAATATTTCTAGAAGTCTTTAAAGAAATAATGGGGAAAATATACGAAACAACAGAAGAAGAAAATACAGCTGAAATTTAAAAAAATATTAGAAGAATTAACTGAAAACATTCTGTTAAAAATTTTGGCTAAAAATTCTGAGATATTGTTGAAAAATTCTAACCTCTTCAAGAAAATTGTTAAAATTTGAAAGAAAAATTATTGAAAATTTCAGATAATATGAAGAAAGAAATTGTGAAAATGTCTTAAAAATAGATTTTTAAAATAATAATTCAAATTTATTTAATTATTTTAACTAATTTGCTTTATAAGTGGAACTCAAAATTCAATAAATAATTTAAAAAAATTTCATTAATAAGATAAAATGTCATTTTCACATTTCAAAAATGTTCTTCTACCCTAAGATGTATTAGAAAACCTATTAAAAGAAATAAGATAATTGGAAAGAAAGTTACAAAATGAGATAAACCCATAAACTTAAAACTTGTTTAAAACAGTTAATATTAACATTTAATTAAAAATCATTTAAAAATCACCAAGAAAACCGGTGAAAAATGATAAAAAATTGTTTGAAAACATTTGTATAAGATTAAAACTATTCCAAATTTATTAAAAATAGACAATTATCCAGTCAAAGGGGATTCTATTACAATGCTTAGACAATAGATTATAATTATTTTTATTGAAATATCTTGATTGACGGTTTATGCAGAGTTTTAAATTCTTCAAAGTAAAACTCGTGTCTCTGTCTCCAACTGCGCTACGCTGATGAGATTTAAAATAGATCGAAACCGGTCCGTGGTTGTTGTAACAATAATTAAGAAAATTTTATCTAAACAATTGATTTAATATCTGAAAAAAAAAATAGTTAAAAAATTTTACAAAAAATCATTCAGTTTATTATCTTTGGTAAATTCGACGTTCACAGACACTCTTTTTTTCTTAAAATTGTTAAAATGGTATCTAAGTATCTCAAAATATTTTGTTTAAAACATTAGGAATACAATACTTCTTCTTACACATAGAGAGTGTAAAAATCTACTTGCAGACTTTGACATATGCAACAGTATTGTATATGGCTTTAATTATCATATCCAGATTTTTCCTCTCTGATTCTATCTTCATACTTTTTACGTGTTGATATTAAATAAATCTGAGTATGTGATCTTAAAGTTTTCACTTTTATTACCTGATTTAATCAGGTTAAGTGCATATTTATTTCCAGAAATGCTACCATTTGCGTAAAATCATATAAAATCATAATCATGGAATTTAATGAATGCAAATGAAATCATAAATATAATTACTTGAAAATAAAAGTTTTACAGGACTGTATATTTTTGTAGACTTGTAAAGTACTAAAATCTGAAAATAATAATGTTGTTGGATGGTAAATACACAAATTTACATTATCCTTTTTTGTTATTAGTTATATCACTTTGTAAAATTTTATGATTAACAAGCTTTGGTGGCAAATTAATTACATGCAAAATAGTGGTCAGTATTGAATTTTTCATCCGTCTAGAAGATTTGCATTTAAATTATAATTCAAAGCGCTTGAAGAATGCAAATGATTGAATCGATGGAATTAATTATTCCGCCAGGCATACGCAAAAATTATATTCGGTATAAGTTTCTGCATATTTTTAATAGCAATTTCATTAATTATACAGCCCCAAACCAAACATAATTAATAGCAAAAATAATTATTTACTAAGCTCAATTATTGTTATAATTAAATTTACCTTAATTAACCATAACACTACTAACATGTCGCATAAATTGTGGCGTGCTCTAAGTCGTGCTCTGTTAACATTGTAAATTATCAGTGATAAACATTAACAAAAATTACCATCTTTCGCCCTAGTGGTTCTGGTACTTCAGGGAGCACTTTGCCAGACTTAATTTATGAAATTATATCCTGGCTCAGGTGGTAAGTGAATATTAACCTCCAATATTTATTCGATATACGGAATAAATCTCTGCACTCGTGCCCATACACTGTTTTTGCGGCCTCAACGTAAAAACATTTCGCACGGGATAAACTGCTCCGCGTTAATCACTCAGCAAGGCAGAACCGGACTCATATTATTTCTTATTTTAAAACCGCCAATTATTTAATACTATTATTTTATTTCCTATTACTCCTATGTTCTCTTATGTTTTTCCATCCGTGGTCTATTCTTACCCTGTTCGTACATTGCTAAGTCGTTATTACGGACCCAATAACGTGAAGTTGTGTTACTTTGTTTTATCCTACTAATTTATCATTTCAACTGAAATTAAAAATGGGGTTCTATACGTGCAATCACTGCTCGGCTAATATCAGCCCTAATTCATTTTATCTAAAATGTATTGGATCTTGCGAGAAATGGTTCCACTCTAAGTGCACGCACCTATCTACGGAGCAAATAAATCAATTGAAGAAAGCGCGTAATAATAGTTTCACGTGTGTAAAATGCAATCAACCATCCACGTCAAGACTATCACTCAGCAGCTCATCAAATGCAGATCTATTTAACAACAGGCAGCTTTCCCAACTGGAAACTGTTTTTGATAAACTACTCCTGAAGCACCTGGAACCTTTCAAAGCCGAAATCCAAAGTATAATTAGCACGTTTGAGGTCAAAATATCGTCCATTCAGGAGAAAATGAACAAATTGTATGATGACTTAATCAAAGAGGTATTGATCAAACGATTTCTTCAATCTCCGACGTGGCTGTAAGCGAAGCGGTTTCTGAAATAACTGAACGAAATAGTAGGAAGCATAATCTAATTCTATTTAATCTTCCTGAATCCAATGATACCAACGCAACTAGTAGGACAGAAGAGGACCTCGTCAAAGTTTCGACCATCCTTCAGCAACTTGGAAACTTCTCAGCACCTCAGTCAGTGTTCCGATTGGGAAAAAGGAATGAATCAAATATACGTCCATTAAAATTAATTTTTAATAATGTGGTCATCGTCGACAGCATATTAAAAGCCTCACTTGCGGCTACTACTAATAATTTGAAATTTAAAAGAGATCTAACTCTGATGCAACGTAATCATCTAAAATTACTATATGCGGAATTAAACGATCGTTTGAAAAGCGGTGAATCTAATTTGAAAATTAAATTTGTAAATGACAATCCCGTAATAGTTACCGTCAGACAACGCCCTGCTCCAAAAAACTCATAAATACTACCATTATACCTGACTGCCTGCAAATGTATTATCAGAACGTTCGCGGATTAGCAACTAAAACACATACTTTGTATAAAAATATATTATCAGCAGATTACGGTATCTTGGCGTTCACTGAAACTTGGCTACACGAGGGTATATTTGATGCTGAAATGTTTCCAACCAATTTTTCTGTTTTTCGGGCAGATAGAGTTGGAAAAAAAGGTGGTGGTTGTTTAATTGCTGCCGACTTAAAATACTTACCTCGACGTGTTAATATTACTGCAGTTATAAAAGACTTCGACATTGTTGCAGTCAAATTGCTTGTTCACTCAAAGCCTATGAACATCATTTGTATATACATTCCCCCCAACTCTACTTTGCCATCTTATAATGTCTTACTGGAATTACTTGATGAATATATTGATTTTACCCTACCTACGTTACTAATTGGCGACTTTAACTTACCACATTTTATTAACATCACGTCCACTGGTTGTACGAAATCTGCTCAAACTCTGGCATTAATTAATTTCACTAAATATAATAAATTATTTTCAGGTAAATAATATATTAAATTCTAATAATAGAGTCCTCGATCTGATTTTTCATACCAGTAACCTCAGCTGCAATGTGTTAGAGTCGGCTGATCCATTAGTAAATATTGATAAGCATCATCCTCCAATTACTCTTGATGTTTCATTGAAAAATCCTTTAGCGTCCACGTTTAACATGAACTCGTCTAAGGAGCAACTGAACTTTAAAAAAGCTAACTTTCCCCTTTTATATCACAAGATTCAAGAGTGTAATTGGGATTGTGTTGTTGGTAGCATGGATCCAAATATTGCCTGCGCTCAATTTTATTTTAAGTTAAATAATATTTTCAAAACTTGTGTCCCCACAAAAAAGAGTAATTTAAAAAGGAAATTCCCTATATGGTTTACAAAGGTAACTAAAACACTGATTCGTACTAAAACTAGATATCTAAAACTTCTAAATAGACGCTTGAGTAATTTCTACACTATTAAAATTAGAGATTTGCGCCGCAGAATAAAAATACATATTTCTGATGATTACCAAAGATATATTGAAAAGCAGGAATCCTTTATAAAAAGTGATCCGGCGAAGTTCTGGTCTTTTATACGTTCCAAAAAGGCATCGTCTCGAATTCCTGGAAACATGTGTTATTGTAACAATAATTTGGAGACCGAACAGGATATTGTGAATAGTTTTGCTGACTTTTTCAAGAGTGTCTTCAGGCCTGTTTCTGTCTCAAGTACTAATACTAGGACTTCTTCGTGTAGTAATTCTAACTTACTAATTAAAAATTTATCTGAAAAGGAGATCATTGAAGCTGGTAAGAATTTAAAACCTAGTTTTACGTGCGGCCCTGATGGAATACCCTCTTTCATTGTAAAAGATTGCATATCGTGTCTTGTTACTCCATTAAAACACATTTTCAATTTAATTCTATCAACTGCATCATTTCCCGACATTTGGAAACTAGCTCGCATATGTCCAGTTTTTAAATCTGGAGATAAAAACGAGGTGACCAATTATAGGCCTATCGCCTTGATAAACATCTTTGCTAAACTATTTGAAAGCATTATCTCAAAGAAAATCTATCAGCATATCTCTAATTATATTGCACCGCACCAACACGGCTTCGTTAAAAACCGATCAACGAGTACCAACCTTTTAAATTTCACACAATTTATATCACATGTTCTTGATCGGCGTGGACAAGTAGATGCAATATACTTAGATTTTAAAAAAGCATTCGATAGTATTAGCCACAGTCTTGTAATTATGAAACTATCTAACCTTGGGTTTTCTCCTATATTATGTTCCCTTATTGAGTCATACTTAACTAATCGCACTCAATACGTGGAACATAATGCTTTTATGTCCTCTAAATTTGTTGCTTCTAGCGGTGTGCCTCAGGGGTCTAACCTGGGGCCTTTAATCTTCATATGCTTCATCAATGATATTGTTTCGAATATTAATTCTAAAATACTATTATATGCTGACGACATAAAATTGTACTCTGAGATTAAATCGGAGGATGATTGCCTAATGTTAATGAGAGACTTGCAGACAATTGATGCCTGGTGCGTTGCTAATGATCTGCAACTGAATCTTAGTAAATGTACACATATTACGTTTAACCGAAAGGAGAATCCCATATTATATAGCTACTCTATTGGCAGTCATCTGCTCTCTCACTGTAATGTGGTTAAGGATTTGGGTGTCTTGCTAGATGATAAATTAACTTTCGAAGCACATATTAATGAAATTTGCAGTAATAGCTATAAAATGTTGGGGTTTATCATGAGAAACTCCAAAGATTTCAAAAACAGTGCCACTCTAGTTAAAATATTTTACGCTTTCATTAGATCTAAATTAGAATATTGTTCTATTGTATGGTCGCCTTTTCATTCTTGCTACATTCAGCAAATTGAATCTATTCAGCGAAAATTTCTAAAGCTTCTTTATTTTAAAAAATACAAAGAGTATCCGGTCCAAAATTATGATTATAATCTGTTGCTTTCGGAATTCAATATGTCCTCACTAGAAATGCGTAGAAAATTGGGATCTCTCATATTCCTCTACAACTTGATCCATAATCGAATTAATGACACTCACTTACTAGCGCAACTAAACTTCCAGGTTCCGAGGTTAAATGCAAGGTGTCCTAATTCTTTTGCGCTTCCTACTGCGAGAACCAATGTTTTATACTATTCGCCTCTTTTCATTATGGTAAGGAACTGCAACAGTCTTTCGGATTTGGACATATTTAATACCTCTTTATTAGAGATTAAGACACGCACACTAAACTGTAATTAAAATGTTTTCTATATGTTGCCCATATATTAAGTTACTTGTATTTGCCTTTTTATTCATAGTTTTGTATTACTATATTTATAATGTTTGTATTTTATAAGGTTTGAACATTTTAAAAATTTTGTGTACTATGTTATGTTTAAGTTTTGTTTATATTTCTCTGTTAATGGATGTTGTATCTGTTGAGAAATAAATCATTATTATTATTATTATTATTATTATTACTATCAATGAGTTTACCTAATATAAATATTTTTATATTAAGCTATTTCATACAAACAAATTAAAAAAATATATATAAAGCTCAGTTGAAAACACAATTTATTTATTCATACCTGTAAAATAATTATATTTGAATAACAGAAAAACGTTTAACTTTTTTATACTACTTTTTATTTTTATACAACACTTTCGAATTACACAGTAATTATTATCAAACTTAGTTTGACTTAGTTTGATAATGATTACTGTGTAATTCGAAACTAGTCACAAAGTGTGGTATAAAAATAAAAAGTAGTATAAAAAAGTTAAACGTTTTTCTGTTATTCATTAAAAGTGTACTACGAAGTGAACGCCTCCAAAATTCAAGATATAATTATATTTATTTGATTTTACAGCTATTGTAATTATAATATACAAGTTAAAAATAGTAATTTCAAAATGATAATAAAAAGACGTAAAATTAAATTTATATTTACATTTTAAGGACAAATTATATTATTTTTATAATTATGTTATATTATGTTTATGTTTATGTTATATTGTTAGGTTAAGTTTATTGTGTATATATACCTGAAATTAAAAAACAAATTTCACTACTTTTAAATTTAAAATTAAGAACCTAATATTAAACAACAAAACCTAATTTAAAAAAAGAATTGAAGAAACCCAAGAGATCTCACGATACCATTAGCCTAGGATAGGAACAACGCCCGCAAATCCAAAGGTCTTCACAGGGAGAAGAAAACAAGAAGGAGCAAAAAAATCATTACATTGTATATAAAGTATCTTGTTTTTTACCTGATTTTAATATCAGATAGAAATCGTTCATTTGAAACTTTTTTTACGTCTTTATTAAGGAAATTACTTTTCATGCTTCTGGAGCAACCAATTCTTGAAATTTGATCAGCATATTTTTAACATTTCTTCTATGGTCGAGATCCTTTAACGCTTCTTTTTACGTCTTTATTTTATCACGTGTTAACAACATTAACCTGCAAAGATGTTCTTAATATTTGCGCTTGGAATTTTTAATGCCTTAGTAAAACCTTTCACTTTGTTCTGAACTAAACCTAAATTTTCGAAAAAGAGTCTACATATAAGCGAAGGATAAGTATTTCGATACTCATGGAGCAGTTGCAATCTTGAAACTTGTAGGTTAATAAATTGCCTACTTTATGATGTGCCTTGATAAACTACTTCATTGAATCTAATATATTTTATACACGAGATAAGTTTATGTTTATGTTTGTCCGTTATACAGTATAGCTCCTTTAAAATATCCGTCTCTGATGATTATGGAAACAAGATGAGTAATTCTAACAATATTTATATTTCTATTTTTTCGGCTACCCTTTTCTAAATCAATGATGAACATAGCAATATTTGTCTCAGTCAGAAATAAAACATTGAACAACCACCTTTTTAATGAATCTATACAAATATTCCATTTATCTCTTTTAAAGGTGATATTAAATTTGATTATATCTTCAACACATCTGGTTCTTCTATCAGGAAGTGTTTAACAAATTTCCTTGCTCGATTCCAGTCCCAATAGAAACAGCTTTTCCTGATCAATAAGTTTTATATTTTTTCATCAGATCTCAAATCATAAAGACTAAAATATCCGGTATTAAAGACTTAAAATTCTGGATATTCTGAATATAAAGTTTGGCAATTTAATTTCAAAAAAAAGGTATTAATACATCAAGTCCATGAAATAAGAGTTAGAGTGGAAGATCATCGCAGCTGCATGGACTCCGACGAGCTTCATCCATTAAAATTTTTTGTATGTTTTGTACAATATTTTTGTATATTTATATGTATTTTTGGAAAGGAAGCTAAAGTCGAATAAACATAAATAAAATAAACATGAGGATCGACGCATATTACCATCTTAATATTGATGGTAATATGCGTCGATCCTCATGTACATACACACCTTTTAGCTGAATATTTCCTTCAGCGGAATAACTGTAAGCTGCGGTCTTCAGTGGTTTAACATCTTCTTTTTTGAGTAATCACATAGCAACGGGACATAGTAATTTACAGGGTCTTCCAAAAAGGTTATAATTTTTAATCTTTCTGCGTGAATGCAACGAATACGAGGCGGTATATCGTTGGGTACTTCTCATTCGAAAATGGGTGAGGAAATTTGAAGAAGTTTGAAGAGACCCATACAACATAGCGAAAACAAAAAACGACCAAGATCATTAAGAACGACAGAGAACCTGTCTGTTTGTAATGATTCGAACCTCGACCTCGACAGATATTGGCCAAAAGAGTAGTTGTTTCAACAAGTAATTTGTTTTGTAGTCTTAGTAAGACTCATTGTTGTAGATTCACAACAGCAACAACAGCAACAGTTTATTTCTTGTGCAAGTATGTTAATGACGAGATTTCTATATGGACCGGTAGGAAGATTTAGATCAATTTCTAAATATACTCAACGAAGTAGAGGAAGCAGATTAAGCCTTCTATTGCAGATACAATAATCCCCAATAGATCCCATCAGTCTACTTAAATAAAACATGCAGCCTTAAATGCATACATACACCATCTAATCACCACTCCATCAAACATAGATGATTATGGAGAGATAATACAAACAATTAAAATAATGGGAATGAAAAATGGATATGCAGATAATCTCGTCAACAAAATTCTTAAGAAAAAGTCACATTTATTAATCTCTAAAATGTGGAGGAGACATTTATTTATAGAAGAAGTAGACGGTAATTCGTGGGTTAAGTATCAAAAGGAGGAGTATCAAGTGGTGTACATTGATAGAAACTAGGGCAAAGTGCGAAAAGTGCTAGATGAGAAAGGCAACTAAGGAACGAGATGTGTTGTGGGGTGAGATTTTTAATGCGAGAATATGGGAGTGAGGGGGAGAAGTGAGTTTTCAGGGTAAATTAATAATAAGAACGTCTCAGGATAAATTGATGGTAGAAGAATGGTTAATAGAACATGGTTGGGAAATATTATACGAGTCCGATGAAGGTGATTGGGAAAGGAAGAAAACATATGTGGGACAACAAAGATCAGTCATTGATTATGTCGTAATAAAGAAGAATAATGCAGGTGGAAGAAGTCTTAGGTTCTAACCATTTGCTGATAATGGTAGAGGTGCGAATGGGAAAAATTAATAGGAATTGTGGAAACTAGAGTATAGTGCGAATGCTATTAAGAATACGAGTAAACGCTTAGAGAAGAATGACTAGAAAGGAGTAAAAACGATGAAAGAGAGCATTGCGGGATGCGGAAGAAAAGTGAAAAAGAGTGATGGGAAAAGATGCGCATGAGGATTGTCGGGACGCAAAAAGGGAAGTGAGGAAGACATTAAAGAAGCTGAGCTTGAGTAGGGGCAAAGAGAAATAGGTGGTGGAAGCGAAGTATGCTCCAAAAAGAAAAATGCTGGCCTTAGAAAAGGATGAGATTATGTAGAAGTGAAAAGTAAATATGTAGTATTCTAAAAAGAGGCGAAAGGAGTGTATATATAGGAGTGTCTTTACAAGAATGGACTGACAAGAGTAGTATAATAAGTGGAGAACCGAATGGGGTAGGTTAAAGAGTTTGCGAAAGAAGAAACAGAAAAAGCGTTTGATGAGAAAAAGGCAGCGAAATCATCTAGGCTGGACGGGTTAAGGGGTTAACTGTGGAGGGAGGTAGGAAAGGAAGAAAAGCGAAGTCGGGAGAGTTGCTGAACCAAATTTAGAGAAGAGACTTTCCAAAGGCATAGCACAAAGATATTATGTGTCCGGTACACAAAGAATGAGATTAATTAAATAGTAACGAGTTAAATTTGACAGAACGTATCAAAACTTCTATTCGCTATTTTATTGTAAGCCGAGGGGTTGTTGTTTCTTAATTTATTGTTTGGAAATAATGTATGTATGGAAATTTGTGAAAATTAATATTTCTCATCCACCATATTGTTATTGTTTACACTGCCTTGACACATTGACGTTTCCACTTGGCAGCGTGTTGACAACCGATAGAAATCGTCGGAGAGCAGATGATGCCAACTGTGTGTCGACAAATGTCGAATGGTCCGTGCTGTGAAGTTATGAGCCGTTTTCCCTGTTCAACAATTTCCCTCTATATTTTACTCAAGCAGGGTTCTAATTTTGTAATTGTATCTACTGTTTTTAATTGTGTCGGTGTGACTTGTAATTTAACTACGCCGCTGGTCTCTTGTTTATGTCCACATCATGCACTTGATTGAAGCAGAATTTAAATTGAGACGCAATCATTTCCTGGTACCGTTTTTGTAGTTCCGTGGGGAAGTATCGCCATTTTTATAGACCTTTCTGACTGAGGTAAGCGGAGCTTATAGATTGCAGTGATAGTATGCAAACGAGTATTCGGATTTTCTATTGGCTTCTAAATTAGTTGTTGGGTAGAGAACTTATTCGGAGTGAGAAAGAAGACAACTGAGAGTTGAAAGACGGATCCAGGCATATCCACGAGGCATTACTGTGAGCGATCGAGGTAAAATTGTAATTCAAGCTATTTGCTTTTATTCCAGTTCTGCTATTTTATTGCATTCCATTTCACTTAAGCGTGTGTGTCGGTTAGTGTTTTATTAGTTTTGTTTTCGATTAGGGTTTTGGACTTGATTGAATTCACAAGAAGGGATTCGGCCCAGTTAGGAGGGCAAAAAATAGAAATTGAACGTTGAAATTCCCTACAGAGCTTGTAGGTTACTCGGAAGAAGGAAGAATCGCAGAGAAGAAAGAATTGAAGAGGGGCTGCTTAGGCGTAAGCAGCATTCAGTTGAAGAGATATAATCGAATGAGAAAAGAACAGGAGGCTATGAGTCGAGAGGGACAGTCATTGTTATATCCGGTGGAGAGCCAGATTTCATCGCTGAAGACATTCTTAACCTATGTATAATATGGTTTGTATACCTGGAAATCAGTTACTGTAGTAATTCGAACCTGAATGATTCGGTTTAACATTTGTGGCAAAGTAGTGGCGTATCTGCTAACAGTTAAATTGGAGTTGTTTGATTGAGAGATTGTCATCCAGATTGAGTCATTTACGGTACATATATGAGACCATTCCGCGTTGGATTATCCCATCACGAAATCTAACTTAGTTTTACCACATAAAGCGTAATTTCAGTAGTTGTTAAATTTAAGTGTGAAGATTACACATTCCAACCGTTGGTTGATTGAATGTTGTAAATGTGCAGGCATGGATGAAAGAGAAGTGAAAGGAGGTTGTGATGCAAGAGAGGTAAGGATGTATCGGGAATGACTAGTAGTGTCTTCTCATATGAAGAAAAGATTACCTTGGCACGAGCTAGATGCGATTCGGAAAGCGAGAGAGTTTTGGAAGGGGAAAGGTATGGTAGGTGTGTATTGTGTACAAATGGGATGAATTTATGGAGTAATTTGGGAGAAGAGTATAAAGGGGTCTGTGAGGAGTGGTTGGGGAAAGCAGGAGGGTAACAAAATTTATGAGAGAAGATGTAGCAGGTGTAAAGGTTTTGGAGAGAATAAACATTTTTTATATATCAATTAGAATAGAATATTGTTTTTATAAGTTAAAGTTTTTATGCCAATAAAAGTATTTTTTACTAGTTATTTTTAATACGGGTACTACTTTCCAGATGGCCCTCATATCATATTCCAATTATAATATATACAAAGTGTGGTATTCACCCTTTTTAAATTAAACATATAAAAAACATCAATATAATATTACAATCTCGTAACTCTACACTTATAAGGACTTTCTAATGAATGATTTACGTTTTATGTTAAGTTTTACGTTAAACAACTTTTATTTGACATTATGCTAATTATCACACACGAATACCTGACCGTCCAGAATGGTTATGCTGACATTATAATTGGACATAAAAGAATAACGCCATAAAATCTAAATATCTGGGCTAATTAACCTTTTAAAATGCTCGTAAATTTTTGATTGTGACGTTCAATCATTTATAGTTCACCGTATAAAATATTTTCGATTAGTCGTAAAACGGCAGTTTCGATTTACGGTTTATTAATACCGCCGGTGGTGCAACTGTGCTAAATATATTAATTGTCGATAGGAAGCAATCGACAGGTTTATTTAGCATTTTAAAAAGGTAAAATACTTGATTTCGTTTAAAAAAAATTGATAAAAAACGTTTCATTTAATAATTCACTAATTGTATAAATACTATAGTTTATATCTTTCTTGTCTAGTATATAATTTAATTTTTGTAACGTAATAACAATTAAAAAGGATTTGGAAAAATTTAAATGTTCTTTAATGAAAATAAAATAGGTTAAAAAAATTACGCACATACAAACAAACTAATTCCTTATCACACCATGTTTCTCCTTCTTTCTCCTTCTCCTTATCATTGCATATTTTGGCTGTGGGTCAAAATACGAATCGGCCTGTCAATTATCGCATTATTTCGTTAGTAATATCATCGCAATTTCAGACCGGGATACGGCTTATCTGTATTGCAATTACAATTGTAGTATTTATTTACAATTTAATGTTGCACAATTGTATTCGTTTAATTGACATTATCTCCGCCGCGGTTTACGTTTAATTACTATAAATAGGACCGCGATCCGCGTAACTGTTGTTATTTTTCTTTTTCATTAGCTGTGATAATTATCCCGATCCTTAATTAGCGTAAATGATCGTTACATAATGCGACTAATTCGTTTGGTGCTTTCGCAAAATCTGTAATACGCTAATGGCGATTAAATGTATGGTTATCAATTTTTGTTCAACAGGTGTACATCATTAATTGTTTTATACGAGTATGTGTTTGTTATTTTGGCAAAATTTCAATCAAGCCAAAATTGAATTAATAATTATTAATTAGTAACATCAATAGACCCATTTCGATCTATTTAAATCTTATCAGCATTAATACGGGATGTTTTCAAAATTGTAATATATTTTAATTTCATGGCAAATACAACTCTTCTTGAGTTTACACCTTTTGATTTGATTTGAAATAAGTGTAAAGCTTTGTATAAATAAATTACCAAGATACGATGTAACATTTCTCTCAAAAATAAAAATTAATAAAGAAGTAACAATGACTAAATTTTATTTAATAAATGAATGGTAATAAGTGAGTAAAGTAATGGTGAGTGGAATGGTTTTAGGCCTCTAAATCGCCTTAAAATCAGTAAAACATAAACAATGTATACATCTAAACTTAAACTAAAAGATTACGTTATTATTTTCGAAACCTCACCAGTAACACTACTATTGATTAAAATTATCAAACAGATAATGGTGATTAAATTAAATTGTATATGAAGATTGGCTTCTAACGCACCCTTCGATAAGCAAAACATACGTACGAGGTTATCCTTTGTGATATTTAAATGATAACAAAATTCATTTTATTAGTTTAGTGTTAATACATAAACAATGTTTTAAAAGTTTTTAATTGATAAAACCCTCAATTATATTATGGAAATTTGAGGAAGAAGTTTAAATAAAAATTATTATTACTTTCTTAAAAGTTAATTTTAGGCTTAGGAAGATTTTTAAAATTGTTTGTATTCTTCAGATGTTCTCCATTTCTTTCTTTATTATATCTAAATGTACCTTAAGATATTATCAAGGAATTTATTTTGATGATTTTTTTTAGAAATTTTTAAAAAGTTCTCGAGATTTCTAGAATTTTGCAATGTTTCTTACCCTATTTTATTCGTGTATTTGTCCAGGAATTTCATAATACATAAGTTTTTCATTTTTTTTTTTCGATGGCTCTAGAATTTTTTAGAAATTTACCTTCCAAATTTCTGGAATGTTGTTTTTCAAATATAATTTAATTTTCTATTTAAATTTCTGCAAGTGCCATCTGTGGTTTTTCATATGTCATATATCTATCCATATTATGTTCTTTCATTTTTGATCTATCTATTTTTGTCTTCTGTCTCTTGTCTTCATTTTTTTGTTATCGGTCGTCTTAATCTGCCATCTATCATAAGTTGTCTATCGACTGTCTCCAGCCTTATGGATACGGATAAAATGGATGGGCGAAAATTTGTGTGAGTATGCCTTGATCCAAGATAGAGCAATCTACAAACTACAATCTTGATGAGACCTTGGAATGTGTTATGATAGCAAGACTGGTTTTACTGTCTGTAAGGATGCAGATGTTTTCTCCTTTTATCCTCAGTTCAGTTATATTTTGGGCACTAACAAATATCTCTACCTGGATGTGCGTAGAGTGTTCCTCCAGGGGTAATTTTAGTTCCAGATTCAATTCCACATATGTTCCTTTCTTGTTTTTTGCTCCTCCATCAATGAATGCATTTGTATAGTAGATTCAAGAGTCTCACGAAGTCACTCTTCCAAATATTACCCCATGGCTAGTTCGGTACATCTTTAGACATCACAGGCCGTTAGTCTTAGGACAGTACTATGTATGTGTAAATCCAGGGTAGGAAGAGAGAATACCGCCTCCATTGCTGACGTCGGCGAGGTGCGAACGGCGCTAATAATTCTATGCTAGACAATGGGTGTATTATAGCTGCAAGTTCAGTTTAGGATCAAGAATAACCCCTAAATATATTATATATGAAGCCAGAGTTAGTGTGGTGTTGAATATCCAGGGCAGCTTTAATCTATCCGGTTTCTGTTTGTTGTTGAAGAGCATCAGCTCTGTCTTAATTGGATTTACCGAATTGCGTTGCCTGTACACCATTTCTCCATTATATGGTGTACACTTTCATAACGGCCTTTAAGCAGAATTATTATGTCATCTGCATATACTATGGCTGGGAAGCCAGATTCATTTAGTTTCCTTAGCAAATCATCTATTATGATGTTCCAGCAGCCACAGGTCATCCTTACTTCTGAGACTTTGTTTACTATTGATATTTGAACCGTCATTTTGCTTTATCCATTAACTAAGTGCGACTTTAGCGAAGAGAATTGAAGGAACTTGTCATATGCTGTTGAAAGAGGCTTTGGTAAGAGTTCCTTCTATGTTGATAAATAGATCGAAATGCCGAAATTTTATTTGCCAAGGCCTCTTCAACACGGGCAACTACACAGCAGAGTGATGATTCTGTAGAGCGTCCTAGTACGTACGTATGTACATTTGGGTGAAGAGGATTCTTCTTAAGAATATGGTCCCTTATGTACCAATCGGGAAGATTCTCCAAGGTTTTTATCATAAACGATATGATAGTTATCGGTATGAATGGCATGGTTGTAGTCTTCTTTGCCTGGTTTGGGCATAATTATCACCTTGACTTTTCTCCAGTTTTGGGATACATATCTAAAAGCTATGCAGGCCCTAAACAGAGGCACCAAGTGTTGAAGAGTAAGTTCCAGTCCCCATATAAATAGGGTTGCGTAAACTCCATCCATTCTTGGAGATTTATTTTTGGGTTTCGTGAAGAGTATATCAATATAAATAACACTGTTGTATCCTTTCTTCACACTTTATTTTCTATGCTTATTATCAATAGCAAAAAGTGTAAAAAAAGGATACAAAAGTGTTATTTACATTTCTGGAGACTTAAATGGTGAGAATGTTTGAATGGTCTAGGATATCTTGGGTCCTGTTATTATGTTGAAGGCTATGCTCCAATCTTCTTTTGAAGGGATATGAATCTCCCGCTAGTTTTCATCCCTGTCCTCTATGTTTTTGCAGTCGGAAAAATAAGTTGATGAAACCTTTTCCAGAAACAACGCAAGGTCATTGAATTCAGTCTACGATTTTGGCATACGGTTCTCAACCTCTTGTAGTCGTTCTTGTAAGATTTTTGTAAATAGTTCCTTAACTGTTTTCCTTGGTTTCCCGAACGTTTTCTTTTCGGGAAACTTAATACCTAATTTGTGACCTGACCATGAAAGAGTATCCGCCTTCAGCTTTAAAGAAAGTATAAGTTCCTTCTTTCTTTTCTTTTTTGTTTTTATTTTATATTTTTTCATTTATCTGTTGTATTCTATCATTTACATGTCACCTAAAATTTTTTAAAGGAAAACATACTTTAATCAATTGTCTTTTATCATATTTCATTTTTTGTTCTTTATCATCTATCTTACGCTTAAAAATTTGAAGAAAAATTAAAACAAAAATATTACAAAATCATATCTGTGAACTTTTATATTCATCTATCTCAACTGCCATCTTATATGATGTCTGAAGAAAATTTGAATTTTTATATTTATTCCCTTTATCTGTTGTCTTCTTTATGTCAACTGTACACCAATCATTTGCCATCTGTTATTTATTATTTGCCTTCTATCTTCTGTCTTAGTTTTGTAACATCTGTCATCTTTTTAATAATAATAATGATGTTTTGTTTTTAACTGTTTTTTTATCATACATATTTTGCCTTTTGATTCTCTTTAGCCATACATCTTCTTCATTTTCTTTTTTGTCTTCTTGGTTCTTTCTTTTGCTATCCACAAATCAGTTGTGTTCTACTTTGTGTATCTTGTCATCTATCACACCTGTAAAAATTTCAAAGAAGAACAAGAATATTACAAATATTACAAAATCATATCTGCCAACTTTTTACTTTATCTGTCTTCTGTCAGCTGCCATATTTCTTCTGTCTTGCGACTAAAAAATAGAAAAGTTTTAAGAGATATTGAAATTAGGGAATGGATTGAACAATTATATCTTTTATCTTCTAAATCCTATCTCCTACTTTTTATACTCTGTCCTTGGACTTTATCTGTCATCTGTTAACTGCCATCTTTCTTCTGTCTTGTGTCTAAAAATTAAGAAAGTTTAAGAGATGTTCGAATTAGGAAATTGATTGAAAAAATTGACGCCTGTCGTCTTCATCTCTTTTCTCCATATATCATCTGTCATTTGTCATGTATTTATTTGTCTTTTGTTGTCTGTCTCTTGTCTTCTTCTATCTAATTTGTAAATACATTTTCAAACGGATAGCAGAGCATTCAGTATTTTGTGCAAAAAGAACCGCAATCATTTTCATTCTGTCTATCACGTAATCTACATCTGTCATCTTTGATTTGTCATTAGACATCATCATTTCTCATCTGTCTCTTGTTCTTTGATGATATGTTATCTGTCACCTTCATCTATTAATTATCATCCACTGTGGTCTATCTGTCCTTCATCATTAGATATATGTAATTTTCCAGCTCTCTACAACAGTTTAAAATAAATTTCCAAACAAATAGCAAAGCCTTTTATCTGTCATCTTTGTCTACCTTTGGCCGTATGTTGTTTTTCATTCGTCATTTGTCACATGACAAGTAATAGATAATATTTGTCATGTGTCCTTTTTTTGATTTTCTGTTTATAGTTTCTTTAATCAATTTTCTATATTCTGTATTTTGTTTAAAAATGATCGCAATGATTTATTTCATCTATCACGACAGGTGGGAGATAGATAGAGATGATCTGATAGATGTAATAAATCCCTGCGATCTTTTTAAACAAAATACAGAATATAGAATACAAATTAAAGAAACTGAAAACAGAAAATCAACAAAATCCAAAAACACATAATAGATAACAAATGACAGATGACGATTAAAAAAAACAACATCTTTGATTTGTCATTAGACATCAATCATTTATCTTTCTTTTGTTCTTTGATCATATGTTAGATGTCGTTTGTCATCCACTGTCGTCCATCTGTCATTTATTTTTCCATCTGTCTTCTGTCGTCAGTCTAACAATTATGAAAATTAAACTACAAATGAAAAAAATTACAAAATATGTTATATGTTATCTGTTATCTTCATCTGTCGTTTGTTATCCAATGCCGACTATCTGTCATTTGTCATTCCATCTGTCTTCTGTTTTTTAAACACTGTATTCTGTCGTCAGATTAAAAATTATAAAAATTAAACAACAAATGAAAAAAATTACAAATCACATTTTGTCATTTGTCTTTGTAATTTGTCATCTGTCATTTATTTTCTACCTTTTATCTCCTATATCGTATTTCCTATATTTTGTGCTCTGTCCTTGGATTTTGTCTTTTGTTTAAACACTGAGATTTAAACGGAAGTTTAAAACAAAAATAATCATCTAAATAGTGTACCTCTTTATCATCTGTCATTTAACATATGTTGTATTTTATTTATTATATATTATGTTATTTTTTACCATTTTTTTCACTGTAACAAAATTACTCTGATTTTTTTTTAGAACCTTTTTCTCAATATTTCTAGAATTATTTAGCTTCTTTTGTCTTACTTATTTAAGTTTACTAGAAATTTTTGTTTCGAGAAATGTCTATTTATTTTTTTTTTGTCTAAAAATAATTAAAAATTAAATTAATTCTTACCAATTTCTCTTCCATTTTCTTGCTTTATTTTGACCAAATTTTTAATAAAGTTACGTTTTTCAATTTTAAGAATTTTCTTCACGATGCCTAAAATTTTCTGTATCGTTCTTCTCTAAATTTCTATTTTTTTAAATGTCTTATGGCTGAAACTGTTAACAAATTAATCTTCATATTGACATGTTCGTAAAAATTAACAAATAATAAATATAATCTTCATAGAATTTACTAAAATATTCTTTTCAAATTACTTGAAAATCTAGTATTTTCGAAAACTTTCATACATTTATTATTTCATTGCACAGAATTCAACCTTATCTATTCTTAGGATATTCTGGAAAGTTGTCTTCGAAAATTTCCTGAATTTTCCAATATCTATTGCCTTGTTTTGTCAGAGTTTTCAAAGAATGTCTCTTCAATTATGTATTTATAGAATATTGCAGCATTTATAGTTGGTTCTAAGAAATTGTCACATTAACATAACACATTAGCTAAGGTCTACAAAAATTGGACCTACATATGCCAGGAATGGCCAAAATATTGCTTTTATAACAAGAATTGCTTGGTGAATATCATTACCAGCTGGCAACGTTTGTGTCTGTTTTGGGTCGAGTGGAATAGCATGAGAAGTGAACTCCGCCCTCAAGTTCTATGCTTAAAAATTTTACATTAGTGGATTTAGGTATATATTTCAATGTATATTTATTAATAGAGCTTGTAAAGTATATAAAATAAAATAAAATAAAAATTGCATCAATTTAAGGATTCATTTTTTTAAATATTTTTTTTATTATTTCAGCAATTTGTCTTCCATTTCCAAAAAAATTCTACGATTCCTTGCTTTAACGTATTGGAATTTCCCTACAAATTCTCTTTGCTCTCTTAGCTTTAATAGTTTTATTCTAGTGGGAACTTTCTAAAAATTAATTATTATTTCCATGATTCAATTCTAAAGAATTTTCTAATAATTTTTTCTCCATTTTTGAGAACTATTCACAATTTCTTTCTTTATCTCATATAAATTTCTTGAAATATCTTGATTAGAAATTAGAATGAATAATTCATTACTCCTTGATAATGACATATTGTCGAAACTAGTCGGAGAAGTAATAATAAATATTCTGTGAAACAAATCAAGTGTTTTTAAGTTCTAATCAAGATATTTCAAAAATGTTTCACCACGGGTTAAGTGAGCAATTAATTAAATATAAATTTCTTGCGTTTTCTTGACCTATTCCATATAATAATTTACATACCCTAACCTTTTTCTACATATGGTTAATTGTCCTTGCGTACTCTTGACCTTTCCTTACAAATTATTAATTTTTGTGGCATTATCTTGACCTATTCCAATCAATAGTTCATTATTCTAGCGTACCCTTGAACTAACCAAAATATGAATTTATTGATTTATTGTATTGGCGTTTACTTGGCCTCTTCCAATAAGTTTTTTAATAGCCTAGCGTACTCTTCACTTATACCAAATAATAATTTATTACCTTAGCGTACTTTTGACCTATCTCTTTAAGTAAATCATTCCTCGACCTTGCTCAATAAACTATTCATTGTTCTAGCGTTTATTTAACCGCTTCCAATAAATTATAATCAATAATATTCATTGATTTATTAATACACAAACATTCCTATTTCTACAATTTATATTAATTATTTTTTATACAATAAATTAAATTTTGAAAATGGAATATTATTATTTATTTTCTGATAACAACTTCCTTCACATCTCTAATAAAGCACAAAAACTAAATTGATTCGAAAATTTTGAAATGAATAAAAATCTTCAGTCAGAAAATTTGTGAACCATCATCATCATCGGGATTTACTTTTATAATAGCTTTACTTTTTGTTCTGTGGTAAAAACAGCTGTCTGAATTTTCTTTGTCATTTCATCATTCATTTTTACAAAGGATATATGAATATCTTCTACAGATGAATAATTGCGACAAAGCCTTATTTTTTTTGCAGATTTGAAGTTGGCGTTTAGAAAAATCTTGAAACATATAGAACAATAAACTAGTAAAAAAATATGTACATTTCTTTGTACATTATCAACTACAAAAATATGCCCGTTAAAATACTTTCCTTGTTTAACATATTTCTTAGAACATTCTCCACCGCATTTTCTGGCCACTGCAATCTGAACTATGTAGCTATGCTTCAATAATGTGTTGTCTATCACTTGAAAAAAGTGGCGATATGAAAATTACAACTGAGCATGGTAACGAGAGTGATAAAATAGAATATGTTAAGAATTTCTTTAATCGCCTTTGTCTTAATGTATGAACATAAAACTTTAAAATATGTTTAGAAGCCGAACGCAACTTGTTGGAGAATATTCTTCAGGTGTTATAATGAAAGAGACTTGCAGATGTATATAATATACGAGACACGGTGGATCTGTGCGGATTATCTGCTAATACTCCAATTTTATTAGTTAAAAAGGCTATCATTCTAGTCTCTGTTAAACTTAGAGACGTCATTTATTCATGTATTCATTTTTACTTTACAATATCCTGTTAAAATAATGTAAACAAATTGAGATACATACATTAAAAAATAGAAAAATTTAGGGCACAGCCCTTGTAGATATTTGAGGTTTGCTTGCAAAAAAGAGAATTTGTTTAAGAATATTTCTTCTTAAAGAGTTGTAAACATGACAGATATGAGTTTACAGGTAGCTATTTTATTATCTGTAGTCATGTTGATGATTGGTAGGGGAGTGATTGAAAATGTTACCTTCATTCTGTACCTAAGCTTATTAGTAGATTTAATTTCTAGACCTAGTAATTCTGATCATCAAATTCATGATGAACGAAATTGAACTCATTTGGGTAACTTGATGACGTAGTCGAAGTAAATATGACAGTAATATTAAGACTTTAGACCTTATATTTGAATAGATGAGAAAGATTTTAGAGTTTGACTTCTTGGCGAACTTTATTATTTCACCCAGTACTTTTAAAATTTAAATTATTGACCAAGATTGTTCTAATGATAGGTACAAGATTTAAATTCAAGAGTTATTATAGATGATGGTGATTGGTGGGCCGAAGCGATATTGGGAACAATAGTGTTTTGCAGAAGTTTCATGAAATCTGCAAAACTATCAGACATTCTAACTTTAGATTCCTTTTCAACGAAGTTCTTATCAATGAATTACTTAAACTTTTAAAATTCAACACCTAATAACTTGATTAAGCTATTCGTAATTAGTAGATGGTACACAAAATGTATATTGAGGATGTAACTAATTATCGAAGAAAATATTTTAGAACAAGTATACTAATGCCCACTTGTACCCCAGCTACTTAATCATGATTAAAAAGATAATCAATGGTTAAGGGAAAATTGGGGTGTACGGCAACTTAATCACGATATTAAAGTCCTTAAAAAACGTCGAATATTTAACCAGTCGATTAACGTACCAAGTATATATTTTTTTTTCTTATGGTTTGTGTACAATTATATATTTATTTATGTAATGCATGTTAGATAAAGTTAAATACTTAGCAACTATAAAAATGAAAACCTTATAAAAACGTGTGCTCTCTATATTATTACTCTGTGATTGGTGGTTACTTAATCAGCCGACGGTGCAAGAGAAATACTCTGGTTAAAGTTAATCAGGATTAGTTAATCAAAAAATTTAATCAAAGAAGGTGCAAGTGGCCATAAGACTAAATTTATATTATAAAATGCAAAATATTTAACTATTGGAAAGATATTGAAGAGTATAATTACATAGTGTGATATGTTTTATTTAAATACACAATAATAATGTTTAATAATTTAATAAAAAGATCATATTATAGTTATTTAAGGTACAAGTGTAAAAAGTGATGCTTTATTGCACGAACTGGCGTTTAAAAACACGAGCGAGGAACGAGCGAGTTTTTTTTTAAGCCAGGAGTGCAATAAAGAAACTTTTTACAAAATTTTATCTTCGATCGTAAAGGATTTCAAAGAATATATTTTTATGAGTAATATTTTAATGTCATTTCAATAATTCAATTAATAAAAAAACATATTTTACCCGCAGTGCACTAATGAAAGCGTTACTTAGCAACCAGTAAACAAGTTGCACAAACGTCGGCCGCCATTATTATTTATGGAAAAAATGTTCGATTTATTGTAATCGCTTCGACTTGCATTAAATGAAATCTTCAGAGTTCTTAAATCTGCCATTTAGTTTGTATTATATATTTTATTTATAGTTTATTACTTAGTTGTATCAATTAATAAAAAATTAAGTTTTTCGTCGAAATATATTCATCTGTCAAATTTGACATTTCTGTGCAATAAAAACAGTTTGACATTACCGTGCAATAAAAACGTAAAAAAGCACTAGTGCTTTAATAGTTATTTAAGGTACAAGTGTAAAAAGTGATGCTTTATTGCACGAACTGGCGTTTAAAAACACGAGCGAGGAACGAGCGAGTTTTTTTAAAGCCAGGAGTGCAATAAAGAACCTTTTTACACGTGTGCCTTACAAAATTTTATCTTCGATCGTAAAGGATTTCAAAGAGTATATTCTTATAGTTATATTTTAATGTTATTTCAATAATTTAATTAATGAAAACATATTTTACCCGCAGTGCACTAATGAAAGCGTTACTTAGCAACCAGTAAACAAGTTGCACAAATGTCGGCCGCCATTATTATTTATGGAAAAAATGTTCGCTTTATTGTAATAGCTTCGACTTGCTTTAAATGAAATCTTCAGAGTTCTTAAATGTGCCGTTTGGTTTGTATTATATATTTTATTTATAGTTTATTAGTTATTTGTATCAATTAATAATAGTTATTTAAGGTACAAGTGTAAAAAGTTATGCTTTATTGCACGAACTGGCGTTTAAAAACACGAGCGAGGAACGAGCGAGTTTTTTTAAAGCCAGGAGTGCAATAAAGAAACTTTTTACACGTGTGCCTTACAAAATTTTATCTTCGATCGTAAAGGATTTGAAAAAATATATTCTTATGAGTAATATTTTAATGTCATTTCAATAATTCAATTAATGAAATAGTATATTGTATAATGAGCATACAATGATACCCATTGCCCACGAGTATGAAATTTGCTGCATGAGCCGAAGGCGAGTGCAGCAATTCATACGAGTGGGCAAAGGTCATTGTATGCGAATTGTACACTATACTTTTTCTACGATTATACATATGAATTAAAAAATTCAAATATAGATTTCTACTAATTGACATTGAACAAATTTTTATTTATTAAAAATATACGTGATATTGATACAGTTATGAAACGTTCTTCATATTCATGTATATGATGGAACATTTACCGTAGGGTTTAATTTTGTAACAAAACTACTCTTACTATTATTACTTACTATTATTTTGCGTAAATTTCAACTCACTCGCAATTTTATTTTGACGTTTAATTTCACGTCAGAAAAGTCAACTCAAAAATCAAATTTTATAATGTTCGTATAATATTTGCGTGTAATTGAAAAACGTTATTTTTTGAGTTTAAGGAAATAATAATAATAATAATCTTTATTCCGTAGACCATATAGTGTACACAATTACATTTATAGTATTGGAAGCGTCAATATACAAACTTAAAGTATTATTTCTTACATAATATCATCACATAAATTATAAAACAATTTTTCACATGTATTAATTTTAAAAAACGTTTAGTCTGATTCAATATTAATATTATTAATACTATGTTATTGTAATATCCCTCTCCTGTTTAACTATTGTAACACTAGTGCTCCAATGGAAATTTTGTAACACTAGTGCTACAATATATATATTGTAGCACTAGTGCTACAATGGTTGCTATGGCAATGAATATATAATATATACATAACATACAATGTACTACTTTGTATAATCAAAAAGTAACCTACAATTATGTTATTTCATTATAGGAGTAGAAAAACATATTTTACCCGCAGTGCACTAATGAAAGCGTTACTTAGCAACCAGTAAACAAGTTGCACAAATATCGGCCACCATTATTATTTATGGAAAAAATGTTAGCTTTATTGTAATCGCTTCGACTTGCATTAAATGAAATCTCCAGAGTTCTTAAATCTGCCATTTGGTTTGTATTATATATTTTATTTATAGTTTATTAGTTATTTGTATCAATTAATAAAAAATTAAGTTTTTCGTCGAAATATATTCATCTGTCAAATTTGACATTTCTGTGCAATAAAAACTGTTTGACATTACCGTGCAATAAAAACGTAAACAAGCACTAGTGCTTTAAAAAGCCACTTTTACAATGAAAAATGATGCAAAAAGCGTCTACTTTCTGTACGATCGTAGATAAAAGTATTTAATTATTATTGTTAAGAACTTACTAAACTAAAATGTGGAAACGGTGAAAACATCAAAAATAGCATTTTTAAATTAAATTAATGTAAATATATTATGATAAAGTTATTTAATAGTAGTAGTGTTAGTAGTATTTAGCTGTCGACTACGTGGTCCTTCCACCGTGTTGTTTGTGTATGCATGTGTATAAATTGGCTTATTACTTATTACTAGGATGCCACTCTAAAGCACCATTAATTGTATCCCAATGGCGAATCGTGCCGGGTCACCCATCAATTACTGATCCGAACTAACGTTGATGCACCGTATGCGCCCACAGCAGGTGTTGTTATTTAATATTATTGGGAATATTATGTATAAAATTATTACATTGTATATCTTTATAGTAATGCAACGTATGCAGCCGTATATACTAGTTAGATGTGTTGCCTAGGTTGCCACTCCATAAGAAAACATTTTAAAATACCTGCTAACAAAATTTTGTTAAACTTCTTTTCTAATCGATTTTTGTTCTTAGAGTTAATAAGCGATCACTGATAACATTTAATTTACCATTTCGGTGTATTTTCAGGTCGAATAGAAGCTTCTAGTCAAACAAAAATAATTTAGTGGAAACCTGATATTGTTGATTGAAATATGTCTCTGTCTGACCGAATTATAGATCAAATATTGTAGTACGTTTAAAATGAATCGTTAATATACAATTCTTGGTACGGGACAATAACTAAGAATCACAAAAAAGAAATTAAAAAAAGCTGTATCTGCTCCAATCAGTAATCCTTAATATCAAACAGGCATTCTGTCTCTTCAATAAACTAAAATTCTGTTTGTACTTTTTAAACGTTTTATTAGTAGTAATTTGTACCAAATATAATTCCCTTCTAATATTATATTTTCTCATTAGGGTCTTCTCTGCCATACCTAGAAAATTTTATTATTTATAAACCTCTCAAACTCTCAAAAATGCACTGAAAAGCACAGCCAATTATTTTTACATTTTTGTGATTGTTGTGGTTAAAAGCCCGGAGAGATCAGTGGACTGTATTTTGAAGGGGCCCCACAAAGGGGGAATATCTAAATTCTTCAAATGAAAACACTGGGTCACCTACGATACTACGAAAGTGAAATTTGAAGGATTTCACACGCGCCTCCCAAAACCAATCAAAATTGGGTGCGTAAGGGGGATTGAAATACCATTCTATTTGTCTAGTAGCTAAATAATGATCTATATTTTCATTGGAATTGTGCATAAATTCACTAATTTCATTAATTTCCTTTGCAGTTTCGTCCTTGATCCGAATAAATCCGATTAGAAGACCTCTCCAAGTCTGTCCAATGCCGCAAGATAACCCTTCGTACTGAGAGTGGCAAAAGCTTCGAGATGTAGAGCTTTAGTCATCATACACATAAAATGTGCTAAATGGCATTTTATAGTACGATTCGTTCGTAGGGCAGAGATTTGAGATTAAAGGGACCTGCAAAATCGATATCTGTATGACTGATAATCCGAGAACGTTCTACTCGATATGATGGAAGTTGATCTGATCTTTAAATCTACAACAAACTAGACATCGCTGTCTAATCAAGTTGCTTGTCGTTGGAGATTGTATTAGATGTGGACCACCATGGCAAAAAAAAAGTAACAAGCCTACTTGTAGCCGTATTACAACTGGATGACGACTATTACGCTGGAGCTGTGAATATTTTAAACTTCCTCTCACCATGACAAATCCATGGGGGTTGAGAAATAGAGATAATTTGCGAAATCGTTGAGAATATTAATTTCCTATATCGGAAGCAATATGACGATATTAAGTAATTTTAATACAAAGATCCAGAGCATCTCTATATTATTGACCTGAGAGCGATTCTATGAGAGGTTTAGTACGATCACGAGTAATCTTATTTTTAAGATTGCGAACAAAACGAATAATGTACGGTAGAACGCGGTGTAGTTTTGTTGTGATGAGTTAAAATATATGGAATTCATAGAATTGTGGCTCGCGATTGACGCAAACTTCGAGTTTCAACAAACGCCATAAAAATTTTTCATAAAAATTTAGGATTCTAGCTTGGGCAGCACCCAAAATGGCAATTGAATTTTGAAACGGTTCAGTAAGTAGTCTATGGTGTTTCGGATTTTTTCACAAATTTTTTTTCAAAGTACAAAAGTGTATTGTGGCCTTAGCAAGATTTACAATAATTTTTTGAAGAGCAATTTGAAATATTATGTGTACCGAGGCACGCATAACAACGTTTTAATTTTTGGCAATTTCATAACGTGTTTTGGGAGAACTGTGATTATTATTTAATATTTCTGCTTAATAATTTTCTATTTAATATTAAATAGTAAGAAATGAAAGCCATTTGATTCATTTGTGCTGAGCAATAACTATGTAAAAATTTAATTCAACTTTGTAAACTTGGAAATTCATGATCAAGATGTTCAGTTTCAAAATCTTTTCAGGTTCATCAAGCCCGGCTCGCATATTGTTCAACCGGATACCTTCCTTGCCAAACCATCTGCTATACTGTTACCTCTGCTGTGACACAGCATAGGGTCACCTTATTGCCACGAGTTGCTTCTTCCAAGACTTCGCAACATTCTAGCGTTAATGCTGAAGTAATTTTACAGCTAGCAATGCAACTGCGACCACATTGGCGACGTTCTAGGGGATTCAGGGTTGAAACCCACTTTTACCCATGAACTCAGGCGCCATGCATGTGGATGCACAATCTCCATCCTTAAGCATTTAAATCAACAAGTCCAACACCTTACATGTGGCACCACGTGGAGGTGAACCTGTCAACTAATGCCTCGCAACCCATTGAGCTCGTAAGCTAGTAACTGAACCTTTCTATTATGGCTAAGCAGAGAGTCATAGTTACTCCCGCCGTTTCTTCGTTGCTTACAGTCCCAGGGCAAACTTCTTTGAAGGACAACAAAAATATAGTTTTTTTTAAACTTATGTCAAAGCTATTGATTCTGGGTTGTAAATTAGCCGTTCCAGTTTCCGATTCTGATTATATTTTACATATTGATTTCCTTCGCCTATTCTTTAGAAATTAGAACGGACTCCTCAATCTAGTCTGTGAGTTAGAGTATTTCATGCACAAGAGTGATATTACGTTATATTACACTTATAAGTTAAACCAATCTCGAAAACATTTATTACGACATTAACTTTTTGGGTATATTTCCCATTTTTAATATTATAATAATGGCGGTACTGCCATGAATCTGAAGCAAATTGATTTAAATAAATTCGCAAACCAAGAAGCTTACCCAATAAGGTGATATTTAATCATAGCTGCAGGCTCGAATTCATAGAGCCCTGACCGAAACAGCAAAATCATGAATAATCACATTTAATCATCCCTTCCACAGCTTCCGTTAAGTACTTGGGCATAACCATAGATCAAAAAATCAATTTTAAAAAACATACAGCCATAATGAAAGGTAAAATTACTTCTAGAGCAAAATGCTTTAGAAGTTTAACTTATAAAAACAGTGGTATTAACACAAAAACAGCTGTTAAAATATACAAAATGATCTGCCGTCCACTTCTTGACTATGGTTGTGCCCTCTATACCAATCCCAGCAATCCAACATCCCGTAATATTGAAGTTAGCGAGCGAGCATCCCTCCGTACCCTAACCAAACTCCGACATCCTCTTAATCCTTTACACAATCCATCTAATCAGCTCCTCTATGATACCACTTTAGTTATCCCTATCCTAGAACGCCTTCGATTCCTATCAGAAAAATTCTCCAAAAATCCTTTCAACTTCCATATCTTATCCCAATATTGTCTTCCCAGAAACCCTAATATTAACCCTAAATTTAAAAATCCCAATTCAACCATATTTGATTTCATTTCATCATTTCATCCTTTTACGCATTAACGACTGACGCCATATGACTGGACAAAAAAAGGCAGAAAGACCTCTGGTCGATAGCCTTTTGACAAATTAATACATTAACACCTCATTCATTCTTCATTATTCCAATGTAAATATGTACAAAATTTGTCAATAAATATATGTTACTACTCACATTTAATCTTTTCATTCGTGACTTTGCTGTTCTTGAGTTCCTTAACAGCTTAAGGCAACACACAGAGTACCTCGACTTAACAGTCCTACGTTCTACTTTTCTTCCGATAACATCTTATTTATTCTTGATATGAAGGTAAGCATTAAAAGACCATTGTCATAGTTTTAGTCTACTTACTGGCATAAATACTTGATAAAGATAAATCACATCACGCTTATACCTATAATTAGGTTGACGGAAGGCCGTGAAATAGTTGCCAACCAAGTCTTCTTAGTTATAATTTAGACCAGCAGAAGTCGATCTTCTAGCCATTACTATCAAACTCCAATTTCTGGTTATAGACGAAAAGATTAACTCACAGTTGGTAGAGCGCCAAAAGTCCGTAACTCTGTAGGAAAGTTCATAAGCTCTAAAATAATATTATGTAATATATATGTTAATAGCCAAATAATTTCGTATCAAAGAAAGTTCCAATTATACTGAAAGAGGATCGAAAATTAAAAATTTGGTAAACAAATACATAGTCGTACCGAGCAGCTAATTTTCAAGAAGCATATACTGAAATATGCAGGAGATGCTTTAGTTTAAAAAAGTCGTCACATTCAAAACCTTACAAGATTTAATAATAGAGATCTCTATGAAACAAAAATGTTCAGACTTTACAGATTTATTGCTGTCGCAAATAAATGAAGTTAAAATTACTTGTGAGAAAAGTTCAGGTTCTTCAAATATTACATTCGATTTTTCAAAAAGTTTTGATCTTATACTTACTTTTTGCATTGTTAATTATATAAATGAAGACTTTTACTTAAAATAACTATTGTCTAAATTATAATAAAATCTAATGACATATTTCTATATTCAAATAGAAACTATAAAAAGACCTTTGTAACGATTTGTTTGAGTCAGGATGTAATAAAAATAGAAATTATTCAAACAATTATAGTATGTATGTGACCAGCAATTAATTCTCAAGTGTGTTTTTGAAACTACTTTTAATACAGGCGAGAATATATATATATATATATATATATATATATATATATATATATATATATATATATATATATATATATATATATATAAGGCTTACAGTTTATAATTAAACTGGTGTGCCTTATTAAAAAAAAAAAAACTGTCGGTATACATTTTTGGAAGTCGCTGGAAGATGGGCAGCACAATAACTTCAACGAAATTATTCGGTTTTACAGTTTTAGTATAAATACGACCAGCAATTTTCATGTGCGGTTTTGAAAGTACTTACAATGTAGGAAAAAACATATATAAAGCTCACAGTATAGTATTAAACTAGTGTGCCTAGTTCAAAACACATTTTTTGAGGGAATAGTCGCTGGAAGCCAGACAGTTGATCAATAACTTTTTACGAATACTGAACAGAAAGGTCATTTTTTGTATCCATATTTTAGCGCGAATGCCAATAGGAATGTCGCTTAGAAGAATCTAAAACTCTTCTATATAAAACTCCATATAAAGGATTTTCAAAAATTACAGACCAATTATTAAGTGGCCCAGTGATTTAAATTTAATAACGCAATGTCGATATTTGATATTTATTTATTTATCCTAAGTGAATATAATATAACTTTTTCGAGACTTACAAATAATTCTACAGGTACGTTTTAATGCCAATAATTTCTAGTAATATTAACGATTTTTAAAATTTTGATCTGAATAATTCTTTATAAAGTTAAAAATGATGAGGATAAAATCAATAAAATTTTAAAAATCGTAATATTATTGACTAGATAATTGTAGTGGCAATTAATCTAATCCAGTTTGGATTTAAAATCTGTTCAATTGCAAAATTAATAAACTACATACTTTAAATTCATTGAAAATATTTCACCTCATAAAATATTAATCAAAATCCACAATCATATAAACGTTTAGTTTTCTTATACATGACAAATTCTTAAGAAGTCAATTGTAATTAACGAAACGATGAACTTTAAAGATATAAATAGATTGGTTCTTATAATCTTACAGATTACACATTTTCAACTTATATATTACTAACTTTCTACCTACATTACTTAATAAACTGGGGATTTGTATGAAAATACAGTCATCACAATTAACTTACTCAATACCTGTCAGAGTGATTAAAAATTTCGATCGTGATTCGCGCATGTTCGCCTTATATTCGATAATTGATGTTACTGCGAGGCAGTAAATTAAATTAACAATTATAGACTTATTTATTAACTGAAATAAAAAAAAAGCTCGGAGTTTAGCAACAGCAATGGCGCAATAAATGGCATTGTTGTTGGTATTTTTAACCGGTTAATGGGTGTAATAGGTTAAGCGCCTTCAGCCAGCCGATCATTGTATTAAATCGAGGAAATTGCGAGATGGAAATCTATTATTAATCTAATGGAATTGGAATTATTGCTATTATTTGGTCTATCTGGAAATTAAGTAATGGTTTCGTTGTGTAATTGAGATGATTTTTTCTTTCGGTTTCTGCGCTGCGTGGAACGGAGCGCTTTCAGTAAATCATCCACAGGGTAAACTGGGTAATAAATTATTCGGTAATAACAACGTGTGTTTTCGAATATTTTAATATTACGTTATTAATAGGACTGTTTACTATGCAAGTGAATGTACTGTTAATAACACAAAAAGGCCTACAGAAGACAAGGCGGGCGCGGCCAAATTTATCTGGAACGGTAACCGTGGAAGACCGTTTAATGGATTCAAATTAAATTTTGATTATATTTTTTTTGATGTAATGTATAAATCAGTTGAAGAGTGAATAATTGATCGTAAAGAATAACTTCTTTTAAATGTGAAATAGTCGAGAGAGAGAAAGAAGGCCGAAGAGATATTAATCTTATTTATATTGGTTGAAAGCAGGAAATACGAGGGATAGTAAGAAAGTAGTGTGGAGCGCTGGCTGTTAATATGTTCAGTTATTTTTCAGCTGATGTTTAGTTTCTGTCTTTAATATGTAAATATATATCTGACATGCTGACATAAACGGTCAAAATATTCTCTCTGATAAAGGTGATGAAAGAATTAATAAGTAAATATTAATCAATGATTCTAGATGTCGAGGAGGACAATTCCTGCCTTAACATCACAGTTAATGATTTAATATTTAGTTGTGAACTTAGCCCGTGCTTCTGTCGGACAAAATTGTATGCATTGTTTTTAAATAATTTATTTTTATGTGTATTATTTAAGACAGAAGGCAAAACATGCGTCTCATTTATTGACTTCCTGATGGCAATTTATTACAAGCTTGGTGGTTGTATATGAAACGATTTTCTGATCGTAATATTCCTGATAGAAAAATGTTCATCAACTTCTTTATGAAACAAAGTGAACGACCAACCAGGAAAGCCAGTGATACTAAGAATGGCAGAAGTGGAAGAGAATGTGCTGGATATGATTCCTCTATCATATCCAGGTGCTTCTAGTAAAGCAATTCCAAATACTTTGAATGTGACTAATTCTAAGTAATAATATTTTTACTTCTGAAATAGGTAAATAACCCAATGGTCTAAAATATAGATGTATAATTAAAGTAATTGAAATTTTCTTAGGGATAGATAGACAATTAAATCAATGTTTGACCTTCATCAGTTTGATACATCCTCTAATAAAATTTACAGTAGAATCAGAAAAATGTATTTTATATAAAATTTCAAGAAACCGTCCAATCAATCCATTAATAAATTCATCAAGAAGTACTTTAAATTCATTCTTAAGAAATCCTTTAAGAAATATTAAAGAAGTAGAAGAAGGTATAAGAACATCAAAAATATTTTAATTTAGCCATTTAAGAATTAAGAAGTAGTTTATAAATCCTCTCAAGAAACCTTTTGGAAATTTCTTTAGGATATCGTTGAGGAAATTCTTTAAAACATGCTTTGAACATTAGTTTAAGAAATTCATTAAATAGCAACCCTTATGAAACATCGATGAAATTCTTCATCAAAAAATTCCTAAAGAGATCCTTAAGGATTTTTTTTAAAACAACTTTGAAGCAATCCTTTAAAAAATCCTTTAAAGAATTTAAAATATCTCTTAAAAGGTTTAATCAATGTTTGTACTTTATCGACTCCATGTGTCCTCTAATAAAATTAGAGAATGAGAAAAATATTTATTTTGTTATTGTAAGGAAATCCTTTAAGAAATTTTTATTTGCACAAATAAAATTTATCTATCATGCATTACACAATTAAAAAAATCTTTAAATATTCATTTGAAAAATCTATTAAAAAATGAATTAGGATATCCTTTTAAAAAGTTCTTTACAAAATTCTTTAGAAATGTATTGAGGAAATTTTCTAAGAAATCTTTAAGGAAATTCATTGGAATTATTTTTTAAAGAAATCCTTTCAGGAGTCTTTTGAAAAATTCTTTAAAAACTACTTTAAAAAATCCTTTAAGCAAACCTTATAAGAAACTGGTCTAAAAATCCTTCAGAATTCTTTAAAGATATCGTGGAGGCAATGTTTAAGATAAAGCGATTCTTAAAGATTGCCTTTAAAAATCCTTTAGGAAATTCTTTAAGAAATCTTTTATACAATCCTTTATGAATAAATTCTTAAAGACATACTTTAAACAATCTTTAAAAATATCTGTTAACAAATCCTAAAAATTCATTTAGAAAAGCCTTTAAAAAAATACTTTAAGAAATATTCCAAAGAATCGTTTAGTAGATCGTAGAGGAAATGCTGTAAGTATTCTTTTAAGCAAAATAAATATTTTCTACAATCTTTAAGAAATTTTTAATGAAATTCTAAAGAATATCCTCTAACACATTTTGACTCGGAGCACAGATTCTTTAAGAAACCTTCTAAATTAAGTAAGCAAAATAAGAAGGGCTTGATGTATTTACATTAGGTTAAAAGTTCATTAGGCTGTTTTGATCAAACGGTTTCTCCAAATTATTTTACTATTAATAATAATATCACTTCTTTCTGGAACTTTTCTAATTACTATTTGTGGAGGATTTCATAATTGAGATCAACCTGATCAAGATGTCTATTCTAGAAATCAATTCATTTTCTATACCAGCTATTATTAGTTGATGTTAAAATTATGTTTTGAATATGTCAATCATACATTTTTGATTTAGTTCTCCTATTACAAATTGTCATGCTGTTATTCAATCATTAAAGTTTTGGTATTATGACGTTAGGTTGAATAATTTTTGTAGTAGCAGATGTAGCTAAGAAATTTTATCGTATATCTATTTATAAAACCAGCATCGATGTAGTCTAAAAAGAGAATTTATTTTTACTATTTCTTCCCGAATCGCCTATATTTTCTATGAACAAGATTTACTTCTAATTTAACTTTTTCGTTTCGGCGCTAATCTCTTTTACAAAACGTTAATCATTAATGACTGATGTACTATTTTATAATTTATTTTATCTAGGATTACTAATCTGCATTACTAAACTTTTTAACACACTTCCTTCCACACTTATATCTGATATGAAATTTGTGTTAAATGAACTACATTTGCTTCAGATTCTGACAGATTTTCATCTGCAAGACTTATTTTTTATGTTACTATTTTTATTTTTCTGCCACCTCCCAAAATTCCGATATTAGTCCAAATCGTTTAGCTATGAAAATAAGTTTATTTTCCATCATGTGAATAATATAAGCTATTATACTATAATTACTGTTGCTATACTATACTATTTCGTCAATTTAAAACTTTCTTTGAATTATTAAATTTTGGAGGCGTTTACATTTTAAAATAAAGAAAACACTTAACTTATTTATCTTATTTATACCACTTATATTTTTATTTCTCGTGACTAGTTAGACAAGGTAATGAGTATAAAAAAGTGTTTTCTTTATTCAAAAATTTCTTTAACCTTTTCTAATTGTTTTTTCCTAGAATTTTAGAATTACCTTGTTTGTTCTATAATATCAAAAATTTCCAGGAACATTCCTTTATTTGAGAATTTGTAGGAATTATCACCAAAGATACTTTTAAGCATTTTTATAGACTTCAAACAAACAGTTATTTTGTTTTAGTTCATCGGAAGTTAAAGGAATAATTTCTACAGATTTGCCGGAAAATCCAAGCAAATCCAATTTTACAATTTTTGAGATTTCTGCACCATTTTTGCTTTAAATCTTCAGATTTTTTTAAATTTCTCTACTAAATGTCGAAAATATGTTTCTAGGTTTCAAGAATTTTCCTATAGAATCGCTTTTTTTGAACTTTTATCAATTTGTTACAATTTCTATTTCTTTTTGAGAATGGTCTACAATTTATTATTGCATTTTGTTATAATCTTTTTTCTCCATATTCTACCATCGTTTCAAGATTTCTGGAAACATCTTTTCAAAAATTGTAGCAATTTACAGCTTTCTTGCTTTATATCGGAATTTTCCAGTAATTATCCTCAAAGATTTATTTTAAATTTTTTTGCAAAAAACTTCAAAATAATCCATTATTTCTGTTTTAGAGAGAAAAAATATTTATTAAAGATAGTAGTTACATAAAATAATAACAATTTTTGTGATTCTTCTTCTTTTTCTTTTTCTTCATTGCTATCGACCGTAAGTCTTTCAGCCTATTTATGTTTTATTTCATCGGTGTTTTTTTTCTACAGTTTTTTATTCTTTTCCTATGGCTTTAAAATTCAACTAATTTTTTTCTAAATATCAAGAATTTTTCAGCAATTTCCATTTTTCAATTTTTTTCTGGCTTTTCAGCAATATCTCTCACAATTTTTTGAAAATGTTCTGACATTTATTGCTGTACTTTATTGAAATCTTTTTTTCTTTCTAGATTTTTCCATCATTTGATTAGAATTTTTTAAAGATTCTTTATAAGATTTCTGAAAATTTTCTTTTAAAAATTTTACATCTTTTTTTTCTATTATATCGAAATTTTCCAACATTATTGCAAGGTTGTTATGTGACCATAAATAACGTTCAATAACATTTATATTATATTATCAGTGGATGATAACGCTTAACGACTTGGAAAGATAATCAAATCATCTCGACTGACTATAAGCATAATAATTGGTGACTTTGCAGAATCATCGAATGACCTCGAGAAGTTTTGAATGTTCGATGTGTGACTTTAAAGAAACTTAGGTGAGCCTTGGATGGCGATATCAATTTACATTTCTATCATCTCTTTCAAATAGTAAGTACACATAATGTTATCAATTACTTCTTGACATAATTCATGTTGAAAATGTGAAATGATTTACCTAAATTGATTGGTACATCTCCAGACAATCTTAAATGGCCTCGAATGACCTTGAAGGACCATCAAGTGACCTTGAAGAATCATCAAATGGCGTCGAATAACTTTTAATGGTTGTTGTGTGACCTTTCATAGCTTTGCGTGATTGTTGGATCACCTTAAATCTCATTGGTTAACCTGAAGTTTCTATTAATTACCTTAATGGTTTAAAAAAATATATTACCTTATTGACCTTAAAGAATTGTCGAATGACTTTTAAAAGTTCTCGTATGACCTAAATGACGTTCAAAAGCTATTATATCATATTGTCTTTGGATGATTTCATTTAACGCTGACTGAACTTAAAAGATAATCAAATAACCTCAAGCGACTGTACGAATGATAATTGGTGATTCTTGAGGATTATCAAGTGACTTGGACAAGTTTTGTATATTTATTGTGTGACCTTATAGAAACTCAAGTTACTGTTAAATACTTTTGACTGGCCTTAGATGGTCACAACTAACCGTAAATGACGACCCTTTAAAATCTAAAATTAATTTAAGCATTATTAGATTTTTGATATGAATATCATCTCTATCAAATTGTTCATTAAACTAATTCTTGACATAATTTATCTTGAACATTTTATGATTTGCCTAAAGTGATTAGTCACCTTAAATGTTCATAGATAAATTTAAATCATCTTAGGAGATCTTGAAGTATCATTAAATGATTTTGAATGGTTGTTGTATGACGTTTAAGAGCCATGTGTGATTGTTTGGTCTCTTCTTCATAACCTAAAATTTCAATTAAAGGCCTTGATAATAATTTTCCTACAATTTATCTATTATTTTTTTGAAAATTTTGCATCACTAATTGCTTACGGTGATTTAATGAATCGTTAAGAATTAAGAATTATAGATTTCGAGAATTTTCCATCATTTTCTTATTTCATCTTCCAAATTATGAAATATTTGTCTAGGTTTCTAGCAATTACTTTCTATTTCATGGAAGGTTGTACTATTTACCATTGCATTTTATTAAAATGTTTCCTTTTCTTTCTAGATTTTCATTCAATTTTTGAAAGCTTTCTTCAAGAATTTGAGCATTTTTAGCTTTCTTTTCTACCATTTAGGATACTACCAGGAATTATTATTTTTTACAACTTATTATTTTATTTTATTGAAATCTTGAAAGTAATTTTTTTGTATAGATTTTTTACTATGATTCGAAAATTTTATAGCAGTTTTTGCTTTTGTACATCAAACACTTTTGAAATATTTCTTCCAGATGTTGAGAATATTCTTCCTTACTTTAAGAATTTTCCTACGACTTCTCTATTATTTTTTTCAGTACGAGGTGTTGTTTTAATTATTACTAATATTTACCAGCATTTTCTTATTTATTCTACAGATTCTTTTTTCTGGTTTTCAGCAATTACTCTCTCATCATTTATCATTTTTTGAAATTAAAATCTTCCTTTCGTCCTAGATTTTTACTTAATTTGACTAGAATTTTTTGAAGATTCTTCTTCTCTCTTTGAAATATTCTAGACGAATCTCAAACTATATTTTCTAATAAAATTGCAAATAATTTAAATTTTTGAACATATTTTGATCATATTATCGTTCCATTTGATCAATACCAATAATTTCCAAATGATGTAGACTCTATTTGACTAACAAGCCTCTGCCTGATGCCACGGAACGCGAGAGCACCGAGATAGTTCTACATGTGTGGAATTTATGGTGAGACGGTTTTTTGGTGCGTGTAAAATATAAATTATAAGGCTTCGTGTTACTAATTGAACGTGGATGTCAAAAGCCCACGCGCCCGGCCAAGATTTACGAAATCCATGTGTCTCGATCGTTAAGCGGATTTCCAGCCGTATAACTCAAAAACCAGCTCCCAATAAATTTCATCAAAATATGACAACGCTGATGTTTCAATATCTTCCGATGCGGACGGGGCGATTACTTTTTTTGTGAAATTAATTATTGCCGATTTGTAGGCGACGAGCGTATCCCTAATTTGGCCATCTTCGACGCACGTGACCGTTTCGGCCCGACTCAAAAAACCGTGTTTAGTTTAATGATGACATTTATTTGGTTAGATATGCGTTCATTTATAAATGGTTATTTATGTCTACACGTATGAAAAATAATATTTTTAATTTTGAGTTATTGCAACATTCCAACTGAAGAATAGAATTTTTAAATATTTAGGTGTAGGTTTTTCATATAAATAAATTTATACAACTTTATTGGCAAATTTACATATAAATTATTATATTGTAAATAATAACAGTTGGAATTATTTTTTCTATCAGTAGAAGTCTTCCTTTTACTTTGTTACATATATTATTAATGCAAGTGATGATAAAATAAAATGAAGTACAGTTAAATATTTCGTATTTGAAGTATATATTGGGATTTCTAGAAATACTCTAGAGGCATAGGTAGCGAAAATTAATCATTCATATAAATATATAATAATATTGGACCTAAATCAATACCCTGGGGCATGCCTGTTGTAACTTGGCTTATGTCAGCAAAAATAGAAATAAGAGTGCATGTTGGGTATAACTACTTGTTCTTAGAACAACAATGTACGTTATTTCCTTCTACTAATTTTACTCCCCTTTAACCGAGAACAATTAAACATTCTGAGTTTACTCATAGTGTGTATTCCAATTTATATGAATGAATTATAAATGTAATTTTATTTTATAAGTTGAAGTAATTAGCCAGAATAAACAGTTATTTCTTTATAATGATTTCTCCCAATTGGCCCTTCATTTTCTCTAACTAGTAGTTGGTTTAATCAGCAAAGAACTCAATGGGAAGCCCCGTCGCTGATAAATTGATTAACACTTTCCTAACAATCGTACTTATAGAAATATTATCCATTTTAATAATCTTTAAATACTGAATTTCTTCCTTTCCAAACATTATGTCACCCTTGACACTGTATAATACGCTACTTTTTGCCTTGAATATACTCTCTCCACTACCCTGCCAGGCTAAATATCTGATCTTTAGAAGGGGGAACTTCTAAAACCCCCATTAGCCTCTGGTAATAAACCATTACCTTCACCATTTTTGCTAACCAGAGTTTTTCACAACAGTCTTTGGTGACTTTGTACCCAATACCCTTTACTTACATTCTTTTGCAATTGTCCATATTAACGTTACTTTTTTGTGTTTATCTGGGACATCATTTCTAAATCCTCCTTCATGTGGTCCTTTATCACCTTTCTTAACATTAATTTCTTCTTCGATTTTACACAACGATCATTTTTACACTTTAAAATTATTCCACATTTCTCCTTCGACATCTCAGCATACAGTTTTTTTTTCTTGTTTTCCTCTATTGCTCTTTCTAACTCTTCCCTTATTACATTATTCATCACTTATCTTTCACGTTTCTTCTTTTAGTCTATACGGCAGACTACTGCTTTCAAATTATCTAAAATTTCTTCTTCCAAATTGGAAAACACGTGTATTATTCCACACGAACACGTGTCAGCTTACTGATTTATTATTATTGAAATTAAGGAACAAAACAAGTGTTTCATATTATACAAAAACAATCTCACAGCTTAAGTTTTCTTGAAATATGTACTGTAAGTAAGTGGCTACTATCCCATCCCCCAATTATTATAAAATAAGAATTGGTTTTCCAAAAGTATTTGCATAAAATGCAATATTGAAAACTATTATATATTTTTGGATGTAACTAAATATTTATTCACCATATTCGTGTTTATGTTTTATCGATTGGAGGGTGGTTAGAGGCCACCCACCCACCCTACAAATTTCATGAAAACTTAAGCTACAACACCGTTTATGCATTATTTTAATTTTCTGGACACAAAAATGTAAATTTAATTGAACATTTATTTGTATATGTAGGGTGGGTGGGTGGCCTCTGACCTACCCTCCAATCAGTACACATAAACACGGATTTGGGGAAATAAATATTAAATTACACCCAACTAAATTTACAAAAGTTTTTAATATTGTATATAATGCAAATATTTATTGGAAAATCATCGCTTCCACAAGACTTCGAAAACGACCGCCACCTTGTCCGACAAAACAATTCGGATTTACGACCTAAGTCAAAACAGAAGCTTTAACAACAAACAACTTCCACAGCACGTCAGCACGACACTTACTACAAAAAACATCCTGTAACATGGACAAACTAAACTACCTCGCAAAACAACAAGAAACGTTCCTTCAGCAGTTACTGGAATTATTTGCAGTCGCAAAGAAGCAGTCAACAGTAGGGGTCCGTAGCAAAATCGTTGCGAATGCCAACAAAATTTGATTTCAAGTCCTAGCACAGGATGCAAAAAAACTAAAACAATAAACACACCTCAAATTCTGGGTTAGCTTAACCGTATTGATGAAGAATGGGTAACCATTTCAAATTTCAATCATAAACCCTTTGAAACAGAAAAACGAAGCGGAAACACAACTCAAGCCATCTTCCAATGACAGATACAAGTTTTACAACTGCATGGGAAACTCTTAAACGTCGGTACGACAACAAACGGCTCCTCTTTGCTTAACTAGTGGACAAGTGTATGGATCAGCCAATCTGCAAAACCGATTCTCCAGGAAATCTTAAAAGACTCCAAGATACCAACGAAAATCAGTTAGAACCATCTTCAGGATTGGATTTGATTACCAAAACCGGGAATGAAAATGACGTGAAGGAGTGAAGGAGCCCACACAGAAGAAGAAGAATGTGAAGAGATTTACAATCATACAGTAGAATGCAACTACATGTAGAATCAACTACACAAGAACATACAGAATTTACAATATCCACAGAATTATTTAGAAGAAACTAAAATTTTATCAACCCCAAAGGAACACCAATTGTAGTCAACTAAGAACAGAAACTCCATGGTTCAGGAATTAGCGATTCAACAACCTCCACAGAGCCACATCAATTTCAGCACGAACCAGTGCCAACCGAGCAGACGAGCTCATCTCCGTACCGGCGCTCATCACCGCCATTTCTTCGGCTCTATCTTCTCTCGCCAATTCATTCAGTATTTTCACTTATTCCTTATAAACTCCCATGGCAAATAACTCCAAAGTAACCATTTTTGAACCTTTCTCTAATCCATATTTTTTTACTCCTTCTGGTCATATTTAACTCAGTTTACGGTCACTAAAATGTTGGCAATCTTCTGTGCACCTGCTATCTCAGTAAATATAATTAAATCTACTTTTTGCAATAGAGCCCTGCCTTTTATGAATTTTTAAATACTTTTTCCCTTCGTTATCATCCAAGCCACCACAAACGTTATGTAACTATTTTTTTACTATATAATATATTCTGACAAATCCCGTATTTTCATACAGTTTTCTTCCACTCTATTCTACACGTATATTCTCTGATACCGTTTTATACACCTCTTTCAGTAAATTTTTCTTTAACCCAAACAACTTATTTTTATTATTCATCACTCCTTTCTTTATGTCATTCTAAACATTACGTGTTTATCCTCAAATAGTATGTATTCAGAAAACTAAGCTATATTAAAAGCTTTAGGAACTATATCGGTTTTCTATCTATGCCCTTATGTCACTTCTCCATCACTATCTCTTCTAAATGGCTCTTCATTCATTCTAAATAGTAAGTTGGTTTAATCAGCAAAGAGATCAATGGACAGCCCTGCTGCTGATAAATTTATTTATACTTTCGTAACAATCCTCTTTTCTTTTTATAGACTTTTTATACTAACTTTCTTCATTTCCAAACATTTTACCTTTCTCACCTCTGACTCTGCTTTTTGTGCTGCATATACTCTCTCCAGTACCCTTGCCAGACTAAATATTTGATCTTTGGTTCCCTCTTCTAAAACTAGTAGACTAGTGGGGCCTCTGGTAATAAACCATTATCTCCACCTTTTTTTAGTAGTTTTTAGTAGTTTCCCCCACAGTAAATATAAGTAAAGTGTATTGGGCACATAGTTACCATTTGTACCTAATAAACTTTACTTATATTTCCTTATACGTTACTCTCTTTTGTTACTTGGGACATAATGCTTATCTTTATGATCTTAACATTTGATTTTTCTAAATCTTCCTTCATGTAGTCCGATATCACTTTAACATTTTTTTTTTTCGATTTTACACAACGATCTCTTTTATACTTCAATTATTCCATATTTCTCCTCCTACTCTTTTTTTATTACCTCTAATGTCCTTTCTACCTCTTTTTTCATTAAATTATTCAACACTTTTCTTAATGTTCCTTCATTGATGGCAGAGTAAAGCCGTTTCTACTATTTCAAATTATCTAAAAATATTTCACACAAATTGGATGAAGTAAAACACTTCTTTGGTTCCATACACACATGTGTTTTACTTCATACAATTCAAAAATATGGTTCCATCAAAAAAGTTTTGAATGTATTTCTTCTTCTATATTTTAGTCTACAGTTCCTTAATGGAGTTTCCAATATTAATGTATACTAACTTAAATTTGCGTAAAGTGTTGAGATCACCTGAACAAAGGAAAATCAAATAACCAATGTCGACAGAACGACGTGACATACAAAAAAGAGGACATAAACAAGAATTAGAAACAAACAAACCATAACTGATGAGAGTAACAGATATGAACTATACAAAGAAAAAAAAGATAGGGAGCAAATGAAAAAAATGTTGAAAGAAATTTTATACGAAATGAGGAAAACAATCAGGAACTAACAGAGGAAATACAGGAAATAAGAAATGCGGTCAAAAGAGGAGAAATGGGAAAAAGAAAAGAAACAAAAGGGGGAAAGATTAGAAAAACTAGAAGAAAAAATTGAATAAGAAGAGAGAGAAAAGAGAAGAAATAAAATAATTGTTAAAGGATAATTAAAATATAAAATATAAAGAATATATATCGTAGGAACTAGAAGTAGAAGCAAAAATGACCACGACGTACAAAATTAACAAGAGGAGAAAAGAAGAAATGTTGGTAGCGGAAATTAAAACAAAAGACAAAAAAATAAATAATGACAGCAAAGAATACCAAATTGAAGAACACCAAAATATATAATACACATACATAGACTTTGATATGACAACGGAAGAACGAAGAATAGAAACATTGCGGGGAAAGAAGCAAGGGTTGGATACAAAAAACCTATACTAAATCAAAAGGATTACATCTGGAATCACAAAGAAAATTGACTAATAGAGAATGGACAAAGTAGTAAATGGACAGTCGATAAACGCACCTAGCAAAAAACTATTAATGAAACATACGAATAAAAAAACGACGAAATCCAAGCAAATGAACAAGGGCAAAAGAAAAGGAAATACACAAGATAAGATAAATTAGGATAAATCAGAGAATAGCAGCTATAGAACGTGGAAAATAGGAAAATGGAGTGTCAGAGCAATAAATGGAAAAGAAAAGGAATTCGAAAGAGAATTTAAGAGATCCGTTTGGAAGAAAAAAGGCATTCGAATGATTATATTAGACATTGGGCACATAATGATATTTAGTGGGGTAGAAGAAGGAAAAAAAGCAGCAGCAGGAGTCGGATGCATAATTCACAGATCCTTGGAGCAATTGGGAAGCAAAATCAGAACGAATATTGAAAATAGAAATACTAGAGAAGGTAAAAAAACAATAACAAAATGAAATCATAGCATATGGACCTAACAAAAATGAAAAAGGAGAAGAAAAGGATAAATTTGGGAGAGAGTTAGACCTAGTAACCGAAGAAGCAAAAGGAAAAATATATGTCGCTGGAGATTTTAATGCAAGAGTAAGAACTAAAGACAAGGAGTATGAGAAAGCACTAGAAACAACAATGGAAAACGGATGCTAGATTACTGAACAATAAACAACCTGATTATAACGAACACAAGAACATTCACAAATATACAAGAGAAGTGAGTAGAAGTATTGAAAAGTCCATTATCTACTATGTAATCATAGAAGCAAGAAACAGGAAGAAAGTACTAGTTACAAAAGTAGTGAGGGGTCCGGAAATAGAATGCGACCACTACATAGTTAAGCAGTATAAGACAGAAAACGGAAAGGAATCAAACAAGATAAATAACGGGTGGTTTACCAAAGATACATAAGTCCGACAGACCACTCCGACCCATTGTCAGTTCTTTTGATTCACCCACACAAAAATTAGCTAAATTTTTAGCCCGACAGCCGAACGAGCCAAATCTTATGTCAAAAACTCCTCACACTTCCTTTACCTCATCAAACAAATAAAAATATCTAAGACGGACATTCTGGTTAGTTTTGACGTTAAATCCTTCTTTGTCCATGTTCTCATCAACGAAACAATTGAACTTTTAAGTACCAAATATAAACAACCTACCTCAACCATAGAACTCATGAAACACTTCCTCACAAACACATACATCATGTTCAATGGAAAACGCTACAACAAATTGAAGGAGCACCAATGGGATCTCCACTCTCACCTGTGATCGCCAATCTATTTATGGAATCTTTCGAGAACATAACACTAGATTCAGCCCCTTATACTCTATTCCTGCGGCTACGTTATGTTGATTACCTTCGTCAGCTGGCCCCACGGTAAAGACAAGCTCAACAATTTCCTCAAGTACTTAAACAATATCCATCTTAAAATCAAATTCACAATAAAACTAGAATAAAACAACCAATTGCCTTTCCTCGACATACTTATCTATAAAAACTTTGACGGAACCATATATAGAAAAACAACTCATACAAACAGATATCTAAATACCGCCTCTCACCATCATCCTGCCCAAATCCGTTCTGTTGCATAAATTCTCTCCCACCGACTAACAGATAAATCCAATCTAAAAAACGAAGTAGCCACACTCGAGACAGCTTTTGTACAAAACGGTTTCTCTCCAGGTACTGTAACATTCTTGCTAAAATAACAATCTAGCCCCAAAAATACCGACGAGTCCCAAGAATCTCAAATATATTATTTCTTCCGTACATACGAGGTACAACAGACAAAATCTCCAAAATACTAAAGAGACACAATATCAAAACAATTTTTACCAGTTCGCGTAAAATCGGACAATTCCTTAATTCCCCAAAAGACATAATTCCTCTTGAAAATCAAGGAGTATACAAAATTCCCTGTGCCGATTGTAATAAAGTTTATATCGGAAAAACCAACAGACGTATGAATGTACGGCGAGAACACATCAGAGCCGTCAATAAAGATCTACCATCCTCATCTCTAGCCGAACATTCTAAATCCACCGGGCAAAAGATAAAAATCGACCACACGACTTTCATCGCAGCATTAGACCATTTCACGAAGATGATCCGCGAGGCAATTGAAATAGAAAAACACACCGGTAATCTCAATAAACGCGACGTTGCCCAACGATGGGAATCCATTTTATGCAAAATGCATATCTTTCCCCCGATCTACACATTTTAATCCCCACAGGTACCAATACGACTTGGTCGAAACGTTGCAAATCGGTTCTTTTCAGAACCACTAAAACTTGCATATATTTTACTTTGCAGATGATTCTGATAATCATGGTTAACATTAATGATCATACTCCATGCCGCAACATTATTTTACCTTAAGTAAAAAACATTTTTACTCTTTAACGATTACCTAAACCATTATTAATTCTTCAGAGCTTTGAAATGAGTAAATATTATAATTTTGTCTTAAATTTAGAAAAAAGAAAGCTTTTGATACTTTTAAAAGACTAGTCTCGATTTGTTGGTTTGATCTTTTTGTGGATCGATTCTACTCATATTTTTATTAACGTAAACTAATTAAACCTACATGTTCTAGAAACATCAAAATTGATTTTCTTAGAGACGGGTTTAAAGTTTCTATAGATTGAAAGTTCCTTTAAACCCGTCTCTAAGAAAATCAATTTTGATGTTTCTACGAGTAGAACATGTAGGTTTAATTCAATCTTGACTTTTCCTTTAAGATGAAGAATCTCCTCTCTTTGTCCTTTTTCCAATTTTATTTTGTTATAACTTAAAACTTCCTTATATTAACATAAAAATTATTATTTTTGTTAGTATACATCATCCTTCATAATAATAATAATAATAATCTTTATTTTCAAAGTGTCGTTTACATGTTACAGAATGAAAAAGTAGAATTCTGCTAGAGTCATGTTCAAAATATTGCTTTTGGATAAGGGCACGGGCCTCTTATCGGTTTTCCAAGATCTGTCCTATCGTTTCCTCTTGTATTTGAGTAGGCCTTGACCTAGGAGAAGGCAATTCTGGTATCTACATATTCCGTCTCCAATGCCACAACACATTAATTTGCCAGTCTTAATGAGACCTGGGGATGTGTAATGTAGCAAGTTCAGTTATTTTGTGGCCACTAATAAATATCCCTGTGAGTTCCGCTTGGATGATTGTAGAGTTTTCCTCTAAGGGTAATTTTAGTTCCAGATCCAGTTCGGCAAAATATATGCCTGCACCTGTTCCTATCTTGTTTTTTGCCCCATATGTGAACATATGTATTTGTCTTTCGAAAAGGTAGGTCGGCGTAGCACGATCCTGACATTTCCCTAGAAACCCTTAGAAGGATTACCCCCATGTTTATTTCGATCCGCCTTTGGAGACCACAGACCGTTGACATTCAGTCTTAGCGCTGTACTTAGGGCCACCTTGTGTATGTGTAAATTTAGAGAAGGAAGAGAACGTTTCTATTGCTGACGTCCTCATGATATCCCAGCGACTCTCCTACACTGCCAGAACGCTCGCCTTCTGTAGCTTGGTTTGAAGGTGATTACTCTAGTTATGTTTAGGATCCAGGATAATCCCCAAATACTTTACCTGTGAAGCCAGAGTTAGTGCGGTGTTGAATATCCTGAGTAGCTTCACTCTATACGGTTCGATTTACCGCGAGTGTATTTCAATTTTCTAGTATATTGAGGATCCTCTATATTTAATGAACTAATACTCAGTATACCTCCATAGCGGCCTTTAAGCAGAATGGTTATGTTATTTGCGTATCCTTTGGCTTGGGAATATAGATTCATTTAGTTTCCTTAGCAAGTCGTCTATCACAATGTTCCACGGGAGGTGGGGTAGCACTAAGATAGTCACGGGTCACCCTTGCTTTTAGTTTCCTATTAATACTTGGAGCTTCCTTTTGCTTAGCATCTGTTTTATCTACCCACTAAGTACGACTAAAGTGCCGAGCATTAAGAGAGCTTCTTCTATGCTTTTGACAGAGGCTGTGTCAAAAGCTCCTTCTATGTTCATGAATGGACTTAATGCCGACATTTTATTTACAAACCATTCCTCAATAAGGATAATCACACAGTAGAGTGCTGATTCGCTTGAGCTTCCTGGTATGTATGCATGCTGATTTAGGTTAAGAGGATTTGTTTTTAGAGTATGATACTTGATGTACTGATCGAAAGGTTTTCATAATAAACGATGAGCTTCTCTCATCAGTCTAAATGATTTGACATGGCTGTAGACTTCCTTGCCTGGTTTGGATATAAAAACCATCATGGCTTTTTTTCAGTTTTGGGGGAAAAATTTAAAAGCTATGAGCCCTTAACAGAGTCATCAGGTGTTGAAAAATAAGTTTTAGTCCCTATATAAGTCGGGGGTGGGTGTTAAATGTTTGAATGTCCAATGTTACTTTTGGTTTTGTTATAATGTTGGAGGCTATGCATCAATCATCTTTTAAAGGAGTATGAATTTTCTGATGGTCTTCATTCTAGTCCTTCGTGATTTTGCACTGGGGAAAATAAGTGTTTAAGAGTATATCCATTGACTTTACGAGATGGTCAGTATAGCTGCCATTATCCTTTTTCATTATTCTAGGCTGTAGCGTTAGGTCTTTGGAGATAATTTCCTGCTTTGAGTATTGCGCTTTGTTATACGCTTTTCTTGCTTCCATCCTCAATGGGTTGAATAATCATGAGTTGGTGGATTTTCTCATAATCATACTTTATACTGCAATACTTTTTTATCATACTTACATGACTTTTTTATTAAAACTGGTATCATGCCTAGAATTGGTAAAAATCCCTGATTTTCTCTTAAGTATCGCTCAATTATCTTTTCTTTATGTATGCGAATAGTTTTTAAACTGTTTCTAAAGACTAGCCTCAACTTATGAATTGAAACAAACGTATAGATCTCACTAGGCACATTTGATTTAGGAAAGGTCAACGTACACTGGACCATATTGCAAAGCTCACCACTAATATGCAGATTTCACATTTATAATGGACCAGAGGGCACTACTTGATTTTTTAGTAAGAGGACTTAGTAATTCTTTGTTCTTAAGTATATCTACGGACTATCCCATCAGATAATTAAAATAATTTGATAACTGGGCAGAAGATTGACCTGCCTCTTAATTTCCTACTTCTATAATCTTTGATTTTTATTTTCCCTATATAGTATATATAGGGGAAGTATTGTTTTCGTGCGTGAAAATGTCTGTGGGCGCTGTATCTCAAAAACGAATGATCCGATTGAGATGAAACTTTAAACTTAAGGTTTTATCGTTAAAAACTGGAACTGAAAAGCTTTTGGTGAATATTCGAAAACCGGAAGTGGATGTTTACTCGAGGCCGTTTTTTGTTTTTATGTGATATTTTTCTAAATATGAAAAATTTTAAAAAACGGTTCAAACAAAAGTTAAAGGGATTTAAAAACTGAATAAATTTTATTCGAATATATTTTTCATAAAATTCTTAACTTACGAGAAAAAAAATAAAAATTGAAAATTTTGAGATTTTTTGCCAATTGCTATTAAACTATTGGAGCTACATGAAATTTATATAACAAATAATTATAGATAATTTAAAATTAAACAAATTACTAAGAATAGCCTTTTTGCGTAAACCTCATAGTTTTCGAGAAAAATATAGGGAAAGTACTATGATGGCCACATCACCATTGTTTTTTTACATTGAGGTTTCTAGAATTTTTCAAAAGATTTCATTTTAGATTTATAAAACTTTTTTGAGAATCCTAGAAGTGTACAGTAATTTCTTTTTCTTATCCAATAAATAAATAGATATTTCTAGAATTTTTAGCAGAGATTTAATTCGAGAGTTCTAGATTTTTCAGAAAGTTCTTTAAAGATTTTGTTTAACTTTACAATTTATTAGGATTTTTTTCTCTCTTAATTTCTAAATCTTACTTAGAGGCTTCTGAAAGTTTCAGGAATTTCTTCTTTATATTTTCAGTTTTTTGCATATTCCTTTCCAAAGAATTTTGATCGAGGATTCTAGAAGTTTTCCTTGTAGATTTCTAGAACTTTTTTGGAGGATTCTAAAAGTGTACAGTAATTTCTTCCTCATATTTCCAGAATTTTAAGCAAAGGTGTTATTCGGGAGTTTTTTTAGAAAGTTCGTTTCAATATTTATAGAATTTTCTTTGAGGCTGTTTCCAGTAATTTCTCTTCCAGATTTTAATATTGTCTTATAAATTGCAAAGATTTCCTTCAGGGCTCAAAAATGAAAAAACAATCTTTTCCAGAACTTTTATTTTCGAGAATTCAGAAATTTCCAGTAACTTTTGTTCAGATTTGGAGGCTATAGAAAATCTGTTCCTAGAAATCTAGACTCTTTTCAGTCATTTCTCCAGATATCAAGATTGTTTTTTTTCAAGCTGTCTTTTAAATTGCGAAGTTTTTAGAATTAAAAAAAATCTAGTAATGTAGATTTTTGTAGAATTCAGAAAATTTCCAGTAAATTGCGAAGATTTATATGAAGGCTTTTTGAAAATTGGTTTTTAAAAATCTAGACTTTTTTGAGAGTTCAGGAAATTTCTAGTAATTTCTTTTACACATTTCAAGATTTTTTCAACTTGTCTTCTAAATCGCAAAGATTTTCTTTCAGAATTTTCTTCTAGAAATCTAAATTATTTTCTCGAGGGTTCAGGAAATTACTAGCAATTTATTCTCTAGTGTTCATGAGTTTTTTTGAAGTCATCTTTTAAATTGCAAAGATTTTCTATGAGGCATTAGGATTTTCTAGAATATTTTTTCTAAAAGTTTAGAGTTTAGAAAATGGCCAATAACTTCTTCCCAAAAAAAATGTTGTTTTCAACTTTTCTTATAAATTGTGAAGATTTTTTTTTAGGGTATAAATGTTTTTTAATTCGTCTTCTTTTCGAGAAATCAGGTAAATTTCAGCAATTACTTCTCTAAAATTCAACATTTTCTTTCAACTAGAGGCTATTAACTTATTTAGAAAGTTCTAAATAGCGGAATTTTTCTTGGAGGGTCTAGATTTTTTTAGAAAATTTTCCCCTAGAAATCTTTTCTTATTTTCGAGAAAGTTTGAAAGAATTTTCTGTAATTTCTTTTCCGATTTCAAGATATTTTTTTCTAAATTTCATTTAGAAATCTAGACTTTTTTCCAAGGGTTCAGGAAATTTCCAGAAATTTCTCCTCCACATTTCAAGGTTATCTTCTTATTTTCTAAATAATAAAGATTTTCTTGGAGGCTCTAGAACCTTTTAGAAAATTTGTTTGTAGAAATTTTTCTGGAGGGTTCAGGAAATTTTCAGTAATTTCTCTTCTTTTGGGGCCGTAGATTTTTAGAATTTTTTTTTCTAAAATCTAGACTCACTTTTTCAAGAATTGAAGAAATTAACACTAATTTCTTCTATAGTTTCAAGATTTTTTAATTCAACCCGCTTTCTAAATTGTGAAGATTTTATTGGAAGCTCTAAAATTTAAAAAAAAATGTTTAGAAATATAGACTTTTTTCAAAAATTTACAAAATTTCTAATAAGTCTTTCTTTCACTGAATTTAAATTGAAATTCAATGTTTTAACCACAAATTATTGTAAGTAAGTATGGATTACCACGTAGTAACTGTCGCAACCATTCTCTTTATCAAAAATTTTTACTTTGTTAATTTTCTTAATATGTATATGTAGGATGGGTGGGTGGCCTTTAACCCTCCCTTCAATCAGTAAAACATAAGCGAGGGTTTTAATTAAAAGTTTTAAAACGTAAATAAACAATAGTATTGCAGAATGTAATAGATTTCTTCAAATAAATTTTGAAATTTAAGAAATTTTGATAAATAAGACATAACTTTTCAAACAAAAGTTAAAGAGAATGTTTTTTTTTTTCTTATTGCTAATAAAATATAGGAACTATATGAAATTTATATAACAAGTAAATATAAAGAATTCAAAATTGAGCAAATAATTAAGAATAACCTCATAGTTTTCGAGAAAAATATAGGAGTATTATGATGGCCACATTACCATTTTATGATGTATTGGCTTTCTAAAATATCACTTATTTTACAGATTACTGATTATTTGTGAAATGAGGAATTTTTTTATAATTTTTAGAACTCAGACAATAAATACTTGACGGCAAAAAATGATAATAAATGATAATCATAAAAAATCTAGGGCCAAAAACAGAAAAAGTTGTAGATCTTTTTACATTTTCTATATTTTATACTTAAGTATACAAAGAATGTAGTTTTTTATTATTCTAGATTAAACAATAAACTCTTTGAGATGTCAAAACAGGTCTATAAAAATGGTTTATTAATTTCTTCACTAATATTCCCAATTTTTAATAACACAACAATATTTTTGCCTCCAAATATAAAGTCAAATTTAATTTCAATTTTGATTCTACTCCTTTATAAAAGTCTGATCTTAAAGGTCGACATGTAAAATCCTTGAATATTTTTAAACTTAGTTATCTATTTGTTGGGGGTCAGGACCTATAACTACTCTTACCTTCTACAATTCGATAACAGGTTGAGTATGATTTGATTGTTATTATCCCAATTTTTAAACAACTCTTACAAATCTGGACCGGATCCAAAACTGACAGTCTATGTGTAATAGTTGAAGTCACGGGAACTTCTTCTAAACCACTGGAGATCTAACACTGCGTACATTCATTATATTTACTAGAAGTTTTATGTTTTGAAAATGTTTGGCCTTCAGTAAATCTCCAATCCAATCTTTCAACAAATTACAACAAACTCTTGCAGAAATAAACTAACTACACTTCCCTTAAAGGTTTTCTTGGTATTATCTACATTATATGTTATATAAGTTTGATATAAGTTAAATAGATTCCTTAGGGATTATTAGTTAAATTTATTTTGAAACACAGTGATCTGATTACAATTGTAGTAAGTTGGTACTTGAAAACAAATCATTTTGGCCAAATACACAATTAGAATTTTATGCATAATTTGTTAAATAGAACCTTTAAAGATTAGAAATATATTTTATTAATGTTTAGGATTAGAACCTTTTTCTGTATTTATTTAGAATTTTCTAACATATTTATTTAAGTAATAATAATAAGTTACGCGGCGTTGTTGATAAGAAATTTTCTGAATCCAAACCTGTCTCGGAAGGTGAGCGTGCAAGACGGTAGGTACGGGGCTTGGTAGCTCGGGCGGGGTCAACATCGTGTGCCCCCAGGTGCATTCCCTCGCGCTAATTATAACTTATGATTTGGTTTATTGCTCCGGATTAGATATTCGATCATCGTCCATCGTCCGAGGAGCGTCCAGCGTCCACCATTGTTCCAATCGCGATCGCTCTTCCTTTCCTGTTTACCAAACTGCGGCGCGCGGGAAACGGCCGCGACCAAATTAATCGAGAGGTCAACGATGAGGCCGCCGGAACCACCTCCGCCATTAAAGAAGTGGATCTAGGTGATGCCTTTTTTACCTCCGAACAGATGCCCGCTCGCTCTCGAAAGCGCCCATTATAATAGGGACTTAATTGAAGGTGTAATGCCGATGGTAAATGATTCAGCTCATTCGGTAACGCGAGTTGATTCACGAAAATTAATTAAATCTTCTATATTCTTTGTATATTTATATTTACAATACTAGATTACCTTTCAAAAATTATTCAAAATATATTTAAAGCAAAATCGTTAGGATTGTAAGAAAAATAGTTAAATCGAAGTATTTATATAAATACTTCCAATTAACATAACTTAAAAGAATTTAACTATTTGTTAGTACTTGGAGGTCCAGAATATGCGTGAGCGGAACATAGAGAGACGCCAGCGTGACATTCCATTATCATCAATATCCAATAGGGACTTCATTTACCTTAAGCAGAAAGTCAATTGCGCACTTGGAATTGATTTTTCAGTAACTTAGAATGCAAATCGCCGGCCGTAAACACATTTCGCTACAGTAACCTTTGTGCGCATGCAAATGGGCGAATTTCGAATTCCATCCTTGTTCGCCTGTCGTCCAATTCCCGGTCCGAAAGCCAGCACGTGACCAATAATTATACCGGTGCATTGTTTCCAATTGCAATAATAGAGATTAAGTGAGAATTACACGGACATTGTTTTAGGTAAGGAATAACGGATGGCGAAGATAAGAGTGCGCTCTTGTATGGGTAATAAGGCCCACGCTGCATAAAACTCTAGATAAGAACTATTATAGAACCATTCATATGAAAATGCGCAGTAAATTGCGCCACGGACCATTGCTCGAACAGGTACTTACCTTATTTCATGTTGAATTGTGTTCGCGATTATTTTCAGCGTCTTAATTTTACTTGAGTCTATATTTTAGCTGATTGTATACAATGTACATAATATGTACACTACTTATTGGTAAAAAAATGTAGTCGATTTAGATTTTGCAGAGGTATTTTTCTACTAGGTGCGTTTTGAATCGGCCAGAAGCATTAACAATTATAATGAGTATAATGCTGCAGTGGAGCAGGCTCAGTAATAAGATATTTTCGTGTAATGCATGGATATTCAAATTGAGTTGATGCGCACGTCAAAATAGAGGCAGTTTAACGGCAGGTATGCGCTTTAATTTAACGCTAACAAATGGTATCAAGCGATCATGTCTTTTGTGTTTTGACATATTGGACAGCACGTTTATCTGATTTATCGTCCATCATAAAAGTCTACATTATTCATTAGATCGGCCAGATTATTTATTACAAATTGAGTGTTTGATTAATGTTCGCTCGGTGCACTCCATTATCACTTCCTATTTATATTTTATCTCTACATTTTCATAAATACTGCTGTTTTTTTCTCTTCTTCTTTTCGATGCATAAATAACTCGAATGTTTTAACGGCCTTAAAATAAGCGTTCAATTTATTAAATCTAATCGCTGATAATCTAAATGAATGTGAAAAGAATGTCCGTTATAGTAAAAGTTTTTAAGATATTTTGATAAGCTTAAGTAAAAGTTAATTAATTGTATATTAATGAAGATAATACTGTTGTCATTTGGACTCCTACCTAGAAGAGGAAGAAAAATAAACACAAGAAAAGAACATTACACTTTTTAGAGGGTTGATTTTGTTTATTGCGTTTAAAGATTGACTTCTGATGAATGAGAGAGTATTTAACTCATTGATAATGGAGGCTTTTACTTCGTTATACATATTTAATCACAAATTAAATTCAAAACAAAGTGAAAATTGTGTTTAATTTAAGAGTGTAATTGTTGAGTCGATCGATAGAAATACAATTGTTTCTGTAATTGTAAAAAAATATAGAATTTCGACGGATAATTTTGAATTGGCTATTGTAAGAATTTTGTAATTGTCGGTTTTTGTGATTCTTCATTATGAAGGTACATGTGTGTCTTGCTAAATCGGAATGTATGAACCATTTTCGGTGGGTAAAGCGAGCAATTGCAGGGCCAAGTGTTTTCAACCAACTCGTAAGATCGTCGATAAAATTTAAGGACGAAGAAACGATTTCAGAAGAGGAATTCGGGAATAAAAAAAGTAAACGCAATATCTTACCATCGACATACTCTGCAGTCGTAGTCTAAAGATAATTTTTTAAGAGAGTTCTAATTCCTAATTAAATTAAGGAAGTTGGAAGTTGAGTTTAGAGCCTTGGTCATTCGGATTGAGTCTTTAATTTTTCGAATTATGCAAATGGCAGACTGTTGTGGATTCGTAAGTTTTGGTGAAAATACTGCAGAATTGTTTTTAAACACTGGACTGGAACAGCCAGCAATATAGAATCCGCAGTAATTTCGACGAGTAGTTGAGCTTCTGGCCAATGTGTAAATCGAGAGCTACAAACAAAAATTTATCTGTAAATTTAGCGAACGAAATGCCGTATGTCATTTGATTTACTGGTACTTTAAAACTAAATTTGACACATTGAGTTTTTACTCAATTTTATCGTTCATCGGTGGCTACAAGTAGCGAGAATTTATGAGGCGTTTCTTTGTCGAACGCCAGGATCTGTCGGTTCATGAAAAACTGAAAAATGTTAAGTCGCAAGGCTAGAAGAATGTAGGACCGTTTTTGAGCAAGTGATGCGTCCATGGAAATGGCTGTGTTAGAGCCTGAAGAAGTGAACAATTCCAGTTAGAGTCTAATACCCATTGTACCATTGTTTAAAAAGAATTTAAATTCTGTAAATTTTCTAGGTTGGGTATATCCAAGTAATTACTTTCAGGATCACTTTGTTTTACCACTTTTTATTTAACAAATTACACGTGACTATAGTTTCGACTATCAACTAGTCATTATCAAACATAATCAACGTGTAATTTGTTAAATAAAAAGTGGTAAAACAAAGTGATTATGTTTTCTTTCTTTAGTATATTCAAGATGTACCACAAAGTAAACGCCTCCACAATTAAACATTTAATTACTTTCAACTCGCGATAAAGTATCTGCCACACTAATGTCCTCTTAAGTAACAAACGAAATATCAGTAGTGAATTGCATGTGAGGTTTTTGTCCTTTCATTCTGAGAAGATCAAATTTATAGCAGCCATTAAAGGTATATGATCTGTTAATATTAAAAATTTGCTTTTTAATGTAATATTTAAACTTTTTAATTGCAGTTATATCGCCAAAAACAACTCCAAGTGCCGATATAGGGTCAGACTATAATCCCGTAACTATAAAAATCAGGCTCAAAATTAAACTGGTAAAAAGAAGATCAGAAAACAAACAAATCGACACTAGTAAACTACGGAATCAAACGAAAAACAACTTGTGGTAGAGGAAATTGACAAAGAATTGACGAGAAGGAATAAATTCTCCAAAATACTGAAATAGACAACGAATGGTTTTTGATGAATTCAGATATAACTAAAATTTAAAAGGAATTTCTACGACCAACAAGACACAAAAAGAAACGATGGATGACAGAAATGGATAAAAGACGACAGTTCAAAGGAAGAGATGATCATAAGTCCAAAGAAATAGACAAACAAATAAAGATTACAATTTAACAAGCAAAGGAAAAATGGTTTAAAGACCAATGTGAGGAAATAGAAGGGTATCACAGAAAATATGACTGTTTCAATAAAAGTTATACTAGTATAAAAAGAAAATCAGGTATATTCAAAGATGCAAATGGGAACCAGAACTTGAGGTAGAAGAATTTTTGGAAATACTAAGAGAAGAAATAAATAACAGCAAAAAGAGCGGTAGGCGCAGAGCAGTTGAAACTTTTAAATGTATAAATAACCATACCTTAGATATACTGTTAGATTTATTGATATGTAGATGTCGCAATAACATGTAAACTTATATGCAACCCTGTATACACGCACGCATGTACGTGACCATCCTACAAATAAAACGCACTTCTCTTTCCGGCAGTCAAGGTGTACAAAAGGGTTGCGATACTTATTAGTTTAGTGTGCGATGACATGTAAGGGATTTGTGATTCCTGGATAAGCCCAACGGTAAGACTTACGTGGAGTTGTGTCAGTTATTACGTGATCATTACACGCCACCCAAAAATACATTCAGGGAGCGCATTCAATTTTACAAAGAACAGAAAATGAGTAGTAGGCAGAGTGGTTTGCACGATTGAAACGTTTGTCAATCAACTGTGAGTTTACTGGCATATAATTAATATTAAAAGAAAAATTCGTCAGGGGTGTGTTGCCAGGACCTGTTTGCGAAAAAATCGTTGAAAGAAAGGAGCCCAACCGAGGATTTCAAGACGATTGTGGAAACAGCAATTGCCAAAGAAACTGCGATTAAAGAAGCGTTAGCGAGCAACAAAAGAGTTTATGCCATCAATGGTAGTCAGAAGTTTGCAAACCAGCGATTTCAATCACATGGGGAGAAGCAAAGCCACCAAACCGGACACAAAGTGGAGCCACAGTCAGTCAAGCGAAACAAGCAGAAGACCAGCAAATGCAAAACGTGCGGAAAGAAGCATGGAAGAGTTTGCAAGTATATCAGCTACAAATGCAACAAATGTAACAGGAGTATGTATGCAAGGTACGGCCAAACCAAGTCTTATGTTTAAATGATAACGAAGACAACAATGTAGTGATAAATAACATAAATATCCCGAATACATGTAAGCCAATAACTGTAGATGTAACTATATTCCAAAATAAATATAATATATTGTTAGATTTAGGATCTCCAATTAGTGCCTTAATAGTTATTTAAGGTACAAGTGTAAAAAGTGATGCTTTATTGCACGAACTGGCGTTTAAAAACACGAGCGAGGAACGAGCGAGTTTTTTAAAGCCAGGAGTGCAATAAAGAAACTTTTTACACGTGTGCCTTACAAAATTTTATCTTCGATCGTAAAGGATTTCAAAGAATATATTCTTATGAGTAATATTTTAATGTCATTTCAATAATTCAATTAATGAAAACATATTTTACCCGCAGTGCACTAATGAAAGCGTTACTTAGCAACCAGTAAACAAGTTGCACAAATGTCGGCCGCCATTCTTATTTATGGAAAAAATTTTCGCTTTATTGCAAACGCTTCGACTTGCATTAAATGAAATCTTCAGAGTTCTTAAATCTGCCATTTGGTTTGTATTATATATTTTATTTATAGTTTATTAGTTATTTGTATCAATTAATAAAAAAATAAGTTTTTCGTCGAAATATATTCATCTGTCAAATTTGACATTTCTGTGCACTAAAAACAGTTTGACATTACCGTGCAATAAAAACGTAAAAAAGCACTTGTGCTATAAAAAGCCACTTTTACAATGAAAAATGATGCAAAAAGCGTCTACTTTCTGTACGATCGTAGATAAATTAATTTAAAGATGTACCTTTGGAACAAACAAATGTCATATTCCATGGATATCAGGTGCAAGCCATTGTTCCATTAGGTTTCATTGAAGTACCTGTAACGTTAAAAAATATAGAAGGTAGAATTAAATTTAAAATAATTAATCGAGGGGAAACTAATATTGTAGGGCGAGATTTTATGACCATGTTTAACATTCATGTACAAGTTTTAGAAATAAAAACTATGGAAGTGTTTGATTATGTTAATAGAGCAATATATCTGCTGAATTTCCAGAAGTAGTGGGAAAATTTAAGCACAGTCATATAACATTTATTCTGAAAGCTGATGCCATCCCTTACCACAGTAGACCACTGCCTGTACCTTTCACACTGAAGAGCAAAATTGAGGATGAACTCAATCGCCTCGAACAAAGTGGAATCATCACTCCTGTAACATCATCTCAATGGTCCACGCAGATTGTACCAGTCATGCGAAAAAACGGCACAGTAAGAATATGCGGTAATTATGTTAAATTAAATAAACAATTAGAAGACGTATACTACCCATTACCACGTATAGATGAAATATATGGCAGTCTTGCGGGAAATGTTAAATTTTCTAAAGTCGATCTCCATACCTATAGTTTGAATTGTCTAAAAAATCAAAAGAACTTGTACCTATTTCGACACACAAGGGCCTTTTCAAAGTAAACAGAATGCCTTTCGGTGTTAAATGTAGATGTTTTTATTTTCAAAAACACATTAAACAGTTATTTCAAGGTGTAGATAATGTGTTCGATTTTCAAGACGACATATTAATAGGATATAAAGAAGGTGAAAATCATCTTATGGTGATCAGAGGAGTTTTTAATAGATTAAAGACAGCGGGACTCAAAGTAAATATAGATAAATGTAGTTTTTTGCAAGAAGAAGTTAAATATTTAAGACTTATTCTTAAAAAGGATGGCCTAGCAAAAGATCCACAAAAGACCCAAGCCATAAAGGATATTCCATATCCTACTAACATAACCCAATTGAGATATTTCATTGGTATGGTTAATTATTATAGTAGGTTCATTCCCAATACAACAGAATTGCTAACACCTATGTACAAATTGTTAAAACAGGGACAACAGTTCAACTTCGATGAAAATTTAAGCAATCATTCAATAAAATGAAAAAGGCTATATTGTCAGACCAAGTGTTGACATATTTTGATCCGAAATTGCCCATTATTGTAACAACTGATGCTAGCCTAACAGGGATATCACATATTATGCCTGATGGATCAGAGAAAGCAGTAGCCTGTGTATCTCGCACATTTACAAAAGCAGAGTTAAATTATTCTACAGTATATAGAGAAGCTTTGGCATGCATTTTTGCAGTCAAGAAATTCTCCGAGCATCTATATGAGCAGAAGTTCATGCTAAGAACACATCAAAAAGCAATAGAATAGCTAATTCTAGGAAATGAAAGATGCATAAATCAAACGTATAGTAGTAGATTAAAACGTTTTGCATTATTTTTATCAAATTATAGTTATAAAATAGAACACATAAAGGGAACTAACAACGCAGTAGCAGATTGTTCTTCACGTTTCACATCAAATGTAGAATCAGTAGAGTCATTCGATATTGAAGATGAGAGAATTTATTTTGCAAATAATTCGCCAATCAAAATTGATAGAGTACGTAGTGAAACGAAAGTAGTTGAAACAATTAGTCGATGGCCTAAGTCAAATATACCATTTCACACAATAGTCATAGTAAACAATAGTCATTTACTAGTTATAGTGGACACATGTACCAAATGGCTAGAGGTTTATAAAACTACATCCATAACATCTCAAGAAACAATCGACAAGTTAAGAGATTGTTTTGCACGATTCGGTCTTCCACATACAGTAGCCTCTGTATTTAAAGACGAAAGTATTTCTAAATTCTTTGAGAATAATTGCATTATATACCTAACAATTGCACCATATTCACCACAGAGCAACGGACAGGCCGAGAACTCGGTTAAAACTATTAAAACTGGTTTAACAACAGCTATTAACGACCCGCAGCATTTCGGTATTCCATTGGAAATTCTACTTGCTAGATTTTTAATTGTTTATTGTAACACACCTCACTGTTATACTAACATAGCCTCAGCTTAAGCATTAATGGGAAGAAAAATCAGATTAGATTTGTTTTCTCATTAAGATGAGTTAACGACCGAAAATAAGGGGTCAGATGCCATCAGAAAATTTAACGTAGCATTAATATCATAAAAAGAGGGGATAATAATAAACCTCAAAACCATAAACAGCATAAGATTATGGTAACTTCCGCTAAAGAATTTCAAAGGCTACTAAATAGAATAAGTACGTATTGCAAAAGATATGGATTGAGAATTAATACTAAAAAGATTAAATATATGGTAATCACAAGAGATACTAAATACACAAGCAAATATATACTTTCAAGGTATACAACTGGAAAGCGTTCAAAAATACAGATACCTAGGTATATAAATCACAGAAAAGAATGACCAAACAACAGAAACTATAGTGAAAAGCAGTAATCTCACAATAGAACTAATTGCGAAATTATGTATTTGCAGTGCTACTATATGGACTAGAAATCTGAACACTGAATCAAGAACACATAGACACAAAGGAATGTAGTGTTTCAGAAAGATGTTTCGCATATCCTGGCGACAGAGGAAAGCAAATGTGAAAGTACTACAAGATATGAGTAAATAATAAGTAATTAACAGACATGTCATGAGACGACAGAAATATGAGCTGCTCAGAACGATCATGCAGGGTAAAATAAAGGGAAAAAGAAACATTGGTAGAAGGAGGAGAATTTCATGGTTGCGTGATTGGTTTAAATGCAGTTCCATAGAACATTTCCGCGCAGCTATAAATAAGGTGAAAATAGTAATAATTATATCCAAATTTGGGTAGGAGACTGCACCATAAAAAGAAGAATATCTAAATAAATCACTGGTAATTCATGGCCAAACTTGCGGTATTTGTGCACTGAGCGTGCAACGAAGTTTACAATAATGCTTAACTCCATAGCAATAAAATAAGAATAGCCCAGTTGGGTAGTTCTACAACCTTAACGTTTGTAAATGCTTGAAGTGATTTATTATGGCAAGCTGGTTGAATGGTGCTAAAACACTAAACCCTTTTGATTATCGGGTTGCATAAAGGACAAACTCGCATTGACTTTAGACCAACGAACGTGCTTATCTTATCATCCTTGCTGAAAACAAATCATAAAGACCAAATGGAGTCGTAATTGCCATCTTTTGAATATCGTTAGGATAAATGGGAATTTGGTGGTATGCCTTGACCTTATTCAATTAGTAATTTGTTTGGTATTCTTAGTAAAACTCATTGTTGTAGATTCACGAATGTTTTCAAATTTTTAAATTATTAACTATAATAATCACTTTCAAAACAAAATACAGAATGCGAGCATGGCGTTCTGGCAGTGTCAGTGTGTCGTTGAGGTATAGTGTGGACCATAGTTATTTTTTGCTCACCACGCTCCTTAAAACAGCTATTGCTAAGATGTTGGTTTTGGTGTGCTCTTCATCAGATTTAGTATGTTACAAAATTCTTCTCCTTTAAGGTTCTAATGAAGGAATGAGCTCCCGGATTCCTGCCACCGAGCCAGCAGCCACCCCTGGACTTCAATATGAGCCAGAAACGGAATTGGCCCTTTTGCTTTGTGATAACGAGAACAAGTAACTGTTCTGCAGCATGAAGTAACTGAATTAAAATCTTACACTTTGGAAATTGTATCAACCCAAATCGATAAACTCCAACATTTCTTCAAGCTTCAGTTAGCAACTCTGCAAAATGATATCTCTAATAACCTCAATAGTATTGAAAATGATTTAAGAGCAATTAATGTTAAAATCATCGCCACGCCAGCAAAAAGCTGGACATAACCCTACATTGAATAGTATATCCAGCTCTTCATCCCTCATTTTTGATGAAACACTTAACTTAAATAACCCCTGGGCAAGGTCTGCGCAGGGAGTGTTAATGGAGTCGTAAAGCTGTCACCGGCACTAATCCTACTACTGAGTATAACAAGATCTCAATAGTAAACCTGTAAACAACAATGCTCTATTAGGTGGCGTTGGGACCAACTTTCAGTTAGCTGCTGCAAACAAGATCGCCAGAAAATGGTATCATGACAATAATTTAAAACCTGAAAGATCTGTGAAAAATCTTAAGCATAATTTGGCTGTGCAACTTGATATTGATATCTCACCCACTGTCAGCATGCTGAAACTGTATCTAGGTGTAACGATAGTTAAGTGACTACAATCTGCCTTGAATCTAATGGGAACAGGATGATGATATTTCTGACCTATTCCTGCAAACAATCGATGGTAAATCCATAATTACATGTGATACCCTAAATTCAATACCATTAAGAACTCTAAAAATGTAAGCCTTGATCTCAGCTTCTCTTAAAGTTGAAGAAGCTACACCTTTACTATTGCCTGACAAACATCATCCGGTCCTCTTGGTTAAGTTATCTGGCTCTTTTAACGAAAATGTGGGGAAAACTATTCTAGGTTTTATTTTAGAAGGCTCCCTACGAATTACTCAATAATTACTTCAATTCGTTCAATTAAGAGATTCTCGACCACCTAATAGTTGATGAGAGTGTTGACTACTTTTATACTGTCTTATATTCTGGCATCCATATATATCTCAGGCTTAACAGAATTAGACGGTCTAGCTATCTTATATGGTTCACTCCTGATGTTATTAACCTGATAAAAAAGAGAAAATTTCGCATAAAAATACAAAGCCAGTTGCTGTAATGCTGACTATCACTCGTTTGCTCATCTGCGAAATCAGTGTAAAAATTAATTGTCTTGCGGCATTATAAATATATTTATGCGTCCGAAAATAACCTAATTCATTCTGGAAGTTTGTCAACTCACTCAAATCTAACTTTAATGTGTTTTCTACCATCATGTCTCTCGATGAATCTAATTGCTCCTCACCGTCGGAAATTGCAAACCTCTGGAGCAACTACAGTCTAGTACTAATACGAATACATATTCTCACATTAAAGAAGTTCTCCTCACTGAAGTTTCTATAACCTTAAATGATATTCAAAGGTGTTTGCAAGACCTTAACATTCATAATAGATCTGGTCCTGGTGACATCGCTCCCGTGTTTCTTAAAAGCTGTAAAGATTCCGTCTACATACCTATTTCCAAGTTCTTCACCAAATTCCATAACTTTGGTATGCATGGAAGAATTATGTACATCCGATTTTCAAAACCGGTGATCGAAGTAAAGTGTCTAATTATATGGGTATTAGCATACAATGACGAGTTCGTCAATTACTCCTGTAAAAATATAATCTGTTATAAGCAACACGGTTTTTATCCTTCCCGGTCAACTACAACGAACCTCTTCGTACTTACCAACTCCATCCTTAATTCGTTCTAAGCAGGCTTTCCGATACAGTTTATCTACACTGACTTCGCAAAAGCTTTTGACCATCATAAAACACAAATTAAATAAAATTGGGTTCGATGGAATGAATTGAATCATACCTGACGAATAGGTTCCAGCAGGCTGTATGTGATGGGATGACTTCCCTTTCATTTTTGGTATCTTCTGGGGTTCCGCAAGGATTCCATTTACTTTTGAATCTGTTCATTAATGATATAAGGAAGGGTTTAAAGTCTAAATATTTACTATTTCCAGATGATCTCAAGATTTAGCCTAGAGCCACCTACTCCTACGATGTATCACAGCTGCAAGTCGACTAGGACGTTCTCCTTACGGGCTCAATACAACAAAAAGTAAAATAGTTAGATGATGCCTATTTAATTGTAATAATAATGCATAAATAAGTACTATAATTATAGAAACAATAACATAGTTAACATTACTCTTCGTTCGAAATAAATTAGATATTCCGAGAATTCATTCAAAATTTTTACAGTACCTTCGTTAGGTGCGTAATGTAATTGTACTTACCGTAAATGGGCATATAAATTAATAGCATCGCCACTGTTCTCCGGGTCCGGGAGGTCAAGAGGAGTTATGGTGTTTAATTGTTGGTTTCGCGCACTTAGGAAATGGGTCATTCCACCCATGAAATAATCGGAATTTGTTTTTCAGCCGCTCGTAATCATCAGGATGCGGCGCTGAGAATAATTTCATGGTCCGCTGGTGAAGAAGCTGCGCGCGGTACTTTTTTCACCTATTAATATCGACATAATTGAATTTTGTGCACAGTCGATTGATTGGATAGAATTTAATGGTGGTAGCGATAAGGAGAACCACTTCTTACCAGTATTCTATTAGAATACTAATGGGCAAAGTGTTTACTTATCTAAGTATTGTTTGGACCAATAATATGGACGTTTTTCATTCAAGAGCAAATCAATTGGCTGAATTTATTCGCAGCGCAGAGCTAAGGTCTCAGATGGGATCTGCCAGCAAATAAGTACGTGTAATACATATGTGGGAAGGTAGTTAAGATGCTGACTTGATATTAAAGTGCTCGACTCTCGAGACAGCTCTAAAAGCCATATTTTTCTTGTAATAATCTACTAGTACGAATACTTATTAATAAATAATTGTATTTGTTAACGAAACATTTGACTCACATCAGTCTCGCACTAATTAGTAAGAAACGCATGTCCCGTATACATAATGCGGCCGGCAATTGACTTCCTCGTGTATCTGATTTAATGTTTAAATGGCATATGTATTTATAATAATAAATCAATTATTGTTATTAATATATAAGGTTCGCTGCGTGCGCGATTTAAATTGAATTGATTATTACGCCTGTCCGAATAATGTTAGACTTGAGTCATTAATTTATTTAACAATTAACCTATATGTTTATAATCGCTTGAATAATAAATCCATCCGAGTAATACGTGTGTTGATTATTATAACTTTAAATTATCTATGCTAATCATTGCTCGTGTCTAATTATTAATCATAATTTTATAATTATCGATGGCAATTAAATAGTTTTACAGTTAATGCTTATAATTATTATGATGCTAGTACGGTTATTTTATTCATTTTTACATGCAAAAATGTAAATTATTATTGTAATTCAATTATAATTGTATTTATATCTTAGTTTAACTGCGTTCCATTGGAAAATAGCTAAAGAAAATTTTTTTGTTTCAAATTTATTTTAAGTTGTATAATAATTTATTTATTATTGCAGTCATGGCTTAATAAAGAAATTACAGTTTGATGAGAAAATAAATCAGTGTAGCAGCAAATAACAAATAACAAATAAAATGGTGATGTGGCCATCATAATACTTTCCCTATATTTTTCTCGAAAACTATGAGGTTATTCTTAATGATTTGCTCAATTTTGAATTCTTTATATTTATTTGATATATAAATTTCATTTAGCTCCTATATTTTATTAGCAATAAGCAAAATAGAATTCAAAATTTTTAAATTAAGAACAAAAAAAATAATAAAATATATAAGTCCTTTACGTTGTAGAAAATTCACTAATAAATAGAAAAAACACGAAAATATTTTCGTAAAATCCACAACAAATGAGTCTTATTAAGACTACAAGAACAAATCACTTTTGAAACAACTACTTCTCTAGATAATACTAGAGTTATTCAATGTCTGTCGAAGTATTAGCTAGAGAAGTAGTTGTTTCAAAAGTGATTTGTTCTTGTAGTCTTAATAAGACTCATTTGTTGTAGATTTTACGAAAATATTTTCGTGTTTTTTCCATTTATTAACAAAAAAAAAATGTTTCAATAAAACTTTTTTAGTTTTTCATTCTCTTTAACTTTTGTTTGAAAAGTCATGTCTTATTTATCAAAATTTCTTAAATTTCAGAATTTGTTTGAATAAAGCTATTAAATTCTGCAATACTATTGTTTATTTACTTTTAAAACTTTTAATTAAAACCCTCGCTTATGTTTTACTGATTGAAGGGTGGGTTTTTATATTAGTGTAGCACGTGTCAATGTTTTATTTTAATATTATACACTGTAATGTTTGTTTTATACTTTAAATTATTGCTATATATTATTGTTTTGAATGGTTTGTCCATGAAATCAATTAATTTATTTTGAAGCAATTTCCATTACAAATAGGAATTTGTAATATTGCTGATATTTAGTTGAATTTAAAATTTGTGTAAATATTAAGGATTGTGTAATATAGTTGATTTTGAATTGAGTTTAGAATTCTCATAAACGTTATAAATGTATAATACAGTTTGATATTAAGTTAATTTTAGAGTTCGTAATTTGTTTTTCTGTTAATAGTTAATTTTTAATTTTGGAAATATACAGGGTGATGCTAATAAGTTTTCAAAGATATTTGTTTAGTTTGTTTGTTGATAGTTTTGAATAAGTTTTATGAATTAGATTTATTAATAGTTAGAACTACTTTGATTAATTTTAGATATTATTTGTTATTGCATTCATTTTTGTTTATATTTTATTAAGAACTATTTTTTAGTTAATAAATACTTATTTAAGAAAATTCATTGTGTTTATTTATTAACTGGTTAGGGATTTTAATTTTGTAATTTTTATTAAGATTCCGTAGTTGAGTATCTCTTGAATTAAAAATTACTGGCGTCCATCTTAGTCATAATTGACTGTTATATTTTTATTTTGAACCACGACCTTTGCACCGCTGTATAAAAGCTGTAGGGGATAATCAAGAGGTACGGCGAATTATTTAAAATAAAACAAATTTTAGGTAATTCGTTTAATTTAAATAAGGGTGGTCATACAATTTGGCGCCCAACGTGGGGCCTGAAATAAAAAAATAGCCTATAATTAAGGGCCTGATAAGTAAAATTAATATTTTTTTAAAATTAACCAAAGTGGCAAATGATGTTTGAACTTATTAGCATTCCCTGAAACACATCGTTACTTAAATTATTAAACTGTAGTTTAAGTTTACTTAAATTAACAATAAAAAGAAAAATGGATCCTAAATATTTACAAAAAAAGGAATTGGCTTATGAATTAGTAATTCGTGGATTCACTGATGAAGTTGACTTGTTGGAACAAAAGTATATTTTGAGAAAAATGTTAAAGGAAGGTATGCAACCTGTTAGTGAAGTTGATAGTACACTTTCGGAAGTAGTATATGGTGACATAGGTAGCAAATTTGATAGAGACATTCCTGGGTAAAAATGCTAAATCACTAGAAGTAAAAATAAGATCTAGACTATTACATGTTAGTGGTAGGATTGCGAGAATTGAGGTCACAACTGATGACAAGTTGAACATAAAACAAATTTAAACTAAATTTGAAAATAAATTGATTGCTTTGGATGCTAAGTTAGCTCATACAATTAGTTGGTTAAAGCCTTCTCTGCTATTAATTCTCCGGCAGAAAGTACAAGGTTGAATGTATGTAAAGATGCTAGTGATTCGGATGATGAATGTGAATCAGAAATAGACGAAAACGCCACTTTCTTAAAGAATACATCTTTGGCAAGTCCTTTTATCGATAGAGTTAAAAATAATTCAGAATTTGTGTATAAATGGCAGTTAAAATATAGAGGAGATGGTGATGCAGAAGTACTTTTGAAATTTCTGGAGCGTGCGAAAGACTTAATGATTTCAAGGCAAGTTAGTAGTGAAGAGGTGTTTATTCAAGCAACAGACTTATTTGAAGGGCCAGCGTTAGAGTGGTTTAGATCGAAAAGAAATTGTTTGAATTCATGGAATGACTTAATGAGTGCATTAAAATCAGAATTTAGTCCTTTTGATTATGATGACTATCTCGAGGTGAAAAGGTTAGTTTATATATTGCTAATATGGACAACTTGTTTTCTAGACTTTCGTCGCCTGTTAGTGACTCGGAACGTCTTAGACGTGTTCAAAAAAATTTACTACCGGAATATCTATCACAGTTGGCACTTATTGAAGTAACTTCTATTACACCTAGGTGAATTATGTAGAAAAATTGAGTCTTCCTTACCAGATAATAATCAAGCGGTCGTTTAAAGAAAATCTGAGGTCAAACATTTTGAAATTTCGGATAACAGAAATACAATGAAATGTTTCAATTACGGTCAGAAAGGTCATTTATGTGTTTCATGTAAAAACCCTAGGAATCTTCATTGTTTTAGATGTAGTTGCGTAGGCGTAACCAAGATAGATTGTCCTCGTTGTAATTCTAATCCAAAAAAAAATGGTGATGTGGCCATCATAGTACTTTCCCTATATTTTTCTCGAAAACTATGAGATTTACGCAAAAAGGCTATTCTTAATAATTTATTCATTTTTTAATTCTCTACAATTATTTGTTATATAAGTTTCATGTAACTCCAACAGTTAGTTAGTAATTGGCAAAAAATATCTAAATTTTAATTTTTAATTGTTTTTCTCAAAAGTCACAAATTTTATAAAAAATACGTTTCAATAAAATTTGTTCCGTTTTTTATTCTCTTTAACTTTTGTTTAAATCGTTTTTTAAAATTTTTCATATTTAGAAAAATATCACCAAAAAACAAAGAAACGTCTCGAGTAAACATCCACTCCCGGTCTATGAATGTTTACCAAAAGCTTTTCAGTTCCAGTTTTTAATGAAAAAACCTTAAGTTTAAAGTTTCATCTCAATCAGATTATTCGTTTTTGAGATACAGCACCCACCGACAGAAAGACACAATACTTCCCCTATATTTCATATAGGGAAAGTAAAAACTAGGTAGAAAGCCACACAAATTCGGTCATTGTGGGGTTAGTAATATAAGGACCGACACTAGAAAATTTAAAACCAAAACTTTTTATAACAAAAACTATATATCTCCTTTATTAGTAGTAAAACCGAATGATTCTAGACCATTTGTGAAAGTCACAATACTTAGTAATGAAATTAATGCGCTTATAGATACTGGAGCCAATAGGTCAGTACTAGGATCAAAGGGTATATTCGTATTGAAATAATTAAACATAAAAATGATGAAAACAGATTTAGAATGTGTGGTCACAGCTGATGGCTAAAGACAACAAGTTTCAGGTATGGTGAACTTGCCTATAACGATTAATGGTATTGACGTTACTGTTCAAGTATTAGTAGTTCCTTCTTTGAAGTGTGAATTTATTATCGGTATGGATGTGTTAAGACAACTGAATATGGTAATTGATTTTAGAGATAATTCCTGGAATTATAATGGTGATAATGTACCTATTAGTGTTATTGCTGATAAAGTTGAATTGAATGTTGACCAGGAGAGGGACTTAAATAAAGTTATTGAAATGTTCTCAAAATTGGGATCTAGAAGTTTAGGTCGAACTTATTTGGTCGAGCATTATATTGACACTGGAGATGCAAAACCATTTAGACAAATACCATATCAATTATCTCCAGTTATGCAAAATCATTTAAACTCTGAAGTAGACAAAATGTTAGAAATGGTAGTGATTTCGCCAAATTTTTCACCATGGAGTTCATCTGTTCTATTAGTTAAAAAGAAATCTGGCGAATTTCGCTTATGTTTCTATGGAAGAAAATTAAATGCTATTACGAAACGTGACGCATACCCCAGATTAAATACTATTTTGGATAAGTTGAGAGATGCTAAATTCATTTCAAGTATTGACTTGAAAAATGCCTTCTGGCAAATTCCTCTTGAAAAGTCCTCTCAAGAAAAAACAGCCTTTAGTATACCCGGCAGAGGTTTATTTGAGTTCAAATTTATGCCTTTTGGGCTGAATAACGCCACCCAAACCCAACAAATCCATTAAATAGAATATTTGGTCCCGCTCTGGAACCTTACGTCTTTGTTTATTTGGACGATATTGTTGTTGTAAACAATAATTTCGAAGATCATTTGAAAACGCTTATTGAAGTGCATGATAGGTTGGTTGATTCTGGATTAACTGTTAATGAGAGTAAGTGCGAATTTGGTCGAAAATCTTTGAAATACTTAGGGTACGTTATATACGAGACGGGTGTGCACACTGATCCTGACAAAGTAAGTGTAATGGCAAACTATCCGGTTCCTAAAACAACAACAGAAGTAAAACGATTTGTGGGCCTATGCTCATGGCATAGACGGTTCGTTGATAACTTTTCTACTATAATGGCTCCTATAACTGAATTAATAAAAGGAAGAAAGAAAAGGCAATCTATTCAATGGAATGAGCATGCGGCAAGTGCTTTTTCAAAAATTAAATCGGCTTTAATTTCTGCTCCTGTATTAGCTGCCCCTGATTTCTCAAAATCTTTTACTGTACAATCAGATGCTTCGAATGTTGGTCTAGGCGCTGTGTTAACACAGATTCAAAGTGATGGCATAGAGCATGTGATCGCTTACGCTAGTCGTACACTCACCAGAGCAGAGAGAAATTACACCGTTACAGAGAGAGAATGCTTGGGTTTGTTGTTTGCAATTGAAAAATTCCGTCCTTATATCGAAGGGAGTCGTTTCACTGCTATCACTGATCACTATTCACTGTTGTGGCTTATGAATTTGAAAGATCCTGTAGGCAGATTAGCCAGGTGGGCTATTAAAATTTCACAGTATGATATGGAACTTGTGCATCGTAAAGGAAAACTTCATGTTGTGCCTGATGCGTTATCGCGAATTCATCATGTAGAAATATAAGAAGTGAGCCTGGAAGTGGCTGACAAATGGTTCGTATTAATGAAGTCTCGTGTCGAGAATAATCCTGAAAAATATTATAAGGGTTGTGGTGACCGTTACTACGTGGTAATTCATGATAAACACTTAACTAACGCACTTACTATGTTTTAACCACTAAAAAAAGTGTGGTGTTAAAACATAGTAAGTGCGTTAGTTAAGTGTTTATCTGAAAAATATCCTCGATGGTCGGTTAATGAAGGTAAATTATTTAAGATTTTTCCTGCAAAAAATCCATTACCTGTGAATTCCCCCCAGTGGAAAGAAGTGTTAGCTAAAAGTAGAAGAGCTGATGTTATGAAAATGTGTCATGATTATTCGACATCTGGTCATTTTGGTTTCTTTAAAACATACCATCGTGTGTTCGAGCATTATTATTGGCCAAAAATGAGAAAGGATATTCTCAGATATGTCAAGACATGTCGAATTTGTAGTAGCCAAAAAGCTCCGAATACAAGTCGTTTTGGTTTAATGGGGCGTATGAAAAGAGTCGAGTTACCATTTCAAATAATATCTCTCGATATTATAGGACCGCTTCCTAGATCAAAGAATGGCAATTCGTATCTCTTAGTCGTAACCGATTGGTTTTCCAAATTTTTTTTATTAGAACCAATGAGAAAAGCTACTTCTCAGGCAATTGTTAAGTTTCTGGAAAATCGCGTATTTTTAGTATTTGGCGTTCCACAAATTGTTATGGTCGACAATGGTGTTCAGTTTATTAGTGGTTTGTTCAAACATCTTCTTGAAAAATATCAAGTACAAAAACTCTGGTCTGCTAAGTACCATCCGCAGGAAAACTTTACAGAAAGAGTCAATAGAGTAATTGGTACTGCAATTAGGAGTTATTTAGGTGAACAAGTGGGATACTGAAGTGCATCAAATTGGAAGCGCTATAAGATCTGCTGTCCGTGAGGTTACAGGTTTTGCACCCAATAGTTAATTTTTGGTAGAATTGTACCTATATTAGGTGATTTTTATGGTAAATATTTCCATGAAAATGTAGCTGAAATAGTCACCAGTAAAGGAGATGACTATATTGAAAAATTTGAATGTTTGCCTGATATTTAAAAACAAGTCAAAGAAAAATTGTCTACTGCTTATGAACGTAATGCGAGAGCATATAATTTACGAAAAAAGCATATCCAGTTTCAAGTCGGTGACTTAGTGTGGAAGGCAAATGTAGTCTTGTCTAATGCAGCTGCCGGTGTAGCAGCTAAATTTAATTTTAATTTTAATAAAGGGTGGCCATAAGGTGCAATATTTTTCATATGTTTTACAATTTTTGTAAGTACATATTTGATTTTCAGATTCTTTGCATATTTGTTGAGGCGTTTTTTTTTTTTAATAATACTTAATATATCCTAAAACCCACGCTGAGCACATCAACTACTCGCATTCCAAAAATTCTTCCACAATTCATTCAGCCCGGAAAATGTGTAATATTTCAGAATGCGGACGATTTAAAGCGTTCCCAGCGTTCCGTGCGAAGAGTCGCGATATTAACGAAGGGAAAACGAAATCCGTATTTAATAGAAAGACTGATTGAACGTAATTTAGGTGGCAGTGTAATCGATATGCAGGCCTAAGTTATTGCGTTACGCTTCCGTGGCCGTCGGGTTTACCTCAGCCTCAGTTTAAGATTACCCGAAGACACTGGAAGATGAATAATAATGGCAGGCCGAGAGATGAACAAGTTTTCAGGGGAATAACGACGGCAATTTAAATAAACTCACTCCGCCGGAATGGGAAGATGGAAAGGTCGGAGAGGTTTTAATTGCCGTTTGAAATGGACGACCGGCTCGATTTATGCGTTCCGCTTTAACATGCGCAATTATCGCGAAAATTGGAAAAGCCCCATTGGTTCCGATGCATTTTAATTACTTTTTAATAACAATCATAAATTACTGCAGGGGTTTTGATTAAAGGAATGGTGGAGCTATTAAGATTCAATTAACGCTAATATCCCGGCCGCGGTCATGTTTTATTTGATTCAAAATTATATCGATATGTCTTGATGATGATGATAACAGTTGATAATTATTATTGTGACGGTCGGCAATTATTTAAGAATTTCCTCCAATAGGTTTTTTTGCTCGGTAACAATTAACTGCGACGCAAATCCCAATTGCCAATTACGTTATCATGAATATGCATTGATTTCAGTTAGTCAACTGAATTTTGAAAGATATGATGTATAAAATTTAACAGCTCCAATGCTATTCGATTAATTTTATTCGATGCAATAATAACTTCATTAATAATAATAATACGCTTTATAAGAAATTGTTGTTATTTATTAGTAAGAATATTAAAGATAGGTATATCTTGGTGGTAATACGAGCACTGATGCAAATTGGGACAGAGTCCCACGCGTAACCGGACACACGGCATTAGATCCATGATCCGTAATCCGGCCCATGCTAATGAGCATCAGATACGACACTCTTTTGCACTCCTTTACGAGGATGGGAGAGAAAAAAAAAGGAGGACGGTGGCGTGTCAATGTTGCGTTACGTCTCGATGTGTATCGACACCTCTTCGTGGTTATTACCACTCTTACGTTTCCCTTTTTTCGATACACACCTTTACTCTCCTGCTGCAAACCGATATATAAGTTTCCAATGTCACGTGTGCGATTATTGCTGAAAAACAAGCAGACTACGCACGAAATGTTGCTTCAAGGAATTCTCATTTTAACACTTTCAATCTCCTGTTACTTTGTATGCAATCACTAGGAATTATGCGGAATCCAACGAGGCAGGATAATGTGACAAAAAAGTTTCGAAGTTTATAACTATCGTATATTTTCTTACGTCGAATATTATGATAGTTTCATTTACGTGATAATATTAAGAAATACTAGATGCTTAATGTAGAGATATTACTGTTTCAACTGTCCACTCGTGGGCTCCTTCTAGGCATCACAAAATTGACAATGCCAGTAGTACAGATCACGGACACGATTTTGGGTCTTATACTACTTCGAAGTGACCAGCTGTAGGTGCATCGTGACAAGGGCGTCTTTCCTTCGAACTCGCTTATAAATACGTTCATCAATAATACACCAATCAGGATACCTGTCAGGACATTTCCGAATAGCATCAAAAATCTTCAAATACCAACTAGCCGACTCAGAAGCTTTAGCCGGCACCTCTATCGAATTTACAACAAGGGGAGTGCATCTGGAACAACATGCAATGCTCGTTGGCGGTGCTCGATATCCATGTCAAATTGTTGCAATTTAATAGCCCACCGAGCAAGCCTTCCAGTAGAATCCTTTAGATTCTTCGGCCAAAGTAGCTAGTGATAGTCTGTTAAAACTTTAAATAGAACCGCCAAACACACCTTCTACGCAGCCCAATATTTAACTTGCGACAGGGTGCGGCTAGCAAACGCAATAGGACCCTTATCACCATCAGAATTTTTCTGAGTCAGCACACAACCTACACCAAAATCTGACTCATCAGATTGTATGCAGAAAGACTTGGCAAAATCTGCATTATCGAGGATCGGAGCAGAAACAAGGGCCATTTTTATATCCTGGAAGGACTTCTTGGCTTTGGGTGTCCACTGAATCGCCTGGGATTTTTTCTTGCCCTTAATCAGAGCACTGATTGGGGCTGTCAAGGAAGAGAAATGTGAACCGGCGGTACCAGGAGCACATTCCGATAAACCTCTTGACTTGAGTGGTGGTTTTTGGCTGTAGGTACTCCTTCATGGCATCTACTTTAGCAGGATCCGTTCGCAAGCCTACACGGTCAACAACAAAACCCAAATAGTTCAACGAAGCACAACAAAACTCACATTTATCTAAATTGATAGTCAGGTTCGCTTTTTGCAACCTTGAGAGCACTTCATTTAGTACCTTGCAATGAGTTTCGAAATCAGGAGTCGCTACAATAATATCATCAAGATACACCAAACAGTATGGGTCCAAATCAGGACCAAGGACGCGGTGCATTAGTCTCTGCTGTGTTAAGGCCGAAGGGCACAATCACAAATTCGTAAAGCCCCTTTCCCGGTACGGCAAAAGCGGTCTTCTCACAGGAACTTGGATTAAGAGAAATTTGGCAGAAAGCCGATTTTAAATCAAAACTCGAAAAATATTGAGCACCATTGAACTTATTCAGGATGTGATCCACTAATGGCAACGGGCATCCTTCTTGGTTACCGAATTTAATTCCCTGCCATCAAAACAAAAACGCATCTCTCCATTAAATTTCTTTACAAAAAGGATAGGGGAACACCAAGGATTAGAAGATTTTCGTATGACGCCTAAAGATTCCATATTTTCGACTTTACGATACCGATGTTGAAGCATATAAGGTGACAATGGGTATTGCCTCTGCTTAATGGGTAAGGTATCACCTATATCGATGCGATGGAAAATCTTGTTAGTTCTGCCCAGTTTGGTACTAGATTTCCAAAACAATATCAGAAAGATGGTACGATTTCTTCAAGTTGGTTAGCTTGAGTTGCCGCAAGGTCTTTACATCCTTGTACCGAAGGCTGAGCTGGTTCCAAGGCACTAAGAAAGGGAACCGTAATGGGACTTGGGCTACCTTCAAAACGTACTCGATGACCAAGACGGGTAATCCATCATAACTCAAAATAAACGAGCAAAATCACTGCCTAATATCATAATATTACCAATAGAAAGAACAACCAAAACCCTAAGTGATGTTTGAACTTCGTCAACACTTAATGGTAAGCAAACAACTGATTGTCTACCTCCATCAGCAGTAGCCATTTCTTTCTCAGGGCAGGTATCTATTTCAAGTGAAAATTAATCAATAATTGGCAAGCCGAGATACACAAATATACATTGAAAACGATCTAACTTTCGAAGAAAGAAAAATCCAAAGGGAGATAAAGAGCATAGCAAGGGAAGAAAAAGAAAAAGGATTTAGAGCCAAGGTCGGATACAAAAAATTGACGCTCAACGGAAAGGAGTACATATGGGACAACACACAGAATGGACTAGTAGAGAAGTAACATAATGAGAGATCAAAAAACCAATAATGGAAGAAAATATGAGTAGAAAGACGACAATGGCAAGGAATAAGGACATGAGGAAAACAGAAGTCGAACATAAGATTATATTTTGGGGAGGGAAAAACTAGTAAGGGAGGGGGAGACTGGGGTAGAAGGGTTAGAAGGGGATAAAGGAGGGAACAGGGGTGTGGGAGATATTAACAGAACGGGATTAAGGAAGAGGGGCGATAAAAGAGGAAAGATGAGAGAAAAAAAAAGGGATAAGGGATGACGGCATCGTTTTGGAACGTCGTGGGATTAAAGAGGAAAATGAAAGAGGGGCCTTGGTATAAAGAGTTGGAGGAATGGATATGGTGGGTCTAATCGAGACATGGGTAGAAGAAGAGGATTGGGAGTGGGTAAAGCTAAAGTTGCCAATGGGATATAGATGGGAATATAGGGGGCGACAAGGAATCATGCAAAGGGAATCATAACAGGAGTGCGAATGGAATTGGAAGAGGTAAAGGAGGAGGCAGGGAGCGAGAGAATAGGAGGTGCAGTAACAAGGTCATTTTGGAAAGGAAAGCACCTGTGGAGAACGGTGGCGATATATAATCAGAAAGAGGGGAAGGAAATTATGGGGGAAATAGAGAAGATACTAATGGAAGGGAAGCAAGCAGGAAATTTGATCGTAGGGGGAGATTGGAATGTGAGAACAGGAAACCAAGACACAAAAGGGGTGAATCAACAAGGACGGCAAAGAAGAGGATGGGGCGACAAGTAAAGAAGGAGTGGAATGGATTAGGTGGGCTGACGAGCAGGGTCTAGAAGTGCTGAATGGATCGACAGAAGGGTATTGGGATGGAGAGATGACGTATCTAGGGCTAAGGGGGACCTCAGTAATAGATTAAGTCTTGGTGACCGATGATATCATAGATGACGTAAGGGAATTTAGGGTGGAGGACAGATGTGGATCTGATCATTTCCCCATAACAGTGAAGCTTGGGGGGGGGGGGAGTTAGAAGAAGTAATCAATACTACACGATTGGGCTGGTGCTGGTCCAACAGGACAAAAAAGATATACAAAGACAAAATAAATGAGATAAGTTTTCAAAAGGTGGTAACAGTGGAACAGCTGGGAGACAGGGTGAAACAGGCGATGACGAGAAGGAGCGGAGGAAAGTCTGTGGAGAAGGGCTTTTGGTTTGATGAAGGGTGTAGGGAAGCCAAAAGAGCTCTAAGAAGGATAATAATGGTGGGAGAGAAGGAGGTAAAACAGGCAAAAAATCAACTTTGGAGTGGAGTGCAATAGTAAGAAGGACAAGTGGATGGGAGAAGAGAGAGATGAAGATAGTGAGGGAGCTAAAGAATGAAAAACAACTATGGAGGTACTTGAAGGATAGGGGGTCGGCCAGGAAAGTAAAAGAAGATATAAACATTGATACATGGAAGGCACACTTTGAAGAGCTGTTAGGAACGAGGGCAACCGAAGGGGAGGTGGTGGCAGAGAGAAGTGTCTTCGATGGGAAAGAAAATTTTAGCATGGAAGAGCTAGAAAGGGCACTTCAGCAAATGAAGGACGGGAAGGCGGCAGAATCTGATGGGATACAGGCAGAAGCATGGAAGTGTTGCAGCTCAGAAGGGAAGAAGAAAATGCTGATGCTTTTTAACAATTTATGGAGAGGAGAAGAGCAGTTTCCAAGTCAATGGAGGGAAGGGATTATTGTACCAATTTATAAGGGAGGAGATGAGAGGGATCCAACAAACTGTAGGGGAATATCACTAATGGATAGCCTGTATAAACTTCTAATGATAATGGTAAAGGATAGGCTGGAGGTGGAAGTAGAAGAAAAAAGGATGATGCCGGAAATTCAGAAAGGGACGATCCATGAAACCTTAGACTGAAGTTACAAAGAAACTCCGTAGTATTAGATATAATTAAATACATAATTCTAAAGCTGGATGATGCACATCACATGGCACAAGAAAGTTTTCAGCGAAGGAGACAAAAAAAATTAACAAAGAGATTTGTAAAAATATGAATGAATAAAGTTCTAAGAAAATTGAAGAAAATTGTTAATAAAATAGAAATAATGCCGCAAAATTTTTGAAAAGTAATATATTTTTTTCTAGTGGAATAAGTTTTGAACAAATTTATTTATTATATAAATTTTTCAACGTAGCAAATTTTAATTTTCTTTTTGCTAATTTTCAACTATGTTTTGCAGATTTACAGAGACAGGTTATTATTTTCCTAGTAAAGGTCCAATTATTTTTTTATTATAAACAATTGTTGCATTGCATTGACAACTTGGTTTTAAGTAATTTTAAATATAAATATAAAAACATATATTAACTCATTTAAAAAACATTTTTAAAGTTTTTACAAATAATTTCCACATTTCTTCTGTTAAAATATCAATTATTTTATGTCAATATAAAAGTGATTTCAGACTAATTCGAATAAATAATTATTTTTTGTAAAAATTTTAACTATTTTAAGTAAAATTGGAAAATTTTAATCGTAATTGGTTTAACTTTAACTGTTCTTCCTGAGAACTTTCTAAAATGAGTTCTAAATTTTTTGGCACACTATTAATTATTGGATCGTTTTTCTAGTTAATTAATTTTTCTTATTTAAAGAAAATTTCAATAATATTGTTTTGCAAGTTTTTAAGTAATTAAAAAATTTCAATTTTAGAATGAAGTTGTTAGAAGCAAAGAAAAGCAGGAAATGTTATTTAAAGTATGGTATTTATATAAATAACATTTCCTGCTTCAATTTTCATTTATAAAAAGTCTTTTTCAACATTAAAACTATGTATATAGATACAATTTGTAGCAATTGTTTTCTTTAATTAATTAATAATAATTTTCTTAATTTGTTGACATATAGATAGTCCAATTGAAGACAGAAAAAAGAGAAGATGCAATCCGTTAATCCTTTTAATAAAGTGGTGTTACCGACTAAAGCCGGCACTAGTCGGTAACACCACTCCTCCCCAATCGCTGTTGTGAATAGTCCAGGACCAAAAGGTCTTTTCTAGTCTATTCTCAAGCGATTTGATCGCAACATCGACGGATTATGGTGACTCAAGCCTTTGGGAGGCTAATTAAATACAAATTAGAATCTTTCGTGGCCTTCGATGTGTACTATCAGCAGTGACATCTTATTTCGGATAGTTTATTGCAGAGCAGTGGAGGGCTTTCGTCTAGTTTACTGTATAAGTTCAAACTGATCTCGTCGAACCCCTACCGACTAAAACCGAATGCTGGTATGGCTTTATGCATTGGGGAGCTAATTGAGTACCAGTTAGAATCATATGTGACCTACGGTGTTTGCTGCCAGTAGTACCATCGTATTTCGGAAATGTTACTATTTATTATCGTCTATTTTGCTGTAAAAATTTATAGTAAGCTCGCCAATAAAATGGGACCACAATAGCTCCAAATGGTTGCAGCGTAGGTAAGATGCAGCCTTAACACTTTTAATCTATTTTTCAAGAATTATTATTATAGAACGATACTACAGATAGTATTCTGAAGAAGTATAGATGGTATACAATCTTGGGATTAAGTTGAATATTCTTCGATGAAGAGAACTTCGCCCGTCCTCCTTTTGAATAAAACTTTAAGTATATTTTCATATTTTATAATATAAATGTTGGCTTATTTTGTTAAAAAGGAGTACAAACATATTAATAAATAACTAAATAATAAATAAATAAATTGATATCCTATTGATGACGGGCCACAGATTAGCCAACGAAGCTCTGGCTTTTTGAATGGCTTTCTTTGACCAGGAGAGGTGCTGGTAGAAGATTATGGATTAGTTTCCCTCCAAATAAAACTTGGGGGATAAATCTTACTTTCTTTGAGGTTCCATATGCTGAAATGTAAGGTATACTCTTATCAGCATTGATACTTCTCGTAGGTGTCGATAGCAGTTTGGAGAAAGGTAGCTTTACTTTGGAGTTTTTAAATCTCCAGGTAAACCGCTTTTGACAGTGTTGATCATTGTATACTGCTTAAAAAGCTATGCAGATATAAGAGGTAAGGCGTACGAACTCATAAAATCATATCTAACAAATCGCTCTCAAATAGTTAACATTGGGATCACAAACTTAAACCCCTTGCAAGTAAAGGCAGGAATTCCACAAGGAAGCAATCTCGGACCTCTACTGTTTATTATATACATGCACGACTTATTAAGCACTGTAAACCAAGCTGAATGTCTTCTAAAAAGCTACGCGGATGATACGACAAGCCTAGTTAGCGGTAGAAATATAGAAGAGGTTATTTACAAGGAAAACGAAATATATTGTCTTTTGCAGAAAATAAATTCCACTTAAATAACAATGAAACTAATTTAATCTTATTTAAAACAAAAAACGCAACTTTTGAAGCCCCTAGTAAAATAGACTTAGATGGGATTGAAATGGCAGTAAAAGATAACGCCAAACTACTAGGCATGGTAGTGGACAGTGAGCTCAAATGGAAACAACACATACAATATGTGAAATCTAAGCTAAACACAACTTGTTATATCATAAGATCTTTCAAAAAAATTGTTGGAATATGTTCAAATTATAAAACTTATTTAAATTATTGCCAGAATTTGATTTTTGCAAGTTTAATTGAGAGGACTCGATTTCTTGGCTGGGAGAAAATTTGCCGATTTCTTGGAAAAATAAAACCTGTTAATGTAAATACTTTTTGGCCAGAAATTTGGATTGTTAATGGTATCAAAGTGATCAAAAGGTATACCATTTTTGTTTGTTTGAATAGTTTTGTAATGTTTTTCAAATTAAGATAAATATCGACAAACCCCAAAAATCGCTTCAAGTAAACACCCACTTCCGGTTTTACCAAAAGCTTCTCAGTTCCAGTTTTTAACGATAATATCTTAAGCTTAAAATTTCATTCGTTTTTGAGATATATAAATTTTTCTATTTCAGAAATTTCTCTTGAAATTTAGAAATGATTTCTTGTAGGAGTTTTAATAATATGCAGTTTTTTTTTCTGACTAAAAGTATTTCTCTTCAGTGCAAAGTTTTCTTCAAGGGTTCTAAAATTTTTCAAAAAATTGCTTTCAGATTTATAAAATCCATTAATTCAAGAATTTAGCATTTTCCAGTAAATATTTAAAAATTTTCCAATTTTCCTTGCTTTGTATTAGAGAAAATTTTCAGATACTTTCTTCTTTATGAATCGATCTTCCAATTTAAGAAAATTTCTGTTGAGTTGACTAGTAATTCGCTTTTACACCTCTTTTTATTAAATACTGTAGTATATTTTAGAGATACTCTAATGAATTTCTCTTCCAAGTTGAGAGTTTTTTAAAGTTTTAAATTTTTCTACCACTTTAAAAGTTTTTACAATTTTCCAGAATTTCCGAGAAAAATTTCTACCATTACAACAAACCGAATTTTTTAGCATTTTTTCGTCTAAAAATTTGTTCGGTAGTTCAAATATGTTTCAATTATTATTATTTCAATTTATTTATTTGGAATTCTTAAATTTCAAAATAAGTTAACCTTTCAGGTTGCGATTTTTCTTCACAGTTTTTAAAATTTTGCTTTCACAATTTTCTACTAAATCAAGAGTTTTGGTTTTTCCAAAAAAAAATCTCAAAAATTTAGACAATTTATTGCATTTAATAAGTTTTTTATTCTTATAGAATCTTTTCTTCTAATTTCAAAAAAAAAATATCTGTTAATTTTCAGTAATTCCTTACGAAATTTTTCAATAAATTTCTCTTCCAGGTTGCGAAATTTTAGCAGTTTAGATTTTTGAAATTTTCTATATATTCAAAAGCTTTCTGGCAGAAAGACCATGGGTCGATAGCCGTAATAAAAATAAATTACGATTGTATTGTACAAAACAAATGTATTCAATAATAAATAAAGATGTTTGTCTCTCTCTCAAAAGCTTTATACTTTTTTGTCAATTTATTAAACTATAATAAACACAACAATATCTTAACCTTATAAACTCGATTATTAGTTATTCTATCGTACTCTTGACCTACCTCAACAAGCAATGCAACAATGACCTCTCGTACTCCTGACCCGCCCGAACAAATTATACGTTGAGGTAGGTCAAGAGTCCGCTAGAGTTTAAGCGGGAAAATAGACGCTATAGGTTAACGCATAGTTTATTGTCGTAGGTCAAGAGTACGTTCGGTTAAATTAAAAAAAATAATTATTTGAAAATTTCTGAAAACATATTTTAATATTCAAAAGTTAGAATTTTAGATTTTTACTTGATTTAAATAAATTTAATTGTAGGAATCCACAGGTGCAAGATTTTTTAATTTAAAACTGAAAAATAATTGAAATTTTATTGTATGAATCTATTGGTGCAAGAGTTTTGCCAAAATTTGCCCAAAAAAAGATTTCAACTGTTATTCCTTAGCAAATTATATTTATGTTATATTTTATTCTTAAATTCCTTTTGTTGTTTTAAACATTAGACTAATGTGTGTTTTTAGAAAGTTTGCAACTCTTTGAAATAAAATTCCATTGGTTTTATTTTATTTCAACTGTTTTCAACTGTCATTTTCTAAGTAATTGTAATTTATCAGCTGATTTTCAGTTGTTTTTTTGTTCGTGATAAAATTAGAAAAGTTTTATTAAGGAGAGAATGATTTTGACATTATATTATTAGGATTTTTTCTACTCTAATATTAGCTATGCTTTTTGGATCAATTTTTTCTCATTTGAGAAATATTCTTTGTAATTAGGCGACTGATTTTATAAAGTAATTTTAAAAATGTTTCAGCTGTATTCCAATTGTTTTCTTAATCTGGAAATTTTCAACTGTTTATTCAATTGTTTTCTTTTCTAAAATTCAACTGATTTTAACTGCAACTTTTAGAAAAAAAATTGTATAACTTATTTAAAAAAAATTTTGTTCTTCAACCATTTTTAATTTTTTAATTTAAAGTTTGGTAAATCATTTCTCACCCACTTTATTTATTTTTTTTTAATTATAATCACTGTTGCCATTTTAGTTTTCCTAAAAACTAAAGCGGAGTTGTTATTGTATTTTTTTAAATTGTGTATCAGTGTTTTAGATTAAAGTTTAAATGTATATGTAGGGTGGGTGGGTGGCCAATATCACACCCTTCTATTTTAAAAACATAAGCAACAATTTTTCAGAAGGAAAAAATTTTAAACTAAACTAATTTAAATAATAAGTCGTTTTAGAAATAAAAAGTACACTCATTGGAATTTTGGGAGTGTTTTAAAGATTGAAGGGTGGTATAGTGGCCACCCACCCGCCCTACATATACAATTAAACATTCATCACATTCAGACTTTTAGTTTCCTAAAAACTATTGCAGTATTAAATGAAATTATAAAACAAAATTAAAAACAAACTTTAAATTACACTAAAATTTTAGAACCCTCTAAGAAAATCGTGGCTAATCCTGATAAGATTTTTTGTAGGATCTAGCAATTTTTCTTAAAAGGAGAGCTATAAATTTGGAAATTAGAAATTTCAAATTACTGAAATCCCAAAAATCCTTGTAAAACTCCTAGAAAATTTCGATAAGATAAAGCAAGTAAAGCAAAAAAAAAAACTCTTGATAAATGATTACAATTTGGAGCCAAAATTTCTACTCGAAAAATAAAAAAAAAATCTAAAAATCTAGCAAAAATGTTTGAAATTTGGTATCTGGACGAGAAATTACCAGAAAAATTTGCTTTTAAAATTACTTGAAAATTTATTTTCTTGTTCATTTATCGATTAAAGAAAAAATAATTAACTCTTGAAATATTACGTTGAGATAAGAAATGCTGTAAATTTTAAATGTCTCTAAGAAATATTTGGTAAAAAATGTGTAAATAAAGATGGAAAAAAAGTGCAGAAAATTCTAAAACCTTTGACAAAATTTCAAGGCATTTAAATATAAATTTAGAATTTTACCAATTTCCAGAATTTTTACTTACAGACCCTTAAAATTTTTCAGGATTTCTTGCTTTATATAAAGGGCATGCAAGTAAACATTTTAGGGATTGATAATATTTTTTCATCGTATTAAAATCTAAAAAAGGGCTTAATATTTCGAAAAGTCTCGACAATGTTTGTAAAAATGGAGACACAACATTATTTGAAACTTTCTAGAAGCTTCCTAAAAACCCAAGCATGTTTGAATAAGGTAATAGTAGAACTGATGGAAATTTCTAAATATAAAAAAAAACTGAACTCTTAAAAACTACAACTAAGTCGAGAAGAAAAATTTCTGGAAAATTTTAAAGACTGGAAAAAAAAAACTGTTGAAAATGCCCTAAGAAATTATTTCAAAATTCATTAATAAAATTGCTCTTCACGAATTGGTAACATTTTTTCATCAAGTTAAAATCTGAAAAAGAACTACTTAACATTTCTAAAAGACTCGACCACGTTTCTAAAAATGAAAACGTAAAATTACTTGGAAGTTTCTAGAAGTTCTCTAAAAAATCAAGCAAATTTGAATAAGACAAAACAAGAAATAATTGAAGTTTCCTAAAAATAAAAAATAAAATTCGAAAACGTCCTGAACTTTTGAAGAAAATTCTTCAATTAGGGAAAGAAGAAAAATTGCTGGAAAATTTTAAAGAGTGGTTAAAAAAACTGTTAAAAACCCGAGACAACTTAAAATTAAACAATGTTTTTAAAGATAATTCTTGCAATTTGGTGTGAGAAATTGCATAAGAATTTAGGAATCTAAAAAAAAACTGCTTCAATATTTCTAGAAACTGATGATGACGTAAAACAATGGTGGAATATTTTACGAATCTTAAAATTTCCTTTTCCATCCTACATAAAATTTTTGAGTGGACAAATTAATAAAAATTATTTACATGATACGTGGAAAAGCTTTAAATCAAGCTTTGATGAGATTGACTATGGAAGGTCATTTATATTTAAACTTTATTTAAATTTAAATTTGGATTAAGCTTTATTTTTGATTGTTTTGTAAGCAGCAAAATCATCATCGATTAGTATTTATATGTGGTGTGGGTGGGAGGTCTTTATGCGACCCTTCAATCAGTAAAATATAAGCGAAGGTTTTAATTAAAAGTTACAAAATGTAGAGAAACACAAATTGGTATTGGTGGCCATTATAGCAGTTTCCTTACATTTTTTTTTCAAAAACTATGAGGACGTAAAATGCTATTCTTTAAGAATTTTCGATTTTTTTCAATTATTTGTTATATAAATTTCATGTAACTCCTATAGTTTATTAGCAATAGGCCAAAAATATCAAAATTATTAATTTTTAATTTTTTCTCGCAACTATATGAAAAGCGTATGTTAATAAAACTTGTTTAGTTTCTCATTGTCTTTAATTTTTGTTTGAATAATTTTGTAATATTTTTCAAATTTAGAAAAATATCGAGAAAAAAACAAAAATCACCTTAAGTAAACACCCACTTCCGGTTTATGAATGTTTACCAAAAGCTTTTCAGTTCCAGATTTTAACAATAAAACCTTAAGTTTAAAGTTTCTTTCCAATAAGACCATTCGTTTTTGAGATACAGTGCCCACAAACATTTTCATGCACGAAAACAATACATCCCCTATACCGTGTGTCCCGTTTGAAGACGCATCATAGGGAATTCCCATGTAAAATTTTCAATTTCAGTTTGTATCTCTATTATTGAACGAAAATTATCAAAATAAAATTAGAATGATTCCTTTATCTATTAAGATTATTTTGGAGGTTTTATTTTTGTTTCATCTTTACTTTTAGTCAAAATATACCTTAAAATGTGTAAGCAAATATTACTTTCCCTATATAGTATATATAGGGGAAGTATTGTTTTCGTGCATGAAAATGTCTGTGGGCGCTGTATCTCAAAAACGAATGTTCCGTTTGAGATGAAACTTTAAACTTAAGGTTTAATTGTTTAAAACTAAAACTGAAAAGCTTTTGGAGTACATTCAAAAAACGGAAGTAGATGTTTACTAGAGGCCGTTTTTTGTTTTTTTTTCCGAAATTATTTATAATATGAAAAATATTACAAAACTTCTCAAACAATAGTTAAAGGGAATGAGAAAATGAACAAATTTTATTAAAACAAATTTTTTAAAAAATTCTTTACTTTCAAGAAAAAAAAAATACAAATTGAAAATATTGAAATTTTTTGCCAATTTCTAATAAACTATTAGATTTACATGAAATTTATATTACAAATAATAATAGAGAATTCAAAAGTGAACAAATTATTAATAATAGCCTTTTTGCGCAAACCTCGTCGTTTTCGAGAGAAATGTAAGGAAATTACTATGATGGCCACATCATTTTTTTTTCATGTTTATTTACATTTTACAACTTTTAGCTAAAACCCTCGATTATGTTTTACTTTTTGAAGGGTGGGATAGAGGCCACCCATCCTACATATACATGATAACTTTAATTGCAAATCGTTGATGATTTTGCTAATAAAAACAATCAAACCCTTTATGCAATAAGAATGAAACGAAATTAAAATTTAAGTTTAAATATAAATGGTTTTCTATAGCTAATCTCATCATGCATAAAAATTTTAATAATTTACTCACTCAAAAATTTTACCTTACGAACTTATTTTTGATTCAAAAAATTTTGTAATTATGTATGTATATGTAGGGTGGGTGGGTGGCCTCTATCCTACTCTCCAATCAGTAAAACATCATCAAAAATTAGTGAAAAATTTGTACGATTCAATCTTTAAAATATGCAATTATTTTGTATTTATTTATATTTTACATCTTTTAATTAAAATCCTCATTATGTTTTACTAATTGAAAGGTGGGATAGAGGCCACCCGCCCACCCTAGATATACACGATAACTTTAAATACAATTATTGATGATTTTGCTGTTTATAAAACGATAAAACCTTGTATATAATAAAGCAGAACCTAAATTTAAGTTTAAATATAAATTACTAATCTCATTCAATCTGGATATGAAGCCTTTCCACGAATCAAAAATTTTACTATCTCAATTTTCTATTTCTATAATATTTTCTGTCAATTAATTCATCTATCAAATTAATTCAAAAATGATTCACCACGGGTTAAGTGAGAAATTAATTAATCATATTTTCTTTCAGTTTTCGACAAAATAACAATTCTTGCTTTGAATATAGTTTTAGCAATGTATTTTGTATATTGTGATAATACTAATATGACTTTCATTTTTCGAGAAATTTCTGCCATTTCAGATATCATCAATTTTTATGTCAGATTTCAAGTATTTTAACACATCTTGCTTTATATTATCTAAATCTCAGGAATGTATTTAATTGCAAGATTTTCTTTCCAGAGTTTCTCGAATACTTTACTACAAATTCAGTTAGGATTTCTAGAATTTTCCAGAAATGTATCTTATATTTTTAGAACTTTCTTCTATGTTTTATTTATCGCAATTTCTTCAATTTTTCTAGTTTCGGGATTTTTTTGGTAATTTGTAAATATATTTTTTTGCTTTATATCATCTAAATTTTTTAACAATACAAAACTTTGGAACAATTTTTCTTTAATTTAATTCATCACAAGTTTATTACTTTTCTTTAAATTTCTAGGACTGTTTTTAAGTATTCTAATTTTTTTCTGTTATTTTTCTTTAATTGCTCAATAATTTTATATATTTCTGGATTTATGCATTTTTCAAGAATGCATTTTTTCGGTAATTTTGGAATTTTGCATATTAATATTTCTTTACCTGTATAAGAATTCTCTACTTTTAGAATTTTTTATGTTATTAATATTTTAAATATTTTTGCTTTTATTTATTTGAAATTTTGAATTATTTCTTTTCTAAATTTTACTTTTATTTTGAGAATTTTTTCAGACTTTCAACAATCCTACAATAATTTTGCTTCTGGATCTCTATAGCTTCTAGCAAGTTTCCTATCATTTTTTAATAATTTTTTAGATTTTTTTTATAAACTTATAAGAATTTTTCTTTTAAATTGCAAGAATTTTGTTAAATTGTTCGAGTTTGTTTTATCAATTTTGCTGTAATACAAGAAATAAAGAATTTTAGCTTTACAATTGTATAGTTTACATTTTCTAAATTTTCCAGATTGTCTCTTCTAAATTTTTCCAATTCCTAGAATAAATTCTTAACTTTTCTTTGGGATTTGTAGAATTTTCGAGAATTTTTTTTTCAATTGTAACAGAAATTATCACTATTTTTAAAATTATCTTTTTTTTCAATACTTTTTTATTAGGGATCTTAAAATTTTTCCTCTAATTTTTGGTATTTTTCCTGCATTTAGATTTTTTTGTTATTTTGTAAGAACTGTTCTCTCATTTTTCTAGAATTCTAAAAAAAATTACAAATCATTCTCGTCAGTGCTGCTTTTATTTTCTTCCAAATTGTCATTTTCACATCTTGCTCCTAATATTTGAAGCCCACGGCACGTTTTTCCGTGTATAATTATTTTGATGGTTTTGATCTCAGTGGCTTTTTTTTATTTGTAGAATACGAGTATTTCTTTCAAAATTTAAAAATTTCGTACAATTTTCATTTTTGAAAAAAAAAAACTAGTTTTTCTATTGAATTCTACATAATTTTTAAGGAATATTGCTTCTAAATTGTAAGAGATTTTTTGTTTTCCTTTTGAATTCCCAAAATATTGTAGAATTTTGTAGAAGAGGTTCAATCTTCTATGATTGTTTTGAGGCTTTCTAGAATTTTTAGGCCATTTTTCTTTCCTTGTTAAATAATTTATCACCATGTTTTGAATTGATATTATGGGAATTTTGTAAAAATTTCCAAAAATTTTTATTAGTAATAATTTAATTCTAGAAATTAAATTGAATTTTTATTTTTTTAATATTCCCAAAAACCTTTTCTAAATTGTGAGATTTTATTTCAGTAATACTTTTCAAACAACTTTTTCTTCTGGACTTTTTCGAAAACTATTTTTCTATTTTACGAAAAATTATTACCATTTCCGAATTATCTTATCAGAATTTTTTAGGAACATTTTTTGGGAATTTCGCTTTTAAGGATTCTTGAACTTTTTTCAATAACTTTTTGATATTTTTCTTCCATACTGTTTCAATTGAATTTTAAATGAATTTTTAATTTTAAATTCTCAGAGTTTTCTTAGGGTTTCTCTTTCTGGTTTATAAAATGTATCAGATTAGAAGTTTTTTTCGAAATTTCTAGAAATTGTAGTTTTGTATTATCAGATTTTTTTGTAATGTATTTTCTCAATTGTAATGTTTTTCTTCGACCGATTTCTTTCCAAATTAATAGAATATTATAGCCATTATTTTTCAGATTTCTTCTAATAATTGTTCATAATTATTTTAGTACTTTTTCTTTCCGAGAATTTATCAATATGTTTAGCTTATAGCTTTACATTTTCTGAAAATTCCCGAATACCTCTTCTAAATTGTAACTTTTTCTTTTCAAATAACTTCTCTTCTGGACTTTTCAAATTAGTAATATGCATATGTGGGGTGGGTCGGTGGCCTCTAACTCACCCTCCAATCAGTAAAACATAAGCGAGGGTTTTAATCAAAAATTGTAAAACGTAAATAAATATAAAATTAAGTGGAAGCAGGGTATTATTACATGTATTCCGAAAACTGGACAAGACACGTCAGACGTGTCAAGTTACCGCCCAATCACCCTGCTTCCAGTCTTGGGTAAAATGTTTGAAAATATAGTTAAGAACAAACTAATGTCCCATATATCACATCATATCCCTCTTTACCAATTTGGCTTCCTTGAACATCGTTCTACTTCCTTACCACTTTCTATCCTCACCTCTAACTGCCAAACAGCACACCTCGAAGGCCAAAAGTCCGCAATTGCCCTACTAGATATTCAGAAAGCGTTTGATTCAGTTTGGCATCGAGGTTTGCTGTTTAAATGTAACTCTATAAATATCCCACCTCATATCCTTAACCATATTGACAGCTTCTTATCCAATCGAATCCTAAGAGTTAAAATCCGAAATACCCTCTCACGCGCCTTTGTACCACAACAAGGTGTTCCCCAAGGATCCCCCATATCACCGCTGCTTTATAACATTTTTGTTTATGATATTTATAACCCTAACCCACACTACATAAATCCTTCATCCTACCCGCTCCTATACGCAGACGATACTGCCCTAGTAGTACACGCCCCCACCCTACACAAAGCACTTACCACACTGCAAGGGCTGATCGATACCATACAGCTATGGTTTGCAAAATGGAGAGTAACCATTAATCCTAATAAATCCCAGCTCCTAATCCCTTTTCATCGATCACTGAATTCTCCGTTCCATATAACCATTAATAACCATCCTATTTTACCATCTCCTTCATGCAAATACCTTGGTATAACATTTGATCCCAAATTAACCTTTAAAACACACACCCAAAACCTTAAAGTGAGTGTCAATGTCAAGAAGAGAGCTCGGCACTTCAGAAGCCTCACTTATAAGAATCAAGGCATATCAACGAAAACAGCAGTACATATAAAATGATCTGCCGACCTCTTCTTGACTACGCCGCTATCCTTTTCTATAAAACCCCATCCTTCCGCTCTTAAAAGTATTCAGGTATCGGAACGATCAGCCCTTCGCACGCTTACAAAAATTAGACATCCCCTTAACCCCATACATAATCTATCTAACACCCGCCTGTATCAATTAGCTAATCTAACTCCTATTGAACAACGTCTCACATTCTTCGCTCAAAAATTCACCACTAACCCTCACAATATTGTTATCCTTAACCACATGTGTATCCCTCGTAATCCTTTAATAATACCCCGATACAAATACCCTGAAATCACCATTCATCAGTTCATCTCTGCATTTCATAACGACATTAGTGATCATGACGTTTAAAGAACAACCGACAGTTAAGTCCGTTAGACATTAGCAATCATGACGTTTGTAAGACAGATAACTCCAGGCTGGAAGACCGCGGATCGATAGCAGTTTGACAGGAAAAAAATTATTGTATCATTGTCATATTGTTAAATACATGTAAATTTATTTCCTTTTTTTTCTGTAAATAGATGTTGTTTTTTTTATAACATTAATTTAATAGATTTATTTAAATGTTGAAATTTAAGAAATTTTGAAAAATAAGAAATAAGTTAACAAAAGTCAAAGAGAATGAAAAACTGAACATATTTTATTAAAGCTTGTTTCTCATAAAGTTCATAAAAAAATTAATAATTTTGACATTTTTTTCCTGTGGCTAATAAACTTATGAGTCAAATGAAATTCATATAACAAATAATTGTAAAATATAGGGAAAGTACTATCACATCACCATTTAGAAACATGAACTGAAGAGCTTTTGGTAAACATTCAAAAACCGGAAGTAGCTGTTTACTCTTGGCCGTTTTTTGTTTTTTTTTTGATATTTCTTTTAATATGAAAAATATTACAAAACTTTTCGAAAAAAAGTTAACTGGAATAAGAAACTAAACAAGTTTTATAAAAACATATTTTTCATAAAAGTCTTAACTTTCAAGAAAAAAGAAAAAAATTTGAAAATTTTGAATTTTTTTTGCCAATTACCAATAAACTATTGGAGTTATATCAAATTTATATAACAAATAAATGTAGACATAAAAGTGATCAAATTATTAAGAACAGCCTTTCTGCGTAAACCTCATAGTTTCGAGAAATATATGGGGAAAGTACTATGATGGCTACATCACCATTTTTGATAATAAGATCCTCATAATAGTAGTTGTTGTGAAAAGTCAGTGCTTGTCATCTAAATTCTATAACCCACAAATAAATAATTAAATTTTAAATGTGTGCTTACAACACAAAAGGAAAAGTTCAGTGCTTTGAAAAGTCAGTGTATAACATCTAAAATTACATATGGCGAGTTCAAAGGCACAAATTCATTATTCTTGTTGAAATGAGTTAACTCAAAGGTACAATTTCCCGAAACAGAATAAAACTCTTTTTAGCATTTTTCATTTATTTTCTACAAAATTTCAAAACCGCATCTAGTTAAATTATAATTATTATACTATTCCAAATTTAGAAAGAATGCTTTTGTAAAGAATAAACATAAAGTGACACCGATAAATACTTTAATTTGCTTTCAATAAAAATAAAACATACATTAAGTTTTTGTGGATATTCACTTCTTGATGTTACAATATGAAGAATGTTTTGAGACCATTGACGATTATTTTGTTCGTTATTATTAGACACCAAATAGAAAGAAAATTCATCTGTAAAACACACACTATTTGGAAATCTATTATTCTCGTTACACTTTTCCACAATAATTTAACAAAATTTAGATCAGGATCCACTGCTCAGTTCTTTATGATTTGTCTTTTATGGGGTCGGTAAATATAAGCTTACACTTTTTGTTAGATGTACTGTTATCCTTGCAACACATTTGTTACAGTTTCTTCAGATTTCCTCCCTTTATTCCTAATAATATGTTCGTCGTTTATACAACCATTATCCTGGACAGGTTTCAAAATTTATACTAAATAAGTCGCAAATGTCTGCCAAAACTCAATTTAATGATCTTAACTTTTTCTTTTGTGGTGTACGCACTTATTTTGAATTGAATTATGTGTTTGTGGCTTAATCAATTTAGATGACAAACACTGACATTTCATAGCAACTACTATTTTGAGGATTTTTTATCGAAAATTTCTTCACACTTCTTAAGCTATATTTCGCTTAAAACTAAAGATGAAACAAAAATAAAACCTCCAAAATAATCTTAATAGATAATGGAATCATTCTAATTTTATTTTGATAATTTTCGTTCAATAATAGAGATACAAACTGAAATTGAAAATTTTACATTCCCTATGATGCGTCTTCAAACGGGACATACGGTATATACTATATAGGGAAAGTAATATACTATATAGGGAAAGTGATAAATAAATTAATCTCCTATTGATGACGGGCCAACAAAGCTCTGGCTATTTGAATGGCTTTCTTTGACCAGGAGAGGTGCTGGTCGAAGATTATGGATTAGTTCCCCTCCAAATAAAACTTGGGGGGATTAATCTTACTTTTTTTTGAGTTTCCATATGCTGAAATGTAAGGTATACTCTTATCAGCGTAGGTGTCGATAGCAGTTTGGAGAAAGGTAGCTTTACTTTGGAGTTTTTAAATCATCAGGTAAACCGTAAGATAGGATGATACCATAAAGGTGCCACCTATTGTCTCAGCGTTGGACTAGATTTCCTGTTAGGATATATAACCACCGACTGATTTAAGTTTAAATTAAAACAAACAAAAACTTCTATTTTTCTATATTTTTATGTACCATATGAAATATGTTACAATTCAAATACTTACTGCAGCCCGGTCATCCAATATTTTATTAAATAACCGCAATTACAACGTTCAGTTACTTAAGCACAATGTATTAAATGTTATTATATAAGTTGTAAATTCAAATACGTCCGCTTATGAGCAGAATGGGATTTATGGCGGTTTCTGCAAAGAAATTCCGATAAGGAATTTCCATTGAAATTAGATTTTATTGGGGCCGTAAAATATACATAGTCACGTGGTTTTTTCATTGATTTAACACGGTGTCGGGCATTAAATCGCGGAAAATGGACTGAAACGCCGTCGCGGAATGCCTTCAGCTTTGTACTTCCGCGGTCTTTACTTCTTTTAACCAGCGCTCGCTCCGACTCCATACAACAATTCCTCTGCTTTCCGACGCTATACACGACACATGTAAAATGTTTCCAGATGCTAATTATCATTTTACACGGTTTTAAGTATTGATTACTACCAATAACTTTTCCATCAAGATTACATACAACAATTTATAAATAAAAATATATACTTTCACTTAGTTACAATCTTACCTCCCCTAATCAGTTAATATTTTATATTGTTAATATAAGAAGCCTCTAATTCGTTATACATGTTTGAATAATTAATAAAACACTTTAACTTTGTTTGTATTATAGATAATGGCAAGTGGAGTCTCCGAAACTAGTCAACATAATAAAAAATACAGTGTTATACAAAGTTAAAGTGTTTTATTAATTAATATTTTATAATTAAACCCTAAATATATTTTTGATTATATAAGTTTTCATCAGGTAACAATTGTATGATACTTAATTTAATATTTTTATTACTTGTAAGAAATTACAGGCCTTATAGGTTAAACTTGTAGGTGAATGTACAATGATCTTTAATTAAAACACCAGGAGGAATTCTCGCCGTTGAGTTTCTCGCGTTACGAAATATTTACAAGAATTGTTAGGAAACTAATTAAAAAAAAAAAAACTATAAATATAAACAGACGAGTAAAATTTTGCCTACTCATCAACGAACCATTATTGCGAGTTATGGAATAATTAGAATCATCATCATCATCATCATCATCACATGACTTAGACCAGTTTTTCCGGCCGGACAAAATATTATTACAGTTTCAATTACAAAACCGTGGGACGTTTAATTAATGATGTAATTTGCGGCCCTACGGGAGGGCGAGCTGTTACACGAAAGAAAAAAAAGAAATATATAAAGAAATTTTCTTATATAATAAAGTCCATCAATTCGGATTCAGGAGGCGGAAATTGATGCCTTTAATGGTGGCTGGAAAACGGGATTAAGGATCGGAATTTATGTAATTTGATTCGTTTAATTGCCACGCTGGATATTTATTAATATCGGTAATCATTTCGTGTATTAAAAAAAAAACGACTTACTGTCTATTGGCACGCAATCGATGGAATAGCATTAGCATTTGGAGGCCATTAGTGATTCGGCTCCTGTGTTCACACATACAGATTTAAAAAAAAATTATTCTCTAAAAGGAATCTAATTTCTGAGCGAGCGCACGTTTTACTCCTTGTGTTTTGTACAAAGTTACATCTCATGTTTATTATTGCAAGGTGTAACGTTATTAAAATCCGCCAGGAGAACGTCAAAAAAGTAAATTACCTGTACCACCTAGCAGTGGCGGCATGACAAGTTAATGAAAAATAGATACAATCTTTGAATCTACTTCTCGGTGAGCAGCGCTAAAGGTATTTTATATAAAAAAAATTATTAATCGCTGCGAACATGTTGATTTACTCTGTTTAACAAGCTTTACACGCTTGCTGCTGAGATTGCTTTTCTCTGTAAACTCATTCTATCAATTCCTATTGCCGTTTTATTTATTACACACAATAGAATTAATTTTCTTGCCGGGTAGTAAGTAAGTGCTGGGTAATAAGTTGTAACCATAGATGGCAATGACATATGATATATATTAAAAGATATAAGAATAAAGACGCAAGTTGAAGCGCACAGGTGACAAAAGATAGATAACGAAAGCTAAGAAAGTAGAATAGAAGATAAATAATTAAAAGTTAAAAGAGGAGAGAGAATAAATAAAATAGAGACACAAAAATTACAAAATTTATAATACTAAAAGCAGATGACAAAGATTAAATGTATGAAGGCAAAAAACTTTAAATTATATACAAAATACAGAAAATTCAAGGCACAATATAAATGATAAAGATTAATAGAAACAGATGACATAAATGATAAAGAGAAAAAGATAGAAGTCAGATAAAAACATTGTTTTTTCTTTTAATTATAGGTGATTTTTAGCCTTGACCTGAATAGATTAACACAATATTGGGCAACTTTAGCTGGATGTTTCTGAAGATGTTCATCCACCTTGCTTTGTGTGCTGCTAGAGTCATGTCTTGGAGTATGTTCGAGATATTGGTTTTGGATACGGACATAGGCCTCCTATCAGTTTTCAAAGATACTTTCTCTTCTGCTAGAGTATCTGCCTTATCGTTCCCTCTCGTATTTCAGTGTGTATTCTGTTATCTTCAGGTGCCGTCTCCACATTCATTTTCCAGTCAAGACGGGAACTTGCTGATCATTTGAACCTTAAAATAAATAAAACGATAATTAAAATGAATGAATATAGTAAAACTACAACTTAAAAATATAAAAATAACTTTAAAACTACAGTTCGTGTACAAACCAGAAATGATGATTTTGATACATCAATGAAGTATTTAATCATTGATCAAATTACAAGAAATTTACCTAACAGATCTTTCGACAAGGAATATCTTATCTTACCACAAAATTTAAAATTTCCTAATTTCAATATTTCCGGTCCGGTTGATTTAATAATCGGAGCGTGTACGTTTTGTAATGTTCTGGGTGAACGTAAAATGTAAACGGTGAATAAAATTGTCAGTAAATTTAAATGTAGAGTAAAATTTTAGTATAATTGAGAGATATTCCTCTTTGTCAAAATGAATTAAGGTAATAGAATTCTATTCATACTTGTTTCTCATTAAACACTTGGTGAAACATGAATCAAATTTGTGAAACAATCCAAGTGAATTTAATTGATTCTAAAACCTACATTAATAGCATTCTGTTTGCGATTTATAAATAATTATAAGAGCTCAAATTCAAAATTAATAGGACGAATTTCTACATTAGAATGGAAGAAAGCTACTACCATAATCATGTTACAACAGCAAAAAATACCATTTCACCACGACGTTCAGTATAAAAAAAAATACAACTAGGTTCCTAATAAAAGAAAATTAGACTCTAACTCCATTTTTTGGTATTTTGCGTATAAGGGGTAGATTATCAAACTAATAATTATAATTATAAATATCAAATCTTGTTGTCGTCAAAGAGCCACTTAACTCAACTAATCATCCAACATTATCATATAATAAGCTTACATGTAGGAATTCAAGCAAGGTTAGGGCACTCAAGATCGAAATATTTGATACTGGTTTAAAGTCAAACCTACAAACTTTCAATCTTGTATGGGTAACTTGCCCAAGGAGCGAGTTTCACTATTGACACGTATGGATATCCGGTCCGAGTCGAATTCCATTGATGGTATTGATTTTAGGCTCTTAATGTTAATTGATTCTTCTGTAAGGTTCAGGGGCATTGCCAAAGTTGAAAATGTTATAAATAAGTCAGACGTATCGTTGATTTCATTATGCTGTGTATGTAGGGTACACCCCTTCGAAAGAGATATTTTTCGAGAACCGATTAGTTGAAAATGGTTATGCTTCTTCCCACAAGATATAACAACATCTTGTTGCTTGGGAGCCACATAAACCCAATTATCCGCAAAACCAAGACTAAGAAAGAAAGCACTCTCTAATAAAATTAATTCTATATCGCACCCAGAGGGGATATTAGTTAGATTGTGGCTCCAAAATATGTTCATTTCACAGAATTTTGACTACTCTGCGATTTTTGTTTCTAATTCCAGTGGGCTGCAATGATTCTTTTAAAGTGGTCTGTAAAAGAATTATCTAGCATGTGATTTAACAATTGTCCATCTGCTGGGAGTACTGCTTCACGGCCATAAACTAGAAAAACACGGCGACATTTGTGTAGTATCTTGAACAGCTGTATTATATGCCAATGTCAGGTGGCTAAAATACTCACACCAGTCCTTTTGGTTAGTACTAACAAACTTACTTAGCATCGCCGCCAAGGTGTGATTGAAACGCTCGGTTAGGTCATTGCAGCTAGGATGGTTTGCTGTGGAAAAGTCTCGCCTTATTCCCATTCCATTCAAAAGATGTTCAATTAATTCAGACCGAAAGGTTGTTCCTCGATCGCTTAAAATCGATCGGGGACAACCATGCCTGTTAATTACATAATTTAGGATAAAGTTGGCGACAGATTCAGCTTTACAATCGCGTAAAGCGGCTGTCTCCACATAGCGAGTGGTATAATCGGTAGCCACCACAATCATCACCTTACCCTTCTTACTTCTAGGAAATGGACCCAGAAGATCAATTCCAACACGGTCAAATGGTAAGCCTACTGGGATGGGTTGCAAAAGGCCGGTTGGCAATTGATAAGGAACACCCCTCCGTGCCTGACAATCCGCACACCCTCTAACGAATTTCTCCACATCTTTTCGCATATTATCCCAATAGTAGCGCTGAGCAATCCTGCAGTAAGTTTTTGTTGTCCCTAAATGACCTGCCTGTGGATCACAATGGTTACTATAAAGAATCTCAGGGACTATTTGTTTGGGGATTACAAGTAAATCATTTGGAATATTTTTTATACAAAATGTTATCAATTAGCGATATTTATTAGATTTTATTCGCTGAGAGACTGTTTTACTTTTTGGGTTCGTGATTGGGCCTTTTCAAGATCCAGCGTGGACAACTGAAACGTAGGGGTGTCAACTGCTTCATCTGCTTCTTCCGCTAGTGCTTCCATTGCCGGGTTCCGTGAAAGGCAATCAGCATCCTGGTGGCGCCTGTAAGTTTTTTTTACCTTATTAGGTACGGGAAAATTTTTAATTGCGTTAATTTTATCTTCGTCCATGTGTACCCCCTCTTCATTGACCTTAAATCCCAGGATCTTAATTTCGGACTGGATGAATTGACATTTTTCAGGGTTCAATTTTAAGCCCGCTTCCTGGATTCTCTCAAATGCATGACGTAGACCAGTAGGATGTTTTTCAAAAGTGTCACTGAAAATAACAATATCATTCAAATATACAACAAGTTCGTTCCATTTAAGGCCAGCGAAAATCACGTCTGCCATATTTTGAAATGTTGCAGGTGCGTTACACAGCCCAAATGGCATTACGTTAAATTCGTATAATCCTCCTTGAGTCACAAACGCAGTAAGATATTTGTGATTTTCATTAACTCCGACTTGCCAATAGCCACTCGACAAATCTAACGGAGTAAAATACTTACTCTAATAATAATTATTTTTTATGGTTAGCTCGTTTAACTTCCTGTAATCTACACAAAATCTTCTTTACCAAAACCACCGGCGATGCCCAAGATGACCTACTGGGCCGAATGACGCCGAGTTGTAGCATTTCATCCACTTGTTGTGATATTATTTCTCTCTCCCATGGTTATGTCCGATAGGGTTTACCCTTAATAGGTGTAGCTCCGAAAATATAAAGATTCTTAAAGATGAGTTTGTTCAGGATAATGTGACCTGGCTATTTATACAACCAGGAGCGCCGCATTGTGACAACCTCTGGGAAGTTGGAGTTAAAATGGTAAAAGATCATCTAGCTAAAGTAATTGACGAAACAAAGTTAAATTTTGAAGAGTTTGTTACATTACTATCTCAAATCGAAACAATTCTGAATTCGCGTCCTTTGGTTCCTCAATCCAATGAACGATTTCACCTTTTTTAATTAGCTCTCCAGCCATTATTTTTTGGGCATTAAGTATCCCTTTGAGGTCCGCCTGGATGATCGTACGCTTAGGTGTTTTTAGTTCCAGATTCAGTTCACCACAATGCACGCCTGCACTTGTTCCTTTCTTGTTATATGTTCCATCCGTGAATATGTGTATAGTGGCTTCAGAAGTCTCAAAGTTTTGTGATGTGCAGTCAAAAAGGTAGGTCGGAGTAGCACGGTCCTGACACTTCCCTAGAAGTGAAGAACCCTCTGGGTCGCTCTGAGTCGCTCTTCCAAGGATTGCTCTTTGCCTAGTCCGGTCCGCCTATGGACACTGCAGCTCATTGGCTCATAGTCTTAGCACTGTACTTAGGGTCATCTCCTGTATGTGTAAATCCAGTCCATATAACCTTCCCACCACATAGGGTTTTTGGATTAGGTCCAGAGTATTATCATTGCTTCGGAGATTGTGGTTTAGTAAATGTGCTGATCAGTCAATAGCTTAATTGTCTTTTCCATATCCAGAGGCTAACCGGGCAACCATAGGTTTGTCAGCCTCGGGATGATCACCGTTAGTTTTGCTCTTGACCAGAGTTAGAGCTAAAGGTTGCCATCCAGCCTTGTCAGTTGTTTGCGGTTTGTCTGCTCGCTACAGGGTTTGTCTTGAACAGTCCCACTACGGAGCCACAATCGGGACGGTACACCACAAACTGGTATATTGCTGGTGAGATGTAGACCCCAGAATGCGGCGGAACACGATGGTGATGCATCCAGTCTCCAAAAACCATCTGCGATTATCCCTCGAAGACTTTTCTTGCCGAGCGTTTGCCATAAAAGGTGAGATGTAGGCCCTAGGATCCTAGGAGCGGAGCACACGAGATGACGCATTCAGTCTTCGAAAACCAGCTGTGGCCACCTCCCGAAGTTTTATATTGCCGAACGTTTGACGGGTCAGCACAGCCGATTGACCCTTATTAGATTAGACTCGAACCTTCAGTTTAGCAGAAATGCAGTGCAAAGTAGTGTATTCATGTCAACAATATCTCGTCAAAATAGGTTCACCATGCGTTCTTCCAGTCAGGACTCTTGCTCTGCTTTAGATTAATTAATTTTCAGCAAAGTATTTTTCACCATTTAGGCAATATATTGGCCATTACTGGCATGTTTATGTTCATTTTACATGGAGCAATTTTAATTACAGTAACAGCTGTTTGTAAGGCTGACTAACTCAAGTGCCTGGTTTCTCTCATCCTACGACGAAACCATGGCCTAGCAAGGGTTCCTAGCAAGGGTAGGATTTTTTATGGACCTTCATTGGTCTATATCCGCCGTGTTTAGTTAAGAAACAGAATCACGTCATGAAGGATGTAGCTCTACACCACGCAGAGACGGTCCAGGATTCAAAATCCATGGAGCTGCATACAGAAGAGATGCTCTATCCAAAGGATTTTACACCGTAGCACACCTCCTGATTCCTGTGGTTTTGACCTATCGTAACCTATTGAGTTTTTAATTCTCCTAGCGTTCTCAATAATTTATTCATTACTTAGAAGAGTCCTAATGAATATTTCATTATATAAACGTAACCTTGACCTATCCCAACAAATTTTAAATACTTCAAGCGTACTCTTAACCTTTCTCAATAAAATATTAATTATCTATCCTTATAAGAATTAGTTTTTAATTATCCTAATATAACCTTGACCTATTTCAATGAATTGTTAAGTAGTCTAGTGTACTCTAGACCTATCTTAATAAGTTATGTGTTACGGTAGCCAACATGTAACATAATCAATGAGAGTTAAATAAAAAAAACATAACATTATATGCGGTTAAGAATTTTGAATATAAAAAACAAAAAATTAATGAGTGTAGATTACGTAGGTAATCAAATACAGAGATAAAAAACCAAAAGCATAAGATGGATCTAAAAAAATAAATAAAGACAAAAATAGTAGTAGTAGTAGAAAATAACGACAAAAAAGAGTTAAATAACTGAGGCAGAAGAGAGAAGAAAGAAAATGCAAAATAATAGATTATAGATAACACAAAGAAAATATAGGGCAGATAATAGAAGATTAAAAAGAAAAGACAGGAAAGAGAATATAAAACATTAATGACAAAAGATAAAATACAATATATTAACGATAAAATAGGGAAAATGTAAGGCAGAAAATACAAAATAGAAGACAATCAGAAAGGGCTAAAAGACTACAAACATATTACATAGGTTAAAAGATAGATTGAAGATAAAAGGCAGAAAACAATACAAAAGCCATAAAAGATTGATGGCAGAGGTTGGCGAAGATTCAATAGAGAAGGTAACAGAAAGAATAGAGAAGAAACTAATGAAAGTTAAGACATAATAAAAAAAATAAAAAATAAGGATATGTAACAAAGGTTAATCAATAGAAGAGGGGATATTTTTAGAAAAGATTAACAGATCTTTTATTTTGGAATGTTAAAAAACTTTTTGTATCATAATTAATAATAATATAACATTTACATTGCGCAGCCAAATTATTTTGGTCAAAGCAAAAGCGTTTCAGGTACCAAATCCTTACAAAATATTGCTTAATGCAATTTTGTCTTTACCGTAACCAACACCTAAAGTCTTTACAACGTTTTTTGTATCATCAACTTTACGCAAGAAACTGATGGCCTGGTCTCAACCTGCACTTCATCACTTACAATATTTAAGGCTCCATTAGTCAAACTCAAATGCAGAGTACTTTCTTCCTGAAAAGATTAAAATACAATTAAAAAATTGCATTAATTGTTGTTGCAAATTATTTTCTAAAATTAATTTGATTAATGCTAAAGATCAAATTCCTATTCATCTACTAATTATACCTAAGACTACAATTATAACATTAATTGGGTTATTCGAGTATATATTGATGGATTTTGATAAAATACACAGCGGTCATTGAAGCTACAATTTTGTATGTTTGGTTTTTTCGAAAAATGAAAAAATGAGGATATTACATCTTCAATTAATCTTTCCACATTTTTGGAAACTCTAATACTGCATTTTTATACATATAACTTATATTTTTATATGATTAGTGATGGAAGCTCTTACTTTGTGATACATCTTGTAACAATAGAAACAGAAACTCATTTCAGATTAAATTTATTGCAATTTCTCCCACACTACCACTTCCTATACCTTAACTCAGACTACAAAGTCTTATCTCCTAAATAGTTAAGCTCTTGTTGTCGAAGTAGTCATTTTGGATATTGATGAACTTCAAACACTTCTACGCAATACTTAAAACTCTTGGTTTAATATAAATTTATTTTCTTCCGAGCTCTTATTCCTTGACTTAAACGGGGAAGTCTAATTAAATGAATCAACTAGTTTTTCTTCACTGGTCTATCTTCTGACCAATTAAGTTCCCATCACAATATAGTTCTGGTTATTGCGGAATTCCATATAGATATTTTTTTAGATTTTTATCACAATACTCCTAACTTTTAACAAGCAACAGAAACTCATATCAGATGACAGTTGTTTTCCATTTCTTTCGAGATTCAACCTCTTATACTATACCTCAGTACAATAAATCTAACTTATCGACAAATTAAGTTTCCTTCACAATGTGGTCAACAACAATGTAGAGGACTTTAATATATTTTATTATATTATTATTAATTATATTTTAATTTATCAAATTTTTATTCTATAATTATTGATTTCTTGACTTCTAGTAAATTTTAAGAATTTCCTTTGAAGGCTGTATATTTAAAATAATTTCTTTGAAAGTTTATAAAAGTTTTTGTTTCACGGATCAAAATTTTTCCTATAAATATTTTGATAGCACAATATCAACTAGTTTTTTTTCTAAAGTTTCAAAATTCAAAAGTTCTTGAATTCTTAATTAATACGGCCCTTATATTTTTAGTATATTTCAAATATTTACTTAAACAGTTCTAAAATTTTGCAAGTATTTTATTGCATTTAAATTTTCCTAGCAATTATATCGTAAAATGAGTTAAAGCCCTTTAGGTAGTTGTAAAAAACATTACTAATAATTTAAAGTGTTTTCAAAATTATTAATCATTTCTCATGTTTTTTCTTGGTAAAACATATTTCCTTTGGTAAAAACGTTATTCAGTAGTTTTTGAGTTTTATTTAATCAAAATGCCTTTCAGATTTCTAGTTAAAATGGAGGGTTAATTTTTTTTCAGATATTCCTTTTGCAAATTTAATAACAATTTCTAAAACTCTGCAATTTTCCGTAAATTTGTGACGATTTCCTTTGATAGTTTTTGAATGTTCTATAAATGTGCAAACTATTACTAAATTTTAAGATAATAGTTTTTTGAAAATTCCGTCTGTAAGTTTATGCAAGTTTATCATAGGTATTTAAATTTTCGACAGTTCTGCAAAATCTATTTCAATTTTCAGAATTGCTCTTCTTTTTTTTTTTAATTTTCAGCGCTTTTTCATATCTTAAAACTTGGGAAATTTTGCACTATTTTTTTTTCTTCTCGTCATATTTTCACATTATCTGATTATATTAAAATATATTGTTAGCAGTATTGTTCAATTTTTTCTCTTCCTTTCTATACTGTTAATTTTACACATCTCGTAGCTTCTATCAAATTTTCAACAAACCACTTATTAAAGCCCACCATCGTATTTCCTCATAATGAATTTAAACATTTTTATGCAGTTTTAATTGTATAAATTCTATAAGTTTATGTTAACAATTTTCTCTAGGTCTGATTAATAAATTTGTCGATGATATTTAGTACTTTTAAATTATTATGTATACACGTTTATTATTAACATTACCATCTGCTACTTAATACATTATGCAAATCGTTTCCAACGTCCTTAATACAAAACCACACGAAGTAGGTTTCCTTGGTAAAATACTTCACCCCCGCACAGAAGAATGGCCACGTGGAGTACAGTAAAAATCGCCGCAGGAATGTAAGAATGGCGCACGAATTGAAAAATGGCATTTGTGCGAGTAAGGTGGTCGATACGTGGTCATTGTTCTCAATATCTGATCCGTATTCTAAACATTACGACTTCATTATATCTGTAACGGACTTATAGATGGCCCCAGATCCTATCTGCACTCGTTGAGGACAGTTACTGATTGACCCCAGATTACTGCTTCTAATTCACGAACATCAATTGCACTCGTAGACATCTGAAATTGTTAATACACAAACTATTTACTACAGTTATTTTCTTATTTAATTATTAAAATTATTATTATTATTAAATTTAATTATAAATAAAATTATTTCAAACAGATAGAATATAATTTGAAATTAGATCACACAGATAGTATGTTTCGTCCGGTGGCATTTTCTAATGGTTTTGTAGGAGGATGTCGGCATGCCATACATCATCAGCTGATAGACAATTAACAAATGGCGACCGCCAACATCTCTTACATGATATATGGGAGCCATACCTTTCCAGGTGTGGAGATGCGAGGAATGTGAACAACAATAAACACACGTTGGTATATAAATATATTAATAATATATTGTATTATGTGTTTATCAGATTTATCGTCCGAGTGAATTTAATGCCTTATAATGATTCATTAATAATTTTATGCAGTAAGAACACACGAGATGTGATCACAATATTTTTATGAAGGTTGTTCAATATTATATAATATCAGGATTAGGAAGTTGATAATCATTTAAAATACAATTACTAAAAATTGATAATAAGACAACAATACAGAATAATGCTTCTATATTTACAGCTGAAGGTTTGGCCATATTAGATGCACTCGGTTGGAGTTTTGATACTCGAATTAAGAAAATTATAATCATAACAGACTCCCAATTTATATTAAAAGCATCTCTTCAAATAGTGTCAAAACTATTAATTCGAATTATTTAATAATGGCTATCAGAAATATGGTAGACCAAATTAAAACTCAGGGTGATGAATACAATGTAGAATTTTATGTGACAAAAGCCATTCCAATACAACCGGTAATCAACGAGCTGACTATTTAGCTAAATTAGCAGCAATTAATACCGATAATGCCTTCTTACGTGAGAATAAAGTAATCTCTGCCTAAGACTACATTACAGTTATTAAAAACAACGTTAGAACTCAATGGGAAACGGAATGGAAACGTTACCAAAGAGAGCTGTTAGGCCTAGTAGACGAACGCTAACAGACTGAAGATTGTAAGGGCGGCTTTCTCTTAAGTAGAGCGCGAAGAGAAAACTCCCTTTCTGGCCCCAATCGGCATTTTATAAAGATCGGGCGGGCGCTGTGTTAGTATCAACAAACCATTAAACATGACAGGCCCTAATATTTATGACAGAGAGTGAGCCGAGAGTGAATGGTGTTATATTACCGCTTCTTGAAGTAGATACGGTCTGCCGTATACCCAAAAATTGGTATATTATTTCAAAGGAAATGTTACATTGATTTTATCAAAAAATAATCATATAATATTTATATTATACTAATTTTTCAGGTATTTGCTTAAAATTAATTTCGGATATTGATTTTACGCAAAGTTATTACAATATTATTACCAGCTGAATGCAGGGCGGAAATAAATCAGCTTATTTAAATTAAATAACAAATATTTATTATTTGGTTATTAAACGATTTTCAGTTTTGAAATGTTCTGAAATTTTTTTATATGATTGATGGTAAAAGCTATTACTTTTTTATGCGTCTTGGAATTATGAACGTTAAAAGAAAGTTTACAGTTATCTGAAAACGAATCGTGTGTGTCAGTACTAATTAACCGGGTGTTCCTCAGTGATAAAACACAATATGTAAAGATTGATAACCATATATCGAATGTAATTATTGTTTCTTCTGGTGTACAGCAGGATTCCCACAGTGGGCCCTTATAATTTTTATTATTTATTAATGTTTCATCTCATTTAGTTTCATGTAATTTTCTTATTTACGCTTCAATATTTAAAAATTACATTTTCGCGCAAAAGGAATTGTATTGTTTTCGACTATCGTATAAATAATTTAATAAATAGTAAAAATAAATGTTTAAGTCTGTGTATGTACCGCGCGCGCATATTACTATATTGCTATTTTTGTAATCTTTTAACACTCTATCTGTACATTTACATAGATTAGGTTATTTAATTAGAATGCGTTTTAATTCTCTATTCTACAAATTAGATTTGATTAGATAGTATACTTATTATGTTTCGTATATGTATTTATCACGTTCTTGAATCTAGTTATAATTTAGCATTTTCCATTATAGTACTACTTATTATTTTGTGCATTATGTAAAAAGTTGATCACGTTAATAAATATTACTACTATTATAATAATAAATTATTAATATTAATATCTTGCTTTAAAATAATTAAAAATGTACTATGAATAGGTGATTTTTGTTCTTTTATCAAGGCTAATTCAATTTGTTTGTCGGGAAATAGTTACTTCGGTTTTCTCTTATGTAAAGTACGAAAGCATCTTTCAAAATTTTGAATAGTCTAATAATTGTAATTTAACTAGATACAGTTTTCTAATTTTGTACAAAATAAATAAGAAATAGTAAAATGACTTACTCTGCTTATCAACTGTACCTTTAAGTTAACTCGTTTTAACAAGAATAGTGAGTATGTGCCTTTGAACTCTGTAATTTTAGAACGCTTGTACTTTTCAAAGCACTGAACTTTTTCTTTTGTGGTGTAAGCTTGTAAAACTCAAATGGTATATAATAAAAACCCTTACTCGGTAAAGAATTTATGTTACCTTTATAACAGATGTGTACAGCAAAAAAATATATGTTCATCAATTTGTTCCACTCGAAAATTCAAAAATATACCATTTTACATTTCATTATAGTTGCACCCTTTAGTATTATATTTTATATACAATTGGAGTAATTTAAAATTATCAGTTTATTTTAAAAAATACAAATTAAATAATGTAACACATAAAAATCTATAAAATAGCTATCGACTATAGGTCATTTCATCCTTTCAAAATATCTTTATTAACTTTTAGAACTATTTAAAAATAATCAATAATTTTTATTCTTTATCTTCATAATAACTCCAATGTTATTTAATTTAATTTTATATTTAGCTATTTTTAAGGATTTGATATTTCTGTAAATCATTATTATGACGTGTTCGATTCAAGTTATGTTATGTTATAAAACGTACAATTGTTTTTAGCAGCTTTATTTTGTAAGTAAAATTGTATAAATTTGTTAAGAATACGGTTTTATTTGTATCTATTAATTTAATATAAATAAAACGGCTTTAAAGTATTAATTATACATTCTTCGTTATTGTTGATGATTTTATTTTATAATGTAAAGAACATGATATCATACATATACTATTATTACATTTTTTAATGAAAAAAGAAATAATCAAATTCTATCCATATAATAGTAAATGCGATTTTAAATTTACTAGCATATACAAATAACAATTGCATTGTATATAATACTGGGCACTTAAACGGTCCCTTTTCTTGTCACGGCACTAGTGTAGGAGTGTTTATAATATCGAGTAGGCCCGATACCAGATGTGTACGGCAAAAAAAAGCCGAGGCCACAAATCCATCCTGGCCAAACAAAATTTATGACTTGTTTACACTTGTTCACGCCATTAAAAACATGTAACGAAACCTGCGGCGGAATCTTTTAGGGCCAAGAATGAGTAGTGCCGCGCGAAGCTGGTGTGTGATTGAGTGGGAGTGGAGAGGGATGCAGTTCTTCAGAGGTAGGGGGTACAACGCGGTCCGGCAGCCGCCTTGGCTACCTGCGAAGGGTAGCGCGCTCAGCGCGGGCTCGAGGTGGATGTTACACTCTCCCCTTCGGGTGCTGATATCGTCCCGATGAAGTAACCAGTTTAGATTGGTTCTTGCGTGGACGTCCTCTTCGTCGGATGGGGTGGATTGGCTGTAGCTCTGCTGAGTTTCCAGTAAATGGGGTGAGAGCGGCAGCGTGGAATATCCCTACGGGCGTGTCTGGGTCGTCCAGGGAGCCTACTTCATAGGTGGTGGCTCCTTTTCCTTGGATGATGACGTAGGGCCCGTCTATTTTAGAGGCAAATTTTGCGGTGAAGTGATACTTCGTTCGACTCGTCTGCTAGCTGCTGGGCGGCTTCCAGTGTGTCAGCTAACTGAAGAAGATGTGGAGTGACTTCGGCAACGAAGTTCTCTGCTGAGACGATTGTCCTTAGGTCCCTGCTTACATCTTCGGCAGTTTGTAGGGTTCTTCCAAAGGTGAGGTAGGCAACGCTATGCCCTGTGCGGCTGGTGACGTGCGTGTTCATAGACATAAGAGAAGTTTGGACTATCAGCATGCAGCAAGTACGAAAAAAATGGTAAGTGCTCGTTACAAGTATTAGTGTCTTTAAAGTTCAACTAATATCTTTGACAAATCAAGTAAGTGATCAGAATAAGGTAATCATTAATCAAGATAAAAAAATTAGTGCCCTAAACAACGAACTAATTGAAATAAAAACAAGTATGGATGCAAACCGTTTTAAAAAGGCACCAGTTATCAAGAAGATGTCGACAATAGCCAATGTGGAAATAAATAATGATTCGCCCAAAGATGGGGCTGCCAATACTGCGTCGAGACGAAAATCAGATAAAGCTAGTGGAATCGCAAAAGTCACAAAAACTCTCATAACAACGGAGAGCAATAACCCAGACCAAAACAACAAAACAAACGTCAACACCGAGTGGACTGATGTAGTGAGAAGGAAAAAAAGTCGTTTATATTTAATGGAAAATCTACATCTGGAGATCTTCCGACAGCGGATATACTAACTCGAAAATGGATTTTTGTTTGAAGATTACACAAGGACGTTACATGCGAACAAATATAACATCACCTACAAAAAGCAGGCGGTACATCTTATATCGTGGAGAAATTAAAACCAAGATATGAAGATGCGTAATATTCATCATTTAAAATAGGAGTTCTCACCGCAGTAGAAGAAACTATAATTAATGAAAATTTCTGGCCGGAAAATGTTTTTATAAACAGATTTTTCTTTAAACCGAGATCCAAACAAAATTTTCACGAACGTACAAGACAAAAACAGACACCGTAAATCCAACTTTAAACACAATTCGTGTATTACATCATAATGTACAGTGCTTAACAACATCTATAAAACAATTAGTAGCTTTAACAGAAGAGGTTAAATGTAATGTGCTACGCATATCAGAACACTGGCTTACTGCAAATCAATTGGAACTAGTACAAATAAAAAGTTACTGCCGCAACGAAAAAGAACATGGAGGAGTGGCCATTTTCATTGAGGAGTTGTACACCACTGGATCTGACCGCATATGCAAAGTCAGGAGTGTTTGAATGTGCGGGGGTTCAAATCGAAGGAATTTGTTGTACATTTGCAATTGTTTGTACCTACAGGTCTTCTTTAGGAGATATTAATGAGTTTTATAATTTATTTAATTATTTGGTTATCGAACAACTAAATAATAATAAAATTTTCTTTCTAGTTGGTGACTTTAATATTGATTTTTTAAATCATGTGCAAGCATTTGAATTTAAAAACGTATTAAAAACATTTAATTTACGATATTTAATTGGCGTACCTACTAGAAGTAGTAAAACAGCGCAAACGTGTATAGAAAATGTAATAACAAGTATTTCTTCTTCTTCTTTTGAAGCTATCAGCTAAAATATTACATACGGCTATATCAAATCATACAGTTCAGATATTTGATTATGACATGAAACTGAATATAATACATGAAAAAATCTTAACGCGGATTTTTTCCCAATCCAATATCTCACAGTTTTGTCAAGTTATTGAAAATGAGTCATTTTACAACACATTTGATCAGCATAATGTTAACAACATGTATAATTCGTTCATACAACTTTTTCTAAACCATTTTAACGATCATTTTCCAACAAAAACGCTAATAAAAAACAAAAAGATAGCCAAATTAGGAGAAGTAATGCTCTTGTTATGTTCCATTTCTTTATTTTCAGATAACTGAGACGTGTTTCGGTCCTTGCGGATCATTATCAAAGTTAAAACTAAAAAGCAAGGACCGAAACACGTTATCTGAAAATAAAGAAATGGAACATGACAAGAGTATTACTTCTCCTAATTTGAAAATTTGGTTACATCAAGAGAGTAGCAGAACAAGTATCGATTATAAAAAGATAGCCAACATATACCAAACTGAGACATTATTAAACATAAAACATAATCTACTTATTTACAAAACCATATCGAACTATACTCCAGAGTATATAAAACTTTATAAAAACGAACAAAGAATATATAATAAATCACTTTTAAACGAAAAACAAAACCAAATAAATCAAAAACTACAAATAACTAAGAATAAATCTAAGGGTACATGGAACGTTATAAGAGACGTTTTAGGTAAATCTGAATTAAGAAAAATCCCAGATTGTAAAAACATTTATAAATTAGTAAATGACTAACAATTTTTTTAATAACATATCAAATATTGTACAATTTAATAATTCTTCAGCTGATTTAACAAATATTCAATTTAACAATAATTCATTATTCATGAAACCTACTACAAAATCAGAGATAATTAATATAGTTTATAGTTTTAAAAATGATTCCAGTGCTGGTCACGACGAAGTGCCAATGCATATAATTAAGAAATGCATAGAAAATATAGCTATACCATTAAGTAAGATTATAAATGAATCTATTTGTACAGGTATTTATCCAGACCAATTAAAACTCATGGTACCAATATACAAAAAGGGAGATAGCAATCAACTAGGAAATTATAGACCAATCAGCATTCTCAATTTATTTTCTAAAATTTTTAAAAGGTAATTTATTTGAGACTAGTTGACTTCTTTAACAAATATAATTTAATTTCAAAATCTCAACATGGTTTCCTTAAAGGTAGAAGCATCGACACTGATTTATTTGAATACATTAATTGGATTTTAAATAATTTAGAAAATAATAACCTAGCATGTGGAATATTTTTGGATCTATCGAAAGCCTTCGATACAATAGACCATCCTCTATTGCTCTCAAAGCTCTATCGTTATGGAGTTAGGGGAGTTGCGTATAACCTGCTCAAATCTTACCTTGCAAATCGGATTCACTATACCAAAATAAGAAATCCGCAGAATAGGGCTAATTTAATCTCAGATTCTCTTACTATTAATCAAGGAATTCCCCAAGGTAGCATTTTGGGACCTTTTTTATTCGTTATCTATATAAATGATAACGCACAATCTATCAAGAGCATGTAAAATATTAAATTATGCCGATGATACAAGTCTATTATTAGAGGGTAATAAGTACCCGGACTTGATTGGCGCTGGAAATTCTAATATTAAACTTATAGAATCATGGGTTTCTGAAAATAAATTAACTTTAAACAATGATAAAACACCGTGCGTTTTGTTCAAAACAAACCAAAGTCTACCAACACCTGTGTGTTTCACACTTATGAACAACACCCTAAAATTTAATGAAAGTATTAAAATACTGGGAATAGTTTTAGATGACAAGTTAACTTTCTCACAACATATAAGTTGCTTGTGCTCTAAATTAAGTAGTGCTTGTTATGGGTTACGAATTCTCGTTCATAATACAACTGATGACATATCCAAAATATTTTATCATGCGAATATTGAATCACATATTAAATATGGACTTATTTTTTGGGGAGGTTCAATACATATAAATAAAGTGCAAATTATGTTAAAATTACAATATCTTGAGAGCTGTAGAGGGAAATTGAAACATGCAAAATTTCTTACAATTTATGCGCTATATATATTTGAATGTATAAAGTTTTTATGGAAAAATTCTCATTATTATAATAACGTATTTTGCTGTATAAAATATAATACAAGAAGGGGACATATATTCAATTTGCCAAAGCACAGATTAAATAAATATGAGAGAGGTTGCTTTTATACCTCCTTAAAAATCTATAATAGTCTACCTATAGAAATAAAAAGCATCACCAACTATAAAGAATTAAAACGTAATTTATATGATATACTATTAAATATTGAGCCATATAGCATGCAAGAATTCTTTAATTTTAAATTCGAATTATTTTAATTCCATTATTTTGTGTATACTTGACGTTTTGCATGCACATTGTATTATATATATGATTGTACATGTAAATAAATGATTTATTATTAATCCTGCGGGCTTCAGGTTACTTGGTTTGTAACGCTGGCAATCGATGCAATTTTTGAGGTACCTAGCAATATCGTACCTCATCTTCTTCCAATAATAACGTTGAGACAATCTGTGGTAGGTTCCGTGGAATCCATAATGTCCTGCGGTTGGGTTATCATGGAATTCTTTCAACAGGACTGGTACTTCGTCTTTCGCTATACATTGTTGAGCATCCTCGTTGTCGACTGTCGGGGTGTATCGATGTAGCACTCCCTTTTCGAGGAGGTACCCTTTCCTGCTCCAATACACGGCGTCTTCCGTTTTCGGCTGAGCTTCAAGGACGTCGATAATCTTCTTCAAGTTCTCGTCCTGATATTGTATCCTCCTGATATCGGCAGATCCTCGCTGCGAAACATCAACCTGAACTACATTGATTTTGGTGATGTTGAGGCCTGGTATCCTGGATAGGGCATCGGCAACGAAATTTGATCTTCCAGGGATGTATTTTATGTTAATGTCAAACGGCTGTAATTGTAAGGCCCATCTAGCGAGATGTCCTGTGGGTGCTTTTAATGACATTAACCAACGTAGGGCTTGGTGATCTGTGGCGATGGTGATCGGTGAGCCTTTGATGTATCCTCTGAATTTATTCAAGGTCCATACTATGGCTAGAGCTTCTCGTTCCGTCGTGGTATACTTCTGTTCGGCTGGCGTGAGCAAGCGGTTTGTGTATTCGACCGGATGTTCTTCTTCTTTTCTCGGTGTTGATGTGGTGTCGTCCCAAGGTGGTAGGTGGTTTTGCGCTTCTAAATGCTTCCTTGTTGCTCTCGAGCATATGATTAATTTTCCTCTTTTCCTCCGGATTTAGGGAAGATCCTTCGTCAGGCCTCAGTTGAAAAGAGATTGTTGCGATGTCCATCGCTTCCGGGTAGAATTGGAAAAATGTTTCTTCGTCGGGCTGCATTTTTCTCGGTGGCTCCGGGAATAAGCATTATACTTGGGCTGACAGCTGGTTTTTCCACTCTATCATCATAATGTGGATGCGTGTCTCCTGTAAATGTCCAAGCTTTTTTGGCCCATGTCGATTGAAATGCCTGCCTGCTCCATGAAATCCGTTCCCAAAATGGTTTCGCGGGTTTCACTGTTCGGCAGTACACAAAATGTTGTCGAAACGATTTTATCCTTAAGTACGACGTCGACATCGATTTTTAGAACTGCATCCCTTATTCTATGCCCGTTTGCCAATGAAATGTCCCCTATTTCTTTCCTGAATCGATGGCAGTTTCACCTTAGCGCATCATATAGTTTCAGAGATGCGACAGAGACATGGGAGTCGGTGTCGAAGAGCGCATACTCTGGTTTCCCATTCACATTAATGAAAACATGCGGTCTGCGTGGGTCTAAGGCTACTGCGATGGAGGAGATGTGGTTCCGCTGTTGCTCATTGCATGTCGTGTATCTGCTGCGTATCGTGTTTGGTTTTCCACACCCGTAACATTCAAAGTGGTTTCTTCTGCCGGGGAAGTTTCTTGCGGCATTCTTCCACTCTGTGGCCGTGATTTTTGCAGAAAGCGCATTTACTCTTATACTGGACATTATTTTTCCCTGCCAGTGCTTCCTCCTCTAGGAGTGTTTCAGCATTTCTCACTGCGTTTAGAAATTAGTCGTAAAGTCCGAACGAATCCCGTGGAACTTTTTTCCTTGTGTCTAGGTGTAGGCAGTAGATTGCGTTTAATTGCAATGCTGCCTCGATGTTTCTGTTCAGTTTGCTGAACAGCGCCCTTTTGTTTATAATGAACTGGTCCGTATTCATCGGTCTATATTGTTTTTCGTTGAAGATTTGTTGAAAAATCTTAAAATTCGGCATTTGCGGGGCAAATGTGTTTCGGGCAGCGGTGATGAGCTGGTTCCAAGTTGGGATTTATGCTTTGATCCCTTCCCACCAGTTGTTTGCGGGTCCCTCTAGGAGAAGCTGGAATCCTGTGATCGCGTCTGCTTCCGTTACGTGTTCGGCGTTCTTATATACGGTGATCGTTTTGATGAAGGTTTCAACAATTTGACTCTCGGTTTCTCCCTTAAATCGTGCTGTACATTTTCAGAAACTTCTTCTCGCGACGGGTTGTTGTGGAATTTGTAACATCCTGTTACGCCTCCGTCATCGCTATATTTGCCATACTCCTAGTGATTCTTCTTGTACTTCTTTCGGCCACGCGTCGGAAACATTTAGTAAAATATTCATTACCACATTAGTGAGAATTAAATTCACCAAGAACTGATTCAATTATATCAGTGAAAACCCAAACTGAATAACAAAGATATAAATTCCATTCAACCCACTAAAAATTTAACTGTACAAACATCTATTATCATTAGAATAAAATACACATTAGCGTAGAAATAATGTGTTCAGTGAGTTATGAGAGTTACACGATACGAAAATAATCATTTATCATTACATCCACGAGGCACAGTCCACAAATTGGATCACGTAAAGCTGTAACTTTAGCACACGTGTGTATCTCCTCACCGTATCTCCATCGGAGATTGGTTGGTGGGTGGTCATCTGGAATATGACCCGTTTCACAATAATGCCATACATCATGAGAGATGACACAATCTTCACGGGAAACTGGTACCACTCTGGCTAATTGCGGCGCGCGGCCGTTTTGTTCGTTCCGTTCTTTTCTCTCTTCAGATTCGGATTCAATGCGAATTCCCACAAGACGAAATGCGGGCGGTAATTAGAAATCGAAAACGAATCAATAACGCCGTGTGCACGACTCATTTTTTCTCTCCACACGCGAAAGCCGAAATCGACGGTAATAATTGCCTGTAACGGGCAAATGTTGGTAGTCGGTGTTTATGGTTGATGCATTGTACTAAATGATAGGTACTAGTAACACGAACTAATCCTTCATTTACAATGGATAACTCAATCTTTATTCGGACACCAAATTACATTCGGGCTTTACTTGTTTTCGGCACACATCACTCCGCCGGTTAATTACATAAATTTTGGCCTTACGAAAGATACGTAATGATTAATCGATTACAGCTTAACTACATTAGATCTGTCACTATGGATGGTCAAAATTGTGTTTTGAAATAATTTCATCACGTTTCATGTGAAAACTGTTTTTATGAGTATAAATATGATTCACCAAGAAACTTCAAACTCCTAAATATATTAGTCTACGGAAAAATGTATTTCTTTTACAAGAAGAAACAAATCTGAGTACATATCTAATAAACCAGTTTATGGCAAAAGAAACTCTCTTGACCATTATTTATGTAACAGATAGAAACCAAAAAAGTGTAGTATTTCGAAAAGCCTGACCAATTTCAAAAACTATTCTAATATCAATTTGTTTGTTTAAGTCTATTCAAGTCAGTTTTTTATGGATAATGCATCAAACTTTTAAAAACGTGCTATACAAACAAAGTTATAAGTGTGATTAATTTTTATTCCACATGTATAACGAGGTAGAAGACTTCAACATCAATAACTTTCAAGAAAGTCTCAAAAATCTTGAGATAAAGAAGTTTCTGAAAATGTATAATGAGTGGCTAAAAAATTGAAAAAAGAAACCTTAAAGAAAATTAACATTCTTAGAAAATGTTAGTAATCTGGTTAAAAACAATCTGAAAACATGTATAAACAAATTCTGGAGATTTCGAAGTATGCTGTAATACAGCAAGTATTATCCTTCCGGAATAAAATATTTGTGTGAATGCAACAGTTACTTGTTTTATTTTCAAGTATTAAAATCGAATATCCTTTCTAAGCTTTAGTCATCGTTATTGTTTTCGATTACATAAATTCATGCTGATAATCACGCACAATCGTAACTTCTGCTGGATGCAATAGGTTAGCGCTCGAACAATTATCTGCATTTCATTTTGGCCGCGGGGTTGTGGTGCGGAGTGCGCGTAACATTTTAGGTGCAATAACTTATTTATATCTTTTTAATCGCTAAGGGAATAGCGCGGACCCCCTTCAGTGCTGATATATGTGTTGGCCCCTAGGCGGGCGGCAGTCTCTACCATTATTGAGACATTAAAAATTTTCGACATTCGACGGTCAACCTGCGTGCTATATGTTATGTCGAAACGGTGCTGCTTTAAGCTGAATGGTTATCTCTCACTATTCCGATGCAATAGTTTACTGTTGATTGAAATATACTTGAAAGTAATGATTTATTATTTAGCGCCTAAAAATGGCAATCTAAATAATAATAAATAATAACTCAGGATAAACCGAGACAAAAGCAAATTCAGGTGCACCATATAATAAATCAAGAAGTATTCCAGCTGAACCCAGAGAAGGTGTGATCCATAGCCTTCCGAATCGTGTCCAAAAGCATCAAACAGCTGAAAAGTGTGCAGCAAGTGGTACCGGAAATTTAGTCAAGATTTTGCTCGCATAGCAAAACCGCTAAGCGATATAACGAAAATGGATAACCCTCGATTTTGAAGACCGCAGCAAGTAATCTTTTTTTGCAGACTTCAGCAAACCTTTTGTTCTAAGCAACGACTCTAGCGCCTACAACCTAGGATCCGCTCTTGTTTAGAAGGATAACAAAGAAGAAATACTAATCGAAACGTTTGTTGTTCCTCAATTAATGGTTGAGGCTTTAAAATTTTTCAGAATTTTCTGTTGCAGATTTATGGATAGATCTGAATTTATTAAAAATTATTTCTAAAATTCTATAGTTATCTAGTAAATTTTCTCTTAGTTTGTGACTTTCGTCGACAATTCTTGAATATATATTATTAAGATTTCTGCAATTTCTATAATTTTTGTAGAAGATCTAATTTTTTCCAATAATTATTTCCACAATTATCCAGCAAATTTGGTGAGAACTTTCTTTGTCAATTCTTGAATTTTCATTGAGTGTTGAAAATATTTTCTGCAAATTCCTTGAGCAGAATTTATTTATTAAAGCTTCTTTGAAGGATCTAAAATTTTTCAACAATTATTTCGAAATATTTACAAATTTTCAGCAAATTCCACTCCTATTTGTGAGACTTTCTTCGACAGTTTTTAATCTTCCAGATTTCTAGCAAATTTCCAGAATTATAATCGAGGATTCTATATTTTTTAGAATTCTTTTCTGTGAGTTTATCTTTTCCTGCAAATTATTTCAAGTTGTAAGAATTTTTTTTGACAGTTCTTAAATTTTTTATAAATACATTTTGCAAACATCTAGTATGTTTTAATAACTTTTATGCAAAAATTTCTTAGAAGGATTTAAATGTTTCCAAAAATTTTCTTCGGCAGTTCTTGAATTTTCATTAATTATTTAAAATATTTTCTGATATTTCTTATGCAGGTTTATAGAAACTACTTTAAAGGATCTAAATTTTTTCAACAATTTTTCAGCAAATTCCACTCTTATTTGTGAGACTTTCTTCGACAGTTTTTAATCTTCTAGATTTCTAATAAACTTCCAGAATTATAATCGAGTATTCCATATTCTTAGGAGGAATTTAAATTTTTCCGGCGGTTTACAATTTTCCAGCAAATTATATTTCAATCCGTTAGACTTTTTTCGACAGTTTGTGAATTTTTATCAATATGTCTTCCATGGTTCTAGTTAATTTCGAAAATATTTTTGGAGAGCTCTAAAATTTCTCAGTGACTTTTCTTTCAGCTTCATAAAAGTTTTATCGATGGATATAAGTTTAAAAAAAAAACCTTTTCCAACAAACTTTATTCCATTGGACAAAAAGACCAAAGGTCGATAGCCCAAACGTATGGACTGACCCTTATTTTATATTAAAATATATTTATTCTTAAGGTACCTATGTTTGTCCAAATAAAGATGTTCTCTTTCTATAAATGAAACACACTAATAAGTTTGTTTGTATAACACGAAATTTGTTATACAAACAAAGTTATTAGTGTGTTTCATTTCTATTCAACATATATAACGAAGTAGAAGCCTTCAACATCAACAACATGTTCTCTTTCTTTCTACTTTAATCTAAGAGAATTTCGATAGTTTAGTTTTCCCAAATTTCTAGTAAATTTTGAAGTTCTTGCGAGAATATTATCAGCAATTTCTATTGCAGGATTATAAAAGTTTCTTTCAGTGATCAAATTTGTTCCTAAATTATTTCGAAAGGTCTACAAGTTACCAACAAATTATATTCCAACTTAAAACAGTTTATCACAAGTAAATTTTCTTCGAGTGATTTAACACTTATTTGAATTATAAGAGTTCATTAAGTTTTAAGCATATTCTATAACGTGGATGTTGTTGACGGGGAACAATAATTAAATTCTAGAGAGTTTGTGATAATTTTTCTGGACAATCCATAAATATTTCTTTAATGCATCTTCCAGATTTTAAGAAAATTCAAAAAATCCTTTTTTAAGTGTTTTAGAATGATTTAATTTTTTTGCAGTTTCTTTCATGAATCAATTTTTACTACAATTATTTTTATAGTTTTACAATCTTCTAGCAAATTTTGTTCTAATATGTGAAAATATTTTTACAGTTCTTGAGTTTCTACTTAATGTTTCTTTTGGATTTAGAATGAATTTAAAAAATATTCTTCGAGTGTTTTAACTGTTTTTATAGGTGTGTAGAAAATTTTCAATATTATTCTTCTATTATTAATGTTCATACATTTATTAGGTTTTTCGATGGATCTAAATTTTTCCAACAATTATTTCTAGTTTTTTAATTTTACATCACATTCTATTCTAGTTTACGATAAATTTCTTCTACACGTCTTAAATGTATATTTCAGATTTCTAATATATATATATATATATATATAATTTCTGGAATTTGTCAGTAATTTCTTTCGTAGAAGTTTGTTCAATGGATTTAATTTTTTTTTAAATTCATTTTGAGATATATATTTAATTAATTGCTCACTTAACCCGTGGTGAAACATATTTGAAAAATCTTGATTAGAAATTAAAAACACTTGGTTTGTTTTACAAAATATATTTTGTGAAACAAACCAAGTGTTTTTAATTTCTAATCAAGATTCATTTTGAGAGTTCTACAATTTTCTACAAAATTCTATTCCAATTTGTACAAAAAAAAATAGTAAATTTTTAAGATTAAATTCAACAGTTTTAGGATTTTACAAACATTTCTTTTGCAGATTTATAGAAGCTTCTTCGTTAGATCTAAATTTTTCAAACGATTATTCTAAAGTTGTACAATTTTCTAACAAATTCCATTTCATTTCGTAAGATTTTTTTCGATAGTTTTTTAATTTTAGTTTTAGGAATATTTGAAAATTGTCTAATTGTAATAAATGATCAAACTATAAATACTGTCCGGATTAGAACAATATATCTGTGGATAGTTTTTTTTAGCAATTTCTGTTGCAGGTTTATAAGATTCATTTAAGGTTCCTAGTAAATTTGAAAATTGAAACAGTTCTAAAATTTTTTTAGTGATTTCTCTTTCAGCTTTATACCAGTTCTTAAGGTATATATATATACATTTTTACAAAAATATAGTTCTATAGTTCTGCATTATTTAACAAAATTTATTTCAATTTTCTTCGTTATTTATTGATTTTTTTTTCAATGTTTTTTCCAGATTTCTAGAAAATTTCGAGATTTTTTAATAGTTCTAAAATTTTTCTACTTAATTTCAAGAATTCTAAACGTATTTACCAATTTCCTTTGCAGGTTTATTAAAGTTTTTTAGAGGGATCTAAATTTTTTTTAAATAATTATTTCGAAAAATCTAATATTTTCCAGCAAATTCTAATCAAATTGGTGAGAGTTTTTTTCGACAGTTTTGGATTTTTTTTAACCACTATAATTACCACGTAGTAATGGTCGCAACCACCAATATGATATTCTTGAATGTTTCTAGTAAATTTTGAAAATTGTCTTCGAGAATTCTAAAATCTTTCAGCAAGTTCTGTTGTAGGTTTATCGAGAGATTTGAATTTTTCCAAATGTTTCCGACTTGTAGTTTAGTAAATATATTTAAAATGAATTTCTCTTCATGGCACAATAAAATTACAAAATAATGTTTCATCAGATTTTGAAGTAATCACATGAAAACTGAACATAATATTTGGGAATTGTACGTTTTAAGAAAACTCGAAGAATAAAATAGTAAAACAAATGATATCGACTTGTAATTTTGCAAATATATTTAAAATGAATTCCTCTTCAGGACACAATAAAATTATGAAATAATTTTGCATCCGATTTTGATTGAATCACCTGAAAACTGAACTTAATATTTGGGAATTGTATATTTTAAGAAAATTCGAAGCAAAAATTAGTAAAACAAATGCTATCGACTTGTAGTTTTGTAAATATATTCAAAATGAATCCCTCTTCATGACACAATAAAATTATAAAATAATTTTGCATCAGATTTTGATGTAATCACCTGGAAACTGAACTTAATATTCAGGTATTGTACGTTTTAAGAAAACTCGCAGAAAAAAATAGTAAAATAAATGCTGTCGACTTTTAGTTTAGTAAATATATTCTACATTAATTCCCCTTCATGACAAAAATTATAAAATATTTTTTTGTCAGATTTTAATATAATCACGTGAAAACTGAACTTAATATTTAGGAATTGTATATTTAAAAAAAAACTCGAAAGAAAAAGGTAAAACAAATGCTATCGACTTGTAGGATAATGCGTATGTTCAAAATGAAGTCCTCTTCATGACACAATAGAATTGTAAAATAATTTTTCATCAGATTTTGATGTAATCACTTGAAAAGTGAACTTAATATTTGGAAATTAGACATTTTAAGAAAACTCAAAGAAAAAAATAGTAAAACAAAAGCTACCTACTTGTAGTTTAGTAAATATATTCAAAATGGATTCCTCTTCATGACACAATAAAATTATAAAACATGTTTTCATCAGATTTTGATGCAATTACCTGAAAACTGAACTTAATATTTGGGAATTAGACATTTTAAGAAAACTCAAAGAAAAAAAAATAGTAAAACAAAAGCTACCAACTTGTAGTTTAGTACGTATATTCAAAATGAATTATTTTTCATGACACAATAAAATTATAACATAATTTTGCATCAGATTTTAATATAATCACCTGGAAACTGAACTTAATATTCACGTATTGTACGTTTTAAGAAAACTCACAGAAAGAAATAGTAAAACAAGTGCTATCGACTTATAATTTAGTAAATATATTCAAAATAAATCTCTCTTCATGACACAATAAAATTATAAAATAATTTTTCACAAAATTTTGATGGAATCCCCTGAAAACTGAACTTAATATTTGGGAATTGTACGTTTTAAGAAAACTCGAAGAAAAAAATAGTAAAACAAATGCTATGGATTTGTAGTGTAGTAAATATATCCAAATTAATTCCACTTCATGAAACAATAAAATTATAAAATAATTTTGCGTCAGATTTTGATATAATCACCTAGAAACTGAACTTAATATTCAGGAATTGTACGTTTTAGAAAACTCGCAGAAAAGAAAGTAAAACAAATACTGTCGACTTGTAGTTTAGCAAATATATTCTACATTAATTCCCCTTCATGACAAACATTATAAAATATTTTTTTGTCAGATATTAATATAATCACGTGAAAATTGAACTTAATATTTGGGAATTGTACTTTAAAAAAAAAACTCGAAGAAAAAAAGGTAAAACAAATGCTATCGACTTGTAGGATAACGTATATATTCAAAATGAAGTCCTCTTCATGATACAATAAAATTATAAAACAATTTTTCATCAGATTTTGATGTAATCACCTGAAAACTGAACTTAATATTTGGGAATTAGACATTTTAAGGAAACTCAAAGAAAAAAAATAGTAAAACAAAAGCTACGAACTTGTAGTTTAGTACATATATTTAAAATGAATTCTTCTTCATGACACAATAAAATTATAACATAATTTTTCATCAGATTTTGATGTAATCACCTGAAAACTGAATTTAATATTCAGGAATTGTACGTTTTAAGAAAACTCGCAGAAAAAAATTGTAAAACAAAAGCTGTCAACTTATAGTTTTGTTAATATGTTCCAAATGAATCACTCTTCATGACACAATCAAATTATAAAATATTTTTTTATCAGATTTTGATATAATCACCTGAAAACTGAACTTAGTATTTGGCAGTTGTACATTTTAAGAAAATATGAAGAAAACAATAGTAAAACAAATGCTACCTACTTGTACTTTAGTAAATATATTCAAAATGAATTCCTCTTCATGAAACAACAAAATTATAAAATAATTTTACATCAGATTTTGACATAATCACCTGGAAACTGAACTTATTATTTGGTAATTGTACATTTTAAGAAATTTGACTTAAAGTTTTGCAAATCTATTTAAAATGAATTCCTTTTCATGACACAATAAAATTATAAAATAATTTTTCATCAGATTTTGATGTAATCACCTGAAAACTGAAATTAATATTCAGGAATTGTACATTTTTAGACAACTCAAAGAAAAAAATAGTAAAACAAATGCTACTGACTTGTAATTTTGTAACTATATTCAAAATAATTTCCTTTTTATGACACAATAAATTATGAAATGTTTTATCATCAGATTTTGATATAACCACATAAAAACTGAACTTAATATTTGGGAATTGTACATTTTACGAAAACTCAAAGCAAAAAATAGTAAAACAACTGCTATCGACTTGTATTTTAACATATATATTCAAAATGAAAATAAAAGTATGCGAAGATCATATTCTTCGTAAGATATTCAAATATTTGACCATTGATAGTATAGACAAATTTAAAACAATCGAATTAACATTTTAAATCTATAGAATAAATATATCCTTAAGCTATCAGCTTCTTCAATACAATCGATTACGTAGAGAAATTGCATCCTTTAACGCTATACTCTGTTTTTTTCTTTTCGTTTTCGTTTCTAACTGCATTTCGCAATATAAGCAAAAACCAACGCCATCGATCACGATCGTGAAAACTGCGGCAAGGCGCAAGAAGGCTCGCGCCTTCTTCTGCATGGAAGCAATAACTCAAAAAGCGCCAGATCAGCTGATGGCCGATACCGGAAAAGATTCGGAATGCACCGGTGCATTATTATGCAGAGTGCATAGGATATTCCACTCCTCAACTTCTTCAGCTGCAGCGGCAGCGGCGTATTTACAAGGTCGATTGTTGAATGGACCGTGAAAAGCCCCAAGAGATCCGAGGATAATTACCGGGCATGAAAAAACCCCAACCGGTTACACACACACACACATTTATAAATACACACAAACACACGCAAACTCCTACCAATAATTTTTGTGTGTGCGAAATTTAACTTCCGCGATCGCGGCTGTTATTACCGGAAGCAGACGTTGCACTTATGCTAATATTTATTGCCTTAAAGCAGCGCCGCCTTGCACTTCTCGCTTTTTGACCATTCTGAGTAGGATTGTTGAGTAATGACGAGTTTTGTTAAGGTTGCCAATTCCCGTAAGAGGAGATGCCGTACTCTGTTATTATGTGTACTAACATATATGCAAAATATGTACCGTGGCGAATCACGTTTTTTATTAGGGATTAAGATGATATCTGCGCGTGGCCATTAAGTGTTTATGATTTTTATTGGGGGGGAAACGGCGATTTGCATATGTGAAATTATACGTGGAACTTAAGTGCTCCCGTTAAAATCATTTTTTTTTTTTGTATCGTAATATCGTAAATCCACCTTTTGCTTAGACTACCGCTGACCGTCATGTTTATTATCGCATTATCAAAAGTGATTATATTGTTATAACCCCGGGGAAATAATCTAATTCCGTTTCTGGAGTGGTTACGTTTATTATAAAGGTATGCGTTCGATTATTATTTATAAAATTTCTCAACTTCAACGTCAGCAAATGAATGATATCAACGTGGTAAAATAAAAGTTTAAATGTAAGAATATATTTCGATGTGAATTCCATTCTAATAATCTCAACGCGGTAAAATAAAAAATGTAAGCATACATTTCGATGTGAATTCCATTATAACTTTTTTTTGTAATAAGTTAAATTATATAATATTACAGCATTATCTTTATAATTTATTTGATTTATGTTTTTATCTTTATATACATTTTTTTAAAACTATGCAACCAAATTTTCATTAAATGTTTACGCCTAGGCTATAAAACTACTATTATTATATTAAATGATAAGTAGGTTTTTCATTCTCTTTATCTGATGGTGAAAAACACTTGCGAACCAGGTGGAAATATAAATTAATTGATATAAATTTAATTGAAATAAATAACGCCGTCTGGAAATTATTTATATGCATTCTGTGCTAACATTAAGTATGAATTAATTATTATTTATACAGACTCTATCAACGGATTACCACAGGAAGTGCGCATATATATATTTTTTGTAAGAATTTTAAAGCCGCACGTAAGAACATAAATTATCACATTCCACCACGTTTGCAACGAAATTAGCCATGGTAATTAACGTTTCTCGATACGTGGCACGTCTTAATTGAGCGTCCTAGTAACGGGGCAGCCCGACAACAATTATCCCCCTCGAGTTATGTTAATGACCAATAAATAGATCAATAACCAACACATATTTTAATTAGCGCTGCGCGTACGTTGCTCGGCCGCGTTTAATTATTAATTACTCGTTAATTATAATTTCAATTTTTCCGTGACAGCCGCAAATGGTTATTATGCATATTGTATGCACACGGTGCGTCTCCACCTTCGGCCAACATAATAAATGGTGGATGACTTCCATTTTGCTTTCTATTAACATCCACCTCACTATTTTTTCAACACTTCACGTGGACTTAATTACTGCGCGATCGGCGGGGGCCTTAATTAAAAATTTAAGACTGACGGAAACTGATTGGTCATCGAATACATAATTTAATATATACAATACTTTTAATGATAAACTTATTATCCACCCTTACATTACATTACACGTGTAATGTATAAAAAGTTTAATTGTGCCTAATTTCTTTTATCCCTGGGGATGGGGGGCAGAATACATCCGCTGCCCACTCAGCATATCGTAAGAGGCGACTAATGAGTACCGGAGTACCGGCTCTAGTGGGTACCGGCTGGGTGTCAGGTATTAAACCTCAAGTGTCCTTGTCTTCTGGTTCTAGTTCTGGTTCTGGTTTAAATCGATGGGTGGGCAGAGAGTTCCACAGCACGTAGACCCCAGTGGACCCTTTGTGCATCCTCCCATCTGAGTCCTCATTCCTTGCCACAGTCAAGCCAACCCAAGGCATTGGCAAATGCCAGGATTGCAGCAAGAGGGACTCTGAGGATGTCTGATGGCTTTAGATATCCCTCTCCCATTGTGGATTTACGTAGGTTGGATAATACGGGGCAGTCTAGAAGTACATGCTCCGCGGTTTCCTCTTCTGCTTCACGCTCTGTGAAGTCGTTTTGGTGTTCATTGCGATGAAGTTTTTTGAGACTCTACAGCCAGATGTGTTGTCTCAACGCTCCTTGTGGATTGATGCAGTTTTCAGTAGGGTGCTCAGGGTGGGGGTACGGTCCGCTTACCGTTTGCCCGGATGCCTTCCTCGCCAAACCATCTGCTAAATTGGTTGCTTGAGTTACGTGAAGATCAAATTAATTTGACGAATAAAGCACTAATAACCTTTCTTCACAATTTTATGTGATTTACCAAATGTACATTTCGGACACAAAGTGACCATTATCAATGGATCAGCACTTCAAACCATCTGCTATTCTAGTTACCTCGTTGTCACGAGCCACTTCTTCCAGGGCTTCGCAGCATTCCAGCGTTAATGCTGAGCTAATTTTGCAGTTGGCAATGGACAAGTTTGCCGCTTTGCTATCCGTTATAATGTATATGTTTTTACACTTAATCTTCTTGTCAGATATTGCTTTTGCTGCATTTAGTATACCTACGAGTTCCACCATTGTTGGTGTGCTCATTATCTTACCTATACCAGTACTGTTTTTTAGGGACAGGTTTTTGCAGAAGATTCTTATATTAGCCCCTGATTTTGTTGACGATTAATCAGTGTATATGTGGATGTCTTTGTGTTTGATTCCTCCTTCCTTTCTTGTCTTCTAGGTGATATCTAACTTTGATTAGCGGCCTATCCCTCCTTAATGGTTTCTGTCATTTATGGGTTCTTTGTCTAGGCTTGCGGGTTTTTACAAGACCTACATGACCTATCTGCGCGTTTGTTGTGCGCTGTGACCCATTTCGGGGGAGGAGATGATCCTGGTGGTTGCGGGTCCGCATACCATCATACCACTTTGGCTTCGAATTCTCTTAAATGGCTAGCCACCTAGTATTCGGGCTTGCTGATGGGGTGGGCGCGGCTATATTTTCTATGCAGCCCTGGCCGCCTGGGCAGTTTGGTTTCAGCAGTCCCACTTTGAGGCTCCGTGAAGGGTAAGAAGTAGGACAACCAATTTTTCCTCTATCGGACAGTAACAGAAAAAATGGTGATGTGGGCATCATAGTACTTTCCCTATATTTTTCTGAAAAACTATGAGGCAAAAAGGCTGTTCTTTACAATTTGCTCAATTTGGATTCTTTACAATTACTTGTTACATAAATTTCATGATTATGAGTGTTCACCAAAAGCTAAAAGTCGTAAAATATAAACAAACACAAAATATTGCATGTTTTAATTAATGCATTCATACAAATATTTCAAATAATTTTTGGTGATGTTTTACCTAATGGAAGGTGGGATAGAGGATTTTAGAATCCTCGACAAAAAGTAATCATCTAGTAGGAGATCCAGATAAGATAAAGCGACAAATGCTAAAAATTCTAATATTTATAAGAATAATTTGTAAAAAAATTAATTGCCAGGAAAATTGATAAAAATTCTAGAACATTTGAAACTTTGATGAATCTAGAATTAAAATTATTAGAATATTCTATAACCCTTGAAAACAATCCTAGTAAATTTTACATACATACAATAAGATAAAAAAATCTAAAAGTCGGAAAGAAAAACTTCTGAAAAATTTTACAAGAAAACGTTTGACCATTGGTGAAAAATTAAAAAAATAAAACTGCAGAAAAGTTTTAGATATCTAGAAAAAATGTTTACAAATTCTAAAACTCTCAAAAACATTTTCTAGGAATGTAGAATAAAACTTACTAGAAAATTTAAGAACATTTAATAATTCCAATGAAAAAAGCAAGCAAGAAAAGTCTAAAAGAAAATATTTCTGGAAAAAATCTCGAAACAATTATGCAATTTGTAAGAAATTAAAAAAAACCTTAACAACTTCAAATAATCTGGACTTATTTTGGTTGAATATGTAATACTTAAATTTAAAAAAAAAGAAAAACCTTTCAAAACCTAATGAAAATCTCTGAAAGAAAAATTACTAAAAAATTCTAGAAATTTATATAAAAAATACTGCTTCACAATTTCACAAGCTACGAAAAAATTTATTGGAATCTGGACATAAAATTACTGGATATTTCTAGAATCCTTGAAGGAAAACCTGAAAAGTTAAAGTAATAAATGTTTGATAAGAAAAATTTCGGTAAAATTCATTCTCAAAGAAAATTCTTACAATTTGGAGGAAAAAAACCTGAATTAAAAATGGTCTCGAAATAAAACTGTAAAACAATTCTACAAATTTTGACAAATATTTCGTGAATCTGGACTTTAAATTACTCAAAAATTCGAGAACCCTTTAAGAAAAACATGGCTTTGTAAGATCTAGCAATTCTTTCTGAAAGGAGGGCCTACGACCAAATTTCTATAAATTTGGAAATTGAATATGTTTAATTAATTAATCCTAAGAATCCTTGTATTAATCCTAGACAATTTCAATAGAATAAAGCAAGTAAAGCAAAAAAACTCTTGAAAAATAATTACGATTTGGAGCGAAAATTCTTAAACGAAAAATTTCTAGAAATCTAGCAAAATATGATTGAAATTACCAGAAAAAAATTAAAAAATTGAAAGTAAAAGCACCGTAAACAAATAACAGATTCTAGAAATTTAGGGGAAAATGCTTGCCTTTGAACTCTGGACCAAAACTGGTTTCAAAATATTTGAAAATTATTTTTTATTTATTTATTAATCGATGCATAAAAATAATTAACTCTTGAACAATTACAATGAGTTAAGAAATGGTGAAAAGTCTCAAAGAAATATTTTTGGAAAAAATTCTAATAAAATTGTGTAAATAAAGATAGAAAAAAATACAGAAAATTCTAAAACCCTTAGCAAAATTTCTAGGAATTTACACATTGATTCTGGAACCTATTTAGTATTTTACTAATTTCCAGAATTTTTAATTACAGACTCTTAATATTTACCAGGATTTCTTGCTTTATTTGTTTATTGAAGATTTACTAGAATTTTTAATGGAAGAAATTCTGGAAAATTGCTAATATTTTTTCAACGAATTAAAATCTAAAAAAATAGTCTCGATAAAGTGTGTAAAAATGGGGACGCAAAATTAATTGGAAATTCTAAAAAAGACAAGCAAATTTGAATAAGATAATATTAGAAATGATTGAAGTTTCTAAAAATTAAAAAAATACAGTGAATTCCTGAAGTCTTGAAGAAAATTCTTCAATTAGTAGAAAAATTTCTGGAAATATTTTAAAGGCTGGAAACAAAAACTGTGTATAAAGTTTAAACACCAGATAATTTCTAAGAAACTTCATTAAAAAAACTTCCTTCACGAATTGGTAACATTTTTTATAAAAAAACTAAAAAAAAATATTTAACTCTGGACAAACTTTCTAAAACTGAGGACGTTAAATTAATCATAATGATGATTGCGACCGCTACTACGTGGTAATTCATAATGAACAATGAATAAAACACTTATTTTTAACCACTATAATTAAATTATAATGGTTAAAAACATAGTAAGTGCTTTATTCAGCGACGTTAAATTACTTGGAAGTTTCTAGAAGTTTTGTAAAAGAATCAAGCAAATTTGAATAACATAAAACAATATATAATGAAAGTTTCTAAAAATAAAAAATTAAATCCGGAAAAATACAGAACTCTTTAATTCTTTAATTAGGGCGTGAAGAAAAATTGCTGGAAAATTTTAAGGACTGGAAAAAACTGTTAAAAATGCCCAACAATTTCTAAGAAACTACAGTTACAATTAAACAATGTTGAATTTTTAAAGAATATTTTTGCATTTTTGTATTAGAAATGATGGAATATTTTACGAATCTTAAAATTTAGCAATAGGCAAAAAATATCCAAATTTTTAATTTTTAATTTTTTTCTCGCAACTTTAGAACTTTATGAAAAAAATGTTTTATTAAAACTGGTTGACTTTTTCCTTCTCTTTAACTTTTGTTTGAATGGTTTTGTGATATTTTTCAAATTTAGAAAAATATTGAGAAAAAAGCAAAAATCATCTCGAGTAAACACCCACTTCCGGTTTTTGAATGTTCACCAAAAGCTTTTCAGTTCCAGTTTTTAACGATAAAACCTTAAGTTTAAAGTTCCACCTCAATTGGATCATTTGTTTTTGAGATACAGCACCCACAGACATTTTCATGGACGAAAACAATACTTTCCCTATATTACTTTCCCTATACACGTAGTATATAGGGGGAGTATTGTTTTCGTGATTTTTTTTTCAAAATTTTTTTTTGCGGAAATATCCGTTTTGGGGTCCCCTGAACCCAAAACACTAATTTCTGGAAAAAAAATGGTGATGTGGCCATCATAGTACTTTCCCTATATTTTACTCGAAAACTATGCGGTTTATGCAAAAAGGTTATTCCTAATAAATTATTCAATTTTGAATTTTCTACAATTATTTGTTATATAACTTTCATGTCGCTTCAATAGTTTATTAGCAATTGGAAAAAAAATATGAAAAATTTCAATTTTTATTTTTTTTTCTCGAAAGTTAAGAATTTTATGAAAAATATATTTTAACAAAATTTGTTCAGTTTCTCATTCTCTTTAACTTTTCTTTGAAAAGTTTTGTAATATTTTTCATATTAAAAAAAATATCGGAAAAAAACAAAAAACGCCTCGAGTAAACACCTACTTCCGGTTTATGAATGTTTACCAAAAGCTTTTCAGTTCCAGTTTTTAACGATAAAACCTTACGTTTAAAGTTTCATCTCAATCGGATCAGTCGTTTTTGAGATACAGCACCCACGGACAGACAGACAGACAGACAGACAGACAGACACACACACAGACACAAAATTTTTTTTTCCAGAAATTAGTGTAATGGACTCAGGGGACCTCAAAACGGATATTTCCGCAAAAAAAAAAAATTTCAAAAAAAAATCACGATCACAATACTTCCCCTATATTTCATATAGGGAAAGTAAAAAAAAATTGTGTCTGTGTGTGTGTGTGTGTGTGTGTGTGTCTGTCTGTCTGTCTGTCTGTCTGTCGGTGGGTGCTGTATCTCAAAAACGAATGATCCGAATGGCATGAAACTTTAAACTTAAGGTTTTATTGTTAAAAACTCGATCTGAAAAGCTTTTGGTAAACATTCATAAACCGGAAGTGGTTGTTTACTCGAGGCGTTTTTTTGTTTTTTCGTGATATTTTTCTAAATATGAAAATTTTTAAAAAACGGTTCAAACAAAAGTTAAAGAGGATCATAGACTGAACAAGTTTTATTTGAACATATTTTTCATAAAATTCTTAACTTTCAAGAAAAATAATGAAAACTGAAAATTTTGATATTTTTTGCTAATTGTTAATAAACTATTGAAGTTACATAAAACTTCTATAACAAATAATTATAGAGAATTTAAAACTGAACCAATCATTAAGAATAACCTTTTTGCGTAAACCTCATAGTTTTCGAGAAAAATATAGGGAAAGTACTATGATGGCCACATCACCATTTTATACTATATAGGGAAAGTAAAAAGGCAAATACTTTTAAATACTTAATATCGATTACACCAAGTGGTTTTATTAACTTTATTTCAAAAGGTTTTGGAGGGCGTACAACTGATGTTACAGCCGTTAAAAGATCGGATTACTTAGAAACATTAAAACCAAATGGTGATGTGGCCATCATAGTACTTTCCCTATATTTTTCTCGAAAACTATGAGGTTTACGTAAAAAGGTTATAGTTAATAATTTGTTCAATTTTTAATTCTCTACAATTATTTGTAATACATGTTTCATGTATCTCTAATGGTTTATTAGCAATTGGCAATAAATGTCAAAATTTTCAATTTTTATTTTTTTTCTCGAAAGTTAAAAATTTTATGAAAAACATGTTCGAATAAAACTTGTTCAGTTTTTTATTCCCTTTAACTTTTGTTTTAACCATTTCTTAAAAATTTTCATATTTAGAAAAATATCACGAAGAAACAAAAAAACGCCTCGAGTAAACAACCACTTCCGGTTTATGAATGTTTCCCAAAAGCTTTTCAGTTCCAGTTTTTAACGATAAAACCTTAAGTTTAATGTTTTATCTCAAAAGGATCTTTCGTTTTTGAGATACAGCGCCCACCGACAGACACACAGACACACAAAATTTTTTTCTAGAAATTAGTGTAATGGACTCAGGGGGGCCCAAAACGGATATTTCCGCAAAAAAAAATTTTCAAAAAAAAATCACGAAAACAATACTCCCCCTATATACTACGTGTATAGGGAAAGTAAAAACAGAAATTCTTTTAAATTCCAAATTGAATTTAGCGAAGTTAGCGAAAAACAGAGCAACACCTTTTTAAAATGCACTAAAACAGGTGACTATAACGTGATAGTTCAACCACATAAAACACTAAAAGTATCAAAAGGAGTTGTCTACTGTTTTGACCTAACACATTGCACCGATTACGTGATCTTGGCTGAACTGAAATCACAGGGCGTAATTGAAATTAGGAGATTCATATCTAGGAAGAATGGAAATAAATTGGCTAGTGGATGTTTCATATTAACATTCAACGCATTCTAACTCCCCAAAAATGTGAAGATTTATTTATTTATTATACTTTAGCTTCTTATCCAAAAAAATACATACAGGTATACAAAAATAGTATAAAAAACATACAAAAATTTTGGATGGATGAAGCTGGGCGGAGTTCATGCAGCCGCGATGATCATCCACTCTAACCTTTGTTTCTGGCAGGCAGTGAGAGTCTCTTCTGTCTATTTACCATTATTATTTATATATATTTGCCTTAATTGCTTCGATGTATAACTTGGAGGTGCGACCATTTATCCTAAATCCTCTAACTCCTAGCAATTTGGTCATGTTTCGAACAAATGCGGGAATAATTCTGCATGTGCCTAGTGCGGTAATCTTCCACACGATGGTGCTTGTCAGACACCATTTATTCTGCCAATCGTGCGGAACCACAATCTCCTCGGTCTAGACAGTGTCCAAGGTTCCAGATTGAATACACCATTCAGAAGATTCGTGTGGAAAATCACCTATCATATGTTGAAGCAAAGCGTAAATATTGCTCAATTTGCCCTTCATCATTTTCTGAAAATAAACCCTTTTCAAAAGTTGTTGCTGCTGTGAAGACATCCACCGTATCCGTACAATATGATATGAATAAAGTTGTATCTCGGCCAATTACTCCTAAAATTGCAGAATAAAACAAAACAGTGACAACTAAACCAGAACTACACCCAAATTGAAAGAAGTCCTAAAGTTAAAAAAAATAGCTTCCTCCATGTAGGCTAGAAGTATCAGTCTTTCTGAAGACTTGATTAGTGATGAGCTATTGGACATTGAGCAAGCTACCTTATTAGCTGGACCAAGTCGTTCAATGGTTCAGCTTAAACGATAATTTGGAGACCTTTCAAAAAACTAAAAATTTTGAAAAGTATAATTAATTGGAACGTTAATGGTTTCTATGTTCGATTGCCAGAAATTAGAATGATGATGATGTGTAACGCTGATTAGCCAATTACATTATTACATTATCCAGGAAACACATTTTCAACGCACTCATTCACCATCGCTACGAGGGTTTACGTTCTTTAGAAAGAACTGTGATGATGGAGAACGTGCTTGTGGCGGAGTAGCAATCATGCTAATCAAAAATATATACGGCGAGGCGATTAATATTGACACAATATTGCAACAACATTCCTGAAACAGTTATACTATTTTCCTTCATAATAATGGTTGCGACCGTTACTATGTGGTAATTCATGATAAACACTAAAATAAAACACTTACTATGTTTTTACCACTAGTGGTAAAAACATAGTAATACTATTTTCTATTTTCCCTTTATGTACCCCCAGAACAATTGGTTTTTTTGGAAGATTTTGAAGCTCTCATTCGAGGTCTACCCCGACCTTTCTCATACTCATGGGGGATTTCAATCCCCAAATATGGGGATCTTCATATCGAGGGAGTGTCTTTGAACAAGTCCTTCGCAGGAATGCTGTTGATATTGTGTAAATACAGGCTTTGAGACCCACTTTTCTAGTGCCAATGGCAGGTTTTCATGCATTGATATAAAGCCAGATCTTTGCGGCAGTGACCATTCTCCAATCACATGGTCACCTAGATTTTTACAGCCGTCCAGTGAATTGGAAAATCTAGAACACCGATTGGAACACTTTCCAACAAACGTTACATCTTGATAATATAGACATCAAATGTTTTAGAAATATAAAGGTATATATAGGTGCAGGTTACGGGTAGTTAATTAGGGCGGTGCGATTTAAGGCGAAATCCAAGGGCGGTACATTAAGCGGATTACGCTAGTTGAAATAAGCTGGAATTATATAAATCCGTCTGTTCATTTGATAATAAACTATTGTTGTGGTATAATATGAATGCTCAAAAATATTCTCTATATCTCGTTTCGAAGTTTCTTCCGGTTTGCACTCTGGGCATTCTAATTGGTATACTCCTGTTTTTTGTTGTTTTCGATCTTGTCTTTCGCATTGAATATAATATTTCCCAATTTTGAATACGGTTTGAAGGCGATTTGATAATCTTATTTTTAGCAATTTTGTCTGAACTGGGACCATAGTATAAAAATAAGGTACTTGTTAGTTTTCGGTGTTTTTATGTAAGAATATATTTGTGATATGGTGCATTGGTACTGTTTATTGTTTATCATGGATTTTATTAGGGTAAGAGGGAAGCCGTTTGATTTTGCAATGGATGTAATTTTGTCAAATTCGATGTTTTTTCGGGATTCGGATAAAGGGACTGTATATGCTCGATGTATGTAGCTGCTAATTTGTGGGATATGCGATTATTCGCGTGATATCGGATTGTAGAGTTGACGTTTGTAGGTTTTCGGTAAATGTCGAATTCGAATTATTATGTATTAGCTTTAAATCAAGAAAATGTATTTGTTTATCTTTTTCTATTTCCAACGTGAATTTAATCTGAGGGTGAATATTGTTAATTAAGTTTGCAAATTGATCTAATTGGCGTGATGTGCCGTTAAAGCAAGCAATCACGCCATCTATGTATCGGTACCAAAATGTAATATGTTTTTCAGCAAGGAAGCTTGGAATATTTTTTCTTCTATCCTAGACATGAATATATCTGCTCTCATAAAATTTATTGTTGAATTGTAAGTAATTTTGGTTCAGGTATTATTCTAATGCATCAAAAAGTTTGATTTTTATTACTGGGTTTATGTTTGATTTGTCTCGAATATCTTTAATAATTGTAAAACATTCTCATGTTCATATTTTTGAAAACATGCTATAAACGTCAAAGGTGACTGATTTAGAGTTTTTTGGAGTAGTGACTGAAATTAAACGGTTTGTTAGTTTTTGGGAATATGTAATAGAATATTTCGCGGTGAAGTTGGTGTGCTTTTTAAAAAATGAGTTTAGTTTTTTGGCTAGGACTCTATTAAGACTATTGATGTATGATGTAACTGGTCTTATGTAGAGTTCGGGTTTATGGTATGTATTTTTATATATCCAGAGAGACAGGGAGCTGTTGGATTTTTATTGACCACATTGTGTTTTTCGTATTTTGAGAATGGATATGAATTATTTAATTTGAGTTTGGTACTTTTGTGTTGGGTCTTTTCGTAATAAATTAAAACACTTTGTAATTCCCTTTCTTCACATGTATTTTTATATGTCAGATGTACATTTCGAGTACCATGTACTCATTATCAATGACATTTTAGTGATAACTTCACACAACTCAAATTAAACCGTGGACTTTTGGTAATAGTTTTAAGTTTTCGGATGATAGGAACAGATGTATTTTTTGTAAATAGTACTCTTTTTAATACAATTGAATTTGATTTATAGGACTTGGTTGGAATTAGTAAATTATTGGAGATTTTTGATTGGATGGATTTTAGTGTTTTTATATCGGATGGTGATCTCTGAGGATATTGTTTAATGATATTGAAAATGTGTGCTCTAGAAATTAGAGATTCTGGTATTATTCTCAGGGCTATTTCGGATTCTACTATGATATTCGTTTTTTTCATTTTTGTTGTTAATGTGTGGGCAATAACTAGGGTTTAAGGAAAGTAGGTCCTTTTCATGATTATCGAAAGATACTTTGGATATGATAATGAAGTTAGAACTTAGATTTGTATTAAAGGTGGGCTGGGTATTTTGAGGTGTCGGGTGTTGGAATTTAAACAATTTTTTTTTTGGATTAGATATTTTTTAAAGTTTACAAGATCATCAGGGATACTAGATTCTACTGGGTGTAATTTAAAAGAAAGTTCAGAGTCCAAAACTTTTAAGTAATGTTGTTTGGCGTTTCTTTTCCGGTGTTGGTTTCTGATTTCCTCTCGTATCCATTGGAATTTTGCGTGTTTGATTGCTGTACATGTGCTAAGCAGGTGAAAAATATAAGAAAACAAGTAGAGAGGGGGAGAACTGGCACTACTGACAGCGAAGATTGACAAGTTACTGAGAAGGAGGCTGAGAGAGAACAAGGAGGGCAGCAATAGCGCAGAGGAGGATCAAGGGGCAAGGGAGGAGCTGCGAAGACAGAGAGTGGAGTGACGGGACTGCCTAGGAGTAGGCCGGATGCGATTGTTTTGAAAACAGCGGGTGGCACTTACGCGTCCTCAAAAAACTTTGGAGAGGGCTGTCAGGAGGCCATAGAATGGAAGCCGTGGCAGGAAGTGTCGTGATGGAGGTAAAGAAGGGGGCGGATAGTAGGGTGCTGTTATAGGCAGTCAATGGTATCGTGGGGGAGGATAAATCGAGATCCACTGCGTGGACCAGGGTGATGGCGAAAATAATCTAAATTTCCAAAGATGTTGATGAGGAAGAGATAGTGGCGGCGATAGACCAATACCTAGGAGAGTAGAGCCAAATTAGGATAGGATATATAAGGAGCTATGTGAGGGACCTCCGGATAGCATTGATTGAGGGCGAGAGGGAAATGGTTGGTAAATTAGTGACAAATGGGAGGATTAGATTCAGATAGTCAAGTTGCAGTGTCCAAGCCAGAATTCCCAAACCAACTAGGTGCTGGAGATTCCTGGGGTACGGACATGTGGCATGAGTAAGGGGGAGGACAGGAGAAAGGCCTGCAGAAGATGCTGCATAAACTCGGCAAGGGAATGCGAGGCGGAGGTAAGTAAGTAAGTAAGACAACGAAGAACAGGGGGGCAAAAACAGCATGACAGGTCGCAGGGCTTGCGGCTAGCAGACAGAGTAATAAGACTAAAAAGAGAGAAGGGAGTTAGTGGTAAAGACAATGCAAATCAACCTAAATAGGAGCCACATTGCACACGACCTTATGAAGGTATTAATAGGGGAGACGAAGACTCAGATTCTGCTAACTAATGAGCCTAACGATTATAGGATTGATGGGTGATGCTACAAGAATAGAAAGGAGGGTAACGTGGCCATCCTTGTTGCGGACCAATTGAGGACATGACTTTTAGAACCTCGTCGGCTTTTATGTATAAGACAATGTCGGTTATGACATAAGAGTAAGTTCAACTGGATGCACAGGAGCATGCAGGGGGGTTGCCGATGATCCGTAGACGTTGGCCGACTAGCCAATGATTTAATGAGTTCAATTATGATTACTGTGGCTGAAGACGGCGGTATAGCCGTAGATGTTCGTTTTTTGCACGTGATTTTAGCATTCTATTTGCCGTAGAAAGTTATTCCAGGAGCGATACTTACTGTAGTTCTTTAAGCGCTGTTTAATTTTAGTGTGAGTATCTGAAGCTGAGAGTTTCGTAGCGGTAGACTTGACGGATTAAGCGGCTGAGGTTGATTGAACATTGGATGGCTGTGATCAACGGAGTGTTGCGTTCGGTTAATTTACATTTTTTGGCAGCTATTTTTAAGCTATGAACAATAAAGGCCATAGCTTCATAGCTTCCAGCCACAACAAACTGATGGAAGTCTAGACTGCTGTGATCAGGGGAGTGTTGGGTTGGCGGTGGTTGCGTAACCCCTTGAGCTCTTCATATAGCTGGCAACTAATTTACTCATGGCGGTGGTAGCGGTTGGCTAGTCATGGGATCTAATCCTCCGGTTGGATATCTTCTTGAAGGCGGGCTTTTATATCCGAGGATGCCGGTAGGCCCATGTTCTGACTGGACCGGCAAACCGTCTGCTATTCCCTGACATCCAAACACAGACAGGAAGAGGAATGCCACAGAAAGATAAAGGTAAGTCTACTCGAAGTAGCAGAGTGGTTGTAGAGCGATGGGTTTCTTCTCGAAACTTGATGATTATAATGAGTCTCGATGATCTTATTGGATGACTTTGTGTTTAAAACTCTCCAGGAATCTTTCTTTGAATTGCCGTACCTCTCCACACAACTTTCCAGGAGAATTGTGTATCAATGTTTGTTATTGGAGTTTTGAGAACATTTATAGTCTACAGCTGTACTTTATGAAATGTCTTAGGAATATAAGAAGAGAGTTTTGTTTTTTGAATTGCACTTTTATATAAGATTCTTTCAATGCCCATTGATTTTTTGAAACGCAGAATATAATCTCACCATAATTTTAAATACTTACCCACAGAATTAAAATTGCAGTAAATTTCTTTATTTTCATTGTAGTCAAAAGAACGTAATGTCTACTAATAGCTTAATTTGTAATTAAAAAAAGTATTTTTTTTAGAAAAAAAATATCCGATGTAACCTAATTTCATTAATATAAATCCGCTGTCAAATCCGTAATTAGAAACATGGGGGTATAATTGATTGTGAGGAAATCGCGAGCAGTGCAAATTCCCAGCTGCATCATGAATAATTTAACCATTCATATTTATTGATCGGCTAATCACCCATTAGATATGCACAATATATAAAAACCTAATTGACACACACTTAATCAATAATGTGATAAGTATCGGCCGTGCGATTGAGCGCATGGGGATAGACGTCTGTACGAAATGGCATTAATATTTGCATTTAGATCGCTTTTCCTTCTAAGAAAATTTTCCAATCTGCACACTCGGCCCGATTGATAAACCACTTTTGATAAAGCGTCGCGCCCACCACGCTCATTTTTTCGTTACGAAACGAAATTCCTCACATCATTTTCATATCCTCTCCATACGTGCCAATATGTTTTATGGTCTGTGTTGGGCTATTATTGGTGCATGTGGACGTAAGCTGCGGCCGTTTAATGGCTTTATTCGCCTTCTTTCCCATCTTAATGGTGATTGGGAGATTATTTCGTTTACGGCCGTGATTATCGAAACGACTAAATTATCTCGCGGTTTTATGTTTTCCGTTGTTCTGAAAAATAACGTATTCTTTGAATGGATTTAAAAAAATCTATCTAATAAAAGTATCTATTTATAGAAGTGCAGAAGTATTAGTGAGAAAGAAAAATAAAAAACTGACAATAAATATACTACTGTAGTTTATATTCGTTTTTGCATACAATCTTGTAATCTTGGAAGGTTACCTGAAGAACAATGCAAGAAAACTGTTATGATAGAAAGAGATAGAGAGAAAAGAGCTCACATCAGTGTGGGTAACAGTACAAAAGTTCTAATCATTGAGATGGTTAATGATGATGTGATTACCAAATGAATGTCTCGCCCTATGGGCATTTCATTCTTAGGTTTTGAATAAGATCCCGGAAAACACGAAGATTTACTATCGCGTCCTCTAGGTAAAAGAAAGACACACCTGGAGTACGTTAGCATCAACTTATCTGTAAAACCCCTGACGGAGCTTTGAAGCCAACAGTGTGCTGACGAAGAAATTAAGAAGATTATGGATACCTTCGAGGCCGAGGAATAGAGGGAACATTATTAATCAAGGAGTACTATGCCTGTATTCACAGGAGGATGATAGCGAGGACTTGAACTCGTCATCTTTAAAGCGCAGCGGGAATAATTGTTGAATTTCATAACGATCACACTGCCGGTAATTAAGGGGCTAACGAGCACGCAGGGAAATCCTGAAGAATAATTACTGGCCTGGAATTCGCTCCGACGTCACCAAGATCGACGATGCCAGGAGTGCCAGAAATATAATACAGCAAATTACAAACCGCCGCTTTTTTTACCTACGATGAACTGACGATCGATTTATTCCGGCCAGCTCCAGAAAAAATGGATTTTCATAGTAGAGAATACCGCTTCCAGATGGGTGGAATTATTTGCACTCTATGGTAAGTGACCACTACGACCGCTTGTTGCATCACACTCATCAAATAGATATTCCTACGATATGGATTACCTAGAAGGATAATCAGTAACAATGGCATTTCCACCGACTTACTTCACCTTTGGACGAGAAATACACAACTCGTTCAAAGTAGAGCACGATCTACAAAAATTCATGAAAACAGATTTATACCTACCTTACATCACTTCACAACTTTTGAAAATATTTAACGCGTTTTTATGGCATGAGAAAACCCAGGATAAGAGGAAAACTTGCACACCTTCCTAGCCATATCTACGAGGAGAGTTGATGTGGATAACATCACATACACTCAGAAATGCGGACAAAAAGAAGACTTCCAAGTTCACCCCGAAGAGAGATGGGCCTTATGTGATATTGACAGCCAAGTGACCGTGTTCATATGAAGTTGCATCCAGGCAAAATCCATCCACCACGCTGGCATCAAATCACTCCCTTTCTCTCCGGCGATGCACATAAGGAAGTGTAGAAGACGGCCCCACCTAACCCATTAGAAAGAGGGAAAAAATTCTGGACCCTTAGCCGTAACGTTTTATGCGTCCCGAGAGGGAGAATTGTACCCTTAGTACTAAAGCGCTCCGCACTCCGTCAAAGTAACGCAAGCATGGTACGACGTTCCTCAAAAATTATCAGAGTATCTCAACATTCTCAGTGAACAGATCTTCACAATTCCTTATATGGCTAGAAGAATCTAATCGAAAAATGTGCTCAGAACTACGCCATCGTTAACATAAGGTTTCCAGCATGACTTTGTTCATCCTATATTGCGGGTGGTGACATTATCAGATCGCAAAGAAGTCGGGAAGTCAGCTCCTCCAGCTTAGTAGTGTTAGCCACCCTGCTAAGCAAGTTACCAGATGAGCTCAGTGGACTGTAAGGAATTTTGCCGAGAAGCACCAAATCAAAACCATCCAATTGCATCTTTGCCATACCGCGCGATGCCAGGCTGTATCGAAGCACCTATCGTAGATAGCCCTACTGCTAGCAAACGGCACCATTGAGGAATGTGAGAGCGCTTAGTCAGCTCCCGAGATGGTGGGACATTGCAGATGGAGTTGACTTCTGAAAAATGCACAATGAAAACTTCCAACAATAATTGTAGTTCTGGGTGGCGTTGAAATCAAAGACGTAAGTTGAGTCTTACATGCGCCAAATAAATTGAACTGGCATTTAATTTATGGAGAGCATTTCTAAATTCCAAATGTAATGTTTCTCATGTTTTGAATTTATATACTTTAAATAAAATTTTTAATTTGTGTTCAATTTCTGTCAAATTTAAACAAATAGGTTAATTTTATGAAGTAAGAAACGACGTTTTCATGGCCACCCGGGACTGCAATAATTGTAGGCCGCTAAAATCACCAAGTATATGACCACTATGGATTTAAAAGCCGACTATTACCAAATCGCTGTCATAGATAGTGACCACGAAAAAACTAGCTTCATCACACTATTTGGGACATATCGCTTCCATTTTGACTACGAAACGCCCCCGTTACCTCCAAGCAGCTGATGAACTGCATTCATCGGGAAGCCGGAGTAACAATTTTCGCCTACTTGGACAATATTTAGCGCTGGTCTTGGAGAAGTTGCAAACAAGCGGCCTACGACGTAATCGCCTAAAATGCCACTTCGCATTCCCACAAATCAAATATTAAACTAAAATATTTGAGGGATCATAAGCTAGCATGATGTTCAAGAAACTTAAATAATGTTTCCTTAAGTAAAAGTTCAGAATCAGCTAAACAAGAAATCATCGACGAATTGAATACAGATCTCAAAAATAAAATAAACCACATTGAAAAACTTTCAACCCGCATCGAATTGAATATGAAACACTAGAAAATGAAGAACTGCTGACTAATAGAATAAAGGAATTAGATAATCATCTTATAAAATTAAATTGTGAATTGGCAGGATCAAAGAGTTGGACTTGCGAGATGAATTAAATACCTGTCTCGAAAAACAAATATCAATGCAAAAACTCTTCTAAACAAATGTATGATAATATTAGCACCAATTATTTTGACTCTCTTGTACAACCTCTAGAAACGGGAATCTCGTATTATAGAGGGATATTATTTAATATGATTTTAGAAGAATTGCCTTGTTCGAAAACTAAATATGTAATCACACGCCCAATTACAGCTGCTGGTAAATTTACATTTTTGATAAGCAAGAATGGAGTTTTATTGAGCAAATCCTCTGATGTAAACGAAATCTTCAATACATTTATCTTCACTTTCCTCGAGCACTACTATGAACTATTCCCAGAAAAAGGTGTAATAACAAAAAATGAGACCATCCAAATCAAATGGTTTAACAGTAGACTAGGCAACATGAGGAATACCTTAAGCTTAATTTCTCCGTTCTGATTCAATATTTTCAACTTTATCATTTCATCATTGATGAACATTTTAAATCTGTGCAGAAAAAACAATATTTTCTTTCCCTGATGCATTGAAAAATGGTTTAGTTAATCCAATTAAAAAAAGGCAAATATGACGATCCTGATACGATAACTTCCGCCCTATCTCACTACTTCCTATATTTGCTAAAATCTTTAAAAAAATCCTTCAAATGCAATTGATTGAATATTTTGAAGACACAGAGCTATTCAAAACTGAACAGTTTGGATTTAGGAAGGAGAGATCCACCTCCGACGCGGTTCTAAAACTAGTAGAAATGGTAACTGATTGTTTCGAAGAAGGGTTTTCAATATCAAGTTTTCTAGATCTGTCAAAAGACTGTGTTTCGCATGAAATTTTATTACGCAGACTTTATTTTTATAGTGTACATCCCGAAAGTTGCAGTTTAATAATGTCTTACCTCTCGGGAAAAACACAACGTGTAAACGTTGATGGTTGTTTATCGGTTCCCAGAGGGAACTGGTGGGAGCGATGGTTAGGCGATCACGGTACGGCGGAGGGGCACCAGGTGAAGTATGCCTAGGTGATTCCATTGGTGCCCTGTACCAAGATGAGAGAGGAAGTTCAGTGGGTAGGACTTATTCAGAAGGAATAAGATTAGTCCTACACTCCTCTGGTTGAAGAGCAGTGCACTAAGCTCCTCTCTATAGAAAAAGCCATACACTTATGGTAAACGAAAAAACTTTCTATAATAGATAATACCAAGAATAATCTAAGTAATTTGAATTTCAGATTTAAGTTAATTCATATTTCTTTAATAATCCTCCTAGGATTGCTTTATTTTCTAAAGGCTTAAAGAATAATATTTGATTTCGTTAATGTATTGCTTGTTTTCGCCCAGGGTGCGCATTTTATTGCTGGTGCGTAGATATAAGTTATACAGTGCAGCCGTGGGAACGATAGCATTTGTTTTACTATTTTTTTCTTGGAGTTTTCTTAAAATGTACAATTCCCGAAAATTTAATTCAGTTTTCAGGTAATTTCATCAAAATCTGATGAACAATTATTTTATAATTTTATTGTGTCATAAAGAGGAATTCATATTGAACATATGCACTATACTACAAGTCGGTAGCTTTTGATTTACTACTTTTTTCTTCGAGTTTTCTTAAAATGTACAATTTCCAAATATTAAGTTTTCAGATGATTATATCAAAATCTGATGAAAAAATATTTTATAATTTTATTGCGTCATAAAAAATAAATTTTTTTGAATATATCTACAAAATTACAAGTCGGTAGCATTTGTTTTACTATTTTATTCTTCGAGTTTTCTTAAAATGTACAATTCCCAATATTAAGTTCAGTTTTTATGTATTTATATAAAAATCCGATGAAAAATTATTTTATAATTTTATTGTGTTATGAAAAGAAATTAATTTTTAATGTATTTACTAAACTACAAGTCGATAGCATTTATTTTACTATTTTAATCTTCAAATTTTCTTAAAATGTTCAATTCCCAATTATTTATTTCAGTTTTCAGGTAATTACATCAAAATCTGATGAAAAATGATTTTATAATTTTATTGCGCCATGAACAGGAATTCATTTTGAATATATTTGCAAAACTACAAGTCGATAGGATTTGTTTTTCCTATTTTATTCTTCAAGTTTTCTTAAAATGTTCAATTCCCAAATATTAAGTTCAGTTTTCCGGTGATTTCATCAAAATCTGATGAAAAATTATTTTGTAATTTAATTGTGTCATGAAGAGAAACTCATTTTGAAAATATTTACTAAACTAAAAGTCAAACATTTTTGGAATATTCAAGAAAAAAAATCTAAATCTATCGAAAACAACCTTTAGGAATTTAAATAGAATTTGCTTTAAAATTTTTAGAGTTTTTTTAATAATTAATTTAAAAATTTAGATTCCTCAAAGAAACTTTAATAAACCTGCAAGAGAAATTGGTAAAAAAGTTTAGAATTCTCGAAATTGTTTAGAAACATTTTAGAACCTTCAAAAAGCATAGAAATTTACTAAAAATCTGGAAGATAAAAAATTCAATAATTAACGAAGAAAATTGGAATAAATTTTGTAGAAAAAATGCAGAACTGAGGAAATATTTTTTGTAAAAATTTATATCTATTAAAAAAACTGAAAGAGAAATCACTGAAAAAATTCTCAAAATTTACTAGAAACCTTAAATTAAAATTTTAAACCTTCAACAGAAATTGCTAAATAAATTTAGAACCACCGAAGACAATTTTCAAAAATTACTATCTAAAATTTAGATCCAACGAAGAAACTTCTATAAATCTGCAAAAGAAATTTTTGTAAAATTCTAAAACTGTTGATTATAACCTTAAAAATTTACTATTTTTTTAAATAAATTGGAACAGAATTTTGTGGAAAATTGTATAACTCTCAAAATAATTGTTAAAAAATAAACTTCTATAAACTTATGTATATTTATATTTCTAAATTGAATTATATTATATAATCTACCAATAATTTGATGAGAATCATCCTGTATATATCAATAAATAAATACCGATGATTTGCCGACAATAAATCACGCATAATATCTCAATAGGAAATGTTAATAAACGTTTCGGTAATGGCCCAACGGCGTATGTACTTATTACCAGTAATGACAGTGCATTTCCACAACTGCACAGCGACGTGTAGTCATGTTGTTAGTAGCTGAAATAATTTTGAAATGCCCGGCGATACCATCAGCGCCAGCATGGAAAATAAATAAATAAGCAAACAAACAACGTTTCGTAATATTATTACTATAATAGGTAATTACGGGGTGATCCATAATTCAAACCGCGTTGCGGAATTTATTGGACGTGGAATGAAATTGATTCTTGTAACCGAAATGAAAGTTGGTTAATAACTCCTGTGCCCAGGTCAATATAAATTTATAGATTCCGATCAGTAATTATTGGGATATAAGCGTGGCACGTTCATCAGTTCTCCTTACTTAAATACTTTCTATTAATTCTCCTGCTCTCCTCCATTTTATCTGTTCTATCTAACTAACGGAACGTGCAATCAAAAAATGCACGGCGCGCACAGGGGTCACTAGGGATATTCAAAGTTTTTGGTTTCAATTGCACTTGCTAATGGCGTGCCGTCGGGCCATCTAATGTCTGTTTAATTCACGGAGGAATCACTTTTAACGAGCAATTTGTGTTTTGTCGTCGAAACATTTGATTATAGTGTCGTTAGTGTGTGATGTGCTATGTAATTTGGTTTATAGATATAATGCTGATAATAACCTTCTGACAGTGGAAAAACTTGCACTGCTCCTACCATGACAGCCACTCGTTTTCTCAGCTTAAATTATTCCTGCTGCTTGTACTCGGCCCATGATATTTTCCGCGTTTTGATGCGTTAATTTATAACTGCCGGTAAGAAATTGAAATCTGGTGTGTGATGATTAATGTACAATGCAAATTTTACGACACATTAGTACTCATAATGCATTAGCGAAGATGGTGTATTAAGAGGAATTAAGAAGCACTTTGTAACTAATATAAATAGAAAACTTTCTGGGTATCCAGTATACCATTACTCATATCTTCTTATAATCTCAATTTAATTGTAAAAGAAACAAAAATACATTGTATCTTAGGCACTAGATTATTATGAAAATATTAACATCAGTTGTTAATTTAGTTGAGAAAGAGCAATAATTTTCCTTTAGTTTACCTTGATAACTTTATATTCTCTATCAAATGTTTCAGTTTATAATCTGTTATTTATAATCTCTAATTTATTATATGCAATATTTTATATTCTTTTATAGTCTATAACAGATGTAAATTTGTGCAAATTACTATTATTAAAAGAAACCGCGAAAAGACGTTTGCCTAATTTTACCGACCTTTTATCTCTTCAAATAACCGAGCAAATATCTTTAAGCAAATTGTATAAATGCATTTATTGTTTATTGTTTATTGTTTATCTGTCATTTGTTATCTGCCATCTGTCATCTATTATTTATCTGTCATCTGGCATCTGTCATATGCCCAGGACTGCCCCACCCTACAATTCCATATCAAGGCTCTGAAAAACAAAATAGATTATAATTAATGATGGTAGTACTGGATGAAGACATTGTCCTAGACAACCTAAGTCAACTCGAACGTGATCACCGAGGTCATTATATTAATCCAGATAAATATGAACATGTCATTTCATCTAACAGTCAATTCAACATTATCACATTATCACTATCATAATAATTGTGACATTTTCATTTTAAGTGAATGTTTTCAAACAGCTGCTACAAATAACTTTAACATCCCCGGATATGTAACAATACACAATGGAGGTGATTTTAACAGAAATGATGGGGTTCTGGTTTTAATTAAATCTGGACTTAATTATAAGATTACCAACAAAAAATTAATTGTGTGTGGTGTTTCATTGTGTATCATTGACTTGAAAATTGATGATGTGTACCTTCAAATAATTGCTCTCTATAGACCTAACCCAAGTAACTTGGTATCCTTCCTCCAAGATCTCGATGTAATTTTAGAACAAAAAAAACCTGGACTCTAAACTTCAATTATTTTTGGGTGATTTGAATATTGATTTACTAAAAGTAACTGACGTAAATGTTATCAATACTTGCCAAACATGGCTTTACAACCCTACAAGAGTTAGTCATGAAATAAAAACTTGTCTTGACCATATTTTTGTAAAATCCTCCACAGTGTTATGCCTAAAATATATATTTAAATCATACATTGTGAACTGCCATATTACAGACCATTATCCCGTTAAGGTAGACTTTAAAACAAAACTGGACTTTAATAATATAAATAGTGCTAAAACTATAACCAAAATTGACAAAAAAAACTGGATTTCCTTCTGAAAAACGAATTCTGGGAAGAAATTTTAATTTCTGATGATCCAAAGAATTCTACTGACTTATTTGTAAGAAAAATTTGTAAATATATTGAAAAATCTAAAAAAATGATTAGCTTAAATAATAATAAACATTTTTAAATTAAACCATGGATAACAGAAGGTCTAATTATAATAAAATATATAATTCCTTTACGCTGTAGATAATTCACTAATAAATAGAAAAAACACGAAAATATTTTCGTAAAATCTAGAACAAATGAGTCTTATTAAGACCACAAGAACATTTGTTGTAGATTTTACGAAAATATTTTCGTGTTTTTCTATTTATTAGTCTAATTATATCCATAAAAAACAGAGACCGAATGAAAAAAACGCTGAACAAATATTTCTCGCTAGAATCAGAGAATATAAAACTTACAGAAACTCATTGAATAACTTTTTAAAAAAATCAAAGATTGGCTACTACTTTAGACAAATTCAAGACAATAAAAATAGTATTAAAAAAGTTTATCAAATATTTGCAGACTCATGAAAAAACTTCTCACAAGAACAACTTCAATTTAACAAATGACAATGGAGCAGCATTTGAAGACAATAAGGGAATGGCAGACTACCGCAACAATTATTTTACTAACATTGGTATCAATCTGTCTAAAGATTTGCAAGCTCCAGTTAATTTTATTGAAACCGAAAGGGTAAACCCTCACTCATTTTTTCTTAATCCAGTAACTGATAATGAACTTATTAGACATATATCTACCCTAGAAAATAATAGCTCGCCTTCCATAGATGGCATAACAACTAGCATTATAAAAAACAATCACATATATATTTTAAAACCCCTGAAACATATCATTAACTTAATTTTTCAAACGAATAGAGTTCCCGCTCAACTCAAATCGTTAATCATCAACCCAATCTTCAAAGCTGGTGATAAAACCAAGATTTGTAACTACAAACCAATTAGCGTTATAAACAACTTTGGAAAATTTTTTGAAAAATGTCTCAAAGATCGTTTGATAAAGTTCTTTGACAAACATAATATTTTACACAGACAACAATTTGGATTCCAAAGTTGAAAATCTACAACTGATGCAATGTATTCTGTTATTAAAGAAGTCTCGCATAGTCTAGATGCCGGTAGAAAATGTATTTCTGTTTCTTTAGATTTAGCTAAAGCCTTCGACACAGTTAGTCATATAAAACTTATCAACATACTTGAACTCAATGGAATTAGGGGGGCCGTTTTGAATATCTTTCGTAGCTATCTTACAAACCGTGAACAAAGAGTTAAAGTCAATGATACTATAAGTAATCCATGCATTGTAAGGACTGGGGTTCCACAAGGAACTGTCCTGGGCCCAATCATATTCTTAGTTTACATGATTTCACTATTATCTATAAAAACGGATGCTAAAATAGTATCATACGCTGAAGACACGGTTCTCCTTTTTAATGATGAGTCATGGGAGAAAACTAAATGTTCAGTACAAAGAGACATGAAGAAAATGAAGAATTGGTTGGATAATTATAAATTAACTCTAAACATTACTAAAACAAATTATGTAGCCTTCTCTGTGACAGATGCAAATAGACCCGATTTTACTACCATAAAAGTTGATGACACATCCTTTGTAATTAATGGGGCAAAGGAGATCAAGTACTTGGGTATAATGATCGACCAAAACTTAAAATGGAAAATTCATATTACTTAACGAAAAAAGTTAGAAAATTAATTTTTAAATTTGATCAATTACGCGAATTCTTGCCTAGAAAACTACTTATAATGGTTCATAAATCTCTTGCTGAATCACTCTTTCGTTATGGCATATTAGTTTGGGGAGGTGCATATAAAAATACATTACAAAAGTTAAATACTGTTCAAAACTATATTTTAAAAGTTATTTATGTAAAATCAAGACTGCATCCATCCCATTTATTATACTCAGAAGATGTTTGTAACATCAGAAGTCTTTATTTTCACAGCCTCTGTGTGTACGCTTTCAAACATCAGCAATCTTTAATTTATTTATCATCCGTGCACCACACTCGAATTAGGCACAACCAATTAGTACATATCCCGAAATGTAACAAAAACATTAGCCATATGTTTACAGATTACACACTTCCCAAAGCTATTAATCTCTTGCCACCCTCGATAAAATTAATTACAAATGCTAAAAAATATGCTATTCTCGCAAAATCATTTATATATTTGCATTATCATGAATTTTCAAAAATATTAGATAATCAATAGTTCCCAAAATATTCAGCACTCTTTTGATATATGTGTATATGTTATGTAATGTTTGTGACATAGTCATTGCATTGCATGATTATAGTCATTCTCTCCGGATATTTTCACTTTCTTATTTCTCATCGTATACTCCAGCACATCACAAGTGTTCATTCACTTAGGTGCTAATAGTGTAAATTCATCTGTCATCATATAAGTTATCTGTTATTCTTTATTTGTCATCCAACAACAGTTGTATGTAAACCAATATGTTATCTATCATATGTCATATATCATCTCTTATCTATTATTTATAATTTGACATCTGTCATCTGCGACTGTATTATCATCTGTTACGTGTCTGTTATCCGCACCTAAAATAATATATTATTTTTCTTTTGTCATTTGCTTCAGTTATCTATCGCCTATCATATGGTAACTGTCATGTTTAATTTTCAACCGTTATTCTACAAATTTGTAGTCTGCAATTCATATGCCATCTTTTAACTGCCATCTGCCCTAAGATTTCTGTTACACTCTATCTATCATTTATCATCTTTTATCTTCAACCGTATTGTCATCTGTACCATGTCAATTATTATGTACCAATCATTTTTAATTACACATTATGGAAACGAATAACTTGAGGATGATAATGGAAGTTATATGAGGCACTGCTAAAATAACTGTTCAGTTACATTCAATGCCACAACAAAGTTGTTTAAACGCTATTAACTGCACTTTAAAGTTATTTAACATTATTTAAAAGTTATTAAAGACCATTCAAGCTTATGTAGCGGTCTACAGTGATCATTAAAGATCACGGAACAGACCTTAATTTCCTAAATCCAACAATTCTCAAGGTCATACAACAAGTTTTGAAGGTCGCCCAATGATCTCAATAACCTATTTAAAGTTATCCAAAATATTTTAAAATGATCAAACATACTAAATGTTACAATCAATCATCTAACTCATATAAGATGCAGATTTGAGTTAATTCACACTCGTCGAATAGCCAAGCCAAATATCTTCAAGGTCATTTAAAGTTAATAAAGAGAATGGTTGCGACCGTTACTACGTGGTAATCCATACTTACACTGTACTATAAATTAAAGATGGAGTCTCCTTTCTTCACAAAATTTATTGATCGCAAATGTACATTTCGGTCACGATGTGACCATTTTCAATGCTAAACTCAACAATCATTAAAACATACTTACACTGAATTGAAAAATTCACTATGTTTTAACCACAAATAATAATTGTAAAAATATTATATAACGTGTAGACACAATTATATAAACCTAAACAACAGAGCACAACTCAAATCAAATTTTGACGTTTTTTCGTCATTATCAACTCTAAACTCGAGTCGTGCTGTGTTGTTTAGATTTATATAATTGTGCCTAGACGTTATATAATATTTTTACAATTATTATTTGTGGTTAAAACATAGTGAATTTTTCAATTCAATGTCATTTAAAGTTATTTGGCGTTTACTTATGGTCATCCAACAACTCTTATTATCGTCCAAGGTAATAAAATTATCATTCAAGTTCACCTAATCGTTAGTTAATATCCAAAGATAATTCAAGATCATTCAAAGTAATTTGACGTTTTTACCGTACCACCTGACCAAAGTTATAAGTACCCGCTCCAAACCTCCAAATAATCAGTCTTGTTAACTCTTTCGACTCAGGTTCACTAAATAGATTCTGCTAGCGCTCCTGAATTGGACCTAGATTTAGACTATCAAGCCTACTGTTTCGACCAGTGTCTGTTTAAATCATTGGCATATAAAACCCCGAAATAACTGGCTTCTCAACGTGTGGTCGGATGTGCGGATGGAGTCAAGAAGAAAAATAAAAATGACGTCATTCCAAATCACCGCCGAATAGCTCCAGGACCTGATCCGAGGCAAAAATGGAAGTGCAAACAAGAGGAACTCCACCCAACGCACAACCAGATTCAGTGGCGAACGGAACCACAACGTGGTAACAGAATTCATCAATTTATAAAATCGTTGAGGGTATCACCGACGCCCACGTCCTCACCGCTCCTCAACCACTCCTTAGAGTGGATGATCATAAATAGTGAAAATTAGTTAAGTTACTGATTGTAGATGAAATGTAAATATATATGTAGGGTAGGTGAGTGTACACTATCCCACCCTCCAATTTATAAAACATACAAAAAATATATCCTAAAGTATTAAATTTATGAAATGATTTATAATTAATTCGGTTTGTACACCTTGATTTCTTGAAAAATACTTGCCCAGTTTGCAGTAATTGGAGGATTTTAACGGAGGCGCACGTAATATCTTTGGACCTCTCTAGTTAGAGTTGATGTTGGGATGTATTTTTAAGGCATCTGCTGTCGCGATAATGGGTAGCAACATTCGGAAGAATTGCTTGAGATTGTAAGCGTAGTTACAAAAATGTTCGTCCTTTGTTACAGCTGGTGACATTGTTACATTATGAAGAAATCAGCTTCTCGGGTTTGTCACTGTTCGAGCTCAATAGGCTGTTACAACCCTAAGTTATTTTGTCTAGCTGTCAAGTGGACCTTCAAGGTGGAGTTGTAAATAAAAAACGTACCACATTTCATTAGAAGTACCTTCACGGAGTGTCATAGCCCTAATTTAACAAACTGGCAGAATTCCGTATTCCTTTGAACATTAGAAACACTTACATAAACAGCACAGTCAATATAATTTTGCACACATTCAGACAGCTGTCATATAACTAAACGTGTTAGCACACATCCAGCGTCTAGTTAATTCGCCAGCGCTTCGCATGGTACAAACGGTTACTAATTTTCTACTATCCCCTATAAAAGCAATGGAAATTATAAAATATCATCTATTTTTCATATTTCTCACATCAAAAAATTATTAATTTCAATATGACATAAAATAAAAGATAGATATTACGATTTATTTATAAATTCCGACCTGCCGCTATCAATAGATCATTAACATCCATATAATACATAAACATAACTATAAACCGCACTTAAACAATTTTCCAAAGCCGTTATCGCTTATTATAATATAAAACACAATGTTTTCGAAGAATTAGTCGGCAATCGTAATTTTCAACGAACAATTTATATGCGCACACAGGAATATGGAAATTCACACTTTTAAAATCTACATTCCACACTATGCTTTATTATTAAAACATATGAACTAATAAAACTGATTGATTTATCGCGTTATTCTCGGTAATACCTTTACTTGCTAACAAAAAAAATTATTAATAATGAATTCCGAGTTACGACACCACGCACAAAACGCATTTATCCGTCATAAACAGTGCCCCCTTATTAATATTATTGCACATTTATAAATGTAGTAGGTAATTAGTTTTGAAATTGGCAATCATTTTAAACGAGTCGATGAAATAGAGTAGAATAGAAATATCGTTTAGCTGTAGTTTAAATATTAAGCTTAATTGTTATTCGTTAATTTACGACTGGTCGTAAAGCTGATGTTATTGAATAAACTAATTACACTAATTTAACGTGTATTAATGCAAAAATAGTTTTCACGGAGTAGCTCAGTTAGTTAAGAAGCCCATATGGATTAAATCTGGAGTCTGTGGAGGCTAAATTATGTCGCACCTCAGGGAGATAAATTTGCCAGGGAAAATTTCACTTCTATTGGATTGATGAAGCTGATACTTTGTTGCGAAACTTCACAATGCAATTATTAAATAAGTGTTTTAATAAAAATTTCACTTAGATCGGAATCCTGTGGCTTTAATTCTTGTACTAATTGAATTTTATAGGGTGAAACTTTAGGTCGTTGTTCATAATACGTAAGGACGATCTAGGCATATTTAAAGCGGTTAACATTATCCACGTCTTCTGCCGTTCTTGATGATCTTTTTTGTTTTTTTTTTTAATATTGGGCTGGTCTCTTCAAAGTTCTTCACCTCTTTTCGAATGAGAGGTATGCTTCGTGCTTCATTTAAGTAGTGAAAACTTCGAATATTAAGATTCTGCAATATTCGAAGTTTTCACTACTTAAATGAGGCACGAAAAGAGGTGAAGAACTTTGAAGAGACCAGCCCAATATTGAGAAACAAAAACAAAAAAGATTACGTTCCCAATTCCCAATTTTTATAAAACTTTTGAACGCTCCTGAGAAACGCTGCTCCATAGAATTTAAATTCCAAAGAGCCAGACTACCGATCGATGATATATACCCATAGGCCTCTAAGATTGGTTGCGTTCACGCAAAAAGCTAAAGTAATGTAAACTTTCTTCTGTGATTAATTGGATGTTACATGAAAAAAAACTTGATTATAAAATAAAGTACTAGAAAGGTTTTTAGTGCATTATTTTATAATTTCTTTTGGTACACTCTCTACAAAAATATATATATTAGTGAAACAAACCAAGTGATTCTAAATTATAAATTTTTTAGTAACGTATTTTGGCATCACTAGTAAAATATGACCTTCTACGTGAATTGTTTTCCTAATTGTAATAATGAGATATTATATATTAAGTTAATAATAAATAATTGATAAAGGTGTTTTATTGGTAACGAAAACATTCATGAGTAAATTAAATGTAATTGCATCGCTACGAGCAGAAAACGAGAAGCAGTTAATTTTCAGTAGGTGAAATTAATGAATTTACTGCGGGCGCATTGGCCAACCAACCAATCCCTGCCGGAGCAATGACTAATAAAAGCGATAAATCCAAGACAGCATTATGTCACTTTTTCAATCGAAAATAATTTATGAACGCGCCATTTCCCAACCGCTAATTACTACTTGTAATACCTCTCCGCGCACTAATATATCGCCAAACATCAATTAAGCGGCTGGACACTTTTTTTTTTTAATATGCAAATACTGATGAAATCGACGTTGCATAATGCATAATCTACCTTCGGTCATATTTGATTAGTCGTCGGGTTGAGATAACTTACTGGCATTAGCTACGGTGGTAATCGTAATGTATAATAGCTCCCATTCTGGCCTGATTGGTGTGTAATTGAGGTTTAACTGAAATTTATACGATTATATGTAATGATTTAAACAAAATAATGTAGATATATTTATAATTTTAATCTCATTCGCCATCTTCAGGAGTTTTAAGTTTTGAAGTTTAACTGTTAAAGTTCATTCTTTTTTATTATTTTTATTATAGTTTCATTCTTGATATAGTCCGTCCGTTGGATCTTCCGTCCTACGTCACAAAATATCGCTTCGAGAAACGACACAAAAACATTCAGTCTCATAAAGTAAACCAAATGCTTTAGAAAAAGAACGCACTGTAAAACTTTCGTCGTTTTTTGAAGCGATAGTTTGTGACGTACGACGGAAGAGCCAATGGACAGACTATATGTATATGTGCTTATATTTCAGCTTTTATTGCAGTGTGCCAAATTACATCATTTCCATTTTCTTCACAAGGGTTATTTGTTTCTATGGATATCATACTTTCTTTTAAGTCATCTTCTAAATAGTAATCTTGTGTCCATAGTTTTATCTTTTGTCTTTCAGGTCTCTTTTCTATTTGAGGTATGTTCAGATTTTTATTTTCTGCTTCTTTTTCAGGTCATGTAAGGGTGTCTTCGTTATTGTAGTGTAGATAAAGAAGTATACTCCATCCCTTGGATCTTCCGTCCTACGTCACAAACTATCGCTTCAAAAAACGACGAAAGTTTTACAGTGCGTTTTTTTTTTCTAACGCATTTGGTTTACTTTATCAGACTGAATGTTTTTGTGTCATTTCTCTAAGCGATATTTTGTGACGTAGGACGGAAGATCCAACGAATGAACTATAAGTACTTTATGTCCGCTGTCAATAGAGGCAACGAAATGTCTCCCACCTGACATTTAAAATAAGAAATGAAATAGACGTATAGTTGTTGCATGCATATGAATTGTATGTGCACACATATACAAGGGCGTTTTCAGCCAACTGACTTAGGGGGGGGGGTAAATTTAAAAAATGAAAAATTAAAAATTGATATTGAAGTGGCATCTTAATCTTCGCCAGTTTTTATCAATAAAACACTAGGTATTATGGTGTTAAAATTGAACAAATTCATCGTCTCTTTATTAAATCTGTATTGCAGATTTGTAATAATATTATTCAGGAAAAGTAAAGATATATTAATTCGATAATAATCCTCTGTTCAGTTCAGTGGAACTTAAATCGGCGAACCACGTACATGCAAAGTTCCATAAAAAGTAAGTAAGTAGTTTTAAAATATATAAAACTTAAAGGAAGTGGGAAATAAAGAAACAAATGAGTACAAAAAGAGAAAGAGATATCGACAGCCCTAAATATGGATTCCAAGGTTTCCAAATGAGCAATGGAGAATAGAAAAATATAGAAGAACGGAAGCAGTGAAACAAAACGTTGTAACAACAACAGGATTCAAAACTAAAACAACGGAAGATGAAAACAGAGACAAAACTCATGGAGAAGGAAATTCTAAATATAGCTAAAACGATGTGGAAATTGAATTAAACAGCATATTTAAAGACTTAGAAAACTAAAGTAAAAAATTAATAATAAAGAAGAAAAGTGGTTGCTAGAAAAACAAGGGATGTTAAAAAAAATCGACAACCTGGAAACAGAGTGAAAAAGTAAGAACAGCAAATAAATAAAAAAATAATGTCATAATAACAGGCTTGGCAGCAGAGGTAAACCAAGAACAAAAGAAAGTTGAGAATTTCACATTGAAACAAATCCAGTGTAAATGGGAACATGGAATGTAAGAAGAATTAAAGGAAAATAAGAGGAATTAATAGAAGAAATGAATCAAACGAAAAAAACATAATATACAAAAAATATGGGGACGGCAGAACAATGAGCATGGAAATCAAAATGGAAGAAACTACATCGAATATAATTGTGGCATGTGCACCAAACGAAAACGATCAAAATGAAGAAAAAGAGAAATTTTACGAGAGACTACAAAAATAAATGGACAAAGGAATCACAATAGTCACGGGAGATCTTAATGGAAGTATAGGACAGGAAAACAAAGGCAAAAAAATATAAAAACAAGAAAACATTTCGTAAATCTCAAACAACGAATCTTATTAAGGCTACAAAACAAATCACTTATTGAATTTCTCTGGCTAATACTTCGACATACCTTAAATGAGACAAAAGTAATTTTCGTCTTACAAATAGCGAGGCTATCAAAGCAACACTAGTATGAACGTATTCATTTCTGTTAAATAAACTAAACATGACTGAATGTACGTTAAATAGATTGTGAGTGACTATGGTATGACATTTACGAAATGTTTTCGTGTTTTTTTTTTAAATTATTAGTTAAATTTCTATAACTTAAGGATTTTAATACATTTTTATTAAGGCAAAAAAAGATACAGGAGAAAGTATGGAAAGGAGAACAGAAACAAAAATGGAAAAATAATTATAGAATTATGTATAGCAAACAACCTCTTTATGACAAACACAAATACATACATAAATACACTAGAGAAGTTAGACAAAGAAAAGAGAAATAAATGACTACTCCTTAATAGACGCAGAAGAAGGGAAAAAGGTGAAAGATGATAAAGTAATAAGACAAGCTGAAATAGGGAGCGACCACTACTTGGTAAAAATAGAAATTAACACAGAAGCAGAAAACTTGAAGAATACGTAGTCGAAAACAATAATAAACAAAATTATATAAAGCCAAAAATTAAAAAGTCAGAAAGTAGGAATGAATGCCAATAAAAAATAGAGAAAAAGACAAACAAAATAGAAGGAGCAGAAAGCAAATTGAAAATGTTCAAAGAAATTCCACCCAAGAAAACTGTGGAACAATCACTATATCAAACAAACAGAGGAAGAAAAACAGGTGGTTGTCAGAAGAGGAAATAATTTGTAAAAACGTAAGAAGAGAATTGGAAAACTTATAGAAAAAAACAAGGAAAGATCAAGATTATAGAAGATATAAAATAGTAAATAAAATAGATGAACAAAAACTCAAGATATAAAATAGCAAATAAAACAGTCGAACAAAAATTAAAGATAGCAAAAGAGAATTCTTGGGAGCAGTTCGGTAAGAAACTGAAAGAAACGTTCACAGAAAACCAAAAGATGTTTTACAGCACTATTAAACAAATAAGTAATAAAAAACACTAATCCAGTATAAAAGACAAAAACGTAAATATAATAACAGAAGAATATAAGTTTTTAGAAAGATGGAAAGAATTCTTTAACGAAATAACCGAAACAGGCAATCATGGAGATGTAGAAGGTGAAACAAATGGTGGAATCAACGAAATAAGAATCGAAGAATTGGATGTAGCAATCAAAAAAATAAAACTAGGAAAATCTCCAGGTATTAATGACTATACTATATATTTTCCTAGTTTAATTTTTTTATCACAGCTGAAATGATGAAATATATGGGGGAAAGGGGAAGGAAGAATTCTTGGAAATAGAAAATGACATTATCAAGAATCACAAGATATTCGAGGAATGGAACAAGGGAATTATAATATCCATACACAAAAACGGAGACACAAAAATATGTGACAACTACATTGGTATTACACTCACAAGCAAACCAGGGAAAATATTTACTAGGTTAATAGAATCAAGAATAAAAGGAAAATTAGATCAACAGCTGGGAGAAGAACAACACGGATTCAGAAAAATAGAAGCAAACAAGACTAAATATAGTAAAGAAATAACAAAAATAAAGTAAGAATAGGAAATAAAGAATTAGAGGAGTTCAAGACCAAAACAGGACTGAGATAAGGTTGTATATTAAGCCCTTTACTATATGCATCACTTAATGACGAAGCAATAAGAAATAGCAAACAAAGAGCCGAGAATACAAAGATAGGATATAGAAATATGGAACTATTAAAAATGCAAATATTAATGTTTGCTGTCGACATAACACTAATAACAGATTCAGAAGAAACCCTAAAAATATTCAAAGAGGAGCTGGAAAAGATAAATATAATATGATCCAAAGAGAGCAATCACAAAATAAAGTTAAATACCTGGGATCAACAGTAGAGGAAACAGGAAAGATAGAATTAGAAAAAGAATAAATACTAGACAATGCAGGAATGATCCACATTACAATACAGAAAACATTCTTAGAGAAAAAAATTAAAAAACAATAAAAGCAGAAGTATATAATAAAATATTAACTGCTATATAGTAGTGAATCATGAGTAACCACAGAGAGTAATAACAGCAAAACCAATGCAATGGAAATGATATACCTAAGAAAGATAGAGGGTATTAGGGAAGACCAGTGAAGGGTTGGAACGAGCAAGTACAAGCAGCGAAAAGAAGAGGAATATAATGGAAAGAAATAAGAAAAATAGCACAAGTTAGGCAACAGTGGTAAAGAAGTGTAAATGAAAATAACTGAGACATATTTCACTAAAAAATGATACTTTTGATTATTGGTTTTAATCTATGTCCATTTTCTTCAATTTGTCGAAGTCTTTCCATATTTAATTTATTTTTTATATCTCGCGATTTTATAAAACCATTTCGCATAAACAATTGAATTTTTATGGTAGTATTTTTATGACACAACATTTATGCCTGATAATTTAGAATATTAAGATACTGGCTGAGATACTCATTTTTGCAATGTCATTTGTTGGTGCAACCCACCAAATTTTGTAGAAAATTGTCTAAAATGTTTTCCATACAAGTAATATTGAATATCCTTCCCCCGTTTCATGTACAGAATAGGGTAACACAAAAGTATCATTTGGTTTCCATTTACAATTTAAAATTCGAAATTTCTCAATTTCATCAACATTATCATTACTAAATTTAACTATATGAATGTAAATTTTAACGTTACTATATATACATGTTGTATGCTTCTTTTTCTCGTGCTGGGAACAACCTAGTGAAGATCCTGAAGATTCGGTAAATGTCAATGAAGATGTAGTTGGATGATTTAAATTGACTGTTGACATAGATTGATCTTTATTTGTTGAAGAATCGTCAATTTTTTTTTAATTTTCTGAACAAATGAATTTGATGTGGATTATCAATTTTCATTTACTAGTTTATTTACAACAAAAATCAAGAATAAATTAATTTAAAAGAAATGCATATATTACTCCTAAAATAAAAAAAAATACCTTATGTAATTGATCGAATTATAAAAGATTGGTAATTTGTCAGCAACCACTAAAAATTTAGGATTTACACGCGACGTGTAAACAGTTTCGGTTTCTATCTTTTACATTTAAACCAAGTAAGACAAGAAATATTATAAATTGAAGTAAGAAATGTGAATCGCGTTCTTTTAATGTAAAACAATGTAACGATTAACGATACCAAAGAGGCGAATAGTATGAATATATGTCGAGTATGATTAGAAAAGAGAACCCCCTGTGCAAATGAAGTCATCACTTTTCTAACGTTGCTTGCGCAGATAACTTTAATTTGTTTACGTGGCCTGCCTGTTTTGGAAAAATGCACTGTCATAGATCTCTGACTAGAATCACCAACAGTTAACTTGTTTGTTTGAAATATTAGTAATTTTTAAGAATAAACAAAATAAGCGTAAGAATAATTCTTAGGGGGGGTAATTATCCAATTACCCCCCCTAAACCGCCCCTGCACATATATTATTATTATTATGGAAGAAATAAATTGAAAATATTTGTTAGAACAATTCCACACTCGTACTTGAAAGGAATGTACTGCATCATAAATGTTAATTAAACGTAAATACCCAGTTAATGATTTCCTGATTATGGTTTTAGTAATATTATTGAGACCATATTACTGTTTTGTAATTAAAAGAATAATAATTAGAAACAATCATGTATTAATGTTGTTAACAAATGTACGCATTAAGTGAACACTGTGATTGGACATATATCATAAACGTAGTGTTAGAGGTGTACCCTTCGATCAATATTCAAAGAAACTGTTTAATTCAACAACAATTACTATAACCAATCGCTATTGTGTGCGCAGAGTGTACATTGGAGGCATGGGTCAGTCGAGGTGTGGCCACAATTATAAACCGGGTAATTAATATCGGCCTCTTCTGATCTGCGCCGTTTAGCGTATTTACTGGTATGATTGGCCGCCGGGATTTTTTTTTTCTAAATCTCACTCAACAAGATTGCGCCATATTTATCGCTGCCATTAGTGATACGGACAATGAAGGAGATAACGGCTATTTAATATTACTTATGGCCGTGTTCGCCATTCCGCGCGCGATTTATCCTCAATTTCACCACTTATCAATCAAACCGTATCTGCGCCACTCCGCCGATATATTTAAATTCCTCAGTTGGCAGATATCGCCACCGCGAGAATGCTTAATTAAAACACCTTTACGCTTATCAGTTATCACCACTTCATTTACTGACCTTTACGCGAAACGCCCGTTTTGATATTACACGCACGCTATCGGCAATTTCTGATTTATAACGATTAATTAAATTACACGCTTATATAAATATTAACATTGATATATACTAGATTTCATCATAGTACATACATACAAATTTCATTTCTTCCATCATCATCCATTACACTGCACAGATGAGATATAAAATTAGAAACCTGTCTTTAGAAAAACAGTTAACAAGAAACAATATTCTAGTTTATTAACCTTACTCTATTATTAAGCAGGAAGTGTAACTATCTGATTATTAGTCAAAAAATTATCAAAGGTTTTATAAAAATAAAAATAAAGACATCTAATTAAAAATCAATAATCCAGGATATCCTTTTCGCACGATCTAATTAGTATTAATATAGCACAGATTGTGAATGTAATCAGCCTTTTACTTTTCTATTCCATTATGTTTTTTTTTTTGTTCTGTTTCGTTTTATCTCAATATTTAAATAACCATTGTATAACAGAATGAATTATGAATTATTGCGTTGCGTTACGCAATTTAACCAATATATCCGGTTAATTATAATTTTATAATTAAGATTTATTTCTTGATGTATTTAATGAGGAAATACAATAAGTAATTTCAAGATATCAAGATAATGTTTGATATTTTAACCAAAAGTTTACTTTATACAAATATAATCGCATATTAAAAAACCAATAAACCAATTTACGAATGCTACTAATAAATGTTCTAGTTGCTAATAAAATTTACAAGTGGTTCAAATAGAAGACATGCCTGAATGGTCTTATTGGTAAAAATCTGGACTAGAAATTCAAAGAATACAGTATGAAATATTGTTGTATCTCAAAACAGTTCCCGAAAAATGAGATAAAAAAACATTTATTGTAGAAACATCATTATTACAACGTAATGTAAAATGCCATTTAGGTTATACAATCCACACAAACGATAATCTAATGGAGGAAATATTATAAGGACTAGTAGGACATTATAAGTACACAGAAACTTTTACAAGAGTTTTCTTGGTTTGAGCAAATATAATCGATATATTTATACCAACTAAACTGTAGATATCTATATGAGGGTCAAACATTGCATTTACCATATATCGAATTTTCTGTACATTGAATTTTTTACATGCTGAATTTTCTAAATATTGATTGTTCTGTATATCAAATTTTTAAAACATTGAATTTTTTGTATATCATATTTTCTAAATATTCAAATCAGTATAATCGATGTAAAGAATTTTTCTATTGAATTTTTCGTGTATAGAATTTTCTAAACATTAAATATTCTGACCGTCAAATTTTCTCTGAATAGAATTTTTAAAACAGTGAATTTTCTATATTTCTGAATTTCTAAACATTGACGTTCTGGCTGGTTGCAGTTTTTACGTGTCAATAACTTATCATGTCCATGGATTGAACAATATTGAATTAACAGTAAAACAGATTTTTTTTAAAGAAAACAATTGAAATTCTGTAAATTTGGTTGATTTCAGTTTTCATGTATCAATAATTTACCATGCCAGGAAATTAAGAAACAATGATGTTTCAGCGAAAAATATTTTCAGAAAATAATTTAAATTTCGACGGTTGGAATTTCTAAATGTCTGTTTGACTTAAAAATTGTCCAAACATTTCAATTTTCTAATAAACGAATTTGTTCGTTTACATTTTACAACTTTTAACTAAAACACTTGCTTTTGTTTTACAGATTGGAGGGTGTGATAGTGGACACCCACCCACCCTACATATGTTTTGAAACTTCAATCACTAATTCGTCGTTTGATTCCAAATATAATGACAGCATTTTTACGTTTAAAATTTTGGAAACCGAAACACTATCAGTGATTGAAATAACTATGTATATGTAGGGTGGGTGGGCGGCCACTATTTCACCCTCAAATCTGTAAAACACGCACGAGGGTTTTGTTAAATATATATTTTATTTTCTTTACTTTTATACCTTTAAAATTAATTTGATTGAAAAGAACTTTTAGATAATAAATATAGCTCAAATATTTTTATTATTAAAAATTAATTTGCCGCAACACTCGCGTAAGATTTAACGATTGGAGGGTGGGATAGTGGCCACCCACCTACTCTACCTACAACTTTAAACATCAATCACTGACTGTCATTTGATTTTTAAGAATTTATCATCATTATTACGTTGAGTATTTCAGAAATCGAAATACTATCAGTGATTACAATTAAATTTGTATGCAGGGTGGGTGGGTGGCCACTATGCCACACTCCAATTTACAAAAAACGCGCAAGGGTTTTACTGAATGTATAATTTATTATCTGTATTTTCAACTTCATTAAACTTTAATTTAATAAAAAAGAATATTTACTTAATAAGTATAGCACATTTTCTTGTAATTAAATATAAACTTAACAAAAAACTCGTGTATGATTTTGGGATTGGAGGGTGTGATGGTGGACACCCACCCACCCTACATATATTTTGAAACTACAATCACTAATTCGTCGTTTGATTCCAAATATAATGACAGCATTTTTACGTTTAAAATTTTGGAAACCGAAACACTATCAGTGATTGAAATAACTATGTATATGTAGGGTGGGTGGGCGGCCACTATTTCACCCTATAATCTGTAAAACACGCACGAGGGTATTGTTAAATATATATTTTATTTTCTTTACTTTTATACCTTTAAAATTAATTTGATTGAAAAGAACGTTTAGATAATAAATATAGCTCAAATATTTTTATTATTAAAAATTAATTTGCCGCAACACTCGCGTAAGATTTAAGGATTGGAGGGTGGGATAGTGGCCACCCACCCACCCTACATATAACTTTAAACTTCAATCACTGACTGTCATTTGATTTTTAAGAATATATCATCATTATTACGTTGAGTATTTCAGATATCGAAATACTATCAGTGATTACAATTAAATTTGTATGTAGGGTGGGTGGGTGGCCACTATACCACACTCCAATTTACAAAACACGCGCAAGGGTTTTACTGAATGTATAATTTATTATCTGTATTTTCAACTTCATTAAACTTATCTTAATACAAAAGAATATTTACTTAATAAGTATAGCACATTTTTTTTTAATTGGAAGGTGCGCTTAAAGTCCTACTTTACCTACTTTAATTCGATACTTGTTCTGATACTTTCTTGATGAAACCAAATTTTCATATTGGGAGATGTAATACACTTGTTATATTCTGTTTGTTTATTATCAGGTAACTGACACGTGTTTCGGTCCTTACGGATCCGTATTTTTAAATTTTTAAGATTGCTAATACTAAAAATATTGACTGTAATAATAGTGATTAAGGTCGAATGTATACGTAGAACAAAATATAGTTCCATGAAAAAAGGAAAACACATTTTCTGTAGTTTTACAAAAAATTAACCATTGACTTCATTAATAACTTATCTGAATCCTCTTGTTCATTTTATTGGTTTGAGGATGGGTTTGAGGTTTGAGGTTGAGTGTATTTTTTCTTAGTTTCCAATTTTAAAACTACAAAACTGCAACATGAATCTCTGCTACTATTCCCAGAAATATAAACACTACGATTATTAGACTACTACTATACTACAACACATTATTACCCTTATTTATAGTAGCTGTCATTAAAAATGAATTGATTTTTTAAAGTAATGCCCTCATTAATCATATTAATAAGAAAAAGTGGTTGACTAAATGTTGCCTTGATTATTATCGACTTATTAATATGATTATAAAGAACAGTTAGTTGCTGCTCTGGACTGATGACAGTAAGATACATTTTATGAAACTAATTTCTTACCGTTACCTTTACTATATATTTAATAATTTATAAAATCCTCAAGCTACTAGGTGAAAGAGATTCTTCAATAAAGCTCAGCCCAGAAAACATCAACTACTTTAGAAAATAGTACAAAACGTTAAGTACAGTATCACGAGTAAATGCGTTGAAAAAAAATGTTAGCTTTAATAAAATGGCCGGTTCCATACAACTTACATAGACTTTTCTTACTTTATGAATCAATTGCGTATAGTATTCTGAACGTAAGGGGAATTTTAAAATCTAACGAGTGTACTAATTTACTTACAACATAGCATTCTTATGATTTTTTTAAAATCAGAACCTAACTTCGTTGGATTCCGATGCAATGAATGTGAGAATAAGAAGAGGATATAATAATAAAAACAGTGAAGAAAGGAATTTGGCTAAATTCCTTTCCTGAGTTTTGTGTTAAGACAGTTCTAATTCTTAATAAAAACGCAAATGCGAAGGCGAAGGCAATTATAGATTTTAATAACACCTTGTTACAGTTAAATCAGAATTACTGCGGGATAAATAAATAAGTACTTGTAGTAAGGTCAAAATTATTCTTATTAAAACTGATCTTATAAAGAATAAATCATTGTACTTATGATTTTTACGATTAAAGAATCCAGTAATATAGGTAGTAAGATGGATAACAAAAAAACAATTAGCAGAAATAGAGATAGTTCATTTAGAACAAAGTTCCCAGGTTTAATGAAAAGAAAAGTATTGATTGAAATATAGAAGAGATCCAGAAAATACAGAGGGTTCTATCTTAAAACATTTGAAAATGAGTAAAAATTCCAGATTAAGATGTGAATAATTTGTTAAATATTTGCCCTAATTAAGATCACGCTGAACTAAGTGGGTATGTTTTAGTTAAAAATCTCAAATAGGCAAAGTAATAGTTAGGTTGACGTAAAAAAATGTGTTAAAAATTTATAGTTGGGTCACAATTGATATTGTTTGAGCATAAAAAGTGACATGGTCGTAGTAATGGATTACTTTAGTAAATGTGTCGAGGCCTGCTCGTTACCAAACCAATTAGCATCAAATATTAGATTAAGAAGGCTGCGATTTGGCAAAATTCCATTATATATGTAATAATATATAATTGTGGGAGTATTGGTCAAGTAGTGGATATATCATTTGAGTCCTTTTTTCAAGGAAGACATTTTAAGATATTCTTTTCTAAGAGGTATTAAGAGTATTTAAAATAAAATTAACTGTTTTGAACTTACGATTAAATAATGATTTAATATAACCTAGACTTTCTAAAAAAATCGATTGAGGGCCTTCCCATCTGTTTTAACTTGTTTATGTGTTTAATTTCAGGTGTTTACTTGGAAACGAATTGGAAAGGTAAGTGTAATTGATCTAAAATAAAGAGCTCATTAAATCTATAACCAAGTACTCTCTAATCTTCAACAGGTAATTAATTGTGGAAAAATTTTGATATAAAGGAGGATAACAGTGGTTATGTAAATAGAAATATATTACGGTTATTGTATCTACAATTGTTTGATAGCATGGACTATATTGTAATATATTCGATTCAAAAACTAGTTTTGCACATATTATATATTTTAATTGTCTACCTACTAATGTTCTATGAAAAGATAATGGAGTACAGCTCAGAATTTTTTTTATAATACATGGCCCAAAAAATCGTGAATATAAAAATTGATGCGTTATAATTCGATTACCCTTTAATTAAAAAGTCAAAAGCACAATCTGCCGACTTCAGAAATTTCGAAGGCTTGAAGAACTATGCTATGTGTGAATAGCAAGTTTAGTTTAACTGAATATTGTCTACTGTCTATTAACGAAAATTTATTCTCATAAAAAGCATGCAGGAATATAAGTCGCTTATTAAATCCACTATAAAATTCACTTTTACAGCAAGGAATCATAACTTTAGTTATTCTAAAATTATCTTTCGGATTAGACTAACTACCTAAAGAAAATTCATGATCATGGTTGAAGCCTTCTCTCCTATACACAGATGTTCTACTATGCTGTTTTAATGGAAGTAGTTTCAGCATGAAAGGAATAAAGTTTGAAATTTCGTTGGAACGTTGCAATTTGCGAACGAATCGCTACTACTGCATGACTTATTTCTAGACGAAATATTCTTAAGAAGGGAACAGAGTCGTGAAATACTAAATGTATGTACAGATCTGCACACTCGAGAACGGAATAAAAACATGAGAGGGTGGACGTGTCATACATTAAATATTATGTAATATTATCTGTCATATAAGGAAATCGTGTAGGTAATTAAGCTCTAATGGATATAAATAGACTTACATTAATAACTTATTCAATATTGTAAATTATTTTGACGTATTTCCATGTTTGTGCAGTACTTTGTGTCTATATACTGTTACTGGACACCGGAAATAAATTTTATTATAATTATTTATCGTTTGCTTTGTTTCTCTTCATAAATTAATCAAAAATAATATTACTAAAATTTTAATTGAAAGTTGTGAAACAATTTTTGAAAGCCTAGGTAATAATAGGTTTTTTCCAATTAAGAAAATGTGTTTTTACTTTCAGATTTTAAAAAGTGAAGATGAATTTTCAACAACTTTATTTCTTATTTTTAGATAATCCATAAATAAGCACTAAAAATATAATGATACCATTGAGATCAATATATATTAACAAGTGCTATATGAGATACTTGGGGTATACTAAATAAAAGAAGATATGTAGATGCGTGTACGTACCCTTTTGAGTTTAGTCATTTAAACAGGTTTTATTGATATTTCGCTTGCGGATTATTAACGTCAATCGTAGATATTAGCCAAAGACAAAATCTGTATACCACAACGAGTAAGATCTGGATTACAAAACGCCTTTTAATCGGATTAAGCGGTGACAATTAGTCACCAGTATTGTAATTGTGCACCGTAAGTAGTCGGCTCTATCTTGAAATTAATCAGAATGCGTTTAATGGCACCGATTTGTAACTGACAATTTAATAGTGAGGCGAATAAATAAGTAACACAAAGCGTAGCAAATGTAATGATAGCATATTTATTAAGAGCAAAACGGAAAAAAAAACGTCTTGTAATGCGTATGCATTTCCCTTAATGGCAGGCAATGGTGATCGATCTGTACGGGCCACGGTATTTTTAAACCTTTGAGGCCTCGTAACTGATGGCGACTCATTTGTATTTTATGTTGGCATTGCCGTTCCTGACCGTTCCAGTTTGTTCCACGTCCAGAACGTTTCAGAATGTGCATTCGAATCATATTTTAAATAGTATTATTAGATTTTACACATATGAACACAATCAAATTGTCCATTACAAAATATTATTAGTCATTCTGAAGTAATTGTAATGGTAAAATCTGTTAAAGATCGTTAATATTTCCATGTCCACATGTCTGTGGATGTTCTTGATAGGTGAATATTCATTATTCATTTTCACTCATAATCAGCAATAAATTTACGGTTTTATTAGAATTGAAATAATTAAAATAATTTGATAATTTTAGATAAAATAATGCATTATGCATACACCTGTTTTGTTCAACATTTCCACAAGTCGGATTTATATTTGCTAATACATCGTAATCACAAACGGGCAAAAATTAACTCAATAACTCGCAATCAAGGGTCCGTGGGCTGTAATAATGTCATAAATAATATCAAATGTCGTACCTCAGCTTGCACGTTTAATAATAATAGAGTAAAAGCTCCGTACGCATTAGTCTTACTTAATTTAGTGCCTCTAAATTTGTGTTGTAGGCCGTAACGTAACGTAACGCAGCTTCCTTCTTTTTAGTTTCCTTTCGTTTCTACGCGAATGATACATTACACATCGTAATCGGCCGTCGACTTTACAAATCTTCGTTAAGTATCATCGTTATTGATGGAAATTGGCTGGTTCTGACTTATAGGAATTGTGATCGTCGTTAATGTAAAATTCCACATCCGTTTTGAATAGAGAACAAGATAATTACAGTGTGCAGTAGTTTTAAACGTAAATAAAAGCAAGTGCAGATTTGTAATACACTGCCCATTTTTTAAATCTAAAATTAGGCTCCAAAAACCATAAGTAATAGATAAGAGATAAACAGGATTAAAATGTAACTTCTTAAAAAGAAAACAGATTTTTAAGTCATTACCAAAGACTGTCAACCAAAAACTGTATGGTATATTCTGAAGACTAAAGCCTGAAGAATAAAAACTGAATATCTAAGATTAAAGGCTGAAGACTTAAATCTAAAGATTTAATATAATTATAGACTAGATACCTGAAACTTAAATAAAGACTGATTACTAAAGATTAAAGGCTTAATACCAAAGTGTGAAGATTGAGGACATAAGATAAAATACCAAAGAATGAAGACTAAAAATTGAACTAAGAAATATTTGATTTAGATTCACGGAAGTATAGAAAATTATAATTTTGCCCCATTAAGGTAAAAAAAAACCTTATGATTTGAATTTTTTAATTTGTGGAATTATTCACAACAATCAAGTGTTCTCTTTGATATGTATATATATATATATATATTCAATATCTTAAATCATAAGCAATTATTTAAATTTGTTACAAAATGTATTTTTATTTACAAAAATAATAAAAATTATCTATCTAAAACTAAAGGGGCAAGAGAAAAATCTAAGACTGAAGATTATATAGTGATGACTAAAACTTAAAACTACACTGATGATCAAATATTGAAGGCTCAAGACTAAAGCGTTAAGATTAAGGGCTTATAATAAAGTAATAAAGACTAAAGTTTAAGAACGAAAAACTAGAAAAAACTAAGTGGACAAAATTGCTAAAAACTAGTTTTCTATTTTTCACAATTCATTATGTAATGTTGTCGGAATTTTAATACTAGATATAAGAAATAAGAGAAATTTCTTCAAGAATATTTCAGCACTTTCACTACTTTTTAAATCTTTTTTATGTATCTTCAAAATTTCTAGAATGTTCTAGAATTCTCAAATAAGTTTTCTTCTTACTTCATCTTGCTTAATCATATCAAAATTTTCTACCAACATAACTTCCAAATTTTTAGTATTTTCTATTAACTATTTTTTAAATTATATGAATTTTTTTATCATTTCTAGGTATATCATAAAGAAATTTGTAAGACGTTTTCAAAACATACCTCTTACAGGAAATCTTAAAAGATTTATTTTTCCTATGATTCTAGAATGTTCATTATTTTTTTAACAATTTTTTTACAAATTTTGGACTAATTCTTATTTTAAGTAGTTTTTGAATTTTCTAGTTAGGTGAAACTTCAAATTTTCCAAAAATTTCTTTTCCAGATTCCAAGAATTTTCTTTGACTGTATTAGAATTTTTTGTATTTTGCCATTTTTCTAATCAATTTTACAAAAATTTTTTTTTCGAAGACTAGATTTTTCTTCGAGTGTTCTGAAATGTTTAGCATTTTTCCGCCTTTCTAAAACCAATTGCAAAAACTAATTTCCTTTTTTCTTAAATTTTCTTCTTCTCTCAAATATTAGAAATGGAATATTAAAGATTGAAACTAAATACTTAAGACTTACATCTAAAGATTAAAGACTAATGACCAAAAAAGGCAAGAATTAAAAAATAATGGTAAGTAAAGACTAGATAGTGAAGACGTAAAATTGAAAACTAAAATGATTAAGGATTTAAGGCTAAAGATGAAGACCAAAAACTAAAGACTGAGAACAAAGGATCGAAAGTAAAAACGTAAGAAAAAGGACTAAAACCAAGACCAAAGACTAAATACTGAAACATGTAGGTTTAAGACTGAAGAGTAAAAACTTGACTTGACCAAAGAATTTTGCAAACAATTCTCTCCCAGATTTATAGATTTTTCCTCTAAATTTCTAAAATTTACAAGAATTTATTTTCATATTTTCCAGAAGCTTTTTTACATTATTCACGAATTTTCATACATTCATTTTAATTTTATGTTGGCATAAATATCCAAATTCCTAGAATTATTTTTGAGGGTTTCAGAATTGTCATGTAGATTTTTGCAAACAATTCTCTTCCAGATTTATACATTTTTTTTCTAAATTTCCAAAATTTACAAGAATTTCTTTACATATTTCTGCAAAATGTTCCAGAAACTTTTTTTCATTATTCACGAATTTTAATACATTCATTCGGAATTTTGAAATAATAGAAATCTTTTCTAAATTACTACAAATTTTATTAATTATTCCAGATTTTAAAAAAAGTCGTAACCAGATTCCTAGAATTATATTTGAGCGTTTTAGAATTGTCTGAATTTTCTTCCTAATTTACCAAAAATAGTGAAGAAGACCTAAGACTACATACTAATAACTAAAACTTGAAAGCTAAAGAATATAACTTTTTAAAAGAAAAGAAGGTTTTTAAGTCATTATAAAAGACCAACAACTGTAGCGTAAATCCTGAAGACTAAAGCCTGAACAATAAAAACTGAATATCTAAGATTAATGGCTGAAGAGTTAAATTTCAGCAACGAAGTCTGTAGGCTATTGACTGGATACCTGAAACTTAAACCAAGACTGATAACTAAAGATTCAAGGCTTAAGACTAAAGTGTGAATTCCGAATTTGGAGAAAAAGAAATCTTTTATAAATTGCTACAAATTTTATTAATTATTCAAGATTTAAAAAAAAAATCGTATCCAGATTCCTAGAATTATATTTGAGGGTTTTAGAATTGCCTGAATTTTCGTCCCAATTTACCAAAAATTGTGAAGACCTAAGACTGCATACTAATAACTAAAATTTAAAAGCTATAGATTAAAGGCAGAAGGCCAAAGATTAAGAAAAACAAAGGACTAAATTCTAAAGACAAAAGACTAAAACCAATATTAAATACTAAATGCTCAAGACTAAAGATACTGAAGTCTGATAACTAAACAAACAACAATAGAAAACTCTAGATTTAGATTGAAGACTAACTACTAAAAACTGTGAAAGTTTAAATTTAAACCTTCACAGTTTTTAGTAGTTAGTCTTCAATCTAAATCCAGAGTGTGACTGAAGTCTTAACATAAAATTCAAAATAAAAGGTAATATTTAAATTAAAACAGATAAGATAATTAGTATAATGAATAAATTAACAAAAATTAAAAGTGCAATAAAAAACTAGAAACAAAAAACTAAAAATTTAAATCTCATACTTAAAGCTAAAAACTGAAGACTTAAGGATTAGATCTAAATGCTGAATAATGAAATAATGAATATTAAGGAGTTAAGATGTAAATTTGCACGAATGATGACTATAGATTAAAACTGTAGTCAAAATACCAAAGATAAAATACTAAAGACTAAAGATTAAGACCAAAATATTAGATTAAATACTAAAGAATATACATTCAAGATTAAAGGCTAAAGATTTATGACTAAACAAACAACAACAGTAGTAAAAAGACTAAAGATTAAAGAATAAAGTCTAAAGGCTAAAGACTAGATCCTAAGGGAATTACTAAAGGTTGAAGGCTAAGGGCTAAAGTCTGAGATCTAAAAACTATATATTGAAGATTAAACATAAAAGATAATATTTAAAGTAAAATAGATACCATAGATAAATAAAACAAAATAAACAATAGAAAAAAAACAGAAGTTTCAAATCGAATACTAGAAAAGATAAAGAACAAAGAACGAAAGAAGAGTAACACTAAAGATGAAAGAGTAAAAACATGACCAAATATTAAAGGTTAAAGGCTAAAGACCAAAATTTAAAGACTGAACAGAAAAAATAATAAAAAATAATATTCTTAGAAAGACAGATAATATATAATTTTCAAAAACAATAGACAATCAAAAACTAGAAATTTAAAATCGAATACTAAAACCTAAATACTGAAGACTTAAGACTTAGATCTGAAGATTAAAGAAACTGTAAATTATTAAATGAACATTCCAGAGTGAAGATTTAAATAATAAATTTAAAAATAAGAAAACATTTCGTGAATCTACAACAGTGAGTCTTACTAAGACTGCAGAAGATTTAAAACTCTAAAATGATTACTATTAAGGCAGATAATTAAGGACTCAATTCTAAAGACGAAAGAATAAGGATTGATAAGTGAAGACCTTGGACTAAATACTGACTTCTCAAGGCTATGACTTTAAGAAAGGTTAAACAGACTAAAAATAAAAATTATTACTAAAAGCAAAAGACTGAAGGCAGTATTAAAGACTAATGCATATATATTATAGACTATTATCGTCCTCAGTTCAATCATCTAATTTAAATATCTTTCTTTCGTCGTAAAGCAGTGGCCGAAAGATGGAAAAGCAAACCGAGGAAAATCGCTATGTTTGACTGTTTTACTTCAGAAACGCGAAAAACGCATCTTAAGCTTGTAAAAAGTTATATGCTGTATACAGAAGGATTTCTTAAGAGAAAGCCAGTGCTATCATTGGTTTGCTAAATTCCGTTCCGGTAATTTTATTGTCAAAGATTTGCTACGTCCAGGAAGGCCAGTTGAAGGCAAAATCAATAAAATAAAGGCATTAATCAAAACAAACTGCAGTTACATGACTGGACAGGTGGCAGAAATATTAAGGAATTCTCAAATAACTGTGGAAAGGCATTTGAACAAGTTTTAATGCTAGTAAACTCAATATTTGGGTTCTATATGAGTTCAAAGAAATTCATTTAACAATAAACATTATTCATTATAATGTGCAAAAACGATCATGGTGCAAGCTCGGAGAACAAGCTATAAACACTTCGAAAGCAAATATCCATAAAAAGAAGGTTATGCTCTCAATTTGGTGGGATTAGAAAAGCGTCGTGTATTTTAAGCTGCTGCAATAGAGCCAAAACATCAATACGACTATCACCAATTAAACAAATTGAATGAAGTGACCACCAGAAGTTCCTTGAGCTTGGATCGAATTTGGTGGACCATCCACCATACCTACCAGACCTTCCGACCACTGTGACCACTATTTGTTTCGATCTCTGCAAAACTATTTGAATGGTAAACAATTCAATTAAGACAATGGTGTCAAACAGCACTTGCTTCATTTTTCTTCTATAAAAATCGCCTATTCTTGTTTTATACATCAACAATTTGGATCACCTTGAACATTATCTCAATACTGGATTGAAGAATGTTGTAAGATTAATATTAAATAATACATTTCGTTTTCCATTTGGTTAACAGCTGTTGATGTCTTTTAGTCTTATAACGTGAGATAATTGGAATTAAGTAAATATTATCCTCTTCTAAACTGAATGAGCTGCTCTTCTCACTAATGATGATAATATTATTATAAGATTGGAAGCAAGATTTTAAATTTTTGCCAAGTATAAAAATTCCGAGAATAAATTATAAACAAATCCTTGTTTATGGAGCTGGAAACACACTCCAGAATAGATTATAAACATTTCTCCACGTTTGATTTATTTGCCCGTGCATGTTTAAAGACCATAAAAACATAGGAGACACGAGCCTCCTCTCGTCGTTTTGTGTCGATTTGCATAATTTATAAATAGGACGTCATGTGTCCTGTCCGAACCTCCGACACGTCGGAACACGTCGTGCCGAACAGGCGTCCCAGGCGTGTGCCTAGGATGTCAACACTTTGACCTCACTCAGGCCTCATTAGCATAGTCGAATAACTGAAATCCTTAGATGGGACCCCGAGCGCACAAACGGTCGCGTGCCTTACCTTTTACGCCGTCCACCTCCTCTCATTAAGTCCACAAAGGAAGAACGGACAATGAAAACCGCGAAGGCAGACTTTTGTTCGCCGCAGTAAATTTCAATGCAACGGGAACGAGGGAATTGCGGTGTGACGTGCGTCGCGGGTTTTCTCTCCAATTTTCCGGCTCGCCGTTTAATGCAAATTGCAAATTTCCCTATGGTCATGTGCCCAGCATGAAATATTGATTATGCGTAAATACGCACAAGTGTAATTTACTGCTCGTTAAACAATCTAATCACTGAACGATTTTATTCCACTAGCATATTAACGCTAATTGGACAGTTGATAATATTTATAAAATTTCGTAACAACAAAGGTAATTGTCACATAAAACACCAAATATAACTTATATATATATATGTTAATTATTGTTCCCTGTCAAAAACAGCCACGGATTGGTTTCGATCAGTTTTGGATCTCATAAGGGTAGACAATAGTTGGCACCTTTATGGTAATATCGTAATCGACTTATATATTAATTATAAAATTAGGTAGATTATTAAATATTCATAATTATAAATTGTTATTCAATTGTGATTTTGTGATTAACCAAGTGCCATAATATCGACACGTAATAAACTATGGGACCGAGACGCCTATCGATATTATTTATTACAAAATAAATATCACTGAACGTTTGTTGTGATTTATGAGCGAGTGTTCGACACCCGCATAACATAAATCACATTTCATTGATTACAGATTGCGACCGACAATAATGTACAGAAGTATATCATTGTGCCGATGGAATTAATACATCTTAAACCAAATTCGCTAACCGCAGGCTAGAACAATAAGAAATCAATTAATTATAATCCGAAATTGTTTCTCATAAGGTATTTGCATTAAACTAAATCAATTGTCCTATAATATTTATATAAACCTAGCACACTCTTGACCAGCCACAATTTTTTTTGTATTATTTTAGCGTATTTTTGACCTAGCCTAATAAATTTTATATTAAACTCAATATCCATTAATAAATAACACATTAACTTAGCGTACTCTCGACCTACCACAATATAATGTTTATTGACCTAGCGTTATCCTGACTTATCGTAATAAGCTAATTATTGACCTAGGTCAGTTTTGTAACGGACTAATACACTGTATATTGTGGTAGGTCTATAGTAGGTTATTGTAAAAAGATATAAAACATGTAATTGAAGAGAGATAGGCAATTGACTATTTCCTACATGGATAAACTAAGTCAACTTTAGAAATAACAAGAGATACTCGAACCGCAAATGAAAGCAATTCATGAAGAAATGACTAAGACAACAACTACTAAAATTCGATGCATAATTCTGGTATTAAACTTGAAATCGCACTTTGCTCAAATAGATAAACGTCATACCGAATGCCTTAAGATATCGGAACCGACTTATCTAGATCATCGTGATAACTACTACGACAAATTACGCAAAAAATATGAAGAAATATTATCTAGTGAGAATTTTGATACTGAGGTCCTCTATACAGAGCCTCTATACAGAGAGATACCCTTACACAAGATACAAGAATTGCATGATCAACTATAGTAATAAATATACTCAACAAGCTGTTGAATCAAGTTCTACCCAGACGTACATCAATAATTCACAACATGACTCCTGAATATCTCAAGGCACATGCATGGAAGAAGATAATTTACGGTTTTCGTTAGTCGGCATCAACGTAATCATCGACAATGAAGTCTACGGAAGATGGATGCTGAAACATACATGTACGACTTCTTAGAGAGCCAGTCACAACATAATTGTTCCTCGATGCAGATGCCATAAAAAAATTCCTACATATGATGGACCAACTTCAGTGAGTTATATCAGACAATTATCGATCAAAATAACACGTTATCTAATATCAAAAACTTCGAGTATCTGAAAGTGCCGCTCAATTAATCAATCATATTCCCATGAGCGGAGCAAATTATTTAACCGATTGGGAAATTCTTGAAAGGAGTTATAACAATAAACTTCTAAACCGTGCTCAACCAGGAGTTAAATTAGGGAATCAACCACTATGCAAACCGAATGTATCCTTGCAACTGAAAAAAACTGCATCATGTAAGCAAAGAATGCCAGCAAATACTGTCTTATGACACAACAACTTGGAACCCGATAGTAGGAAGAACTATTATGGCCAAATGGGGTGAAGTCTCCCACAGAATCTTCGACCAATCCTTGGAAATGCCGCACAAGGTTTCAAAGTTGAAGAAAATCCTTGAATTTCTGGAAAATAATTTTTTCTTAATGGAACAAAACCAGTCATCTTGCATGCAAAATTACCAAAAACCATGCGTCAGTTGTGGGAATCACCATGATTTCTAAGACTTCACACGTAAGAAATCAAATCGTGAAGGAACAGGGAGTATGCAAAAATGGTCCGTCAATCTCCAATTCTAAATAATGCCTATCACCGTATCGTTACACAATCTGCAACGGTTATCAACATTTACAATTGCACGTGGACCCACACACATCATCCGCACAAAAAAAAAAGTCGACATGTGCAACAAACCAATAAAATGAATCAGCTACAAAAGCCGAGACGTCATCACTACCAGAATAGAAGCAACACATATACAGATGACGTACCCGAGAATGAAGATCTTCTGCTCACCACAATCATCCAAGCCACGACTAAAACTTGGAATCAAATTGTAGTCTGGATTTTAATTGATCAATGCTCAGAGAGTTCCTTTGTGACCGAAATACTGGACCTTCCAAAGGTAAGATTCTACAATATAGTCACTGGAATAGGAGTCAACACTTTACAAGTGAACCGTTTATTTTGAAAGTGGCCTAAGTCCATTTATACTTTAATTGAGATATGTAAGGGTTTGTGTTTCTATGCAATTAAAAATATACGTACAGGATACTAATTAGTCATACTGCTTAAGTTAACTTAAGGTATTAAATTTATAGTTATATATATATATATATATATATATATATATATATATATATATATATATATATATATAGTATAGGTATTAAAATAATGGCAATTATTTAATGAATAATATGCGTTTTCTTACCAAGAATAAAGTCAGGCTACTTTCAAAATTAATAACCAGATTCGTTATAAAATTTGAAGGAGCCCAAATCTATTCAATATAATTTAAGATGCTTCAAATTAAAGGAAAACAATACTCATTTTAATCACTTTGGTAAATTTTCGTAAATGAAATACAATAAAAATTTCAAATTTCATTTACGAAAATTTACCAAAGTGATTAGAATATGAACTTTCAACAACTAACAAACAGCCTCAACTATTCAGTTATTAATACTCATTTTATTTTACATATCTTTACAAAACTTCAAAAACCTAATTTATGCTATTAAAAACATTTTTTAACTTCATAACGTACAAAATTACAAACATAAATTAGAAAACAATTTACTACTCATCTATATTTTGTGTGTGTGAAAGGTATTTGAAGAAATCATGATGTTCCGGAGGTATTTAATGGAATATGTCAATTATGTCCTTGAATTTTGCTATTGCAATTTGCATAATATTTTTATATGGTGGTGTCAATATAAAACTTTCTAATTTTCTTAGTCTACCCCGACGTGGTAATAAATTGAAGACTTTAAAATTTTAATTCTCATTCATTGATGTCTTATAGAACTTTTTATACTAACTCTGAAATCTTATGTATCCAGAATTATTGTATTTACTCAGAATATAAGTAACCTAACATGATTTATTTATAGATAACTTAAAGTTGTACGTGTAACTACGGGCAACCGGAAATAATTGACAAAATAAACGGCTCAAATATCGAAGTCAAAAATTGACGTCCAACTAAAATCAATGAATTCAAATTTAATACTCAACTTCACGTTTTACAAAAAAACACTGGGTTTCACCCAATAACACACAGCAGGAATCTCAAAGGATGTGACTTAGCTGATCCCATTTTTCCAGAGAAAATCGATATCTTGTTGGGATCATGATATTATGGCAACATCTTGCTAACTGGTACGAAGAAACAAAATAGACTACTACTACAAGAGAGAGAATTGTACCAAACAACTTCATTTAACATGCGAAGAACAAAGATGCATGGTAACCAATGTAGTAGCAGTTCCAGACATCGACAAATTGAAAAAATTCCTGGCAAAATCCAAGTGACACAAGAAGATAAATTATTTGAGGAGTAGTTTCAGTTAACGACAAAAAGATAATCAGTAGAGGCTTTTGTATACAATTTCCATTGATGAACAGACCGCCAACTTTAGGGGAACATGAAAGATTTTAGCAATAAGAAAAGAAACTTCGAACATCAATTGAGATGAAAGAAAAATATTACAAGGTAATACAAGAGTATCTCGGCTACATGAAACAAGTGAGGCCAAACACCAACGCCAAAACAGAATATTTAATTCCACATCACGCATTGATTAAAGAGAACAGTACTAGTATCAAACTGCAAGTAGTTATCGATGCATATTGCAAGACGTCAACTTCCAAAAGATTAAATAATGAAATGCACCTCGGGCCTCGACTTCTGAACAATATAACAGGTATTTTGCTCCAATAAAAAAAGTCCTATATAAAATAGACATAAATACATTAGCAATCGCCAAAATTACTTCGTTGACAGAAAATTCCGTCATCTGAAGCAGAAGAAGGGGTCAGCGTTTTTGAATACATAGTGAACTTCACCCGCAAGTCCTGTGACCTAAATTTTTGTAATTATTATTGTAGAATTTAAAATTGAAAAATAAATAAATAAATGGAGGTTAACCGATTCGTATTCATTGCAGACATCAAAAAAATACACAGACAAAAAAAGTCGTGGAATTAGTGGTATCAGAAAATTTTATGGAGATTCCACTAATCCGATGAAGTACATCCGGACCTTGCTTCAGATTGCCCTTGATGAAGCGAAAGGAAATCGACAAGTGGCCAAATTAATAATAACCCAAGATACGTACGTGCATAACGTACTCTTAGGATCAAATGATTTCGCTAGAGTATTATAGGCAGACTAATTGAAATCTTGAAGAAAAGCGCCTTCAATTTGCGAAAATGAAGCAGCAACCGCGCACTTACCCATAGATATGGAGTGGCAATGCAGTCCTCGAGCAGTATGGACGTATCCTCTCTCGAGATCCCCTGGCGAGCGCTTTTACTGCGATATTACCAGAGTTTTCTTTACGTGTTGTTAAAATGATGAAAGGTGAGGAATTGGCTGCAAAAAGACCGGAAGGAGGCCCGAAGCATGTTGACACTATGGTGAAGAAGATTCTGCTGTGTGGCATGCTAGTGAATATGCAAGGTCAACTAGATTTGGCTAACCAAAGGTTATTCGAAGCAGCTGGTCCATGAATGCTGCGAAAACCCGTTCGATGACGAGCCAGAAGCATCTCCAACACGAAGTTATGCTACCTCGATTAATCCCAACGAAATAATTGTCGAGGGATTGCCGGAAGCGAAACTTTACGGCGGTACAAGTCAAGTGCGCGGTGATGACTGCAGTAAACCCGGTAGAGGAAGAGATCGGCATATGACGAATTAGCAGACGTGGTAATAACGCTATCCGAATTAGGTGGCCCGACAAGAAGGACGTAGAAAAACTGAAGAGGTTCTTAAACGGTGAAAACTTACGTGTTAAGACGATAGGGCCGAGAAAACCGTGGATAAAAATTGGAAGAATTAAAGGTAGCGATTCAGAGGAAGTTATGTTTAATAATTATGTATATTATAATAAAACGAATGGGTAAGTGCCAAGTTCTCTAGAGTAGAGGAACTAAAAAAACAAATGTTAGTGAAACGCGTTATTAGATTTAGAGTTACAGATGAGAGGTTTCGGCTAAGACTAGATTTTATCTGCTGGAAAGACCGATACATTATCGTTTCGAGAGTGTGTGAGAGAGGATTATCGAGAAGTTCGTTCATATCTCCTTAATAATAATAATAATATATATTTATCGAAATTAAGTACAAATCATATTACAATTCTTTTATTCTATTGTACATTAATATTATTATTATTATTATATCTCCTTGAGAATGACCAACAGTCAAAACTAGTCTACCAGTGTTACGAATACGGTCATCGCAGTTCAAACTGTACCGTAAAGGAACAAATTTGCGGAAAGTGCGAAGAAATTGGATATGCGTATAAAGCGTGCCGAAGTAAGTAAGTGTTGTGTAGTCTAATCAAGACACAATGCGGCCACCAATGATGGACGGAAATACCCCCACAGATTACGATACTAAGGCAAGCCGCTACCAATTGTTGAAGAAACGTAGAGAAGTCCTGGAAGAATCCATTGATTATTAAATAGCTTCAAACTATAATCAAGAGGTAAGTGAGCTCTACTCTATGGTAAAATGTGTGCAGGTTAATCTTAAAATAAATTAATTTATTAACATTGCTGCTTTATACAAGAGCCGAATATTCAAGGGGGTAGAGTAAGAGGCTTCACCTCAAAAATGAATGTTGCACGTGATATCTGATTCTAAAGCGGCACTTAGATTAATGCACAATCCAACGGAACTGATTGTAGGAATAGGGATGTTATTTAGGGAAACACACGGGAAATCGGTTATATTGCATTGGACCAAGGCATATGTAGGGATTATAGGGAATGAGAGGCCTGACGAACTCGCGAAGGAAACTACTGGAATTACATCACAGGATATTCTGAATATGTAGAATTGGACACCGTTCTTCTACGCGAGAAGATTAATACACTAGCTAGATAGAATAACGCTTGGATAAATTCTATTAAGGACGAGTTTCCTTCAATTTCTTTAAGTCGGTCAATGAAAGGTGGGATGTTAGAGTCGCAATCACGGCGGAAATTACTAAATTAAAGGCGAGGCAAGAAAATTTTGGCAAATATTTGAGAAAGATTAAGAAACAGAAGTATGTGCCTGTGGAAATAGTATAGATAACTTAGAACATGTTATGTTTTCTTGTTTCCGCAGGATAGGAAGATATGGCACATGAGGATCTAGTCCTTGCTGGGTTGAAGTGGTCAAATAGTTTTAACAAGCTGGCCGGATTAAGACAAGAATCTAAATTTTGGGAGGTTTTTAAATCGAAAGATCAGTAGAAAAATTGGGACAGGGATAGGTTACATGCTAGTTTTCAGATTGCCTGCTCGTAACATGAGTTGGGCTTACTTCCTATGAAAACTGATATATATAGCCATCGGTGCCATGGAGATGAAAAAACCGGACATGCAAAACACTGGCCGTGGATCGAGTAGCAACCAGTGGCATAGGCATACAGGAAGAAGGAAGAGAGAAGAAAGAAGAGGAAACCGACATGCCAAGAATTGGCAGCCGCCAGGGGCATGAACGTGGAAGAAGAAAAATGAAGAAGAAGTAAGTCGTGCATGCAGATAAACCGGTGGTGGATAGAGTAGCTACCGAGACATAGACGTAACAGAAAAAAGAAGAGTAAAGAAAAAGAAGAAATAAGAACAGATAAGGACAAAAAGAAAATGGTAGATCGAGTAGCTGTTTGTAAATTTGAATATTCTACAGTTGTAGAAGCAATCCGAAGAAATTCTGGAATATATGGAACATTCTATCAGGGTCTGACTGGAAGAACATCCTGAAGAATAAAGTCCGCCTGCGATTCCTGTGCTCAAAATTTATTGTATTTTTTATGTATGTATCTATTAATGTATTTTGTTAACAGGTTATCCAAAGAATCATAATAAATAATAATAATAAAATTTTATTTTCCCTACTTTCTGAGCGGGTAGTTTTCATTAGAATAAGTTAGATTTAATTGAGGATATAAACATTGTAACACTATTGTGATGCGTTTATTAAATAAATTAGTGTACCCATGGATATAGTGCAGCAAACCAATTACGAAGTTGTGGGCCTAAGAATAAATCCTTAGGAATTTTCTGGAATCGACAATTTCACCTTTAAACTACGTGCAATGAAATATTCGACAATTACAAACACAGTTATTCTTTCAAATATCTCCAAAATATTTGGCTAACACTAATCGCAATCAAAGTTGCTTATTCAACAACTCTAGATATCAGGCATAGATTTGTACATGGAGGTATATGCTTAACTCAAGAAAGAATGGCAACGATTAATGAGTCAACTACGCAGTATCGAACAACTGAAAATCACCAGGTGAATGCATTATAAAGTTGAAATTGAGCTACATGGATTCAGCCTATGGCGCAGTGGTGAACACCGGGACCATTTGGAAAGCAGAAACTAAAATCACACTGCTACAAGATAAATCAAAGGTAGCACCAGTCAAAAATAAAGTTACACTTCCTCGTCTGGAACTTTGTGCCGCATAGGTACTCTCCAAATTAGGTAAAATGGAAAAATTCGCAACGAGTTGCAATGCACAATCAAAGCCACACACGCTTGGTCGGATTCAACCAACACTCTCACTGCGGTTATCAACGGAAGTAACATGACATCACATTAGTAAAAATAGCTCGGCACATTTCTGGTCAAGAGGAATGGAACCCAAGAAAATACTTAAGAAGGCCTTATGGTCGACAGGTCCTGAATTACTAAAGCGTGAAATTAAATACGAAGCGAAAACAGAACTTTTCTAGAAGAGACTATGAAGACAGCGACGTTGTTTATTTTACCCATCATAGACATGAAGATTTTTCACAATAATGATGCTTAAGAAAGTGTTGTCCTAGTGCAGATGATTCGGGACGAGTATCAACGGCCATCTTTCTGCAACTGAGATAAAATTTATAATGATGATTCTTATCAAAAACGTGCAGAAGCAACATTTTTACTGGGATTATGAAAATGTAACAAATAAAAATCCAGTAAGAAAAACGCTGAGCCTATTTCTGGACGAACAAGGAGTTCTCAGAATTTGTAGGCGACTGGAAAAAGCTCAAATCATGTATAAAAAAAAATCGAATAATATTGCCAATTGATGTGTTGTGATTAAGAAATGTATTAATGGTTGTATTTACTTATATATAAAAATAAATTATGACCGCAACTATATTATACAAATTTGTTCTAACTCTAGGATTAATTTCTTTCTTGCTGCATATTCTGTTGCATAGTATAGATCGTATCTAAGGATAAATGAACAAAAATTTACTCCGCAACAACTCCTTACGCGATACTCGATCATTACTTGAAATTGCATATGTATGTATTTATTTATCCAATGTGATCTGTTTCGAGACACACAAATAATTCTGTAGGTATATGTATAAAAAAATTCGACTTCACATGGAAAGGCTCAAGTTCACGTCCACGCGATCTTCCACTCTCGCCCAATGCTGCATAAGCCAAATCAGACTCTAAGGTTTGAGTGTGCTTATTCAGAGGCACGTAAGCTTGTGAAGAAGCACTTTTAGCTTCTAAACTTCGACATAACTTCAATAACTCATCAAGTGAAACAACTTCCATGAACCATAATGCGTATCTATAAAAAGAGTTTGATTTATTTCTAATTATGTTAACGCGCGTCTCTGTCGTGACAGGAGTAGACAAACGCAAATCAAATATTTCCTAACAGAAACATAAAGACTAATTTTCTCGCGAGGACCTTGGGTCCGATGCTGAATTTTCAAAAAGAGTTGTTTGTCATAATCCTTGTCTTGAAACTGACGACGAAACGTAAAAATTAAGGCACTACCAGCAAATAAATCAAGAGCTAACCTAAACTACAACTCTTGAATGTTGTCGGCAACACTTTAACTTTGTTTTACCACAAGAATATTTATTGCTGTGACTATAGTTTCGAACATTCACTGTTCATTATCAAACATAAAGTACTTAAAATTAATTAACAGGTGTTATTTGTATGGCTTCGACAAACTACAACATTTTTCACAAATAAAAAACTTTTTAACTTTGTATAACACTGACTTTATTAAGTGACTATAGTTTCGACAATTTTAGCTTGTCATTATCAAACTAGAAGTTTCTAGTTTGATAATGACAAGCTAGAATTGTCGATAATGACAATCTAAAATTGTCGAAACTATAGTCACTTAATAAAGTCAGTGTTATACAAACAAAGTTAAAAAGTTTTTTATTTGTGAAGAATAATGTATAACGAAGTAGAAGCCTCCACCGTTAAAAGTTACAACATTTTTGACACATTTATCACAACTCTTCATCTCTCTCTAAAAATGAGGCCAAAGATCCCCATTAAGCGTTCGAATTAATTAAGTTCCAATGACTAACTTCAACAGGTTTCATAGACAACTTTCCAGAATCACTCAAGCTGGAAGTCATCGCAAACTATTACCAGTTAATTTGTAATAATATAATGCACGGTGTATTGCATATAGCTGAGGACTTCAAGAAGGTTAAAGCTTCTGCTAAATTGGAAGACAAGACATGAAAGATATTCCAAAACTTCCCATCGTTCTATACCTTCAACCACAGGGGGGAAATATTCTCATCATATTACATACCACCACCACACTCTAGAAATATAGAAAATCACCCTGAATAGGGAACGTAGGTCTTCAAAAAGATTTAACATTGTATTTAAGTTATTTTTTGTGTACAAAGATTTTCTAGCGAATATTACAATTAAAACACTTCCTTATAATACTTTTTGTTCAAGGCGCACACAAAAACACAGTTCATGGAGGAATTGAGGGTACTATCGCATACATCCGAAGGAAATATTGAATTCCCAAAGACAAGAACAACGTTAGTAAGCACATTCATTAATGTACCACGTGTATTTGCTACAACGATAAGTAGCAATACAATTGATGAGACAAATTACTCTAGAGAGAGTAACAATGACAAGAGCGTGTACACAAATAGGAGGGTAAAACCAGTAGACATCAGAACTACGAAAGCTCGTGGTCACAAATCATAGAAAGAATATATTGCATTGTTTTCCGCATTGCAATGAAAGCTCAACATATAGAAAGTTGTGGCGACATGCTAATATCACCCTTATTCGCAGCATTCCGTCGATTTACTACCCCATGCGGTAATTTTTAGTAACAATGGCACGAACTTCGTTGGAGCAGCGAAACATCTTCGTCGGGAAATTAAAGATATTGAGAGCTTAGAGGAATGCAAGGAACATTAAATTAACAAGGAACAGCCTGGATTTTCATACCAGCACTTTAATCACACTTTTGTAGGTTATGGTAGGCTGCTATTAAATCAATGAAGTATCATCAAAACAAGTCCTTGGATATATAACAATGACGTTCGAAGAATTAAGAATGTTTAAATTGACGATCAACTTTTTGCCTCGGCAATATTCCAAAAAATGTAATGGCATTAACACCAGCACTTTTCTTCTTTGGGCAAGCCTATATTGAACCAACACATGTGATACCAATAAATCCCGTGCACAATTAATAAAAGCAAAATCAAAACCAGAGCTTCAATATTTCAAATTTTAATCAATTGCTATCTTTTAATAGTTAAAGGTGCCAAGTTTGGTCAAAAAATTCCTACCCCTTCTTGATGTTATAAATGTGATGTGTTTTAAATTTTTAAACCAGTTTAATTATTCAAGAAGACCGATAGTTGTTTTCTAAAAGACCACACGAGGTCAACATTTAGAACAAATCCAATACCGTATCGGCCGTAAATTATTAATTGAATGATTAAGTAGGCAGGTATCCCTCCGCGCAATAATACTTTACGACCCGACGTTCCAATAATTAAGAGCAGTACAGCAACTTTCAAACACATAACTTAACAAGAGACCGCTAAATACCCCCGCGCATTGTCTTCGGCCGTGCGGAGCTGCAATAAATTTGCGCCGATTTTTGCCTGATCCATATTTAGTAATGATGTGTGAGAGCCGGTATACACATACATATACACAGACACACCAGGGAGGGATGACATATTAACCCGTGTTTTATAAGTTACACGACTGTATCCCGTCTGCATATGGCAAGGTAGTTGGTCTCTTTGTGGTGGACCGTTTCCGGCAAGATGGGTGAGCGGTTGCATCAATCATCCATCCGGCTTGCGGCATCGATATACGTGCCCTCGACGTGATCTTACTGAGAGCACCAAGACTACAGTAGCTGATATAAAGTTCATTAATTTTATAACTCTGTAATCGTGTTTGATGTCTGATGGGCAACAAATATTCTTCTTAATACAAAGTAATACCGATTGACGGAATCATATAGTTGATATATGATGAAAAAGCTTTGCACAATTTATTTAGAATGCCTGTAGGGGTTATATAGAAATAATAGCCGCAGTTTCTGCACAAAATCATACGAAATTAACTGGGTGGTCTTTTCAGGTGATTCATACCCATTTAAGCTGACTAAGATAAACACTGTTATTACTTAAACTGAGTGTATAAACATGGCACAACCTACTTATAATTCAAATATTGTCCGAGTTAAGGGAATCCGCATGAAAAATTATAACCACGCACCGGGAGCCTGAAACATTTTAAGAATTTCGAACGCAACGCGTGAGAAAAATCCAAGAGCAATTACCGCATTGCGGCCATTATGTCGACGGACAATTAAATAATTAAAACCGGGCAATCATCACCATATAAGCATCGGCACCATTCGATTCATCCCCACAATCCTGGACGAAAACGGTCTTCCAGCGGTTCTGCGCATTGTCGACATACAACTACCATTCTGTGGTCGAGCGTTTTAGTATTCAGAAGTGGTGTGAACGTCACGGAGATAACAACCCTCCCACGCATCCATTTAATAATAGGACATAATCACACGATCCAATCCGCGCGTATCGATTAACGGACCGTTTTTCGTGTGACCGACTAAATTTTATGGCCGTTGCCAAAGAATATTACGTCGGAGGTGGTGTTTTATTAACGCATAATTTCGTTTCGTGCCGGTGATAAATCTTAATTAAAGGAGTATCTGTCGTCGGGTTTATAAACAATGTTCAGTATATCATATTTATTTCATTTGATAATCAACATTATATACATTTGAAATACGTGACGACATTTAGTTTCACCAGCAGCTGCACACGGAAGGCTTTAGAACGCGCAAATTATACATATTTTTAAGCTGCCATCCACACCATTGCTAATTATTTATTTATACATATAAAATAATTGTCTAGCAGCGCAAATTATTAAGTGTATAAAGTTAACATGTTTTTTGATATATTCTACTTCTTTTACTAAAACACCGACCATCAAAAAATATTTCCTTTTCTTTTTTTCTTTTAATTAAATCCAGATATACCGTGAGTTGGAACCAAATATACTGTCTTTCATTAAATTAAAATAACAAAAGCAATTAAATATATTATTATATTAATTAATATACTGTCTTTCGTAAAAATTGCAACATCTACAATTTGTTGAACGATTTTCATAAAACAAAGTAATAATTAAAATGTGAAACAAAAAAGTTTTTTCTATAATGAATTGCTCCGCCACGATTTGCAGTACACTAATTTAAGCGAAGTTTCCTGCTGTCAATAATATGCTCTTATCTGCCTGTGGTATATCATCCCAAGCTTCTTAAATCCGTAGCTGGGGATCGTGTAAGTTATCTGGATGGTGTGGTAAATTTCCCACAGCTGTTGAAAATCTATCTCTTGTGGCCAAAAATCTTGAAACGACGTTCTTTGTGATCTGTAATCCTTCCGACACGTCCAGGTCCAAGACGAAGTTGCTGAACCCGTTTTTGCACCATTTGGACCAACATCTCTGGAATTAAATGTACCGAGTAAACTAAATCCAAAATATTAAATGTTGAAAAACCATTTACTTCATTACAATAAGAATGTTTGTAAATTCTTTTGTAACATTGGCTATTACTTGGAATCTCTGGAGTTATTTTTGTAGCTAAATTCTGCTAATTGTTTGGCTGCCAGACTATAACTTCTTTAAAAATAATTCCATGATTAAGCAAGTACCAACTTTTCTAATCTATCTGTGATAAAATATCTGATATAAAGATCTTGAATAAATATGGCAAAATTTGGTGGTACTCTGTTCTCCTGAAACCAGATATTAATTTGTAATTGTTTATGGGATTAGGGCAGTGTTTCTCCCCACCTAAGCCTTTCTAAAATTCTTATGCCCCACTATGTACATACCATATGTCTCAGATGATCACGTATCATCGGGAATTTATATTTAAAATTTGTATTCTTAATTTTGATCTCATTCATTGCGTTAATATAATCGAAATGAATCAGTTTTTAACTGATTCATCAATTTGCATTTCTGCGAGTTCTTCTTGATATTGCATATTTGATATATTTGATAAATCCACTAACATTGGCTGCATAATCTACGTTGGAAAACCAATTTGTTTTAAATCATCAGAAGATCTTTATTTTAAATCAGCCTATAGAATTTTCAGATGATCGAATATAATAATAAGTATAGCGTTATCATTTACTTCACATTTTTGGAGCCAATGAAACCGTTCAAATGAATTAATGGCGTCAGCTAGGTGTCGTCATAAATCCAGCCTCCTTGTTGAAATCCGAACATTAGGACCATCTAGGCTTTAAAGCTAGTTGATATTACGATCAGGGTAGTCGTCACCTCGCTTAGTAGTTTGTGACTTTTCAAGGCAGTGACGTTCTTTGGGGATACTGCTCAAGCTAGATTAATTATATAGGTGTGGACTCATGTGTCCTAAAAGGATATACCTGAATTTCATCCTATGTATATCCCTGGATGGGGTAATTGCCACGATATCACAGATACTTATTCCGGGCTGAGCGTTACAGTTTACACATCTGCTGCGGTTGACCAACTACATAGCGTTCAATCAGTTCTCTTTGCTGATCGTTCTGTAGCCATTTCCTTTGAGGCACTCCTTCAGTTTTTTTTCTTAGAAAAAATATTTTGCGATAAAATGGCGAGTCAAATTAATTGATGTCCTTTTTGAACATTACATCCCTTAACTACATGTTTAGAGTTGGTTAGCTCTAAAACCAAACTATTCAAATCATTTTCTAGCAACTTTCTTCTTGATTTAGACGTTTAAAATGTATCAAACAATTTGTCTTCAAGATATGTAGAATTTTATCATATTTTCTTAAATTAGTTAAAAAAAGTTTTTAAAATTTCGTACTTTTTCTTATTTGATTTTTGAATCAATTTACCCCTTAAAATTTCTACAAAATTTTTTACTATTTTCGTTATTAGAATTTTTCATAGATCTCTGTTCCAAATTGCAAAAATTTTGTTTGGAGGATTTCTAGGTCTTCAGATGTTTTCCTGTCTGCATATTATATTTTTTCGTGGCTTATATTTTATATTTATTTTTCTATTTTAAGGAAGTTTTTAATTTGACTTTTGTGTCATTTTCAATTTTATATAGTTAAAAAGTTTTTCATGTTTTAATAACTTTTTTTCAAAATTTCTAGAATATTTCAGTACTTTTTAATCAATTTTTCTAATCTAAATTTTATATTCATTTTACTTCCAAATTGCTAACATTTTTTCAAGGATTTTAGATTTATTTATGTTTTTTTTTCCATATTTCTAAATTTTATTTCTTTATATTATAAAAATGTTCTATGCTTTTGTTCCTTCAATTTTTTTAAATTTTTCCAGTAATTTTTAATTGTGTTCCGATTCTGATTCCTATTATTTGGTTTCAAATGTTCTAGATTTTTTCAGCATAATATCTTCTAATTTCCGTTTTTTCTTTAAGAATTACTATTTTTTTTGCAATTTTTCTTGTATTTCTCTTTCAATTATCAAAATTATAAAATATTTTATAGGTTCTAGATTTTTTCCAGATTGTTATTAAAGGAAAAAATATTTTAACACTTATTTTTTCTCATCAGAATATTCTTAAAATCTCCATTGTGAATTGCAATAATTTTCTTTGGAAATTCTAAAATTTTTCATTATATTTGCTCTCTCCAGAAATTTATATGATTCCAAGATTTTTATTTTTACGTTACCAGAATTTTTCATAAATTCTTGTTCTAAATTGTACAAATTTTGTTTGAAGGTTTTATAGATTTCTTAAATTTTCCAGAATTGGAATTAGTATTAAATTGTTTTATGGGTTTAATTTCATATTTGTCTTTCTATTTTAAGAACGATTTTTTGAAAGATTTTAATAACTTTGTTTCAAAATTTCTCTACATTATTTTAGCATTGTTTCTTTCATTTTTCTAAAATAAATTTTGCATTAATTTTACTTTCACTGTTACAAATTGTAAGATCTATGGGTTCTAGATTTTTTTCCAGATTTTTTTGTTGTTAATATATTTCGTCAATTTTTTGTCCATTGTATTAAGAGCACCATCTGCAGGACAAGATGTTATATTTTTCATAGGTATATTATTGACAACTACGTAGTTTTTTTTAGCTTATTATATGAATCTTTAGAGGTAAAATGCCCTTTATCAATATATCTTACGTAAGTTGTCAATACTGCCTCACTATCTCACAAAGTTGATTCATCAATTTGCACTGAGAACTTTTTTGTTTCCAGCTTTTCAACAAATTGTTTTTCAATATCTTCACTCATTTCATCTATTCTTCTCTAACAGTATTGTTACTGAGTGACAAAGCTTTAACATCTTTGTCATCTTTTTCAAGAACCGTTCTCTCTTATATTTTTTTTCAGATTTAACGATGAATAAAGAAATGAGAAAGTATGAGCAGTAAATAAAGACTTAATTGTTGTTCTCTTTTCAAAAATTTTCTTTAAAATTTGAAAGTAATTCAAATCTAAGTTAATATGTTTTTATAATACAAAAAAAAGCAATTCGTATATTAGCAGCATTAAATAAGAGAGATTCATGTAGAGGATACTTTAAGCAATTACAGTTACTGACAGTACCGGCTATGTTTATCTATAAAACCTGTTTATATATACATACAAATAGACAAAAATTCATAAATGTCAACCGATTCCATAATTACGCAACAAGACATGGATCAAATATATTGTCATTTAGGGATAAACGTAATCGAGTGTCTGTTAATAACATTCAAGTAAGACTATACAATATATTACCTGAATGTATTAAGCAGATGACTTTAAAAAAATTTAAATTTAACTTGAAAAAATACCTTATTGGGAAGGAACCATACACAGTACGGGAATTTTATAATTAGAATATAAATTCTGTTACAAGAAATTAGTGCTAACTTTTAGTTTTCTTAGTATTATTATTAGCTATTATTTGTACTTTTATTATTTCATTTAAATTATTATTTCTTTCTAATATAATTATTATAATATTTAGTTTGTATGTGATTTTTGTATCATTAGTATTGACGTGTGTAAAGATTTTGTAATCTGTTAACACTAATAAAGGATTTGATTTGATTTGATTTGATTTATGCGCACTATGTATGGCCTTCAAATGCGCCTCAAGACGGCCTCGTTTCATTGATTTGCTGGTATAAAAGACAAAAAGGAAACCGCTCATCTTAAACAGTGGGTATTAACCCGAATTTTAAATATATCTCCGAATATTGACGAATTTTTTTCTTTCTTGCACCACTCATTTTACTGTTTTTACAATTGTACATTTGAGGTTAGTTTTTACCCATCGCAATACATTTCATATGGAAAGTCAGATTAGAAAAAGTCTATTTTCAAATTGCCCCCCTGTGGGGCGTGGAGCATACGTTGGGATTAGGGTTAAAAATGTTCGTCTCCTATTTTTCGAAACATTAATTTTAAGGCCGAATAAGACCGAGAGAGGCCGAGAGTTTGTTCAAGAAAAGACGAAAGGTCATAGATTGAGTAGATAGTGACTATATTCAAGGGTGGCCCATTTATCTAAGCAGTGATAGGTCCCATAAAATCTTAGCTGTAGACCATGTTTCTGGATATTTTCAATGATAGGATACTGAGCTCCCACACCTAAAATTTCCAGCGCCTGTTTACTTTGTTTATTGCTCTTTTGCTTCCTTGCCTGATGCAATAATCCCTAGGTCATCTGCAAAACATATACCTCCTAGAAATATAGGTTCCAAAAAGTTGTTCACAGTATGGATCCTTGTGGGACCAGTGCTGTGCGGTGTATTTTGTCAGTATGATGCAAGTCTATATACTATACTTTTACTTTTCGGACTATACATTTTGCAAATTCCTGAATAAGGGATGTATAGTCAAGAGGAGCAGCTAATATACATCTAATAGAAATTAATAAATAAGCCAGAAATGGCAAAAATATTACTGCAGTGGCTAGAGTAGCCTGATGAGTATTACCACCAGCTGCAAAGTGTACTAGAAATCGTGAACTTTATGCTAATTAATTTAATAATTTTAAAGAATTTATGTATTTTTTAAATAGATCTTATAAAGCAAATAAACTAAACTAATGTCAGCTTTGACTGACTTATGTATTAGGTTAATTAATTTTAATTTTAATTTGGAAAAACTCCTTTCTTCACGTGCTATAGAGACAGGGAATGTTTTGCTATACAAGTGTTAGGATGAAATGTGTTTAAATCATTTTGGTACAAGTAGTAACAAACACCGAGCGGTTTCATTGAATGTTGTAATATGCGAGATACATAACGTAGTTCCTCTTGAAGTACATTCTCATTTACACATGACTAATTTTCGTCCGAATTAATTGACTGGAGACTAGTGTAATGATTTCATCACATCCTTGAGTTTGAAGATGTCGTATAAAAAATAAACATTTTTGCTGTGGGTTTCGAAAAGGTTAAATCGTTCATATAAGGAATTAAGTGTTATATCCGAAATATAATTGAAAAAGTTTATCCTAAATTTATCTTCCTCCGTTAAGGATTTGTCCGCACAATTTCCCTCAAATTAACGCTTTGTCTTTCTTTCTAGCTCAAACTTCACTTTCGGTCGGAAAATCAATGCTACACTCAGGATTCTTAGCAATGTCATTAGCAGCAGTTCTCATCTGTTCCAATACGAGTTTCCTGTAACTTTTCACTTTTTCTATTGTTTCCCCTAGCAGCCTTGTACAATCCGATATATTCATAGTTTCAGACTGAAATAACTTCGCGAATGAATTAATTTCAAATAAAATGTCATGGCAAGAATTACGCCGCATATAAACTTATAGTTTTTATAATTGTTGCCAATCATCTTGCTTTAATTCTAGTTTCTGCATCTCGAATGACGTCTTCTGTTATTACGAATAATGCATCATATATTTCACGAAGGATTTAGTACATCTATTCTGCTTGCCCACCTAGTAGCACTCAGTAGTTGGAGAGTTAAATGTGAAACATTTTTTTCAGCATCTCCCAACGTTTTGCAGAACCAGAAAAGAAATTATATAGTTCTTGTACAACAAAAAAAATGTTGTTTCTGTAGAAGAAGACACTGCATCATTCAAAACTAGGCTTGAAGAGTGACATGCATAAAAGCCAAAATGAGTTCTTTCTTGTTGAATTAGTTGCTTCAAAAATAAAAAAAGAATTCGTCAATTTCGAACTTATTTTCAATTGGTTTGCATATGACAAATCTTATTGTCAATGAGAGCTGTTCAATATGACTTACATCTGGGATACAATCAGCAATTATGGAAAAATTATAGCTGCTTTTGTTATTTCCACAATTTTACGTGAAATTTCATTTGTCGTCAAATTTATAAGTTCTTATTGTATATTATTGCTTAGATAAGTCACAGACCATTTATCAGACTCTCGTTGAACTCTTCTGACATGTTCTTCCATGACTGGATCAATTTTATCATCATCTTTAGAAAATGTCCGTCATTAGGTTGAAACAAGTATTCAGTTGTTTCTCGAAAGGCTAAGCATTGTGAAGCCAATATTCTAATTATTACAATAATTCGTTTTAGAACCCTTCCCCAATGCTGAATTTCCAATTTTGGTTCTTTTTTTTTTCAAATTCGTTCCATTGTCTGAAAGATTTTCTGTAATTTTCAGACTTTTGGTGCATTATGAGCGCACGTACAAGATTTCCCCAGTCAAAATAACTTTTTTTAGATCAATCATGGAAAGATAAATTATCAAACAATATGCAGCAAAAGCAAAAAATGGCATCAGTTTTAACAGAGTAAATCAACCAATTTCTCTTAACGAGCAATCCTGAGGCTTAATACTTTGCAATAATGAGAGGGTGAAAATTTGCGCCTTCCTGTGTACCAGTTCGTTAACTTGATGTGAACCTCAGTCAACCAGTATCTGACAAGTTTTGGATTACATACACAAAATATTCCGCAGTGCATGATTGTCAGAGATCTTGCCTACCAGCTGGAACTCACCGCTATTGCTTAATGATAGTCCCTCAAGGTTCTCCCTTATCCCCACTCCTCTATAATATTTTACCTTTATAATCCCGACCCCTCTATCACACCCATCCGCCTATCCACTGATTTAAGCAGATCCCAAAAATTTGCCACAAATTCCCATTACCTCGAAATCCTTAACCAGTTGTGTAATCCTCGTAACCCTTTAATCACTCCAAAGCCAAATCACCCAGAAATCACCATTCATCAATTCATCAGTTCATAATGACATTAGCGATCATAACCTTTGATTGACAGAAGGCAGTTAATTTTGTAAGACATTAGTAATCATGACGATTTAAGACAGTTAAATAAAGGCTGAAAGACCGTGGGTCGATTAGAAGAAATCTCACAAAAATTGTAAAAACATTTACTTTTAATAATAAAGATGTTTTCTCTCTCTCTAAAATAATATCTTTTTGTAGATTTCTAAGATAAGTCCAGCAAAATTCTTATGATACAAAGCAGGAATTGTTGAATATTCAGAAAAAAAATGTAAGGTATTTCTTGAGATTCTGAAAAATAGACAGAAATATATTCTGAAAAATTTTCTTTTTGGAAAGTCTACAAGCTTTAATGGCAATTCAAAAGAAAAATTAATCAAATTAAGAATTAACTAAAATTCTCTGATAAAATAGGATAATAGATGCTGAAAAATATTATAATCTTTAAAAAGTAGTTACTAAAAAACTGAATATGGTAATAACTTTTCTCAGAATTAGGAGAGAAAGAGAAAGAGAGAGGGAGGGCATATTATTTATTCATATTTTAAAATAGAAGTGTTATAATAGAGTAATTTATTTTTGTGGTCTTTCTTCCTGAAATAAAGCAATAAATACTGAAAAAATTAAGGCAAATATTTCTTAGAAATTCCAATAAAAATCCAATATAATTTTGTAAATTGCTAAAAATTATATAAAATATTTTTAAGAATTCTCGAAACCTTGAAAATAAATGGAGCAATTTGGATATAAGATTTTAGAATTCTTGAGGAAAAAAATTTGAAGTAGCATCACAAGAAAATTACTAAATTTTAAAACCATATTTGGTTACAATCAAATAAAAAAGCAGGGAAATACTAGAATTTGGCAATAATAAGATGAGGTGAGAGATACTGAATAATTTCTCAAAAAATGAAAGAAGTGAGAATCTAAAATTGAAAGGGCTGGAACATTTTAAAATTTCAGAATCTGAAAAAAATGCTAATCTCGTAGAAGAACTGGTGTAAATTTTTAAATTCTTAAAATACAATTCTCTCAATTTAAAAGACAAGTCCTGCAAAATTCCAAAAAGATTATGCATAAAATAATCAAAATTGTGATAAATTCTCAAGCAATACATATAAAAATTATTTTAAAAAATGTAGAAATATTCTAGAAACTTCTAGAACTCTCAAAAAAATTAAAAATGAATATCGTTAAAGATTATAACATCTCTAAAGAAAATGCTAGCTATGTTGTGGCAATGTTGCTAGAAATTAATCAAATTGAATACCAACCTCGATAAAAAAAATATTAGTTTGTTTAAAAAACAGTTGAAGTTTTACATATAAAAAACCGAAAAATAATTTAATATTTGCTTTAAATTAATTGAAGCTATACCAAAATTAGAGTTTACTAATTTACTAATCATCTTTTCAACTGATTCCCAAATTTTCAATTGTGTTCTTTTGTTTTTGGCAAAACTTAGAAATTCAATTGTTTCTTATTATCAATTTTATTTTACTTAGCAGGTCTCATCTTTGCTACTGATCATCAATTATTTTCTTTTGTTTTTAGTAAAATTTTAAAATTCAGTTGGTTTTTTTAAATTTTAACATTTTTTCTTTGCAAATATCACATTTGCAACTATTTTTTTTATTTTTGGCAAAGTATAATAACAATTTCTTAAAGAACCTGATTTTTTTAGTAAATTTCAATTTTTTCTATTTAAATTTTCATTGCCTTAAAAAACGTAACTCCTTTTTCTAAGGAAATGTTAATTGATTTTATGGAAAATTTAAATTTAAATTAAAATCAAAATGAAAAATGTATGTAGAAATTGTTGCAATTGTTTAACATTTTTAGGAAATTTTCAACTAGTAATTAAAATTTGTTTACTGTCAATGTTTATTCAATTTCTTTAGCGCATTCTCAATGCCAATTGTTTTACCGTTCGTTTTTAGATATTGTAATAATCGTTATATTAAACTATAATAAACACAATATTGACTTAACCTTATAAATTTGATTATTACTTATTCTAGCGTACTCTTGACCTACCTCAACAAACAATGCAATGACCTCTCGTACTCCTGACCGCCCAAACAAATTATACATTGAGGTAGGTCAAGAGTACGCTGGAGTTTAAGCGGGAAAACAGGCGCTAGGTTAACGCATAGTTTATTGTCGTAGGTCAAGAGTACGTTCGGTTAAATAAACTTAAACAACACCAAAAATTATTTGAAATTTTACTAAAAACATTTGAAAATGATTTAAAAAATTCACTTCAAATAGTTGACTGAAAAATAATTGACGTTCAAATTTTAGATTTTTACTTGATTTAAGTAAATTTGATTTTAGAAATCTATTGGTGAAAGAATTTCCATAATCTGAAAATTATTTTGGAAGTTATCGTGGAAAAACTGAAAAACAATTGAAATTATAATGGTATATTTTTACTTGATTTAAATAAATTGATTGTAAGAATCAATTGATGCAAAAAATTCCCTAATCTGATGATTTTGTATGTTATCGTGGAAAAACTGAAAAAAAATTGAAGATCGAATTTTAGATTTTAATTGATTTAATTATATTTTGTTGTGGGAATCGATTAGTGCAAGAATTATTTTAAATTTAGCCTTAAATTTTTATAAATTTGCTTGATGTATATAATATATATTTTATTATAGGAATTTATCGGTGCAAGAGTTTCTTTTATAAGAGAATTTCAAATCATTTTCTTTTTTTTTAATTCTTTCCTAAAATTTTTGTTAGAAAAACTTTTCAACTGTTATTATCTAGCAAATTGTATTTATTAATTTTTAATTTCTTCTACTGTTTTAAGCATTCGACCAATGTATATTTTTTAGAAAGTTTAAAATTCTTTTTTGAAATATAATTCTACTGTTTTTAACTACCACTTTCGTAGTAAGTGTCATTTGTCAACAGATTTTTGATTGATTTTTTGTTCGTGGTAAAATTTAAACGTTTTATTAAGGAAAGAATGATCTTAACATGATTTTATTTGCATTTTGTTTATTTAATATTAGCTGTGCTTTTTGAAACGATTTTTTCTTATTTGAGAAATTTTTCTTTGCAATTAAGCAAATTTTAACTGGTTTTATGAAGTATGTTTAAAAATGTTTCTCAGGAAAGTTTCAGCTGTATTTTAACAATATTTAATTGTTTTCTTATTCTGAAAGTTTTCAACTGTTTGTAATAAAATTCAATTGTTTTCTTTTTAAAATCCTAATGTTTATAACTGTATTTTTCTTAGAAAATGCCATTTGTTTAACTTATTTTTAATTGTTTTTTTTGTTCTTTAACAATTATTAATGAAATAATTATTATAACCTTTAGTAAATTAATTTTTTTTAAATTCAATTTTTAGCTTTGCTTTTTTAAGCAATTTTGTTTCTTATTTGAGAATTTTTTCACTGTTATATTTTAATAAACTTTGCAACTGTTGGTTATAAGAAAATTCAGCTGTTTTTCAACTATTTTAAACTGTGATTTTCTTAATAATAAGTGTCTCTTTTAGGCTCAGATTTCCAATTGTTAATTTTTAGGGAAATAATGATTTTAACCCTCTATGTGCCGAATTTTCGTTTTAAATAAAAAAAAAAATACTTGTAGATTTCTAGAATTTTTCGAAAAGTTTCATTAAGTTTTTCAAGAATTTTCATAGTCTTCAAGAATTTTGTTTTTGTTTCTCAGCAACTTTCCTCGCATTTCTGAAGAATTCTTGAATTTTGTAGATATCTAGAATATTTTTAGAAAGTGTCATCAGGAATTTTCCTAGAGTTCTAGAATTTTCAGTAAGTTTCATATTCCATTCTTCTAAGAATTTACCTCTAAAATTTTAGTTATTTTTTTTTATAGATTTTTAGATCGTTCTGGTAACTTATATTACATTTTATGAACTAAAAAATTTTCCTAATTTTTTGCAGATTCCTAGAATTTTTTAGAAAGTTTCATTCAGTTTTTCAGGGATTTTAATAGAGAATTTTCTTCTAGAATTTTCTTCAGTTTTTCGTAGGTTTGTAGAACTTTTTTATAATTCCATTTTTCAAGAATTTTCTTATGAGCTTCTAGAATTTTAATAAATATTTTTGTAAATTTCTAGAACTTCTCAGCAACTTTCATTGCATTTTTGAAGAAATTTTCTGAAGCGTTCTTGAATTTTGTAGATTTCTAGAATGCTTAATTCAATATTTCAGATATTTTCTCATAGTTCTTGAATTTTATTCATTTTTTTTGTAAAACTTTTGAGTATTTTTTATTTCATTTTATAAAAATTTCCTTATCTGCCTATAGAATTTTCCTCATTTTTTTTGTAGATTTTAGATATTTTTGATAACTTTTGTTAAATTTTATCAGTTCAAGAATTTTCCTGTTTTTTTGTAGATTTCTAAAATTTTCCAAAAAGTTTAATACAGTTTTTCAGGAATTTTCTTAGGGACTTCTAAAATTTTCTTTAGTTATTTTTGTTAGTTCGTAGAACCTTTTCTTCATTCCATTTTTCAAGAATTTTCCTATGGGCCTCTAGAATTTTCCTCAATTTTTTTGTTGTAGATTTCAAGAAGTTCTCAGGAACTTTCATCACATTTTTTAAGAACTTTTCTAAAGGGTTCTTAAATGTTGTAGATTTCTAGAATTTTTTAGAAAGTTTGTTCAGTTTGTTAAAATTTTCCTTTGTTCTAGAATTTTCTTCAGTTTGTTTTTTTTATAGATTTTTATAAGTTTCCATTAACTTCAATTCCATTTTAGGAGTTTTCTTATGAGCCTCTACAATTTTCTACATTTTTTTTTGTAGATTTCTAGAACATTTTTCTAGGGTGTCCTTGAATTTGTCTCAATATTTTTTGTCTATTTTTAAAACTTTACAGTATTTCGCATTCCATAATTGAAGAATTTTTTTAGAGCTATAAAAGCTTTCTTTAGATTCTTTTGTAGATTTCTAGAATTTTTCGGCCACTTTCCTCGCATTTTTGAAGAATTATTCTTGAATTTTTTTAATCATCTTTGTAGATTTCTAGAACTTTTAAGTTATATTCATTCCGTCTTTCAAGAATTTTCCTCAACTTTCATTGTAGCTTTTTAGAAATCTGATTTTTCAGAAATTTTCTTAGAGTTATAAAATTGCCTTCATTTTTTTTTGTAGTTTCCAGTATCTTTCATTCCATCTTTAAATAATTTTCTTAAATAATATTTTTCTTAACTTGTTTGGTAGATTTTTCAAACTTTTTAGTATATTTAGAACTTTCCGAAGATTTTCAATAATTTAATATAATTTTTCGAGAATTTTTTAGAGGGTTCAAGAATTTTCCTGTTGTTTTTTTTTTGTAGATTTCTTTAATATTCAATTTTTCAAGAATTCCAGAAATTTCCTCATTTTATTTTGTAGGTTTTTAGAACTTTTCCGTATCTTTAATTAAATTTTATGAGAATTTTATTAGAGGGTTGTAGAATATTTCTTTTTTTGTAGAATTTTAGAACTTTTCACTAATTTTTATTCCAATTTTCGTAAATTTTCTCATATTTCATGCGAATTATCTTGAACGGTTGTAGTATTTTCCTTATATTTTGTAGATTTTTAGAACCAACTTTCGGTCCATTTTTCGAGAATTTCCTTAAAGAGTTCTAGATTATCCCTCAATTATTCTTATAAATGTTTAGCACTTCTCATAAACATTTATTCCATTTTTCGAGATTTTTATAGAGGGTTCTAGAATTTTTTAAAATTTTTTATGTAGATTTTTAGAACTTTTCGTTTGCGATGTAAACATTTTCTTATTTGAGAAATTGTTTTATGTTACGAAAGTGAAATCCGTTAAGAAATCTTGAAGAAATTTTGAATTATTTCTTTTTAAATTCCAACTGTACCAAGCAAATTTATTCTCTTTTTTCTTGTAAAACAAAATAAAGAAAATTATTAGCTAAATTAAAAAAAACAATTGTTTTCTTTATGTAAAAATTTTCAACTGTAACTTCTTAGCAAATCATTTATTTAAAATATATATATTTCTTTCTTCTGTTTTAAGCAGTTGGTCAAAGTGTAAATATAAAACAATTTTATCATTAGTACGTGTTGACATTTTGGCAAAATGAACTGAATAAAAGACAGTCAATTTGAAAGATATAGCTTTAACAATATGGCCGCTGTTAACTGTTAACTTAAGTTCGGAAGTTCTTATTGGAATATCGTTTAGTTTTAGAAAGTTTACAACGTAATACGAAAATTTGGGATTGTTGTTAAATATGTGCGGCCGCAGCCTAGTTTAAGTGTAAAAATGTTAAATATGTAGGATGGGTGGGTGTCCACTATCACACACTCCAATTATTTTACGTAAGCAAAGGTTTTAATGAAAAAAACTAATAACTTACGCCAAATATTATTAAAGAAATGTTTGCGTTTATATAAAATACATTCATGAAAAGCCCTTGCTTATGTTAAAAAATTGAGGGTGAGATAGTGGCCACCCACCCATCCTACATATGTATTTTTGCTTAAACTAAAACAGTGTTTTTAGACACGATATGTTTAACCAATAATAACTCTTTCCACTTTTTTTGTTGAAAATGAATCAAGAATTTGTGATTGAGGTTAAAATTTTAAAAGTAGAATTGTTGAAAGGTTTATAGCCGATAAACAAAGGAGTTATAGTAATAACAATAGTTACCCAACCATTATTAAATATAAATTTTTATACGTAAAACATTATTTTTATTTTTTAAATTAAGGAAATACAAAGAGTTACGATGGTTGTAAAACAAATGCGGGCAGTAGAGTTTTAGTATTTTGTATATGTAGGGTGGGAGGGTGGCCACTATCACACCCTCTAATCATTTAAACATTAGCAAGGGTTTGATTAAATTAATTCAAAACATTGATTAAAATTTACTCCCTGAATGATTACGTTTATGTTAAAAAATATTTACGACAAACTCTTGTTTATGGTAAATTGATTGAAGGATGGGATAGTGGCCACCCACCCATCCTACATATATATTTTATCTTGAATTAAAACAGTATTTTTGAAGACGAGCTTTTTCATCAGAGCTGATGTTTTATTGTAATCGGAAATAAAATAAATAACATGTTTTCAACTAATTGATAAATATATGAGCAACTTATAAAGAATAATCTTTATAGATAATACAGGGAAAGTATTATGATGGCCACATCACTATTTTTTTAATCAAAATTGATTGCCACAAATAAATTTCTAAAGCAAAGCTGAAATAATTATATAAAATAACTTGTAATCACTTTCTCACAGTTTATTTATATTTTTATTAATTAAAAAAAATAATTAAATGAAATGTACATTTAACAAAAATGCTAGATGTACATTTCTTCTGCGATGTAAACATTTTCAATAGTTAATCAAATAATTAGCAATGTATTATACCTTATCAAGACAAAGCCATAAAACAATGTTTAATTTTGTACCAAAAAAAGGTAAATCAAAAAAGAAAGAATATTTATTTAGCATTTATTAATAACTCAAAAACGATCTTGTCATTTCATACCAATTTATAATGCTGATGAACATTTACTTCACATTTATTGTTCTTAATCTAAAACAGTTTTCCATATTTGATGAACGATTACTCCATCAATCAAATTCGATTTAATTGCATGTCGGCTTAAGATACATTAATTAAAAGAGAGGTAAATATTGGTAATAATGAATGACTATTATTGTGGTTTAATTACTTTATTTGGGTTACGGTGTGTATTTACGTCACGGTATTCGAACAAAATGTCGGTCATTTCCAATCGATCCAATTAAAATATGCAAAATGAAGTCGATTGTCACTCATTGGATAAAGGACAATTATGTAGATTTCTAATGGCGCCGTTAAGCTTCACCGTAATTACCAGCATTACTAGAATAATCGATCAATTAAGTTCGATATTTTTCAATCACTGCTGAATAGAATATACAATTATAATGATTAATGTAGATAAGAAATGACACACTTTTAAATTTATTCAATTATTATATATGTTTAAAAACAAATCAAATTACAAACATGAAACATTATAATTCTGTTTAATAAACATTAAAAAATTAAATAATATTACCGCAGGCACATAGAACCAATCAGAAATAATAATAATACATTTATGTAGCATATGCATTTTCAAAGATTAAATCATATCGCGGGGAGAATATGATTTTTCTATGCAGCGATAAAAAAAAAATCAGCATCATAGGGAGAGAACCAGAACTAGATCTATTGTTGGTGTCTGGTCTAGCTAGATTCGCGAATGCATATTCATGACGATAACAACTGGTCAGCGAGGGATATTTGCAGAAGGGTTGCGTCCAGTGCATTTTAACAATGGCTAAATAGTCTTGCATAAACTGTACTAAATTATCTAGCAGACGCGATCGTATTATTGAATTTTTTAAAAGTGCGTTAGGGTGAGGTTGCAGATTAAACAATTCGCCATAAAAAACGAAATATAGACGCATTTAAATATTACACACGTGTACAATAAAGTCTTAAATATATGATATAGTTGATTGTAAAAAAGTATTTTATTTATTTCAGGTTAAACGAAGATTTTTTTCATTTTTACGACATAGTTATCAAATTAATTAAGTAGAAACGCTTAATTAAATCTCTAATCTTACTCACATACTGATAAATATCTTCTGCAATAATTATTATATATACTATTATTCAAACGTTATATTTGTAGTAACATCATGTGTGTAAAATATTAATAGCACGAATTAATCACTAATTAAATTACCACCTTAGCTGAGGCCTGGCGGACTTGTACTGGCAATAAACTGTCAAATGGATTTTAATATGCTATAAAGTCATAACAAGTATTTAACATTGAGGTCGTTGTAAAATTGTTATTCTAATTGAGTTAATTAGAATATATAAATAAATAAATACACGTTTATAGCTTAATACACTGAACAATCAATCACTATTAAAAAGGTTTTCCTATCATTTAGTAAATAATAAAATTATTGTTTCTTGCGAAAAAAAAAACTTACTTTTATGCTATCAAATACGTTACAATTTTGAGTGACAGATTATAAAAAATAACACTTTTAGAACCTTATTATTTAGTCTAAACAACTTATTTCGCTGTAAAAGCACATAGATAGAAACAATTTCCAGTTTGCATTAACCAGCACCAACGTTATCATCGAGAATGAAGCCTACGAAGCATTATTTATGAGGAAAATGGATACTGACACAAGCCACCACAACATCGTCCTTCAGTGCAGATACCACAAAAAACAATTATATCAGATGATATTCTATCAAAATAACACGTTGTCAAAAAATTCGAGTACATAAAGAGGTACGTGCGAGGAGAAGCCCATCAATGAATCAATTATACTCCCATGGACGAAGCTAATTACTTAACCGATTGGGAAACATTAGAAAGGCGATAAAACAATCAAGGTTGTCAACTAGTACATAAATTGGTGCATCAACCACCATGTAAACGAAATGCACACTGCAACTGAAAAAAACCTGCATGATGTAAGCAAAGAATGCCAGCAAATTTTGTATAATCTAAGTTACCACACAGCAAATGGGATCCGATAGTAGGAAGACTAATTACACGCAAATGGGATGAAGAAACCAATCTTTGAAAACTCCGTACGAAGTTCTAAAGTTGAAGAAAATCCTCGAATTTTTAAGAAAAAAGCTTCTTTCAATGGAACAAAACCGTCCATCTCGTATGCAGATTTACCCAAAACCATGCGTCATGATTTGAATCACTTTCCCACATTCGCCTTTAAGACTATACACGGAATAAATGTAATCATGAAAGAACAGGAAATATGTAAACATTATCCGTCACACCTCAGTTCTAAACCATGACCATCACCATATGGCTGTAAGATCTGCAACTGTTAAAATCATACCCAATTGCACGTTGATCTAATCTCACATCGTCAGCACGAAAAAACACGTTAGCATTCGCAACCAAGCATTAAAATAAATCCGCAACCACAAGCAAGATGCTATTACTACCAGAATTTTAGCAACACATTTGCAGATGACGTTCATGAGAATGAAGATCTCCTGTCCACCGCACTCATGCAACGACCAAAAATGAGAATCAAATTATGGCCAGAGATATAATCTACCAATGCTTTGTTCCTTTGTGATCGAACAAACAGCATAACTACTAAGCATTTCAAAAGAAAAATCCTAAAATACAGTCACTGGAATAAGCGACAACATTGAACAAATTATAAAGTCTAAAATCGACGTACAACTGATACCAATGAAGTTGAATCAATTCAAATTAAATACTCAACTTTACGTTATATAAAAAATCACTGGAATGCATTCAACAATGCCCGGCACAGAAGTCAATTTCGAAGGATATGATTTGGCAGATACCACGATCCAGAAAATCGATATTCTGTTGGGATTTAGATGTTATGGCAACATCTTGCTAAATGGTATAAAGAAAGAAAGTGTACAAAAGACAGAATTCGGCTAGATTGTATCATTTAAAATCAAAAAGATAAAGATGAATGGTAACCAGAGGAGCATCAGTTCCAGATATTATCAAATTATGGGAAATGGAGGAAATTTCTGGCGAAGTAACATAAGAAGATATATGGCATAAAGAGCAGTTTCAATTAGTAACAAAAAGAGAATCAGATGGACGCTACTGTATACAACTACCATTGATGAATAGACCGCCAGCTTTAGCGAAACCATGAAACCGAGCAATAGAGAGTTTTTGGGAACAAGAAAAGAAGCTCATTAATTGAAATGAAACAAGAATATTACAAGTTCCTGCAAGAGTATCCGGATCCCGGCCATATAAAACAAGTCAGTCCAAACATCAACTTCCAGTCCACATCACGCAGTGCTTAAAGTGGATAGCAGTTGTACCAAACTACTAGTAGTTTTCGATGCATCTTACAAGATGTCAACTTCCAAAAGTTAAATGATGAAATGTATGCGGGGCCTCAACTTGTGAACGATATAACAGATATATTGCTTCGATAGAGGTTTCACAATGCCGCATTCATTGCAGACATCGAGAAAATGTACAGAAAAATCAAGGTCGTGGAAGAAGATCAAAGGTACCAAAAAATATTGTGGAGATTCTACACGTTCGATGAAATACAAGAGTTTCAACTATGCAGCGTTACATATGGGATGAAAGCATCACTATAGTTGGCTATTAGAACCTTGCATCAGCTTGCCTGGATGAACCGAGAGGAAATCTACAAGTAGCCAAAGTAAAATCCAAGATTCATACGTGAATGACTTACTCTTCGGATCAAATGACATTGATTCTGCTACAATAATGCAGGCAGATATAATTGAAATCTTAAGCAAAGGATGCTTCAATCTGCGAAAATGGAGCAGCAACAGCAGAACTATAACAGCACTTACCCATGAACATGGTTGAAGAAACCAATTACAAAATCACGGAAACTGAGAAGAAATCCTTAGGAATTATCTGGAACCCAAGGATCGACAATTTCAGATTTAAACTGCCTACAGTAAAATATTCGACAATTACTATGATAGTTATTCTTTCAAATATCTTCAAAATCTTCGACCCAATAGGATGGCTGGCTCCTATCATTATGAAAGCAAAATTACTTATTTAACAATTCTGGATATCTGGCATAGATTAGGCCTCAACACAAGAAATAATGGCAACGATTAACGAGTCAAGTATGCAGTGTCCAAGGACTGAAATTAACGAGGTGGATGTATTATACAGATGGAATGGAGCTATATGGATTCAGTTATGCAGTTATACTTATGGTGTGGTATACGCCAGGACCATTTGGAAAAGGAAAAACAAAACTCCAATCAAAAATAAGGTTACACTTCCCTGTTTGGAGCTTTGTATCGCACATCTACTCGCCAAACTCCTAAGAGACTATCAGAGCCACACATGCTTGGTCGGATTCAACTATCACTCTTGCATGGATTAATTGCAACAACAAAGAAAAATATAAACAGATACGTTTGTTTCTAACCAAATCGCGGAAATACAGCAGTATCAACCGAAGTAACATGACATCATGTTAGAAGTCAGGATAATCAGGCAAATTTCATGCTAAGAGGAATGGAACCCAAGTAAATACTTAAGAAGGCCTTATGGTGGACAGCTCCTGAATGACTAAAGCGTGAAATCAAGTATGAAGAGAAAAGAGAAACTATGAAGGTAGTGACAATTCTAATTCGTCCCACAGCAGACACTATGATAGAACGATTTTCCACATTAATGATGCTTAAGAAAGTTTTCTCGTATTGCAGATAATTCGGGAAGTGTGCAAAGGCCGAAGGCCGCAATTAAGATAGAAGGTACAGTGATTATTCTCAACAAAAACGTGCAGAAACAACATTTCTGTTTACTGGCGCTTTAGAGAGTGTTGTCGTATTGCAAAAGATTCAGGCAATAATGATTTTTATCAGAAACTTGCAGAAGCAACATTTCCACAGAGAATTTTGAAAAATTATTTCGTTTGGAATATTTCAATAATACGGAATTTATGCAAATTATTAATAGGAGCAATGAGTAGCTCATAAAATGGATTAAAATAAAATTACACATTTGTTACGACGTTCAGGTAAATTGAACACCGGTGATAAAAGCTTACCTGTAAAGTAAATCGTCTCTCGTACCCTGCTCAAGTTTTCTACCTTATGGATATCAATCTACTACTGAACTACTTTGAACACATTTAATAGACGTTCGTCATACACTTTTCTCTTTTGGTTCCAAGTTCTAGCACAATTTACCATAGAATATGGAATTCCGGATTAAAGAATCGATGGTTTTGTGAATCATCTAATCTCGGTGTTCAGTATCAATGTCAAACTCCGTAATCTACACGAACAAGTGACATGCTTTTGAATATTTTCTTTAGATCAGATGAGACGTGGTCGTTTGGCCTTACAGCACTGCAACTTAGTTAGATATTTTGTACTAATAATACCCTACTACTAGTATGTTCTCAAGAAGTCAATATCCCTGGTAAGGTCAATTAACTTGACATTGGGTCATGCCCTGGTCCGTTCTGGCGTTACCTTCATTTATCGGGTTAGGGTTAGTCTGATGTTAGCCAATGCTACATACACGCATATTAAGTGCTCGACCGTCTCCTCTCTCAATCCACATGGTTTACAAGTGGTGTCAACTTTACTTATCTTGTAAAGATGATACTCTACTAAGCAATGTCCTATTGACCAGTCTTATCTCCAAGAACTGTTTTGCTCTGCTTAGTGAAAGGTCAATAAACATTTTGTATTGCCTTTAACCTACTTTCAGCTCCAGTGTCAAGATCGTTAGTCCACTGATGTTCTCTTCAGATATCTGAGACCTATCCAAAATGCAGGGAGTTGGCTTGGCTTCACTTAAGAAACACAAAGCTCTGATCCCATTATACATTTGTGTGGGTATTGGTTGTGCTGCTGCAGCTTTCTACACAGTCCGTCTTACCTTTAAAAAACCGAATGTCGTTTGGAATAGGAAACCTGGTAAATTTTCAATGAGGACTATGCTAACAAACAGTATAAGTTCTACCATCCCAATGTAGACTACTGCAAAATAAAGAGCCAAGCTCCAAAAATTGGGTAGAATGGTAGAAGCAGCTAGTGAGTAATAGTTAATTATTATGGACATTTTATGTAAATAAAAACCTGGTGCTTTTATCCAATATCTTATTTTTAACATTTTCCCACTTTTGGATCACGCTACTACTGTGTGCCTTTGATAGTACCCTTTGGTCCGACAACTCTAATCATTTGCGTGACCTAGTGCCCACATAGGATTGGCTGTTGCCCTTGCACAATTGGTTCAGAGCTTGTTTACGGTTTCAAGAAGTTTTGGAATTGAAGCTGTTGTTAGATAGATGTGTGCCTCTTTGTATCCCTTCCCTGGTACAAATCTAAACTCATCTTTCCAAGTCTATTGTTTCAGCCTATAAGACCTATAGGCCATTTTCTTCAGTGTTGCCGACTGTAATAATCACTTTAAAGTGCGATACGAAATCAAATTTGTTCGGCACTACACACTACAGTGTATACTCTGGGTTTAATCCGTTTCAGAATTTCTGAGTGCCCCAGTACCATGCCTGTGGAGTCTCATCGCACTCATTAGAAGTTTATTTCTGATTTGTTCATGCAGGGAAAGTAGGTCTAGTAAAGTTAAGTATTGCTACAGAGGGTGTGGTGTATACCAAATGCACATTAAATTTGTCCACGGTAATGAGTTTATTAGCCTCGGAAGTGTGCCTTTAGCAAAACACTGAGACTTTATTTAGGGCCCTCTGCATAACTCCCATCCGTTTTTTTGTAAATTAGATTGATGCTGTTGGAGTTGTCTTTGGACAGGACTTTATGGAGTCTAGTTGTTGGGGTCGTATCAGTAACTACCTCAAAGAAAGTTCTCCATGTTTTCATTTTCGATTCTCTCAAGTTCTTGTTATATTCTGACAAAGCTTGTCTTTGTACTATTAAAAGTTTTACTGACTTGAATCTTTAGATGATCCAAATTCTTATAAACCTATAATGAAAAATCACGATCGTTTTGACTTAAGTTTTATTTTGTAGATACTGCTACAATTGTTTCATCTGCTTGATGAAGCCACTTTGTAGTGAAACAATTTTAGCCGTATCTACAAAATAAATCTAAATTCAAAACGATGGTGTTTTTTTATTATAAGTTCATAATGGAGTTTCGCCAAGTAATCGCCTTATCAATCCAATATCTAAAGTCTTGTTCGACCAGGGCACATCCTTGGAAGGAGATCTGCTATTTAGCGGACAAATAGATTCACACGTCTTTAGGATGTTATTTCTGAGCAGAGCCGCTGCTGTTTCTAGCTCTTCTGTGGTTTGTGAGTTGAGATAGAGATCATCGGTTCCTATACATGAGTACTCTCTATAGAGGTTCCGGACTGTGTTCCTCGGATTTCTACATCCCATTGCGTCTCCCTTTGTGGCTCGCTAATTCAATCTCATTCTGCAGATGGTCCGACATCAGCCAGCGTGATGTCCATCACTTTCTGTCTGATTGCATTTACAAAGGTAGGCTCGCCACTTCTATTAATAGTATCTAAATTTTTAGAGAAAATTAATTCAAGAAGTATCTTACTTCTATTATTGGATTCCTTACTACTCCATACCATATTGAGGGCGTTCTCATCACAGCATAACAGGAGCGTCGTTTGCACTACTCCGCGAGTCTACTTAGTATCTCTGGTGGTGGTTTACTTTGTTCTCCTGAGGCCATGAGAACTTGAATCTTGTCCTTCTTCATAAAAACTATTAGGGATGCTGCTAGGTTCCCTATGGTAAATTTTGTAAAAAGTGTAGAATTAATATCTTTTCTAACCATTAGAACTGTCTCTGGAGTAATGTAGACTTTTTTATACACCAAACTACAATTGATTTTGTTTAAGCCCCTTGCTGCTCCCTTATTGATGCAAGGCTCCTTAAGGAATCCCATGTCAAATTTAGCTTTTCTAAATTTCCAATAAAAGGCACTTGTAGCTTTAAAATGGTGGAGATTTAATTGCATACAGTGTATGCCCATCATTAGTGAGGTCTATACCCCACTGGTTGTATACTTTGTGTTTTGAGGCGGATTGCCTTTAGAGTTTCACTTTTATTTATTTCCATCGGTCCTTTTATGTTATGTTACTTATTGTCATTGATAATGGAGGATCCTTGCTCGGGTTTCCTTGGAAGGTTGGAACTGGATAAGGCTCTTTTTGTAGCCCCACTACTATCCTTGGATTTTAGTTCAATCTGTCCAAAAACGGTTCTCCGACAGCGTCACCTCCAATTTGCGTACCTTCGGATTTCATTTTAGTAAGTTTCAATTGGAGGTCTTTAGATCATTCTGAGTCCCAACCAGTGAGATTATCTTTTCATTGGAGTTACCCTCGTGTTTGGGAAAGTGGCCAATAAATCCAGTATCCTTAGCTTAGCTCTCTTCCACAGCTTGAGATGGGCCGATGTGCCGGTTAGCCAGTCGGCTGTGGCACAGTTAACATATGACAGAGCAAGTCACCTTGGTACTTCACTAGTCTTCACTGTTCCCTTCTCTTCATCCTCGTTTACTCTATTTACAACGGCTTCACTTACGGTTTTTTTGATCCGTTGTCATGAGGCATTCTGAAAATCCTTCTAAGATTGTTGCCAGTTGTTGCCTGGCCTGAGATACAGTGTTGCTAACGGTGCTAAGCAATGTTTCTCGCCCTTTTGGCAGTGTCTGTATCCGGTGTACTCTCAATTTACCGATGTCTCTTGGTAGCTTATCCAGGTGTTCTCTCGAGAGGCACTAATGGATTTACCCGAGTTTCTCCTTGCTTAATGCCGCTCTTAATGAGGAACTTCATCTTCTTACGGGAAGCACTACTTTTTCTGACCTTGCGATCATTGGTGTTTAGACCTTTAAGGTCACTGACAACTGACAAGCTCGTCTTCATTGCTTTTGAGCAACTAATCCTGGGCTATTTATCTACAAGGTTCCATAGGCACATTGTCTTTTGGCTTATTGGCAGCGTTTTTGGACGTTAGGGAGTTTTCCGCACTATGTTAAGCATTCTGGTCCATGTACATCCCACGAGTAGCAAGGCCAATTATGTTAGAGCCCCTCATGCCATAATTGAAACTGGGGATGGCCTGGTACCCAGAGTCCGCGTTGGTCAGACTAAGCTTCCCCTTAGCCATGCATCTGCCAATGCTGTTCCACCTTAAATTGAGGTATTTATTTTTTGCAGTTTCCTTCAATGACCACGACAAGTCCGATACGTCATGTCAGATGGTTATTAAAACCAAACATATCTTAGTACAGGTACTAAGCAATATTTCTAAAGTTGTTTAGGGGTAGGGTAGGAACAGGTTTAGGGAGCAGAATGCTAAGGTGGGCCAAAGAGTTTGTCTAAGGGAGGACGACAAATCATAGACGGATCAAAGATCAAAGTGACTCTACTACAGATTGTAATGGGTCCCAGAAGTTCTTAGCAGGATGATCCCAAAGTGGTTTACACCCTATTGGGATCATCCTAGTGGTTCATAGGTAGTAGGATACTTAGGCCTCTCAACACGATAATCTGCACTCCTTTGTAAGGGCAAGATTCTTTAACTGTTACAAACAATTTTATGCTGGATTATTAATTTTATTTATTTTCCTAGAACTTTCTAGAAACATTGCATCCAAATTTGCAAGAATTTTACTTTCAGATTTCCCTAATATTTCTACGTTTCAATTTTATTCTATAATCATTTTATTGCTGTTTGCAATGTGTCATTTTTTTTAAATATTTGAAAATATTTCTTAATTTTTAGCTTGTCTTGCTTTATTTTATCTTGTCTTCCAAATTGCGATTGCCTTTTGAAGATTATAGTATTCTAAAGCATTTCTTACTTTTTTATTAGATTTTTTCTAAAGATGGATTTTAGTTTGATTCATTTTCTCAAAATTTAAGACTTCTAACAAATTTTTCTTTAGGTATTTTTCAATAAAGTTTCTTCTTAACCGAATTTATTTAGAGTTAGAATTCTCAAAAAAAATATCTGCAATATCTCTAGAGTTTTCCAGAAATTCCTTCATTGTTTGATATTTCTCAATTTCCAATATGTCTTTTTAATTATTGTAGTTTTTCTGGACTTTTCAAATTGCAATATTTGTGTTGATGGAATTTTCTAACAATTCTCTGTTAAGATTTCTAGAATATTTCTGCAGTTTGTAAAATGTTTTATTTATTTAATTTCAAATATATTTCTTTTTGTTAAGAAATTACCAAAGTTTTCCAGGATCTCTAGTCTTATATCTGTCCAGTTCTTCGTAGTATCATGTGTATTACTTAGGTTCTATAACTTCAAACTTAAATTTCTCTAGAGTGCTGTTGATGATTTGAACATTTACCTCATAACAAACTTGTGTTTATAGCCTACCACTAAAGATTTATTTTTCAAAATTTGATTGTTTTATCAAATATATCTCTAGCCAAAAGCTTTGATTTGATTTAACTTTAACTTGTTGCATAAATTCTTACTTAGTACATACGGCATCATTATTATACAAAAAATTAATTAGGAAGCAAATAGGTACAACATTATTAAATTATTATATAATCTAATGATACGACAAGCTCCAACATTTACTTTACATTCGCACATACATCAAGTGCGAATAATTTAAATGAGCCAATATTTCCTTATAATCACCCGTGTTTACAGGAACAGCATTTCCCAGCACAGCTACTGTTATCTTTACGGGCCCCGGTAATTGCCCGCGTTAATTAATTATAACAAGTGGAACAACAATAAATAAGAATATTAGCAAACTGCACACTGGCGATCATTATTTAAACGCAGGTGTTTTACAATAATTACTCATATACTCAAAAGGTCTCGCCAGTGAGTCATTCGAGTATCAATAATTGGAACCGCTTCTACAGATGTATTAGATAAAATATTACGCAACGAACGTGTAATTAAATTTTACGCACAAGTGATTCGTGTTTGATAGTAGTATTAAGAAAGGAAATGGTTATTACAATTAATATTTAAATTATACATATAAATCCAGAGAAAAAATTGAAGATATCTACTTCGTATTAAATTTTAATTAAAAAAATACTTTTGCTTGGTCAGTATGACACTGTTTACTTTATAAGTGACTGGTGTTTCGATTAAACAATAATAATTATCTAACTATACTAAAGTTAGTTAAAGCTGAAAGACTATTGGTCAATTGCCTTTAGAAATAAAAATGTATTAAGTCCTTTACGTTGAAAGAAATAACTAATAATTAGAAAAAACACGAAAACATTTCGTAAATCTACAACAACAAATCTTAGTAGTTGTAGTCTTATTAAGACTACAAAATAAATCACTTATTGAAACAACTAATTCTCTTTCTAATACCTCGACAGATATTGACTTTTGTATTTGTATCATTCAATCTCTATCGGGGTATTAGCCAGAGAAGTAGTTGTTTTGATAAGTGATTTATTTCGTAGTCTTAGTAAGACTCATTTGTTGTAGATTTAAGAAATGTTTTCGTGCCCTCAGAAAATTTAGTTATACACAGGGAAGAGGACTTTGCTGAAGTATTTAACTGCCCGGGTAAAGTGTCTTTAAAGTGTTTGTCTCAATAAATGTTTAGATTATAAAAATGCTACTAATTACACTAATACACTATTCAAAATGTTCTTTTACAAAAATTTTGGTTAGGAAAGTTGAAGAAGCAACAAACCAGAATATCTTTAACCTTTTTTTATAACTACGTCTTAGACTCTAATGATGAAATGGTGCTATTCATAATTAGTATGATGCGCAGTCCGCGAAGAGGGCACGGGGCCATCCTCGTCCGCGACAATACCTTCTGTGGGTCTTCGAAATGTCACTACATATATCATCTCGGAAACAGCTGTTAGTCCATTATCCGACCCTCCGTTTATATGGCTCACTTGAAACATTAACGGAGGTGAGAAGTTGTTTGTTCCATTCGCGCTACCGCTTGGGGTGTTATGATAATTCGGAGGTTCAGAAGAATGGTGAGGGCATTACGTATGCGATGACATGATTTTTAAGGAATTCTCGGGATGTGTTTAGACGATTGTGTATGCGGTGCATGTGGAATATAAACACACATACACACATCTTGTTTCATTTTTTTTTCTGCACCGGCCTGGCGACCACCGTCCATTTCCAGCTAGTCGCATCTCGGAAATTTAAAGTATCCCATCACATCAATATACATAACTGCAGCCCAGCTACGTACGCAATCGTAATTTTAACATTGGGAACGGATAAAAACGATAGGTTTTATACATATTATGTTAAATAAAGTAGGAGTTTTTATTGATTTGATAGCTTTACTTCAATTGGTTAAATCGTTTGATGATTCGTTTGCTTCTATATTATTTTGTTCTAAACTCTTGTAGATTAATATTAAGAAATTATTTTATGTAATATATTTTTTTAGGTTGTTGTTATAGAAACATTTAGAATTGTCTTACAAGATTATTATTAAGGATTATTTAAGGTAATCGGATTATCATTTAAAGTTTTTCAGTGGTTATTCAAGTAAAATTGTCCATATCAACGTAGAAGGATTATTAAATAAGCATTATTTAATTGAATTACTACTTCATAACGAACGACCTTATTTTCTATGTGTAACTGAACACTTTAATCAATTTTGATAATTACAATATTGTCGCGTCCTATTGCAAAGTTCTTCTAAAATTTAACACTATATCTTATATGATTGTAATATATGAAGATCTTAATGTTAATATTTACAGTGCAAATATATAATAGATAAAAAAATTTCTTAATGGTTTGTTTAACTCCTACAATATCAAGAAAATTATAGCTGAGCCAAAGCCAACAATAATATTTACTTACAAAAATGGTTATTCTATTTGCACGGCTATTGACAATATGGGCATAAATAACTTGGAGTTAAGTTTCAAAGCACAGATTTTCAATGCTAATGTAGCTGATTATTTAGCAACTGAATTGACATTAATTAGTACCTCTTCAGAGAAAAGACCGTATATATTGTTTAGTTAACACTAAACAATATATACGGTCCATTAATGACACTTTAAGATACCAATTTATGAAATCAATAGCTAAGGAGGATTATAAGAAAGTATACTTATACAGTACAGTGGATGAGGCCTTTGAAACATTCAAAAACATCTTAAATTGGCATTTTTATACGACATGTCTTTTTAAGAAAATTAATGTTGTTAACCCAAAAGCTAAACTCAAGAGCTGGCTTACACCTAAAATAAGAATAATATCTCCTGATTTAAAGGATCTACACTTATTATATAACAATTTAAAAGATTATCACTTACAAGAACTGTATAAACTAAAAAAGAAATCATTACATAGATATAGACATCAATCAGAAACCAAAAAAGTTATAAATGCAAGCATAATTGAGTCGAAATCTAAACCAAAGGAAATTTGGAAAATAGCAAATAAAAATGTAGGACGGAAATTTATGTCAACTAAATGGAACATTAGAAAATGGTTAAAGATCACAAAGAAATAGCTAACTTATTTGGTTTATACTTTTCAAACATTCCAAGAGAAAAACTGACTCAATATTTAAAAAAAAAAACATCTCAACATCATGCACTGTTCAAGATATGGTACCCCATATGATATTATCTACCAATGTTACATCTCATTGTGATAAATCACCTTAAAAATACAAATATAAACGGAATAGATGCACCACATAATTTTTTTTTAAATGTGTTAGTTTATGTATTAGTTATTTACAATAAAATTTGGAACTTTATTCAAAAATATAAATTATTAAGCCCGCATCGATATGGCTTTAGACAAGAATATTGAACTGGATCTGAAACCGTATCGTTTTTTGATTTTATTTACACTTGTATAGATAAAGGAAAATACACAATTATAATTTTTTTCGATTTGAGTCCTAAACTTCGATACAATTCGTAAAATTCGTCCTGAATTTATAATCGAAAAATTATATAGCATCGGTATTTGAGTTAAACTGGATTATATCATATTTATCGAACCGGAAACTAATTCTTAAAATTGAAACAAATAGTCTATTGACTACAATACAAATATTGTGGTACCCCTATATTTCAATCTTGGGGCTTTTAATCTTCCTTATCTTCATAAATGACTTACCGAATTTTCTGCATCATTGTGATGTTTGCTGATGATACTTCGGTTGTAATTTCATCAGAATACCTAGAAGAACTTTAGCATAAATTAAACAGGATTCAAAATCAATTTAGTTTGTAGTGTAAATCTAATAATGTCATCTTGAACTCTAATAAAACACTGTGCGTCAACGTTATGTCTTAATTAGGTAACTATTGAATCTAACTAAAAGCAATTTCTTTATGTAACCTTATTATATTATCTTGATGGATCATATCTGTATTCTTTGTCTTCTTTCATTCATTTTCATTCCTCGAACATTAAAATTATTTACGATCATTCAAGTTAATCTAAAAGTCATCCTAGAACATTTAAGTTGATCTAATAATCATTCTAGCAAATCAAGCTCATTTATATTTCATATTTACATATCCTATGGATTTATCGATATGAAAATTCTTTCCAGTTGAATTAAAGAGTTAATTTGATTGAATTAAAACACTTGGTATGATTTCACTTGTTATTAACAAGTTATTAACAAGTGAGATCATACCAAGTGTTTTAATTCAATTAAATTAATACAAAAATGTTTCACCACGGGTTAAGTGAGAAACTAATTCATCATAAAGAGTTAAGTTTATTTATATATTTTTTAAATCTTTTTATATATCAATGAAACAATATATTATCAAGCAAATGCCTATTTTTATTAAACATGTCGCCAAAAGCTTAATGTAAGCTGAAATTCAGAGCTACGGCGATTAAAAAAGTTTTGTTGTTAAAATTACAATTAATACTATTAAACATCTTTATTCACAGAAAAATAAAATCTAATACATGTAATGGATAAAATAAAATAAATTCTGATATAGTTGTTCTTCTGCTCCATGGCTATCGACCGGTGGTCTTTCAGCCTTTACAATTAATAGTATCAAGTGGTTTTTCAAAACATTTTCATCGTTTTTTTTTTGTATTTAGAGGTTGAGATCGCAGTCAATTGCCTTTTTTATGGATTTATGGAATTATATTACGACTCTCTTTAGCTTAAACAAATTAAAATATTTTTTTTAGAAATATTTCAATGTAGACTGTTTTAGGAAATATAAATAATTGTCTGGTGATATTTTATATGTAGTTGTCTTAGTTATTTCGTAAATAAGTAAATTCTAGTTTTTTTTTTTTTAATTTTCGTCTTTCGCTTGTTGAAAGCAAATGTTCTGTATTAAGTAAAATTGATTTTTTTAGGTTTGTATTGAAGATATAATTTTTCAAAGCAGAATTAAATTATTTTATCTCCATAAAATAGTAATATCTAAAGTTAATGTTTTTTAAAGAATTTTCAAATTACAATATTTTGAGGAATTTTACCTATATGTTACTTCCGTTTCAAAACATATTTTTAACTGCTTCAAAACTAAGAAAAAAAATATTTAAAAGTAATTTGTTTAACTAACAATAGTGCTACATTTATGAAACCTGAAAAAGTAGAACTGTTGTCAAGTAAACAAAATATATTTATATTCTAAAAATTATTTATTTTGCAAGTATACTCAAGTATTATTTAGTCAGAAACACGGGATTTATTTTCCGTTATTTTGTGACTATAGTTTTAAAGTTACAAGGCCTAATGGCCTAATTTATACGTATGATAATAGTTTATTTTAAAGCTCCTGATTCCAAGATGTATCCAAAATATCCATATTACTTAGATATTAAAGGATATCATAGAGGCCACCTCTATGATAAACCTATAAACCTCACATATACACTTTTCTTCAGAATTTAATAAAAACTAACTAATAAAAACTGTGTTTTATTCAAAAACCTCTATTAAATCGGTTTCCTTGGGAATACTCTACCAACCCCTCAACCCAATAGTTGCTACTAATCAATGATTAATTAGTAAAAGGTTCTGAAGTGAACAAAATAATTTTAGTCCATCCTTATCTAATGCAGTTCGTCAAATGAAGAATTTGTGAGAATCTAGGAGTATTAACAAATAGTCGATTTTAAAAATAATTATCAAAACCACTTCCAAATAAAAATATTTTAAAGTGATTAGATATATATGTTGTACGTCCTAGTATTTAAAATTTAATTTTCCGAACTAGTTTCGAACCATTTTTAAAATCAAATTATTTAGATAATTATTATTTATATATTTTACAAGTTAAGAAAATATTTAATATACTGTACCTTTTGTAGTTTTCGTTGATGATGGAGCAGTGTATCTTGATAATACAACAGGTTATCATGAATAACTGTCAATGTTTAACCTTAAGTCTTTAGCTTCTAGACGTGATATAATCTCATGATGCCAATTTATTGATGCAAATAAATATTTTTGTGATAAGACTATTTTATGAAATCAGTGCAACGTTAACCTTTATTTTTACTCGCCTATAAATAATATGAAGCATTTATATAATAATGTTCAATTTTCGGTTGATATCTTTAATCGTAATGTAGCACAATTTGTTAAATTAATTATCTTCTTACAATAACATTAAGTATGCTCATTTTATGTTTTACTATTTTTTTCAATTATTTTTTTTAAATAATTTTTCCTTGTTTTTCTGTTAGGAAACAAATTATTATTATTATTATTATTAATATTATTTTCTCTTTTTTAGTTCTGTCAAACCAGGCTATTTTGGCATATTCTTATAAGTACATTCGTGTTTTGTTGCAATAAATTTAGATATATCTGTGGCGATTTATACCAATTGGTTAAGCAACCATGATTTCCACTTCCGAGGCAGGTGTACCAGTTCCTTGCACTTTTTCCTTGCCCACATAAATTTTGAATAACCAGAAGACGATTCACAGAGTTTGTAGAACATTATTCAAAATCGCGCTCATTAAGAAAAATTGAACTGAACGTATGTCAATTGCCCCTTGATCTTCATTACATTAAATAAATATATACCTAAAAAATATTAACGTGAAGAAGCATAACTTTCCTAAATAGTGCAATTTTGTCTTAATTAATATGATCACACAAAAGAAAATGGCACATGCAGGTTTCAAACGGACTGGTTTAAACAAAGATTATTTAAGATTTTGTGATTTACGTTCATCTTATAAAACAACAAGTCGTCAGCTATATCAATAATATTTGGAAATAATTCAAGGTGACATACCTTGCAATCCGAGTAGGTTTTGGAAATTTGCCAATGATATGAGAAAAGAAGACGGGATTCCAAGAGTTATAAAGCTGGATGGAGTTACTAATGAGAATGGATTGAATATAGTTAATCTTTTCGCAAATCAATTCTCATCAGTTTATTAACAAGATATGCCGAATGTCAACTTGTCTACTCTTCAAATTAACAACTCCCGATCTGTGCAGAATGTAGAATTATCTATCACTTTGAAATCAGTATTTAATCGTATTGCTAGTCTAAAATCGACCCTGCTGGTGTACCTTCTGATTTATTGATTATTTGTGTATATTCCGATTTGGATCAAATTAATGAATGGTGTAATGCTTATTTGTTATTTCTAAATTGCATTTACTTTTTATTTTACAGTGGAAGTCGCATATTTTGCGCGTCATATTATGTTGATTCATCTCCTTTAAAATATGTTGAATCAGCAAAAGTGTGATATTAGATAGCCGCTTTTCAAAAATCAAAATTAAAGCAGCATATGTAACAAAGCAGTTAGATTATGTTGTTTCGTGTGACATATTTCGATATTATATTTGTATATTGTATATACTATAATAAAACATTTATTAATTAAAAAAAGAGATCAACATATGCAAATCATCTATTAGAAGAAAACCATATATACATTCAACCCGGTGTAGAAAATTTAGAAATCAACATATATTTCCGTTAAGAGAAATCACGGTGAAGTTAAGGGATTCCTCTCACAGATTGCCCAATTATCAGCCCAGGTTGACTGTAGGAAGCATCATTTAGTCCCAATTGTTAATAAAAACATTAGTAAGCCAGATGAACCAGCTTCATTAGTCCTTAACCAACAACAAATGGTTTAATTTATCAGATACGCACAGTGGTAAACAAAACCAAGGTCCTGAACACGGAACAAATATGTTTGGATGTCGATTTGAAGTTTTTGAGAGAATTTGCAAGTGAAAAAGGAACATCTATTGAAAAACCACAAAACCCTTTACACAACTTTAAAAATGTCATATTGACATACATATCATAAAATAGTTCCTTAAATTTGGAACAAAACTAGATGCTGAATGGCAAGAATCACCTGCTGATATTCATCGTCAGCTACAGGAAATAATGGGTTGAGTGGAAGAACACTGCACTGTGAATTCCGCCTTCAAGTCTTTAAATTATAAAGTTATTGTAAATATAAAACAAATAAGCTGAACTATAGTAAATATCATCTTTGCACAGTTTTCACATAAAAAAATAATGGTGGTCGACGATTTTGCTTTCTTTGCTTTGGGTTCTCGATTAACCCAAAGCAAAGTAAGCAAAATGAGGCATCTTAATATTGAATTATAGTATGCATATTAATTCAGAAATATATGTGTCTTAACGGTAAAATATCTACCAACCACTAAAAATTTGCTTCTTGAAACTATTAAAAATCTTGAAGAAGGGAAAAAAAGTTACAGATTTATGGTAATATTATCTCCCAATTAATCATAATAGATGTTTGAATCAATATTTGCGTTTTCAAAACATTAATCATATGAAGCTTCTAATGGACATATCGATAAGGCATATAAATCATTCTGATTCTTTATTTTCAGCTAATTTTAAAAACTCACCTTTTCTTTTGTAATCGGAAAACAGGTTATATGTTATTAATATTTTTCATTGTCACACAAATGAATCCACGGGACTTTTTGGCAATTAGCCACTTGAAATTTTAATGACTTTTTGATAAACTAAGATTTCACTTCTTTAAGATATAACATGACATTATTTAGTACAAATAACTGACGAAATATTCAATTTGAATTTCTAAAACATTAGTTTGATTAGATTGACTGAATTTATATGAAATATCAGTTTATTTTATTAAAAACACATATTTTTTTGCAAAGAAATAGTTTAAACGTTTTCTGCAGACCGTTTAAGAAACGTTTTTCGTGCAGATGATGGTGGCGGCTGCTAATTGAAATATATCCTATGTTTTATATCTTTATTTATTGTATAATATACACAAACGAAGTTTACAATATACTATTAATTTTGACACAATTTACTATTCGACCTGAAAATTTCAAAACTTTGTGTATGTTATACAATAAATAGTGTTATAAAACATCGGAAGAATGTTACTTCCTATGTTAACTTTCTGAATCCTTCATATAACAAAAATTTCTTTTATCATCCATCAAAAACATTCCTAAATACCAGTCTGGTTTCCTACCCCAAAAATCAATAATCTTCCTCAATCCATCTTAACCTCCAATATACAAATCAACAATTTTAAAGCTATAAAATAACAATTATTTTTCTTTCTATACAGAAAACATTTGATTCAGTTTGGTATACAAGTGTTTTCTTCTATAGATTCCATGCCATTTAATCATTCTTATACATAACTTCTTTTCCACCAGAACATGTCAGGTTAGAGCTTCCTATCCAACAAGTGGTACCAAGTTTCGACTATAATAATACTATCGTAGTTAGTATTGTTAAGATCTAATAAAAAAATCATTATATTTTAAAGTCCGCCAGAGTTCTGATAATAAATATACAGTTTTTTTAAGATGTTTTGGATGTGTGTGTCTTTTTTATCTTTCCATTTTAGGGCCAATAAACCACTTGATGATAACACTTTCATTTCCTCATTTTTAGTTTTGTTAAACCAACCCATTTTTGCATAAAATTTATTTTCTTTCAAACAGTTCCTATTACATTCCTATTTTGTTGGTATACATTTTGATTTAACTGTGGTGATGAATACCAATTGGTCCAAAAACAAGGTATAACCTTTGTTTAGAATTGGGTGACCTACTTTTGGAAGCAGGTGTATCAGTTCCTTGCACTTTATCCTTTTCAACATTAATTTTGAAAGGATTGAAATAACCTGAAGACGATTCACAGGGTTTATACAACTTTATTCCAAATGGCGCTCGTTTAGAAGGATTGAACTGAACATAATTCAATTCCCTTGAACATCATTAGAGATTCATCGATTGATATTTTACTCTCAGAGTCGTAAAGATAACTAAATTTATTGTTGAAATAATCGACTGAATTTCTGATCTTCCTAATTTTGTCCTCTTTATTCAAGTTTTTATTGTCAGCAAAGTGTAAAAATCTTAAAATATAAAAAAAAACCTATCACGTGACATAGTGTCTGCAAAATTATAGAATTTATAATATTTATGTTTGACCAATACATTTGTAGTTTTGATTTTTTGACTTGTGACTGTAATACATAGTACAATATAGGCTTTTATTCCGTCTGAAGTTACAGAAAACTTAAATTTCTTCTGTTTGTATTGTCCATTTTTCTATTATTTGTCAAGCATATCTATTCGTCTCTTCTGCTACAATACTCTAAAATTCTTCAGTAAGAATTATTATTATTGCAACTCTTTCAAAGGTGTAGAATTGTCGTTGAATTTTCGTAGGCATAAATGATTAATTACACTTATACTTCAAAAAACTGTTATATATCAGGTATATTTTCTTAAATCCGCAACACTTCTTTAACAGAAGTTTCGTCATCAATGCTGAATAACATTCTTGTACATTTGCGACGTATCTGTATTATGTCGCTGCCACCATCTATTCTACATCTGATTAATTCTCCTTGCCACTATAATAAACTAAATTTTTCATTTCTCCCATTTTAGGACAAGTAAGCACTACTTATGCGCACGCACAATACTGCATTTGACAATAAAAAAATCAAATGAAGAACCTATGCGAAAAGATATATATTTACTATTAATACATTATCCTAATATTAAATCAAATAATTGTTTTGTGTAGTTGTTTAATATAAACGCAAAATAATGAACGATAATTTACGTCATTATATGATCATTTTATATTATCTAATTACAATTATTTGAATTGCAGATTTTGTCTGTTTTCTATACGTTTTTAAATCACTTTTTAATATGACAATTGTTTTCATAGTTGTAAATATCTTTTCACTATATATAAGATTGTACGCTCAGTAAAGAAATATGACTTTTACAAATCAATTTATTTCAAGCTACACAATTTAGAAAAAAAATTTGTTCGTGCGGTTTTGAAGCGAAATTAACATTTGTTTGGACACGTGCTCTGTGAATAAAATAAATTCTTGCTCTGAGAATTATTAACTTTAAGAATAAATCTGCACTATATAAAATTATTGGTAATGCACTGCTAAGAATTAAATAATCAGAAAATTTAAAAAAAAGTTCATAGTAATATAAACCATAAACTAATGTAAGTTAAATGTAAAAAACTTAAAATTAATTCAATCAGTAACCAAATACTCATCAGGTATTATTTACGTTTAATTAAGACAACTTTATGAATATTTAAAATCAAAGTTTATTCGACAATTATCCAAGATGATCCAACGTACATTCAAGTCATTTACATTCATCTAGCCGCTATTAGAAGACATTCAAAGAGTGATAAAATGATTATATTCATCTAAGTCTGATTCACGTTCAATTCAGGTGATTTGATGAACATTTTGGATTATCCAACATTCATCGAAAGTAAAGATTTAACGGTGGATAAAAGTCATCTCTGTTCATACATCGGCCATTTAATATAATTTAAAAGTTTGCCAACTTTTTGAACCTCTTGGATTTACTGGTCTTCTTCCCAGACTTGCCTAGAAGGGCTGGAAAAGTCGGGCATCGTAACTTGCTGTTCATTCATATCTATCACCTGGAGGAACACTTCTAGTAAACCATACGAGCCAATGAAACTGGACTCGAAGTTCTCCATGATATACTCGAGTTATTTAAATGTGCAGATTCCAACAGTGATGGTTGTAATTTTTAATAGGTCACGAGTAACTATGCCGAGTCAATGTGATCGAAGTAAAAAAATATATATTTGGTATAACTCCCATTTAAAATTATTTTAGGTAATCCATTTATTATTAAAGATTTTATAAGGTCATTCAACAATTATTTAGATTCTTCTAATAATCTTTACGTTCAATTAAAATGATTTAAAGAATATTCATTAACCAACTAAGGTGATTCAACTGTAGTTTGAAGTAATTTTTTTCCATCTAACGACCGTTCAATATCATTAAAAAGTTGGCCAGATTTTTGCACTTCTTAGCTTTATTAGGTTTTTAAGGGCTGAAAAATCTAAGATCTCAGCTTGCTGTTCATTCACATTCATCATCTGCTTAACGAATTCTACCTACACAAAGCGAACGAAACTGATGGAAATTCAGAAACTTCAGACAATAATAACTGTGAATTGCTCACATTTACCCATCCTGAGGCACTAAATTTGGAAACCAAACTGTTGATAGACTCGAGTTATTTTAATAGTGCCGATTCTCATAGCGACCTTTGTGATATTTTGGATAGAGTCAACAACATTGTTGACTCTATGTGTGCCACCTTCTAATGACTGCAATGTACATTCGAATATCAAAAAAAGTTTTATATAGAAGAGAGCAGTTTATTAAACTTTAAATATTTGATTTTGAAATGACCAAGAGCCCGAACGAATAAATCATAAATATTATGACGCGTGGATTATGTCGTCACCGTGCAAGAATGGAAAGGACGGCCCTTTTGACGGTGGTAAAAGTTATGGTCCAGTTTGGGCAGCCGTTGCGCGGATTCGTGAGAAAAGGGGGGTTCGGTCCGGCTACCCGTTTCGTGTTCCTATTTTTTGATTAGGAATTGCCTCATAAAGTGTTAAATTAAAGATGTTGGAATTTTTCGAGTACACCCTCCTATTCTCGGCTAAAGGGAGAACCGGTATACCACACCTGTTGTGAACGGTGCGTTTTTTCCCTACGTAACAATACCTTGGTAGGATAATGGTGGTCAGTTAAGATTTTTATGCAAATATTAAGGAATTTTTATTAGGTCTTCAGATTACGTCAATAAAAACATTAATTATTTATTAACTGGTGCTAATAAAGATTTATTTCTAAACTTCGTTTGTATTTAATATACAATAATTAATGAAGTATTTTATTTAGTAACTGTTGCTAAAAATTATTAATTGGTGCTATATTAATAATGAAGTATTTTATTTACTAACTGTTGCTAAAAATTATTAATTGGTGCTATATTAATTTAAGGAATAAGAAAATATATCACAATTAAATTATACACGTTAAAATTCTTTTCACAACTCAGACTACAGTAAAACCAAATAGATAAGAATGTTCCAAAAATTAACTGCACCTATCAAAAATAATAAATTACAAAGAAAATAATTACCGAAACGTTTTATATATAAATATAAACAATAACGTATAATACTAACAATCTCAATTGTACTAAAAAAAACTATTATTTATTATATTGTGTTATTAAGAGCCTTTTATGAATCTAGTAAGTGCATATTACAAAAAAAATAGTAACTTTTCCTTATATCGACACGTACCACTTATATATATCATAGGTAAATTATTGCGTTCGCTAAATATGAAAATAGAAAAAAAAAGGAGAACAAACAAAAGAAAATGGCTTCGGAGTCAGTCATGAGCGTCCATAAATTTATAAAGTGGAATATGTATGCTCGCCCACTTAAGACACGGATGTTGAAACTATTATCACATTTTTTATTTTTGTATATCTGTTGGTTATTTTGTAATATATGTTGATTGTGTTTCTCTACGGCCGTATTAAATAGACACGGGGAATTTATGGCTCATTCCTCTAAATTGTAAATTGTCCTGATGACTGTTTGAACATTTACAGCGCTTTGTGTTGTTATTAAATTAAACCTTTATTGTTATTACAAAATTGGAAGAATTATTATTATTCATATATAAAAAATTAATTTTATTCATAACTAAAATTTCATTAATTGCTAATTTAAATGAATCTAAACAATAATCAAGTTTTCTTTAATCAAATATTCTATTTTCATCGATATTAAAAGTCATAAATGGGAGCTCTAAATATAAATAAGGTGGTTTTATTTAACTACAAAAACAGCACTTATAAGTTCAGAAAATATAAGCTATTATTATTTTGTTTTTATTCGGCAATTGCATTTGTAAATCATATTTACCTAAATTTCGGGTTGAGTAATGTGAAGTGTTATTATAATAAGTGAAGTAAGGAATTTTATTTCGTTCATCATCATATTTAACTATTTTTACAGGTTTCTAAAATTCTCCAGTAGTAATTTATCTTCTATCTAAATAATCTGGAAAACAATCATTCATTGATTGGTGATATTGATTTTTGAATTACATTTACATAGCATGTTTATAAATTTTTAAAATAATCCAAGATGTTAGTTAAATTAAAAATATTTTACATCGGAAATTCATTCCTAAATCTAAAATTTTATGACTCAAAAAATTGCAAGATAATAATCTGTTGCTCTTCATAAATTACACCAAAAACTCAGCCTCTTTATAAAGCTGATTTTAAAATTCTTCGTCTTCTTCTACATTTCTTTATACGTACCGCTGATAATTTCATTTCTTCTAAATGACAGCAAAAAATCCTACCGACATTTCAAATCATTTTGCCCTACAATAATTAATAATTCTTAGATTCTCGAATTAGATCCCGTTGGCTATCAAAAACAATATATTTCTACGTTTTGACTACTGATCTTACCGTTTTAGATACCAAATTAGATTCGGCTGATTAACATTCAATTTAATTATTCTTACAATTCGAAATACTCCAATGGCAATTTATCTTTATTTTTTTGTCAAAACAAACAAGAAAACAAATATGATTTTAAATTAAACACTGATTTACAGGTGCAATACAGCATTTTTTTAGTTTTTACATTTTGATAATATAAAAATAAGAAGCTCTCAGAATAATTAATTTTAACATTACTTTTACTAAATACTATTTTGTTTTGTCCAATTATTCTTCTTGAATTACATTTATACGACTCATAAGATGTTTTGTAATGATGATGGTAACATTTGATATTCTAAATTATTATTCTTGAGTTACATGTATCGCTGTTCTTTATTTTTCTAAAAATTTAAAATCTTGTTATAGTGTTGCGCTTGAATTTCTTTTTTAAAAATCTTATACATTCTTTGTAGCTTCTCGAAATTTGAAAGCGTAATTTCTGAAAAATTCACATCAGGCGTAAAAATTGTATAAATGCAACTACTATTGGAAAAAAATGTAAATAAATTGGTACGAAACTTAATACAAGATTGAAGAATTTTTTTCTGAATTGGGAATGTAATAAAATAAAATTTTAAATGCAAAAGAACAAAACTGGAAGAAATTTCTTTGAAAAATTCTAAAATTACTTTTAAAAAGATTCACAGTTCTTAAAAAGAAATTGCTATAATTTTTTAAAACTTCTAAAGAAAAATTAATGAAACTCACGATTAAAAATATCGGAAAAATCTAAAACCCACAGAGAAAATTTTGCAAACATACAAGAAAAGTTTCTAGAGCATTATTTAAAGCTTCTTGCAATTAGGAATTAATTTTCCTGAAAAATTATGAATTAAGATTGTGAGTAAGAAATTATGAAAAGTTTTTATAAAACTTGCTGAGACGACAGAAATTTCTGAAAAAATTAAAAGAATTTTTCAACTCTTTAAGAAAAATGTCTGGAACTAAGTAATTCTCACAATTTAGAAAAATATCGATAATATTTGGAAACCTTAAAAACATAAAAGTATCATTTCTGTGAAATTCCAGAACATTATTTAATTCTTCCCCCAATTTGAAATAAAAAATTCTGTAAAATCTAGAAAAATTAGTTTTAAGATTTACAGCTTATTATTAGGCGTTAAAAATATTCTACAAAATTATTACAATTTCGTAAATAATTTATAAATAAATAAAATGAAAATAGAAGAATTTCCTTTCCCTGAAAGAAAACTCTAGAACATAGAAAACATATTTCTGAATAATTCTAGGACATTATTTAAAACTTCTCGCAATGGAATAGAAATTACTGTAATATTTAGATAAGATAAGACAGAATTTTTAATTATTTTTATCTTAAGAGAAATAACTGCAACAACTATAGCTTTTGATTCTGATGACATTTGTAGAAAGTCATTATTAAGTTTTAAGAGTTTTCCCCAATGTTTCAAGCTTACAAAAAATGCTAGAAAACTCTGCAATAATTTAAGAAAATAAAAATTCTAGAACGTTATTTGAAGCTTCTTACAATTTGAAATAAAAATTCCTATAAAATTTTGTCAATACCAAGCAAGACATTGTAAAAATATCTCCAGAAACTTAAGAGAAATTACTGGAACAACTATAGTTTTGGTCATAACTTTTCTCCAAAAGATTTTTAACTCTCAAAGGAACATTGTTGAAAATTGCTAAAATAAAAAATCACAATTTAAATTTTAAAAAAAATATTTGAAACAATCTAGAACCCTCAAAGAATTCTTTAAACATAGAAGAAAAAACATTAATTAATATCAAGCAAGAAATTGAAAAAATCTTCGAAAAACATAAGAGAAATTATTGGAATAACTATAGTCTTAAGATTTGCAGATCATTATTAGAAGTTAACACTTTTCTACAAAAGAAAATCAACTCTCAAACAACATTTATTGAAAAAAATTTTTTGGAAATTAAAAGCCTGAAATCAAATTTTAGAAACATATAAGAAACCTTTCTGGAAAATTCTAGAACATCATTTAAAGCTTCTCGTTATTTGAAATACAAATTGTTGAGAAAATATTAAGGTCAATCAAAAATTGTAAAAAACTCTAGAATATAAATTGAAGCAATTCGGAATAAGAATTTCTAAAAACAATGTTATGATCAAGCAAGAAATTGTAAAACAAAATCTCAAAGAACATAAGACAGGTTTCTGTAACAATTGTAGTTTTAACGTTTCGACCTTTACAGTCATAATTAAGTGTTAACACTTTTCAAAAAAAAAAAATAAGTTTTAAAGAAAAACACACACAAAAAAAAACTCCAAATTAAAAAAAATGCAAAGAAAATCTGCTATTCTTAAAGAAAAATCTAAAAAAGTGTCTGGAAAATTCTAAAATATTACTTGAAGCTTTTTGTAATTTGAAATAGAAATGTCTGATAAGTTTTTATGATATCGACCAAGAAATTATAAAAAATCGACTTTTTCATGTCATTAGTAAATGTTAACACTTCAAAAAAGTGCAAATATAAAAATATTAATATTATATAAAACATCATAATAAAGCCTTTTCTACTAAACTCTTATAATAATCTTGAGAGTTAAGAAAAGCTCAAAGATATAATATGCAATATTACAAACACAAGTTTTGTGTAAAGTATTTAATCAAAAAACATACTAAAAACAACTTTTATAAGTTTTCAAGAAGACAAAATAATAAATAGAATGTCTCACTAATGGTTTCTTTGGATTATTCTTCAAATGAAGATGATTCTTCTACAGAAGTTACAATTTTCAGATTGTAGGAAACAAAGAAATTATAATAATTATAATTATATGTGGTTGAAGGTAATTGTAGTTTAGTTGGGAGAAGCGACTGTACAAAAGAAAAAGAGAAAAGCAGATTGACATTATGAAAGACATCAGAGGAAAGCCTTCTAGTGTAAATTCTCGTAACAACATTGGACTTTAGAAGACCTTTAAAAACAGAACCATCTGTCAATATTTGTATTAGTCTAAACACAGAGTTTGTATAAAATAGAATTTCTTCTCTGAAAATTGAAGTTGAGTTAGGAAAAGCCACTGTACAAAAGAAAAACTAAACAATTGATTTGATAAAACATACAGAGAGAAAGAATATTAAAGTGATTTAGGTGAAGTGGATGTACAGTAAAAGAAAAAAAACAAAATATTTAAAAGGATATACGGAGAAGACAAAAAACCCATTCTCCCTTCGGATAAAATTTTAAGTATTTTTTCAAATTTTGTATATGCTTTCTGTGATATTGTATTAGAAAGAAGAGCGAAGATGTAATAAATAAATAAATATTTTGTTGATGATGAATTTAGTTTATTAAATTTGAACAAATTGTAAATAAACTTGAACATTTTTTACGTCTCTTTCAATATGATTTGTTATTTATATTAAGTAGAATCAGCCACATGTTTGTGTTTCTTTGCTTATTTAGAATCTTTTTACTTTTTTACTTCCAAAAAGCAAAACGCTTCTAAAAAATCAAAGAAACATAAGAAGGAAGAAATTGTGGCTGATTTTACTAAATTAATTGATTATTTTATAAAGTTTCACCAAGTGATAAGTGAGAAAAAGATTTTACCGAAGGTAATCATCCGAAATAAATTATAAAAAAAGATACTTTATAAAAAAAAATAAAGAAGAGTAAAAGTAAAAAAGAAGACTTAATAAACCCTGCAAGAAAAATCTAAAAAAAAGAAGATTTTACTGAATGTAAATAGCCGAAATTAATTATAGAAAAATATACTGTTATAAAAAAGATAAAATATTAAAGAAGAGTAAAAGTAAAAAAGGAGAAGACTTTATAAACACTGCAGAAAAAATGATGATTTTACTGAATGTAAACAGCTGAAATAAATTTCAGAAAAATATACTTTTATAAAAAAGGATAAAATATTAAAGAAGAGTAAAAGTAAAAAAGGAGAAGACTTGTTAGACACTACAGAAAAAATCTAAAATATGTAAAAGCAAAAGATAGACCATATAGGGTGGAACTTCAAATTAATTATCAAAGCAAATCGAAGAAGCGAACATTTAAAGGAGAGATTCACTGTTGAAGAGAAAATTTTAATAAAGAAATATAAATAAATTAATCTATTGAGAAAGATAATAAAGATAAAAAAGTAAATCTCATCATTCAACAATTTCAAGAATACAAATTTGTTACATAGAAATTACAGAGGTAGAAGTTTCTAAGAAGCGAAAATAAACGGAGAATTTCACTGTCGAAGAGAAAATTCCAACAAAGAAGTTTAAGAAAATTAAATCGAGCGAGAAAAACAAAATAAAGCTGGAAATAGTTTCAAAAATGAAGAACCAATTAAGAAAATTAGGTTAGGTACAATCTACAGAGGTAGTTTCAAAGAAGGCTAAGAATAAAATTTATATTTAATAAAGATTATTATTGTTTTTATGTATAAAAAATTAAATTTTAGAATCCGAAGTAGAAACAATTTACGAAAAGCTAGTACAGCTAGTATTTCAGAAAATTTTATAAAACACTCCTATTTAGATAGCTTTTAATAAAATAATCAACTGGAAAGTTAAGGAAATGAATAAATTAGAAGAAGTTAAGAGAAAGGGTGATTTTAGAAACCATGATCAAAATAAGAGGAGAAAAAAAAGACAATTACTAATAAATGTTTTCAATGTTTTAAAGTGTTAAACACAATTAATTTCTACATATAGAATGATTAAAAATTATTATAAGCACAATTGTTACAAATAGAATTAATAATATTTTTCGAAACTGTGAGAAATTAAATTTTCACTTAATCCGTGGTGAAACATGCTTATGTTAATTAGGAGATATATCTCTTTTAGAATGACCAATAGTCGAAACTAGTCGAAAAAATATAGAAATAGTGAAACAAAACAAAGTGTTTTAATACTTCTTCTAATTTGAAAACTAATTATGGCTTTATTGTAAACATTGGAATTTTCAAATATAATGGAATTTCGTTTCATCAAGAATGCACTTCACAAAGTATCTACCTTACTAAATGTAAACTTTTGGATATAGATGAATTGTGGTTAATCATCATAATTTAATCCCGGGAAACTATAGTTTAGCCTTTTTCGTACATTAATGGAACACACTGTATATTTACTATTTTTAAATATAATCCAAACCAAAATTAAAATATCTCAATTAAAAATAAATTATTCTTAAAGTATTAGTAATGTTTCTAATGCCTAAAATTTTGATCAACATTTAAGCTAATTTTACATATTATATTACCATAATTTATTCTTTAAACCACTGAACAAGCATTAATATTCTTTAAATGTTCCTATTAAATTTCCTAATAACACAATCCTTTTAAAATGCCTCATTTTAATACCTCTCTATATCTCTCTCTTTCACTCGTTCATGTATCTCCAGCTTAATCTAATACAGTGCCCATCGATCACGAATAAACACAACTATTCGAAAACCACCAAAACTGGACTATTCTCTTGCAACAGCTCTATCGATCCTAGCACCAGAACGACAATCCGACGTTGATAAATCTTTTACAAGAGCAGAACACGACCTCACGAAACCCACAAAAGACAAATCCATATCGCGTCCCAATTCCTTTCCTTGGTGTGGATAATTAATGGTCTTTGTGTGTGTGGATGCATGCAAATGCTTGGATAATAATAAATATATTACCTAAATATGTGATTCTTACTTAAAAATACACATTCTTAGTATATATAGCAAGATAAATTTAAACCTTACTTAACACGTGGCAATTTACTTTCCTTATCGCATCATTTAGGTGGAATTTTTCAGGGATTCCATCATGATAAGATGTAAACAGTCGGCACGTAAAAATCTAAAGCAATTTACATCGCCAGCAACATCTGAATTACATGAAACAGTTTATTGTGAGCAGTGTGGTGAACAGGACGAGACACCGGCATAAACATTCCCCCGGCAACATTTCGTGTCATACAGAAATTGTAAATCTATTAGTTAAGGTGGAAAAAAATAAAGTGTGTACCCGTTTAGGTTCTCACGGATGCCGGAGTGCGCACATGAGCATCGCAGATATACGCCCGAAGAGAGCTAGTTTGGATTTTTCCGACTGCACCGGAGTGCAACGCGAAGGACAGGGTTTTTATTATGCACGCCCGTCGGCGATAAATAACAATCATATTTCATCCACGGGAAATTTTCTTCTCACTTGATTTCATTAAAATTTCACGATAATACATCTTAATGCTCGCGTTTCGCAGTTGTGTGCGTACGTCGTTATAAATTGCGAATGAAACGCGCCACATAAATTATTCACTATATTAACACTTCGTTTAACAGTTGCAATCTGGTTAAAATATGACCTCCTGTCGGATGGTCAAGATCTAGATTACAGATGGAACTTTTACTGATTTACAAGAAAAACTCTAATTAAGTTACCAGGATGAATGAACCCGCTAATTTCATAAAACCTTGTGCAAGCAAATTATTTATTAAAAACAACAAATTTAAGAAACACTAATCCTCAAATTATATAAAAATATTATTAAAAAAAATGAATATACTATGCAAATTATTATCAAAAACGGTGATGGCAGATGGCCTAGTAGGCGACACCAAAAACAAAAGGAAAAAAAAAATACAATGCAAAGTATACAAAAACTATCTCTCTAAACTACTTGAATTACTTTTCCATTACGCAATTTCTACTAGAAGTATTTTTCAAACATTTTCAACAAAAGAAAGATCTAAAGCTATACTAAATAAACCTTTTTACTAGAAGTAATTTTTTGCACTGACAGAAAGAGAAAAATCTATATTCAAATTAGTTTAGTTAAGTTTAACACGTTAACGACGGAGGGTACCACCGGTGGTACACGAATTTTTACTTTTAGTACGCCACTGATTATTTCTATGGTGACAATAAATCATTTTATAGGACTTAAACGTAAACGCAATTATTATTATTGTTATTATTATTATATATTATTTAGTTTGATGTTTGCGCAGGTTTGGTATGTTGTAGCTGGTTTTCGGGTTATACAGCGCTTGGTTTGTAAATTCGATGGTCTCTCTGCCATTTTTTTTCTTGCGTGTTAAAGGTATTACTGAATACTGAACACACAAAAGTAAACACTTGAAAAAGTTGGCAGAGAGGCCATCGAAACGTTGTGAATATAATTTACAAACCACGCGGAGTATAACTCAAAAAATTCAACAATTATTATTACATGTGAGATTTGAGAGAATAATACCAAATGATAGATCGTTAGAATCCACTAACAGAAATATTTGGGGATATACTTAAATCAAAGTGGCGTTGATTAAAAATTTTGAAAAAAAAACAGGTGTAAATTCTACAGTTTTTGTTAAATGGGAGAAAAATATGACATTAATTTCAAATAATTTATCTTTAGAATCCAATAATCTTTACTGATGTTCTATGTTGTTCTCTAATGTTCTCTTCTCTTCTCTGTCACCTGATGCTCTCTGCTGTTTTCTGCTATTCTGTGCTGATAAAACGAAAGAAACGCGCTATGGCTTCTAGTTTTTGCGTTCTCCGCATTTTTTGACACTCTCTGTTTTTCTATTTTTCTACACTCTTCTCTCATGTTCTTTGCTCTTGTCCTCTGTTTTCTGATGTTATATTTATTTATTATTTATTTATTTATTTATTTTTACCCAACAACAAAAAGGCCAATTACAGAGTAAAATTAGCATTAAAACTTAAATGAATAACTTAAATACTATTTTCTTCTGTGTTCTTCTGTTCTTTTCTGATTTCTTCTCTGATTTCTATTCTCTGCTATTATCAATGTTGTCTGATGTTATTTGCTGTTCTTTGTTGTTCTGTGTTGTTCTGTGCTATTTTCTCTTATTCTCTGCTCTTCTTTGATCTTATCTGCTATTTTCTGCTGCTCTGTGCTGTTCTCTGTTTTCTTCTTCTCATTTCTGATGTTTTCTTTTATTGTCTGATATTCTGTTTTCTCGTGTTATCTGCTGTTCTGTGTTGTTCTGTGCTGTTCTCTGTTATTTTCTGCCATCCCACGCTGTTCTATTCGTTGCTCTGACGTTTTCTGCTGTTGTCTTCTGTTCTCTGTAGCCCTCTGCTTTTTTCTGCTGTTCTCTTCTCTTCTCTGATGTTTTCTCTGGCGTCTGATGTTTTCTGGTGTTCTGTGCTGGCAAAACAAAACAAACGCGCTAATATTACCTATAGTTTTTTCTGTTCTCTGCTGTTTTGTGTTGGTAAAACAAAAGAATTGCGCTATGGCCTGTAGTTTTTTTCTGTTCTCTGCGGTTTTTGGACGTTCTCTGTTTGTCTCTTCTCTTCTCTGATGTTTTCTGCTCTTCGCTTATGTTTTATGATGTTCTCCGATGTCATATTCTCTTCTGTTCTTTTCTGTTCTCTTCTGATATCTTCTGTTTCCTTCTGTTCTCTGTTTTCTTCTGATGATCTCTTCTTTTCTCTGATATTTTTTTTTCTGTTCTCTGCTGTTCTCAATGTTCTCTAATGTTCTTAAATGTTCTGTGCTGTTCTCTGCTATTCTCTGATTTGCTGTTCTCAATATTCTCTGCTTTTCTCTTCTCTTCTCTGGTGTTCTATGCTGTTCTCTGATATTTTCTTAGGTACTCTGATGTTCTGTTTTCCCATTTTTATCATGTTACCTGCTGTTCTATGCTCTTTTCTAACGTTCTCTGCAATTTTCTACTGTTCTCTGCTATTATCTTCTCTGCTTTTCTCTGCTGTTCTTCTCTCATCTCTGATATTATTCTCTGCTATATGATGTTCTCTGCTGTTCTCTACTGGTAAAACAAAAGAATCGCGCTAATATGACCTGTAGTTTTTTCTGTTCTCCAAAGTTCTCTCGTTTTCTGTTATATCTTCTTTTTTCGATGTTCTCTCTCTTCTGCTCTAGTCTCTGATGTCATATTCTCTTCTGTTCTCTTCTCTGTTCTTCTGTTCTTTTGTTTTCTTTTGTCCTTTGGTGTTTTCTTCTGTTATCTTTTGTCCTTTAATGTTCTCTGATATTCTCTATTGTTTTCTGATGTTCTCTGATGTTCTTTGTTGTTTTCTGATGTTATCTGATGTACTGTGCTGTTCTCCGCTCTTCTCTGCTATTTCTGCTGTTCTCTGATCTTCCCTACTCGTCTCTGCTATTCTGCTGTTGTGTGATGTTTACTGATGTTCTCTGCATTTCTCTTGTGCTCTTTGCTATTTTTTACTGTTTAATTAAAAAGAACTTTTCTGACTTTTTAAAAGAATTTTAACATTATTTTTAGTTAGTTTTTTTTTATTATCTAGGATTTTGTTTTTAAAAATGCGAGAATTTTTAGTAGGTTTTTGTAGCTATACCCAAAATCAAATGGCGTTATTTTAATCATGTAAATGTGGCAAATATTTTCTATTTAATTTAATTGTACAACAAATATATGTTAAGTTTTCCAGAAGCTCTTCAGCTAATGGTAAACTTGTGTAATGGCTGTCTGTAAACAATGTTCGCCCTTCATTTAACAAGTCGCTTGCCAATCTCATTACTACTTCGTGGTGATGCCCTTTTCTTATTGGAACGCCATTTTTTCCAGCATAAATATCTAAATTATTTGCATAACCATCAGGAAAATATAGTTTATACATTGTAATACCATATTCGTGACTTTCCTGGAAAGGAATAATACTTTCGTCAATCACAATACTTCTGCCGGCTTTAACAACACACATATCTATTTGTTACTTCTTCCAATACATTTTGAATTTTGCCCAGACAATTCCTAGTATTATTTACGTTATTATCGCTAAAATTAATATATTCTAAAATATCTGAAACCAATCTCGCTTCATTGCTGCTTTTATTCTTATGTAATACATCGACATACATTTTCGATCAATATAATTTAATTTGTGGGACTCGTGTTATACCCAGGATTATTAGTATTCCAAAAAATCTGTTTGTCTCATCCAATGTTGATTGGAATTCCTATTTGTTTCTTGGGCTATACATATAGCTGGATAATATTATTTGTCACAAATAGAGAAAATAAAGAAAATTTACAGTTTTTTTTCTACATCCATTTTATAATTGTAAAATTGAATTCTTCTTTTCGTTTTTGGTGACCATTTTTTAAAAGCGTCGTTCATTGATCCACAATCATCTGTAGAAGAATTTTCAGAATCTAGGTCAATCGGCTCATTGCCATAAGTAGCAATGCTAATATCTTCCGAAGAAGACGTAATTAGTGGCTTTGATTTTTTCTGCTATTTACGATAAATGAATCTGAAGAACTTTCGTCTTCTGATAAATATATTTTCATTATATTCAAATAATATAGATATAAATATATTTTAAAACTATCATAAAATGACCTATATATTATAATCCAAACTGTAATACAATTTAATTAAATTAAAATATAATATAAACATCACACATTTTTGACGTCAACGTGTGGTTCACTTCAGTCACTTGTTTCCATAGCAACTATAACAACCATAGGCGTGCGAGCCAAACTTTGTCAATTTAAATGAATAATTGCATAGTTTAAAAACGCCGGCGTCAACGTGTTAATTACTTTATAAGATCTATTAAAAAGTATCACAAAAATACGTACATAAATATTAAATCGCTTTGAATTTTTGAGCATAAATCTTGAAGGCAGAGTTCACAGTTTCTAGGTGTTCTTCCACTTGACAAATTACACGTTTTAGATGGTGATGATGTTTTTAAGGCGATTGTAGCCGCTGAGACAATTTTTGGCCATTTCTGACACATTTAGGTCTAATTTTTGAAGACCTCTTTAATTTTACCGGCTTGTGCCAGTGTGACATTTATTATATTAATTGTATTTTCAAACGGCATTTGCAGCTAAAGAAAAATCCAAAGATATACTAAATCTGCCTTTCCACTAGAAGTATTTTTTGAGCTAATGCAGGAAGAATCAGAGATAAATGTACACCTAAACCGTTTGTAATTCTTTTCTACTACGCGATTTCTGTTAGAGGTATTTTTGACCTTTGACCCTTTAAAAGTTGAAAAAGAGAAAAAGTTATACTAAAATATTTTTCTAATCTGCTTAAAATTCTCATTCATCTTATCTTAATTTTTTCAAGAAAAAAAAAAAAGAAAAAGCTGTGATAAAACTCTCTTTTATATCTATTTGAATCTTCTTCTATTAACTTATTTACTTAATGTATTTTGTATTTATTATATTGTAAAATGGAGTATTCCGTAAATAAAATTATTATTATTATTATTATGCAATATCTACTAGAAGTATTTTTCCACTTTTTAGAAAAATAAAAAGACATATACATACACAAAAGCTCGAGGTTTTTTTCTTGTGAGAAATTTCTACTAGAAGTATTTTTCGACCTTTTGCAAAACTGATAAACAACTACATACGCAATTCCTTCTTTCTAAAAGCAGTTACAATCCAAACTTTTCTTGTCTAATCTTTTTGGGCATCCTATGTGAAGGAGGTTGTATTGTAATTCTCATTCCTAAAATTTTTCTGATACTAAAGGCTTTTCGTTTTTTTAATTTTGCTCTATATTAATTTTAACAAAGAATGATTCTTCTTTAGTGCGTAATTTTCTCGATAAAGTAGTTTTGGAAACTTTGACAGAAAAAAATAAAGAGAAAGTAAGCTATACTAAAACTGCTTTTGCAAACTGTTAGAAAAGTTAAAAAGTGCCAAATTTTTTCGATAAAGTAGTTTTGGAAACTTTGGCTGAAAAAAAAAATAAAGAGAAATTGAGCTATACTAAAACTGCTTTTGCAAACTGTTAGAAAATCTTGTCTTTCATACAATTTCTACTGGAAATATTATTCGAGCTTTTGCAGAAAAAGAAATACTTGCCTTTCCTTAAGCTTATCCACCTGGTTCTGTATTCCAAATTAGACCTCCTACGATGGATCAGTTAGGAAGAGGATTGGAGGGTTCCAGTGGAAGATCATCAAGTGAACTTCTCCCTTCTACATGCAGTCAAAATTATTTGTATATATATATATTTTTTTCTTACGTTTATAGTACAATTATATATTTATTTATGCATGTTAGATAAAGATTAAATACATTGGTCTTCAAAAACCTGAGCCTCGATAGTGCTAACAAATACATCAGACTCCCTCCGGATCCAAAGTTCCAGGTGTTCAAATTTTCCATTTAATTTCTGATCTTGTGTGGCTTTTCTTAATGCCTTAGTGCCTTCTCATTTTTTGGACCGATTTCTATCGGGATAGTCTATTTACAGTTTTTTTTAAATAATTTCCATCGACTAGAGCAAATATAACGTCACTAATAAGTAAATATGTTAAAGGTTAATCACTGAAATCGTTAGCATAATTAGGAAGTCAGCAGAATTTTCTTGAGTTAAGAAGATCTGCTTCTGGTTGTGCAAGCAGTGGTTTTTGCGCTTCAAAATCAATTTTCCGGTGAGTTTATTGTTATAAATTATTGATAAGAAGAAAAGCCAAACATGTCTTAAATTTGAGTACCAGGAAAAACCTGATTAATGTAAACCATAGTTTTAACACTTCCAATAAATGCTACTTATCTCCTGTAGTCACATTATGTAGTTTATTTAATTCCAATCACAATTACTCTGCTAAAGATATTTAAGGATTAGAAGGCTACACCTGATAAAGATCAATGTTTATTTATATCCAATCTCCAACATTTCTCAAAAACTTCGGTCCTAGCCTAATCAAGAATCCAGAATTATAATTTAACCAGTTTTTAGGGATCAAAAGACAATCTATTCGCAAATCATTGCGTTCTAATAATTTTGATTCAACATTTTTCTTTTCTAGCTGGTTAGAGTTTTTCAAGGAATTTAGGGGAAAGTAACAGATTGGCTTCTTGGTAGTATATCTACTTTAATTCATTTCTCGGTTCTTGTAGACGCTATGAAGAAGGAATTTTTCAGCGCCTAGGAATCAAACATGAATATAAACTATGCGAAAGCAGCGCATTTATTCATTTATAAGGTTACAAGCTATTGGCGATAACATAACTTATCATATCATTATAGAGGTATTACAATAATGAATACAAAATTTTCATTTTCAGTTTCTACTTAATCCTTGCAAATGAGCGGATCGATCACCTGCAACTGTGAAACTCTTACCTGTTTGAACACTGCAATCTGTGCGAGCTGCTCGATCTTTTCAAACAACTTGTAAGGTTAAACCGGTCAAACGGGTAGTTTTTTGATCTACTCGGTATTTCAGCTGATCGTTCATCTATTCTTGATGCTTAAGATACTCGATCTTGCCCATCAGTAGTGTTCTGTACTATGCTGTAAATCGGTACGTACATATTTTTACCCAAGGATAAATCTTCAACACTTTTTAAAAACTTTTGGGATAAAGAATAGTTAGTCTATAAATTCTCCAAGTAATACCTTCAAATACCTTCCTTATCGGAGAGATTTTCCTTACATAGATTTTCATGAAGAGAGAGAGAGAGAGAGAGAGAGAGAGAGAGAAAGAAGAAGCTAAAGGTCGTTCACATCTTTACTCTTGTCTATTCTGAAGCACCAGAAAGTACCAACATGAAGGTATTTTAGCTGTACCACAAGAACAGTATTTAATCTAGTCCTTTACATTTTAAATACTACTTATATGCTCCAGCTACTAGATGCAGCTTACTATACTATATTTTTCCATTTTGATATAAAAAATTTTAATAACTAGAAGGCGACGGCTGCTAAAAACCAGTGAGCAACTTTATTCAAGGTCAAATTTTTAACTTCATAAAATTTACTAGAATTGTAATAGTAATAATTAACGTTTTAGAATTTATAATCTAAGTGTTTCGTAAGTAGACGATTTGTCCTTTTGACAGATAGCATATTTTTGAAATGTTGCCTTCTGTAAACCGAAACTATATTGTTCATATTGTGGAAAAGAGGGAATCCTGATTTAGCGTAGTTTATGTTTATGTTTATTAGCCTTTAGCTTTCTTTCCAAAAAAATAAATACATATGAATATACACAAATATAAAACAAAACGTACAAAAAATTTGGATGGGTGAAGCTGGGCGGAGTTCGTGCAGCTGCGCCGTTCTTCCACTCTAAACCTTGTTTTTGTCCATGATGCTGAGAGTGCAAATATCCTCTTGGACATCTGTATTCTTCTTTAAATACTTGTATTTACTTTTTTGTCCCCTTTTTAGGGGAGACTTTTTGGTTGTTTTTGTCAGCATGACAGATATATACGATATATATGATTTCCATCCGTCAAAAACAATTTTCAGCATTAATAGATACCATAGTTACCAAGAATTATGTTAGCGGAAATTTTTGGTGACACCTGGAGAAACATCACTACAAACTTAACAAAAAAATCAGAGAAGGGAGATATAATTGTTTTCAGTTCTACCTTCAAAAGACATTTACAACATTTAAAACCGATTCTCAACCGATCGAAAACTCAAAGTAAATACCGAAAAATTGACTTTTGCACAGCAAGAGTTTCTTTGAACAAATTGTCAATGAGAGAGAAAGAAAAGTAACTAAATATTGTTCTCATCTCTGCTGTTGCTTATTTTAAGTAGCAGAAAGGACCAACACGGATGTCTTTCTTATTTAAAAATCCACCCCGGTGACTTAATAGACTAGACTAATTCATATTTCAAAACCTTTAATTTGAGGACGTTGCAAGTTGACGATTTATCCTATTGACACATAACAAATTTCTGAAATGTTGCCTTCTAATACTTTCAAAAATACCCTTCCTTGCCGAAGAGAGTTTACTTGAAAACATTTGTCAAGCAAATAACCAAAGCCCATTCTCATCTTTACTGTTGCCTATTCTTAAGCTTCAGGAAAAATAAACACGGAGATATTATGACAGTACAAAGAAAATAATAACTAGGAAGGTTCAAAACAGGGATATATTTTCTGTGCGAAGGAAAGGATATTAAGGTCTCAACATTCTAAATACTTCCCTTCTTCTGCAGCTACTGGATGTGGTTTACTATACTTTTGCAATTTTAGTAAAAATATCAGTGCGCAACTGTAAAGGACTCCGATGTGGTTTATTTAAGATCATAATTTACAGGATCATTTCTGTAGTATATCTCCACATACTTATCATTTATTTGTTGAGTTATTACTCTGAGCATGAGAAAGAATTTGTTAAGCATTTACTTTATTGATATAGTCAACCTATAGTTCATTTCAAATGCACTAACATCTTAAAATTTATTAGAATGACCTAATTAACGTTTCACAAACTTTAATCTAAGGGTTTCTTAAGTCGAGGATTTATCCTATTAGCAGATAGTTTGTTTTTAAATGTTGCCTTCTAATAGTTTGAACTATTAAATTTCCTTCCTTGTAAAAGAGAGATTAAAAATTTTTCAAGGTAACAGAGAAGTCTATTATATTCTATTCTAAATTCTCATACACAGTGATATCATGAGTGTGCAAAGAAGAGGATATTAAAACCTTAAAGTTCGAAATTATACTCAACTCCTGTAGCTTACTTATATAAATCACTTGATAATAACGATAAAACGTCGAAACTCGAGTCGTGCTGTGTTGTTTAGATTTATATAATTGTGCCTACACGTTATATATTTTTTTTACAATAATTATTTGTGGTTAAAACATAGTGAATTTTTCAATTCAGTGTAAGTATGGATTACCACGTAGCAACGGTCGCAACCATTCTCTTTATTACAGTAATAATTAGAATTATTTATTTTGAGCGTTTCTGCACCGCAATTAAATTCTAATTATTACTTTTATTTTTAATTCTGAACCTGTAAATCAATATTTAATTTACACTTTTAAATATAAGCGTTTCGTAAATCTGGGATTAGTCTTATTGGCAAATACCACACTCTAAAAATATTGTTTTCTGATAGTTTGGCTTAATACATTTTTTGAGAATTTCTGTAAAAAGGTTGAAAATAAGAGAGAATATGTAATGAATTTTGGTCGGTCTCTTTAATTACCATATCAGCACGAAGAAACGACATAAAACGTTTTTATCACTGCTTCTAAATACTTCTTAACTTATCTATGGTTTAGTTTGACCTGATGAAAGTTAAGAGATTTGAAGAAGAAGCGACCATTTTCTGATCTCGAGACAAATCTGTACTAAAAGACTTTGAAATACTTCTTAAAATTTTTAGACAAACTTCATCAAGGTGTATCATAACATTTATATTCTTAGGACCTGAACTACTAACGTATTTTTGAAAGATTAACTCTTAATAGATTCAAGTCATACTTTTTTTTTCTTGTTGCCCTGGGGAAAGTCATCTCAGCAAGAGATATTAATGTTGCTTGAAAATCAAAGTTTATCTAACGCAACTTCTTAACCATAGGAATAACGGAAATCTAATTAGGAAAAGAAACAAGAAGATAACACATCAGTAGTAGCAAAGATACGAGTGTAAATTATGTGCTAAAATTCATGAAAAATCGTTTAGTTTTAGCTTCTAGCTATTTGTAACAACAATTTATTTCATTAAATGAAAAGTTTCCTTAAATTTTAAACGAGCCACTCAAATTTGTGTCACGTGGAGGACTTCAAAATAAAGATGTTTATTCTTTATTCCTTATTCTTTATTATCTTTGTTTCTCTTGCTTAGAAAATTACAAAAAAATATCATAGGATATACATACATTAAATAAAAAATAAAGAAATCATTTAGGACACAGGAGTTACGGTTGGAGTTCACTGTTTACCAATGTTCTTCCACTCAAACCCACGTTCTTTCATAGCTGTTAGTCGAAACTATAGTCAGGTGTATTTTTATATAAAGTGGTAAAACAAAGTAATCGTGCCTTCTTCTTTATTTCTCAAAAAATTCTGATATGGCTTTAAATCGCTTCCTTTTGCAGAATTTAAGTTGTTTAGAGAAAGGTATTGAATTATTAGAAGAGTGACTGCCTAGACCCAAGGACAAATTTTTAACACTTATTGTCTCTAGAATAAGCCTCATTATAAGCACAAAATTTAAACTTAAAATTTAATAAACCGGGATTTTGACTAATAGTTCATTTGATAGACAACCTGTTCCTAAAGATGTTTTTTGATAGTTTGGCTACAACAATTTCTATCCTTGTCGAAAAGAGATTCTATTCCAAATTGTTAAGATGCCAAAAGTAAAAAATAATATTTACCCTTTATTTCATATATTTAAAAACTCTGGAAATAACTTGAGTCAGTTCATTGGGGCTCATTAAGGCTGTTCAAAAAGATTATCCTATTATTTTCATCAAAAATTATTTGCAACACAATCCTGCAATGTGGTTTAATTTAACCATATGAAATTCTGCTATTCTGCATTTATTGTGGTTAGAGGAAAGCTTACAGCCATAGTGTGGGTCTTTCACCCACTAAAATTATCTTTCAACTTGGCATGTTATATGTTCCTCCCCGGAAATCGCCTTCGTACAAATACTTCAGAGAGAAACTGTCCGGAGGTGCATTTGCATCCCCTAGTTTTTATTCTTGTGCTATTGCTTCTTCTTCTTGTCTTTCATCTGGTATTTTTTGACTTATTGTTTCGCTTATATATTTGTTGAGGATATTGCAATTCTCTTCATTCTCGAGCATTTGCTGCACTAAATTGCTCGCATTGATTTTTCTAGAATTTTGCACATTTCAGACTTTTCCTTGCTCCATCTTTTGCACCTGAACATATTTTTCCTTTTTATCTTTTTTTCATTGTCTTTTCCCTTGCCTTCACCAATAGCTTAAAAGGAATTGCTCTAGCAGTTCTCTTACATTTTTTCAATTTTCAATCCTTTTTTCCAATCTGGCACTGCGAATAATATTATAGATTCAGCTACTGAAGCAAGTATCTTTCGTTTAGGTTCTCCTGCGCTTAGTATTCTGGAAAATTCTTGAGAGTTGTCCAGTCACTTTATGTGCACGCTTTGTTATCCGGTAGAAATGTATATTAAATGTTTTTATCGATCTGTAGTCCCATATATCTTATGGACTTATAATTTTAATTAACAAAATAATTATTTGGAAGTCCATATTTTCGTATTTGACTCCCTTCTTCCCATGATTTCTACGCCTCTCTTTCTAGTTTATTTTAATAATAATAATAATAATACTTTATTAACGGTATCACCTTTTTACAGAAAATAATATAAAAAAATAAAACAATTCAAAAATAATAAAACTAGAACTAAAATACAATCTACATATAAAAATTTTCGTGTGCGTGTGCTACATGTTCGTGTGAATTACATAAAACCTAATTGAATATTATTCAGCTTAATTTTAAAAGAAGTATTCGATTCTCTAAATAAGTCAAACCAATGATTATTCCAATATTTATTAGCAAGATTAATTATGCGTGTTATAGAGTTATGGGTGTCGGCTGTTGTCCTGTATATGTCACTGTGGAAAATCTTCACCGAACGAGTTTGCCTCTGTGGTATGTGAACTGGTAACTGCTCCAAAAGATATGGTGAATCTAAAGTTCCATTCAGTAGACGATGTAAGAAGCATAAATCAGCTCTTATTCTACGCTCTTCCAACGTTGATAAATTGAGACTTTGTCTTATAACCGAATATTCACCTTGTACGTGTGGTATTCCCATCTTATATTCCATAGAACGTAAGAATTTCTTTTGTACTGATTCTAGGCGAGTACAATTGGTAGATGAGTATGGAGTCCACACAGGAGACGCATATTCTAAGTGACATCTGACAAGGGAGCAATATAATGTCTTAAGGCATTCTACATTAAATTGTTTCCCTATTTGCCATACATAACCCCATCTCTGCAGAGCCCTACTTGTAATATCAGTAATATGTGTGGTAAATGAATGTTTATAATCGAACGTAACACCAAGATCCTTTATAGTTTCAACTTTAACCAAATTCGAAGAGTTGATATTATATGTAAAATCAATGTTACTTTGGCATCTTGATGTAGTCATGGAGTAACATTTGTTTACATTAAGATATAAACGGTTTTTAACACACCATTCATTCAGATTATTAATATCATCTTGAATAGATATACAATCATCATAAGTGCGGACAACTTTGAATAATTTTAAGTCATCAGCATATAATAGAAAATTACAGTTTTTGATTACTAATTCCAAATCGTTAATGAACAATATAAATAGAATAGGCCCACAATGTGAGCCTTGAGGCACCCCTGAAGTGACTGAGATTGGCTCAGATAAGAAATTATTTATTCTAACAATTTGGATTCGATTTGTAAGAAATGAAGATAGCCATTTAAGAGTACTGAGACAAAAGCCGTAGGATCCTAACTTATCTAGTAACAAGCCGTAATCAACCCTGTCGAATGCTTTGGAAAAGTCGGTATAAATAGTGTCAATTTGGCACCGGGATTCCAAGGCATTCGATAGAAATTGCTTATATTCTAGTAAATTAGATGTAGTTGAGCGGTTAGGCACAAATCCATGTTGGTTATTACACACTAGATGCCTTGAAAACCAACCTAACTGTTTTGCCACCAACTTGTCGAGCATCTTTGGAATGACGGATTGTATTACAATCCCTCTGTAATTCGGAACTAGATGCCTAGGGCCTGATTTATGAATCGGAATTATGGAGCTCCTTTTCCATTCATTTGGCACTATACTAAGTGACAAGGACAGAGAAAATAGCTTGTATATTGGATGACACAGTGAATAAACACAACTCTGTAGAAAGTAGCTGGGTACTTGATCGGGTCCGTGTGCGAGTGACGGTTTTAAGCTAATAATAGCAGTAAATACCTCTTCAAGAGAAATTGATAGGTGATTATCCAGAATACGATTTGAGCACGAACTTAATTGAGAATGACCAGTTGATGAGGTATAAACTGACGAGAAAAATTTTGAAAATAAATTAGCAACATCGGCTCCATTATCAGCATTAACATCATTATAACTCATTATATTTGGATAGCCATCTTCTTTTTTGAGTTGTTTAGCATATCGCCACAATAGTTTTGGGTCCGCATGAAGTGAAGACTCGATATTTGATAAGTGATTATTATAACAAGTTTCACTTAATTGTTTACACTTATCGCGTAAATTTGAGAATAAACAATAATCATCTTGTAAACCAGATCTTTTGTATTTTGTGTGAGCCTCTTTTTTCAGGCGGATTAATTTGATTAACTCCCTAGACATCCATGAAGGGTAAGAGGACTTATTGCGATATACATATTTGTAGGGAACAAATCGATCTATAACTTCATGAATAATATTATAAAATTTATCAACAACCAAATCAATATCTTGAGTTGATGAAATGAAATCCCAATTAATAGAGTTGAAATATATGTTTATTAGTTCGTAGTTTGCATGCTTAAACAGGTATATTTTTTCAGCAGTGGCAATTTTAGATTCGCAATTTATTGGGATCTCAATGTTGTAAGCATAGTGATGCGTGCTAGTGGGGAGAAGAGATTCATCAGCTAGTGATACAGTTCCTTCAGAGGTAGTTGAAAAACATAGGTCCAGATACACTCCACGTGAGTTAGGAATATTAATAATTTGGGAACCATTTAAAAAATTAAAACAATTTACCAATGCGTGTAACGCAGGATTAAGTTGAGTGCAAATTGGACTGTCTGGTTTAAATTGTGGAAGGTTGTAATCGCCACAGATTAACAAATTGTTGCAATTAGTGAAATCAACTAACTCTTCAAGCTTATTGCAGTGACTTACATATTTGTCAATAGGAGAGCCAGGTTTTATATAGACTCCACCGATTATATATGATACATCTTTTGTTTTTAATAAGACAAATAATTGTTCAATTGAATTATCACAAGATAAATAAGATGATGATAGATATTTTTTAATGGCGATTAAAATTCCACCACCTCTAACATCCCCACTAATTGATCGATCAGATCTATACACGTTATAATTTAATAGCTGAAGTTGTTTATTTGAAATATATTCATACAGCCAGGTTTTAACTATAATAATAATGTCGTAATCATTTCTACTTACACTAATTGAAAAGTCATTTATTTTTGTTCTGAGTCCACCACAATTCTGATAATAAATAATTAGTTTTTTTGTAGGTTTTTAGGTTGATTATTGTCAGTGGATAAGTAAGGTACTCCATTGCGATGTTTAATATGCAAGTTAACTTCACCATTTAATTTTCTGTCGTTTAATTCTTTTTTTATTTTATTGTAATAATCTATTTGTCTCTTTGTTCTATCAGCATTGAAAAATATACCATTGTTAGGGACGTTTGAATTACTACGAAGGACAGTTTTGGCCTCCTCGTTCGTTCTAAATATTATTTTCAATGGCCTAGGTTTTTTATTATCATTTGCTAATTTTCCTAACCGTATTGCTTTTATTGGCTTGACATTTAGATTACGTGATTCAAGTATCTTGTTAACGCCAGTGATATCATCATTTATTCGATCATCGACTAAATGAGATGGCGATTCTTTAAAATTAAAAAGAATTAAATTATTTAATCGATTACGCCTGTCATCGATTTCACCTAATATTTCTTCATAAGTTTCACCCAACTTTACATTTATTTGAGATAACTCAGTTTCATAAACTGAGTGCTTGCTTTCAAGTTGATTAATACGGGATTCGATGTTGTCAAAACGACTACTTATAGTGTTTTTAATTTCGTCCTTAAATGAATTAAACTGTTCAATTATTAATTTATATAAAGAATCAATCGTTAACGGTGGATTTTCCGTTGGGATAGGTGAAATACACTTTGGGCAAATCCATTTAGTCTTAGATGTATTTAAATGGGCAATTTCGCTATCGTTTAAACCGCTACATTTATTGTGTATGTGTCTAGAACATTTACCCCGACATTTAATAAATGGAGTATATATTTTAATGTACCCATTTTCTAGTGTTGTATTTACGTTCATTATGAGGGAAATTTTTTTCTCAACAACTACTACAGCTAGGTCATCTGCGTATGCGATTAATTTTACACTTTTTAGTACCTTTGACCTTTGCATTTCAAGATACATTCCACAGATGTGGTCTAAGGACTGATTCCTGGGGTACAACCGTTGTTACTTTTATTTCCCGCCCTGGATCTATTTTATATCTATTCTGGAGATAGCTCTTGATTAATTATTTCAGGGTCATAGATATTTCTCTTCTTTCGAGATAATCTACAATAATTTTCTGCTAGACACTGTTGCTGACGTTTATAGTTATCAGGGAGCAAATACCTCTGGTTTTTAGAGTTTTCTTCATTTACATGTTTGCTATGTCCAACTCAGCTTTTATCTTGAGTTTTTCTCTAAAACCATACTTTTTATTCGGTAGGTTTATCTTCTGTTCCAACTCTTGTTTAAGTCTATGGACTATAAATTATTCCAGTAAATTTTCCCATCGTATTTAGTAAACATATCGGACGATATCCTCCTGGGTATGGTTTTTCTTTCTTCGGTTTCTTTAGTAGTATGACTTTACCTATTTTCCAACTAGTTTGATAGATGGCTACGTCTACCTAGACATACATAATATTGGAATATTCAACTGTTATATCTCACCAAATTGTACACTAAGTGAGTTTGAGCGATACTTTGATGGACGAAAAATGAAAATCAATAAAACAAAAAAGCAAATTATCATATTGGGAAACTTATCATTAAGTCCCCAGAATGAGGAAGTAACAAAGAAGATCGATGTGATGAACTTTATGCTTCTCCCCAACATCCATGTTGTTATTACATACTGTGATTACTGTCCTCTTTTTTACCCACGATCCGTCTTTCCTAATTAATTTGACGTTTTCTCCAAAATTTGCGCGTGTCTGGTTGTGGTTTAGTTTCAGTTGCTGTTGTTCTTCTGAAACTTGTATCACTTTTTTGGTTTCTCCTTGGCTGGCTTTTTTGATTTTTTATATTCTTAGTAGCCTTTCTATATTCTGGATACGCCTTATTACATGCAAAGAGTCCATTCTGATTACAAACGTAACATCTCTCTTATTCGCATTTTTGCGGTTCGTGTTCCGTTCCGCATTTATAACATATTTTTTTTTTGCTTGCTCTTTTGCTGTGCTTTGTATTTGCATATATTAGTCCTCCTCTATTGGCTTTGTTTTGTGTTTTGACAATCTTATCTTATTTTTGTATTTTCGTGAAATTTTCCAGCATTTTGACAATTTTATCCTCTATCTATATTCTTAAGTAACAATGTTTTTTGTCTTACCATGACTTTGCCTTTAATGGCCTATTGTTTGGGTACGGTACCCGCCTTCTTTGCTTAAAGCTATTATTTGGTTTGTGGTCTTTTTGAGTTTTTTAAATATCTATTTCTCCTTTCTCCAGATCTATTTTTTCCTTCACACTCAGCACCACTTCTGTATACGTTTCCCCTGCAGTTGCTATTTACTATTTTTATTGTTTCTCTTTCAATTCCTTTTTTGGACTTTGTCTGTTGCGACCACTCTTCTTCTTCTTCTCAGCAGCTACTAGCCCCATATGCAGAGGTTTTCTTTGTTTTTGTTTACTTTTGTTTTAAATATTGTATGTTTTGAATTTGTGTCTCCATTCCTGTAGCTACTAACTCTACTAACTCTACTAACTTCCTGTACTCATCTTCAAGCTGTTTGTTCATGGAAATTTTATTTTAATTTTTTAGGATTGTTATACTGGATTTATGAGGCTGCCACTTGTCGAAACTCCATATCACTTAATAAAATACTGACACAATATTACTAAAGAATCAGCTGTATATGGAGTATTTTATTGCTTTATATTGAGGAAGTTCATAGAACAGTTTTAGTGAAGGTAACTAAAGAATTTAATAATCGCACACTTACACGTTTGTACGTATACAGGGTTATTCACGCTATACGGCACGGAATATTGTGGCCAAAATACGTGACTTTCAAAAAGTTTCACTTTGGGGATATATGGGGATCTATTAGGGCTACTTTTTAAAATTATTTTCATAATATACAGGGTGTCTTAAAAACACTAAAAGTATCAAAGTTGTGTTTTTTTAATGAAACACCCTGTATTTTATTGAATTTTTGGATCCGTCTATAAAAATAAGTATGTGTTTTAATAAGGTTTTCATTACATAAACCTTAAGGGTTTTGAATTAATTTGAATTTTGTAAAAATGTAACCTAATTTTCATGTTTGAAATACTTAAAAAATAATTAAGTTATGCATACCAAATTTACACTGAAGTGTAACAATAGATCATATTTTATTTTCCAAGTATAATAAACTTGACATCTTATGCCGGGTGTAAAAAAATTGGAATTAAACAAATGAGAACTTTAAATGACTATAACTTCATTTATTTAAATGGAACGCTATATTTATTAATTTATCAGCAAATGCACGTTTTAATTACCTATCGAATGGTATTTAAATATTAAGTGTTAAGTCTTCTCGTTTTTACAGAAAACGCCAAAATATTGTTTATTGCACCGTTTTAGTACTTTCAAGGTAAAAATTTTAATGTATCTAGTTTTCTATCGTATTTAAAAACGTCAGATAATTAATTTAGTCTGTTACTTTCGTTTAAAAAGGATGTCTTTTGTTATAGTTGTGTTATTTTGCGTTTTTGTGTTAGATGGTTAGTAATCGTTATTGTTTGAACATGGTTGTTGTATGTCATAGTAAAAAATGAAAATTTACACAGATTTTCTTATACTGAGGTTTTTATAACTGAAACTTCCAATTTCTTTAAACTGGTTTAATAGTCTCTCAAAAATGGCTGGCTTAGGGTGAATTCTTTCGGGCAACCTTTAAGTATAAACTCGACAAGCCAATAAACAATTTTGATGACATTCTCCAAGCATAAAAATAATGCCAATAACCCCTTCTTTTGAGTAAATCTTCATTTTTTACCAAAAAATACAACAGCGATGTTCAAACAATAACGATTACTAACGATCTAACACAAAAATGCAAAATAAGACAACTATAACAAAAGACAGGCTTTTTAAACTAAAATGACAGACTAAATTAATTATCTGACGTTTTTAAATACCATAGAAAACTAGATACATACAAATTTTTACTTAAAAAGTACTAAAACGGTGCAATAAACAATATTTTGGCGTTTTCTGCAAAAACGAGAAGACTTAACACTTAAGATTTAAATACCATTCGAAAGGTAATTAAAACGTGCATTTGCTGATAAATTAATAAATATAGCGTTCCATTTAAATAAATGAAGTTATAGCCATTTAAAGTTCTCATTTGTTTAATTCCAATTTTTTTACACCCGGCATAAGATGTCAAGTTTATTATACTTGGAAAATAAAATATGATCTATTGTTACATTTCAGTGTAAATTTGGTATGCATAACTTAATTATTTTTTAAGTATTTGAAACATGAAACTTAGGTTACATTTTTACAAAATTCAAATTATTTCAAAAACCTTAAGGTTTATGTAATAAAAATCTTATTAAAACACACACTTATTTTTATCGAAGGATCCAAAAATGCAATAAAATATAGGGTGTTTCATTAAAAAAAACACAACTTTGATACTTTTAGGGTTTTTGGGACACCCTGTATATTATGAAAGTAATTTTAAAAAGTAGCCCTAATAGACCCCCATATATCCCCAAAGTGAAACTTTTTGAAAGTCACGTATTTTGGCCACAATATTCCGTGCCGTATAGCGTGAATAACCCTGTATAATAACAATAAATTCATTAAAATACGATTTTGTTTATGTTACACTTGATTAAATCCTTATATCAATAATTTCCTAATCAGCCCGTATCAGTTGCAAATTCACGCATTAATAATTTCCTGTACCGTATAAGTTCGCGGATTAACATAATAAAAATGAAACGATATATAAAAAAAATTATCTAAGTTCTCATTAATCGAGCACGTGCTTAATTAAGTCTGAATCAAAATCGCCGTCGGTTGGACGCGATAAGATCGGATCGGGCGCGTACGCGTAATTAAGCGATTATTTCGTAATTGCCTCGGATACGTTACTTATATGCGTGTGTGTGTGTGTGTGTGTAAGTGTGTGCGAGAGAAAATGTCATTAGAGCAATGCGAGTGGATTCGTACGCGCCGCGGAAAAATAAAATTGTTCGAAAATTGCTTCCTCCTCGTCCCACGTGCATTCGAATAAATGACGCTTCGAAGATGCGATCTTTATTCATATAGTGTCATGTTTATGTCCGCGCCAATCATAAACGTCAAAGATGATGCCATTCACCGCGGACGTAATTGTAATTCATTGAAATTTACACTCATTCACCGCTTAATTATGCGCATTTCATTCAGTAAGTGAAAATCGATATTCCTGAGCGCAATGACTATTTAAAATCGGTAGGGTATTATTCAAGAATTTTTTTTATATAACGAGTATAATATACAGGGTGTTCTTTTTAAACATATGGTAAAAATGCATTCTATTAATTATTCTAAGAATATTTTGTCCTTTGTTGATTTTTGATAACCCGGTTTATTTCGAAGATATAGGACGAACAAATTTTTTGACAATAACAATATTTTATTGCCAAAGTTTATTAATCTTCAAGTATTGTTGAACATTTCTTATGGATAATGCAATTTAGTTAAGATCAGTTTATCCTTTTTCAAATATCTAAGAAATACAAAATCATGATGATGTCCTATTACTGGAAGAAAGTCAGGGTTTGAGTGGATGACCATTTTGAAACAGAATGAACTCCTCCCAAGATTCTTATAACCAAAATTATTTCCTTTTTAATTTTATATATAAAGAAGAAAACCATTTTTTGACTACGAGAAATGCTAATAGTTTTTTTTTCTTTCGAAAAACCCCAATCTACCTTATAAGGCCAGTGTACCCACTAGATGTTAAAGGCAATGTGCTTGGAAAGCTTTTTAACATAAAATAATATAGACGTGGAAGCTGTGAGGGCTTCTTTGGCCAAACGTGTTGGCAATGGATGTCTACTTTGAGGTGGAAATAAAATTGAGGCCTAACAAGGAAACAGAAGCTCTGCAACGAAACTAAAAGCATCCCTCTACATATTTCCATGTTTCTAGACCCTCAAAGCAATCTCATTTTGATTACTATAATAGAAGTTCTAGAAATGATAAAGCTTTCCGCTTTAAATGTCTTTAGAAAAAAGCATTACAAGAGAGCTTTACTCAAAATTCTTCAAGTCATTCAACACTACGGATTGGATTGAATGTTGAAATGATGCTGAAAGCCTCCTATTACAAAACACAATTTGGTCGATAAATAATTTTCTCTTTGTGGCGAAAGAAATTAGATACAATATGTGTATTATTAAGGTAAGAAAATGCACTGCATTGTTATTAAATTGATTTAAAAATGCATTTAACGAATTTCCACAGTTCTACTTGCTTAATACTCGGGAAAAAGTTAATATAGTAAGAAGTGATGGTAATGGCCTTCAGTGCAGCCATTTTACTAAATCAAAATTAGTTCGAACTCGGGAGAAGTTATCTTGGAAATGACGTTCTGTAAATATCCTTTATCTTGGCCGATTTATCTACTAGAGGTCAAAGTTTAGGTGTTCCAAAAACTTCTTTCAGAAAAAATAATGAGCATATCTCACCAATAGTTTGGCTCTACGGTCTGTAATTTGACAACATATGCCTTAGATTTGATAAAAACGGATTGATAGATGTAACGCTATTTGCACTTTTAACGAGGATATTTTTAGTCAGAGAATAAAAGATTTTTAAATCAATGAAATGCCTTTTCTAAAGTTTCTAGGTTTTGGAAGCAGAAGCTGGAACAAGTAAGCACAGTAAGCGCTGTATCGAAACTTAGGGCGAATATGGAGTTTAATATGTTTAAGAAGGTTAATTATTAGTGTTAGGTTAGGTTAGGTTGGTGTGGCAGCACCACGAAGAGGTGCACACTTAGGCCTAGATAGGCCCGTTGTGATACCAATTTCCCTTTCCTGAGTTCTTATGGGAACCATTTGGAGCCATTTATAAATCTGGCTATGCTTCTGGCATCGGTTGTCTCGATGTCAGAGAGCTCATTCATAAAGGAACGGCCTAGGGAGGAATCTCTTATTCCGGGCAGCGCGGGACATTGACAGAGGTAGTGGAGTACGTTTTCCTCCTCCTCTTCGTCGAGGCACCCTCTACAAAAGTCGTTGTGGGCTATTCCTAACCTTTCTGCGTGTTTGCCAATGGGACAGTGTCCCGTGATGACTCCCACTGTTAGCGCAATGTCATGTCTCTTTAGTGAGATGATGCCATCGCTTCTTTTGCTGTTGCAGCGTGGCCAAATCTGCCTTGCTGTGCTACAGCTGCTCTCATTCATCCACCTTTTGTTTGTTAGGTTTAGGATGATATTGCTTAGGATTTCCTTGCTAGTCGCTAAGGGAATTCCTGGGTGATGGTTTATTGAGGACGAGTGAAGCTTCGTTCCATTCTTAGCCAGCTCATCCGCTGTGTCATTGCCCGAGTTGTTGCTGTGGCTAGGCACCCAGATGAGTTGAGCGTTTGTCTGTGTTGCCAGTTCATTTAGTGATTTCCGGCAATCAGATACCACTTTTGAGGTGCTACTCACACCTGTTAGAGCCCTGATTGCCGCTTGGCTATCAGTGTAAATGTGGACCCGGTTTGCGTTTGTCCTATTGATCCTTAGCCATTCTACTGCAGTATTTATGGCGATTACTTCTGCCTGTAGTACACTACAGTAGTCTGGTAGTCTGAAGGATAGTCGGATCTTCAGGTCTTCGGAGAAGACTGCTCCCCCAACTTTTGTGTCCTGCTTAGAACCGTCCGTGAAGACGTGTAGTGTCCCTGCTTCATTTTCTTTGTCCACCGCCCAGTCCTCCTTGGTAGGGATCTGGGAGGAGAACTTGTTGTGAAATGCAGGGATCGGTAGACAGCGGTCAATATTCTTAGGGACACCGGGGAATTCTTTGAGAATTCTTGTGTGTCCCCGCGTATTAGTTGTGAGTCGGCAGATTGAGTTCAGTCTTAATGCTGTTGTTAGCGCAATCTGCTTGCCGAGGAGATCCACAGGGGTCAGATTGAGGATTGTTTCCAGTGCTTTCGTGGGACATGTCCTAATAGCTCCTGTAATCATCAGGGTTGCCAACCTTTGGACCTTCCCAAATGCTTGCTGGTGAACCTTTTTGTCCAAAGCAGTCCACCATATGAATACGCCGTAGTAGAGTATTGGCCTTACTACTGCCTTGTAGAGCCAGTAGGTGATGTTGGGTTTCATGCCCCATTTTTTTGCCTACCGTCTTTTTGCAAGAGTACAGCGCCACGGTGGCTTTCCGTACTCTTTCCTGGATATTAGGTTTCCAACTGAGCTTTCGGTCCAGTATGATACCTAAATACTTAGCCTGTTCTTTTATCTCCAATTCTACTCCCATTAAGATGGGGGGTGAGAATTTGGGGATTTTGTGTTTCTTAGTAAAAAGAACTAGCTCAGTTTTTTGTGGGTTTACGCCTAGGCCGCATCGTTCACACTACTGAGTTAGTATTAGTAATGCCCGTTGTGTGAGCTGGGACATTACATTGAGATGTTTCCCTGAGATGGCTAGGGCCACATCATCTGCGTAGGCTACTACCCTACATCCGGAGTTGCGTAGATCTAAGAGAAGGTCGTTTAACGCAAGGTTCCAGAGTAGGGGAGAAAGGACCCCGCCCTGTGGCGTGCCCCTGTTCGCCTGCCTACTTATACGGGAGTTCCCTAGTTTGGAACGGATGTTTCTTCCTCGGAGCAACTTGCCTATGAGGTCGACAACTGTTGCCTCAATTCCAGTTGCGTTTAAGGCGGACTCAATGGCTTCAGGGTACACATTGTTGAACGCTCCCTCGATGTCGAGGAAGGTCACCAGCGTGTACTCCTTGTGGCCCATTGTTCCTTCTATTTGACTAACCAGGGAGTGCAGAGCTGTTTCCACGGACTTCCCTTTGGTGTACGCATGTTGCGAGGTTGACAACAACTGGGGGTTTATGCTCCCTTTTATGTAGATGTCAAGTAACCTCTCTAGTGTTTTGAGTAAAAATGAGGACAAGCTTATGGGCCTGTAGTCCTTTGGTCTTGTATGGGATATCTTCCCGCTTTTGGGAATGAAGGTTAGTTCCACCTCTTTCTACATCCTCGGGATGTACGAGAAGTTAAGGCACCCCACGAACATGGTTTCCAGCCATGGTATAACTATGTCCTGGGCTTCTTGCAATTCAACTGGACTGATGCCGTCTGGCCCAGCTGATTTATAAGGTTTGAAGCTTTTGATGCTCCATATAAGCTTCTCTCTGCTCACGATCTTGTGAACGGGGCATTGAGAATGAGAAGTTTCTGTGGACATGGATTCATTGCTTATTCCTCTTGGGAAGTGAGTGTCCATCAGAAGTTCGAGCGTTTCTTTGCATGAGCTAGTCCAGGTGCCGTCTTCTTTCATGACGAAACCTGGGACTACAGGATCTTTAGAAAGAATTTTGCGCAGTCGACATGCTTCTGAAGTGTCTTCGATTTGGTTACAGAATGACTTCCATGCCGTCCGCTTGGCCTTTCTTACTTCACTTTTGAAGCTTCTGAGACTGTCTTTATAAGTTGACCATTCATTGGTGTACTTAGCTTTGTTGAACAGTCTACGGCACTCCTTTCTTAGGGAGTTTAGTTTAGGGGTCCACCAAGTAGGTTTGCTTTTGCCTTTTCTTGGCGTACTGGGACACGCAGTGTCTATTGATTTGTTGCATGCATTGGAGAAGACCTCCACCATCCGATCCAGCTCCTCCATTGTGGTGGGTATGGGTGGCTCAGATGGTAGAGTACTCGATAGGGCAGTTCTATACTTTTCCCAGTCGGTTCTCCTTTTGTCTACAAATCTGGGGCAGTCTTGCATTTGAATATCAAGGTTGAATTCGATATATCTGTGGTCAGAAAAGGAGTGTTCAGAGGACACTTTCCAGTTCCGGATAATGTTGAACGATTGTTCGGTGACTAGAGTAATGTCCAGAACTTCTCGTCTATTAGCAGTTATAAAGGTAGGGGTATTCCCTTCATTACATATGGCGAGGTTGGAAGTAAGTAAGAATTCTAAAAGTGACTCACCTCTTGTGTTGGAATCCGAGCTTCCCCAGATGCTATGGTGGGCGTTCGCATCGGCTCCAATTAGGACGCTGGCTCCTTCCCGGTTAGCTGCGTCAAGGAGCCCACTCAGACCCTCGGGGGGGATTTCTTTATCGTGGGCGAAATAGGAGGAGACCAGCCATAGCGTGTAGGACTGGTACTCCATTGATACAGCAACAGTGTCGCTGTTGCTGAAAATTGGCAAGATAAGAGCATTATATCTTTTATTTATAAGAATGCAGGAGCGTGGCTTACCCGAGTCCTGCATGTGGAATAGTCTATATTCTTTGGAGCCTAGTCCACAGATCCTGTTCCCCACTATCCAGGGTTCTTGGATAAGGGCGATGCCCTCCCCTCTGTGTGCTAGGCGAAGGAGCAGAGCAGCAGAAGCTGCCTTGGAGTGGTGGAGGTTAATTTGCACTACCCCCGCCATCTTGGGCCGGATGCTTACATGACACCTCGACGACCGTCTTATCGTTTTCGTCTTCGATGACAGAGGAGAGCGACGGATTAATGTCCGGTTCGCTCTCCTCATCCAAGCCCAAGGGGCGGAATAGCCTACCTAGGTCCGATGGGGTGTCGCTGTCCGACACAGAGGAATGATGGGTTTCCATCGCTTCTTGAGATGTCTCCTCCTTCTTGGAGGAAGTCAGTTGGTCTTTTTTATAGATGCTCAGGGTGATAGAGCCGAAGCCGTAACTTATCACCCCTTTGCAATCCTCAAGCAAGGTTAGGGATTCCTCGTTCAGTACGACAATCGCCTGCCTCGAGTTACCCCTTGCCTCGCTTGTTTTGGCCACGCTCCAATCTTTGGTGGGTAGCGTGGGGTTGCTCACCTGAATGATCTTCAGGATCGTACTAGGGTCCGAGGGTTCTGCTGGGATCCAGGCTCTAGATCTCGGTCTGTTCGGGATCTGGTCCCTTGTTACAGCCTCGATTCTAGCCCCAGGCCAGACTTCACCCAATTCCCCAATGGCAAGCTTGTACAGTTCTGCCGATCTTTGGTCGGCACAGGCTATAAGCTTTACATGACCCTGGTGCCAACCTGCGTCTCTGCACTTGGGAGCGGGTCCTGGATTCTTCTCGAGAATGTCCAGGTATGCTTTTAGGAGGCCCATCTCTACCAACTTCCAGTTGGCTGCCGAGATGGACCCTTCTTTGTGGCTCCTGTCAATTACTGCCCATACGAGGTGTTCCTTAAGGATCTCGCTGTAGGAGCGGTTAGGAGGCCGTTTGGTGGTTTTAGGAGAGGGACCAATCCTCGCTTTCTTCGTAGACACGGGGGGGTTCTCGTCCAGAGAGCGCTGTCTTTTCGACGAGCCTGTCTGGCTGACTTTTGCCTCGTGCAACTTGATGGCATTTCGAGCCCATTCCAGGGAAGCCTTGTCCTTATCGGATAGCTGTTGTTCTGGAATGGCCTCAAACTTGCCACGGATTCTGTAAGCCGCTTTCCTGTCCTTGTAGGCCTTCATTGAAGGTCGGACCTCTACGGGCTTGCCCGAAGGGGAGCCTGGACATTGTTCGGCTTTGCTAGAGGTGCTAGGCCCAGGTTTGGTGGCCGATGGCTTAGCACCAGTTTGTTTGGAGTCCTTTTGGGACGGTTGTCTCCCTTTGGGGGTTGACTTGGAGGGCTTTCGCCCGGATAATGAATATTTGCCCACACCAGATCCGACTGGGCTGCCCGCTTCCGCGGGGTGGGATTGCGTGCTTCCGCACGTACCCACCTGGTGACTTGATTCCCGTTTTGAAATATTCATTGTAGGGGGTTGCTGGTTTTGGTCCGCCCCTCCCATTGCTGGGAGGCTAGCCCCTATCCGCCACCTGGGGAGGCGCCCGATGGGAGGCCAGCAACTCCACACGGGAATTATTAGTGTTGAATAGTCTAAACTTATACGCGCAAATTTGTAACGCTGCCAAGATAGGTTGAAACGAACAGTATTGCGTACGATGACAAAGTGGGTACAAAATGTGACTTTAAGAAAAGCCTTGTCGGTTTAACTAAAATAACACAATAAATAAAGTGGTAACAAAGATCAATTACTATCTTGGTCATCTTTTTACGGCATATTGCTAATTCACTTTCACTTCGTTTCAATATGACTGTTTTATGAAGACTCTGAAGTGTACTTTACAATGTTTTACTATAAGAAACCTAACGGCCATGAAAACGTATATTTATTAGTTTAATTATTTAAAACAGCAAAGCTTGTAATGATTTCAACAAATTAACAATCGCGAGGCGTATTTGGAGAAACATTAAAATTGCATTTCTTTTCGATGTCTACACTTGCTATTAGTGGTTTAAAGCCATTAAAACATTAAAAATCAATAGTATTTAGAATGTTGTAAAAAGATATCAAAGCATTTATAAAAATACCTCAATAAAATATATATTAATAGAGCGTAATCTTGAACTACATCAATAAACTTCAATATTGTTAAAAACATTATTTTAATTTTATTTAAATAAAAACTGTTGAGTATTTAATTATCTATAATATTTATTAAAAAATGTTGCCTATTTATTGGCTTGAACTAGCGTACTCCGGACCTACCTCAATGTTATTTTATTTAGGTAGATCCATAGTACGCTAGAACAAGTAATTATTAATTTTATATAGCAATATATAACTAATATTTGATTTATTGTAGTTTAAATAACCAATTATTATTACAATATCTAAAGTAACAGAAAAACAGTTGAAATTGTCAAAGCGTTAATATTAATGTAAATAATAACTAACAATCAATAAAAGAAACAGCTAAATATTTTACATGTTTGCAAAGAAAACAATTGACGTTCGATAATAACATTTGAATATTGAAAAGTGCTAAGTGTCATTCGAGAAATTAATTGAAAGACTTGAAAAAAAACTCAAATTACTAGTATTAAAAAAAAAATGGCAATTAATAAGCGTTTGAAGAACGCAAATAATTGAAGATTATTAAAAATTGATTTTAAAAACTTTATAGAACTTTTGAAAATGGTATAAATTTATGATAAAAACAAATATTTGATGGTAGAGGCGTTTACTTAGTGGTATATCATGAATGACTTGTAATTGAGACACAATAACAACTTGGTTTTACCACTACATTTTCAAAAATTACAGAGACTATAGTTTCGACTATAAGCTAGTCATTATTAGACTTTTAGTTTAATAATGACTAGCTTATAGTCGAAACTATAGCCACTATAATTTTTGAAAATATAGTAGTAAAACAAAGTTATTGTGTCTCATTTACAAATGTAATACAAACAATTAACGATAGATTGGAAAAAAATAAAAATAACTTAAAAATTAGTTAACGTTCTAACGTATTTCGTATCTAGTCTTATTTTCTACCAACAATGAACAGACGAATAAAATTCTATTCTACTCTATTCTATTCTATAACAATTAAAAAATACTAAAGAAAACAATTAGAATTCAACACTTAGAATAAATAATAATAATTTATTGAAAATTTAACAAAGGAAAACAGTAGAAACTATTTAAACTAACAGTAGAAGTTGTCAGAAGTGATAAAATATTGGATCTCTATAGCGAAGCAATTATTTATCATTTGAATAAGGAATAAAAATTTTAAAAAATTTTAATGAAATGAAATGAAAATTATTAATAAATAAAACTGTTAAAACTGACAAAAATACTCCGGAACAGAAAAATTAAAATTATTAGATAATGAATAAATGCATGAATTATAATTAGATTTATATAATAATTAAAGAATGAACAAATGAATGTGTGAATAACTGAGAATTTATAAAAGCAGAAATAATTAATTAAAATTAAAAATATTAAAAATGTCACTCCAGACAACAATTAAAATTATTAGATATTAGAATAGAAATAATCGGTGATGAATTAAATCTGTTTGTTGGCAAAAAAACTTGATGAATGAAAACATTAAAAATCAATAGTTTTAGTTAGAAAAAAACATTTTTTTGTCTGCATAGACCAATACAATTAAAAATAATTAATAATACATATTTAATTGTTGATAGTACGAAAATTGAATGTCACTCAGAAAACAATAAAAATTATTAAAAAACAAAACAATTAACTCTGTTTTTTTTTCTAGAAAATTGAAAATTATTAAACAAATGATTTAAAATTGACAGAAATAATCACACACAATCAATAAAATTAGTTGAATATCGATTAAAAAACTTGCCAAAATAAATGAATGGAAACATAGTATAGATATAGTTAGATAATTAATAGATTAATTAATAAATGTATGAATTAAATAATGAATGAATGAATGAATGCACCAACAAAAAATGAACAAATGAATGAATGAACAATTTACAATCGATAAAACCAGTAACAATTAAAAATTATTAAATGAAATAGTTGAAAACGCAAAAACAAATTAATGTCATCTCAGAAAATAACTAAAATTGTTATAAATTAAAAAAGAAACAAACAACAATGAATAAATCATTTTATTGGAAAAACACATGACGGTTGAAACCATTTGAAATTATCAAAATGGTTCGAGTTGAAAAAAAAAAAAATTGTCCAGATAAACAAAAATAATTGAAAATTGTTAAAAAAAACACTTAATTGTAATTGTTACAAATACGAAAATAATTTAACGGAACTATAGCAAACATCTGATATTATTGGAAAACAATTAACAATCGATAAAAGTTAGTCATTGACAAAAAAATTTAATAGCGGAAATAATTGGAAATTATTAAAGACAATGGTTTTAAAAGTGAATAATACTGCAGAAAACGATTTAAAATATAAAAAAACTTGCAACAAAATCAATTAGTAATAGCATTACATATTTTAATATATTATATCATATATATTAAATAATTATTGAAAAGAAAATTATAGCTCTGAGACAATTAATTGTTACTTCAGAATGGGTTTAAATATTGAATGAATATTGACAAAAAAATAAATTTTATTAATGTACTTTTAATTTAACCTGAACCAGCGTACTCTTGACCTACCTTTATATATAATTTATTTGGGCAGATTAGGTGTATAATAGGTCTTTGCATTGTTAATTGGGGTAGGTCAAGAGTACGCTAAAACAAGTAATGATCACGTAAATAAAGCTATATGAGTTGAATTGTCGGTTTATTACAAAAACGCTAAAACCATTGAATGTTTCAAAACATAAAAATTTAAATTACTTTAACTAGAAATGACAACCAATTAAGGCTTGGTGAAAGCAAAGAATTGGAAATTAATTTTGATGGTAAAGAATTATTGACACTAGAAAAAAGTTGAAAATTTTAGAAAATTGTAATAAAACCAATTAATAATTGATTACAGGATCGAAATATGGACGAGAAATTGAAAATTATTTAAAAAAGTTCTAAAACAATGAACTTGTAGTAAAAAACAATTATCAAATTGTTCAAAATTAAAGAAAAAAAAAGAGAATGTAATAATTAAATTTTCTTAAGTATACAATTAAAATTATTCGAAATTTGACAAATGAAATTAATTGGAAAACAATTATATATGATTAAAAGAACAGTACAATAAAATAAAATATGTATTAATTTACCGATTCAGTATTGTTGGAATTAAGAATGTTAATGAAAAAATAAATCTCTAAAAGCATTATTGCACCGTTAACTTACAAAAATTAAACAGAACTAACAGTTAACAAATAAACCAACTACGGGGAGTACTAAAGCACTGACTTAAGTCACAATAAATAAGAAAGTAATGTTTCTTTGTGTGTTTATGTGTTTTAAACGCGTCAAAAAACTTGTTATGTAATAGCAATCTCCAGACACGTATTTCGCTGTATCATGACTCATCACTGAAGCTACGCCATATTTGTTTTAAACACGCCTTTAAAATAAATCTCATCCGTGATGATTCCATTTTATTAAAATAGAATTACTAACGAGATGTTTGCATGAAAGAAGGAAAACGGAATAGGAGAACTACAAATACACAGACCGTTTGTTGATATAATCAGGCTAGAAATGCTAATTATTAGAACTGTCTACTATTACAGGTCACAGGTAAATAATGTAGAAGATAAATTAATGAAAAGAGCAACCAAAGAAGTTGTGAGTTCTTAGATTATACTAAATCCTCTCTAAACATTTTGTTCCCATTTATTTGTATAACCATATTTTCTAATTTAACAAATAATATTAAGGAAAATAAAAAAAATACTGTAGAGGGAATAATTTACCTTCGTTAAGTTGGCATTTCCTCCAATAATAATTGATAGAATGTCTTAATGTTCTTCTTTATAGTATTAAAATCTTCTTTTAATATCAAGAATATATAACAGTTAAGAACTAAAACTTACAGAATATTCGAAAGTGCAGAAAAATGATATAATAAAGTTTTAATGTGATTTACGAATATAATTTGATAAAGTGTCTAATTGCCAAGTTTTATAACAATTCTGACAGCTAAGTAATATCCAGACAAAGGATGTAAAGGATGTGGATAGCCATTTTGACCATGTTAGACACCTGGGAAAAACTAAAGAGGTTCAAGGAATTACTACGTTACTGACTTATCTGGATTACAAAAATAATAATTTATAATATAAAGAAAATGCAATAGAAAAGGGAACACCCTGTTTTTGAAATTAATATAGATCAATTGCAGTAAAAGGCAAGTGTCACATATATTTTTAGCACAGTAACCTAATCAAAAGAATTATTCTAAGATCAGATAATAACACGACTTCTCTAATGATTATTACACGTTTTAAGGGTAACTTAATAAAAAAATGTACACTCTGGCTAGATGGGCTTTAGGTAATATACTGATGTTTAATTATTAATTTCTGAGATAGAAAAAATTGGCAATGATAGACCAAATTGCAAAGCTACATCTAAAATAAATTTTTTCTTAAAAGGTCGTATAAAAAGGTTTTGTAGTAGCTTGCCCTAAGAAGAAGAGATGGATGAAGAACATCCATAAAAGTTAGAAACTTACAGTAAACCTTAAGTAAAATCGTGGACGTATGGAAACAGTAACGTAGAAAAGAGTTTTAAAAGCTATGACGTATGGCTTTTGTTACCAAGGATAGAGTCTAAATTATGAAGGCCACATCGGACATAGCTGGTAGGGATTTAGAGAGTATCAGATTAACTCATAAAGAGAGTTATGACGCAGGGATCGACAAGGATTTGAGATATCATAGGTGAGTAGAAGGAATACAAAAAAAATTACTTCCTCAGTAAGGCCTTATTCGGAAGGATTAAAAATGATATATAAAGACACTGTAGGATAGGTTATTTTAGGTAATTTAGTTAGATCATCGCATAAAGTTCAAATGTGAATTAGCAGGAACCAAACCAATATGAAAACCTTATTATCAATTGGTATGTATTGTAGTTTCTTCTAACTACACTGTAACTGTCTAATTATACAATATTTTTGGAGCGTGAACAGAAATAATCACCCTAAAACTGTTATTTCAAGATTATGTCCCACCATCAATTTTCATTAAACTTTAATAGTTTTATAATTAGGTCAAGAAATATTAATTTTTTATCATCAAAAAACTTATAATAGAATTATGAACATCTGCACGTAAATTAATATTCATAACTAATTCGAATCCGACGGAATGCCTTTAAAATCGCATATAAGGAATTTAATAGATCGCGTTTCATGCGCGCAACAATCGTTAGCGCATTTCCATCTCGTTTCGTAATTAATACGTTTCCTCTCTCACATGAATGAGCCAAAACGCCAAATCCGTAGGATTTCCCACGAGACGTCCGCAGGAATGTTGCGGCTACCGTTTCTTCTCCGACAACGCTCCAGCTGTCCATCTTTCACCTCTTTTTCCACCCATTTCGGTAATTACAAAACAACAAAGGAAGTCATTTGTAACGGCTAATAGGGGGAGATGTGAAAAATTGGTCTGTTAATGTCGTTGCGTATTAATCTCGCGTGAGAAGATGGCCGGAATTGGTTTACATACAAAAACGTTTTGTTTTCATATTTTTCTCCGTCTGTTAATGCATGAAACGTTTAGTAATTGTCTAAATTAATTGTTCAACCTATAATATTTAGTATACAATTAAGCTTAAATTGTTATTTTATAGATGTTATTTACATAATTCACACATATTAATTAATTTGGTAAGTACACAATATATATGTTTTGCTTTTATAATAAATAATGAAAATATCAAAAGCATAATCTTGTATTGAGAAAGATTTTATTTAATGAAAGTTTAATCTATATATAGTAAATGTAATACTAAGGTTTGGACATATTTAGAAGAATTTTAATAAAGAATGAAAATATCAAAGGTATAATTTGGCTTTTAGTAAATGAAATTTTAATTTATATATAGTAAATGTAATACTGCGAATTTAAATTCATATTTAGAATAATAAATAGTAAAATCAATAAGGACTTGAATTGAATACACAATTCTGTTCTAAAATATAAATGAAAGCCTAAATTTAGAATTTTATTCGAAAATATGATTTATTAGTTTTAGCGACAGTTCTGGATTAACATTAGAGTCCCTAAGGCAAGGTTAGGAATGAGGCCTTCCACATTAAATAAGTTTGTCAATAAATTTTAGTTTGAATATAATTTAGGTTATAACGGTCTGTAATCAATTATGTCAGTGTTAAAGTAATATGGACCAATTAAAAGCAACATGTAATTTTATGACATTACAGGGGAATATTATGCAAATGTAATGGCAAAATTTCAGGCAACAGTTTATAAGAGATCCTCTCTGGCTGACCTCGTGCGATAAATTTCACATGAGCCGGAGCCGTAAACTCATAATTGATCGATATAAGGCAGCGTACGGATAATGGGGAAGCAGAACAAAGTAGAAGCAGAAGGAGAGGTATTTATGTGGCTACTTGAAATTGAATTAGCTGGAGCCTTTTGAAATACGCTCCTCGTACATTTAGATTACACACGATACGGCATTGGGCATTAACAAATCAAAGAGAGCTGCACGGAGTGATTACGTCTCGCGACTTTTTCCTATTATTATTATTTATTTCTAGCGGGGATTATTACTGTTGTTAAGTATTTATGGCCGGCAACTACCGTGTGTTAATCGAATGCTGAATTTATAGATTGCATTCGAATAAACACTCGAATAAATTTGATTTTATCATTTATTACATTGTATGAGTATAGAATATCTAATTGGCGGAGCGATGCCGTGATACCGTGATACAGTCTATACACTCTGCTCATGTGAAACTTGGAAAAAAAGGGACACAATGCAGCCTGTTTATATCCAGCACGTTTTACAGTTACGCTCGATACATTTTATCCATTACTAAATATCACTACAATACCTTATTATCTGCAAAGGTACAAGACAAGACAGAGATTTTAACTTATTGTCAAGATGGTTAAGATAAAATATCAAAAAATTAAAACCACTTTCGAAATATACAATGTTGATTAATTTATCAACACTAATAATGTAATATATAGTATAGTAAAATTATTAACAAAACAAACGAAAGAAAAAATTACCCATAATTGTGATAAAGCATTAATTTGGCAATTGCACTCCAAAGCTACATGCGCTAATTTTAGCAGTAAACATCCAGCTGACCATCGAGGTTGTAAACCAAAAAATAAAAATCCAAAGAAAAGCAATTCTTCTTTAAGAAAAGTTAAATTTCTATACAAATTTTCCACCACATCAAAGACTTCACACCGAATAATCTCCAAACAGTCCTGTTACGAAACATTGTTCATCTATACTTAACATTGAAGTCGATACCGAAAGATCTATTAGATTGATCGAACAAAAATTGGCAAAATTGTAAGTGAAACGTTGATATGTTATCCAGTTACTTCCAAAAAGCTGAGCTGATCAAATATTTTGAAGCTACTAGACACATGACATTTCAAAGTTGATAGTTAAAACCCTCGGAACGTAGTATAGAAACGGTAATTGTCCTTTTCTCTTGATTGTAAATCCAAAAGTAATTTTCCAAGCAAAACTGGCAGAGCTGGCAGTTATCGTCAAAATTCTTAAAGTAGAAAATATCTTGAGTAAGTAAGAATTCAAGAGTTTATTGATCTTGATAATACCAACTCTGATTGGCAGATCGGTTTTCATGCCGGCCTTTTTTACGCAATTGTCGAGAGTGACAACATCGACTTTCAATACTGTTCGGTTCTGCATAGCACTGTGGATTTATGTATAAAATGATATAATTTAATTTTCTAGCTACATTTATGCAGGAGTGGCACAGGGCTAGTCTTCATTCATTTGGATTTGGATTTGGATTTGCATTTGTACGATGGCAGGGCAGAGAGTTCCGATGCACGTAAGCCCCAGTTGGCCCTTTGTACGTCCTCTTATCTGAGTCATCATTTCTTGCTATGGTCGAGCTAACCCAAGGAATTGGCAAGAGGCACTCTGGAGATATCTGGTGACTGTAGACACTTCTTCCGAGGCTTCGCAAACTTCCAGTGTTAATGTTGAGGTCATTTTACTGTCCGTTATGATGTATATATATTTTCTTTGATCTTCTAGTCAGAGATTTCCTTTGCTGTATATAGGATATCCACGAGTTCTACTTTTGTTCTTGAGTTCATTGTCTTACCTAGTGAAATACCTCTTTTTACGGACAAGTTTTTGCAATAAATTCGTACACCTGCACCTGTTTTCGTCAACTATCCATCAGTATATATATGAATGCCTTTGTTTTTGCTTCCTACTCCTGAGTGTTCGTATCTCAGGCCTGTTTAAAGCTTTATTTATTTATTTATTTATTTATTTATCCCAACAGAAATAATTCCATTTACAGGGAAATTACAAAAATTAAGTTATGCTAATGACTTTGATTAAAACACTTAGAACTTTTCTTCAATATTTTATTTTTATCCAGATGCACATTTCGGACACAAAGTATTGAAATATTGAAGAAAGGTTCTAAGTGTTAATCAAAGTTATTATTATCTTCAAGTAACTCAATCAACCAAATTAATATGCTAATGACATTAAATTAAACTAAATACTAAATTATACTAAGTTATTACAATTAAAATACATAAGTTTAAAAATAATACGAAATAATACTAAATACACCTCAATAATTCACATAACATATATTGGACTTAACTAAACAACGATTTGCCATTCAACACAAGAAGTCGGAGTAAAGATATATAAAAAATAAATGCATATTATAAAATCAACTAAAATAAATTATAAAAAAATTAGCACTTTAGTTTTAAATGCACCAAAAGAGTCACCGAATATATCCACCGCATAATGTATCTGATTGTAAGTTCTAAAAATCGTGTTCACTGGCGAATTATGATGAGATGCGGTGTTGCTTGTGTTGTATCGGAATAAAGCAGCGTGCCGCGATGATATTCTTGGTACATTTAAGTTAATTTGGGAGAGGAAAATAGAGTTGTCCATTTCGTTATGAATAGCGCGACGTAGGAAAATAACCATTGCAATATTGCGACGACTTTGTAAAGACTTGACATCAAAAGTGTTTAATAATTCACTATACGATGTTGTGTATTTAGGGTGTACATTAAAAGTTTTAAAATATAGCATTTTTAGAAATTTCTTTTGGACAGACTCAACGCGTTTTATATGTAGCATATGGTATGGGGACCATACAATTGAAGCAAATTCCAACTTGGATCTTACATACGCATAGTATAGTTTTTTTAAGACATTGATATTAGTGAAGTTCTTATATGTACGATTAATAAAACCTAACATCTTTAAGGAATCAGTACATACTTTCTCTATGTGATAATTGAACGTTAATTTACTGTCAAAGAATACACCTAAATCTCTTATCAACTGGCACCTTTCAAAACTTATATTATTTAACCCATAATTGTATGAAATTGGTAGTCGTTTTCGTGTAAATGTAATGGCTTTGCATTTATCAGGATTAAATTCAAGTGAATTAATGTCACACCACTGCTGAATCAAATCTACTTCCCTTTGAAGTAAGTGGCAATCCGTATTCGAATCAATTACCCTAAATATTTTCAAATCATCTGCGTATAGTAACACATGCGATGATATATTCTCAGTAATATCATTAAGGAATATAATAAATAAAAGAGGACCGAGATTTGAACCCTGAGGTACCCCACTCATCGCAACGTAATTTTGAGAAAGAAATCCCACATAATTGACAAATTGAATCCTTCCTGAAGGATAGGATCTAATCAGTCGTATGATTCTATCAGAAGATCCGGCTTCGTGCATTTTTTTTAGTATAACATCATGGTGTATGCTATCAAATGCCTTTTTAATATCGGTGTATATCACGTCTACCTGCTTATTATTATCAAGATTTTCGGAGATAAATTGAGTAAAATTAATTAAATTAGTGACAATTGACCTTTTTCTAACAAAACCGTGTTGATGTGGTGAAAGCTGACAAGAGAATTGGCTGTATAATTGAGTGAAGATAGAAGACTCAAATATCTTTGAAAAATTATTAATAATTGTAATTGGTCGGTAATTTTTTATATCAGACTTATCACCACCTTTATGTACAGGAGTAACTTTAGCAATCTTCCACATTTCTGGAAAAGTTGCAGTTTCAATAATTAAATTATAAATATATCCCAAGTGAACTAGAAATATTTCCAAACAATCTTTTACGAGAAAAGCTGGAAGGCCATCAGGTCCAGCAGTATTATTTGGGCGCATATTTCTAGCAGCAGATTTTATGCAGTCATGAGATAACGGATGTAAAGTATGTATAATAGTTCCTGTTTGTTGTTTGTTATTAGTGTTCTCGTTAGTTATACTGTTTTTGTTATATACGTCTTCAAAACAGGTGGCAAATGCATCGACTATAATGTTACGATCTGACAATTCTTCTACCGTTCTACCGTTAATTAACTTGCGGGGTATTCTGGATTCATTTTTACGCGAATTCATATAAGACGAAATTTGTTTAGGATTATGAATAATATTCGCTTCAGCTTGTTTTATGTAATTATCATGATCGTTTTTTATTTTTATTTTTATATCAGCACGTAATCTTGATAGTTTCATTTTTAAGTAATTAAACCGGTGTTGTTTATACAGGGTGTCCCATTTTAATCCGCCAGTAGCGATAATTCTGAAACTTTGCATTGAATCAAAAAGTGTTCCAAATGAAAAGTTAATGGTTCTGAGGGGGACATCTGATGCCGTAGACTTTGCCCCCCCAGCCCCCCCTTGGGGGGCTGGGGGGGCAAAGTCTACGGCATCAGGTGTCCCCCTCAGAACCATTAACTTTTCATTTGGAACACTTTTTGATTCAATGCAAAGTTTCAGAATTATCGCTACTGGCGGATTAAAATGGGACACCCTGTATAACCTTCGAGTGTGGTTTTTACATTGTAACAGGTGTATAGTTTCTTTGCTGAACCATGGTGGAAACTTTTTTTTACTATTTTTGCTATCACTACATCCTTTACGTTTAGGTACACAGCGTTCCAAGACTTCGTTTATAATTGAATATAAAGTATTGCAAGCATCATTTACATTACTGTAGTTCAAAACATCATCCCAGTTACAACGTGCTAGTTCTGATAAGTTCTTTCATTAATGAGCAACCAATCAAATTCGTTCATTTTTGACAAACGCCGCATGCTATTCAAACTTAAGGCGGCAATGTCACCGAGAACTGAAAAGCTCCCTAGGGAAATTATCGATAATCTCCCGGCTGTCAAGTTGACATTTATACCATATTCGGAGTTGCCCTTGAGTTAAAAAATACAATCGATCTGTCAATGTATAATCAGGTCCGTCCGAATCACGCTTCGGTATAGAATGTGATGAACCAACTAGTTAATAGAAAAAACGACACTAGAAAACACGGTTAAAAGTGAATACTTACGGAGGCCGTTCGAGCATTTTTGTGAGGTTAGGAAATACGAATTAAAACATAACCGCCAAATTATGACAAAAGACGGAGCGATACGCCAGAGGTACCAACTTACACGCTTAATCATTGTTCTTTCAAAATTGTATATATAATAAATAACTTTTAATATTTTGTAAGTTATTCAAGAACTTATCTTACCGAATGCCCCTCGGGCAATGATAAATACACGATAATTTTGACTAGTTCCCTCAAGTGTGTTGCTTTAAGTAATTACTAAGCAACACACTTTCGGGTAGTCAAAACTATCGCGGATTATCATTGCCCTTGGGACATTATATCTGAGTATACTATTCTTAGGTCAGCTTTGCGAAAGTTCAATTTTGAAACCATATTATTAGGGGTAAAACTTGGAATAGTTTGTGTAAAAATACTGAAAGAAAAGTTTAAAACAGGGTGATGTGGATCAGGTTCAATCAAAATTTCCGGAATATCGTGCATTTTTAAAGATATATCGGAAGATGCAAGAATTAAATCCAATGTTCGATTATTGATATTGAGAACGTTGTTATGTTGAATTAAGTAGTTAAATCCAGTAAAGTTTGAAAATAAAGATATTATGTTATTCTGGCCTCTGTTCATAGTTTGATAAGTGTGAAGTAATGGAATATTGAAATCTCCACATATTAAAATATTGGCAGTAAAATCAAGTTTTGTTTCAAGTAAATTAAAGAGTTGCTCATAATCAAGAGAATTGAGTGATGGTGGAATATAAATGCATACACAATAAATGACTTTAAATTTAAGTATTAACTTAACAATGACAATATCAATACCCAAATATGGTGAGTTATAAATTAATTCAGAGATTATTCGATTTTGCACTGCAATCATGGTTCCACCACCACGTTTATTTTTGCGATCGCACCTAAACACATTATAGTTATTGAGAATTATCTCACTATTGTAAATGCCATCATGCAGCCACGTTTCTGTGAAAAAATATACATCAAAATTATTAGCACATACATTGTTATATAGCGTATTGATTTTAGTTGAACGACCTCGCATATTTTGATGATAAATATTCAAATCTATCTGTTGGGAAGTGATTAGTTTTCCGAGACGATTTTTGGAATATCTTTAATATATTGAGATTTTCCTCTCCATTTTCCCGTCTCCTCTTCAGTTCCTCCCGAATACGTTTTTCATAATCCATTTGACGTGGTGTTTTGTCACTGCGTATACTGATGTATTTAAAAATTGCATTATTTCTTATTTCTTGAACCACTTTCTCATTTATCACTTGGTGAAACATTTTGAACTATTACTAATGAAGGTTTAAATTAAATTACACTTGGTTTGTTTCACAATTTTTCTATATTTACTCAACTAGTTTCGCTTTTTACAGCATTATCAAGAGTGAATTACAAAAGATCTTAAAATCCCTCATTACCTGATTATATATAAACTTGTCAGTTTCTTTTGTAATTCACTCTTGATAATGCTGTAAAAAGCGAAACTAGTTGAGTAAATATAGAAAAATTGTGAAACAAACCAAGTGTAATTTAATTTAAACCTTCATTAGTATTATTTCTTAGGTGTTTAGACCGGCAGAGTATAGCTTTGGTATCTGAGATATGTTTAAATGTAATTTTTAACGGTCTAGGTTTATTGCTGATGGGTTTGCCAAGCCGTAATATTTTAATAGGAGCCTATGCGTTGTTACATATGCTATTAATGATACCATTCACAGCGTTTGCATCAGCATCAGCCTCAGGTGATTCCTCAACATTGAATATCATAACCGAGCAAGCTCTGTTTTGTCTATCGGTTATTTCTTCAAAAATAGATTCACTGTTGTTAAAGTCAAGTTGGGTTACTTTCGACTCCAAAACTTCCATCTTCTTTAGTAGGTCACAGTTAATTGTTCTTAGTGTGTCATTGTCTTTTCTTAAAAGTAACATTTCGTTTATCAATGTTCTTATATCGACATTTTCTTTTCTTAAGTGTTCACATTCTGCAGTTAAATTATTTACTGAAATTTGAAGTTCACTAATCGATTATAATAACGTATTAACATTTAAATCAGCTAATACGTATTGATGCCGTGGTAAACAGCCGGGATGACATATTTTACCGCATTTGTTACATTTATTTCCTCCATAACATTTTGTCCACCGGTATCATAATCTTGGATAATTAATAAAACACTTCAACTTTGTTTGTATAACACTGTATAACGAAGTGGAAGCTTTGTACATTAACAATCATAATCTTGGGATTTCTTTTCATGGAATCTTCTAAGATTATTTGGTGTTTACCTACACCGTTGCTTAAAAACAATCACTTTGTTGCTCGTAGCCTTATAGCCGCCACTTCTGCCTATTCTCTGATATATATGTACAAGTGTGGCAGGTGCAGCAGGGCTTCCATAGCTGCTGTTGGTGTTGGACATAATCTATCAGCCTTATGTCTGTTTTCGTGGTCGTTGGCCACCATACTACACCATGCATGTGCCAAAATTGGACGTACGATGGCTGTGTAGGTCCATACAGCTACCTTTCTTTTCCCCATAGCTCGTCTGCATTGTCAGATCTTTTCGTCAGGCGTTCCAGTTCATTTTGTTATCTAGAAGAATGCCCTAATATTTGACTTCTTCTTTAAGGACAAGGATATTTTGAATGCATAGGGAAAAGAGTCGGGAACTACTAATTCTCTTGGAATTTATTAAGGGTTGTAAAAAGTCACTAGTTTTAACTAATGCTAAAAAAAATGAAGGGGTCGGCAATATTCTGAGATCAGGACTTAACTGTTGAAGATAGTCTTCGGCATAAAATTTTAGGAACTCACCTTCGAATTGTAAAAGGAAACAACCTAAACGCATGTATAAAAGATTTTCAACTAATTGTTGGAAATGACGTTTTCACGGCAGATCAGTTAAAAAAAAAATTCTCAAGAAAAGCACACAGTAACACCTCACTAAATTATTATATGTTTTAACATATTGTAAAAATAATTGCGATATATTAATACATATATAAACTATACAACTACCTGAAGTAAATAGTGAAAATAGTTAGTTCTCAATTTTGGTCGATATTAGGCATTCATTTAACTGTAACTGTCAAATTGTGCCTAATAACTTTGTAAATGATGTGATTGCAACATAATCATGGATTAATTCATATTGATTGTAACGAGGAGATCAATACTAATGTAGTAGATGATCCACTCGAATATGATGCACTCATTTTCAACAAGCTTAAACATGTAAAACCATTTACTATTTATCATAACAACATTAGGAGACTTATAAAAATTTTTAGTCAGCTTCAAATCTATCTTAGTAAATGTGCCTTCGATTGTATTGTGCTCACAGAAACATGGGAAATTTCCGATATGGAGTGCTTTCAACTAAACGGTTATGTTACTTATGCTACAAATCGAAGATATAATCAAAATAATGGCATTATTGTATTTAGCCAAAGTTTTTAATACGTAAATCGTAAAATATTACTCAACAAAATGTAAATGTATAGAATTAGAGGAGACACTAAACTTATTCACAAACTACTTAACAAATAGAAGACAATGTATTAAAATAGGAATAGGGTACAGCGGAGAACTCTTGTTACTGTAGGGTGTATCACAGGGCTCCATACTATGTCCTATCCTGTTTAATCCATACATAAATTATCTATTTACAATTGTTTAATCTATACATAAATGCTCTATTTACAATTCGAACGGAAGTTAGCATAATATCCTTTACCGATGACACTGTAATTTATGATGAGTCTACAAATTGGAAACAACTGCAAGAAAATGTGGAGAATGACTTTCAGGAAAAATCTTTTAACTATAAATACACAATAAACAAATTACATAGTATTTACATCCTATGCCAAGTATCTACCAGCTCTCAACCCACTGAAAATTAAACACGAAAACTCAACAACAAGTATAAGGCCAAAAAAGTGTAAAATATTTAGGTGTTAATATAGACACTCATTTAAAAAAGGACATACAAATTACAAATGCTTGTAAAAAATTAAGCTTGCAGATATACTATTTATCAAACCTATGAAAATATTATATCATGATCTTGTCCTATCGCAAATTAGGCATGGAATCAATGGCTGGGGTGGTCTTAACAAAACAACTCTATACCCACTAGAAATTATTCTCAAAAAAAAAATCATTAAAACAATACATAAAATGAACATGATCTACCCTACAATACCCCCTTTACAAAGAGACTGGACTGCTCAATATAAAACAAATTTATGTCAAGGCTGTACTAACACACTATTTTAAAGAAAACGACTTTATTTCTTGATTAAGTAACTAGAAACCCCTAAATGGACAAACATTCTTTTTTTGTGAAGGTTTATTTATTTGTGAAGGTTTCTCAATATCGTTTTTTGTTTTAAGTTCTCTGTACAGAACCTAAAACCCTGATGTTTACATCTTGTCCAGGTATTGAGTCAAGTCCGGTAGACCTTCCTTCAAGCCCTTCCTATTACGTGTGTCTTGTTCAATGCCATAGGGCCTGGATCCCAATTCGGTTGGGTCACCAGGAAGAATTTGCTAGTGATCGAACACGCATTGTGGGAAGGATTGACCTCCAGTGTTGGAACGGAGATCAGCAGAGAAGCCAAATGATTCATTTACAGGCAAGTAAGCTTTTACCACGAACATGGGTGTACCAGCAACTTGCATTTCTTCGAAGACATGACCACACCTTCTGTTCAATACACCCTAGATACCACCAACGGCAACTTCTGGACACTGAATTTCACATTGATAAACTGGTTCCATAAGCCTAGGTTGAGCTGTTAGCAAACAAGCATACAAGAAACGACGTATTTTATGTATATGCCGAATTATGTAGGTATCTTCTTTAAATATTCTATCTAGATTCTCATGTTATTAAAGTCACTACATAAAAATAACATCCAACGATATTTCTATCCTTCCGTAATTACTTTAACTTTATTGAAATTGTATGTTAATTGTAAATTTATCACATATGTATATGTATGTATATATCGTATATCTCAATAAAGACTATTATTATTATTCTTTTGGGGTAAATTCCTCACCCCGAAAGGTTGGTGGTTTAAATACTGAATTTTTCTCTTTCTTGTTATGAATACCAGTTCCGCATTTTTCTGGATTTACGGATAATCCTTGGTCTATGCACCATTTGTTCCTCTCTATTAAGGCTAGTGAGTTTTGGTAATCGGTTTTTGGAGAGGGCCTGTTTTAGCCGTAAAGTTTCCGAGGTGTTTTCCACTTAGAAGCAGAAAAGCCTAGAAGCCTCTCTCTTAATTTGTCTTGCCCGCTTTTTATTTATACGGTGTACTATTTTATAGTTGTTCGACTCGGCGTCATTTTGCAAGTTCATGGCTCTGTTGTGTGCCCTTCTTGCTTGGGTTTTCGGCGCCTCAAGTTCTGTGCACTTGTGAGTACCTCGTTTTCTTTGGTTTTTAGAGGGCATACTTTTTTGTACGCTGATTTAATTCGCATTCAGTTCGGGTATCCTAGTGAGGGTCATTTTGAAAAGTGCCCTCCTGATCAGCCTCGGATCTCTGTGTTGGATTGTGTGTTTAATGTAATTTACAATTTTATCCATCTGATATTGTAACGTTTTGAGATACCTGCCAGTTCCTTACATACGTGGTGACATGAATTCAAGCAAGCGTAAGATCAATGCAACTTTGGTAACGAGAGTTTAAAAATGTCGGTTCGTTGCCTCTATTTATTATATCTTCAACTTCTTCCCTATATTCTTAATGGCCTAGGCGTCTGCCTTGTTCACTTCCATCACCAGATGTCCTTAATACCGCTTCTGTTTATTGTATGGCAATGGATAATCCGAGCTTCTCAATTCTTCTGTATACTTGTTCTAAGGCGTTTTGTGCCAATTCTTCCATTTCTTTATGGGTAGGATAGAACTCTCGGTTTTTGTGCGCTTTGCTCCTTTCCCTCTCTACTATTTTGAATACTTCGGCTAGAGCGTCCGTGGTGCTTCTTCTCTTGCGGAAGCCAAATTGATTTGGAAAGAGATTACCTCTCCTTGCAAGGTTTTCTGTTAGTCTGTTAGTAATCAGATGTTTCAACAGTTTCTTGGCGCTATCAATTAAGCATAGATGTCTATATTTTTCTCCTCATTTTGTTCTTTGCTATTAATACTAGTTTCATCTTCTGCCATTGCCACGGTATTTGTCCGTTTGCTGGTATCGCATTCAACATCTGGAAGTGTCGTTGTGGGATTGCTTCTTCTCCTATTTTTGATTATCATGATTTGTGGGGGTATGTGATCTGGCCGTGGAGACTTTTTCCCTTTGAGCTTCTTCAGAGTATGTTTTAGTTCTTCCTCAGTGAATGGCCGGGAGTTGGTAAACCGTGTCTCCTTCCCGTGTATCATTTTTATTAGAAAAGAAAGCCCTTGCGATTTTTTGCTTGTCTTCGTCTGAGGCTTTGATCATTCTCAGTGTACTTGAGGCAATCTTGTAGCCTTTTCCCAATGGGTTTGTATCTATCCCGTTAATTACTTTTTCCCAACTTCTCTCTTTGGATTTGAGGATTTCTGTTTTATTAGTAGTTTGGTCATCATTCCATTTTGGTCTTAACTTGATAATTCTTATATCGTTCTCCTCGCGCTATTCTACAACGTCTTTTAGGGTTGGTCCCACAGTCCATGTCTTTAATATGTATTGTGTCCATTTTCCTAACACTGTTACCTCCTGTGCTTCCCCGTGATCTTTTAATGAGTGAATAATCTCTTTTATGGCCTTGTCGTTTTTGTCGGTGATGATCAATAATTGACTTTTTTTCGTTCTTGTAATGGTTTTGGCAGTCTGCGCTGATTCTTTATTTTATAGTTTCCTTTTTACTTTCCAACGATGAGGGGTTTGGAAAGAAAGAACAATATTATAGTATAAATAAGTAAGTATTTATTTCTCTCTTTTAGTAGATTATCCTGATTAGCTTACCCACCTCTAACGGTCGTGTATATGACAACGTTCTTAGTCGTTCCGTGAAAGATGCCTTTTACCACCTTTCTGAGCTGGACTATTTTCAGGTTGTCTACATGATATAATGCCATCCATTTTTCATGTGTAGTTTCCAGTATGAGTTTCTTGTTTTGTTGTTTTCAGATATAGATTGGCAATTACTCTTAACCTAAGTTAATAATTTCATGCACTTGGCATAAGGTTTATTCATTGCCCTATACTAAAGAACGTATTAAAGGTCATGAAAATAATTGGTAATAACTGCCAAGATTGATAATTGATAATTCGATCAGTCTACTATTTGTATTGGCCTATTTCTTTTTTCTTGTAAATTTAAACAACTTATAAAATTAATAACAATAATTGCGACCGTAAAGGAAGTCGTTATATCAATTAAAACGCCATTCGACGAAAACAAACTCCCCGATAAAACTAATTAATCAGCTATGAGCATGCAATTATAAAAATAATGAGCGAGAAAACAGCGACACAATTATTGTGGTAAAGCAGTTTGCGGCCACACACGTAGGGAATGCATGCGCCAAGACACCGGGACACGTAACATACGCAACACGTCTAATTGTAATACAACAATAAAGCAGAATTACCGCCGGTAAACGATTCAAATTAATAAACAACAATGAAAAGGTGCCAATTGCACAACCCACAATGACAAATAAACTAATTTACTTATGATAATCGATCGATTGCATAACGGACCGCTTGTATTATTATAAATAAAGCATTGTTTACCGCTCGGATTCGCCTTGTAAAAATAATTTGAATGCCGGATCTCTATGTAAATACAATATTGGCGAAATATTGTATTTAAATTTTATCAATAATAGATTTATGTTAATCGTCGCGGAGATGTGAAGGTGATATTTATAAGCTACGTTGACGGAATGCATAAAATCATTATATTCCAGCGATGTGTCTGGTGAAAGAGACTCTTCCGAGGGGAGGACACCGTCATGTTTTATGCATGCGACAACTAGCAGACACACACATACACACACACAAAAGACTTAGAAAGTACATCCTAGTTTTCTGAAATATCTCCACTATGCTAATATTCAACCAGTGCTAACAATTCAAATCGATTTCTATGCATTTAAATTCACATTTTATACAAATATTTATCTCAATTCTAGAAGGGCCTGATGGAAATCGTTTTTAATTAGGTCAATTTATTGCAATAATTCAGATAGTTTTAAAATATAACAACACAGTTGCGAGGGTTTCACTTTTATTGTTGAACACTGCAGCATGTTTTACCAATTAGTGGTTCCATCAGGAATGTGATGATTTTCCTGACAATAATTCATTCAGCGTTCAATGATTTTACTTTTAATAGTAATGTGTCAACAAAAATTAAGATCCAACAAAGTTAGCCTAACATTAGTACAAGAAGAGAATGCTATATCTCTTAGCCCAATCCGATGATCAATTTCTCATACAAAATTCCCTCTGCACTGTAGACACTGCGTGGCCAACTATTCTATTATATTCTGAACTGAAAACACGAAAGTCTACTGACAAGCCAGAAAAAAATACAAGAAATGATCACCGCCAGTCTTTTACCGACATATCAAAACACCGCAAAACCGTTTTGTGGTTTCCAGTCTAATTTTATTATTAAGTTTAACATTGAATAAGCTTTCTTCTATACTATGCTGGCAGGTCTTTACTTTGCCTATGCTATTTTCGGTTAAACTCTATATTTGGTATCCATATGTCAAAATGAGCAGAATACATGAATTAAATGTGTTTCTTCTTGCTTTGAGTTCACTATTTCTTTTAGTGACCAGTATCGTTTCCAAGCCAGATTGATTCTGTTGTTTATCTCGTTTGTGGTGAAATTTATTTGGCCAGAGCTGATAGATATCTGCGATTGTCATTAGTTTCGTTTTTGAGGTATTCATTGAGAGTCTAACCTTTCCACGTTCATGCACAAGTTGATAAACCATTTCTTGCAGATCTCTCGCGTCGCTTGACATAATTATTAGATCATCTGCAAATCTAAGATGGTTTAATAACGTTCCATTTATATTTAGTCCATAGTTGTACCATTCGAGACGTCTAAAAACATGGTTAAGAACTGCCTAGAATAGTTTAGGTGATAATGGTAGAGGTTTTCCTTTGATGAGGTATATATTCTGTACATAAAACTTCATTGAATAGCTTTGTGACGATGTTAAGTGTTTTGGTAGACGTACTATAGAATGCATAACTCTTTCAAAGATTTCTGTCCTCTTCATTATTCAATAGTTGTTGGAAATAATTAGTCAATTTACAACTAGTTGATCCTTTATGGTACTCCCAGAGGTATTGACTTGCTCTTAGGAGCCGAGGCAGTTTCTTCTATTTTAATCAATTGCAGGGAATGATACTGCTCAACAGCATTAAGCATAATTTTGGCTGGATATTGTTGGGTAAAGTAGGGGTTCAGCCTCAAAATCAGATGAATTCTTTATGCACTACACTAGAATTTGATTTGAGAAAATTTGAGAAAGTTCTGGAAGTTAGAAGTCTTCGAAGTTTTTATTGGCAACTGAAGCTGAACAACTTTTTGATAGAGAGTATTTTGTCAATCATTCTGGTCGCTTTGTCGTGCCCTTATTATTTACAGATGATAATAATCTGTCCAGGATCCTATGAACTTGCAGTAAAATGATTTGCTTCTCTGGAGCGTTGATTATTTCAAAACTGTGAAATACGTGAGCTCTACTTTGATTATGTAGATTATTAGAGGCAGGTCATATGGAGAAAATCTCTGTACCGCCAACTTCAACGTTAGATTATTATCACATTCCACATCACTTCATAATGAAACAACTGAACTACGTGTTGTGTTTGATGCTTCTGCAAACTGCTTGAAAGGTCACTCATTGAATGATAATCTATTGATAGATCTAAAACTAGAAAATAACATATTACGCTGCCCTATTTATAGCTGACATCAAACAGATGTACAGAGAAATATTGATCCATGAAGATCATCGCAAATATCAAAATATTTTAGCACTTTTATTCTCTTTAACAATTAGAGACCTATCAATTGAACATCGTTACTTATGGCGATTCATGAATTAGCAAGAATCAAGCAATTAAGATATCCTCCGGCTTCTAATGTCATATCCTCAGACATCTATGTAGATGATCTTGTCTCAGGATATTCATCCATGCTAGAAGCTGAGCTTCTAGTCAAAGAAATTACACATATGTTGAAATCAGGAGGTTTTGAATTATGTAAGTGGGTTAGTAATGTTCATGCCCTACTTACTGATGTCGCAGAGGAGTCAGATGCACTATTATTGTCCTTGGGTGACATTGCAGATCCTTCATCCAAAATCCTTCAACCAAGTATAGATTCTTTTTCTTTACAGTAAATCTGGTAGAAATATCTTTGATCCTTTAAAATTAATTTATTCGTTGTCGTTCTTAATCATACAGTTAATCCAACACTTATAGACACTCTAGATTGGGATGAAGTTCCTTCATCTTATACCGTAGAAAATGGGTTGAAATTTAAATTACAATTGTCGTTGCTCGCTTCTTTACAAATTCCTTATCGTTTCTCATTGGTTAATTTATCGGATTATCAAATATATGGCTTTTGTGATTATTCATATCTAAACGGTAATTAATTTCTTCTCTTTTTTTGTGACGTATTCAAATAGTGATGTGTATAACTTAATTGTAATGTACTTTATTGTAATTATGCTATGTACAACTACTACTTTGGATAAATATGGTTATTATTATTATTATTCAGATGCAGGCTTAGCAGCTGTCATTTATACCAGTGTTATGTCGGTAGGTAAAGCAGACACTTCTCTTATCTGTTCTAAATCAAAGGTAGGTCCATTAAAAATAATTTCAAATATTTGGCTTGAATTGTATGCTGCAGTTCTTTTGGTAGATTTGTTGTGAATGTCTTTAAGTATATTATAACACAAAAGTGGTGGTGTCATGGATCCTCTCTCCACAAATGGAAGACTTTAATCTGTAATAAAGTAACTCCTGTTGTGTGGCGTCATGTTCCTACTTTAGACAACCTAGCTAATTGTGTTTCTCAGGGTTTGAATCCCACTTAATTCTTAACTAATGTGCTATAGTGGGCGGGACCTGATGGACTTTCCCAATCAGCAGATCTCTGGCCAGATGCAGTTTCCTTTCCTGATATATCAGATGTACTGATTGAAGAAAAGACTACTTACTTGTTTGTTTCCAGTTTTGATAATTTATTGAATAATTTGTTCTCGTTTCGTAAAATACAAGAGATAGTTGCTTGCATGTTGCGCTTTATTAACCGTTCTAAAGGATTGGGAATGTTTTATCACATAATGAGCTTCACGTGGCACTTGAATATTTAGATAAATATGTTCAAGCTGCAGTATTCTCGGAGGAAATCTTAAAACTCAATCAAAGTAAACTTAGTACTAAACATATTCGCTTTCTAGCTAGATAAAAGGGAGTTCTGACAGTGGGCGGTAAACTGCACAATTCTTTTTTGCATTACGATGCAAAGCATCTTATTCTGCTACCAAGTAAACATAGGTTCACAACTCTTATCATTCAACAAAGAGAAATTCTTAATCTGGGTTGTCAAAAGTTTGTATTACCTACTATAACAACAGTTTTGAATTCTATCGTGTCGAATTGAAATCATACGTGTCAGTTTTCAATGTATGCTTTGTTTTCGAGTCAAACATAGGTTTAAAACCCCAATAATGGTCAGATTGCCTATTTCTCGTGTCTTGCAGGTCAAATCCTTTGCACGCACCGGAGTTGATTTTGCAGGCCCAGTGAGAGTTACTCTGAGCAAGTATCGTGAAGTAAAGTCATCTAATGTGTATGAAGGTGTGCTCATCTATTTTGCTATCACACTCATCACACAATCACAATCATAGTTCGTGACTAGCAGTACCCATTTTAATACCAATAGGTAAAACAAATGAAATCTCTGCTAATTCTTCCGACCCAACTACTAAAAGCCGCACACACGCCATCAAACATCAACAGTAGGTATAAATAACGCACTCTACTGTCACTGCTAATAGCAAACATCGAAGGCTACGTAAGATTCTAATCGGCACTCACGTAGCCTTCCAAAACCATGAGCCACCGTAATCCGCTCCTACTCGATGTTACTTTCGAAAAAAACGGTCCAAGAACGACCGATATCCTCAAAATCTTTACGATCTTGGCGGAGGCCAGTCTAGAGAAGAACTTTTGGTCCTTGACTAGTCACAATAGCCATCTCAAATGGGTGGTTTTAGTCGATAGGAGTCAAAACTGTCCTATTGAAAGGGTCTATAATGGATTTACTTTCCTCTACTCTATTAAAAAGCAGAACCGCAGTTTTCCAACAACTGCCGCCTGAAAAATAATAAATGATGTGATGAAATTTATTTAAATGTTGTGATGGTCGCACACTTAGCCCATTCATTGGTCTTTTGTGCCACCTCTTGAGCCCTACTACTCAAGCCAACCTAAACTTCTTATGAAGTCGAGTAGTTGGCTGTATGAAGTATTGCCTAGCTTTGACCAATCTGACCACTCTTCTCCAAATACGGTTTGAATGACTCGCATACAAACAAGATGTGTCTAGGATATCTCTTCTTGCTCACATTTCCGACATAAGAGATCTTTTGCCACCGCTATGTTATAGAGGTGCTTGTTTAGTTTATAGTGCCCAGTAAGGATACCGATTAGCAGTCGCAACTGTTTCTTAGTAAGACTCTTTGTCGTAGATTTATGAAATGTTTTTGTGTTTTTCCTCATTATTTGTTTCTTGGTAGTTCGATGTATATCCTGCCTAGCTTCGGTGTTGCTGAGTAGATGGATAATTTGGTGACCGCATACTTGTCAGTTTGTATCCATTCCTTTTTGTGTTCCTCAAGAAAATTTCTTTTCAATATTTGGGAGATGGTAAGTTGTAACAGTGGCACTTAACGCCTATCCTCTCCAGGGCAGCCCTTCTAGCTAGCCTGTCGGTCCAGTTGTTCCCTTCATCATTTGAATGTACTTTAATATTGTAACTCTGTTGGTTGCAGAAAGTTTTTTTAGAGCTTGCTTGCACTACAGTATTATACTGCCGGCCGCCATAGCGCAGCTATTCTTGATTTGCTGTCAGAGAGAACAAAATGGATTTGTTTGAGACTGCTAGTTCCGGTAATTTCCGAGTACCTTCGAGTATCCTGAAGAGTTCCGTTTGGATAATCGTCACATTTCTACCTAGGGCTATGCTATGATTCATTGAGTCCAGGCATGATTGATCCTGCCTATCTCAGTATTCTCCCGTGTCACACCTTTTTTCGGGCTCCACGTTCCATTTGCCTTTAGTCTTACGGATGTGCCTACTGCCATATAATCCGAGAAAGTTCTCTATCTGCTTTGCTGTGTTTGCATTTAGGAGAGTAATGTCTATAACCTCTTGTTTATTGGGTTCGCGACCTCCATGGAAGGGTCTTCAATAGCCTTCGGGGTGATTTCCTTCTCTTCTGGCTGCTTCAAATAAAGGATCACTTTCTGGACGCCAAGACAGGTCAAGGTTTCTTCATTGTCCTGTGCATAGGGCATTCAGGCTGAAGCCTGCACTAGTCTGGGCAGGCTGCCAACCTGCACCACTGCCAGTTCTGCTCAATCCCAGAGAGCTCCCAGTCCGGTGACTGTTTCTTCAACTCATTGCAAGGAATCGTTGTCCGCGCATATTAATAAATATTAATAAATATCAATGCATTTTATCATTTTTTACAATCGTTCTAATTACCGAATGTAGTTTTTCTTCCACTAATTTCAGATTTTAATGCTGCCATATTGTTTATAGGTACAATTTATCAAATGTTTTGAGGAATTTTCAAAATACGTTCAGTGATGATGAATTTTAAAGATTTGAACCAAATTTCTATATGGAATATTTTTTACAACTGTTTAATGCAGATTTTCTTCCTAAAATTTGAGTTTTAAATGTAGCCATTTTGTTTAGACGTATAGCATGTCAATTTTTTTATAAGAATATTAAAAATACGTTTCATAGTAATAGATTTTAAGTAATTTTTTTATTTAGTAATATTTTACAATCCTTAAAAATTGTATACCGTTTCTCATCCAATAATTATAGTTTTCGTTGTCGCAATTTTATTTATAGCTAATGTTTAATCAGAGTATGAAAAATACGTTCAATTGTATTAGATTTTTAATTTTTCAATTCATTCAATGAATGAAAATAATCGAAATTTTCTAATTATGATTGAATATGTGGCAAAATATTATGAAGAACAAAAATTCATTATTCAAAACTTTCTGGTCATTCTGGCTTGATTAGAATTTACAAACGCATACAATTGAATAAAAATGATATTATTTAAAAGAAAAGAAATTGAACAATGAATTGAATGAATGAATAAGGAATATAAAATAAAGACGTAAGTTGTTAGACTAGAGAATTATTGTGTAAGCTTATAATTGGTATTTATCATCGGCGCGTGCTGAACGTCCACATGAAATCCGCAAAGTAATAAATCGAGGCAAAAGTAAAGAAAAAAGACCACGAAGCAACGAATTGAAAGCACCGATGGCACATGTATGGCGATATTGTGTGCTAATAATGAAGCGAAATTAAAACGTTTATAATAGTGTCTATATTACGTTTGTAATCTCCATTGAATGATAATTTTTGCGGAAAGAGCAGCACAATCGCGCGTCCGCTTATTTATGGCCGGCTGGAAATGAAAAGCGGCAGTGCACTCCACTCCATTACAAGTAATTCGAAGTCAATTAAAGCCAGCTTATCAGAAGTCACTCATAACCATCATCACGTCCCGTCCTCTTTATCATAACGAACTGAACTCACTCCCAGTGATAATTAACTACCAGCGACTCGATATCAACGACCTTTACCGTGGTTAATGCATCAATTTAATTACACAAGACTTAATCGCCGTTATTGCGGCGAAGAATGGCATCGATTATAACCGGAGCACGCGTTCCGAAAATTTCGAAACGGATCGAAAAATGTTGTGAAACGATTGTTGATGCCACCGTTATATATATACATATAATCCAATTAAAAGAAATGCGTTCCGTAGAGCTAACTTAATAAATACGTATAATTTACATAATATAAATGTACGCCATAACGGCCGGCTACTTACACACGAAAACATCAAATCGTCCTGTTTAAAAAGCCATTTACATATAAAATGCCTTTCCATTTGCTTCCTCTCTCGCCTCGCTCTTTTTTTTCGGCTTCAAATCGCTTTTTACTTTCTGATCGGACGCTGTAAGCACTTTATACGTGTCGTTGGATTTTATTGTGAGCTTGGCCCATTAGAGGCAGCACATTATCTTAATGATATGTTAACAATAATATACACACAGATGTTTGTTTCAGATTGTGGGCTTAATTAACTTAAAATGTAATGTTAAATACATTATCCGTGTGAAGAGGTATGGAATATATTAAATAACACTAAGAGCCGTATTGTTAATTATTGGAACGAGGTCGTGGTTTAATTTAACATGAAGTTCTACTCATTTATATATGTTGGATTATAAAAAGAGTCGTAATGAATCAGAAGCTATAAAATAATTATCGAATGTATTACAATGTTATTCCGGTAACGATGTGTGTAAAATACTTATTTTGTTTGTACAAACTGTATATACTCTTCTGTTACAATAAACTCTTTTAAAAATCGAAACCGACCACTACAAACTGGCGCCCAACGTTGGGCAGAGTAAGAGTAAAGCAGGACAAGCCAGAAAATTCTAAGAACAAGAAGTTACATTGATGACCAATTGACGGTGGAGGAGATTACTAGGACGGCTACCCTTCTGCCAAATAAGAAACCCACTGTGCCGGATGGAATACCCAATTAGGCTATAGAGGTTGTGGTAGAGGCGAATCCCGAATAATGCAATGATGTACTGAATAAGTGCCTGGACGAGGGCGTATTTCTTAAGCCCGCCCTAATATCAAAGCCTTCTGCATATAGATCCCTGTCCATCACGAGGAGGGTAATTACCCATATTAACCTTTTAGAAGAGAAGGGTGGGTTTCATTCGAGGCAGTTCGAGTTCCGCCAGGGTCGATCTATCATTGACTCAGTAATGGAAGTGAAGGAGCTAATAAAGGGACACAAAGGAAGAGGAAACATGTGCAGATGATAGCCCTAGATACTAGAAGCGCCTTTAACACACTCCCTTGGAGAACGATCAAAACCAAACCGAAAATAAGGCTGCCCCTCAATATATCTAGGATGGTAAACAAGACTGATTTATGATTACATTACAGATTTTTATCTGGATCTGGATTTTTTCAATGGGCTGCACATAGGCCCCAGGGAGGCCTTTGTACATCCTCTCATGTGAATTCTTATTCCTTGCGATGGCCAAGCTACCCAGGGTACTGACGGTAGACATCTCTCCGCATGTACATGCTCGGCGGTTTCCTCTTCCTCTTTACACCCTCTGCAGGTAAGGCTAGAGTGTAGTCTCAGTCTGTTCAGGTGCGATCTTAAATTGCATTGTCCTGTTAGAGGCCCTAAAACCCTCCGTAGGTTTCCTCAGTATCTGGCCGTTTTAATGTTCATCGCAATAAAGTTTTTTGAGATACAGGTGTTGATGCATTTTTGAGTAGAGTAATCAAGTCTTGTAGGAAGAGGTCTGACCCGCATATTGTTCTTCCGGATGCCTTCCTCGCCAAACCATCTGCTATACTATTACCCCTACTATTGTTGTGTCCTTTCAAATAGCATAGGGTCACGTTCCTATCACGAGCCGTTTCTTCCAAGACGTCGCAAAATTCCAGCGTTAATGCTGAGGTAATTTTACAGCTAAGAATCGACGAAATTGCTGCTTTGATATCCGGTGTGATGTGTCTGTTTTTTTCCTTGATCTTCTTGTCAGAGATTACCTTTGCTGCATATAGTATACCCACGAGTTCCACTTTTGTTAGTGTGCTCATTGTCTTACCCAGTGCAGTACTTTTTTCAGGGACATGTTTTTAAAATAAATTCCTACACCTGCACCTGTTTTCGTCAACGACCCATCAATGTATATATGAATGTCTATGTATGTGTTTGTTTTGAAACTTTATTGTGAATATATATTTTTGGGGTAAGTTATCTACCGGCATCATAATCTCGGGATTTCTTTACCTGAAATCCTTTAAGATTTTGTGGTGCTCACCTCCAATGTTGCTTACAAGCCATCTTTTTGTTGCTCGAATAGCCATCGCTGCTGCCTGTTCGCTGATAAATTAGTCCAAGGGTGGCAGGTGCAGTAATGCCTCCATAGCTTAGGAGCCTTTCCGCTATTTTCATGGTCGTTCTTGGCCACCATATTACTGATCCATATGCCAACATTGGCCACAAGATGGCCTTTTCACATGTGAAAAAGAAGAGAACGTGGCGTCGTACAATGGATTCAAAATATGTACACATTTTGAAGAAAAATCTAAATTAATGGATCCCTCGAATTGGCCTGAAAGAATAACCGTTAATCGATATATTTTTAGGAAGGACAACATCAAATCCAAGGACGGATGATACACCACATAGCACAATCCGCTCGATGTTCATCAATGTCCAAGGCCTTAAATCTAAGACGAACGAACTGTCTTGTCTTCTCAAATCATATAACATTAGTATGTTATGTACATCCGAACACTGGATGACAAATGATGAAAGTAATTCACTCAGTATTGATAACATGCATACGGTAGCACATTTTTCCCGGGAACAGCATGTTCACGGGGGAGTTTCAATACTATTGCGGAACGGATTAAAGTATACTGTTCTAAACAATTTGGTCAATATGTCATCCGAAATCCAATGCGAAATTGCTGCTGTTCGCTTACTTGATCTAAATACCGTTTTTATTGTAATATATCGTTCTCCGTCCGGAAATTTTAATGTGTTCTTTAATATATTAGTCAATATCTTGGATTTTTTAGATATAGTAAATACCAGAGTAATAGTTGGAGGCGATTTCAATGTCCACTTCAATAATCCCAATGATAGCAACAACATTCAAGTATGTGATCTATTTAGATCTTATGGACTAGAAAAATCTGTTGAATTCCCCACGCGAGGAAATAACACATTAGATAATGTCTTCACTAATGTTTGTAATTATAGTGCATTTCCAATCTCAAACATTATTTCTGATCATGTTGGAATTCGCTTTGACACTCAATCAATACCCAGTAAGAGCAATATTTGCGCTAAGAAAGTAAGACCCATCACAGAAACTGGTAAGTTCATATTCTTTCAATCATTGGTTTCAATAAACTGGGATCAATTATTAAATATAAGTGACCCCAATATAAAATATATATTGTTTCATAATTTGTTTTTAGCAATCTTTAATAACACTTTTCCAGAAAAGGTCATAAAATGTAAAAATGTTGATATAAATAAAACCCACTGGCATAATAACAATCTAGTAGTCATGAGAGAGCACTTACTATTTTTACATGATGCTGCTCAGAATAACCAAAATTTAAAAGATATATACCTCAGAGAGAGACGTAAATACAGATTATCAATTAAAGCTGCTAAAATAAAGTCTAATGATAGTTTTATTGACAAATCGAACAACAAATGTAAAGCCATGTGGCAAGTTATCAATTCAAATGCAAAAAACTCATCATTTCAGGGTGAGCCATGTCCAATCTCTCCAAGTGAGTTCAATAAATCTTTTCAGAACTTAATAAAGATTATCGTTAACTCTACAGCAACTAGTATTACTAATGCTATGGAGTTCATGCCACCCATGAGGTCTAATGCCAAATTTAGTTTCAAACAGGTGTCAGTGGCTCATGTAAGAAATGTAATATGTGGTTTAAAAACGAGTAAGACGAAAGATTTTTATGGATGGTCTGTTAACCTAATTAAAAGCTGTATGGAGTCTATACTGATACCTCTGACCAACATTATCAATGTTTGTCTGCGGTACAGTATAATTCCTGATTTAATGAAGACCTCATTAGTGATACCTGTTTTTAAGAAGGGTGATAAATGTGACGCTTCTAACTACAGACCAATCTCGATAATTCCCGTTTTTTCAAAGATCCTAGAGAAAATAATGTACATCCAAATAGTATCTTACTTGGAAAATAATCAGCTGTTTAATGCGTGCCAGTTTGGGTTTAGAAAAGGGTTCTCTACCACTGATGCTATTTCACAACTCTGTGAAAACATTTCAGAGACGTTCGACAATAGGGGGGTTTCAATAGCCACCTTCTTGGACTTAACAAAGCTTTTGACTGAGTTAACCACTGCTTATTAATAAAAAAAGCTCGCATTCTACGGTTTCTGTGAGTCTAGTTGTGCAATGATTACATCGTACTTGGTCGGGAGATCACAAGTAGTCAAGGTGGATGGAATTACTTCTGACACTCTTAGGGTAGAACATGGTGTACCACAGGGATCGACACTAGGACCACTATTATTCATGGTGTACATAAACTACTTTTCTCACGATGTGTATAATGTACAAACCATCATGTATGCTGATGATACCACCTTGATAAGCACAAGTGATCACCCTGATATAAGTCTACAGCTCAGTAGCAGGGCTCTGTTAAGGTCCAAGAGTTGGTTTGACGCTAACCAACTGCAACTTAATCAAACAAAAACTGTCAATATGCTCTGTAGTCTTCGCAATTGGGAATATGATGACAGTCTGTTCTCGAGTGAATCAAATTTCTTAGGATTAGTCATGGACTCTTCCTTAACATGGGTGCAAAACTCGGACATGCTAGCCAAAAGATTATGTAGCAAAATATTTTTATTAAGAAACCTGTCTAACCATGTCTCAGAACACATCTTAAGGGTAGCATATCAGGGAACTTGTCACTGTTTACTGAGCTATGGACTGCTTGTTTGGGGACATTCTTCGGGGAGACACCGAATATTCGCTTTACAAAGGCGCGCAATTCGAATCATAGCAGGAGCAGGCTACCGAGAGGAATGCAAGCCTCTTTTTCAATCCTTAAGTATAATGACCTTACCCTCTTTATACATTTATGCCTGCTTGATTTACATTGCGAAACATTTTTGCCAGTATAGTATCATTTCAACCAAACATAGTCATAAAACCAGGCATAATTATGATATATATATTAACAAAACGAGACTAATAAAGTGTAGAAATGGCCCTAGGTTCTGGGGAATTAAATTTTACAATAAACTGCCTCAGAGATTGAGAATCCTACCATTTGAGAAATTTAAGCTTACTCTGAAAAAACTTCTTATCAGTAAGGCTTATTTCAGCTGGGATGAGTATTTAGCCGACCCGAACCTTAATGAATTTTAAGACAATCCAACTATTGCTCTTTTATTCGTTCGATTAAATTAATTACAATTACCATACTCTTACGGCTTCATCACATTTTAAACTGTAATGTGTATATATAAACGTCAGTTTTAACTACTTCCACTATACTTTCTATAGACAATTATTTATTTTTATTTGTATCGTAGATGTTATGTTCTAGCTATTTATAAGTGTATCCTGATTTGTGTATTAGATTTAAGTTAGAATTAATTAAATAACATTACATATATTATAACTAAGACAATATGACGTGAGTAAAACTTGTAGTTAGTAGCACTAATAAACATTATTATTATTATTATTTGGAGATAGCCCCCATAGCCCCAGAGGACTATGCATACTTTCTTGCATCTCTCCATTAGATGGGCATTCCAATTGTTTGTTATCTAGAAGAATACCAAAATATTTGACTTCTTCACCTGGAAAGCTTGGTGGTTTGATATGCTTGATTTTTCTCCTTCTTGTGAACAGTACAAGTTCCGCTTATTGTCTAGTTGTCATCAGCATACGATCTACCGATTTTTAAAACACCACCGTAAATTTAAAATCCAGTTTAAAGTTTGATTGGGGTTTTTTGCGAGGGGAGAGGAAAGTCGGCTACGACTATCACGTAAGCTGATGATCTAAAAAAAAAATCGACAAAACACTAAAGTGTCTGAGAGTATGGTTAGAGGCCAACCCCAGATACAGCCCCTATGTCACAGAGGCAGCTAACGGGGTGAAGAAGATAGAGGCCATGGCTCTAAGGTAGGAGGAGCAGGTGAGAGCAGATATATCTAATGTCAGCGGGCAAAGCTAAACTGTCACTTGCGGCTCCGGTATGGGCTGAAGCGCTGAGGGTTACCTGCCTACGAATAACTATATCTTACCAGACGCTGTTTATGTATGCAGTGGAAGTGCTACAGGTTACAGGTTAGATAGTGCCATTTTAAAGTGAGTTAACCTCGCGTGAACTACGACCTAGCAGATCTATTATTATGCCCTTAATCACTTCCTCAGCAGTACCACATTCTCTATGGACTTGGTAACTTTATTGGGAGTGATGCTGCTCACTTCTTTTTGGGATAATCGGGATGAAAAATGCTTATGGATATTCGTCACTCAAGTGCATAGTATATGCTCGGTCGTTTAATCTGTCAAATCACATAATCTGCAATTTCCACTTTTCTTTTTTTCCATTTTCCACTAATGGTATTGGAGGGCACAATGTCCTGACATGAGTCCCTTGAATGTTCTCAGCTAGTTGTTTGTGAGTGTAAGCACCTTATGGCCGTGATAGAGTTTGATGAGTCATTTTGATTCACACAGGCCTGGAACATTGTTTCAGTACATATTCTGTCCTCTTTTTTTCGACCTCTTTTCTGTGCACCATGGAAATTTATTAAAAACAATAAGAAATACAAAATAGAGGAAACTAAGCTTATTTTCCAATGATTGAGGATAGTTCGATTAAGCTATATTCTTCAAATTTGTTTTAACTTTTTTGACAAAACTTTTGGAACTGGCGGTAGTATGAGAATGTAACAAGTTATTAGCTGATAAGAAATTATAAACACGTGGTATAAAATACAAAAAATTGCGTTGCCCAATAGCCTTCTTGGTCACTAGTGTATTAGATACAATATTTACCTTGCCTCGTGTTTGGTAATTATGAACCGGAATAAAAATCAAAGATGATTCAGATTTATGCTTGTACAGGTATTTATATAAGCATATAAAATATAGTTGCTTCATATTAAAAACATTAGCATCGATATATACTTGATTGGTTGGGTACATAAAATCTTTACTTAACATAATTTTTAATATCATATTTTGTGCAGAGTTAATTTTCTTCATATATACAGGAGCTGCAGAGCCCCAAACCAATAAACCGTAGTTTAAGTACGATTGAATAAACCCAAAATATATTATGCTCAGCGGCTTTACATCCATTATATACCTGATCTTCCTAAATATATAAACAAACTTCCTTATTTTAGCCACAACGCTGTTAATATGATCATTCCATTTTAAATGCGAGTCAAGTATTAATCCCAAGTATTTTATGGAATTCACACATGAAATTAATATGCTACAATTACAATTTTGATTATTACATCCATAGTCATGAACTGTAATATTTGCAGTTTGCGGAAGACCACTACTATAAGAACTAAATTTAAGAAAATGAGTTTTATTGTAGTTTAAACTGAGGTAATTGTTATCTAACCAATATTTAATTTCCGTTAGTTGTTGCGAGGCCTTTATAAACACCTGTTCCCAGGATTCACTAGTAATATCGATCACTGTATCATCTGCATATGATATGAGTACAGAATCATTAGTTATTTCTAATAATTCATTTATATACAGTATAAATAATAAGGGCCCCAGCACAGAACCCTGCGGCACACCACAAGTTACTTGTCTTTTGCTACTGAGAACCCCATTTACTGAAACCAATTGATGTCTTGAAGAAAGGTAACTTTGTAATAACTGTAAGGTTATGCCTCGAAACCCATAAAATTCCAGTTTTTCATAAAGCTTTGTATGATTAACAGTATCAAATGCCTTGGCCAAGTCTAAGAATATTGCTGCGGAAGGCGTTGATAAGTCTAAACTTTTGTATATACTTGACGTTAGCTTGGCCAAGGCATCCTCTGTTCCTTTACCTTCGCAGAAACCAAACTGATTTGGGGCCAATAGTTAAATTTTGTTAAATATTTTTGGATTTTATTTTTTATGATTTTTTCAAAAATTTTAGAAATACATGATATGATTGCTATAGGCATGTAATTAGACATTACAGCGTTTTTACCAGCTTTGTGCATTGGTTTAATTAATGTATCTTTTAGGAAAGTGTCCTGTGCTAAAACATCCATTTATTAGCTCGCTAAGGGGTTTAGAAATTAAGTTTGAAATTTGCTTTAAAACTCTTGCTGTAATGCCGTCTATTCCAGGACACTTATTGGGATTTAAATTGTTGATTGCAGAGATAATATCACATTCTACAATAGGGGAGAAAAGAAAGAATTATTTGATTTTTTCATTTTGCACTTATAGTGCACATCAGGTTTTAGTTTGTGGGTAATATCATTAGATATATTAATAAAGTATTTATTAAATTCTTCAGCTATCTCTGAATCATATTCAGTAATTTTATTGTCACAACCAATGATGCTATTTATTTTTCTATCCGTTTTATTTAAATTTACTGATTCTTTGGTGACATTCCACAAGTCTTTTATATTTTTACAATTTGTAAACTTTTTTTTGAAGAATTCAGCTTTTTTCTTTCGAATCAGTGAATTTACAAGGTTTCTTATTGTTTTATATTGTATATATAAATCATAATTATGTTTATTTTTCAAATTGAGCTTATGTAATATATCTCTTTGTTTTATTTCATTAATTATATTTTGTGTCATCCATGGTTTTCTTTTTCATGTATAATTTTTTATGCGTTTTATATAAGAGGATTTATCAGTACAAAGTTTAATGTGATTTACAAAAATTTCAAAAGCACCATCTAATTTGGTAGACGAGATAAAATCCCAATTTATGTTGTTTACTTTTTGTTTTAATTTGAAATTATTGATTATTGTAAATTCTTTCATTTTGTGTTTCGTGTTTTCTGTTTTTATATTGCTCAGATTTACAGATAGCATGACTCGAAAATGATCGCTTATTTTACTACCTGATATTATTGGCAGTATATTATTTAATTTCAAATTTGATTTAATACATATATGATCTAAACATGATTCAGAATTCCCTTCTATTCTAGTACTTTTTTGTATACAATGTTGCAAGCCCAACTGCAAACAAGTATTTATATATTCATTACTTTCATTTGAGTCACTAAAATTTCAAAACTATTTTTCATATGCTCCGAACCGTACAAACATAAAGCATTAATAAAATCGTTGGATTTTTACTTTCCCTATATAGTATATATAGGGGAAGTATTGTTTTCGTGCGAGAAAATGTCTGTGGGCGCTGTATCTCAAAAACGAATGATCAGATTGAGATGAAACTTTAAACTTAAGATTTTGTCGTTAAAAACTGGAACTGAAAAGCTTTTGGTAAACATTCATAAACCGGAAGTGGATGTTGACTCGAGGCGTTTTTTTGTTTTTTCGTGATATTTTTCTAAATATGAAATATTTTAAGAAACGTTTCAAACAAAAGTTAAAGGGAATAAAAAACTGAACAAGTTTTATCCGAATATATTTTACATAAAATTATTCACTTTTGAGGAAAAAAATAAAAATTTAAAATTTTGATATTTTTTGCCAATTGCTAATAAACTATTGGAGTTAGATGAATCTTTTATTAGAAATAATTGTAGAGAACTTAAAAGTGAACAAATTATAAAGAATAGCCTTTTTGCATAAACGTCATAGTTTTCGAGTAAAATATAGGGAAAGTACTATGATGGCCACATCACCATTTATAAGTATGTGGTCTGTACACCGATGTGATAGCAATTCTAACATCATGACATGTTATATACGTTCTCATAAAAGTGAAGTTATTTATTTCAATAAGTTCGTTACTTTGAGGTAAATTATTTTTTATATAAATAAATACATCATCGCATTTATTTAAGCGGCTGTTATTATTGTAAAGAGTGTAACCCTCTAAATTAAAATAATTAATTTCCTCACAAACCCAAGTTTCTGTCGTTTCTGTCAGAGCATTGAATCTTCTGTGATTTTGGTTAGGGCCGTAAATACCTATTCCAGCACCTCTGTTATTCTTGGCACCATTCGTGTACAAGGCTGATATTTCTCGACCAAACTCCTTGACTCTCGTCGAAGCTGTTTTGGGATCTTCAATAAACAACGATATTTTGAATTTGAGCCTCCTAGACACGGATGTTTGCTGATTTGGGAAAGAGGATCAGGTCTAAATGTCTTGTCCAGTCTCCCGACAATATTTTCTTCCTCTAGTGTAGTGGAAGTGCTAGCCAGAAGGGTCTTTGGGGACTTATTAGTGAGAAGGTCGAAACTTACTGGGCGCACAGACAATCCGGCGAAAAGAAACCCCATACCAGAGTTAAGCCTAAATAGCAGGAGAAATGTCGGGCCAAGGATAATTGGACGAAAACATTGACTTCCAATGTAAAATCACAGATAGAGAAGAACGACGGTCAACTGGCATAGCTCCTCACTCAGCTGAGGAGGATAAGAAACGGGCCAAGACAGTTTTGGCAGCTACCTACATAATATACTACCATGAGCCTAAAGATACAGCGCGGCATGAATTAATAGATTGCTGAGAATGGATGCTAGAGATGAATACTCTGCGAAATATTATTAGATATGTGAATGAGGCGTTGAAAAGATATTCGAGGATAAGAAACGGGCCGATGAGATTGTCTTCCAGTGAAGAGGGGATAAGGTTTTACTCGGTTGGAGCAATATTTCTCTAACTTGATACTATTGGCTATGTATCTATCTGCTTAACAGATTTCCTAAACTCCGTCTACTAAATTGAACTTTTTACAGCATAAATATTACAACAGTATTAAAAAACAGTTTTGCTTATCAACGCAGCTTGACTTTGTTACTAGAGATGGACTTTCTGACCAGAAACTCTTAATATATGATTATTTACTTTGATTTCTTATGTATGTTGAATCTTTTGCAGACACAGCTTTAAGTTGAGGCCTGCAAGGCCCTTATGTTCGAATGTGTAAGGAGAAAAGGAAAGAAATGAACTCCCTCTGGTTTTCCTCTACATTTTAACGAACATTCTTCGATGTTTTTAGTTGAATATTCCAAAACAAAAAGCAATCTGTGCAAAGCATCACATTAAATTCTGATACTATAGAAACAGTAGAAAGTACAAAGTTCTCAGGTTGATAACCGGCTTTCTGAAGAATCCCACATCAATTATCTGAGTAGACAACTAAGTAGAATTATTTATAGTATTCGTAAAATTAGGAGATATCTGACAGTAGCTGTAGCAAAAACAGTATATCACGTAAACTTCATATAAATAGTGGTATAAAAACTTAAAAATTATTTTCATTTAACCATTTTTTTTTGTACTGATTTGATAATGAAATGTTACATTAAGTATGTGCTCCATCATATAACTGGACACGTTAATTTGGCATTAGTTACCGAATAATAAGAAGCAGCTTCTTGAATCTTGAGGGCATTTACTTCGTGATTTTTTAAATAAAAAAACACTCTACTTGGTATTTCATGAATGATTTTCTTATTTACCTCGTTGTGAAACATTGTTTAATCAATTACCTATTACTTTACTTGGTATAAAAAAGTTAATTGATTTTTTTATTTACAAATTAACTGAATTGCTGGGGGTGCATATTTTGCACTTATTGGAAAGCAGGTTAGAAAAGTCTCTTCCACATTTTTCTGTTGTTGTTATGATCTACATTTTTTGCAATTTTAAATATAGATATAATATCCTCCTTTTAAAATGTATTCAAGAATTCAGACTAAATACTATAATAATGTCGTCTATTTTAATACTACATTCTAATTCACCACTATTTTGATACCAAATTAAAAATTTCAACATAATTTCTAAGTGAATCAAAATTACTTATGCAAATGCGACGCCCGTCTTTGCCGCGAAATAATTAAAATCCCGATTAATAATATCCTGCGGCGCTTGAGCACTTGGAACTAGTTTGCGAGGAAGAGGGCAATAATTATCGGCCACCATATATATATATATATATAGAAACCGCCTTTTTTTGCCTTTGCGTCGGACGTTTCGCTCACTCGCCGGACTCTCGGACACTTGGGAAAATAGGCGAATAAGAGTGTACGTTTCCTTTTCACATAAATAAACACTGAAATAGGAACTCGAGGCGCAACGAACGGCTCGACGAGATGTGCAAAGAGAAAAACTACCGTCGGCAATTAAGCGGAAATTAAATTATTACGTTCGATCGGTGGCATTCGATACCTTTGGGTAATGGTAATTGGTGCGTTGGGGAATCGGACGCATGGATGAAGACATAAACGTGAAAATTATTGTTGTTATAACGAGGAAATACATATGTTGGACTGATAATGATATACAGTCTGTTCATGATAAAAGAAACAAATTAGGTGGTTATTTTTTTTTTGTTTGGAAAACGCTGAAATAATATTTTCCATTATATTATAAGTATGTTTTAGGCACTCTAAATATTTTTGTTGTATCTTCAAATTTTAATAAGTTCCTTTTGTGTCTAGCCAAAAATTGTTTCCAATTGAAAGAAATTAGATTGTTTCTTTTGCCGTATTGTATATTCCAGATCATCAATATTGCTCAATTTTCTTACAAAATCTTTAGATTTAATGTAACTTCAAGTGAAAAAAATCTTGACGTGAAAATATTATCCAGAACAATTATTTGGAAAAGTCCAGAAATTCATTAACAATATTTGGTCTATATATATATATAAGTTATATAGCATAGATTTACATTTAATAATTAATAATTGTTTATTATAATTATAGTGGCCGCTAATGCATTTGCATGCTGCATTAGCGTAATTGTAACAAAGCGTAGGTTTATCTTAAGTATTATGTTTCATTGAGAGAATTGTTATTTCATAAGTTAGTCAGTCTAGATTTTGTACCTGTACCGAGCAGACGTTCTGCAAGCTACAATAAAATAATTTCTTTTTAAAAACACAAGTCGTTGTACCCGAAAAATAATTGGCGCAGTCGGTAGGATTGGCCCGGACGAGTAAAAGAATATTACTTGGTTTTCGTTTCAACGAATTCATCGGGCTAAACCCAAAATATCCACGTGGACATCCATCACTCAAGGAGGACCCTCCAAGCATCGAGGACGAAGTCCAAGTACCCTGAGTGTCACGGCGAAGGTCTACAACATTCCAGAGAGAGTTCCCGCATCGAATCGTCGAATCCGAGACTCCGATGGAAAAAATAACAATTTTGTGAGTACAATCAAGTGTTTTAGAGGTTATTCGCGTAGCTCAATAACGTCGCGGTAAAACAAAAGGTACGTCCTATGAATAAGGACGGGGAAGTAACAAAATCGGATTCAATAAATATAGAAGTAGAACCGCCCCGTACAAGCCGGGATCGCTCAAGATCACCTATCGCAGTACGAAATAATAATAGTAATACAGTAAATAATAACATTACAATAATGGCTAACGTGCTAAAACCCGAATATTTAAATATGATACCCGAATTTAGTGGGGAAACAGAGCTTCTTTCTAGATTCATTGATGTGTGTGAGAAATTAGTCACTAGGTTTTATAATACAGTCGATGTGGCGGATTTTCAAAACGAATACCTAATGTCTAGCATTTTAGCGAAGATAAAGGGTGAAGCAGCAGTAAATATTTCTTCCAGCGTAATCGCGAGCTGGAACTATTTAAAAAATGCGCTACTCAACGCATACGCGGACAAACGTGACCAGTACAGCTTGAATTACGAGATAACGCTGTTAAAACAGAACATTAACGAGTCCCCTTTCGATTTTTATAACCGAGTTCAGAATTTGCTAAATCTACAAATTTCCTATATGTCGAATACATCGCGAACGCGATGGAACGGTATTACTTATCGATATTTTTTAGAGCGAATGCACTGAGAGTTTTGTTGCGCGGGTTAAAAGAACCCATAGGTTCTCAAATGCGTACAAAAAATCCAACTGATTTGAATGTCGCTTTACAAATGCTAACAAACGATTTTCAACTAGAAATCACAACGAACAAATTAGATAAAATAAAATTGAACCAAAAACCTTATTATCAACAGAAATTTAATAATAACGATCACAGGCAAACAAACATCGCAAAACCACCATTCGGTGGGAGTAGAAATTTTTATTTTAACCAGCCCCGTCAAAACTATCAATTTTATAACGCACGACCTAATTCTCAAATTAATCAGCCTCGCCCAAATTATCAACATAACAATCAACGACCTAATTTCCAAAATAATAAATACGCTATTAGGACTAATCACCCTAAATATCAAAATTCACCAAACAATCCAGGCCCGTCTCAAAATTTACAACCACCCACGCCTATGTCAACTATGACCACTCTAAATTTAAATGAAGACCCAATCAATCATGATACTTTTTTAGACACAGATGCCTCGGAGAATCAATACAATTAATGGGACTTAAAGCGGATCAGAGTCAATTAGCGCATATAATTGATCCTGAAAACCATCTTAAAATTTTAATAGATTCCGGGAGCACTCATTCATTCGTAAATCCAAATGTAGCTAATAAGTTTTTTAAAAATAACATAAAAAAGGAATACTTTAAGGTAGCCAGCGCACATGGCGCCTCAATTCAAGACTATTGCACGTTAATTCCTTTTAAAAAATTGTTTAATTTAAAAGAAAATGCGAATATGAAATTTCATTTATTCGATTTTCACTCATGCTTTGACGTCCTACTAGGACTAGATAATTTGTGTGCTTTAAAAGCCACCGTAGACTTCAATAAAAATATGTTAATAACGCCAAATTGCAACATACCGTTAAGATTTTCTAATAAACCTGCGAATACGAATTGTATAGTAGTAAACGCAAGGTGCGAACAAGTAATTGAAATAGAAGTTGCAAACGTAAAAAACGGCGACGTAATTATACCATATACCAAGGTAAATAAATTAGAAATTCCAGAGTGTACCACTCATGTAAAGAATTATAAAGCCATTTGTACAATCGTAAACCCTACAGAATTAAATGTGAATGTTAGGCAAAAGTATCCGGCTGTTGTTGAACCGATCGAAGAATACGATCAGTCCAACACACCGAATTTTAATAATTACGAATATGAAGAAATTAAATTTGATCTATCAAAATTCCGTTCAGAGCACATGAACGCAGAAGAAAAACATGTTATTATGAATTTAATAAAAGAATTTTCAGATATTTTCCATTCAGAAAATAAAATGTTATCGTTTACCAATAAAATTAAGCACTGTATAAATACTACTGATCAATTACCGGTGTATACTAAATCGTACCGTTACCCGGAAATACATAGAAAAGAAGTTCAAAAACAAATAAATCAAATGTTAGATCAAAAAATCATCAGACCCTCTCATAGCCCTTGGTCATCGCCAATTTGGGTTGTACCAAAGAAACTAGACGCGTCGGGAAATCGCAAGTGGCGTATTGTCATCGATTACCGCCAACTAAACGAGAAAACGATCAGTGATCGGTACCCGTTACCAAATATCACCGACCTGCTCGACAAACTTGGCCGTTGTCAATATTTTACTACCCTTGATCTCGCATCGGGTTTCCACCAGATAGAGATGGCGGAAAATGATATTCAAAAAACCGCGTTTAACACCGAAAACGGGCATTACGAGTTTTTACGCATGCCATTTGGCCTCAAGAATGCACCCGCCACGTTTCAGAGGGTTATGGACAACATATTAAGGGGTATTCAAAATGAAAAGTGCTTAGTTTATTTAGATGATATAATTATATTCAGTACCAGCCTACAAGAACATGTAGAACGGCTTAGAGAAGTATTTAGTAGATTACGTGAATCTAATTTAAAAATTCAAATTGACAAGTCGGAATTTTTGAGGAAAGAGGTAGCATATTTAGGGCACATTGTGACACCTGACGGAGTTCGTCCAAACCCCGACAAAATTAAAGCGATACAAAATTACCCAATACCGAAGACCACCAAGCAAATCAAAGGATTTCTCGGGCTCCTCGGTTATTATCGAAAATTCATCAAAGATTTCGCGAAATTAACGAAACCTCTTACAAAGTGCCTTAAGAAAAATGCAATCATTGATATTAATAACTCAGAATATAAAAATTGTTTTAATACCTGCAAAAACGTACTAATTAATGAACCCATATTACAATATCCAGACTTTAGCAAAAGTTTCAATTTGACAACAGACGCGAGTAACATAGCTGTCGGCGCAATTTTATCACAAGGCCCAATTGGAAGCGACAAACCCGTCGCATACGCATCACGAACCTTAAACGAATCCGAACAAAATTATAGTACTATCGAAAAAGAGCTATTGGCCATTGTATGGGCAACTAAATACTTCAGACCCTACCTGTTCGGTAGAAAATTCCAAATTATTTGCGATCATAAGCCCCTTCAATGGCTTATGTCCGTCAAAGAACCGAACTCCAAATTAGTTCGGTGGCGATTAAAACTGGCTGAGTACGATTATAATATTATATACAAAAAGGGTATATTAAATAAGAATGCGGACGCGCTCTCACGCATTGAAATAAATATGCACGATAAAATCGATCAGCTTGACGACTTTTATATAAGTAATTTCGACGATAAATTTGGTACAACTAGCGAAGATGAATTAGATAAACAGTTAAATGATATTATGCATAAAATAGATCGTAATCGTGAAACTGATTCTATGATAGTTGAACTTGGACTCGATTCCGAAAAACATGTGCTACATAATAATGAAAATAATGACAGTGATACAATTCACTCTAATACTGAAAATCCAATATTTAATATTCCTATCTTGGAAAAACCTGTAAATCTAGGACGCAATCAAATTATCATTTCAGAGGTGAATTACGCACCCGCGATACCAAAAATTAGATATCTCTTTAATAATAGGAAAATGCGAATAAATTTACAACTTTCCAAATTAGATTTTGAACAAAATGTTATAGATTTTATAAAAGAATATACCGCCCCAAAACAAACATATTACTTATATTTTGCAGATCAAGTTTACGAAAAATTCTGTATTATTCTTCAAAAACATTTTAGGAACCCGCAAATTTCATTTATTAAATGCACTCAATTATTAGATGATGTAGAAACTGAAGACGAAATTATAAATATTATCCAAGCGTATCATGAAGGTAAAACGAACCATCGAGGAATAGAGGAAACTGATTCCCAAATAAAAAGAAAGTATTATTGGCCTGATCAACGACGTTACATACAAAATTACATAAATAATTGTGAAATTTGTCAACTTTGCAAATATGATCGAAATCCATTAAAACTTAAATTCAATATTACAATGACACCGACCAAACCCTTCGAAATTATCCATATTGACAGTATAGCTTTAGAAGGTACTAAATTCCTTACAATTATTGACGCTTTTTCAAAATATACCCAAATGTATAAACTGAATTCTCATCAAGCAGTTGAGATTGCCAACAATCTCGTTAAATTTTTCACGCATCACGGAATTCCTGGCCAAGTTGTGGCAGACAATCATCTTGAATTTAAGAATACCTTAGTAAAAGAACTATTGGAAACTCATAAAATTAAAGTTCATTTCATCAGTAGTCAACACCCAGATTCAAACGGCATAGTTGAAAGAGTTCACTCGACAATAATAGAACATATCCGGTTGCTTAACAATCAAGATACTTATAAGAAAGAATCCATTGAATCAAAGATTAATTACTCACTTTTGGCATATAATAATTCGATCCACTCAACTACTAAATTGACCCCCTCAGAAATTATTTCGGGACACATAAATTCAGTTTCTCCCTTTGACATCGATATTGAAACTCGAATCGTCAATAATTACATTGATAATCACCGGAATAAAGTAAAACTGCTTTACAAAAAAATTAATGAAAACATGCAAATAAATAAAGAAAAAGTTATGGAAAAGCATAACCAAAACCGAGAAGAAATTCCCAATATTCCAGAAACCATATTCGTCAAAAACAAGCAAAAACAGTCTAAGACTAAAAATAAATACAAGAAAGAAACATTGAAATCAGTTGACCCTAAATTCAAAACGGGAACAATTAACCCGAAACATTATAATGCTGTGGACAAAATTCACTTGTCAAATATTAAGCGACCAAAGATTAAAAATAAATTAGGTAAACTAACCAATAAACCTAAATTAAATTATCAAGAATATTTAAATAATCAAACTCTAGGAAAAACACCAAGCAATAATATTATTGAAATAAATGGTGATTTATTTTCTGCACCAAAAAACTTTTCACTGGCACACTGTGTAAGCTTAGACCTTAAAATGGGTGCTGGGATCGCCGCAGATTTTAAACAAAAATTCGGTAGACTTGACGAACTACACGCACAAAGCTCCGAAGTACATTCGCTCCGCTATTTAAAGGATAACGATCGTTTCATAATATATCTAATCACTAAAAATTGTTATTCTGACAAACCGAGTTATGAGGACTTGTTCAAAACTCTCGTTAGTTTAAAAGCATTCTGTATTTCGAATAAAATTACCAATCTAGCTATTCCTAAATTAGGATGCGGTCTCGATCTTCTTAAATATAAACATGTAAAACCGATCCTTCAATATATTTTCAATGATTCAAACATCACTGTACACGTTTATTCTCTTCCAGATTATTAGTCGTCGCGCTGACGCAAGCAGACGAAATCAAAAACATATCACAAAATTTAGGGATACTCCCAATCAATCTCGGACCAGCAAAACTAGAAAGGAGTAAACACACATTCGTGCATTATTTTGATTTAACAAAACTATACGACGAATTTACAAAATTAAACACACAACACCGCTATCTTAATTCAACAATCAGATCCGTTTCAAATTTTAGCGCGATGTTTGATAATTATAATAAATTATTAAATTTTACTCAGGAAACAATCAAAGAAAAAATCGATAACATTAAATTATACGCACTTAGTAAAAATAGAAGTAAACGAGGATTCATTGATGGACTTGGGACAGTCATTAAAACTATTTCTGGAAACTTAGATGCCAAAGATGGCGAAAGAATTAATAATATCCTAAACCATTTAGAACAAAATCAAAATATTCTTCAAAAACAATTACAAATGAAATACAGTATAAACAAACAAATTATCGAGAAATTTAATAGAACTGTACAAAATATTGCACACAATGAAAACATGTTAAAATCAAAAATTATGAAATTAAGCGTAATCCTTAGGAACGATATCGATCACCAAAATATCTTATTTGCTAAAGAAATATTTAATCAGCTGGTCATTCTTTATAACGCAATCCTAAACATAATGCAAGACATTGAAAACTCTCTCACTTTTTGTAAATTAAATACGTTGCATCCGAGTATCATAACACCTAGAGATTTATTTTTGGAACTTGAAAAAATTTCACTCTACTATAACGAACAACTTCCCTTCGAATTAAAAATTGAAAACATTCTTAATTTTGAATCCATAATAGAAGTTACTTGTAAAATCGAGCCAACTCGAATCAATTATTTCTTATCTGTACCCATTAACTTTGAGTATCAGTTCGAGTTATTTTATTTATACCCTATCCCTACGGTACACGAATCCGAATTTGTTACTATCATCCCTACTGTAAAGCACATCTTAAAATCGATTAATGGAAATAAAATTCTGCCTCTAAACCACTTGTATACAAAAACGTCGAAACATTACCAATGTGCTAGCCATCTGATAACTAGCTACAAATCAGAATTCGAACGAAATATAATTATCAGTGGAAACAACAGTAACTGTAAATACACAACACTACACGTAAAATCTAATCATATGGAAATAATACCATATATAAACCAATACCTGGCAGTCTTCCCAAATCAAGAAGGAATTAAAATCAGATGCAAGGAACAAACTGAAACTATGATTTTAATTGGCATTTATCTAATCAAAGAAGATAATTGTGCCATGCTTTTTCGAGGCCGAGAAATTAAATACCTAGACGTTACATCTGGACGCCCCCTCGTGATCAACGATTTACATCTAAAATTGGAATCTACAAATTTTACCGAATTCGACATCGACCTTCGGAAGCTGAACTTAGAAGACATATCCACAAACCAGAAAATCCTCCCACTACAAGAGACAACCCAAATCTTCACGCCAAGTTTTTGGACTGTTGTACTTTATGTGTGTGTATTAATCGGTATTAGTTATATCGCAGTGAAGTGGTTGAAAAATCGCAAATTCCGTGATACAAGTGGTACCCCACAAGAACTAAACCTTCAAGGTCTCCGCCTCCCAGGGGATGCTCGACTCTAAGGGTGGAGGAGTTATATAGCATAGATTTACATTTAATAATTAATAATTGTTTATTATAATTATAGTGGCCGCTAATGCATTTGCATGCTGCATTAGCGTAATTGTAACAAAGCGTAGGTTTATCTTAAGTATTATGTTTCATTGAGAGAATTGTTATTTCATAAGTTAGTCAGTCTAGATTTTGTACCTGTACCGAGCAGACGTTCTGCAAGCTACAATAAAATAATTTCTTTTTAAAAACACAAGTCGTTGTACCCGAAAAATAACTTATATATATATATATATATATATATATATATATATATATATATTTCTATAAATATGAAATGGTATATTTGGTGATTCTAGAGGGAAGATCTCGTTCAATCTAATTATTTGGAAAAGTTACATTTGAAAAAAATGCCTAGGTTTCCACAATGGATATTTTTGTTACCGCTGCTGTACAATGTTGGTGTTAAGAGTGTGGGTGAGGGTGGGTCAGCGACATTGCGGAGAACGCGGAACGACGGTGCAAGGTCGCGAACACTGACACTGACACTCGTCACCATCGCCATCACCATCAGCATGCATTATCTGCACTACCTCTTCGCCGTACACGCATATCAGATCTGGTGCTCGCTTAATGATAACTATAAACACCACCAGCGCGTAATTTTCTGCTAAATTGACATCCAGCCGCATTAAAATTACCATAAATTTGCAACCGTATGCGAATTTATAACAGCCCGCATCGGTGCTCCATATTTTACAGCCGCCGTGGCTATTCCGATAAATCTGCGCTTATCCTATGATTAGATAGCATAATATTTGCATTTCTTCTTTCCTTATTGGCTCGGATTGCTAATTTTTAACACATTTTACTAATTTAGCAATATTATGACTTTGTACCGCTTTGGTAATGTTATTATTCAAAAACTATGAAATAATCTCAATAACATTGACATAACATATGAAATAAGGTCTAATTGGACATAAATATGACAGAAATGACGAGAATTTTGTCTCAGTGGCCAGAGTTGCTTAGTGTGGTGATTATCATTACCATCTGCCAACGATAATGGGTCGAGTGAAAGAACAGAAAAAGTCTTGAACTCTGCTTCAAATTTAGTTAGTGTATATTTATATGCATTATTATGTATTTTTTTAATAATACTTACAAATAAAATAAAAATAGTTTCTCTTAGATATCAAAGATATTAGTAGAGTGAGAAGTTAAATGTGGATGTTAATTAGGACTATGACGACATTTTCATATATGTTAGATTGTCATATGTTTTACTCAATGGCATAGTTAATTGCACTTTTGTATACAAGCTGTAAAATCTTTATTGCTATCTATACTACACTATCTCCTATTCATCTGTTGATGAATTTTTCTTATATTGTCTGTTATTTCATTTTCATTTTGTGAACAGAATAAGCATCTATTAAAGAAATGAATTCTTATTTTTTCAAAAATTCATACTACTTTTTTTTTTAATGAACATCTATCTTGGCTACTTTATTATTTCAGAAATTTGTCTATAGTTGTCCTCGAGATTTTCATTCTATTCTATAAAGTACTCTTGAAAAATTTGAGTACTTCTCAGTTAGATTTCTCCCAGCTTTCTTGTTTTTTTTTGAGCATTTACTCTTTCAGATTTTTTAATTTCCTTTCAGCTATTTCTCTTTTAGATTATGAGAATTATCTTCAATATTTTTAGTACTTCTTGGGATTTTCTACATTTCCAGTATTTTTTTTATAATTTACTCTATAAGATTTTTAGAAATATTCAAAAAAAGCCTGCAAACTTTTTCAGCCATTTCTCTTTTAGCTTGTGAGAATTGCTTTAAAAATTTCTAGTATTTTTTAGCATATTATAAAGTTATATTATTGTTCATAGTAGGTTTTTGTTTAAATTTCTAGCTTTATATTTCAGTTTATTGCAATTTGCTTGTGGGCTTATGAGTTGTCCAATACATTTCTAAAATTAAAAAAAAATTCCTACATGCCATACAAACTCCCATATTTGAAAATATTTGTTACGAACATTTGTTAGGTGTGAGTTGACAAATAATCACTCGACTAATAATACAACTAAGTCATTTACTTTATTCAAAAAGTCAATTGTATAATTGAACTTAATTATATTGGGTTTTAATTCGCACTCTTATTTCAGTAATCTTCTTTCATTATCCTAGAATCTTTAATTTTATATTTTTAGAGTTGTCCATCATTGCTATTTTCTCAATATTTTTAGAATTACCCAGAAATTCTTAAATCATTTTCAGAATATCCCATAAACCTTATTTTATTTTAATTTCTACAAGTAGAAATTGTGGCAATTCTTCGTAGATTCTACAATTCTTCAACAATGTTTTCCCTAGTCCAGTTTTCCTTATTTCATTATATCGCATTTTTCAGAAGATTATTCAAGGTTATAGAATTTTCTAAAAATTTCTCCTTTTGATTGTTTTGATTTTCCTCGAAGTTTCTACATAGTTTTAATTTTTTAATCCGAAATTTACAGTAATTTCTCAATTATATTAGACGTTCCTTAGAAAATGTAATCAACTTTCAGATTTTATGAGAAATATAGGATATTTACATTCATTTTTATATTATTTAAACATTTCTTTCTTAACCTTGTTCTTACGGATGGTAATTTTTTTTATTGTTTCTGGATTGTTCTTATCAGTATTTTATTTTAGAATCATTTCTTCTATTTTTGAGATTTTTCAGTATTCTAAATTTTTAGGATTTTCTATTCGAAACTACAAGATATTTTTTCCAGGGAAATTTTAATAATTTCTCTTTGAGAGAAGGAGTATTAACTTAAAATGTTCTATAATTATTCAATTTTTTTTAATTTTTCCTAAATAATATTGGAATTTTTTGCCAAATCCTCTTTTAAATAATAATAATAACAATAATCTTTATTCAGACAATTACATAGTTACATTTATATATACATAAGCAAAAACAAATAATGTGGTGTTAGTCCGTCTGGGCTATAGACCTGAGGTCTTTCAGCCCATGTCTTGAATTTAAGATGAGAAAAAAAAGGTATCTTTGCTAGCTAGCATCCTCTTTTATTTTATTAAAGTTTTACAAAAACCTTTCTAATTTTATAAATATTAAGAATTTTCTACTCTTTCTTGCTTAACCTTTTCCTATTTCTCCAAAAATTAGAGTTTTATTACGAAAAAAAAAAAATGTCAAGGTTTCTAAAAACTTATGAATATTTCTTCTAATTTGTAAATTTTTTATGACTTTTTTTTATCATTTATCTAAATTTTTCAAGAATTTCTTTCAAATTGAAAAGTTTCTTTGAGGATTCTAAAAAACTACATTCTCTTCTAATTTTGGAGAACTACTACTCTTGTAGCTTGATGTACTGGTATGTTTTCTTGCAAATTGTGAAATAGAAATTATAAGGTATTAAAATATTTCAGCAAAATCTAAAAAAGTAATTTGCGTTTTATGCTTATCAGAATTTTCTTCCCTTAAATTATAATAATTTGCTTATTTGGATCTTTTCTCCTATTTTCTTCCAATTTTACATCAATCGCCACCACTAATACTACTAATGAATAACTTATTGGATTTTTGTTTAGGATTTCATGTTGCATTGTGAGATTTTCTTGGGTAATTATAAAATTATTCAGAATTTTTTTAGAGATTGCTTGAATTTTCTTCAAAGTTTTTAAAAGATTTTAGTTTTCTTTTCATGTTTAATTGTGGAGGCGTTTACTTTATGGTACACTTTATGTTTAATAATGACTAGTTGTTAGACAAAACTATAGTTATGTGTAATTTTAAATAAATTGGTAACAGAAAGTCATCTTCAATATTTTTTTCAGATTTTACAAATATTCTAAAATATATATATACAACATCTTTATTAACAGACAATACAGATAAGACAAATATAATACATTTATGATGATATGAGTGTTAGGAGGTTAGTCTGTTAAATGGCTATCGACCGGCGGTCTTTCAGCCCTGATTTGTCCTTGTCGATGTGTCACGTTAGTCTGTCTCTGATGATGGATGATGTGATGTGATGAATTCAAAAATAGTAAATGGGGGGGTTTTGAATTTTGGGATTAGGTTAGGATTTCTGCGTAAGCAGTATTCTAAAATATTTTCTCTTCTTTTTTTCCATGATTGCTTAAATTATTCTAAATTTTAAAGAAATGTATCTTCCGAATTTTTTTTCGAGAGCTTTAGAATTAAAGATAAATTTTTCTTCCGAATTACAAGAATCTTTAAAATTTTTCAACAACTTTTCCTTAAGACTAAAAAATTTTTCTAATTCTTTCAGATGTTTCTTGTATAGAGTTATATATTTTTCTTCTAGAATTTTCCACTTTCACTTTATATATTCTCCAGAAACTTCTAAATAAGGAAAACTTTCTTTAAGGTTTTTTAAAATTGCGTAGGATTTTTAATTTCATATTTCTTGAATAATTCTTTCAGATATTTTGAGTACACCTTTTCTCCAATTTTTGAATTCCAGATTTCTTAAATAATCTTCTTAAATTTTTAAATATTTCAATATTTATTAGAATTCTTTAAGAAATCCTTTTCAAAATTACAAATTTTCTTCGAGGATTTTAAAATTATTTGGAAAGCTTTCTTTAATTTTTAGAGCATGTTTGCATTTGTAGTTAGATCTTACGAGAAATTTCTCGAATATTTTCTTCCAAATTACGAAAAAATAGTTCCAGACTTTTCATCAATATCTACAAAAAAAAATAATAAAAAATAGACACCTTTTAAAACATTTTTTTGAATATATTTTTTTTAATTTATCAAATTTTGTTTGATAATGACAAGCTGAAGTTGTCGAAACTATAGTTACAAGTGTAAATAAAAAGTGATACCAACAAAGTTAATTGTTTATTTATTTTGAATTTTTCTTTAATTTTTCCTAAATAATATTGGAGTTTTCTGCTAAATCCTCTTTTATTTTATAAATGTTTTACAAAAATCTTTTTAATTTTTTTTTGAGAATTACCTAGTCTTGGACAAGTCTTACAAATTGCTGAAATTTTGTTAGATACTTCTGGAGTTCATCAATATTTTTTTTCTTCGAGAAAAGTTTTCAGAATTTATTGTTTTATTCAATCAGAATTTTCCACTATTTATCTTTCAGATTTCGAGATGTTTTTTTACGATTGCAGCATTTTCCATTTTTAAGAAAGTTATGCCATTTTCAATTTATCTTATATAAATTTTATCAGTTTTTTCAGTTTTCTTGAGTAGTCGCACTTTTTCTCGAATTTTACATCAGTACTTACTTTCAATTTCTCTTTCAAATTACGAGATCTTCTTGAAAAGTTGTAATATTACCAAGCAATAATTCCTACTGATTGCTAGAATTTTCTCCTATATTCAAGAAATTATTAGCATATTTTGTTCAGATATTATAGTTTCTTTTCATTTTCCAATTTTTTTTTCAGATTTTTTTTTTAATTTTCTATATTTTCTTGTAAGTCTCTAGATTTTCCAGCAATTTCTCTTCTAAATTGCAAACACTTTTTCTCAAAATTACAAAATTTTCTAATACTACTAAACATCTTTATTCACAGAAAAAAAATATAATGCATGTAATGTATAAAATAAAATAAGTTCTGATATAGTTGATCTTCTGTTCAACCGCTATCGACCGTTGGTCTTTCAGCCCTTTTTCTAATATTTGTTGTGAAATTATTGAAATTTTTCAAAAATCTTGCTACATTTATACTAATTTAAAGAATTTTGCTTAACCTTTCCCTATTTCTCGAGAAATTAAACTTCTAAACTACATACATAAATTAGAGTCAAGACATGGCAGAAAGACCAAAGGTCGATAGCCCAAACGGACAACATACTTTAAATTAAAATGTATTTGTTGAAAATGGATTTTTGTTTGTCCAAATAAAGATGTTATTTACTCTCTCTTATCGGAATTTTCAATTGGAATTTATCTTCCAATTTTTATTGAATTTCTTCGAGAGCTTTAGAATTAACCTTTTTTTTATTTCCCAATTGCAAGAATATTTAGAATTTTTAAACAATGTTTTCTTAATATTATAAACATGTTCTAATTCTTTCAGATACATCTTGTCTGGAGATCTAGTTTTTTTTTAGAATTTTCCACTTTCTTACTTTATCTATTCTCCAGAAAGTTCTAAATAATGAAAAGTTTTTTTAAATTGTTTAAAATTTTTAATTTCAGATTTCTTGAATACTTTTCTCCTATTTTTTAATAACAAATTTGTTGATTACTTTTCTTAAATTTATTGGAATTGTTCATCATTTATTTTTTTAGAAATTCTTTTCTAAATTGTAAATTGTCTTCGAGGATTCTAAAATTATTAAGCAAGTTTTCTTCTATTTCTATATTTTACGAGAAATTTTTCGAATATTTTCTTCCAAATTACGAAAAAAAAGTTTTGCAAGGTTCCAGAATTTTTCAACAATATCTACAAAAAATAAAAATACCTTTTAATTAATTTTTAAGTAGGATTTTTTTATTTTTTGCAAATTTTTCTACATTTTTTGGAATATTCCAAAATTTTTTTCCAAATTGTAAACTTCGTGTAAGGATTCTAAAATTAATAATTTTTTATCATACAGTGAAATTTTTAAATTTGTATTCCAAATTGCAAATATCTTTTCAGGAGTTTAAAACTATAGACCATGATTTTTGTCATTTTTAGAGAATTTTGTATTTGTAACTTGTTCTAACAAGAATTTTCTGAGATATTTTATTCCAAATTACTAAAAATATGTTTGAAGATTTCGCAACAATAGCTAAAAAAATCAAAACATTTTCACACTTTTCTAGATTATTATACTCATTTTTTTTTCGCAAAATTTATTGGAATGTTACACAAACTATTTCCTAATTGCAACTTTCAAATAAGGATTGTGGAACTATACAGAGAGATTGCTTTCATCTTTTATCATTTATTGGAATTTCTTTAAAAAAAAAATTTCTAAATTGCGACTTCTCTTTCAAGATTGTAAAATTGTCCAGGAAGTATCTTTCAATTTTGATGAATTTTTACTATTTGTAGCTTTATCTTATGATAATTTTTCTCCATTCTTATTGCATTTTCCAGGAATTATTGTTTCATTAAAAAAAATGCTGTAGTTTTAATTTATCTTTTCGAAATTTTCCAAGAATGTGACCGCCCTTCTACATGAAGTCAAAATTATTTGTATATATATATTTTTTTTTCGTATGGTTTGTGTACAATTATATATTTATTTAGGTTATTCATGTTAGATAAATACAATACAATATATTTTTTAGATTTCTTAAGTAGCCAAGCACTTTTTGTTCTATTTTTCAAATTTTTAAACACTTCTAACTTCAAGAAGTGTTCTTCCAAATTAGAAGGTGTTTTCAGAGAGTTGTAAAACTCTAGGTTTTTTTTTCTATTCGATTTCTAAATAGTTTTAGCCATATATCTGCAAGATTTTACACATGTTTACTTCTATTATCGATTTTACATTTCTGACTTGACAGTATCGGACTCTTTTAAGAAATTTCTATTTCAAACTGGAATTTGTTTTTAAGGATTCTAGAATTTTTCTCAAAATTATGTAATAGATTCTATTAGTTAATAATTTAAAAATACGAAAACATTTCGTGAATCTACAATAATAAGTCTTACTTACTTACGAGGTATTAGCCAGAGAAGTAGTGGTTTCAACAAGTAATTTGTTTTATAGTCTTTGTAAGACTCATTGTAGATTCACGAAATGTTTTCGTATTTTTAAAGTATTAGTTAATTTTCTAAAAAAAAACTGAAAAATTTTAATATATTTTAAGATTCTATTAGACTTACTCAATAGTCTTGTCTACTTTTCTACAATTTTTAAAGAATCTTTCTTGCTTTATCTTTTCTTAATTTTAAATTTCTCATAAAATGACTAGAATTTTCTTCGAGGTTTCTAAAAATGTTTAGAATTTTTTTCCAGATTTCTTGAACTTGAACTTATGTTCAATTTTATGTGAACTTTTCATCATTTACTTTAATTCTTTAAGATATTTCTTCAAAAATTGCAAAATTTCTTTGAGGATTCTCTTGCGATATTTTATTCCAAATTACGATACCTTTTTTTAAGTTTAAAAATTTTAAGCAACATCTACAAAAATTTAGAGTGTTTTTTTATAGATTTCTTCAATTTCTTTTCTATTTCTCGCAGATTTTTTAGCATTTATTAGAATATTTGAGCAAATAAATTATTATTAAATTCATGATGGTTGTGACCGTTACTAGGTGGTAATCCATATTTAAACACATATTGAAACACTTACTATGTTTTTACCACAATTAATTGTGTGTCAATATGTGTTTATTATTATTGTTATTCTAAAAAATCCAAATTTGGCAATTCTCATAAAGATTTTAGATATATCTAGATAGTTTTCTAAAACTTTTTTGCATTTGTACTTCGATCTTTTGAACATTTTCTAAGGTACTTTCGTTAAAATTCCCAAAATTGTTTTTGAAGTTCTAGGATTTTTAGCAATACCTAAAAAAATAAAAATAACTTTTTCATAGTTAACTTAAATATGTTATAATACTTGAATTAATTTATTCGAATATTCTAAGAATTTATTTGAGAAATTCAAGTATTTTAATAATATTAATTTTTCTCGTTTTTTCAATTGCAAATATTCTTTCGGGATTCTAAAACTCTTCCAATTTTAGGTGAAGAGTAATACTTGTTTTGTTCCATAATATTTTTATTTTCAGCCGCCATATTATCAAACAAAAAAGTGTTACTTTTCACCTAATATTAATATCTGTTTCCATCAAAAGTGTAACGCGACAAGCGTCAACTTTATTTTATTTTTAATAACATTTTACATTTCGATTTTTTGGGATATCTTATTCCAAATTAGAAAAGAAAATTTTGAAGCTTTCAGGTTTTTTCAGATATATTTTAGAAAAAAATAGAAGCTTTTTTCACAGACATTTTGAATATTTTACGTTAATAATAATTTATTGGAATACCTAAAAATTGTTATTCCAAATTGAGAATTCTAAAATTTTTCAGGAAGATTTCTCCATTTATCATTTATTTAAAATTTTACATTTCTTTTCTCAATTATGATTTTTTTCTGGATTTTAAAACTGTTTTACAGCAAGATTTCTTCTCTTTGTAGAGAATTTTTGTATTTGGACCTCCGTCTAACGAGTCTAGAGAAAATTTTATTCCAAATTAGGAAAAAAATATATGAAAGTTTCTAATTTTTTCAGCAGTATCTAAAAAAATAAGAATTAAATATGTTTCTTATTAAAATACCCTAAGAATATGTTTTCGAAATTATGAATTTCATATAAGGATGCTAAAATTATACCTCAATATTTTATCCATTTAATATCATTTCTTGGTATTTTTCAAAAATGCCTTTTCCAAATTGGGAATTTTCTTCCAGGATTCAAAAATTCAAAAGCCAGATTTCTTCCATTTTTAAATAGCTTTTTATCATTAATAATAATAATCATTTATTACGGAATACTCCAATTATACATAGTAAATACAAATATATATATATATATATATATGTACAAATCATGTATAGCTTGTCTTGAGATTTTTCAGTGATATTTTAAACTACGAAAAAAATCTTTAAAGTTTCTAGAATTTTTAAGCTGAATCTCCTATATTTTTAGAGAATTTTGAGCACTTTAATTGAATTTTTCAAAAAATCTCCAAAATCATTGATTCTGTATCAGGCAGAAAAGAAAATGTAATAGACTTTCCTTGATCTTGCAGTTTATTATTGTACAACAATTCCTTGAAGATCTTTGCTTCCGAAATAAGTAATCCAGCATAGCAACATAAGTACTGCTATATTTCATACATTGAACATTTTTGAAGGTTTAAAAGAAATACCAATCTCATGCTGAATTCCACTTGAATTATAACTGAATACCAAAATTTTTACATTAGTTTTATAACTTTCTGTAGGTTGAATTTCACATTGTAAGAATTTTTTTAAGGTTTTTAAGTTTTTTGAGCAATCATTGTTCCAGAAATTTGCATCATTTCTTGCTTTATTTTATCATATGTTTTCAGAAATATCGCTACTACATTACCAGAATTTTCAGATCTTAAATTTTCTAAATTCTATGTTAATTAAATACCAAACTAAAGTACTACCCACGTAGTAACACTCGTCACCAAACTTATAATTCTATGTTAATTCCTATCCATTTCATTTCCATTCTTTTATATGCAATTTTATTCTTTCCTCTGTTTTGAATATTGCTGATAAATCTGAAAAACTATCCTAGAAAAAAATAAAGCTTTATATTTTTTTCTGGGATAGTTTTTCAGATTTATCAGCAATGGTAAAATATTATCTAAAAATAGAAGGAATCATCAGAGAAAATTCGGAAATTGGATCAGAAATTCTCAAAAAATTCCAATAAATCTAAAAAAATATTCAAGAAATCTGAAAAAGCGTAACTTTTCATGAGACTTATCATTTAGAAGTAAAATTTTTGGTAAAACGATAAAACAAGAAATAGAAATTTCTTAAACATTGAAATCTATTTAAAAAAATTCTAATCAAGAAATATTACAAATATATGTTAAGAAATTCTTAAAAAAATCCATGCAATTAAAAAAAAAAATGCTAGAAAATTATGAAAACCCTTTTACGTTCACCTTAATGAAATAAAATTTGTTGACAAATAAATTTAAAATCAAACAATTTGTGTCTTAAAGAAGAAAACATAAATGAATTGGAAATAAGCACTTAACTAAAACACCTATTTTTTTGCATAGTAAGTATTTTAGTTCAGTGTTAATAACAGGAATTAATCAGTAATCATAATAGAATTTGAATATTTTATAACAAAACCTTATTACCTCTTTTATACGTTTCATATAGTTGTGTTAATAAGCTATATTCAGTACATTAGTAAATTTTTAGTTTAAAAATAAAATCCATTATTTCTGATGATCATTTAAAGGAAACACGTTCTACTCTTACAGCCATTCTCTTTAATAATCGAATCGTTTAATTGGTAGGAACACATCGTTATTAGTTAACAACCAAGGATGCAGTCAATTAAATATTAATAAAATTAACTCAAACGTGCGGCGCGTTTATCATATAAACATTTTTTTCTTCGTATGGACTATCGGTGGCTTCATTAGGTATGCAAGGAAATTTTAGAGACGACAGTGCCAATCACTCCCGGCATTCCTTCTAATTTCAAAGCGAGACATCGCCTCCAGGTAATTAATTAATAATCACTGAGGACGCAGTCACCAGGCGGCTACTGTTTTTATTAATGTTATGATTTAATGCCATCAACAGAAATTATACACTCGACAACGTGTATTTTAACGTGCCATCGCTGAAGTTGACGATAAATAAACCACGGCCACATCCTACTGCTGAAAAAAGGAAGAGCGGATAATTAACATAAATAATAATTGCTTTAAGGTGATGTATTTAATAAAAAAATTAAAAAATTAATTGAATGTTTTCCTTTTCACATACATTCTGAACGCATGGATTAATCCAATTATTTATATAAACGGCGCGCACTTTGATGTTTACAACGGAGCAGGAATTAGAATGATCGATTAATTAATTCTGTCCTGATGATGAGGCGCATTCCGCGAAAATTTTTATGCAATTTAAAAACTCGATGTATCGCGTCGCAGGCGATCCATCATACGTTAATTAATAAGAGAACTAACGGTTTAATTAGAGGTGACGTAACTGAAAACGTCGATTTTTGTTTAATTAAGCAATCCAACGCATTAACGACAAATGTATGTGTATCTGTATCTCTACGATTGAAAAAAGCAACAAATTGATGTACTGCAATCTAAATTTAAATATGCTGTGCGGAATCCTGATTAATTAAATTTTGTTATTAATAGAAAACGTGCATGTTTTATAAAACGATATATGGAAAAAAATTAAAATAACTTAATGTATACTATTATTTATGATTTAGTCATTACATCTAAGATTTAAAAAATCATCATCATCTAAAAGTCAAGATTTAAATAAATATTGACTCTTAAATGATGATAAACGATATATTCAATCATCACATTTAATTTATCTATCAAGAATTTTCCAAAACGTGTAATTCCAAAATGATTTGCTATATAATAACCTAACTAGTGTAGTTAACAGGCCATAACTATACAAAAACGCCGTAGCTGGAGGAAACATAGATTATCAGCGTATTTTATGTACTCATTCGAAAAAAATGGGCGCAATAAATAAAAGACAACTTAACCAATTATAACTTTTTAACGTCGAGATTGATGTAGTTATAACCGGCAGGTATGCGGTGTGTCGCTGGCAAAGGTGGGAAAGAAAATGTTAAATGTTTCCTCACCTATTACGAGCGTTAAGGAAAACGTACATAGTGTATATAGTTGGGGAATAAAAAACGGGGAAATTTATCGCGAATGAAACGGTTAGAGCGTCCTCCTGAAAGGTACGCTCGTTACGGGTACACCACCTTCTCGGGAATGAGCATGTAGAATCGGGTAATAATATCTGGATTCGTTTCGTCCCTCTGCCTACAAGCGGTGGATTTACGACTACCGCTGCACTCGAACACAGCTTTCGATGGCAGATCCACCAATTTGTGGAGATGTACTTGTTCGCTGGTAGTACCCGGCGATTAGTATTCAGTGCGCGCGAAGGAGTGATGCGTGTATGGATGTTGAAACGTTTAAACCGGCGGTTTAAAACTAAAAATACTTGAGAGTCGTATAAATCGATTGGAAAAAAATTTCCACGTTTAGATTATTACTTTATATAATAAATTTGTTAACAAAGTACTTTGTACTCATTGATAATGTGTACAAAGTACTCGAAATGTACATCTGGTATTAATAAAAGAATAAGTGAAGTAAGGAATTTTCTTTCGTTTCATTATAAATTAAGTAGGGTTTAAGTTTTCCTAATAATAATACTTCTATTTACGAGGCTTTTGCTAACACTGAGATTTTATGCTAAAGTGAATTTGTAGGTATTTCAAAAACATTAGCCAACAGAATTTTAATAGGTGAATCGTATATTATAGAATCCTTAAGATGCTTTTCTGCTTTCTTGTACTCTCCTTCAAGTCTACATTTATTCTCTTCTTTAAGTTTCTGTTTCCACTTTAATACACTTTTTGTAGTTTTCTTCTTTCGCTTCAATTGCAAGGTTCCTAATGAAAACCCCAATTTTTGATCATTACAGTAACATGAAAAGTGACAAGAAAACAAAAGCCATGCAGTGAACATCTCTAAGATTTAAGAACTTTCTTACTATTAATATTAAGGATAATCTAAGGAGGAACTTACAGACTCTGACTGCCCTGATTCTAATAAAGCCTCTAGGTTTATCCGCTTTCCTCCTGGACTTCGACTACAGTTATTTAATTTAATTTATTTATTTTACGGAAGACACCTTTTTACAAAATATAATTTAAAAATAAATACAATTTACACTAAATTAACTTAAAAATACAGAAAAGCAAAATTATTATCAACAGAAATAAATATGTACAATAATCCAAATGAGGCGAGAAAACTAAAATAACATGTTGTAAATACATACATATACACAAATAAACAATACTATATATTCACACATACAATAATTGTAATTTATCTATAATTAAGTACAAATAGTCAAATCAACAAACTTAAGGCTATATTTGAACGATTCAAAAGACGAACTATAAATAAGAAAGTTAGGATTCGCACATAATTTATTGTAAAATTTCATTATCCTACTAATTGGATTATTACTTCCATAGTTCGTAGAATGAAGAATATTACGGGTTATTCTTAAAATTAAAATCTAGCACCGAAAGCAAGTATGGACAATCTATTATACCATTTATTAATTTAAAACCAAAGCATAAATCAAGCATAACTCTTCTATAATGCAGAGATTTTAAATTTAAAGTTATTAACATTTCGGAATGGCTAAATTCAGATCGTAATTTTCCAAGCCTGAAAGATATTAAAATTAAAAATTTACTTTGGACCATCTCTATTTTATTAGATGAATTTGTATAATAAGGATTCCATATTATTGAACAATATTCTAATTTAGAACGTACTAATGTAAGATATAAATTTTTCAGTGTGTCAATACTAAAACCAGTGGAAAACCGTTTAATACAGCCAAGAGCTTTAAGAGCTTTATTACAAATAATATTGATATGTGATATAAAAGTTAGCCGAGTATCAAAAATAATACCTAAATCTTTAACTTCTGTTACCAATTTCAATTTAGAACCATTAATAAAGTATGAAAATTTTAGTAAATTACTACGAGAAAAAGAAATAGAACAGCACTTATTAATATTAAGGTCAAGATTATTATTTGTGCACCACCTTGAAAGGTTATTAATGTCATCTTGTAAAGCATTACGATCATTCTCATTGCGAATTATTGAAAATAACTTTAAATCATCGGCGAACATCAGGAATTTTGAAGTATTAAAACATTTGCCTATCTGATTTATGAACAATAAAAATAGAATAGGTCCACAATGAGAACCTTGCGGGACGACAGAGGTTACATTTATTGAATCAGAAATATAATTATCAATTTTTACATATTGTTTGCGATCACATAAAAAACTACGAAACCAACATACAACTATATCACTGAAGCCATACGCAGTAAGCCTAGATAACAACGCACTATGGTTAACACGATCAAAAGCTTTCGAGAAATCAGTGTAAATTACATCAACCTGATATCCACTCTCGAAAGCACGTAGAATATAATGCTGATATGATAACAAATTAGTTATAGTAGATCTACCTTCAACAAAACCATGCTGCTCTTCATAAATACTGCGTTTGTAAGTCCATATCACTTGCTTCGAAACTAAATAGTCCAGCATTTTAGGAATAGTCGACTGCAGGGTAATATCTCTGTAATTACAAACATTATCTCTAATCCCATCTTTGAACAAAGGATTAATAAAAGATTCCTTCCATATGTTCGGAAATGTACCACTAGATAAAGAACATTTAAATAAAGTAAGAATAGGTAATGTAAGAGAAAACACACATCTTTTTAAAAAATAAGGAGGCAAACCATCGTGTCCAGGAAATACAGAATCATTTAAATTACTTAGATAAGTAAAAATGTCAACGGAATTAACTGAAAGCGATTCAAGGCAGAGAGACTCAACACATTCAGTTATTTCAGGAGAATCAGCATTACGATACACTGTTGAAAAGTATTTAGCAAATAAATTTACACACTCGTATCCATTATTACTAACAATACCATTGTAACACATTTGTTTAGGAAACCCACGTATCTTGCTGCAATCATTAACATATTTCCAAAAAACCTTAGGATTACGTTTGACATTCAATTCCACATTTTTAATATATTTATCATAGAGGGACTTACTTAAATTTGCGCATTGAGCTCTTAGAATTTTAAACTCATCATAATCCTCAAATCTGCCCGAGGCTTTAAACTTAGCATGTGCCTTTTTCTTATTTTGAACTAGTTGGATTAATTCACTATTAAACCAACGTGGATATGATGAATTTCTCTTACGCTTTACCGGGACAAACAAGTTAAGACCCTCATTAATGACGTTGTAAAAATTATTTACAGAAATATTTAAATCTGGATTACTCAAATGGGATTTCCAATCCACAGATGCTAAATACATATTTAATGACTCATAATCGGCACATTTAAAATCAAAATAGTAAAAATCAGTGAATAAAGACTGATGATCAGTTAATAAATTATCTTCATCTTATCTCTCGTACACCAAGAATTAGTTTTCTTTATTACCCCCAAATATCTTATAGTACTACAATGAAGGGATTATACTGATTGTATAGACGTGAAATACGATAAAGAGGAGAGTTAAGGCAGTGGTTAGTTTTCGGTGTGCGATAAGAGAAAGTAAGTGAATCTAGGTTCATTGAAATTTAAATTTAACAAGAAACAAAGGGTTAACAACTTTACTATGTATTAACTTATATAAGAAACTGGTCAATTAATATTCTTCCTGAATGCAAAGATAGAAAATTTAATTCTTTTAGAAGATCCTGATATAGAATATCAAAACTATAAGTACCATGTTTAGTAAAATAAATCTATCTCAAAAATCTCTTTTGTACATTTTCAAGAAAATTAATATAAATAATTATAATAACAATACCACCGAACAATAACACAACTTACTCAGCACAAATGTATCAAATAACTTTACAAGGACATGAATATTCTTGAAGAATTACATTTGCGAAATAATGAAGCCGTCTATAACACTCGGCAGAAAATTTTGTTGCATGCCAATTAAATGTGAGTTAATTATCAAATATAATTATCAATTACGTAATCATATCTCATAACATTAAACTTTCGTTATAAGATGTTACTGAGCATTTATCAATACTAATCTTTATTTCATATAACACCATGGCGTCTAGGCTTCGTTGCAAATCTATAAAATCATAATATGTAGTAATAATATTTAATATTTTCAAATTAACTGCATTTAATAAAGTTTTCCATTCAATTTCGGAGTAGAGTCTATTAAAAAATGATAAGAATAGAAGAGGCCCCTAATTAGAACCTATGGGTACACCACTACTAGCTAAGTACATATTAGATTGAATGCCGTTAATTTGAAAAATTTGGTACCAGTTCTGTAATTAGGAGCCAATCGCATGTATAACGTTAGCACTCAAATCACAATCTCCAAGAAGCTGCAATATAAACAATTCATGGTCACACTTATCGAACTAAATCAGTGTAGACGACATCAACCTGCTGACCAGTATCCGTGGCTTCAGATATAATTTGAGTGATATTAGTTAGACTGATTGTTGTAGAACGCATTCTTACGAGTCCATGTTGATCTGCATGAAGATAGTACTGGTATTGCTGTATAAATAGCTGTTAAGAAGAGATTCGAATACCTTAGACATATTGCTCAAATGGTTGATCATTTTCAATTGCTGTTTTCGCATCATTTTTGAATACCGGACAAATACGGGCCAGCTTCCAAATATTAGGAAATATTCCGCTACTTAATATGAGGTTAAATATAAAACAATAAATGCTTCTATTTTCGACTCTATACATGTCCACATGTACGTACTATGTATTAGTTCTAATGAGTGTTGTAATGGTGTAATAGTGATTATCTGAAGTACCCAATAGATGTAAGTCCAGGAAGTAAGGACGAATTTGAATGTGGCGCCATTTTGTCATATGACGTTTGGCAGCCCTGCTTGTTTCATGTTTAGTTTATTATTTGGGATCCTTCCCATTAGCAGCCTGATAGCTTTTGTGTAGTGAGGATTGTAGTTTGATATTTATTTTTTCCATGGAGCAGATGACAACAAACAACGTATCCAAATGATAAAAAGTTACTGTGAACGGCGACAGTTACAAAAACATGCTTTCTGAAAATGACGATTTTTAGTTGCAACAAGATGGTGCGACATGCAACACATTCCATAAAACGAATGCTCTGCTGACTGAAAAGTCAACCCAAAAAATTATTTCTCTGCATGGCAAGCAGGAATGGCCCGCCAGATCATGCGATCTTAGGCCTTCTGACTTTTTTTTGTGGGGATTTGTGAAATCAGAAGTATACGTGAACAAAACCAAAAACACCAATTGAAGGATTTTATAAGTTTATGAAGTTTTAACTACTACTTCACATACTTCTGATTGGTATAGATCAAATATCCTAGACAGTAAATTAATTATTAATGTACAAGATGTTTTCAATGTTATCAATAGTCTTAAATCAACTCATTCTTACGGTCCTGATCAAGTTTTTTCTTACAAAATTGCATTTATTCCTTGTGCCATCCAAACCATAAGTTTTTTAACAATTCCTTAGCTTTTTAAATCTGGTTCTAGAAATCTTATGGAGAACTATAGAGGAGTTCCATTCCAAAAATGATAGACCAATTAGTATCCATTCAATTATCTTGGTTCTCGAAACAAATTATTTCTAACAAACAGCACGGTTTTGTAAATGGGCGCTCCACCAAATCCAATATAATATAATAATATAATCAGTTTATATCGGAGGCATGAGGTGAATGTCATCAAGTAGACACTATACTGATTTCACTGAAGCCTTCGATAGAATCGATATCAGTTTGTTATGTGGTTTTTTTACAGGCACAGTGGTGTGGTTCACTTCTTTTTTAAACGACAGAACGACTAATAATTTTATATCAAAACCGATCCACGTATCATCCGGTGTTCCACAAGGGTCTCATTGCGGACCAATTCTGTTTATTCTATTCATTAATGATCTACAAAATGTTATCACTAATTGCTAACTGTTACTTTATGCTGATGATTAGAAACTTTTTGAAATTATAAGTAATATAAATGATTGTAATGATATTCAGGCAGACCTAATTCGTCTGAATGAATGGTGCAACATTAATCATCTATTTTTGAACATTTCTAAATGTTATTCAATGTCCACATCCAGACGCAAACATTCCTATGACTATACTTATAATATTAATTCCTTCAAATTGTCTAAAGTCAATTCCTGTATAGATCTTCTTAACAACTTATAGATAGATCATCGCAAAGGGCTGTGAAATTAGTTTTCTTATAGTTGTATTTTAAGTATGTTTGTTTAAAATTAATGTGGTCATCCATGCAGGTAGTATTAATGCTGATGCTGAGCGTTGGATGATGAGTATCTTCATTAACTAATAGAAATTTACAACGTTCTACTTGTTCTATCATATTCGATGAAGAAATTACCAGATCTAGAATTCTTCCATTGTCATTTAAGATATAAATGTGCTGCGCCAGATGATTACAATTCAGAAAAGCACGTAACGTATTTGTAGTTCTCAGGAATATTAAAGTCTCCCATATTAGGTAATTGCTGACCACGAAACACATTTTCAATCAACTCCAACACACCACTTTATTCACAAAGTGGAGCATTTAAGGTTTAATGTAAACACATGTTAATATGATATGTCTATGTTGAAGCTTAACTTTAACGGCGGTAAGTTATATATTTGCTGAGTGAGGAAAGTTCAGATTAATAAGCTCTAACTTTCATATGGGAAGAAATTACACAGCCTAAACAATGTATACTTCAATCAAGGCATGCAGATATTCCAGTCCCCAGTTATATTTAGTAGTACTGAGCATAAATATCCCGCGCTCAAAAAGCCGCATGAAATTGTACCTGCTAGGTTTACCAACACTGCAGTGCAAAATATCAAAATAAGCAATAATCAAGATGGCACAGGGCAGAATAGTGTTACTGACTTTTCCCAATCTGAAGTTTTACTTGATAGACACAGAATTATCAAGCGATTATAAAAGTGTTAATACTTTTTCAGTTTCATTTTGGTAGTCATTTGATGTTAGTTCGGGAAAATTATACAGGATCATATTATTTTCCCTCCGTTTCCGATCATGAGTCTCACTTATGATATTTATGTTTTCCTTAGGGATATTTATTTAATTGGTTCAATTTATTTTTAAGAGTAATAATATCATCTTGTAAACTCTGGTTCTCAGTTTTCATCAGATAGCAATGCAGTTAATATATAACATTTACTTGAGTGACTAACAGTTTCCTTTAATTTTTTGGCTGTATTTACCAAGTCAGTTAATACATGGTACTCACTGGAGTCGAAAGTAATAAGCAAAAGGTTCGACAAAGGCAAATCATCGCTGGGGCTGCAGACACTAGATGATCTATTATATTTATTGCAGCATATAACTTCGCCTTCATTAGTACGTATCAAATACTTTAACAGTGCAGCGTAACTGGGATGAAAGACTGAGTTGCACTTTGAACATTTTACAATCATTTATGACTTTCTTACACTTTCTACGAAAGTTATCCTGGCCCATTAATAATTGAGAATTGTTATAGTCTTATTTTGGCAAATAAATTAAAGAAACACTTGACACTGCCGCGCTTTGCCGCTGTTAATACTATTGCCTTCAGCTCTAGTATTGAATAGCTGAAGGCGTCAAAGTTGTCAGAGCCAATTAGATTGTAATGTGTTATTGAACGTTTTAAAGCAACCCAACATTAACTTCTGTCATTTACCCCCAGTAAGCTGCCCCTCGTCTTTTCCGAATACTATACTATGAAACCCTGCGTTTTATCTGTGCCTCTGTGATTACCGGCTAGGATAGAAAAGGTTACACGTATGTAATACAATTGCTTTTTCCTGTAACCCTTCAATTGACACAGCACACATGCATTTTTTGTGAACTTGCCGAACCTAAACTCATATTGTCATGGGAACATGTGGCAAAACTGATACAGTCAACTACTAGTTTCTCCCATAATTTGACCACTATAAAAGAAGCAGAATTAAATTTGAATGAGTCACAAGAAGTAGATACTCTGGAATAATACTTCTAATCAACGCCCTCATTATTGCCATAATGTATTGGAGGTAATACGCGTTTCTGTACATATTTGTTTAAAGGGCCCTCCTCCTCAACAATCAGTCAACTTATCTCATTATCTCAATCAAGGCATCCTTTACAAGTCTGCCTCGTTTGTGTCCATATTATCGTAATGATAGGTTCTCATTATACTCTAGGACAAACCCCACATGGCCAGGAACTGAACTGTCTAGGACTCTGTCTTCATAATCCATGAAGCAGACTGCTAGATACCTATTTGAGTCCCTCTTCTACTTTCCCATCCTAAAAATCAGTAATCGTCTTCCTTTCATGAAGGAACTTGTTTGTAATATTTTATATATTCTGTTGCGTCTGAAAAAGTATTCCTATTTCTAGTTTATTAACAACTTCTATTCTATAGAGCTTTATTATCTGTTTGTCTTTACATCCTCTTGAATTTACATTCAATTCTCCTTCATGCTCCTTGAGATTTTAAATCTAAAGCAATATTTCAGGACCTTAAGCTTTAAAGTAAGTTTTAGAAAAGACATATTTTCTCTTTCTTTCCTTCTCTTGTGGTGTTTCTAAAAGCTTTTCGTTTTTCTATGCCTATGCCCCCGCCATCATACCGTTAATTTAATTTAATTTTTAGTATGTATATCAAATAAATACGTGATCCGTATTTATTTTTAAATTTATTATATTTTTAAATGTAATTTGATTTGACCCCAAATTTCGCACCGTGTAGGGCAAATATTTTCACGCTAGCCTTAGGAATTTCCACCACACGCTTTTCTCAATTCTTCTTACGCTCTATTTAACGAGACACAGCTAGATAAATTGGTGTACTTATGTCCTACTACCTTATGTCTCTGCCTGAACGAAATTTCTGCTCCTGTGCTTGAGGTTCTATTGTACGGACCTAACTGTCCCTGCATTCCTTTAGTATATTGAGATATACATAGGACCGTTTCACTAGATGGTTTTTTTGATCTTACCTTCCAATCTGAAAATTCTTTCATTTTCTCAAACGTCCCACTCGTGTGTTTTGTCGCTTAATTTTCCCATAACCAACGCCACCAGGCATTTCTCTGATATCTTCAGACATTATTATTATATAAAAAAATATTATATAAAAACATGTATAAACGCTTCAGGAATCAACGATATCTTCAAACATCCTTTAAATTCCTTTTGGCGAAGTATAATAGAAGAATTTTGCTCTGCGCTCTTCCCTCATCTTTACTATGTCGCTGTCGGACTTCGTAAACCTAGGTAACCCTGACCCTCTGTTGTATGGCTTTCCTAATTCATTATTTTAATTTTTTTTTCGAGGACGTATTGTGTTGGCTATGCAAGACTCCTTTGAGTTTGGAGAATCCAAAAAAATACAGACTTCTTTTAGACCCATACCTCTAACCTAAGCCTCTTTTGCTCATCTTAGTAAAACTTGCGGACCCTTAATACTCAGATTCGTACAAGACGCACACCCCTGTCCTATGCCTCCAGGTAAACCTGTTGTCAAAACCTATTAAATTTAAACATTTTATTTGAGTAAACTCGCTACCGATTTCTGCAACTCTGCCTTCGGTAAGTTTCTCCTCTTCTCAAAGTATTTTAGAATTCTGCCGGATAGATCATATAGAAAATGTACTCTGTAATTTTCATTTTTATCTGTGAATCTACGATTACTAGCTACGTTAATATGTTGAAGGTGTTAATCGCGTATAATCCAACTTTTCCTGAAGGGCCCATCGTTTGCCATATCGGCCAGTATTTTTTTCAAAATCATTTATTTATATGGCAAAACTCGTAGGAAATTGCTAGATACTGTCACTTCGTCTTTCCACCCTAATATGTTACGTTCCCTTCTTTTTCGGTGTAACAAAATCTTAACTTGGTGTATTCTATCACCAACCGTTGCGCCTTCACCCTTGGTAAAAATTTCCATCTTATATAGTCGCATAGATTCTCTGCATTCAGTCTCTCAAGTTTCCAACGTAAGCTTTTCTTCTACACTCTCTAATTTATCATAGACAACCGTATCGAACGCCCAAGAGTAATGTTTCCTTTGTCTGATGCTCAAAATATGTCGTCTGTTATAAGATTTAGTACAAACTCGCAACTATATCTTTGTCTAAATCCCGATTGCGCTGCTGGTAAAATATTAAACTTAATGATGTAATCCCCTAATTGGGCTTCAATATTTTTTTTAAATATTTTTGAGAGTATTGGCAGGATGCTGATTGTTTGAAGATGACTATACTCAGAAGGATTATTAATTTTATCTTTGCCATAGCCTTATTACCTCTTATAACAACAATGTTTTTTACCTAATTCCTCGTTCTCTGCCTTCATTTTCAGCTTAATGACTAAATTCTCGATCATTTGGTTCATATGCACAAACTAGATGATTAACCCTCAAAATCTTATTCAGAGCAATTCTGATTTATATATATTTTTATTGGCGAAAACCCCTTTGGTTTCTGGTCTCCATTTTTTCGGACATGATAGCCATAAATACGAGATATATTACGAGTTAAAAATAGCAAGAAAGTTATACATGTTTGAGTCTAAAAGAGTCAATGCTATCGCTGTGAGAAAATGTATTTATTATAAAAATATTAAATTTTGAAAGTTTTCCTTTGTATCAAGATAAATTAACTAATAAGTTAAAGCCAAAAATATTTTAGGTTAATATACGTTTCGGTATTACTATCGGATGATTAGAATCATGTAGTAAACATTTAGAAAACCACAATCGATTGTTATAATCGTTAACGTAAATGATACAAATACATCTTCGAGGCCCGAATCGATCGAGAGATCATCAAAACGCCAGAATGAGCCTTAAATGGTGTAGGAACACCGTTTCCGTACATATCAGATGAGTCGAATCTTGTTGCTCATTTTCCCGTATGCGTACATTTGTAAGGAACACGGACCACCTGGGTAGTGATTAATGTCCGTCGGTAACGACGAAATCCACGGAGCGCGAAAAAATGCTCGGATTTCTCCAAAATTTCAATTTCGTTCTACGGAGGCGACGCGGATGATCGATGGACTACTAATGTACACTCTCTCGGAATTATTCCAATAAATGGCCGGTGATGAATGGTTTTTAAATTGATGTTAAACGCGACGGATATTATAAATCGTGTGCGTGTATCAAATGTCTGTTTGGAAATGGGTTTCGAATTCCACGTGAGGATCGACAATGTTTGTACAAATTGGGATTGGAATTTGTTCGGTTGGCTTCGGGCTAGGCTGGGTAATCTGCACATAGCCTACGGACTCGATTTGTGTGGCCTCTATATACATTAAAAAAAAAACAACATATACTTTAGTCTTCTTTTCAATAAACTACTCAAAAAAAACACAGAAGAAAATAAGTTGTTTTTTTTTATTTTTTGCAGCTTCTACTTCGTTATACATGTTGAGTATAAATAACAACACTTTGTAACTTTTTTGTATAACACTATTAACTATACTTTCGGCAACTCAACGTGCCATTATCAAAACTTAAAGTAAAGACACTTATTTATTTCTAAGATTGTATAACTGATTCATAAATAAATTTGTTCTACTTCAAGTATTAATTGTATAAATACTATAATACATTTTTTTTGAAATTCAAATATATTTAATATTTTATTGTGGTATGAATGATTGTATATTGGGCTATGTATATTTGTAAGGAAATAAAATTGCATTATCCACGTGGCACTGCCATCCTCGGACTTATTATCTATGATTTATTACACTTGAAGCTGGAGGCAATTATTTTTTCCTCTTCGGAAATATCAGCGAAGCTCACAGGAATTACAATTACAATCTTGTACACTCTTCCACTCTTCCCTCCAGCTACAAGGAAACGACGAAAAAATGCATTAACGCCAACAATAATTGTAATTTAATTACAACCAATTGATAGAACGCAATTTTCTAGAAACAAGTAAAACGCGATTTTAACGTTGATGAAGAAGTAAACTGTAGTTTTTCTCTCTTAAATAAAGTGCCAAATGTAATTGAAAATGGTTTCACAATTAAGCTGTTAACAGTTTCCTACAATTGTGGGTAGTTGGACAATAGATGGTATTTAAGGTACTCCAGAGTAAAACCCCATTTTCCCAAATATATACAGAGCGCGTGTGAATATAATAATCAAATCACATTATCTTTTTTAATTCAAAATAATTATTTTTCGTGGTAAAATACACTTAGTATGTATGTTTTATTCTGTGTGAAAATATGGATTACTACATAATAACGATCTCCACCATTTTGACGATACGATTATCAAGATTCGAGAAGAAACTCATCGCTCTACTACTTTGCTACTTTGATTAGACCAAACTGTATCTTCCTGTGACGTTTCTCGTTCTGCCTTTGTTACAATATTAGTGAACAACAGACGGTTTGCCCATCTAAATTCCCTAAAAGAGCATGGGCTATCTATATATATATATATGAACCAAGTCTTCAAGAAGATACCGAACTAGTCTATCAGATTACTAAATCCGCAAAACAACCTCTCGCTTCCAATTCATTTGACCCTGGATGGACAACAATTCTTCACAAACATTTTGCGGATATCATCGATCTAGCGCTCACCGCCACCACACCGCTGATAACTTGCGAACAGCCGCCTCCTGAATGAATGTTTAAAAATTTTCAATCATATGTTCAGGACCGAGCCGAGTAAGCTAGTTCCACCTGTCCCAAATTCTGCTGAAGTACCCACAACTGCGAAATTCACGCTCGAAACAAGAAAGGGCATCATCTATAACGCTCCGGACTACTCGACATTGCCATTAAAATGTTCAAAATGCACAAAGGAAGCTGCTTCATCAGATGCCACCGTGCTTCAGTGATCCCATCCACAAAAGTATGACAAAGCATCTTGCCACAGCATTGATAATCCTCTTTCCGGACCTCCGGTCCAAATTCCACAACTATTCATGACCCTGACAAAAAAAATACACCTCTCCGAAGTAAAAATCTCGTATAGTAGAAATAAAATACAGTACACTGGTAAATGCAACGAGAAATGAAGACCGATGAATAAAATTGGGAACGGCCAACTTATACCAGTGCACTTAACTAACCTACCTTTGTGAATGTCACTGTATCTCTGTTACAGGTTACAGCTTTTACCACTACAACACCTCTACAAAACAACAGCATCGCGGCCTGTTCAACCTTCATAGATTACGCCATGACGGACAATGTCACCATCTGTGCAATCTCCTTCTCTTTGCAAATCTTGGTGACCTCAAAGCCTTCCACCACACCTTAGACTCTACGACTACTAACAACAATCGAACATTATACGTCATCTCTACTGCACAGGATTTTCAGCGATTTTCCTACCTTTGTCAAAGGACAATCCTAGTTGACAATTAACTACATCCTTATCACAATTTCTGTCCTACGCTATTTCCACAACTGCGCCCATTAGGACGCCACTATCACCAGCAAATACATTCCACTAACATCTTCTTGTTTTCTAGGCAATCTAAGAAGAACTCCTCTAGTATTAAAAACCATCAATGACATGAAAAAAGTCTACTGGAACCATCAAACCATCGACAAGACGCACGATTTGAGCAATCAAAGAAGACGCTGACGGAAATTAATTCGATCGTGGTCTCGGTTGTCATTCCTACACGCCACCTATGCAACAACAAACCCGTCCTACCACTAACTATCGTAAGCCTCTTTAAGAAGAAGAAGAAAATATTCAGGTAGTGTAAAGCGACAAGCGATGCTGCGGCGAAGACGGAGTGAAACCGGTTCAACGTAATAATTAAGGCAAGCAACTGCAGACCTCAACTAAAGAGACGGTGTCAAATTTTGGAAAAAGTTTAAAAACATCAGAACGAACCGATTACGAATAGACAGCCACCCTTAAATGGACAAGGAAGAAGAAGCCCAAGCCTTTGCCCACACCGCCGTGCATGTCTGCCGGCCAATTCCCTCTTCCATGAAAAACGGTGAAGATTAGCGATAGAAAATGCACAGTCACCTGAAAAACTCCAGAGCATTAATGACACGAACAGGCATTCCCCAGGGCTCTTCCCCATTTTATTTAATATCTATGTTACAGATTTTCCCACACTGGTCTCCAAGCTAACATCGATCCAATCAACAATGAAATGGTACGTAAAAGACACGGGGACCTGAAGCCTGGAGGATGTAGTTCGGGAGATGCTTATTATTTAAAACACAAGCCATCATTTTCCACTATTCACGCAAAGTTGAAGGAGTCAATACATTCCCGCCCATCTTCATATGGAGTCGGTCAGCAAGGTTACATATCTTGGCTTTATCCTCTCGCAGACGCTTAAGCACACCTCAATCTTCAACCAAATCATCACCATCGATCGCGACCGACTAAAGTTAACCGCTCGCATGAATGACTATCAGCACAAGACGCATACTTACAGAAATAAAGCTTTCATACGTTCACTGATCAAATATTTTACTCCACAACTAATCACCGCTCCACATCATCTTGTTGGCAAGCTCGCCTGACTAGAATGACGAATCGCCGAACTAACGAGAAAAGAAGAGCGCATCTCATCCAGGGTCTGCAGGATTACTTACAGAGCTTTCTGAAGCAGCAACAAAACTGCCAAACTCTTATAATCACCACCAAAATGCCACCGAATTCTCAAATTAAGAAAGCCAGAAGCCCAGAAGATATTAGACGAGGCCTCCACATTGCAGCTTTCCTAGTTTACCCACATAATTAATATCCTACCATTTCAGGCTACAGAGGCACATCCGCCTACAGCAACCAAGAGAGAAGTTTTAGTTGGTAGGCACACCAGAAAGTTATAGATCCGACACTATTCCATATTTTCGATGTATCTTTTGAAGATATTCTCTCTTCTATAACATTTTTTTTAAATAGACATAACAGCCGCATTACAGAGTACTCATTTAAGCGCGAGCTACTTAACCTGCTACGATAATCAAGAATCGTACAGCGTTGTTGTTGTACATCATTCTTGATAATAACATTAAGCTGAAACTAGTCGAAAATAAAAAAATATTTGTGAAACAAACTAAGTGAATTTAATTATAAAATCTATGTTACCTATTTATTTTAACGTTGGACATGGGCACCATTAGAATGATGGACCGACGACGGCGACAGAAAGGTATGAACATTGTGTAAAGATGTTAAACATTACTTAATGTTTGAGCATTGGGGCCTTAAACCCTTGTGTTGGATACCAACTTTGTTCAGTCTGTGGCGGAGAGCATAACAGGTAACCTCTAATAAGTCCCCGCCGTTCGGTCACCTGCACTTACAATTTTGAGGGTGAACGGATACACAAATCTCATTGCAATTTTTTCGCCGAAGTTCCTATCTAAAAAAAATCTTCTGGTATTGAACTAGACACTCTATACTAGACCCTCAGAGGGGAGATTTTAGTCGATGGGTAAGAGTGCAATACTACCCTACCACTACACTACTAGTGTCCATGATGAATTTCCTCTCATTGCATAAAGAAAATAATAACCTAATAGCCGATGAGGTCTGCTTAGGCATCAACACTTCAATCGTGTATCACGTGATAACGTCTCTATCTTTGCCATTTTCTTTCCTGCCGCTTGCGTAACCAATTTTTTCATATATATTATACCTTATGGTCCCTTCTCTTTAATTCTCCTGAACTAGGTTGTGGACGATCCTCGAGCAGTTATTTTTGGAGGCCTGAACGCTTGTCATATCTCACTAGATTCACAATCCATCAACTGACGTGTGAAAGCTCCTCCTTGAGGTTTTCGTTGACACTTAACTGTGTCCCATTTCCCATCAACAAACCTTTCTCGGCCAATCTATCGCCAGCGATCATATTCCCGTTGACAACTTGCGTTCACTAAGATATGACACGATTCCACTACTAGCTCTTAAAAACGTGGAAATGGTCTTTTGGAGTCAGCTTGGTAAAGACGTCGGCTAGTTTGAGGTATGAAGGCACATAACCGACATTGATCCTTAAGCTTCTCACAGATGTGATGCATTTGGTGTTCACATGCTTTGTTCTCTTATGAAAGACTGGATATTTTACAAAAAAAAGCGCTCCTCGGTTGTCCATTTTGATAAAGGTCTGGTTCTCAAGGAACTGACGAATCCAGGATGCTTCTTTGGTTGCTTCCGAGGCGGCGACGTACTCTGCTTCCGTGGTTGATAAAGTCACAGCCTAATGAATTTGGCTGAACCAGGTGACAGTCCCATCTGACAATAGGAAAACGTAACCCGACGTAGAACGGCGGATTAACCCACAACTCTGTGAAACTCTATTCAAAGCTTTTCTGTACCCTTCAAGTACTTAGAATGCGTTTGACTGCCTTCTGACTCATTGGTCATTGTTCAAAGTGTATCTATGATACTAATTTGATTTGTGGACGTGTTGCATTCGTTGCAAACATTAACGAACCCAGTATGGATAGACGTCTTCGCTGCCTTCGTCCAAGTCAAGCTCTTTCAGCTTCATATGCGGATCTTCTGGTGTGCTGAACGTTGCATGTGAAACTTCACGATCACCTTGTGAATGTAACTGGATTGGTGGATAAACATACGACGATCGCTAGATTTATCTGTCTCAACCAGGATCTCCATCTCAACAAAATGTTTGTTCTCCCTCAACTGCTACTAAACTGCGGAGCAACGCTCCATCTGAGGACATGACATAACATAATCGACGTAGAGAATAACGATGATTATCGAGTCAGTGTCACTCCTCCTGTACGTGTTGTTCCTCTCCAGAGCGTTTCTTGACTCGCTGCTGTCCATGGCCTCCGAGTAGGTTTGCGGATCCTTCACAATAGCGATGTTAGCGTGTGTACCTCGCTAGACTTCATAAGTTGTCCCCCAGGTTTGCGTCGACTCGTTCTTCTCCATCCAGATTTCATCGAGGCCCGGCCATCTCTGCTGCAGGAATCTTTACCGCAGGTCGCTGGACCTCGGGAGCTGCATGGTTGAGCACACCTCGGTCGGCGGCTTGGTCTGGATCTGCAGAATATTCTTCAGTGCTGTCATTTGCAGTCTTTGTGGTACAATGCTAATCTAAACAGTCCTTTTCTTAGCATCGTGTTCGTCGAAAATCACGTTCCTCGAAACCTTCACTTTCTTGTTCACTGGACCCTACAGTCGGTAGTTGTCGGAATTTTTGTCGTATCCAACAAACATGAGTTTGCTGGATTTGTTATTCAGCTTGATCCTTTGTCTATCAGGGATGTCCATAAATGCAGTGCCGAAGGGCGAAGTTCACTCATTTGGATGATCTTCCACTCAAACCCATAGCCGTATTTACCGCTCTTAATGTTCTTTAGGATGATAGTTTTCTTCTTCAGATCTTCATTGATGTACTAGAGACCATTGCCACAGTGCAAAGCCTTGGCCTTGCAACCGTGCTGCTTCTCCACCATCTGCGCATACTCCTTCAGGCGAGCCAGAACATCAGATTTGTGCTTTATGGTGCTGATAGTGAGGTGTGATGTCACACGGTTTTTGAACAGGACAAAGTATCTCGCTCTTCCAGATGATTCAATCGCAATAGGTAAATTTGGTAGGCTAGGTGAGATACAGCCATCCTAAACAGTATTCGATAAACATTATTGCCATCAAGAGTTGTGCTTGCAATAAGTTTCGGGCTATGTAGCATCTCGGCCTATTCCCACTTGATCAACCGTTTTTTTTACGAAGGCTTCAGAAAACAAGTTTCTCTTCAAAGCTGGAACAAATAGGACGTTTGTGATGACGGATTTATGCCACATACCTTTAATCAAATTCTTGATCTCGATGTCTCCTTTTCCAATGGCAGGTATTGACACGTTGTTGCCAATCACGACAGTATTTTCACGAACAACGTCAGACATGTTGGAAAACAGCTTGACCCTGTACGAAATATGGGGAGATGCTCCGCTGTCCATGATCCATGTATCTTACGTGTTGTCGCCCCCTCCGATGAATTAAACTCTTTGTATTGATTTGATGACTTCTGTTTCGGCTTGCTCCTGCAGAACCGCGCAATGTGGTCTCTCTTCCGGCATTGGCCTCCCCTCCTACTGGTTCTGGTGGTCCGACTTCTGCTTGCTCGATCTACCTGGTGACTGCTCGGTCTGCTTCGTCGTTTTAACGTTTTCCACGATGAATTTCTGCCCGACGAGACTGAGAACACCATTTAAAACAGGTTTGCGCCTTTGTCGACTAACCTAGACATCAAATGTGCCAACGTTTCCTTATCTTCACTGACTGATTTCGAAAATTTTGAAACTTCGGCGTAGTAATAATCTTTTTGTCTTTTATTATTAATTTTACTCAACATTACCTCTCCTACCGGTACCAAGGAACTTGCACTAAGGAAGGGAAAGAGCTACTCGGACGGCCAAGACGGAGTTAAACGCCCTCATTCTGTTTTCGATTTTCTTAATGTCTTAATGCTTGCCTCTGACCGCCTACTTTCCACCAGCCAACATTATATCATATAGACCCATTTCTCTCCTCAAGGTCATCATACTTCATCATACTTGTCTGTCTAAAATCCCACTGTTTAGTCCACAGCTTAATTCTAAACCACCAGTACGGCTTTAGCAGTGCTAGATGTACTTCTGACTTATTCAGCCGTCTGCTGCACGATGCGACCCCAAGTACTATCCGAGAGCACGTCTGCTATGGCGTACTGTTTGACATTCAAAGCGCCTTTGATACTGTATGGTAACTTACTGCCTAGATAATGCAACTAATCGCCGAGATTCTTTTCGGAAGACAATGCTCGGTTACTTGCTGCGGTAGTCGATCGAATATATGTATTTATTCCCCAGGGATTACAACCGCCTTATCACCCAAACAGGCTAGTCTACACAACAACCAGTATTCCAACGGCCTGTCTCCCTGACTTTTGCTATGGTGGCTAAAAATTAACCACAATAAGAGGAAATCAATCTGCTTCCATTGATGCTTTCAAAAATGAGAAGTTCGATCAGTCGCAAGCGTCACAAGACCTATTGTCTTCAGTCCATCAAATACAAGATACGTGCAAATCTCGTCTACGAACCATAGAAGCCCAGACATTCAGTGTAGATGAATGCCATTCGTTCACATTGATACACATTTACCAAACTTTTGTCCGTCTTGTTACAGAACACCAAGTTCCAATGGGGAGAATAAAATGTATCTAAAATTTAATGTTTTATTACAAGTATACTTTACAGAATATGCAATTTTCAGCACATAACAATAATTATAAATCTTGTATGTGATATTAAAAAAAGTGCCCTCTCTTTAAAGTTCTTGAAAGCACTTCATATTATGCATAAATTTGTACTAAAATTCTAGCACAACATGATCAAAAATTATTTCTGGGGAACAATGAATAGCTTGGCAAAAGACTTTAAATTTTCTTAAAAATACTACTGTTCTGAATTTGTTATTTCTTCAGAAAAATAATTACCATAGCTGCTTCATATATAATTTTTTGCTTCTCAGCCGCAATATTTATGCTAGTATCCTTCTTGATCATTTGAAGTATCGTGATTATGATATTAGTTCTTAGTTAATCCAAGTATTAATACGAAGTTTATGAGTGTGTGAGAATTCGAAGGAATAATGCATTTTATTTGGGCAGCAAATTCTGTCTTTTGTATCTATAGGATAGAAACTAACAAAATCACTGAAGTAGAAGAAATATTAAAGTATATATTTAAAGTTGGTCAAAAAATTAGCCCCAAAAAAAAATTCCCAAGAGGCTGAAAGATTGAATGCCGATGGCCGTTTCTAACTCTTTTGTAAGGTGTTTCAGTAAATTTTCTTTGAATTGTTATTTTTAATATAAAAAATTGGCCTATATATATATAGAATAATACATATGGCAAATAGCCTTACAGCCTTTGCTGGCATATACGCACTCTTGTTGGAATTTTTCATGACCTTACTGCATGTGGTGAATATCTGTGATCGAGCATTAAATTTCTTTCTTCGATGCACATCAGCTTGTGGAATTATTGACATAGACTTTGACTTCAAATAACCTCATAAAAAATCTAGAAGTCACCATCTATGAATCTTATCAACACAACGAAAGACATGTTTGATACAGAAATTAAATTATTTTCAGGGTTGAAACCAAATAGTATCTACATTAATATCTTATAATTTAGATAGAAAGAACTGTATTACCTTGTCGCCATGAGCTTCAAAAAGCAAGATTCTCATTGAAGAAATTGGAAGAAAGCTCTATTGTGAACTCTGCCATTTCCATATGTAACTGCTGACATTAATGGATTATATTTATAATTGTGGAATATTATGTAAGCATATTGGAATAAATAAATGATATTATTATTGCTTGACCAGCTTCATTTTCGAAAATCTTCGGTACGATGATAGCTCCAGCTCAAAATTCGCACCAAACAGTGACACATTGGAAATGCATTTCTTTCTCCTCGACAATAATTTATTGATTTCGTAAACTCTAATTGTGGCAATTTTGATGAATAATAAAACCATCAAAAGAAAAATTTGCATGATCACTAAAAATTATTTAATTTGAATAACTGACAACCACTTTTTGATGTTCAACAATCCATTCAATGCAGTTTCTTCGCTGTAAATGAACATTAGGTCTTAGTTCTTTTGTCAGTTAAACTTTTCAGGCATGATTACGAAGATCTTCAGTAAGTATACACTGTAGATAGCTTCTTGAAATTAGCAGTTCTTGTCCACGACGACGAACTGATATTTCTGGGCTTTAATTAACACTTTCATGTATAGCATTAGAAAAGCTTGTTTTAGTATGACCAGTGTATTTTCCATCACTAATTAAAATTACTAATTAAATATAGTTTAACAGTGAAATGTATTCATTTTGGGTTTAATGTTCATTGATTAAAAAACTCGATTCTGATTTATTAATTTCTTTATTATTACAATAAATATCTCCATATTAATTTTCTAATTTATTCCAACATTTAATTAATACATATTTCATAAATTTATTTTTTTATGATACACTCTTCCCTTTTTGATTAATGTTGTAGCAATAATAAAATGTTTGGAATTTTATTTAATTACCACCCAATATAAATTAACCGAACATGTCGAGCGAAGTAAAAAAAAAAACGCTTCCTACCCAATAAATCACTATCAACAATGCAAAATAGCCTCCCGGTCGCGCTAATATATTCAATAAATATAATTTATAACAAACAATTAGCGTAAATATTTTCCGACATTCCCGGCCGCTCATGGAGCCGAGGAAAAAAAAAACCACAACACCCAGACTTTCTCATAAATCTCCCAAGGTCCTCAAGCCGTAACCTTGTAGACCAGAAGCGTTTAATAATTAATAGTCGAAATTTCATTCATTTTTCTTCACCGAAATTTGCGTCCGATCACAGTGAGATATGCAGAAATTCGCTATTCCCAGGCCTCAGAAATATATAGAGAGATACAAAAAAAAGACAACTCAAGGCTTGTGAAAAAAATAAATAAGGCGATGCGGTCATAAAGTAAGTCTTAATAAAAATATTTACATAAGCAGAATTTATCGTTGACGGTGTTAATAAATTTGATCTTTCGTATATGGTCGCATTTATTATGTTGATGATTAAAAGATATAATTAATCGTTTTGGTATTTACCTTTTCTTTAATCTAAATGCATTTCCTACATTTAACTAATTGAGATTTTAAAGTTTATAATTTAATTAATTACTTGTATTTCTTTAGAACTGATAATTTTTTATTTAATGCGAAATAAATTAAACAATTATTTAAATGTCTTGCCATTATAGAAAAATTAATTTAGTTTAAAAATCCACGTGATTGTTTTGTAATACATTCCTTTTTGATTATGTTCTGTATGCTTATAATAGTTTACTACTCTATATTTTTAGGTGATTTAATTAACTGGAAAACACTTAGTCTTTCTCTGTTGTGTGTTGTTTTTTTTCGGACAAGAGGCCATATTTGGAAAATAATTAGATGAATCATCGTCAAGAAAATCCTCATTAAGCAACTGATACCAGAAGATTGGAGGGTGACAATGGAAGAACATATATTTTGTGAATTCAAGCCTTTCCAAACACGATCAAAATTTCTGTAGATTATTATTATATATAATATTCGAATCTTTTAGTTAGTATTCTGGATAAAATATAACACCTAATACATAAACTTATTCCATTAGAATTTTAAATAATCGATTTGAGATACCCCGTCTTGTTGGAAAATTACATAAAATTACACGTTCATAACAATCACAGAAAAATTATATTCTTTTAGGTTAATGTTGTTTTATATTTAATACAAAAAATATTATTATAATTATTAATCTATGTTTACATATTCCTAGCACGAAGCAGCAAGAAACATTTCAATGATTCAATCCATTAACTCCGAACGGCATCTCTTACGTACCTCACCATTTATTGCCTGATGTGAGAGAGCTCATGAATGAAATTTGAAATATTTTAATGAACGAAAAGTAAATTATGGGACCGCAACGGGTCGGCAGTAAAACGCTACCGGTTTCCGTGTCTTCGGAAGAACGGTCGCGTTAACTCCTCGGAAAATGTGCATTAACTCCGGACGGCTCGTAAATTATAATCGGATTGTTAATTTCTAAATTAAGCGCTTTTTTGAGGCGAACGGGTTTTACGACGTCTTCAAAACGCAGGAGCGATCAAATTTCTAGATGGGCTTAATGGTACGGCTTTTGGAAATGGGTCCGTTTCGAAATTTTCTCTACGACCAGAGAGGAAGCGAGAAAAATGTGAAGATGCGGAGTGTTGCCGTGGCGAAGTGTTAAAAGCGGTAATTAAAAATTCGATCTCGGAATAACTATAATTATCCCGCGTTTCGTTTCGAGTGTTTGGTTATTTTTAATTGCATCGGTAATTAATAAGTCAGTTGTACATCACACCTCGTTTCGGACGTTCCATTTTCTTTTCAAAAGGTTCCATATGTAATTATCGAAATAACTAAAAAATTATAATAATAATAAATTCAGGTTATAATTTAAAAAGGAATTTACTTTTTGTTAAATATTTGGGACAGAAAACTTAAATCACAAAATAGACTTCGCGACAATCAAAACTTTTTCATGCCTCTACATAGTGCAAAAGTGTGCAATATTATTGGTGAAAAATACATTGGAAGCTAGGATAATATATAGTCTATCCGGTATTGGACCAAATTATGCGGTCTTCTTACTACTGGCTTGACTTAGTGGATATCACACGATCTATACTTATTATTTGAGTTTGAATGGTCTGCTGGTTTTGTTTTTTTTTTTTTTATCAGTTAGAGTGTTTTATATTTCTCATTATTTTCTTAGGTTTTGTGAAATGCATGTATCAATCAATCAATCATTTATTTTCACGTCATTTATTTTCTAGATCAAATCCTTTGATTTGAGTGTATTTTTTGGGTGGTGAATATCACTTCACCTAATAATTTGCCTAATCTTGTTCAACATCGCTTGGCGTTCTTAAGTATCTTGCAAAGTTTAAGGAGTGCTATTTCAATATTTTAATGGATTAAGAAAAAATTAGTGTGAGACCTCTGTTGTAGTTATTTCTTTAGTTTTTAGTGATAATTAGCTGTGGTTATTCTATATCATTATTAGGAAAATGTCTTTAGAGAATCCTCGATTAAGGATAAATTCTCTTCTTGACTATTATATTTTTCACTTAAATGTCTCGACGATTTTTCTAGGATCCTTATATGCTATTTATTTTGCATAATGACTCAAGGCCAAATTCTTAGCAGTATCCATGCTACAATAATCAGAACAGAAAATCAGCTATAAAATATCGAATTGTTAGAGTTTAAGTCATCTTGTAAAGTGCCTGATGGATGACTTCAAAATCATCAGCAACTTCAAAGGCTGATGGCTGGTCAGAATTACGGTTAGGATTCCTTCTATTCATCCTAGAATTTTCTAAACTGTCCAAACTACTACTAAAGATTTGCATATCATGCAAGTTCATCAGTCACTCCAATGACGAATATGATTTCTGAATTTTCCTTCGTGTAGCCGTGTAAATTCTAAACTGTTATATTATTTCCAAACCTTGCATTGCATTTTATGATACTGTAATTCACTTATGCAGATAAAAAGAAGACATGATTAAATATGTTCAAAACATTGAAAGTTTACACAAAAGAACAACACTGTTTCGTATGAAAATCCAGAAAAAGACTTTACCAAAATAAAACACCTGAAGTAAAAAATGTTGAAAAAATATCAAATTTAAATTTTAGAAAGAAAAAACAATTTACTGAAAGCATTTAATGTTACAAACCATAAAATTATGCTACTTTGGAAAAGCAAATAATATTAAACGCAGGTTGTGGCCAACTATCGTTAGCGAAGGTGCAGCAACGTTAGTTCGGCTCAGCAATTGGATGGGTGATCGGTACCATTCACCATTGGGATACAATTAATGGTACTTTAGAGTGACGGGGGTGATCTTTTAAAGTAAGAAGCTCATTTACACACACATACACCACCACGTGGTCCTACTAAATAATATTTTCACATTTGCTTAAAAACCTTTGGAATTTTATCAAAATAGCAATTGAAATTTGCTAAGAGAAAAACAATTTTAATAACTGCTTTATAATTGTTATCTAAAAATTTTATTGAAGTTAACCAAAAATGTTGATAAAAATACATGAAAACATATTTTAATATACAAAAAAATTAAAATTTTACGGAGAAATAATAAAGATAATTTTAGTAAAGTAATAATTAAAAATTGTAAAACAGTTGAAAGACAAATTAATCTAAAAACCAAATTACATTTGTAATTTGTAAAAGTGTGAAAATTGCTTATTGTTATTGCTTGATAAAAATAAACGTTAATAAATCAATTAGAAATGTTTTGAAAGACAAATGAACACAGTCTAGAAATTAATTTAAATTCGTTAAAAAATATTCTATTTTTTTTATAATTGCCTCAAAATTTTAAGGCGTTTTGCCAAAAAAATATTTATAATAATTATAATCATAATTTATTTATTGGAATCCCCTTTTAAAACAAAATATTTGCATAATATTTCAAGAAATAGCAAAAATAAAAACAACAGAAAGCGCATAAAGTTAGTTAAATTTAGGTGTCTAGCCCCAAATAGTTTAACAAAAAAGAAATATTCATTATCTCACATTGTTACTCTTAACTTAAATAAATAATATAAAATTTAAAATTTGCTGAGAAAAAAAACTAAAATTTTAAACACAAAAAAAAAGAAAACATATTTTAAAAAAAGAAAATAAATCAAAATAAGGTACTTTAACATAAAAGCAATTGAAATTTTTTAAAAACTGTTAAAACATTTTAAAAATTGTATAAAAACGTAGATATTTTACTAAAATAATTGAATTTTGCCCAGTAATGAAGAACAGTTAAAAACACTTGAAGTAAGTATAAAAATATTTGTAAATTTATTGACCAATGATTACTTTTTAAAAAACAATTTAAATTTGTTAAAAATTCTTAAAATGCCCTCCACAATCCCTCAAATGAGCTCCTTTATGAACACACCCAGATTATTCCTATCTCCCAACGTATATATAGCCTCAGTTGTAAATTTGTTAACAATCCTTTCAATGTAACCCTTCTTAATAAATTTTGCATTCCACGAAATCCCCTTATCCCACCTAAATTTAAACACCCTTTAGTCACCCTACATCAATTCATTAGTTCGAATCACCCAGACAGTTAAGCTAGCTAGCAAAGATATTTATTTTTCACACATAACTTAGAGTCAAGACAGGGCAAAAGACCGATGGTCGATAGCCCAAACGGACAGACTAACACATTATATATCATTTGTAAATGTTTTAATTTTGTAAATATCTATGTTCGAATAAAGATGTTATTCTCTCTCTACTTAAAATGTTTATAATTGAATTTTTCAAAAATATTTAAATTTTAAGAAAAAAAAAACAAAAATAAAGGGCCATTGAAGAACAACTGAACAACGTAAATTTGTTAAAAAATATATTCTTATAAATAAACTTAAGAATCTTAGGATTTTTTTTTAAATTTTTGTACAGGAAAAGACTATTTGATAATTTTAAAATGCAAAAGATAAATATTCTAACGAGAATTGTTATTAAAAAATCAATTAAAGATTTCCAATCCAGTTGAAATAATTGAAAATTTTTGCAAAAACGTAATTCTACGAAAGTAATTGCATTTTGCTCAATAAAAAATCCATTGAAAACTTTAAACTGGTTGAAACAGGGATAAAAATAGTTAAAAGACAATTTTCAAAATCAATTTAAATTTGTTAAAAATACTCTTCTAATTTAAAATTTCTTAGGAATTTTGCTAAAAATATTTTTAATTTGCTCAGAAAAAAACAATTAGAAATTTATTAAACACTTTCTAAAAATCAATTTAAATTTGTTAAAAATACTTTCTTCAGAAAAATTTAAAAACAACACATACATTTTAAAATTGATAAAGGGAAATGTAACAATAAACCATTAAAATAAACAAACATTAAAGAAGTAAATTAAGGAAAATTTAGCAATAATAGAAAGAAGATTACTTTGTTTTACCACTGTATCTTAAATTATACCCAAAAAAAGGAAAATACTTGAACACTTTCTAAAGGACAATTTTAAATTCTTAAAAATACTTTCTTAAGAAAATGTTCAATTTTTTAAGAATTTTGCCAAATACATATAAAATAAAGGCTACAGAAATTGGGACCTAAATATGCCAGAAATATCCAAAATATTGCCTCAGTAGATAGAATTAATTCATGATTATCGTCACCAGTTAGCGACAACTATGATGGGTCCAGTGGAAAAATACGAGAACGTATTTGCGTGTGTATTTTTATATATTTTTTAATAGAACTTGTAAAGTAAGTAAAATTATTAAACATTATTCAAAATGGGTGGAGTAAAACACTTGTTTTGCTCCATGATTTTATTATCAGTTTCCTGACAAGTGTTTCGATCCGTTACGATCATTTTCAAAGTTAAACTAAACTCTAGTTTAAACTAAACTCTAGTTTAGTTTAACTTTGAAAATGATCGTAGCGGATCGAAACACGTGTCAAGAAACTAATAATAAAATCATGGAACAAAACAAGTGTTTTACTCCACCCATTTTGAATATATGGTTCCATCAAGAAAGTAGCAGAAGAAGTATTGAATATATTAAACATTATTTTTAGAACAATTTAATTTATAATTTCTTAAGAAAAATTAATCACCGCTTAGAAATATTTAAATTTTGCTTAGAAAAATTAAAAAGCATTTAAAAATAGTAAACTACAATAGAAGAAAAATAAAAAATATTGAACAAAAAACGAAATGCATTAAAAGAACAATTAAAATTTCTGAAAAACTGTAGAATCAATTAAAAATTTGTAGGAATAATTAAATTTTGCCCAATAAAGAGAAACAGTTTAAAATAGTTAGAGCAAAGATAAAAACAAATTAAAATTAGTTGAAAGACAAAGTGGCATATTCTAAAAAGAACTTAAATTTGTTAAGGAAACAAGAAAAAAATACACACTTGAAAATTTTAAAATTCAATAATAAAAATAACTAAAATTTTACAGGAATAAAAAGGATATAAACAAAATTTTTGCAAAAATAAATGTAAATATGCCAAAATATGTGAATTTTCTTAAAAACGTATGAATTTTACTAGAATAATTGAATTTTGCCAAGTAAGTCATCATTAAAGATGTTAGGTTTCTTTATCCGAAGCTGTAGACAATTTAAAAATGTCCTGAGTATTATTACCTTGTATCACTCATTCGTTCTTAGTAAAATGAATTATTGTGCGCCCGTTTGGAGCCCTAATTATCTAAGTTATATTCATTTATTGGAGAAGGTCCAGAAGAAGTTCGTGAAGTATTTGTATTATTTTAAATTCGGGGTATATCCTCCAAATACCATTAATTACGATATGCTGCTCAGTGAATTATCGATGCCAACAATGTTTCAACGTCATAGGTACATCAAAATCCTTACATTATATAAACATATTCACAACCATATTGATAATCCATTTTTTCTGAACCTTCTTCACTTCTATGCTCCTAAATTTTTTACACGTAATTCATTGACATTTTATTACCATAAAGCCAATACCACACATTTTTTAAACTCCCCTCTATATCAAATGCTAAATAGTTACCACGAAATTCAATGTTTTGTTGACATATTTAGTCCTAATCTTTCAAGGTTTTCTTCCGATATCAAGCGTATTGTAAAGTTGTAGTTTGTAATTAGAATAGTTTTCATTTATCACATGTATCTTATTGTTAAGTTTCCCTGTAACTGGATGTATTTCTGTTGGGAAATAAATAAATAAATAAAAAAATCAGCTGAAATCTCTAAAAAGATGGAACACGCATAGAAACTATTAAAAATATATTAAAACACAGTTAAGCACATTATAAAAAGCAATTTTATTAGTTCAAAAAACTACAACTAATAAATTTTAAAATAACAGAACTAACAGTTTACAGAAGAAAAACAAAATAAAGAGAATTAAAATTTAATTGACACCTTAAAATGGGACAATTTTACAGAGAAATTAAATGGAATTTTATCAAAACACAATTTTACGAAAATCGCATTTTAATTTAAAATATGCTTAAAAACACAGACATTTTACTAAAATAAAATACATTTATTTTGCTCAATAAACAAGAAAAAGTCGAAATAGTCTAGAACTTTAAGTTAGTTGATGCAAAGATAAAAACAAATTAATACTTTCTTAACACAATTCAAATTTGTTAAACATGGTTTCTTAAAAATATTAAAAATTTGCTTAATAAAAATAACAATTAAGAGAATAGCAAAGAAAAAACAATTTGAATTTGCCATAAACACAACATATTTTACAATTTTTATTAAGACAATTGAATAATAATATAATAAATAATAATATACCGAGTAAAAAAATAGTTGAACAATTAAACACTTTCTAAATAACAATTTAAAGTTATTCAAAATACTGTTTAAAATAATTTTAAAATACTTAATTGAAGTTGAGGGAATTTTACCTACAATAATTTTCCAAAATTAATTTAATTTTCCACAGTAAAGAAAAATAGTAAAAAGAATGCATAAAAACTATTAAAAATTTGTGGAGAGACAAATCAACCCACTATAAATGCAATGTAAATTTCTTAAAAACATTTAAAAATTTGTGTAATAAGAATATTGCCAAAAAAAGAAAACGAACGCTGAACATTTTCTCAAAGAAGTCCTGCTACATCGGTCCCCCAATTTCAAGTGGCGCCCTTCTATGTTATCTCAATTAAAGGTTATGCGTTTTTTCCAAGTCCCAGGATGAATTTTCTAAATCATCTATAGGCTAACAATTTTATTATTTTCAAATTGGGGTGTTGGAATAAATTAATTAATTAATTTTACAGTATTACCTTAGTGACTGTTTAGGTTACTCATCTACCCCACCGTTTAAGTCACTTGAATATATCGCCTACAATAAGTAGAAGTAATTTATTTGCATCAACGAAACCAGTTTTAAAAACGTACAATTGATAACTAGTTTAAAAAATTGCCGATTTTTAGCTGTTACCAGTAGGGAATATATATTTTTACAGCACACTGAATCAAAATCTCAGCAGCGTTAAATATACTATATGGATAAAACAAATAAATTTCGCGGCGCACCCAGAATATCTCATTAAACTGGTGTGTTTGGCAGTCACTGCGAACAAATTAACACCCGGCCAACTATAAAGTAGGATTTATTATATATTAGATTTAATGCGTTCTGGTATCCGTTCAGAACAAATTTTCATGCGTGGCTATAAGTTAGGATATAATGGAACTTATGTGCACCGTAATAAATCAATAAATTATATATGCTGGGTTATATGTATTACATTATGTTATTTAAAATGAAAATGTGAACTTTTACAACTACATATTAAAGAATGTAAATTGAGCCGTATATTGCATATACAATAAGACTTAAGCTGTAATAGTGTAAAAGAGTAGAGTAAAACCAAATGATACGAAATATTAATTTAATTTATCGTTACAATATATGTTAGAAATTTTAATATAATTAACATAAAAATGTTTCACCATGGGTTAAGTGAGAAGTTAATTAATCGTTTAGAAATATTATCCTAGTATAGCTTGAATTTTATTAGATCCTAGTGAGTATTTTATTGAATGGAGGGTGGGTTAGATGACACCCACCTATCCTATACAAATATATTGGAACTTAATCTACAATAGTGCTTCCAAAATTATTAACTACATCGAAGATTTACTTTTTAATTTACGAAAATGCGACAGATATATTCGCTTATAATTTAAAACTGGAGGGTATGATAGTGGCTACCCATCCTACATAAAAAATAAATCTTCAGGTGTTTACAAATTCATTAAAAATATCTTCATACATTTTGCATTTAAATTGTGAAACTAAAACAGTTACAGTGATGAAATTAATTGATTCGTGTAGGGTGGGTAGGTGGCCTGTAGTCCATCCTCCAATCTAAATATTATAAATAGGTGTTTTTATAACAATCAGTTTTATATTAGATTTACTACGTAAATAACTCTAATTTTAATATTTATTTATTGAAAAACTATCGCTTATAATTTAAATTGGAGGGTAGGATAGTGGCCACCCACGCATACCCTACAAAGAAAATGAAACTTCAGGTAAAATAATGTTTACAAAATCATTAAAAACATCTAGATTTTTTTGTTTTTGATTTTGGAAACAGATATAATTTGATAACAAGCAATTTTAGATTAGATTTGGATTGTAAACGTCTCTTATTTTTAAGGAGTAAATATTTTTACAAGAAATTATTGGAACTTGAAATTAAGAGATTATTAGAGATACTTTACAATAAATTATGGGAACTTGCAATTAAGAGATTATTAGAGATATTTTAGAACAAATAGTTTTAAAGAATTAGGTAAAAAGAAAGTAGTATGATGGCCATATGACCATTTTTTATTTTCGAATTGTATAAGCAGTGACTTAACTTCTGCTTCTGTAAGGGTAATTTGTTTGCAAAAGCGGACCAACAATGCGTCAAATTAATGTCCGAAATCTTGAGGAGGGTAGCGAGTCGAAAGATTGAAAGAATAACAACGAAGCGTTAGTGTCGATGTGCAAGAGGGACCCCTTTCACTCGCCCATTGAGGCGCACACGTTCGCCGAATGGGCCCCACAATGGGCAGGAGCACACAAACACACACCACATGCGTTTTCTTTGGCGGCACACCCTTGCGCCCGTGCTGCCTCTCCTTACGCAACGCGGGGCACACCGCACGGGCATAAATTAATCCGCGGCTCGGCAAGAAACGAGAAGGTAACCCTTCTGAGGTACGGAACCAGAATCACGGAATGGTCTATATATACGGTGACCAGTGGCGGGAGTGGTCTAGTTCTCTCTGCTGCATCATTCCGCCGCAGACTGTGTACTAACCAACAACAACCAACACCAACACACCAACAGCTCTTTGCTGCCCGAACGGCGAACAGAATGCCAACAGCTGACCGCGAGTTCGTGAGTTGCTGCCGCGCGCCCATCGCTCGCTGTCATCCGCATCAAAAGTGCGCGCACCAACGCCAAAACCGATCTCTACCAAAAAGTGCGAAATTTACCAACAATTTTAATCATTACCAACCGAACTGGGTGTTGTTTGTTTACAATTAGATAATGTGTCAGTGATCTTGTGCTACCAATTACTTCAAGATTATCTGCAAAATTTTGTAAGTCGATAAAAATATGTTTCAATGTTTCAACAATATTAATTAGATAATATTTTTTCATATGTTTTTACTTATTGGTAATAAAATATTTCCTGAAACACATATAAAAAACTTTTTACTTTAGTAATAAAAAATCATGCAAAAATGATTTTTTATGTATATTAAATGTACGTACAGAAATAATATATAGATTGGACCAAAATATTTAGAATATATAAGAAGTCAATGAAATATTTTTCTACTAAAACAAATCTATATAGAAACTATTCTGTAATTTATGAATTTCATTTTTTCTAATAACATAGATATAAATAATTATGGTAGTTACTACAATATTTATTAAAAAACGATTAATTCTTATAGAGTGTCTAAATAACTTTATATACTACTAAACATCTTTATTCACAGAAAAAAATAAAATATAATACATGTAATGGATAAAATAAAATAAATTCTGGTATATTTGATTTTCTGCTCAACGTAACTCTATAGATTTTCTCGGTTTAGAAAAATATGTTCAAAGACACATTTGACAAATATTATAACACATTTTATTATTACATAATTGAAATTATTTATAAGCATATATGTTTATTAAATACTTTAAGATTTCATCCTCAAAAACAGAAGCAATTTTCTTAATAAATATTTGCACATGAATTTAAATTTTTATTTTTGATGGCAAAACCATAAAGTTAATAATAAAAATGATTTAACGTCCTTTACGTTTTAGAAAATTAACTAATAATTATAAGTCCATAAATGTTATATAAAAAAATACTATTTGGAAACAATAAAACGTAATTATAAAGTGCAATTTTCATAATATTTTATAATCAATAGTTCATTTTTTTATAAGGTTAGAACCTTATAAACCCTAGCAAAAATAATAAAAAAATATGAACCTTCTCCTTTTCTCATAGAATAAGAATTGAATTCTTAGTATGAGAAAAGGAGAAGGTTCTATTATTTTATATATTATATTTTTTTCTAATGTAAAATCAGTAATGGGTTGTTTAAAATTATGTAACACATTATAAATAATATTTTTTTATTATTAATTTTTAATGCTAAATGTCCTTAATAAAGTATATTAAAGTCAGTTTACTCTTTAATTTTTCTATAATTCCTTTCATTGATCTCAAAAAAGTGTTTACTATCCTCACACATAAATAGTGAAGATATTTTTTGTGTACGTATTATATTCTTGTTGAATGAATTTTTAATCATAATAACCACTATATTATTAACAATGTACATAGTAATTTATTATGATAATTATTATTGGCGTGTACGTGGACTAATGATTTGTATGTTGCTAACACAATGGTATTACGGAAATGATCGCACAGAGAAAATTTTAATCAGATGATTTTAATAATTCCCTGGCATTTAATAAAATTATGAGAATATTACAATATTAATTTTAATAATAAATCAGGATCTTGTTTTGTTTATTAATTAAGTAATATTCAACCTGTAGCTGAAGCTACAATAATCTTTACACAAATTTTCTTGTATAATCTATCATTGAAATCACCAGGCTGTTCTAGGCCTAACATAGTTTAATTATTAAATTACCGATTCTATATCTCTTTATTTCAATTATTACTCAATAAAGGGTAATAAAACGTGCAATAAAGAATAAAATTTAGTCGATTAATTAAACTGACGCTATATAATCGGCAGAAACATTATGATACATCTGAAGCACGAAAATTGGAAAAAATAATTCATATTTAGAGTAATTTGTTTTTGAACACTTAATGTATATTATTGATGCATATTATAGCAAAGGAAACATAAATATTTCAGAAGCATATTTTTTGGGTTTCGTGTCTGATCCACTATTGAAGTCACCAGGTTGTTCTATGCCTAACAAGGTGATGTTTTAATATTGAGGTAACAACCGTTTAAATATTACTTGTTGTCACGCTTATTTATATTATTCTTTGGATTTCTTTCTTAACAGTACATAAAAAAACAAATAAATTACACACAAAATTATACATTAAATTTTGGGCGAAAGAAGCACGGGCGGAGTTCATATTTAAATACGTTCTTCCACTCAAACCCTTGATTGCGCAATCATGTTATAAAGCTGGCATTATCTTGTATATCCGAAATAATTTACAATTTTCTGCATAGTGGTTCATTTGACTTCTTTTTTGAAGGAATTGTTTAGCAGTTAATGTCACATAATGCGTGAAATCAACAAAGAATTTTAACAATTTCAGTTACATTCATTACTAACCTACTGATTAATGAATTACTGAAAATTGACACTGTTTGAAAAATCATATAGTAATTAAATAAAGTAGTGATAAAAGATATATAATTGGCTTTTGTTTGCTTAGTTATTTAATTTCACATAACTTAAAAAGACACATTGTACAGATAATGGGTATTATTAGGGAAAGTAATATACTTGTTGTGTCCCATATATTTTTTTATCAGATTATGTGTTAGCATTTTAATTTTCTAAGATCACAAATTAAAGAAGATTTACTTTATTATTAATGAAATAATAGTGATGAATTTTCAATGAAATAATAGTGATGAATTTTGACTTACTTGTATAATTGAAGACAAGAAAATGGAACAAAAAATCTATGTCAATTTATAAATACATTTTTGCCTTCTTGAAATCATTTTTACATCGCGCAATTGAAGACAAGAAAATGGCATGTTATTTCAATGAAAAAATCTATGGAAATGTATAAGATATTATTGCCTTATTGAAGTAATTTTTACATTGTAATCAAATTTGGAAATTTCTTTTGTATGTTTATATGTGCCTGTCCATAAACGCTGTATTTTAAGAACTTTATTAGTCCTTAAATTTTAAAACATAAACTATAGACTTCAGCTTTTATGCATTATCCAAAGTAGCTGTTTACTTAAGCAAAAAATGTACAAATTCTGTTTAAATAAAAAGATAATGGGAAATAAATAGGAAATAAAACAAATATAACAAAATACTAAATTCGGTTTATTAATTTTTTAGAGTAAATACTAGATTTTTTTAGGAATCTGAGAATTATATAAATTGAAATCGAAAATTCATAGAAAATGATTGTACCTTTGCATTTAATTTAAAAGGAAAAAATTTCTGTTGGTTTCTTGAGTTATGTGAAGAGAAATATTAGAATAGAATAGAATAGAATTTATTAATGCCAGAACTACAAAGAGTTTACATAAGTCAAGACGAAGATCCGATATAAATAGATAACTTGTACATTTTAAAATAAATAAAATTACTATAAAATTTTATGTACTGTTGTTTTTAAAATTTTAAAATTATAATTTTAGCTCTTGCTTCTTTTGATATGCTTGTGAAATATCAAAATAAGCAAGAGCTAAGATTATAGTTTTAAAATTATAAAATAACAGTACATAATACAATTAAAAATATACAGACATAAAAATATCAAGTAGATTTAGTTAAAATCATCTATATTACAATCTAAAAAATTTTGCAATAGCCAAAATATTCCCAGTACAGCAAAAATACTTCGCTAACAGACAATTCCGTCATCTGAAGCAGAATAAGGGGCCAGAGTGGAAGAACACATTGTGAACTCCGCCCATAAGTCCTGTAACCTAAATTTTAGTAATTATTAATGTATAATTTATAATTTTTTATATATAATATAGACAGGATTTTGAAAAGTGAAATATAAATATAAATATAAAACAAACCTTTAATTAAAATATCTTTAATTTGGGCTTTAAACTTTTTATCTGTTTAGATTAAATAGTAAATAGACTCTAACTTGTACCATGAAATCTAAAATAGGAATTTCAATAAGATAAAAAAAAAATTTAAAGATGAGAAATGACTGAAAATTCTATGTTAAACAAGGAAAATTCTTAAAATTTTAAGAAAAGCAATGTTTTATATTATCAGCTAAATTATCAATAATTCAGAAATGTTTCATAAATCTGAAACATAATTTTAAGTTTCAAAAGTATTATTAAAACACGCGTTTTATACAGTCGAGGAATTCATGTTAAGTAATATTTCAAATATTTAACTTTAAAGACATTTTAACGTGTTATTAGTATTGTCCATATTTTACATTTTAACTATATTTTAATTATTTATTATTTTATTTTTAACATTTTATTGTATGATTTTGAAATTCAATTTTAAAATTTTATTATGAGGTTTTAAAGTTTTAACTATTTTATTTATTTATTTGTTTTTTAAGTGTTTTGTGCCTACTCTATTGTTTTTATTTATTAATTTATTAAATTATTTTTCTATTTTTAACATTTTATTGTATGATATTTCATATTCAATTTTATAATTTTATTATGAGGTTTTAAAGTTTTAACTATTTTATTTATTTATGTGTTTTTAAGTGTTTTGTGCTGACTGTATTGTTTTTATTTATTAATTTATTAATTTATTAAATTATTTTTCTATTTCTAACATTTTATTGTATGATATTTCATATTCAATTTTATAATTTTATTATGAGGTTTTAAAGTTTTAACTATTTTATTTATTTATGTGTTTTTAAGTTTTAGTACCGACTCTATTGTTTTTATTTATAATTTATCAAATTATTTACTTCTTTAATTATTATAACTTATTTTATTTTATGAATGTACATATAATTGGGTTTAATATGGAACAAGGATTGCAATTACCTTATGGTACTCACCGGGTAGAAAACTAGTATGATTTTGCTTCATTTTTAACAATATATTTTTATTTTTTTTAATGTTTTTGTAATTGTATGTATATATGTATTAATCTCCCGTATTATAGTATTGCGTTATTGTGTTTATATATGTTAATTTATACTTAATGATCATTTTTGTATTATCTGGATATGGTGACTTGTGTAAAACATTATTGTTTAAGCATCAATAAACTACTTACTTACTTACTTACTTACTAATATAGCTGGAAAATTTTAAAATCCGGAGGAGAAATGCTAAAAAAATTGTATTAAATAAGGAGAACTTGAAAGATAACTTTAACGAAAATTCTGTAGAAATAGTGGAAGAAGTTACTAGAAGAAAATGCCAGAATTTATTAATAGATATCCAACAAAATCCTGAAAGGTTCTAAAAAATTTCTAGAAAATTTCAAAGCCTTAAAAGAGACCTAAAACGAAATTGAAAATCACATAACTAAATATCAGGCTAATTTTAAAAAAGCTGAAAAATGTTAGTAATTTTGAGGAGAAAACACTAAAAACTAATAGAATCATAAAGAATATAAAACAATTTAAAAAAGTTGTTAGAGAATATTAATAAATTCAATAAATCAAAAGGTAATTTAGAAAATAATTTTTATAGGTAAAATTAATTGCTGTATTATCTTTTAATTTATTGAATTTTTTGATATTTTCCAACAACGTTTCATTCAATTATTTTTCTCCGAGTTTAAAGCTGAAATTTCTTTAAATTCTAGAATTTTCAAGGAATAAGAGAAATTGCTAAAAAATCCGAAGAATTTAAACAAGAATTTTTTCAATAATTCTATATTATTAAAAAATATAGCAAATATTTGGAGAAAATAATAGAATGAGTAATTTATGAAAAAATAGTCTTCTAAAAACAGGACGAAACATTTTTGAAAATAATATTAAAAATATCAGATGTTAGATTTGTTTAATGGCAGCTCTTTTAAATTTACTTATTCCTTATTTTAAACACTTGTTTTAAACGAATTTTAAACTGTTAATAATATAAAGCATACTAATAATTTTGAATGGAAGAACATTTGCTGCAAATGAATTCCGCCGTTCAGCATGCTGACAAAATTTGTATTTTTTTATATGTATGTACTTTTTTTCTGCCATTTTTGTTAATATCCTTTTATACAGCATGTATGATAAAGACAATAATAACATTTAACATATAATAAATATCAGACTTATTTTTATTTTTTGTAAATTTTATATATTTCGTTTTTTCAGCAAATATAATGTTTTTTTTTATTTGTTGTTGTAAAACTTCAATTGGTTAAATAGGTAATTATGGAGGCCTATACTTTGTGATACATTATTATAAATGATTGTAAATACTTTTTTTTTATGTATCACACATTTTTTATCAATTAGTGCTGCTAGTTTTCATTTTTGAAAAAAAAAAACAAGATTTTTGTTCTCGATTGTTCCTTCTTTGAGAGTATAAGTGACTTTTTTTTCAAGAAAATTTTCTTATATTCTTTTATTGCGCATACAATAATTTTCAAGTAAATTGTAAACTGATTTTTTCTAATGTGTTTAGTCACTTGCAATTTTTTTGTAAAACTCTAATAAGAAAACTGATTTTCAACAAGCAATATTATAGTAAACGGCTTTTAGCATTTGTTTCAAATATTTCAGAAAAAGCAACACAGCTGTACAAATTTAAAACTGCTTTTTGCATTAATTAAAGTTTTCAGTTCTTTTTATCTTGGAATACTTTATTTTCAGGCAACCGAAGTGAGCGATTTTATGTATCATTAAAATTTTAATATTTTAGGTAAAATTATATATTTTTTAAAGCAAGTCCTTTAGTTTCAATTGTTAAACCGTTAAAACCATTTTTCGTAATTATTTTTTACTTAAATTTTTTAAGAGAACAAATGTTTTTATTGAACACCCGGTTTACAACATTTAAAAATTTCTACAAAATTTCAAAGTAATAAAACCGAATATATACTTGACTATCGATAATGAACGTGCAGAAACCTAAATAGTAATTCCTGAATATCCTATAATGAAAATTCAGAGATTTTATAAATCTTGAGGGAATTGAAAGAAAATACTAGAAAATTTAATAAAAAGGTAATGCAGAAAAAAATCTCCGACTTTAAAACTGAAATTTCTGTAAACTTGGAATTTTCTGGCAATATAAAAGAGACATATCGGAGGATTCTTCCACTTCAAAAGAAACATTTCTAAAAAATTAAAAAATTCTATAAATCTGAAAGGAATATTGCTAAAAATTCAAGAATACTGCAAAAAAATTCTTGCATATTAATAGAAAAATTTCTGGAAACTTCTAAAACCCTCGCAGAACGTTTTACAAATCTAAAATAGAAATTTGTAAATTTTCAAGAGTTAAAACAAGAAATTGTGGACCAAATAATTATATTTATTAGCAAATTCCTGATGACTTTAAAGCAAATTATCAATTAATTGATAATGTTGCTTTATAAAATCTACATTTTATTAGGAAAAACCTTGTTTTTTTAATTAAAGTTTAATTTTTTTAATTATAAAAAATCTAGGAATCTCAAAACAAAATTGTTGGCAAATTAAACAATTTTCAAACAAAATTCTTGAAATTTCGAAGAATTCTTCCACTTCAAAATTTTCCAGCAACTTTTCATTTAATATGCAAGATTTTTATTTGAGTGTTCTTAAATTTTTTAGAAATGTTCCTCCTAGATTACTAGAATTTTCTAAATACGTCTCTTTATTTAGAAAATTCTAGTAATCTAGGAGGAACATTTCTAAAAATATTCAAGAACACTCAAATAAAAATCTTGCATATTAAATAAAAAGTTGCTGGAAAATTCTCGCAGAATTTTCATGGGATAAAGCAAAACATTGTGGGCAAAATATTTATTTTTATTAGCAAATAGCAAAAACTTTAATGATTGTTGAGTTACGTGAAGATGTACTGTACTATAAATGAAAGATTGAGTCTCCTTTCTTCACAAAATTTATTGATCGCAAATGTACATTTCTCAATCTTTCATTTAGAGCAAAACCTTTGTCTTTGTATTTGCTGTCTTTTTTGTAGTTAAGATTCTGGGATTTCTTAGTTAGAGTTTTTAATCTACCTCTCAATTAAGCTACCAGAGGAGCGTGATCGGAATGTATGCTAGCTCTTAGGTATGTTTTAAACCCTGTTGTAGCATATCGGAGTCTCTTGCTTGTTGTTATAAAGTCTATTTGGTTTTTAGCAATTTGTTCCGGTTTGTCATGTGGTGATTGCTTTGTATACTTGTATATAATATCCTTGTTGGCAATTTGAACCAGGTGTTTATAACTACTTTCTTTTCTTGGCAGAATTGTATTAAATGGTCAAATAAGGGTCTACTTAACCTCATTTTAACCTACTTTCAAATTGTAGATTCGAACTACGATATTAATAGCTTGTGTTTCTAGGCTTTTCGTTATCTTGTCTATCTGTTGGTAAAATTTCTCCACCTCTTCATTAATGCTCTCTGCTGTCGGCGTATATACCTATATGATGTTTATGTCTATAGGCCGTGCACTCAACTGGAAGTGCATACACCGTTCCGAAAATGGAATGAAGTTCTTTACATATTTCTTCATGTTTTTGATGACCAGAATAGGTACTTCATGTCTGAGATTTCGGCCTTCTCCTCCACCGCTTCGATAGTATAATGTCGTGTCTTCCTTTTTATATACAATATACTTTGCAACCCCAGAAATTTGATGATGCCGGATGCATCATCTTTTTTAAATCCAAATTTATGGTTACATAAGATGTCGTTGTTCCTTATATGTCTCACAATTCGGTCAAAAACGATTCTTTGAAAAAATTGGCAATATTGATGTAGACCTATAATTACACAAGTTTACCAATTCGGGTCAACTTTTGGACCCGAGCAGATGAAAACGATTCTTAACGTTATTTGATGCCCTGAACTCAAATCTTCAATCCGTGTGTCAAGATTGGTTCTAGTTTTCGAGTTCGCGCATGGTGGCAGCACCGCGCTCTTATATTTGACCACGTTGCATTAAACATCATTCGGAACTTGTTTTTGTGCAGTGAATTTGCTTCGAAATATGTGAAAATGCAACGTCAACGTTGCAAAGTCGATTCAAAGTGTTTTTGTTACGTTTGTAGATGTTATATGCTGGAAAAATCATGACAAATACACTCAAACACGCGTATTTGCAGTGCTTTGCAAGGTGTGGCCGAGTCGTTCCCATTATAAGCCAGAACAACAAAAGTTCTCTGTACTACTTTTGAACGTATATGATGTTTTACCTCTTCACATTAAACTTGGCCTTATTAAGAACTTTGTCAAAGTTTCCAGTACTTAATAAAGATAATTTCGATACTTGTTTTGCTACATTCTTGATGGAACTAAATTTTCATATTGGAAGTAGTAATACACTTGTTATGTTCCATTTGTTTATTATTAGGTAAACAAATGGAACATAACAAGTGTATTACTACTCCCAATACTTAATTAAGATGTTTCCAAAACGCAAAAATCAAAGAAGCAATATTTGTCAGACCTGATATTCGAAAACTAATGGCCGATCCAAAGTTTACAAAATGTTTAATGCCTTATGAAGCAGCAGCATCGTTTCAACGTGTTGTTCACAACTTTCTCGGTAACCACAAGTCACCGGATTACAAGCAAGTAATCGTCGAGCGACGAGCAAGGAGCGAAAATCGAAATAAGATACCATGAATTTTGGGACGAAGGTTTTTAATTCAATAAATGGCCATTAATGGTCAAAAATACTGCTTTAATGTTATTGTTATTTTGAGATAATCCTACTTCCTACTTGTTACCCTGGGTCTTTGTAATCTTTTTCTTCCTATTGACAGTTTTTCCAATATCTTCTATTTTGGACTACTTATTTTTTATATTTATATGGTTTAATGAATATTCAATACCAAGTAGTGTTTCGCTAACATCACTTTCGTCCTATGATCCACAACAAATTACTCGAGTGCCATCAACGAACTGCATACCTTTGGTTTGACTGCCACAGCTGCTTTGATAGCTAATTCCACACTTAACACATACTCGAAGTGATAGTACAAAACTTGAGAAAACGTTCATCGCTCCAGCGATAGCGACAGGTTTTGGTAAATTATACCCTTATTCGACATCCAACAGATTTATGTGTTAATAAAGAGATGATTATTTTCAAAGGTAGTCTCATTGTGAAGCAATATATTAAACCAAGTAAATGAGGAATAAAACTGTACGCCTTGTTTGAATGAAGTGTATTCTGTTATGACTTGATTATATATCAGGGTTCGACAACCAATTTGATACCTAGCCATTCGGTGATTTTTGAAATTGCTTAAGCCATAGTTTCAACGAATTTCTAAACCGAATTTCCGTTTATACTTTGTCAACTACTTCAGCATCTACAATTTATTCTAATACTTGCGGGATAAATATAACTATATTTCATACATCGATTCAAGGTACCACCTCCTAACATAGCGCAATGAAGAAATAAGCTGTGGTTCATCTAAAGAAGTGATCAGCAAGGATATAATAATAATATTCAAATACTCGTAGTAGTAGTCATAAATTTCCACTAAGTGCAGTTTTCTTTTCAACAAACAATTACATTCTTCAGCCTTAAATTTTGTTTTTAATAATCGTACCTTTATTTATTAGGGTTGTTCCACTAAACAAACTGTTATTAAATATTTCTTATTAATAATCACATTTCTCTATCTAACCAATTATAACAATTAAAATATGCTAATTATGAAAAAAAATCAAAATCATATACAATTATCATAAACTCATATTTACGTGACATTTTCCGTCGCAAAATTTATTATCGCATTACAATTCATTTAACAAACAAAGTAATGTCCGCTTATGAATACACAATATACCATCGACAATTAATTTCATTGCACACAATGGGTGACATTTAAAGACCATTTCACGCCATTCCAGCACAATTTGCAACAGGGCGGCCGTTTTTTGTTTCGAAATTAATTTCCACAAAATAAAAAATAAAAACGCAATAGAGGGATACAGATAATTATGCATTTACCAACCTTTCACTTATTATCTTTTTACACTTAATAGTTACATATAATAGTTAACATCCCATGAGAACTCTTCACCAATTCATATGATCTGGACAGTTTCATCTATTAGCTTCGAATTTTATTTATTTAGGACGATACATGAAATTCACTTTGATGCTATCACAGACGGTTTTTATTATTAGTGACCGTTTTCAACTATTACATGGTTTATTTAAACTATTAACGGTGGAGGCTTTTACTTCGCTACACATTATTCTTCATAAATTAGTTTGATAATGATAAGTTAATGTCGAAACTATAGTCACTAAATAAAGTCAGTGTTATACAAACAAAGTTAAAAAAGTTTTTTATTAGTGTAAAATTTATTTATTTTTTTTTTTTTTTCATTTAAGACTGGACAGAAAAAATAAATGTTAATTATCGTTACATGTTAACAATAGCCACATTTATGGTAATATCTTAAAAATAAATGTATTTATTTATAAAAACTATTGTAAAAATTGTTTTATATGTAGAAACATATATTTTATACTTTGTTTCTTGTTTTAAATTAATAGTTTCGCCACTAGTTGCATGAAGAAAATTTCTAGTTGGGTTATTGAATTGTTTTAATAGTTAATTAATTCGAAAATTAGTTGCACTCTCTTAAAAATTACAATTAATTTTTTCTCATAGAAGCCTAGTTAATGAGCACCACTCTCTCAGTTTCTTTTTTCATTTATTAATTATTAATTAGAGATTAAAGATTAAAAAATCCGACCACAGTGTTTTAATGCGGTCGTAAAAAGTGTGATTAGTTGAAATTCCGAATTAATTAGTCCCGGCCTGTTTCTACACCCACAGCAGACGGTTTATCACTGGTTCAGGGCGATTCGGTTAATTATCGAGTAGGTGACAACTCGAAATGTTTTACTATCCGTTTTACGAGCTGGCTGTGAATTGAGAAAAGTCGACCTTAGAGCGGAATTATTTCACGATTTTACGAATCGCGTATGAGTAACGACCGGCGATGATTCAAGGATTGTAACTATGGATTTATTGCTTCATCCGAAGTTGGTTACAAATTACCGCGGAGCGCATGGTAGTGAATGTTTATAAATCACGAATGCCTGAAGTTTTGCATGCTTATTAACAAGTAGTATTTAATATCGGAATCCGCAATTCCGAGCAGAATTTTTGTTGTTCCCTCGCAATTATTCCGCTCGCCCAGATGCATAAATTCTGCCTCGGCTGCCTCTTTCCCGGTCGCCTTTTCAGCGGATTAATCAAATTTTAATTAATCGTCGCATTAAACATTCTTTGAACTCCATACGGTATGCTGTATTATATTTTACATTAACATATTATTACGCCGCTCGTATTAATGGATGTATTAATTACTCGAGTTCTTTAAATATCGAATTCTGCATGTGATATAGAGATAAGTCGGTGGAATTCAGAGTATGTCATGAGAGCGGAATGTCATAGATTTATTTAATCGTATGAGGAAATAATTATGACTGAAATCATAAATAATAACGGTGTGTAAGGGGTAAAACGCAAATGAACCCAAATCACAACACTACATGCAACAGGTATACCCTACTGGATAAGTAACAAAATTCTGTCGATTCTGATTAAGTAGACTCTTGACGGTACACGCCTATTATGTCAAATATGACATAACTAATATAATTGAAGTCCTCTCTTCAGAGGAATATAAGCCAAACTTGGCAAAAAAATGGTGAAACAACCTCCACCAAATAAACCTCATGTGGCAGCAGTGTCATCAAGACAACAGTAGGCAAGAGTGGAAGATCATATTTTTATGAACTCGAGCCTTTCCATGTGCAATCAAAATTTTTGTAAGACAGTATTTTTATATATGTATTTTAAATTTTATTTTAGTACAATGGATAAATAAATACTATCTATCTATCTATCTACTATCCAACAGCTTCGGGTGGATGATCCGTCTAAAGCAAGAGCATATGACGAATAACCATCATTAAAGGCGGATTAATTAATAAGGATCAACATCATGGAGATGCAGAAGGCCAAGAAGATCCACTGGATAAAAGATCCACAGAGATACTCCCAGCAAAACTATCGTCATAATGAATGAACAATGAATCTACAACTTCTTAAAATTTGTACTCAAGACACAAATACAAATGTCTTTATTTTCAATTTTCCTAGACCTAACCAATTTTTTTATTGCGTGCCACATAAATTGTTTTTAAAAAAATTCAAATTATGGATTGCGGGAAATTTATTATCAACTCCTATCTTCTTACCTATATAATAGAAGACGCATAACCTCTGAAAATATTAACAATACTAGGTATAATTCAAGCGAAGCTTGTCCTAATGTCGAGAAGAAAGCATTTTAGGTCAACTATTATTTCTTCTATTTATAAACGATATAACATTTGTAATAAATGCTGATATCAAAATGTTTCCTGACGACACAACTTTTTGCCTAACAGATAATTGCTTAGCAGATCTAAATATAGCAACTAATCAAATGTTAAGCTAATTAAATTTATGGCTAAGTTCTAATAACTTCATAAGGATTGTAGCGACCATTACTACGTGGTAATTCATGATAAACACTTAACTAACGCACTTACTATGTTTTAACCACTAACCATATTAGGGGTTAAAACATAGTAAGTGCGTTAGTTAAGTGTTCTAATAACTTGGTAGCAAATACAGCAAAAAATATGTTATGAACCTTAAGGCGCCAAAGGGGTAAGTTCGCATTTCATTAAATGGCGAACTAGAAACTAACAGTGAAAAGTTTCTAGGGGTATTAATACAAAATGAACTGAAATGGGATCATAATGTAAATAAAATTGGCTCAGCAGTTACAAAGTATTCCTACCTAATATATTCATCAAGCTTTTACATTAACCAGGAGACTTCTAAGCTTGTATATATGTCATACTGCACAGTTGTCATGCGGCATTTATTTTGGCGTTGTACTATACAGGTAAGCATACAATAAGAGCAATAGATAATAGATTATTAAAAAAAACTAAGGATCATGCCACTAATAAAAATATACATCTTCAAACCAATAAAATTTGTAATCAACAACATACATTTATTTAATATCTGGAAAAGTGAACACAACTGTAATATTAGGAATAGAAATCTAATGAATTCCATGCATAATCACAGCTATGTGCAAAACTTCTATACAGCACCACCTATTTAACACTATAATAAATTGCCACACTTTAAAAAAACTTTACAAAATAAAATATTACAAAAAATAATTATCGATAACTCTTTCTATATCATACATTAGAATTTTAAATATTGGGATGATAATATCTGAACATTCTCGCCATTTATTTGTTTGTGAATTTGGATATGTGTGTGTATTTTTTAAAATATATAAAGATCATTTTTATATTTTAACTTATTTTAGTAGTAGTAACATATATTTATTGACAAATTTTGTACATATTTACATTGGAAAAATGAATAATTAATGTATTAATTTGTCAAAAGGCTATCGACCAGAGGTCTTTCTGCCTTGTGCTGTCCAGTCATATGGCGTCAGTCGTTATTGTGTAAAAGGATGAAATGAAATCAAATATAGTTGAATTGGGATTTTTAAATTTAGGGTTTATACTAGGGTTTCTAGGAAGACAATATTGGGATAATATATGGAAGTTGAAAGGATTATTGGAGAATTTTTCTGAAATTATTTTATTTTTTCGATTTTTATTATTATTTTATTAATATATTAATTTTATTGTGTTTACATCTAGATTTTTAAGTTTTATATTATAGACTAGATCATATATTATGTATACCAATGTTAATTCGTCTGTATATTTAGATTTAAGTATTTAATAGTTTGACTAGTACTAAGATTATTTTAATTCAATCACATTTAAATTTTAAATTCTACAATTTTAGACTGAACATTAAATTGTTTTTAGATCTTATATAATTATTTAGATATAGGTTTTTTTTTCTCAAGGTACAAATTAAATTTAGAGAACCCACCCATGAATGTACGTTCCTTTTGGAAATAAATAAATTGATTGATTAAAAATCTATACTTCAATTATCTCTTTTTAACTCTACACTAAAAAATACGAATGATTCTTAGAAATAAAATGTAAAGCTTGAAACTTTAATTGATGGAAATAAAACTCAATTTATTTATTTATTTATTTATTTACGGTTAACACCTTTTACATTTAATTACACAAACATAAATAACAACAATATTCTAAACCAAATCACAAGCGAATAAACATATAAACAATAGCTTAAATATAACCCAATATGACACAACAGTGATGCGTTGAAGTCAGTAATATAATATACAATTCTGTCATCTAAAAACTATAAAAAAGTAATTCCTACTGTGATCATCTTGAAAATATCAGAAACTGTACTAAATATCACATTTTAAAACTATATTAAAACAACTGATGTATGCTGATCTAATATAAAAATTTAAGACTTAAAATTATAACTGTTGAAAATAAAAGCGCACTCGATGATTGTAAAAATTATAAAAAAATAATCACTGCAGTTTCAAAATATTAGGATCTATACTTAAGGTATCTTTTATTGAAACTACACTAGAATAATTGATATGTAATCAATAGAAGCAAAATAAAAGGCTTTAATATATAATTGTTGGCTATCAAATTGCACTTGATGGTTACAAAAATTGTAAAAACAATAATTTCTGTGGGAATCACCTTCAAAGTATCAAAACCAATACTTGCACTAATACCTTTTTGAAACTATACTTAAAATATTGATGTATAATTATAGGAAGCAAAATTTAAGGCTTTAAACTTTAATTGCTTAAAATAAAACTGCACCATGAGATTATAAAATTTTTAAAAAATAAATGCTGCAGCGAACTAGAAAATATCGAGATTTATACTTCAAGTATTTCTTTTTAAAACCACAATGAATCAATTAACGTAAGATTCTTTGAATTAAAATTTAAGCCTTCAAAATATAATCTATAGAAATAAAATTCAATTCTGTAGTTATAAAAACTTCGAAAATATAATTTCAGGGAATCAGCTTCAAAATATCAAAATCTATACTAAGACTTATACATTTTAAAACTGTACTGAAATAAGTAATCTATGATTATTTAAAACAAAATTTAAGTCTCGAAATTATAATTGCAGAAAATAATAGCCAATTCCGTGGTTCCTAAAATTATAAGAAATAAAATAATGAAAATCTATAATTGAGGTGATTTTTACTAAAACGAGACTAAAATAATTGACATATAAGAAATAGAGACAAAATAAAAGGCTGTAAAATACAATTTTTAGAAGTTCACTTGATGATTACATATATTATAAAAATATTATTCCTAAGGGAAGCACCTTCAAAGTATCAAAATCCATACTTATCCTAATACTGTTTAAAACCTATAAAAAAGATGTTAGATTATAAGAAACAAAAATTTAGGCTTTAAGTTTCAGTCGCTTAAATTGCACGTAGTGGTTATAAATATTGTTAAAAATTATAATTAACGCAGGGATCAACTGCAAAATACAAAAATCTATTCTTCAAGTACTTCTTTCTGATACTACACTAAAACAATTAACGTAAGATTCTTTGAATCAAAATTAAAAGCCTCAAAATACAATTAATAATAATTTTAATTGTATTAATTAAAAAAAAACATACACTCATCAAAAATAATACACAGTATAAAGTAATAATTAAATCCTTTAAATAGAGAAAACATTTGATTAAGTGAAACAAATCTTCGATAAAATCATTACAATTACAATACGCATTCTTGCATAATAGTGATTTTAAATTCTGTTTGAATGCTGGTAAATCAAGCGATCTCAATTTGTTTGGAAGCTTATTATAAAATAGTGGGCCCTAATAATTGAGTCCCTTTTAAATGATAAATGATAAAATGAATGAATGGCGAAACAATTGTCGCAGTGCATCGACATTAAATTGTGTAAATTCTCAAAACCGAAGTATTTTATTTATCACCTATATAATTCATAACGCCAAGGAATTGTTTTGTTTCTGTTGTATTGATTGCCGCCAAGTTTTTTAAGGGACAATACATTTGCGCTGTCTTTTCTTCGTTAAGTGTTAAAAGTTTTGCTGAAAAACACTGCTTTATTTGATTTTTTATTTCATTCTTCTAATGGAATTGTTGTTACACTACAAGTAGTATCATCAGCATAGAGTGTGAATTTAATTATATTACACTGAATTGAAAAATTCACTATGTTTTAACCACAAATAATTTATTATTTATTTGTGGTTAAAACATAGTGAATTTTTCAATTCAGTGTAAGTATGGATTACCACGTAGTAACGGTCGCAACCATTCTCTTTATTAATTATATTATCACACGTCACAATATCGTTGATAAAAATAAGAAATAATGAGGGTCCGAAGACAGATTCTTGCGGAACACCAATTGTTATTAATTCTAGATCTGAAAAAGAACCATTGAATGTAGTTATTTGTGACTTATTTATTAAATAAGACTAAGAATAATTTTATAGATTCTGTTCGAATGCCGTAATCACATTGTCTGATGTGTTATGTGATACTTAGACATGCAGTCGAAAGCCTTGGAAAGGACTAAAAAGATACTTGAAGAATAATTGTTATTTTCAAAGGCATCTAATAAATCACTCTATTATCTGTAATAAATTGTGTTATATTATTGATAGCGTCGCTAGTAGATATGTTTGATTTGAAACCAAACTGGCAATTATTATATTTTGATATAAAAATGATATAAATGACATCTGAAAGTGATATTATTATCATTAATACGTAAACATTTTAAGTAAGTTTTTTATCGTTATTGTTATTTGACGAATTAATTAAAATGAAAATCGAGGGAATTAAAGCAAAATAATTATTAGAATAATTCAAAGTTAACGTTGAAAATGGCAAGGATGACTTATATCAATTTTGATTTATTACATCCCAAAATGCTTTGGGACGATTACATTCTGTTGTAGAAATATATTTCTTTTTAAACAATTCGTGAAGAAAGTGATAATACTTTAATTACAATTTACTACGATTACATTCAATTAATATATAAGAATTGTTGTTGGAAGTTTAGAGTTTGTTTATAGGTTATATTAAATTCTCGAATTTATTTGTTATTAATAGTTGGAAACGTTTTGTAGTTTTTATTGATATAAATTAGATGTTCCCTCATACTTTTTAATTTACTATAGAGCCAGTTAGGGATGAATATGCTATTATTCTTAAGAAACTTTCTTTTCAGTGGGAAATCTAAATCACAAAATCAATGGCGTTTGTTAACTTATCAATAAATAGTTGACACTTAAAAGTTATTAAAAGTTAATTCATGGATCATAAACTTTCAAGATTGGGCAGACATTATATTATAAAATTTAAACAAACTGTATGCTTATAGACCGACATTGAATAATAGTATTACAACTGGGAGGATTCATAAATTTAATTTCAACAGCAATTCCATTGTGATCAGAGAGAACAGGATCAAACACTGCACAATTGATATCATCAGACTCAGTCTCATATTAGACATTATATTGTCATTATTTTGTCAATATACCTAGAACCATGAGTATTCGCAAAGACAATGGCTTTAAGATCATTACATATATAAACATTTGAAAGGTTAAATGGAATAAATTCTTGTTGTCAAAATTATTATTGAAGTCAACAGTTATGACTATTTTTGGAATTTTAAACCCAAATAGTTTTTCCATTGTGCACAAAAACTTATTGATATGAGAAGTTGGTGCTTCATAAACTGTGATGACAACAATATTAGGATCTAAAGTTTAAATTGCCTTTATTTCACAATCATGTTCAACCGAAAGTTTGACTTCTGCTAAACAAGGAATGGAATTGACTGCATAAATTTCTGTTCCTCGATGTAACATATTAGATTTACAAAAATATGAAACACATTTATAATCTGTAAACAAAATTCTAAAAAATAGAGGAAATGGTAAGTAAATGTTGTGTCCCAAACGCAAGATTTTAATTAAATAGAAAACATAGTTTTTAGTCTTTTAATTGTGATTGTGAAGTATGTGTGGATGAATTTGTTTTTCAACAATCACATGTGGGTTTTCTGAACTCCAAACACGGCATGTCAATTAACAAAACCATTAAAGTGAAATGTGCTTCATAGCTTGGATTAATTTTGCTCGAAAAATTAGAATCCGCTTTTTCCTGTTCAATGATCTATTCAACAAACTCTCTTCGCTGTGCATGGTCATTAGGCTTCACTTGTTGTGTTAACTAAATTTTGAAGACACAGATCTTTTGTGAGTATGCGCTGTAGAGAGCTTCTTGAAATTTGCAATTCTTGACCACGACGCCGAATTGATGTTCTGGAATTTTCACCAACACTCTTATGCACTGCTTCGATATTGTCATTTGAACGGCTTGTTATTAGACAACCGATATGTTTAGAGTCTCCAACTGAGCCAGTCTGAAATTTTATTAATTGAAGCCAATATTTTGTATAAACTGTATTCGTAAGGATATTTAGATAATAATTCTTCAATATAAATATTAGTAAAGATGTTTATTAAGTGTTCTTCAATTTTGTTGATTGACACTGCTGGATCAACTCTCCTCACATTTAAGAAGCTCATTTTAGTTACACTTTTTAAAGTGGAGTTTTCTTTACTACCTTCAATTTTGGTTTTTCCAATGTTTCTTCTTCTTGTTACCAGCTTGAAATCCGATTGTGATTCCTTGGCACTTCCGCTTGTTTTTGACATCACCCCCGAATGTGTTTTTTTTTTGGTTGGTATTTCTTGCAGAATATCCGAAACTTCAGTTCTATTTTGACAAATTGGATTTGCAGATTTAGTCTTTTTTAGTATAAATTACAGAATCCGCTTTATGCACTGGGTTGTTTATTGCATTTTCGTTTGAGGTTATTTTCAAGAAACTTGTCTCGTAGTTCTTCGACACGCTCAAGTATTCACGAGATGATGCATTAAGAATATATTGTATCAATTGCGATGTCCTCTATTCTTTAATTACTTCTTTACTTTCGAATTTGTCTTTAAAATACATAGTATTTATATTGTTAATCAAATATTATGCTGTGCTTTTTTGGTAAAAATAATCCAAATAATATTGACAAAAGTTTAATTCATTCATTCATTCATTCATTGGCTCTGCAAAAACAACTACGGTATTTTCACATTATTATACCTTGTTCTACACTTTAGAAATTTGGATTAAGAGTGATATTTCTGTAAAAGCTGATTTTTGTTAGAGTTAATAAACTTCTAAAACTTTAGAATATAAAATAATTAGTTTTATTCTGCTTTGAAATGTATAAGATTTATTATCAATTCTTTGTTTATTATTGTATCCGAAATACCAACATTCCAAACAAAATAGATCAAATCGACGATAAAAAAACTAAATGTAGTAAACACTTTTCACGCCCGGCAATAAAAGAACTAGATCCCGTCCAGTTATACATAATACATCGACACCGAAATTTATTACTGATTACACGGACGCATTTTTATTACGACAACATTTTTTACAATCAACGGTTGATAGCCGTCAGGAGATGTAATATACGGCCACAATAAACTAATTTACAACGTCGAAACCTAATGAATACCACACAACGTAACCACCTGGTCCAATATTGGATATACCTTATGCAAACGATATCGTTATCATTTATTATATTTCCGAACCGATCTTATCTATTCTTTTTTTTGTTGGCATTTTCGATTTTATAGTTTTCTGTAAACTGGGAATTCGTTATGCGGCGATCGCCTCGCGTTTATAATGCGTGCTAAGGAGTTATGAGAATTAATAAATACAGGTTGATGTTTACAGCTGCTCCAAGGAAGAAGGTGCATGTGCTCGAAAGCGACGAACCCTGACAATTTAATTGGGTTGAGTTATAAAGCATCAAGGTATTAATCTTATTAAATATCGCCGCGGATTGTAGGCGAGCGTAATGGAAGAGCTTCTGCAAAAATCTGTTTCTCATACTTGTTGCGTAATTGTTATTGTGGGATTGTAATTTAAGTGTTGAATGTAACCAACTTTATTTTTACAATTTTTATTGTTGATCCCGACATGAATTACTTTTTATAGTTTTTTTTAAATCAAGTGCAATTCTAGACTTTTTGTGTTTTTTTTCTCATTTCTATCAGAATCTTCTTAAAAATCTTAATAGATTTTAAAAAAAATTAACCATTTATTTGCTTTGAGAATTCTAGAATGTTATATATAGGTTCTAGACTTTTTGTGCAATTTCTTTTCCATTTTTTTTTAATTTTATCACTATCTTCTTGAAAATCTTAATAGTTTTCATCTAGATTTTTTAGAATCATGTTAGAAACTTATCTTTTAAACAGGGATGCTTGACTTTGAGGCTTCTATTACTTTCTAAAATGATTCTGGACTTTTATTAAATATCTCTCCTATATTAATTATTTTTTCCTATGAACTTTAGAAAAGATCAAGAATATCCAAGAATGATTCTTGAGAATGTTCTAAAATGCTTAAAAATGTTTAAAAATGATCAGGAATACTTGAGAATGCCCACGAATGCTCAAAACAATGTTCAAAAATGCTCGACGATAATCGAGAATATTTTAGCGCTGGAGAATGTTTGAGAACGCTTGAAAATATGTTAGAACGGTTGAGAATGCCTAAAAATGCTATAAAAAGCTCAACAACGCTCGAGAATATTTAAGATCTTCCAGAATAATTAGGAAAGCTCATGAATGCTCGAAACAATGTTCAAGAATGATCGAGAATGTTTAAAAACGTTCAAGAATATTTGAGAATGTTTGAGAACTCACAAGGCTGTTTAAGAATAGAAGTTTTCATCATTTTGTGCTTAATTTTATTAGAATTTTCTTGTAAATCTTAATAGTTTTTTTTTCAATGTTTTTTTGATAATTTTAGAATGTTTTAAGAAAGTTCTAGATTTTTTGTGCATTTTTCACTATTTTTACCAGAATATTTTTGAAAAACTTATTATATTTTCTTCAGAGTTTAAGAATTTTTCTAACAAGTTATTTTCTTTGAGATTTTTAGAATGTATTAAAAAAGTTCTTGACTTTTGTGCAATTGCATTTCTTTGAGATTTCTAGAATGTTTTAAGAAAGTTCTTGACTTTTTGTGCAATTTCTTTTCCATTTTATTGTTTTGATCAGACTCTTCTAGAAAATCTTTTTAATTATTTTCTCTTTCAATCTAGAAATCTTCTTCGAACTTAATTTCATTATTTCCTAAGAAGGTTCTAGACTTTTATGCATTTTTTCTTTTTTTTGTTAAAATCTTTTAGAACCTTCTAGAATCCTTTTGACTTCTTCTTTTCTTTGAGGATTCTAGAACGTTGTAAGGAAGGTCTACAATTTTTTGCAATTTATTTTCTCTATTTATTAGTTTTTCTTAGAAATGTATTGAACTTTTTATAACTCCTTTTTGTATTTAATTAGAATCTTCTTAAAAACATCTCTTTTAACTTTGTGGCTTCTAGTACTTTCTAAGAAGGTTCTGATTAAAAATCTCTTCCATTTTTAATAATTTTTTATTGAATTTTAGAAGTTTACATCATTTTTTGCTTAATTTTATTAGAATTTTCTTGTAAATACTTATTTTTTCATGATTTTTAGTATTTTCAACGATTTCTTTTTTAATAGTTTTAGAATGTTTTAAGAATGTTCTACATTTTTTGTGTATTTTTCACTATTTTTACCAGAATATTCTTGAAAATCTTAATATATTTTCTTCAGAGTTTAAGAATTTTTCTAACAAGTTATTTTCTTTTAGATTTCTAGAATGTTTTAAAAAATTCTTGACTTTAGGTGCAATTGCATTTCCATTGAGACTTCTAGAGTGTTTTAAGAAAGTTGTTGACTTTTTGTGCAATTTATTTTCCATTTTATTGTTTTGATGAGATTCTTCTAGAAAATCTTTTTAATTATTTTCTCTTTCAATCTAGAAATCTTCTTCGAACTTAATTTTATTATTTTCTAAGAAGGTTCTAGACTTTTATGCAATTTTTCTTTTGTTTGTTAAAACCTTTTAGAACCTTCTAGAATCATTTGGACTTCTTCTTTTCTTTGAGGATTCTAGAATGTTGTAAGAAAGGTCTACACTTTTTTTGCAATTTATTTCTTCTATTTATTAGTTTTTCTTAGGAATTTATTAAACTTTTTTTATTTCATTAGAATCTTCTTAAAAACATCTCTATTAACTTTGAGGCTTCTAAAACTTTCTAAGAAGGTTCTGAATAAAAATGTCTTCTATTTTTCATAATTTTTCATTGAATTTTAGAAGTTTTCATCATATTTTGCTTAATTTTATTAGAATTTTCTTGTAAATAGTATTTTTTTTCAAGGCTTTTAGTATTTTTAACGTTTTCTTTTTTGATAGTTTTAGAATGTTTTGAGAAGGTTCTAGATTTTTTGTGCATTTTTCACTATTTTTTATCTAATCTTCTTGATACTATTAATAGATTTTCTTCAGAGTTTGAGAATTTTTTAACAAGTTACTTTCTTTGAGATTCCTAGAATATTTTTAGAAGTTTCTTGACTTTTTATGCAATTTCTTTTCCATTGAGATTTCTAGAAAGTTTTAAGAAGGTTCTTGTCTTTTTGTGCGGTTTCGTTTCCATTTTATTGATTTGATCAGAATCTTAATAGTTTTCGGGATTTTTTAGAATTGTTTTTATTAAGTTTTAACTTTTTCGAAGTTGATTCTATTATTTTCTAAAAAGATTTTAGACTCTTATGCTATTTTTCTTTATGTCATCAGAACCTTTTAGAACCTTCTAGAATCCTTTCTTTTTTTCTTTCAGGATTCTAGAAAAAAGTTTCCACTTTTTTGCAATTTATTCTCTATATTTATTATTTTTTCTTTGGTGTTTGATGGTCCTGTGCCTGACACCAAAGAAGCTAACACTATACCAACAATATATTTATTATTATTTTTGACGAATTTATTAAACTTCTCATAATTTCTTATTGTATTTCATTAGAATTTTCTTAGAAATCCTAATTTTATTGGAGATTTTTAGAATTCTTTAAAGCAATTTCTCTTCTAAACCAGAAAACTTTACACTAAAATAATGTTTTTAACACTAATTAATCAAACTGCTAAAATATTTCAGCAAATAAAGCAAGAAATAGAAAATGTTCGAAAAATTAAAGAAGAACCTAAATATTTTATAAGAATACAAAGAAAATTGCTGAATAAGTTAAGAACCCACAAATTAAAAGTTTCTAATATATATTAGAAAACTACTTTGTGGGTTCTTGACAATATTTTTTGTATTCCTAATAAATTTTAATTATTTTCTTCTTATCCAACCTAGAAGAATTTCCTTTGAGGATTATCAAATTTTTCCAGAATATCCTACAATTTTTGCAATGTCTCTCTTATATTTATAGATTTTTCCAAAATGTTCTCTTCTGTTTTTTGCAAAACTTTGAGGATTCTAGATCTTTCTAGGAATTTATCTTTTATTTTTATAGAATATTTCGTTTTTTCTTTAATTTTTTTAAAAAATTTCCTGCGTTATTATTTTGGAATTGCCCAAGAATATTTTCTTGATAATTTTTGGTTTTATTTCATCAGAATAAGAAATATTGTAAAAATCAATCAAAACTTATAATGGGAATAATGTTAGTTTTAGGAAAATTGGCAATAGAAGAATGAGAAATTGAAGAAACAATAAATCTTATATTGATTAAATATTTATTTTTTTATTTATTGTATTCTTTTTGCTTCTTTCTAAAAAGTACATATAAAAATAAATAAATTGAACAAAATATATACCTAAAATTTTGGGGGAAAAAACACGGGCTTTCACTCAAATGTTATCAAGCTGGTTTCAGCTTCTACATCCGTAATCATTTATATTTTTCTTTAGTTTATTTGTCTTGTTTATTGGAGGAATTTTTTAGCAGTTAATGTCAGCATGACATATATATGACATATGAAATATGCAGAATAGTCATTACTTTGGCACATCTTCCATTTCAAAAATTTGAACTTTAGTTCACATCAGCTTTAACTTGAATTACAGATAGATCTTTGAAGTTGTAATTCTCCTTTATTAAAATAGGTATAATTGACGATACGGTAAGAAAAGCTTAGTTCTAAATGTTTGGCAACTTAATTCATTGCCCTAAAGAAAGTCAATTGTTTGAAGAAATTTGGCGTGTACAAAACAACATCAAAAAAGGAATCTTTGGAAGCTATACATGGCTTGAAAATTTTTTTGTGTAGAGATATGAAGATACATTTATTAGTCTAAGGAAAGTCAATTACTTGAAGGATCTTGGCGCGTACGAAACAAAATCATTTGTTGAAACGGTTTAATTGAAGATACAAGAAGAAAATATTGGTTCAAAAATATTTCTGGGTGTAGATTTGAATGAGAAATAATTCTTGGATTAAGAAAAATCAATTGTTTGAAGGAACTTGATATGTACAGAACCAAATCCTCTATTAAAAAAGGAAAAAATGGAAGATGCAGAAAATGAAGAACGGTTTGAAATATATTTTGGGTAGAGATTAGAATGTTGTCAAAATAAATTTATCGGAATAATCATTCAAAAGGAACTTGATATGTACAAAACTAAATCTTCTAAATTTTGGCGAAACAATTATTTGCCTTAGGGAAAAATAATCGTTTAAAAGAACTTGTATATATTCATAATTAAAATAATCAGCCTATCCAAAATAAAATTAATAAATACCGTAATAAACGCAATTATCCTTATCATAAGAGCAATTTCCATACATTGATAATTGAATAATAACTGCAACAATAATGGAATGTAGAAATAATTATAAAAATGAATAAATTCGGATGAGCTAAACAAAAACACACTAAAACAACATATTTATATCTAATAATTTACAATCTCATCTGTACAGAGTAAATATATGTTTTCCGTAAAAAATATAAACTCTGCTTTATATTTACAGTTTATAGTTTACAGTACATCTAGGTGTCCTTGATGAATTATGATCCACCTGATTATTCACCACTGGTGGTTCAATGATTTTTGATGATTCATAATCTGAACTACTTTCACAACTTGAAGCCTCTGTTTCTGATTCAGAAATACAATCGCCATTAACGTCCTCATCTTTTTCAGAAAACTCACTTTCACTTCTCAAGATACTCTTATGTCTTAATGAATTTGATACTCGTTTACTAACTTGTTATTCTCGTACATTATCCTCTTTGAACTTTATTGACTTGTTTTGAGCGAATACTTTTATTATCAGATTTAATTTTTTGCCACAAAGTGTGACAAGAAAGTTACAAAATTCTTTTAACTATAAGCCTAAGATCGCTAAAAATATCTTGTGAAAAAAGTTTTAAGAAAATACATGAGGCTTTTTAAGTAAATTTTCATTATTTCGCAAACAAATTCTTCAAAGTATACTCTAATAAGAATTAGGAGAATTTCTTGAAAATTTAAGAAATGGAAAAACTCACATATTTTATAAGATGAAAGATATTTAAATGAAATCTAAATAAGGAATTTCTAGAATATTATAATAGTCTCTAAAAGGGTTCTCGCTACTTTAATTTAATAGTAGCTGGAAAATTCTAAAAACCTCAATAACAATTCTGCAAAAATCAAAAATTATATAAGGCAATAAACGAGGGAAAATTCTTAAAAAATTAAAAACTTGTCTCAAAACAATACAAACGTTTAAAAATCATATAATATTCTAAACATCTAAATTATGCATTTTTGAAAATATTTAGAAGTCTCCAAGAAAAATCACTCATTTTAAAGACAAATTCCTAGTAAAATTTGAACTATAAATATCTAGAAAATTTCAAGTATCTGAAATACTATTAAATGAAGCAAGCAGCTTCAAGAGTTTCAAATGTAAGAAAAAGGTTTTGAGTTTTCTAAAACTCTGCAAGAGAAACTATTGAAAAGCTGAAAACCTTAAAAAAACATCTAGAATTTACTGAAATTTAGAAGATAAAATTGCTGATAAATTTTCTTAAGAAATTTGTAATTGAATTGTAAACTAAAAGGTCATTTAAAATTTTTCAAGGTTTACTTAAGGCTATGATGTTAAGCTTTGACCTTGAGTAATTTTAAATGTGTTCGTAACGCTCTTTAAAAAATTATTATATTTCTTTTTGCGTTTTTTTATACTTCCGTTACTTCTTATTTTATGAAAAATAAATTATTTTTAAATGACACCTCCTTATATTTCAAACTTTATAGAAACTTATAATTTGCTTACCTACAATTTGTTTTCTCTGAAAATCAGTGTAAAAAAGATCAATTAGATGGACTTTTATGCAACCAAATTGAAAATTAAAAGTAACAATGGGCAATATTCCATATAGCGTACATTTTTCGAAAATCTTATATAGTATAAATCTTGGTGTATGAAGAAATACGTAGTGAAGGCGTTACAAAAAAAATAGTGTGTAAAATTAAACTACACTACAGTTAATAATCTCATTAGGAGTATCATACAATATTTCACTCATTCAGGTAAGTTTTGAATAATTTATATAAATTACATCACACTATCCCAAGTTTTGCTGAATTGGTTTGTAGTGTCCTCACTGTAAAATTTCAGTATATCATTTTCTTCATCCAGCTCACAAGTTCTTCTCCTCTTCCTTCTCTAATCGATTATTTTCCCATTCACCTTTTGTGTTCTTCTATCTCCTTTTGATGTTAAAGAAAAAAAAAACATTAAAAACTTCTGCAAATATATTTAAAAAATAACTGTAATAAAATAATAATTATAATAGAATAAACAAAAATGTATTGGTTTTCGTCAAAAAATAAATGACAATAATAAGGCAATAGTAGTAATAAACTACATATGTCTAAACATAGATGAACGCAAAAAATCAATAATCCGATGCAAAAAAAAACGCTGCAGGAGTGATTAATGTTCCTCGATCTGACTACAGGTCCAAATACGTTCTCATCTGTGGGCCTCTTCGGGCAACGCCTCACACACGAATTACATAACTGGAAACCAAAAGTTGTGTGAACCGTTTCACGTCATTTTTTGCACCTTCCTCGTTCGATGTGTTTTGTTTTGCAAATTACCGCCGAAATTGGTTGAAACAAATCTCTCAATGTCAAGTTCGGCGCCGTCTGCACGGAAACTAAATTTTTGAAGAGTTACAGCTGTGGTCAAAAAATTATTGACAAGCTTAACATAAATAATGAAATAAAGATTATAAATTTAAGTAAGTTATAAAAAACTGCCTATAATCTTGATTATATATGGTAATTAAACTAAACTGTCTTTTTATATAATAGTAGAATACTGAATGACCAAAGTTTTGGGTTAAGTAATGTGAAGTATTCCTTAATAATGAAGTCAACAAAATTTTATTGAGTTTATTATTATGGAATACTTCACATTACTCAACCCAAAACTTAGGTTCTTTGATTATTTAGTGTTCGACTACTTGTTTCACTTTTTTGTTTATTCTTTGGTCAATAGGTGTTTTTTTTTGTATGAAGATTTAAAAATGATGCGTAAAATCTCGAAGCACATAATCGAACGGAAATCCTTTCCAATCCAACCAGTAAGTTTTCTCATATCGCCAACATTACCATAGTACAGTTTCACATCACCAACTGTCGCACACGTCCACGAAAAAGCCCATTGTATGCTGATATTTATTATTGCCGGCAGTATTTCTTGCAACACACCTTCCCATATCAAACCGTGCGCCGACAAATCCACGTGTAAAATTAACAATTGTTCCAGGCGGTGAAGATAAGATAAGAAGGAGAGTGTTTCCGCGAAGATCGAAAAATTGACAATAACCCGAGATGTGTGTCGCGATAGACAATGAAGATTTTCACACGATACGCACGTACGTACACCTAGAACCGCGAAAAAAATGTGTACACCAATAAATTTCCCAACGTAAAAAAAAGCGTGCCAAAAACCAAGGTGTGTAGATCACGATCGGACAACTAAATTTTTTTCTCCTATCTCTGCGCCGTTAATGTGCAACCAATGACCCGTTATTACTTAAGTAAACGCTCGTTGCATTTCTGAAATTTATGGCCGTTTCATTTCTTTTCCGTTTCGCGGTGTGCGCCCGTATTGTTGTATTATTTCTAGAGGAGAAATAATAATAATAAATATAATTATTTGTTCAAATAGGCTGCGGTGGGCGCGGGTTCACGACTCTCTCGATCAGCTGCCGATGAACTAATAAGTCGGAGCAGATTGTGGCGATTGTAATGTGATTCCTTCGAGGATCGTCCGATTCCGTAATCACTTTTTTTTGGTCTCGTTAATTGGGTTTTATGGGCGATTTAGTTAACGACCAACTTAATCTTCAAAAGTAAAAAATGCGTGACCTCATAGTACTAAATGATCTCTATAAACAGATTGTACAATTTTAGAATAAATTAAAATCACAAATCAAGACTTTCTTCGTCAAAAGAAAAAAAGAAACTGCTTTCTATAAATTCAAAATGCCTAACACTTATTGGTTATAGTTTAGTTGAAATTTATAAATACTTAAAAGTGAACTCCTATTTCTTTTACAAACTACATTTATTTTTCCTTCGATAACTATTATCAACAAACAGAAGGGCTGCCAATAAGTTGACCTTTGAGACTTCTATTAGAAGAAATCTTTATGGCTAACATAACTAATAACAATTTTACTTTTTATACAGGCAAATAACCTAATAGTCTAAAATATAGATGTATAGATGATGTAATAGCAATCTTTTTAGGGATAGATAGGCAATTAAATCATTTTTGACCTTTATCAGTTTAAAGCATCCTCTAATAAAATTTAAGGTAGAATCAGAACAATTTATTTTTTAACCTTTCGCTTTCTTGTCTCTATTTTTTTTTCTTGTTCTATATTTTTGTTATATGTAAATGATTGCTATTTTTTGTATAAAGGAGATGTCTGTAAATACAGCAATGATAATAATAAAATATTTTAAGAAATCGTTCAATGAATCCTTTAATAAATTCTTCAAGAAATGTTTTAATTGATTTTAAGAAATTCTTTAAGAAATATTTTAAGAAATCATTTAAGGAAATCTTCTTTAGAAATTTGTTTCAGATATTGTTGAGGAAATACTTTAAGAAATGCTTTGAACATTCCTTTAAGAAATTCTTTGAAAAGAAACCCTTTAAAAAGCCTTGTTGAATATCTTCATTAAGAAATCAATAAAGAAATCTTTAAGAAATGTTTTCAGAAAATTTTTGTTTCATTCCTTTAAACATTCCTTTAAGAAATTCTTTCAGAAAAACTTCAAAGTATCTATTAAAAGATCTATTCGTTTTTTTGTATCAATCAAATACATCTACTAATAAAATTTACAATACAATGAGAATATTTTTTTTCTAATTGTAAGAAATCCTTAAAGAAAATTCAAAAAGAAAGAAATTATTTAAACATTCATTTAAACAATCTTTTTTTAATAAACCTTTATAAAAGTCCTTTTAAAATTCTTTAAGTCGAAATTTTTTAATAAATACTTTAAAAGAAATATTTATAGATATTATTCAAAAAAATGGTGATGTGGCCATCATAGTACTTTCCCTATATTTTTCTCGAAAACTATAAGATTTGCGCAAAAAGGCTATTCTTAATAATTTATTCATTTTTTAATTCTCTACAATTATTTGTTATATAAGTTTCATGTAACTCCAACACTTAATTAGCAATTGGCAAAAAATATCTAAATTTTCATTTTTTATTTTTTTTCTCAAAAGTTAAAATTTTTATGAAAAATACGTTTAAATAAAACTTGTTCAGTTTTTTATTCTCTTTAACTTTTGTTTGAATCGTTTTTCAAAATTTTTCATATTTAGAAAAATATCACCAAAAAACCAAAAAACGTCTCGAGTAAACATCCACTTCCGGTCTATGAATGTTTACCAAAAGCTTTTCAGTTCCAGTTTTTAATGATAAAACCTTAAGTTTGAAGTTTCATCTCAATCAGATTATTCGTTTTTGAGATACAGCGCCCACCGACAGACAGACAGACAGACAGACAGACACACACACAGACACAAAAAATTTTTTTCCAGAAATTAGTGTAATGGGTTCAGGGGACCCCAAAACGGATATTTCCGCAAAAAAAATTTTTCAAAAAAAAATCACGATCACAATACTTCCCCTATATTTCATATAGGGAAAGTAAAAACCATTTGAAAATTCCTTTATGAAATTGTTGAAGCAAGAGTTCTTTAAAAATAATATTTAAGAAATCTTTGAGAAAATTCTTTAAACTAACCTTTAAGAAATTCTTCAATAACTCTTTGAGGAAATCCTTTAAAAAGCCACTAAGAATTCTTTTAAATATTGCTCCAACAAATGTCTAAAAGTTTTCATAAATTAATTAAGAAAAACTTACAAGAAGTTTTCTAAAAAATCTTCTTTCTTTTTAAAGAAAATTTTTTTAGAGAAACTAACTAAACATTCGAGAAAACCTTCAAAAAATCTTTAGGAAATACCTTAGAAAACCTTTTAAAAAACATCCAAGAAATCTTTTAAAACCTTAAGAAATTTTATAAGAAGTCATTCTAAAAATCCTATAAGGTATCGTTCAAAAAATTGCCGAGGCAATCTTCTAAGAATTCCTCTAATAAATCCTTCAATGATTTCTTTAGGAAATACTTTAAGAAATTGGTCAAGAAATTGTCTAAAGAATCTTTTGGAAGAAATCCTTTGAAATATTAAAAAAATATATTTTATGAAATCCTTTACAAAATTCTAAAATAATCGTATAGTCTTTAAGAGCTTCCTTATAAAAGCCTTTAAGAAATACTTTAGAAAATCTATAAAGAACAATTTTAAGAAATCGTTCAATAAATCCTTTAGGAAATCATAAAGGCAATGCTATAAGAAATAATTTAAGAATTCCTTTGAGAAAAAAGAGCTTAACAAAATCTTAAAGAAATTTCTTTGAGAAATTTATAAGGAAATCCTCTAAAATATTCTCCGAGATATAAAAACTCCTTTAATCCTTAAAACAAACATCAAAAATAAATAAATTCTTTTAAGAATTTCTTCAAGAAATCCTTTAAGTAATCATTGAAGCAATCCTATAAGAATTGTTTAAGAAATCTTTCTCTTTTAATTCTTGAGACAGTTCTGTAATTTTTTTATAGAGAAATCCTGTAAGAAATACTTTTGGAAATGGTTATGGCAATTCTTTAAAAATTCCTTTAAGAAAAAATAAGCTTTATAAAACCTTAAAGAATTTTCTTTAGGACATTTTTTAAAGAAACCCTCTAAAATACTATTAAGAATCCTTAATAAATTCATTAAATTCTATAAAAAATCTTTAAGAAATATTTTTAAAAACCTTCAAAGAAATCATTTACGAAATCTGTTAAAAAATTCTCCCATAAATCCTTTTAGCAATTTGAAGAGCGAAAACATTAATTAGATCTTCAACAGATTCTTAAAGACCTTTAAAAAATCATTCAAAACTCATTTGAGAAATCGCTTAGAAACGACATGCATTAAAAATTCCTTTATGAAATAGTTCAAGAAATCCATTAAGAATTCCTTAGAAATCCTATAAGAAATCTTTTAGGAAATCGTTATGGCAATGCTTTAAGAATTATTTTAAGAAAAAAATCAATACAAAATATTAAATAATTTTTAAATTATTATTTAATTTTGTGTACAACGAATTAAAGGATTTTAATACATTTTATTATTCAAAATATTAAATAAAATATATAATAAAATTTTTTAGGAAATCCTTCAAAAAAAAACATTCTTTAAAAGATATTAAAAAATTTGACTAGAAAATTCTTTAAAATATCTCTAGAAATTCTACAAAAAAAGCTTTAAGGAGCAAGAAATATTTTAAGGAATTATTCGAGGAATAATTTAAGAATTTCTCCAGAAAATCCGTTTAGATATCGTTAAGAAAATACTATAAGTTGTGCTTTAAGAATTTCTATAAGAAATCTTTAGGAAATTCTTTAACAAAACTTTGAGGAAATTCTCTAACAAAAATTTTAAGACGAAATACTTTTAGAAATTCTTGAAAAGCCTTTTAAGAAACGATTAATAAAATCTTCAATAAATCCTTCTAAAAATCGCTGAAGCAATCATTTAAAAAACATTTAAGAGATCTCAACCCTTGGAACTTTCTTTGAAAAATCACTAAGGAAATGCATGCTTTCAGAATTCCTTTACAGAAGCCTTAAAGAAAAAATACTTTGGAAAATCCTAAAGAAATATATTGATATATTGTTCAGGAAATCCTTGAATAATTGCTTCAAGGAAGCGTTAAGGAAATACTTTAAGAAATCTTTAAATTCTTTATCTCTTTTTAAGAATTTCTTTAAAAAATTCTTAAATATTTACAAAAAAATTTATTAAGAAATCTTTAAAAAAATACTTTTAAGAAATTTTCTAGAACTACTGCGATGCAATCCTTTTGAAATTATTAAGGGATGTTTTAAAAGAGCATTTAAGAAATTCTTCAAGACATACTTTAATCAATCTTTGGAGAAATTAAAACAACCCTTCAAGTACTGCTTCAAGAATTTTGTTTTAAGACGTCTTTCTTTAAAGGACTTTCTCAAAAGTTATTGAATAATTTTGAGTAGTTTAAGTAATTCTTTAAAATTATCGTCCTAAAAATTCCATTTAATAATTCGTTTACGAAATTCCTTGTGAAAAATTGGTAGCATTCTTTAGAAAACTTTCTCAAAAATAATTTCCTTAAGTAATTCTTTAAAATTACCCTCAAATTCCTTTAAAAAAATCGTTTACGAAATTCCTTGTCAAACATTTTTAAGGCGTCTTTCTTTAAAGAACTTTCTCAAAAGTTGTTGAATAATTTCCTTAAGTAATCCTAAAAATTCCATTTAAAAATCGTTTACGAAATTCTTTGTGAAAAATCAATAGCATTCTATATCTAAATTCAGAAGCCTTTGAATTCTTTATTTAAGAAAATCGTTGAGATTCTGCTTTACGAATTCTCTAAATAAATCGTTTAAGAAATCGTTGAGACAATACTTTAAGAATGTATTTAAGAATTCCTCTAAGAAACATTTAAAAAAATCTTTACGAAATTCTTCGAGAAATATTTGAGAAAATCTTGAGAATTTTTTTAAAATCCTTAAAAAATTAAAAAAATATTATTTTTATCTTTTTAGAAATTCTTCGAAACATCTGTAAGAATTTGATCATAAAAATATTTGCAAGCTTTCTTACGTGGTAAATCCATAATAAACACCAAGACGCTATGTTTTTGATCACTAAACTTAAAATTTAAATTTAGTTTAGTGATTTTTATAAGAAATTTATAAAGACATCCGTTAAGACATTTTTGAAGACAATTTTCAAACAATCTTTATGACAATTCATAAACAAATGTTTTAAGATTTCTTTTAAGAAATACTTAGTAAAGTCCTTTAAGAAATCGTTGAGGTAATCCTTTAAGAAACGATTTAGGAAATCTTTCTTTTAATTTCTTTGTTAATTAGAAGCAAGAAAGAAAGAAAGAAGAAATTAATTCAAAAATCCTTTAACAATTCCTTTAGAAATCCCTTCAAAAGACTTAAATCAATTTTTAAAAAATGAACTTTACAGAATCTTCTAAGAATTCATTTGAGAAATCGTTGAGGCAAGAAATGCTGTAAGATTTCCTTTTCAAAAGCCTTTAAGAAAAATTATTTTAAAGAATCTTGAAATAAATCAAAAATTGTTCAAGAATTCTTTTAAAACAATTGGTAAAGGAATGCTGTAAGAAATTCTTTAAGAAACTTCTTTAAAAATTTCTTTACAAATTCCTGCAAAAATTCGATTTCAAAAATTCTTTAAAGAAATCTTTATAAATTCCTTAAAAAAATCATTGAAGCAATACAGAATTTAAATTTAAGAATTCATTCACAAAATCCTTTAAGAAGGAATCCTTTAAAAATACTTAACAAAATCTTTAAAGATATATTTTAAGAAATCGTTCAAGAAATCGTTGAGGAAATCGTGCAAGGACCGCTTTAAGAATTCCATTAAAAATTTATTAGAAAATTATTAAATAAATCTTTAATAAACGTTTAAACTAACTATTAAATAATTTTCTTAAGAAATTCCTTGACAAATCTATGAAACACTTTTTTAGGAAGGTCATTTAAGAGATTCTTTAAAAGTTCATTTAAAAATTCTTTTTTTTTAAGATCCTCTATAAATCATACAAAATCCGTTGAAACTACGAATTATTTTAAGAAATCGTTTAAAAAATCCTTTAAGAATTCTGTCAAGAATTTCTTTAAAGTGAGTTTAGTTAGTTACAGATATTATTGTATAATATAAAGTTTTTTTAACTTCATTTTGTTGATTTTTATCAAATTAGTATACAGGGTCCATTATAAAAATAATGCACAGTATATATATATTTATATATTTTTTCGCGAACTTCCGATGCTTTTCTTTCAGCTCCCTTTTCAGCCGATGAAATAAACAGAAATTGCTCGGAGCCAAGTCAGGGCTATAAGGGGAGCTGAGGACTACCGAGATGTTTCTCAGGGGCAGAAAATTAATAATAATGAAGGCCGTGTGGCTGGGGAAATTGTCATGGTGAAGCCTGACCATATCTACGATGTCAGACCTAAATCTGCGGAAGGAAGGCTGGTGGAAGGCTGAGTTAGCAGTTTCTCTCTGCGATCTAAACTCAAAATGGACGTAGGTCGTCAGAAAGACCATGAGCAATGTTTTAATGACAGTCTTGCTCATTAGGTCTCTACTGGGGCCAATGAATGATTTTGTGTGTCACTATCTGTTCAGCTTTTTCGATTTTGAGTCGTACAGCAATATCGTGGTTACTACAGAGTTAGAAAAAGTTTGACTCATATTGAGTCAAATTTTACAATTACTGACAGTGGGAAGCTCGAAGTCTACAAATGCAGTCATCTTCAAAGGCCTGTTGAAGCATCTGGAATGTTATAGTTACATTCTCAACAAGCCGCACATCTTTTCACTCAGACTGCTTGAAGCAAACTGGCGATCGGCACACCTTCCACCACATTTCCCAGTCTGTTTTATACTTCTACGATGGATAGTCGCGTGATAATAAAATCATGCGCGTTACTTTCACAATAGACCCTGTATTTTATATATATATATATATATATATATATATATATATATATATTAGTAGTAAAATATAAATATAAATTTTATAAACTTTTTTAGTAAAAAAATATTCTTCTAATTAGTTGTTATGTAAAAAATACTCAATTATTAATTAAATTCCATACAAATATTGACAATCTGAACTCCTAACATTCGACGATTGATTGCGAAATATGTAGGACACACGCGTGAATAAAGCACGCGCCTCGAACGGGCACCACCCACTAATTAATTAAATAGCATTAACATTAAATAATCCGATAGACAAAGGCCGAATTATTTTTATTAACCCGTGAGCGATCAGAATGTTACATGCTGGTGCAGTTTATAATGTAGAGATGGAACGATTGCCGGCATTAAAATCGCGGCCCGTGTTATAATTTTATATTTTAATGAGAAAACCGACTTAAGTGGCCTTTATGACTCGTAAGTCATTAGTGCATGAATGCTGTGAGTAAATTCTGCGCGCGATTATAACTTATACACAATGTTTTAATATTAATGCGCCGCGATGTTATTTATAGCGTAATCCACTTCGTAATGATTAAGCTTAATCGATTTTCGTTTTATTTCTAATCATCGGTAAATTGAGCGTTTCATATACTTATTGTTACAAAATTGCACTTAATATTAATATTTATTTAATTATACTTGTAGAATACCTAGATTTTTTTCCTTTTTAATTTTGATTCCTCATTTTTTAGGATTATTAAAAGTATTAAATTATCAATTAATAATCAAGTTATATTTCTAGATAATTAATAGACAGAATAATCATTTTGAATTCTGAAGAGAAAAACAAACAAATCTCAAAGCTAAATTGTTGAAAATTTTTAAAAGTTTTGAAGAAAAATGTCGCTATCTGAAACAGAAACTCATTGAAAAGTTGTCTTAACGTGAAAAAAAAAAAATTAGAGAATGACTAGAAAATATTAAAACCTCTCAAGAAAATTATCTTAAATTGGAAATGAATAAAATATTGGCTAACATAAAGCAAGAAATAGTGAAAATAAAAATATATACTTTCACTTAATTAATATCACTCTGTTTATTAATAATTAGAAAAACACGAAAATATTTCGTAAATGAATATTATTACACTGTTTATTGTTAACCTCAATTAGTTAAATAGTGAAAATCTTTCTAAAACTGATAAAAATTGTAGAAAATTTTAAAAATCTGAACTGCTGAAACAAATTTCATTGTTTTCAAAAACAACCTATCAACCTGGCAAAGAATTTCTTCGAAAAGTCTCAAAAAGAATAAAACACAACTGGAAAATATTATAACAATCAAATCCATTTATGCAAATTAGAAGATATAAAATTTTATAACTTTTTGAAGGAAAATCTCGCAAACTCTGAAAGAGGAATTCATTCACAGATCTCATGACTTGTTGAAGACTATTTATGTTCATGGCACTAATAAAGATTATTGGAAACTTCTCTAAAAATGCTGAAAATTTCTAAAAACAAATATTCAAGATTATTTAACATATAAAATGTTACTTCATGGTTATATAAGTTCACCCTATAACTGTTTAAGAACATTTAAGATTATTTAACAATATAAAAGTTTATTCAATGGTTATTCTTGGTTATGTAAGGTTATTATGACAGTTCAATCTTTACGGTTAGTTATTTAAGGTCATCTTATAATAATTTAAGGTTATTTAAGGTCATTTGACTCAAGAACGTTAGGTATTTAAAGTAATTCTAATGATTTTTTAAAAGATTTTTTAATAAATTTATTAAGGATTGCGTCCTAAAGGGTTCTTAGTGAATTTCTAAAGATATTTTATAGTTTCTTAAATTTTTTTCTTGGATATTTGGTAGAATTTTCTTAAAAATTTCTTAATGAAATATTTTTAAGATTTTGTAAAGCATTCTATTCTCAAAAGAATTTTTAAATCATTTTTTAAAGTATTGCCTTAACGATTTCCTAAAACATTTCTTTATAAAAATATATAGAATTTCCTCTAAGATTACTTAAAGATTTATTATATTTTTAAACTGAATTAAAAAATTTAATTTAAATAGTATTGTGGTTAAAACATATTGATTTTTTTAATTCAGTGTAAGTATGGATTACCAAGCAGTAACGGTCGTAACCATTCTCTTTATTATTATATTTTTCTTAAGGCATTGCTTTAATAAAAATATTTAATGAATGATTTAGTAAAGAGTTTTTTTAAGTATTTCTTAAAGATTTTCTGGAAATTTTTCTTAAATGTTTTTTAAAAGATTTACTTTAATATTTTTTAAAGCTTTTTCTTTCATATAAGAATTCTTAAAGCATTTCGTAAAGCACTGCCATAAAGGTTTCCTAAAGTATTTCTTATACGATTTCTTGCAGGAATTCTTAAAGATTTGTAATATTTGTAATAAGAAAATAGACCAAAGATTAATAAATTAATAAATTAATAAATTTCATGTTTAATTGTGGATGTGTTCACTTTGTGGTACATCAATGAAGGAGACACGATGACTTTGTTCTACCAATAAAGTGGTAGAACAAAGTCATTGTGTCTCCTTCATTAATTAAATGATTCCATAAAATATTTCTTTAGAGAATTTTTAAAAGCTTTTATAAAGGAATTCTTAAAACGTGTCATTTTTTAATGACAGAATCTTTGAGAAAGAAAATCTCAAAAAAGTTTTAAAGGATTTTTATAGGTTTTCAAAGGAATTTTTAAATAATTTCTGTCTAAAACGTGTTAACTCAAAGATTTTTTAAAGAATTTCCTAAAGATTTGTTAAAAAGAATTAAAGGATTTCATTAATTATTCGTATATTTTTGTTTAATCTTTTATGAATTGTATTTGTAAAACAAGTCTGATAAAGTACTAATAAATAAATAAATAAATAAATATATCTTAAAAGGTTTTTAAATGTTTTTCTTAAAGATATTTTAATGAATTTATTAAGGATTGCTTTTCAAAGGATTTCTTAGAGAAATTCTAATAAAAATGTTAAGGATTTTTCAAGAATTTCTTAATAGTTCTATTTTTTATTGAAGGATATTTTAGAGGATTTTCTTAAACATTATTTAAAGAATATTCTTCTAAAATTTTATCAAGCTCTTTTTATCTTAAAGGAATTCTTAAAGAATTCCATAACCAATTCCAAAAGGATTTCTTATAGGATTTCATTCCAAAAAATATAAAGGATTGCCTCAAAGATTGCTTAAAGATTTCATAAACGTTACTTAAAGAATTGCTTCAATGATTTCTTGGAAAAATTCTAATAATATTTTTAAGGATTATTTTAAGAACATCTTAATGTTTATTTTGAAGGATATTTTAGAGCATTTCCTTAAAAAGTTCTTAAAGAAAGTTCTTTAAGATTACATAAAGCTCTTTTTATCTTAAAGTAATTTTTAAAGAATTACATAACCAATTCCAAAAAAATTTCTTATAGGATTTCATTCCAAAAAATATAAAGGATTGCCTCAAAGATTGCTTAAAGATTTCTTAAACGTTACTTAAAGGATTGTTTCAATGATTTCTTGGACAAATTCTAATAATATTTTTAAGGATTTTTTTAAGAACTTCTTAATGTTTTTTTTTGAGGGATATTTTAGAGGATTTCCCTAAACATTTCTTTAAGAAAGTTCTTTAAGATTTTATAAAGCTCTTTTTATCTTAAAGGAATTCTTAAAGCATTGCCATAACCATTTCCAGAAGGATTGCTTATAGGATTTCTTTCCAAAAATTAAAAAGGATTTCCTCAAAGATTGCTTAAAGATTCCTTAAACGTTTCTTAAAGGATTTCTTCAATGATTTCTTAAAGGATTTCTTGAAGAAATTCTTAAAATATGTCATTAATAGTTTCTAAAAAGATCGTTTTTAATAGTTCTTAAAGATTTTTTAAGAATTGTCTTAAAGATTTTCTGGAAAATTTTCTTAAATTTTCTCTAAAAGATTTATTAATGAATTTATTAAGGATTGTTTTTACATGATTTCTTAGGAAAATTCTAAAGATATTTTTGAGAATATTTTGAAGATTTTCTTAAAAACATCTTTTAAAAATGTCTGCAATATCTCGCAAAGCTATTTTTTCTTAAAGGAAGTCTTAAAGGCTTTCTTAAAGTATTGTTTTAAAGATTTCATTAAGGAATTCTTATTGTATTTTTTTTTTACAAAAAATTAAAGGAATTCCTCAAAAATTATTCAAAGAATTTCTTAAACATTTGTTAAAGGATTGCTTTGAATTTTCTTGAAGAAATTCTTTAAAAATTTCATCAATGATCTCTTAAAGATTTTTGAAAGCATCGTCTCAAAGATTTTTTAGAAAATTTCCTTAAAAGTTTCCTAAAAAATATTTTATTGTATTAATTAAAAGATTGCTTCTTAAAGATTTTTTAGAGAATTTATTTAACGATTTTATAAGAATGACTTTTTTTCTTTAATGGATTTCCTCAATTTTTTTTAAATGTCTTTCTTTTATTTTTTTTAAAGAATTCTTAAAGCATTATTTTTACGATTTCTCAAAAGATTTCTCGAACGATTTTTCTACTAGTATTTCTTAAAAAGTTTTTATAAAGGAACTATTTTTAGGATTTATTAAAGGATTTTTTAGAGGTTTTCTTGACAGATACAAGCAGTTAACTCCGTTTGACGTATAAATCCGTCATCGAGCGATTTTCATGAATTACAGAAATTCGCACTTTCAAAACGGAGCGAAAGATAATCGTGGTTATTTAGAGTTATACAAAGATCATTTAAGATCTTTTAAGGTTATTCCATATTTTAAAGTCATTCCATATGCATTTTAACTCGTATAATGATATTCAAAGTTGTTTAAGGTTACCGAACGATAGCTCAAAACTATTTAGGATCCTTCGTTGGTATTCAAGGTCATCCAATGATCTTTCAAGATTTTCTTAAAAATTTCTTTTAAAAATTTCTGCAATATCTCGCAAAGCTATTTTTTCTTAAAGGAATTCTTAAAGGCTTTCTTAAAGCATTGTTTTAACGATTTCATTAAGGATTTCTTATTGTATTTCTTTCTACAAAAGATTAAACGAATTCCTCAAAAATTACTTAAAGAATTTCTTAAAGATTTCTTAAACATTAGTTAAAGGATTGCTTTGAATTTTCTTGAAGAAATTCTTTAAAAATTTCATCAATGATCTCTTAAAGATTTTTGAAAGCATCGTCTCAAAGATTTTTTAGAAAATTTCCTTAAAAGTTTCCTAAAAAATATTTTATTGTAATAATTAAAAGATTGCTTCTTAAAGATTTTTTAGAGAATTTATAAGATTTTATAAGAATGACTTTTTTTCTTTAATGGATTTCCTTAGTTTTTTTTATTTTCTTAAAAGAATTCTTAAAGCATTATTTTTACGATTTCTCAAAAGATTTCTCGAACGATTTTTCTACTAGTATTTCTTAAAAGGTTTTTATAAAGGAACTATATTTTAGGATTTATTAAAGGATTTCTTTCTAAAGGATTTTTTAGAGGTTTTCTTGTCAGATACAAGCAGTTAACTCTGTTTGACGTATAAATCCGTCATCGAGCGATTTTCATGACAGAAATTCGCACTTTCAAAACGGAGCGACACAGTTAACTGGTTAATATCATCGAAAGATAATCGTGGTTATTTAGAGTTATACAAAAATCATTTAAGATCTTTTGAGGTTATTCCATATTTTAGTCATGCCATATGCATTTTAACTCGTATAATGATATTCAAAGTTATTTAAGGTTACCGAACGATAAATCAAAACTATTTAGGATCCTTCGTTAGTATTCAAGGTCATCCAATGATCTTTCAAGGTTACTCATAGCTTTTCTAGATGATTTAATGATAATTTAAGATTATTTACGGTCATTTGATGAAAGCTAAAAATCATGTGACTGTATACAAAGGTTTTGAAGATAACCTAATGGTAAATCAAGGTTATGAAACGGTCATTCAAGGTTATTTACAATAATCCAATGATAATTTACGATTATTTTAGGTTATACAATATTTTTTTCATTTTCTTTTTCGACTAATAAATTATACAAATAGTTGAATAATAAAAATTAAATACATCTTTACTAATTTTTTGGAGGTATCAACAGTATTTGAAGTACAATTAGCTGTTCTTTCATTGAGAATGGTTTCTAATTAAAGAAGAAGTTAGAATAGTCAAAAAGAGTAAAATCTGTGATAACTATATTTATTTGCTTCGCTATAGACAAAGCTTTTCACATGGAATAAGTAAAAGCTCTAACAGTGGAATTATGTTTAGCTGCTCCTCGTAGATTTCTATTCTAAGTTAAAATTTAACCAGTTTTGTTGGCGCGTTTCAAGATTTGAAGGAGTTATATAATTTAATGTAATAGAATAATAGTTATTTAAGGTACAAGTGTAAAAAGTGATGCTTTATTGCACGAACTGGCGTTTAGAAACACGAGCGAGGAACGAGCGAGTTTTTTTAAAGCCAGGAGTGCAATAAAGAAACTTTTTACACGTGTGCCTTACAAAATTTTATCTTCGATCGTAAAGGATTTCAAAGAATATATTCTTATGAGTAATATTTTAATGTCATTTCAATAATTCAATTAATGAAACCATATTTTACCCGCAGTGCTCTAATGAAAGCGTTACTTAGCAACCAGTAAATAAGTTGCACAAATGTCGGCAGCCATTATTATTTATGGAAAAAATGTTCGCTTCATTGTAATCGATTCGACTTGCATTAAATGAAATCTTCAGAGTTCTTAAATCTGCCAATTGGTTTGTATTACATATTTTATTTATAGTTTATTAGTTATTTGTATCAATTAATAAAAAAATAAGTTTTTCGTCGAAATATATTCATCTGTCAAATTTGACAATTCTGTGCAATAAAAACAGTTTGACATTACCGTGCAATAAAAACGTAAAAAAGCACTAGTGCTTTAAAAAGCCACTTTTGCAATGAAAAATGATGCAAAAAGCGTCTACTTTCTGTACGATCGTAGGTAAATAAATAAAAGGTAATCGGTAAATTATCACGTGATGATATATCATGAAATATCAATCCTTCAAAGTCTTCAAATTTTGGAGTACTATGGGTGGCTGGGAAAAACGCGGCTAAAACATTAAAGAAAAGTTATGGGGAAGACTAAATGTTCTTTAGATGAATTGTATACACTATTAGTAGAAACTGAATTTAAAATAAACTAATCTACTTTAGATCACTTCCTAATAGAGAGTCATTACTGTAGTTGCCTGGGCATCATATGTTGGACCTTGAGACAAATGAGATATTCCTTTGGTAATATTTTTAACACATGATATTTTTGGCGCTGATTTTCTGTAGAATAACTGAGAAGTAAGAGAAGATTTCAAAGTAGGGCCAATATCAAACATTTCAAATTTTTGAAAACCAAAGGTTTTTGATATTAGTAATAGATTGATTATTGCATATTGTAAATGAAAATTCTATACTGTGCACAATAAATTAATGCAGGCACCATAAATACCTGCTCAGGCCGTAAATACCGATTTCGAATAAAACCTTCCACGTCGCCCATTAACTCTTAATTTCGTTTAATATATCAAAATCTGGTTCGCGGCGTCGCACGGCGAACACGGCGAGATATACACTTCTTTTAATAATATGCCAGAAAATAAAATACGACAGGCCTGGAATTATTTCTGTCTTGTTCATTTTAACATTCTTCGCAACAGAAGTTGTTCTTAACATGCCATTACGGCCACTGGAACATTATTAATACCAACAAACAAAAAGGCGGCCAGCGCACGCAACGCTCTTACAGCTTATAAAGGATAAACACTCATACATATACATGCTGTATACATGCACATAAACCCTCACGTTTCTAATGAAATGCCACAGGAAAACTAAAGATACGTACTGATGTAATATTTTACGTTTCAAGTGTTCACTTCGGTTACCCGCCAGATTGTTACTCACGATAGAACGGCTGAGTTTATGCATAGATATTGGTATGATTATTAGATATGAAAAAATAATTTATATAAACATTACCAACACTTGATATATTACTAGTTGAAGATGAATAAATATAAAGGAAAAATACTTGCTCGTTTTCATAATTTTATCTGATCGTACTTGACATAAAACTTCTAGCAACTGATGTTAATATTATGGAAAAAAATCTGTATTAAAATCAAGTAGATAATTCAAGACGTTTTCAGTATATGAGAAGAGTTCATGTGAAATAAATATTACCTACACCAATCACACAACTACATTTCTCCATTAATTTTCATCATTCGGTATGTCCAACCAGAACTTGATAGGATTGGTCTAAATGAGTAAAAAAGTTTTATTTTACTATTCCCTAATGAGTTACAAGATGGTTATTTTACAAGAGCAAGAATTATACTGAATTCATTATGAGAGCACAAAATGTAGCATTAGGAAAACTGCAGAGATAAGATGCGGTGCAGCTGCCCTGGAATCCGCTTATTTAGTTTCGTGGATGACACCTGCGGGATATAATTCCTCCCTTTGAACGTCCACGTTCAATTTGGCAAAGGGTGGATATTTTGAGGGTCCTCTTGATTTGGATGAGCCATCTCGATTCGAATGATTTTTTTGGTTTGCAGAAATGAATAATGAATGATGTGAACCAGTGGTTCTAGATGTATGGGTTGTCGTTCCAGTTCCTCGGCTTCTTGTTGGGGAATTGCTGGGTTCTTAAGGTGCCTCAGCAGAAGTTTTGTTTCCTGGTGAAATCCCAATGTTTTGTTTGGAATGCGGTATATTGGTATCTCGTATGTAGGTATAATGTTCGCGTATAATTCTGCAAGATGAACTGACGATATTTGTTCCTTGGATCCATTTTCTATTTAGCTGTCCGTGACAATCTTCAATTATTTTTTGTTTCTTCTTCATTAGGGTCAACAATTGTCTATTTCGTAGCACAGAGACAATTTGATAGTCGTTAACAATTTTTGTAGTTTGGCACTTGTTAATGTTCGATGAGGTACAGTCTTCTAGTTCCGGTTGTTGTAGACACACGGTAAAGGTATGGAATGTTTGGCAGTCCTCATTGGTCCAGTAATTTAAATCATTGATTTCGATTAAAAATGATTTTGGTGGAATGATTGCAATATTTTGGTAATTAGGTATAAGATAGTTTTGAGAATAACTTGCAGAGAATGGTTTCAGGATGGGTATTTTGAGTAGAAACGTAATTGCTTCATCTGTTCCTATTGCAATTAATTTGTGTGAGTGTTGTCAGTCAATAGGTAATAATTGCGCTGGATTGTAGGTTTTTAATAAATAATTTTGAACGTTTAAAAGCTCATCAACATTTAATAATTCTAAATCAGGAATCTGTTTCCAGACTGATTGCTCTTTTAAGCATTTGTAATGTTTTTAATAAACGTTCTGATTGATATACCTCATTTTGTAAGAGAGTTCTGGTATCTTCAATGAATTTTAGATTTTCAAGAAAGAGTTTGGTTTTATTTATATGTAACATTAAAATTCCTAAGTCAGATGAATTCTTTTTGATAAGTGATTTGCAAAAGTAGTTAATTTATTTATTTGCTCTAGCTCAGAATTTTGGTCGTTATGTAATTTATGTAAATTGTCATTAATATTATGTAGGTCTTCTCCATCAAGATTTCCGGTAATGAATTTGATTGCTTTCCCTAGAATGCTAACCAATGCTCTTTTAGATTTATAATTTAATTTTCTTAATAACAATTTGATTTCTTTACAGTTTGATTAAAGTTGTTTATGAATTTCAAGAGTTAGTTTATCGATAGAGGCTTTATTTTGTAAGGTTTCAGTGTGTGCTAGTAGTTGCTTAAATCCTACTTCTAATTTTGTTGTGTTTATAAAAAATAAAAAATTATGGTAATGATCAAGAATTTTCACCGGTCCGATATGTTCTTGAAAATAGCTATTGTTATCAATCGGTTTGACATGAAGGGCCTGGTTGTGGTAAGCTTCGGTCATCAGAATTAGGAATCTGTAAAGAAGATGATTTTCTTAGCCGTTTCAGTTTTTGAACATGAGATGTGGTATTTCTGGATTTTTGAGTTTTTCCAAAAATTTTATTCGATTCTTGTTTTTCAACTGTTACTTTTTCGTATTTGGGGTCAACTTTGCTAGGCTTGTTTCGGTTTACGTAAAAGTCGTGATTTTCTACATTAGGAGGATCACCACTGGTTTCGTTGCGTTTTTCTAAAATGTTTTGTGCTAATTGCTTATTCTTTTGGTAAACTTGATCGTAAAATAGGTAAAATTTCTTGTTTTCTCTTTTCGTTATATTGTCAGTCATATCTAAATCGAATTCTGGATTTATAGCAAGTAGAAGGGTGAAAATCCGTTAGATGAATGAATTGATTGATTATAAATTGAAACTGCCGAAATCATTAAATTTGACGGAATTTCGTTAGGGTTTTTAAGTTTTAAAATTCCTAATTTATCTAATATGGTTGAATGAAATCTTTCTACGGGAGAATTGGAACTTGGATTATTTACGGTCGTAAAGTGAAGTTCTATTTTATTCATTTAACAAAATTCTTTGAAATTATTGTTTTGAAATTCGCGCCCCTCATCACACACTATTCTTTGTGGAATATTATGGTGAGAGATTTAATGTCTTAATTTGTTCAAAACTGTTAAGCTGGTACCATTTTCTAAACAATACGCTTGTCCGTATCGTGATGATAAATCGATGATCGTAAGAAATTTAGAATTTTGGAAAGAAAACGTAACTATGTGTAAAACTTCTAATTTTCTTTTAGCTAATTATGGTCCTAAAAGTTTCAATTTATATGGGTGTCTTTCATACTTGATTGATTGTAAACAGACTTCGCATTTATTTATTACATCTGTTATAGTTTGCTTCATGTTTGGCCAGAAGTATTTTTCTTTTAAATGATTGTAAAACTCAGTTATGCCATTGTGATTTAAATCGTGATAACAATATCCTCTTGTTGATCGTCGTTTATAACGTTATTGGATCGTTTGTTGCAAATGAAGAATTTAACAGTATCATTAAAATTGTTTCTACAAAGATTTTCGAATGGACGTCTAAGTTGTTTATCAACGAAATAAATTGCGTATTTTGAATTTGGTTTTAAGGTTTCTTTCATGAATGTCAAAAGATCTTGATTTATTGAATTTGCCGTGAACGTTACTCTGTAGTTATTTATATTAAATGGTTTGGTAATGCGATTTTTGTAAGTTTCGCCTATATCAAAAATGATTCGATTAGAAAATATATTTAAAGATTGTTCTGAAATTGGAATTGTTTTTCCGTTATTACCGTCGGTTGAATGTACAGTCCCACTTTTTTTAGTTAATGATGATTCTAAATTTTCGAGTATTTCTGAATATTCATTTAGGTTTTCTACTTGGGAATTGATAATACGTTCTATATCTTCGTCGTTAATATCGGGTAATTCATTGATGTTTGCGATTACGGATTCGTTGTCGTCTTCAGTATTATGGATCTCTATTCTAGATAGAGCGTCTGCTACTTGATTTTCTTTGCCTTTTTTTGTAAATTATTGTAAAATCGAACTCTTCTAACTTTAACTTCCATCGTATAAGTCTCGAATTGGGTTCTTTAATTTTATAAAGCCAAACTAGCGGGTTGTTAATTTAAATTGTTTATTAAAGTCAGGATATGCAAGAATAGGTGCATTACAAAGTAGTTCTTTGAAAACCTGAAATCTATGCTTTGGTATAGACAGTAAACCTTTTCTTACGTTAATGTTATGAACATCGCTTCTATACCGAATCTTTTCATAAAGGTAAGGTGGGCATTTTGAATTCATTACCTTATAATAAAAATAAGCCGAGTGAAATTTTCTTCTATTTTCCATATTGAGCCACATTCTCGTAATTTATATGATATTTTTTCACGTCTACGTATGCCATATATAAATCTAAGACATGAGTTTTGCATACGTTGTATTCGGTTTAGATCCTCCATGTCTATACAGGCATTATATATTGTATCACCATAATTGAAATTAGATAACACTAAAGCATCACATAACATAATTTTAGTTTTCTGGTCAATCATTTGACGATTTACATATATCGACTTAAGTGCAATGTACGCTTTACGTATTATACTGCTGGTGTTTTGTTTAAATCCTATATTTGTATCCAAATGCATCCCTAGGTTCTTTACACACTCATTAATAGGCAACACAGTTCCATTTATTAATATATTAAAATCTGCTGTTGCATTTTTTCTTAATTTAGTTGGGCCAAACAGAATGAGTTTAGTTTTATCTTCGTTAATTTGTAACGAATGTTGAGTAGAGTATTTAAGTAAGTTATCTAAATCTTTATTTAAATTATCTTGAGCAATATAGATGTTATCAATATCAAAAGATATGTATAATTGCGTATCGTCAGCATAAATGTGATAGGATGCATGATTTAAAACCATAGGTGGTGATGTAGTATAAATAGCGTACACTAAAGGGCCTAATATAGTACCTTGTCCTACACCACAATTAGTATTCGGAGTCGTAGATATAATATTGTCAATCATGACCATTTGTTTTCTATTACTGAAAAAGTTTGTCATTAATGCACTAGCTTTTAATAGTTGATGGTTTAATCTATCAAATGCTTTGCTATAATCAATTAGAACCAATGCTGTAACTTTACCTGAATCTGTTGCATAAATTATATCATCGGTTACATGATCTAGTGCACTGCTACAACTGTAGCCAGTATTGAAACCAGATTGATATCTAGGCAAAATATTATGTTTTGTTAGATGCTGTCGTATTTGGCTATCTAGAACTTTTTCTATGATTTTGGAGAGAATAGGAAGGATATTTATGGGTCTTAAATCTTTAAAAGTCATAGGGTTCGGAATTTTGGGAATAGGTGTTACCAACGATAATTTCCAGTTTACAGGGAATGTACAGCTAGTTATACAGGCGTTAACTATATGCGTTATATAATCTATAAGTGCATGATAACACAATTTCAGCATACGTATATTAATACCATCTATGCCAGTTGCATTTGTTTTTATATTGCTAATAATTTTAATTACATCACTATTTGAGACTGTAGAAAATATTCATTCCCCATCGGATTGTGGTTTTTTGTTGTTATTATAAAAGTTAATCATATTTTCATCAGCAGGCAGCTGTTCCACTTCATTTACTAGATACCTATTAAATAAATTAGGATTTTTGAGGTGTTTTGGAATAATTACATTATTTTTGCCATAAATATTGTTTTTCCTTAGTTCAGATCATAGTTGTTTTTTGTTTCCATTACAATTTGTTAATCGAAACTGCAGGTAAGCTTTCTTTTCTACACGGATAGCTTTAGTTGTCAGATTTCGCATTGATTTATAAAATTCAAAATGAATAGGACTCTTAGTTTTCTTATACCGCTGGCATGCTCTCTCTCGTATTTTAATCATCTCTTTTATATTATATGTTATCCATGGTTTGGCCTTTTACTAATTTTAATTTCTTTGAGAGGGGCATGTTTATTCAGCACATTTAATAAGTTGTTATATTATATCATTAATATCATAAATCTTATGCCATTTTATTCTATAGATATCATTTAAAAAATCGATAGGATCTATATTTTTAATATCCCTAACTTTTATGTTCTACTCGTGTCGTTATTATTGGTAGCTCGCAATAAATTAAGGAATGGTCAGATAAGCCATGAGTGTCTGAAGCACCAAAGTTATATAAAACATTGCATTCATTTGTTATAATCAGATCTATTAAAGATTCTGATGTTGCAGTGATACGAGTGGGTTCCGAAATTACTTGTTTAAGAGACAACGACTCTAAGAGCGAACAGAAGGAACTACTTGTTGCAGTCATGTTTAACATAATTATGTTAAAATCTCCTAAGCATACTACGTAAACATTGGTTAGACTGTATTCTAAGACAAACTTTTCAAAACAATCAGCAAAGTCCTTATAATTTGCCTTAGGAGGCCTATATATAATTCCGACCGCGACTGTTTTATGATCAATAGTTACTTTTATCCAAATTTGTTCAATTGATTGTGACGATTCCGAACTAATAATTGTATTGTTAAGATTATTTCTGATGTAGACTGCTACACCACCTCCTCGGCCCAGTCGGTCATTAAGATTAAATCCATCTCATGCTAATGATCGATTCGGATGTAAATCATAAAGCCAATTATATCAGCATCTATAATTTGCAGATTTGACTGGAAAATGTCGAATTTATTTGCGATTGATCTTATGTATTTTCTCAAATTCACAAAGTTTATGCTTTCTCTAAAACATATTCATTATTAATAAAATGTATTAAAATCCTTTAGTTCGTTGTAGAAAATTAAATAATAAATTTAAAAATACGAAAACATTTCGTGAATCTACAACAATGAGTCTTACTAATTATTCATGTTATAGTTACATTTAAACAATCTAAAGTACATTTTATCATTTATTAGTTTATTCAACAGAAATAATTTCATTCAAATTAGTGTTGCTTTAATAGTTGTACTATTTGTAACACGCAAATTAATTTGTATTATTCAATGTCTGTCGAAGTATTAGCTAGAGAAGTAGTTGTTTCAAATTAATTTGTTTTGTAGTCTTAGTAAGACTCATTGTTGTAGATTCACGAAATGTTTTCGTATTTTTAAATTTATTATATTCATTATTGTTCGCATTAGTAATACCTTACTCTATTTTAGGTTAAGTTACTTAAGTACTAAATATACTGTAATATTTATGATTGTAGAATTTTGTAAAAAGGTTAAACCATTAATAAAAATTATTATTATTATTATTATTATGTTTATATGGCATAATTTTAGATAATTATGATACATATTGTGTTAATACTAAACCAATTTTAATAATGTCGGAACAAAACGAAAATTAACCAAAAGTGTAAACAATAATTAAAAGCGATAAAAAAATAAACTTATATATTTGGTAATTTAGATATAATAATAACTAATTTTTCTTCATTTGCTTTCTAGTCTTAACTCCATCTATTTGTGCTTGTAGCTTAATGGGGTTGCCTTTATTTTGATCCATATGTACAAGGTTACGTTCTGCTTCTCCAGTGGCACTAAGAAGTTCAAGTTCTGAGAGATTATATTTTTACCGTCTATAAGCACATATGTCCTAAATAGTTTTGCACGTTTTCCATCGTTCTTTGCATCTCGATAATAGAGAAGTAAAAGATTTCTCAGGCGACGTTCTTCAGTTGTAAGATCGTAATTTAAATAAATATGGCTTTCTTTCAATTTTGTTACTTCACTAAATAGTTGATATTTGCTTTTGTAACTAATGAATTCAATTAGTATGGGGCTGTTTTCTTTATTTCCCAGTGCTGTAATATTATTTATATCATGTAAAGGAATATCTGTGCCGAGTTTCTCATTTAAAATATTTAATAATTCTGCAAGTTCATTTTTATTTTTAATAGCCTGTGGTGGAATGCCATGTATAATTATGTTATTTTTCTTTATCATTTTCTCAAGTTGTTCAATTTTTGATTTAAGAAATTCATTTTCATTTCGTAAGGCTTCAATTTGAGGTAGGATGTCATGATGAAGTTTATTTGTTTCAGTTTTAATTTTCACTGTCTGTTCATTGATAAGTTCTCTAACATCGTTTAAGGAGAAATTCATAATAAATGTAAACGTATAATGATTTATCAATAATTAAATAACAAAAGGAAAAAAACAGGGAGACTCACTTCACGCTTCAGTGCCCGTTGAAGCGACTTTTCTTAAACAAACAAAAATAGACAACGGATAAGGATAGGGTCCGATTGAGTAAACAGAGGAAGTGAAATTGCAATTATAATTGGTATAAACAAATTTGCGTTATTTATTCTTACAATTTGCACATAGGCGTATTAATATCAAGATTAGTTTTTATACGGGCCACGAGTTCATTAAACGCAGTTGTAGCAAAAACTGTACTACAAATACATGCACGATTGCAAATTAAGCAGTGTGTACTTACAATTTCGCCTTAATAAATGCAATCAAAGGTCCGTTTTGTCTGAAAGTTTTTCTTCGACGTAATGTATTAACAGTGATATTTCCTCCAAAGTTGAATAATGTACGTTAAGTTTTGTTCGATTTAAAGCGGATAATAACACAGCACCGCGTTTTAAACACACACTTGCACTCCTATCCCAAACCAAAAAATTTTGACGTTTGATGATTTTGTATTTTAGTTTGAACAGACATTGGAGTTGATGTATTTATTCTAGACATGCCTGGTGCAGCCTGTGTACCAAAAACTTCTTTGTTTGTGAAAAATTTATTTTCTTGTGGCAAGGGTTCATTTATTGATCCTTGAAATTGTCTAGGGTGGAAATTTTTCTGTTGAATGGGTCTGAGTTGAGAATATTCATTTTGAATAGGTCGGTGTTGTGAATATTGAGCGTACTGTGGTCGAGAAAATTTATTGTTATTATTATAGAATTGATTCTGATTGTACCGAGGCTGTTGAGATTGATTTTGAGAAACGGGTGTAAATTTAGGATTTTTTTTTTGTTGGTTTCGGTTGTTTTTCCAAAATTCAAGAAAAAATTTCTGGTTTGTGTAGATTCACTCCATTTATATTATTATATTATTTATTTTTAAATATTTAATTTTACCTTGAAGCAAACGTACCTTAAAACTTTTTATATAAAAATTACGACCATTACTAACACCAAAAAATCCACTCGTTTTTTTTTTGTATCAACGAAGCGAAACCAATACCAATTATAGAAACCACCTAATGCAATAAATTACCACCGAAATTATTTTTATCGATCATTCACACGGAATATTTCCCAATTCGATAATTTTCTAACGTGATTGGCACATTCGTCCAACTTCTAAAAAAAAAAAAAAATATATGAGACGATAATTCACTACTCTACTGAAATAATGGTAATAAGAGGAAATTAACGCACGGGAATCCACCATTTCACGATAACAGGAAACGATGGGCCGTTTCCTTGCGTTGATGGTCGCTCTGCACTCCAATTAAATTTTCTTTAATTATTTACGGCCGGTGGAATTTCGACACGAGCTCTCGGCGCCCTCGGGCCGGTTAAATAAATTGGACGGCATGAATTCCACTTCAATTAGTCCTAGAGTGCTACAATTATTTTCAGTTCACGTGATTCTTTGTGGAATTCTTATACACACCATCTTGGTTTGGATATAGAAGATGCTGAGACGATACTCAAAATAAAAGCATATCAACCTTCTAACGCATCACAAAACTTGAAATTTATCTCTAAACATCAACTTGGAAGACATAGTGGCTTCATCAGATAGATGATGTGGTTTATTATTAAAGTTGAAATTGAAAAAGCTTTGTTATAAGAAGAAATTGGAAATTTCATAGGACTCACTCCTCCGGGATCGTTACTGAGATTAGACCGAAACTACAGATTTTAAGGAATCCCCGGAGGAGTGAGTCCTATGATAAAAGTTTTAATTTCTTCTTATAACAAAGATATTTTAATTTCAACTTTAATAATAATCCACATCGTCTGTCTGATGAAGCCACTATGTCTTCCAAGTTGATGTTTAGAGATTAATCTCAGTTTTGTGATGCATTAGAAGGCTACTATGTGGCAAAACAATGTTCGGAGTCAATTATCGCAACAAATTTCTAATTCTTTTACTTCATAAAGATAGCCATTAAATTATTCGCGACGTACCGGTTGATGGATAAAGCGATAACATTTATTTTTCCTTACGAAGAAAAATCTACAATGTAAGACAGAACTTTATGGGAAACTCTATTAATCCTCGTCCAGTGCCTGTTTCACGAACGCTAAGGTTACTATAACAGCATTTTTAAAGCCTCGGAAGCGCAGCGATTAAGAGTAAATCAGTTTGGTGTTGTATAAAGGATTCCTCGAGAGCATCTGGCGTCGTCGAGGAGTGTGAGAAAGTCGGAGAAAAGTGCCCGTCGCGGAATGTTATTATTTAATTGTCGTCGACGGTTTCAGCGATTTCAATTGCGTCCAGCGGCCGTAGATGTTTAAGTAATGAAGTCGACGGTCATTCTTCAGTTTCGTCAAACATGGAAACTGGACGATCGTGCGTAGCCACTTGCAGTCCAAGGTAGATAATTAGTTCGCGATTAATTATTACCGCATCAGATACGCACGTGAACGCGCTAACTTTTCTACTGTTATTTTCTGCAATCAGACCAGCACCATCATAACGAGCAGTTTGACTTCAACCACCCGACACTTCGGGTAATAAAACTAATTATTCTTCTGCGCTAATTCAGACTTGCTTTGCAATCATTCTCGGCCTGAAAGGAAAAAAAAAGGTAACGACTGTAATCAACTGTGGCGATGGTAAAGCTTTAAGCTTGCCATCAAAAGTTTAATAGAAACATTTGAGGCGAATAGAATGTTTTACGTTTATAAAGCATAAAAAAGTATAGAACAGAAAGTCATAATTTGAATCTGGTAAATGTGGCAAAATTATGGATTACCTGTTCATCATCATTCATTCTAAGAATTCCTCTTCTAAATTGCAAACGCCTTTTGAACTAAGCCTAGCTAAAAAGAGAGATTTGATAAAACTTGTCACATTGAAATAGGTAGACGTAAATTTGACAAAAATGGCCACCAGCAATGTCAACTGTCAATAATCTTTTATCAATTTCAGCAATTAGTTGTCAACTACCATCGATTCAATGCTAATTGTCAATATCGAACTGTCAATTAAAAATTGTCAACTCTTAATTACCAATTGTCAATATTTTTTTATTAGTTATTAACTGTAAAAAATACTATAGTTTGTTAATAATCTATTATCAATTGTTAACATAATTATTAAGTATTAAATATCCTCTATCAATTGTAAATTATAATATTTTACTTTCTTTTATAAAAACATCTAAATCTTGAAATAAAATATACACTTTAAAATTATAATAGTCAACTGCCAACTTTATAATTTGCGTAAATTGATTTGATTGTTATAATATTTTCCAGTTACTTCTCATTCTTTTGGAGACGACTTTTCGAAGAAATTCTTTGCCAGGTTAACAGGTTGTTTTTAAAAGATTCAAATTTGTTTCAGCAGTTTAGATATTGTAACATTTTCTACAGTTTTATTGGTTTTAGAATTTTCTTTTTTCCTCGAAAGTTTTTCATTATTTCTTGCTATAACCCAATTATTATTATTTTTTTTTTACTCCTTTAGGAATCTCATTTAAAGTTTATGAAAATTTCATTTGAGGGTTTTAAACCTAGAACACTCTATATCATTATTTATTTTAGCGTATTCTTGACCTACCACAATAATCAGCACAATGACCTATCGTACTCCTGACCTATCTTGATAATTCTTGTTTCTATCTATAATTTTGAAATACCTATTTAAATATTTTCTAAATTCTACTCTATTATATTTTATAACTTACTTTTTTTTAAATTTAATTTAATTTAATTGATGTTTTAATATTTTTAAATTATTTTGAGTTTTATTGCTGTTTTCTTCGGAATTTAAAATTATTTTACTATTGCTAACTATTGAGAGATTTTACACATTATTAAGGTTGACTATTTAAAAACTGTTTTTATGGATGATGGATCTGTAGGCTGCAAGTTTATGTGGTAAAGAATGATTTATTATTAAATATTATTTATGTCAGAAAAATTGAGTTAATTCTGTACATTGTTCAGAAAGTTTATTGATTTTTCAATTTCCATCACTAATGTAAGTTTTATGTATTTGTGTATCTTGTTTAGGTCTTTTAAAAAAGTATCTAACAGGCGAACAGTCCCTTTAAATAAATCAAATTTCAGTATTTGTTTTATTCATTTCAAGTTTTTCTACATTTTTCTGATTATTTTTGTATTCTACAATTGTAGGTTTGGCTACATTTCGAAAGTATTATTTCAGAGCTTTCAAATAAAAAAAAAGTGAGTAAATAATAAATAAAACCAGTATGTTATCTGCATATTTTCGTTAATAAATGCACTTGTGGAATTAGCTTATTCAGCATATTTTCTCTTCGAGATAGTCCATGATTATTTTCAAACTGCTTTTTCCTAAACTATAATGTCTCTTTTAAACAAACATTCAATAGTTTTTTTTTTGTTAACTTATAACTGTTTCGAAAAGTATTTCATTCTTAAGAAGTGTAATTTTATTTTGTTGAATTTCGGCTCTTTTTAAACTGCTTTTTTATGAAAATTATTCCGATATTTTTCTAAATATGAAAACTATTAGAAAACTTTTCAAATAAAAGTTGAAGGTAATGAGAAATTGAACAAGTTTGATTAAAATATGTTTCTCATAAATTTCTTAACTTTTGAGAAACAACATAAAAATAGAAAATTTTGACATTTTTTGCCAATTTGCTGATAAAATATTGGAGTTACATGATATTTACATAACAAATAATTGTAGAGAATTCAAAATTGAATAAATAATTAAGAAATAGGTTTAAGAAATAATAACTTTGCTAGTATCACGAATTTTTTACACTTTTTATTGTGACTAGTTTCGTCCTATTCGGACATTATCAAACGAATACAATCTGTATTCAATCTGTATTCGTTTGATAATGTCCGAATAGGACGAAACTAGTCACAATAAAAAGTGTAAAAAATTCGTGATACTAGCAAAGTTATTATTTCTTAAACCTATTTCGTAATCAAGATGTATCACAAAGTCATGGCTGCAACAATCAATCAAATAATTAAGAATAACTTTTTTGCTTAAACCGCATAGTTTTCGAGTAAAATATAGGGAAAGTACTATGATCATCACCATTTTTAATTTATAGTACAAATTATTTTACTAATTTTGACATTCCAGTAAAATTTGATTTTTTTAAATCAAATTTCAATATTTATTTTATTTAATTCAAGTTTTTTTACATTTTTTTTTTCTGATTTTTTTGTATTGTACAATTCTTGTTTGGTTACATTTCAAAAGTATTATTTCAGAGCTTACAAATAAAAAAAGTGAGTATGCTGGACATAACTTTGTAATATAGGTTTTTAATTTATAGTACAAATTATTTTAGTAATTTTTACATTCGAGTAAAATTTGTTTTTTTTTAAATCAAATTTCAATATATGTTTTATTCATTTCAAGTTTTTCTACATTTTTTTTCTGATTTTTTTTTGTGTTATACAATTTTAGGTTTGGTTACATTTCAAAAGTGTTATTTCAGAGCTTTCAAATAAAAAAAAAGTGAGTATGCTGGATATAACTTTGTAATATAGGTCAAGCTAAGCTAAGGTAATGAATAAGTAATTGTAATAGGTCAAGAGTACGCTAAGGTGATGAATAATTTATTAGCCTAGGCCAAGAGCACATTAGGATAATGAATACTTTACTAAGATAGGTCAAGAGTACTCTAGAGCAATAAATAATTTGTTGAAATAAGTCAAGAGTTCGATATGGCAATAAAAAGTGAATTGCGATATGTCAAGAATACGCTAGGGTAATGAATTATCTATTTGAATAGGTTAGTACTATAGGATAATGAAAAATTTATTAACCTACGTCAAGAATACGCGAGGGAAATAAATTATTTATTGGGATAAGTAATGAGTAAGATTAGATATTGAAAATTTATTTAAAACGGTGAAGACATAGCAAATCATCACTAGGCTAGGATGGTGAAAAATATATGGGGATAGGTTTAAAGTAAACCAGTACCCTGAAAGGAGTACCCTGAAGAAGTAAATAAATTATTGGGTTAAGCCATAAGAACGTTGGCATTATGAACAATTTCTTGAAATATATCAGGAAAAAGCTACTAATTGTACAAAAAAAAAACGAATGACACTTGACAGATGGCAATTGATAGATTTGACAGATGATGGATATTAAATAACACATATATAGATGACAGAATATAAATGACACATAAGAGAAGAGAGATAGAAATTAAAAATGATATATGAAATTGACTTGTTAACATATAACCGCAATAATAAACAATAGTTTATGGATAACAATTGGCAAACAGATGGCAGATTACAGTTGATATTGTACAGATAATACTTCATACTAGTTTACGGATAACATTTTGCATGTAACCACTAGTAGATTAACATTAATAACTGACAGATAATATATTCACTATTTGTTTTGAGTTATGTGAAGTAATAATCACTAATAAAACACGATTTGATTTCCTTTCTTCACTAATTTATTTTTACACGTTAAATGTACATTTCGAGCAGTTATTGAAAATGAGCACATGGTGCTCGAAATGTACATTTAACGTGTAAAAATAAATTAGTGAAGAAAGGAAATCAAATCGTGTTTTATTAGTGACAGATAATAGTTTACAAATGACAGTTAGCAGATGATTTATGACAGTCGACAGTTGAGAGATGGTAGGTTAGAGTTTACAAATAAGAGTTGATAAAAGATGGTTGACAAGTAACAGATTACATTTCACTGATGACACGTGATAGTTGATAGTTGATAGTTGACAGATTCAGATTATAGATAACAGTTAAAATTAACGGATGTCTAATTTGTTACAAATATGCAAATTAATAATTTTGATAGCTGACAGATGTAATATAACAGTTGACAGTTGAGAACTGACAAAAATGGTTTGCAAGTTTGCAGATGGCATTTTATAGATTATACGTTATAGTTGTTAGTTGACAGATGACAGATGGCATATCATAGATGACAGATAACATATAACATTTGACTGACTTGTCATATTTTTCTATTAACTTATGTAATTTAGAGGTTTTTTTATTGTCGTGCATATAAGAATACTTTAGAATTGCAAATTAAACCCATTATTAAATATATTTATAATTTCGATAATTGTTTAGATAATTTTGATATTTGAAATTGTTTGATTATTTTTTGACTGACAAAAGTTTGCAAATTCTAGTTGACAGTTGACAATTGAAAGTTGACAGTTGACAGTTGACAGTTGACAGTTGACAGTTGACAGTTGACACTTGACACTTGACACTTGACACTTGACACACTTGACACTTGACAGTTGACAGTTGACAGTTGACAGTTGACAGTTGACAGTTGACAGTTGACAGTTGATAGTTGACAGTTGACAGTTGACAGTTTACATATAGCAACGACTTGTTGACAAAAAATGATAAATGCCATATAATGGCAGATAATTAATAGTAGGTGGCAGGTGATGATAATAGATAATTCTTTACAGAAAAAAACTTATATCCATTACTGTTTAAATTACAAAATTAAACTTTTGAAAAAGCAACTGTAGTCGTACAGATGGATACGTATATAAAACCGAAATTAAAAATCCCCAACACCATATTTGGTATTACGGTTGCTGTTTAAGCGGCTATTCACCATAATTTTGCATGTATAGATTAGAACGAAACAATATGTACAGATTTACAGGTAAAATATGTAGAAACGCGGAATAATGCATACGAACTACTCAAGCGGTGGCGTCTATAAACTTCCTTCTCGGCGAGTGCTAAAGTTATGGGCCTCCGCAAATAGGCAGAAAACATATAAATATATCTTGCTTACATTTTCACATGTCATTCAAATGTCACTTGCGCTGTTAGATTTTTGCCTTATTTGAAATGCCGTTTTCCCGCAGAGCCAATGGCATACCGAATACGTCTTATTTGGATACGGCGACGAGCGGCTGGCTAATCGGCGGCGGCGGCGGCGGCGGCCAGAGGATGGTGTCAATCAAAATCCATCCGGACGGGTTTTATCAGTTGACCGATGCGAGTTAATTATGCCCATAAATGGGGGGTTTTTTACCACGGACGAGATGCGTGCACGAAATGCTCCGCTGCGTAATTCGAGGTTATTAATTTCCTTATTCAATTAGACGTTGCTGCATGCAAATTGTATGAATAATTTACTTACATTATATACTTCAATATATTATGGTGTATATTTTATAACTTAAGAATGGGAATTAAAAGAGGAAAAATATTACTGGATCCATAATTTCTTCAAGCTTATATATTATTTGATACAGTTGTAGACATATTTTTTATAGTATTATGGTTTATAGCTATATTTTCTGAACATTTTTGTGATTTGTCAGAAAAGCATTCAAGGTCATCTAATGACTGCTCAGAGGCGTCCAAAAACCATTCAAGGTTATTCAATGATCGCTCAACTGAAAGACTTCTGATGATCATTCAAAATACCATGATAATAATATAAGTCTATTTATAATGATTTAACATCGCCCAATAGACGTTAAAGAGCTTTCGAGGTCATTTAGGTTTATCCATTGACTATTCAAGGTCATCAATCCAATAGATCTTTAGAGATATTAAACCCTAATTGAATTTTTTTAACTTGTTTAGTAAGGTTTTGAATACCACTCATTTTCAAAAACAGTGTGTTTATTTTCGTAACATTTGTTAAGATTATGCAACAATTATTCAAAGATTTGCCTGCGATCATCATCATCCAATTAAAGAGCTTTCAAGGTTTGCATAATGATCATCCAAGGTCATCAATGCAATAGTTATTTAGGTATATTAAACCCGAATTGAAAGTTTTTTTTTAAATTTCTTTAGTAAGATTTTAACTATCTCTGTAATTTTCAAAAAAGTATCACCCTTCAACAACCGTTCAAGGGCATTCAATATTATCAAGGTTTGTCAAAGAAGCATTCAAAGTGATCCAATGGTCACTCAGATACAGCTAATGACTATTCAAGTTTCAATTCAATGATTACTCAATTCAAAGATTTCTAATGAGCATTCAAGATAACATCAGTTTATTTATAATGATTAAACATCGTCCAATGATCGTTAAAGAGCTTTCAAGGTCATTTAGATTTACACAACGATCATTCAAGGTCATCAATTCAATAGTTGTTTAGGGATATTAAACCCTAAGTGAAAGTTTTTTTTACATTTTTTTAGTAAGATTTTGAATATCTCTGTGATTTTCAAAAAAGTAACACGAACTAATACCCTTTAAAAAACATTTAAGAGCATTTAATGGTATTCAGGTTTGTCAGAGAAGCATTCAGGGTATGATGATTATTCAAGATATCATGATAATAATGTAAGATTTTGTTTATAATAATTTAGCATCATCCAATGACTCATAAAGACCTTTCGAGGTCATTTAGGTTTACACAACGATTATTGAAGGTCATCTATCATTGTTTAAAGATATTAAACCCACACTGAAAGTTTTGTTTGTAATTTGTTTAAGAAATTCTGTTATTTTCAAAACATTATTTAAGATTATGCAACATTTATTCAAAAGTCTGTCTCTTATTATTTAGGATTCTTGTATTCATGATTTAAGATCATCAAATGTCCGTTCCAGGCCATTCAATGTTATTCAGATTTATCCAGCAATAATTCGGTTATTTAGAGCCATCCGAGGATCATTCAAAGTTATTTAAGGTTATTTAAGGTGGTTTAAAGTTATTTAAGGTTATTTAAGGTTATTTAAGGTTATTTAAGGTTATTTAAGGTTATTTAAGGTGATTTACGGTTATTTAAGGTTATTTAAGGTTATCCAAGATTATTCAAGGTTTTCTGGTGATTATTTAAGTTTATCTATGGTCACTTTAAACCATTCAACGTTTGTTTGAAAGTTTTCAATGTTATTTAGGTGTATTCAAGAATAATTCGAGGTCATTCGATAGTGGTTCAGAAGCATTAAATGGCTATTTAAAGTGTTGTAAGAGTTAGAGTTTGATATGCTCATCTAAGATAACCCATGACATTTTAAGAGCATTCAATTTTATTTTTCAACGATTTTTTAAAGTCATAGTAGTTTAAAGACATCCAATAGGGAATTTAAGTTTTAAGAATATTTAACGATCATTCAAGGTCTTATTATGATCATTCAAGACAACAAAATGATAATTCAAGTTTATTTATAATTGTTTAATTGTTGAGGCGTTTACTTGGTAGTAAATCTTGAATAAAGTGGTATAACAAAATAATAATGTTTCCTTCTTTATTTATAATTATTGAATACCACGATTAATAAAGATCATCAAAGGTATTTAAATTTATTCAACGGCTATTCAAAGTCATTTAATCAACGAGTTTTTAGAGATATTATATCGGTCAATAAAGAATTTTTCAAGATTACGAAACGATTATTCATTCATGATCATACAAGTTTATTTCGTATAATTTAATAATATTAATAATAAATTATTATAATTACTTAGGATAATCTCATTATTGAATTCATATAATAATTCTTGACCATTCAAAGTTCGTTTAGAGGGATCCAATTACCATTCAAGGTTTTTTAATGATTATTTAAGCTTCTCTGTTGATTATTTAAATTTATTGTTGGCCATTTCAAATCATCCAACTACAATTTAAGAATAATTAATATTTTGTAGGTAAATCCAATGTTTATTCAAGATAATCCAATTTAAAGTTTAGAAAAGTTTCATAAGGATAATTTAAGTTTAACACCATTAAAGGATTCAAGAGCATTCAATATTATTTTGATTTTCCTAACGATTGTTCAAGGTCATCCAATGGTAATTCAGAGGCATCTAAGAACCATTCAAATGTTTTTAGGATTATTTAATCATTATTCTTTAACGATAAAAATACTTTAATTATCATTATATAACCTAATAAAACCTTAAACGACCGCTGAATTCCTCATTTAAGATCTTCTGATGTTCATAAGATAGCATCTGAATACAATTCCATCTTAAATAATTCAATCAGAAGACCTTAAGTGCGGCCATTTTAGGTTTCGTTAGGTTATATAATGATCTCTACAGTATTTTATAATTATATTTTTAAGGGCATTTAATGTTACTTTGATTATACTAACATTTACTTAAGGTAATCCAATGGTAGCTGAATCATTCTACGGTAGTTTGCTGGCATTTAATGGTCATTCAAGGTTTTTTAAGGTAATCCGACAATCATCATTATGACAGAAAGCACAATTTCATAAATTGAAATAAAAATGCCGAAATATATGGCAAAATCACATAAAATCAGCAGCATGTTTGTCATTGATAAATACAGAAGATTCTGGGCGAGAGTGGAAGATCATCATAGGTGAACTCGGTCCATTTCATGTGCGGTTAAAATTAATTTGAAGTTATGTATGTATATAAATATTTAGACCAATTATGTTAGCACATTGAATAAAGCTAATAAACATTAAACATTAAACATACCATATAATTATAATTCTAGTTTATTGTCATTTAAGATCATTTAATGATAGTTCAAAAACATTTAATATTAAATTAAACACAATATCTTTGTTTGTATAACTGAAATTAGTTATACAAACAAAGTAATAATTAGGTTGAATTTATGATTAATGATGTACAAAGTAGTAGTAGAAGCCTCAATCGTAAACGATATTTAATATTGTTTAGCTTTACCCAATGATAATTCAAGGTCATATAATGCTCGTTTAGAGTTCAATGACCATTTAGGATTTTGTAAGGTTATACAACAATAATTCAAGTCTATTTATAGCTATCTAAGATTTTCAAACAAATATTTTTTAGGTTTATCCAGAAATATTCCATTCTTCAGCAAAATTTAAAAGGTTAAGAAAGGAGTAATCATCATTAAGGATCTGAAGGTCATTAAAATATATTTAAGGTCAAAAGGTAATTTTTCAAGGTTTTCTAATTGTCATTTAAGGCTATTAAAAGTCATCCAACTGTATTTCATGATCATCCAGCTGTCGTCATTTCAGACCTTTTAACGATTACGCATGATTATCAAGTCGTTCATTTTGATTAAACTATTCAATGATTATCCAAGATTATTTAAGATCAGTAAATGTTAATTAAAGATCATTCAATATCATCTAATTAAAGCTATATAAATTAAATATTTAAATTTATTTGTTCAATTCATTTTGGATGACCTTAATGATCAGCCAAGATTCTTTAAGGTCATCAAACCTTAACTCAAAATCATTCAATATCATCTGTAGATTATAATGAAACGAAAATAAAATTCCTTACTTCATTTATTAGTGTATAAGTGAAGTAAGGAATTTTAATTTCGTTTCATCATAATATACATATAACACTTCACATTACTCAACCCGAAATTTGTAGATTACTTCTAATTTCAATCAATATTATATAATTTATTCATGCCATGCAACAATTACTTAAGATTATTCAAGGTCACCAAACTATAATTCAAGGCCACTCAAGGTCATCTTGTGATTATTCAGTTAAATATTTGAATTTTAGTTGAATCTTTCTTAAATAATTTTCTCACTTAAATAAATAATAGGTATAGAATTGATAAACACTTAAATGAAATATAAATATAAAAAAACAGTGTTTAGCAATTTTTACTTATAATTTAATTGAATCAGTTGACTTCACTTGTTCAAGGGCATTTATATTATTTAGGTTTATCCAGCAATAATTCAAGGTCATAGAGGCACCTAACGCCCATTCAATATAATTTTAGGTAGTCCGTGATTATGTAAGGTTTTCTAATATTCAATCAAGATTATACATTGATCACTCAAGTAAATGTATGGTCATCTATGATAAAACAACGATTAGTTCATAGACTTTCAGTCTTATTTAGGTTTATTTAACATCGATTCAAGGCCATTCAATGCTTATTTAAAGGCAACGAACAAACATTATTCCAATGATTATTCAAAATAATATTTATGATTACTTAACAAAAGTTAAATTCACCAAACCGTCGTTCAGAACCATTCAAGGTTAAATAACGTACATTAATGTTTATAGGAAACCAAGATTCAATCAAGGGCTTTTAATATTATTTAAGCTTACCAACGATCATTCAAGGTTATTTTATGGTAGTTCATAGGTATGGGACGGTCACAAAATGTTTTGTAAGATTATCTAACCATCATTTAAACATTTTGATAAACATCCAATGGCCATTAAAGTATATTTTGAATATTAGAAGCTTCTACTTTGTTATACATGTTTAATAATCAGAAAAACACTTTAACTTTGTTTGTGTATGACTTGATTTTATTAATTAATATGTTGACTATAGTTTTGGTAATTCAACTTGCCATTATCGAAACAAAATAACACAACACTTTGTTTCGATAATGGCAAATTAATTTTCATGTTTCAATTATCCTTTGTTAATTTACTTTTGACTTTTAGGTAATGTCTTCTGTCAAGTGATAACTGTTATGGAACACCTCTAATTGGCTAACAAATTTTTAACACTACAGATGTCAATTGCTTTCCATGCTTTGTCAACAAATTTCTATTTGTTCTACCATATAAAATCTGTCAAATATATTTTGTCATTTTTTTACCCTTTGCTTGTTGTTGATTCCATTCTGCCCTGTATTTTATGTCTTGTGTTTTCTGTCAAGTCTCAACTTTCATCTCTTTCTTCTACCTCCCATGATGAATGTCTTCTGTTATATCTTCTGTCTTCTGTGAGTTTCAAATGTAATTTCTCAATTACCTTCAATCTATTTTCTACTGCTGTATTTTGTCTACTGCCAAATGTCAAACTGAATTAAATATAATTCTATCATTTGTTTCATATCATTTGTCTTCTATTAAGTGTCAACTGTAATTTCTCAATTACGTTCAGTCTACTTTCTACTGATTTTTTTCTGTATTCTGTAATCTGAATTAAGTCAATATTCTTCTGTTGTTTGTTTTATATCTTCTGTCTATTGTCAAGTGTAAACTGTAATTTCTCAATTACTTTCAGTCAATTTTCTACTGCTTTTTATTTCTATCCTTTGTTTTCTTCCAAATGTCAAACTAAATTAAGTCAATATTGAGTCAAATGTCAGCTGTAAATTCTCAATCACTTTAAGTCTATTTTATACTTTTATATTTTTTGTGCATTCTGTCTTCTACCAAATGTCAAAACTGAATTAAGTCAATATTCTTCTATCATTTGTTTTATATCTTCTGTCTACTGTCAAATGTCAACTATAATTCCTCAATCACTTTCAGTATATTTTCTACTGCTGTGTTTTTGTGTATTCTGTCTTCTGCCAAATGTCAAACTGAGTTACGTCAATATTCTTCTGCCGTTTGTTTTATATCTGCTATTTATTGTCAAGTGTCAACTGTGACTTCTCAATTACATTCAGTCTATTTTCTACTACTGTTTTTTTTTTCTGAATTCTGTCTTCTGCCAAATGTCAAAGTAAATTAGGCCAATATTCTTCTGTTGTTTCTATATCTTCTGTCTATTGTCAAGTGTAAACTGTAATTTCTCAATTACTTTGCAATTTTCTACTGCTGTTTTTTTTCTGTCCTCTGTCTTCTTCCAAATATCCAACTGAATTAAGTCATTCTATCATTTGTTTTATATATTCTGTCTACTGTCGAATGTTAACTGTAATTCCTCAATCACTTTCAGTCTATTTTCTACTGCTGTATTTTTGTGTATTCTGTCTTCTGGCAAATATCAAACTGAATTAAGTCAATATTCTTCTGTCGTTGGTTTTATATCATCTGTCTTCTATTAAAGTGCCAGCTGTAATTTCTAAATTACTTTCAGTCTATTTTCTACTGCTGTTTCTTCTGCCAAATGTCAAAACTGAATTAAGTCAATATTCTTCTGACGTTTGTTTTATATCTTCTGTCTTCTTTCAAAATATTAACTTTAATTTCTCAATTAATTTTAGTCTATTTTCTACTGCTGTTTTTTTATACTCTATCTTCTGCCAAATGTCAAAGTGAATTAAGCCAATATTAATTATATTTTATAAACTGTAAATTCACATTTACTTTCAGACTATTTTCTACTGCTGCTTTTTCTGTCCTCTGTTTTCTTCCAAATGTCTAACTAAATTAACTCAATATTCCTCTATCATTTGGCAAGTGTCAAATGTCAACTATAGTTTCTCAATCGGTTTCAGTCTATTTTCTACTATTGTTTTTTTTTTTGTATTCTGTCTTCTGTCAAAATGTCAAATTGAATTAAGTCAATATTCTTCTGTCGTTTGTTTTGTATCTTCTGTCTATTGCCAAGTGTTAACAGTAATTTCTCAATATTTTTCTGATTTTTCTGTCTTCCCCCAAATGTCAAACTGAATTATATCAATTTTCTTCTGTCGTTTGTTTTATATCTTCTATCCAGAGTTAAATGTCAACTATAATTTCTTAATTACTTTTAGTATATTTTCTGCCGCTGTTTTTTTTTCTGTATTCTGTCTTCTGTCAAATATCAAATTGAATTAATTTGATATTCTTCTATCCTTTTTTATATCTTCTGGGTACTGTTAAGTTCCAATCGTAATTTTTTAATCACTTTCAGTTTATTTTCTACTGCTGCTTTTTTATGTATTCTGCCTTAAGTCAAGTTTCAAACTGAATCAAATTCAACAAAATTTAAAGGCCATCCATTTGTCTTTTAAGGTCCTTTAATGAGTACTCAAAACTATTAAGTTATTCACTGTATCAATACTTTGAAGGATAAGAAACGAGTTCATTAGTAGTCCGAGGTCGTCCAAGATTAAATGTCATCCAGCTATCAATTCAGATGTTTGAACGATTACTTAAGAACATCAAGTCATTCACGTTAAAAAATTATCTAAGGATCATTCAAGATCTTATAACGATCATAGAGATTAATTTATGGTCATCTAAGCTATTCTAAACCCAACTAAAACTATGAAGGTTTATCCAAGGATCATTCAGTCATTCAACAGTCATTTAAAGGCATCCAAAAGTCATTCCAGATTGTTGGGATTATCTAATTATCAATCAAGAAATTGCGATGATCATTCGAGATTTTATAACAATAACTCAAGTTTATTTATAGTGATTTAATATCATCCAATTACTGTACACTTCGAATTAATGTTTTTTTTTTTTTTCAACAATTGTTCAAGGCCATCTAATGCTAGTTCAGAGGCATACAATGGCCAATAAATGTATTTTTAGGATTATCCATCCTTTATTCAAGGTCGTCTGATGATCATTCAAGATCTTATAATGGTTTTTTGAATGTATTTATTGCCATTTAAAATCAACCGATCACAGTTCAAGATTATGTAAGTTTATCCTGCGATCATTCAAGGTCATACAACGGTGGTTTAGAGACATCTAACTATCATTTAATCTAATTTAAGGTAATACACGATTATTTAGAGTTTTCTGATGATTAATCAAAATTATATATTGAACATTCGAGTTTATTTATACTCATTTAAGATCAACCAACGTCCAGTTCATTAGCATTCAATCTTATTTAGGTTTTTTTCGACATTAATTTAAAGTCATCCTATTTAGAGGCACTAAATTGTCATTAAAGGATTTTAAGATTCCCCAACAATCTTTCATTATCTTCTAATGATCATTCAAGATCATTAATGATCTTTCCAGTTTATGTATGGTCATTTAAAGATTTAAAGATTATTCTACGATCGTTCAAGAATAACTTAAGATTATTTAATGGTCGTTCAAAGGTCATTCGAAGTTTTTCAGGACTTACTAAATAACTCGAAGGCAAGGTTGTGGTCCTCGTCGCCAAAAGAGCGATCAAGAGTGGTTCTATGAAAAAATGCAAAGAACCCAAAGCGAAAAGGGCGAAAACCCCTTAGAAAACCGTCGCAAAGAAACCACCTCAAAAAAAAGTATTTGGCAATCATTATTTTATAATCTGGGAACATGTGACGACGGTAGAACCTGGGTCGATGTCGCTCCTATAAAGTTACTCATCTGCCTAATGAAGCCACGATGTGGTAAAACAGTTGTAGACGTGTCTCTGCAAAAAATTAAGTCACAACCTTATCAATCCAGTTTCTCTTTCTGAGCTTTTTACAACAAATATGAATATTTCATGAATGATTTTCTCATTTAACTCGTAGTGAAACATTGTGGAATATGGATAATTCCCCTATTACATTAGTAAAGGTATTTCAATTTAAACTAGGTGCAAGAAATGTATCACTTTCAACAGCATCAATTTCCCATACGTGTTCGTTCGATTCTTAAATCAAAAAAGCAAACATCACGTGCCGACCAGTGCAAACACGTACATCACTCCGACGTGCGGAGAGCCACCGAACGTAAAAAAGAATCCAATGAGAAATCCGCGCAATTCCGAAAACGGTAATTACACACCGAAAGAAATTTTTGATTAACGGTACCCGGTGGAATGCACCTACAAAAAAAAACCCGAGCATTTACGTTGATGGCTGATGTGTAATTTATTATTCTAAACGGATCCAACGGCAGCAGCAGCAGCAGCTACCTCTTTTCCCGCGCAATTATTGTCCCGATTCCGAAAGGTTTAATTAAACATAAATGGTGACTCCCGAAGACTGTTCGTTGTCTAATCACATCGACACGCACCTCTTGGATTATACGTATAAAAAGAACAACGATTATTTCGACGCGAGTGGAAAAAAGCTCCTCGGCGATTCTGGAATTAATAAATGCGTTCCAGTTTCCGCCTTTCTTCGTCGGAATGTGTTTTTGTGCGTTCCGGTGAAGCTGATTTGGATCCGTGTTAATTAGCCGCGGACTTTTTTTTTGTTTATTCGAGTGCGGTTTTAAGAAATAATCGCCTTATTTATTCTCTAATGCGATCGCAATTTAGAAAATTGCTGGCATAAGCGAGTAACCCAAATTTTGTTAAAAGCTCGCTAATAAACAAAGCACATTTTTATAATAAATCATTTTACAAAAAACAAAACTAATGTTTTGTACCTAGTAATGAGTTGTTAATTGAAGCATATTTATACATTAAGATTATACGCAGTATTTGTACGCGAAAGATCGGTAACGTGAGTCGATAAAACCGCAGCGTATCGGATTTAAATCAACGTTGGAATAATGATATGTGTCGTGACGATATTTCATTAGTTTCAAATATGTACTATGCAGAATTCAATCTATGGCGTCATGCTCGAACGGAGAGGACGGCCTTTTTATGCCAGTTTTTCACCTCGTGCTCCGCCAGCGATTATTTCATTTTGCGTTGCCGATCGTCGGCGGCAAAAGAAACCGCCTAACGGGGACCTCTGTCGGTTGCATGCACGTAATAAAGGAAAAAGTTGGTGAATTATGGAACATTTTCAATATCAACGCTGTGTATTTAATTAAGATATCGACGCAGGCGGCGTAAATTGTCGGCGCTATTTGTTTTACGACTTCTTTCAATTGTGTAAAGCACGCAAGTGAAATTAGTCTTATGCTATAATAGGCCTTTTAAATAGTTACATTTTAATCAAACTATTGTTTACTGATTATAAAAAGTTCTACAAGATTCTATGGAATCTAATAGTTTTAAATGTTTGTATACATTACGAAAAAATACAGATGATACAAGTTATAAAGACTGAAATGATTCTAAGAATTTTATAGATTCTGAAGACAATAAAGATCATAATTGCTGTAAGTTTGCGATATTTTTTTCTATCCCTCAAATAAATTACCTTTAGCCTGGTGAAAAATTGTTCTTGATTTGTTGTTTTAAATTATTTTCTCTTCAGTTCCCTATTAACGTATGTTACATTCATAATATGTTTTAAAGATTCCAAAAGCATATAAACATTCTAAAGAACTTAAATTAAATTTAAAAAAAAAGGATTTAAAACGACTAAAAATTCTGACAATTATAAGGATTTTACAAAATCTAAAGAATCTAGAGATAATGCATATACTAAAAATTTATGATTCTAAAGATTTAAAGACTTGAAGGATTCAAAAGATTCTAATGATTTTAAAAATCTAAAATTTCTAAATATTCTAAATATTCTAGAGATTCTAAACATTCAAAACGTTCTTAAGACTTTAATGATTCTAAAGATTTAAAAAAATATAATGATTCGAAAGTTACTAAAGGTTCTAATGATTTTAAAGATTCCAAGGATTCTAAAGATTTTTAAACTTAAAAAAATAATTTCTTAATTTTTTTAAGGTCTTGGATTATCAAATAAAAATATGCAAAAACTTTTAAAATTAATCTTATGGTTAGATAATTATTCTAATGGAATCAAAAAAGTTTTTTAAAATTTGTACTTCTTTTAAGAGTTTAAAAAAAACGTTCTAAAGATTCTAAAAACTCGACGGATTCTAAAATTCTAACGAATTTAAAAATTCAAAAATTCTAATAACTCCAAAGATTCTGCAGATTCAAAGAATCTGACAATTTTAAATATTCTCGAGTATCAAAAGATTCCAAATATTTTATAGGCTTTAAATACTTTCAAACTTTTGCAGTTTTTAAATATGTAATATATTATAAAGATGTGAAAGATTCTATAGAATCTACAGGTTTTAAATATTATATAGTATAAAAACAATACAGATGATAAATATTATAAACATTTAAAGATTCGAAAATTTAAAAGAAATTCATACATTCTGAATATTGTAAAAATGCGACAATTTTTTTTATCTATGAAAATATAGTTTTTGATTTGGTGTCTCCGTTTTAGCGGATTTTATATTAATTAATTTAGTTTAAGTTGCGATTTTATAGATTCTAAGATTTTCTAAATATTGTAAAGCTTCTAAATTTAAAATATTCGAAAAAGACGCAAAAATATTAAAATTTATAAAGACTCTAGAATATTTAAAGATTCCAAATAATATAAATATTGGAAAGGTTCTAAAGATTTCTAAGATTCTATAGATCCCAAAGCTTTTAAAGATTCTAAAGATTTAAAATATTTTCAAAAATCTAGACATTCTAGATATTCTAAATATTTTATATATATTTTGGAAATTCTGAAGATTTTAAAATTAAAAGTTTAAAAAGATTCTAAAGATTGTAAAAAATCTAAAGACATTAAAGTTTCTAAAGATTTTAAACATTCTAACGGTTCTGAAAATTCAAATGAGCCTAAAGATTATAACGATTCTAATTATTCTAAAGATTCTAACGATTTTAAAGATTCTAATCATTCTAACGATTCTAAAGATTCTAATGATTAATAATTCTAAAGATTATAAGAACTTCTAGACATTCTAGAGATTCTAAATATTTTAAATATTCTGAAAATTCTTAACATTTAAAAAATTATAAAGATTGTTTATCAACGCTAATTTATTAACAATTTTCATTTTTTTAAATTGATTTATATTAGTAAAATCTATTTATTCTAATAAGTTTAAATATCTAAATGTATTGTTTTAATTTTAAAGATTAACAATAAGAGTTCTAAAGATTCTAGAAACTGTAAATATGCTAGAGATTTTAAAAATTAGATTTTTTTACCAACAATACTTCTCTTTTCTCCTAAATCACAAACATTGATTTATAAAATCTATATAGTCTAAAGATTTTTAAGATTCAAAAAACTTTAAAGATTCCAGAGATTAAATTTTTTTTGAAAAATTTTGAAAATTCTTAAGATTTTAAAAATTGCAAAGATTGTTTACCATTATCTTTGTAAGAGTATAAGGATTCTGTAAATTCTAAATGATTTAAGATTCTAAACATTCTACAGATTCTGCAAATTGTAAATATTCTAGAGATTCTAAAAATTAAAAATATTCTGAAAATTCTTAAGATTTTAAAAATTGCAAAGATTGTTTACCGTTACCTTAGTAAGATTATAAGGATTCTGTAAATTCTAAAGTTTCTAAAGATTGTAAAGATTCTAAATGATTTAAGATTCTAAAGATTCTACAGATTCTAGAAATTGTAAATATTCTATAGATTCTAAAAATTAAAAATATTCTAAAAATTCTGAAGATTTTAAAAATTGCAAAGATTGTTTACCATTACCTTAGTAAGATTATAAAGATACTGTAAATTCTAAAGTTTCTAAAGATTGTAAAGATTCATTATTTAGAATCTTTACAATCTTTAGAAACGTTACTAAAGTTTGTAAAGATTCTAAATGATTCAAGATTCTAAAGAATCTACAGATTCTAGAAATTGTAAATATTCTAGAGATTATTAAAAATATTCTGATGATTTTAAAAATTGCAAAGTTTGTTTCCCAACGTTACTTTAGTACGAATTTTTGGAATTTAATGTAATATAAAATTATTAAAATCTTAATGGTTCAAGAGTTTAAAATCACCAAAATTGATTTTTGCTTGTAAAATCAATTTATTCTAAAGAGTTTAAAATTTCTAAAGCTTTTTAAGAATTCAAAAGATTCATCATTCTAATTATTAAAAAGATTTTGATGATTCTAAAGATATTTATGATTTTGAAAATTCTAGAAATTCTAAATATTCCAAGAAAAATAAATATTTTAAAAATTGTATAGGTTCTAAAGATTTTAAAGATAGTAAAGACTCTAATTATTCTAAAAATTCTAGAGATGTTAACGATTCTAAAGTTCCTAAGGAGTCTATAAATTCTAATGATTCCGAAGATTTTGAAGATTCTAAAAATTGTAAATATTCTAGATTACAAAAAAATTAAAAATATTTTCATAATTCTGAAAAATGGTTTAACAACGTTACGTTAGTAAGATTATAAATATTCTATAAATTTCAGAGTTACTAAGAAAAAAAAATCCTAAAAATTCTAAAGCTCCTAAAGATTCTTAAAATTCTAAAGATATTCTGAAGTTGCTAAAATGTCTATAAATTCCAAATGATTTCAAAGATTCTGAAGATCCTCAAAATTATAAATATTCTAGATTCAAAAAATTTCAAAATATTTTGAAAATTCTGAAGATTTTAATAATTGTAAAAATTATTTACTAAAGTTACTTTGTTTACCAACGTTGCTTTAGTAAGATAGTAAATTCTACAGTTTCTAAGAAAAATAAATATTCTGAAAATTCTAAAGGTTCTAAAGATTTTAAAGATTCTAAAGATCCTAAAGAATTTAAAGACCCTAGAGTCTCTAAAAATTCTAAAGAATCTAAATTTCTAAAGATTCTAAAGACTCTAAAGATTAAAAAGATTATAAAATTTTAAACAGTCTAATGATTCTAAATATTCTGATGATCTTAAAGATTTTAAAAATTCTGAAAATTCTAGAAATTCTAAAAATTCAAAATATTCTTATAATTCTGAAATTTTGTAAATATTCTAAAAAATCTAGATATTAAAGATTTTGAAGATTCTAAAAATTCTAAATATTCTAGATTCAAATAAAAAATAGTATTTCTAAAATTGAAGGATTTAAAAAATTGTAAAAATTACTTACCAATATTACTTTACTATATTATACTTTAAAGATCCTAGAAATTTTACAGATTCTAAGAAAAATATATATTTTAAAAATTCTAAAGATTCTTAAGGGGGTATTACTCTTCAGAAGCCCGTTTTGAGAGTAATTTTTAGGAATTATTTCTGTGAAAACTATCAAACCTACACTTTTGGGATTTTTCACTCATATTAAGACATGTTTAAACTAACATTATAAATTTTATTGAATTACTTAATCGAAATGTATACAAGTTATGCGCTGTTATGTATGTCGCGGCGTGAGACGCTCGTCCAATCGGGCGCACGGGTTGTGGCGATGCTAATCGTCTAAAATAAAAAAACAATTTAGTTTTTCAATCTATATGAGTGTAGTTATCGTCCGAACTAGAACTAAACAAATACCCATATTTTTATAGAAACGGCAGCTGTTTAAAGATCAAAGTTAAATTTTTCCGAAAAATTTTCAACTAAAACATCAGATTGAAAGTGAAATATACAAGCCATCAAAATAATCCTAGATCCAACCATAAGTGAAGGTTCCTTCAACATGTGTGCCAAACCACAAGTCAATCGGTTCAATAGTTTTTGAGAAAAACGTGCGCCCGTCTTGCAAAATGTCGTTCCGAGAAAAACGCGTTCAAAGTTTGCAATACATTTAGTACTGATACGGTTGAACTTACGGTGGATAACAACTGATTTGAGTAACTTACCCTTAATCAGCTGTACCGGGGCCGTATATACAAGGGAGGACCATAGAGACAAGGGGGGACCATAAAACAGAAAAAAAGTCGAGGTATAACAGTCGACGGTATAAGCACCGCGCCGCAGCCTAAGCTTGTGTAACTATGGGAGTTCTACGAATTTCAAATTAATATTTTCGAAACACACTCTCCGAACCCCAGACTATAATAAAATGCAAAAAAAAAAATTGAATTTTCGAATTTTCTAAAGAGTAATTCCCCCTTAAGTTGTTAAAGAATTCTAATGATTTGAAAGATTTTGAAGATTTTAAAAATTCTAAATATTCTAGATTAAAAAAATGAAAATGGTTTGAAGATTCTTAAAATTTTAAATATTGTAAAAATTATTTACCAACGTTACTTTAGTAAAATTATAAAGATTGTATAAATTCTAAATATTCTAAGAAACATAAATATTTTAAAATTTCTAAAAATTGTAACGATATTAAAGGTTATAAAAAAGATTGTAAGAAGTCTATAAATATTCTAAATATTTTGAAGATTTTAAAAATTATAAATATTCTAGATTCAAAAAATTAAAAATATTTTGAAAAATCTGAAGATTTTAGAAATTGTAAAAACTGTTTACCAACGATACTTTACTAAAATTATAAAGATCCTGTGAATTCTAAAGATTCTAAAATTACTTCACTAAGATTATTAAGATCCTATAAATTCTAAAGAATCTAAAAAATAAGTATTCTAAAAACTCTAAAGGTCCCAAATATTCTAAATATTCTAAAGAGTCTAAGAACTCTAATAATTTAAAAGATTTGAAAGATTTTGAAAATTTTAAATATTCTAGATTCAATATAAATTAAAATATTTTGAAAATTATGAAAATTGTAAAAATTGTAAAATTATAAAGATTCTATAAATTCTGAAGAATCTAAGAAATAAGTATTCTAAAAATTCTAAAGGTTCCAAAGATTCTATATATTCTAAAGAGTCTAAGAACTCTAATAATTCTAAAGATTTTAAAGATTTTGAAAATTTTAAATATTCTAGATTCAATATAAATCAAAATATTTTGAAAATTATGAAGATTGTAAAAATTGTAAAATTATAAAGATTCTATAAATTCTGAAGAATCTAAGAAATAAGTATTCTAAAAATTCTAAAGGTTCCAAAGATTCTATATATTCTAAAGAGTCTAAGAACTCTAATAATTCAAAAGATTTGAAAGATTTTGAAAATTTTAAATATTCTAGATTCAATATAAATTAAAATATTTTGAAAATTATGAAGATTGTAAAAATTGTAAAATTATAAAGATTCTATAAATTCTGAAGAATCTAAGAAATAAGTATTCTAAAAATTCTAAAGGTTCCAAAGATTCTATATATTCTAAAGAGTCTAAGAACTCTAATAATTTTAAAGATTTTAAAGATTTTGAAAATTTTAAATATTCTAGATTCAATATAAATCAAAATATTTTAAAAATTATGAAGATTGTAAAAATTGTAAAATTATAAAGATTCTATAAATTCTGAAGAATCTAAGAAATAAGTATTCTAAAAATTCTAAAGGTTCCAAAGATTCTATATATTCTAAAGAGTCTAAGAACTCTAATAATTCAAAAGATTTGAAAGATTTTGAAAATTTTAAATATTCTAGATTCAATATAAATTTAAATATTTTGAAAATTATGAAGATTGTAAAAATTGTAAAATTATAACGATTCTATAAATTCTGAAGAATCTAAGAAATAAGTATTCTAAAAATTCTAAAGGTTCCAAAGATTCTATATATTCTAAAGAGTCTAAGAACTCTAATAATTTTAAAGATTTTAAAGATTTTGAAAATTCTAAATATTCTAGAGATTCAATATAAATTAAAATATTTTAAAAATTGTAAAATTATCAATATTCTATAAATTTTAAAGTTTTTAAGAAAAATGCATATTTTTTAAATTCTAAATATTCTAAAGAGTCTATAAATTCTAATAATTGTAAAGATTTTAAAGATCTTGAAAATTCAAAATATTCTAGATTCAAAGAAATTAAAACATTTTGAATCTAGATTATTTAGAATTCGATTTTGTAATTTTTACAGTTTTTAAGAAAAATAAGTATTTTAAAAACGTTACTTTAGTCAAATTTTAAATATACTATATATTATAAGAGGCATAAATATTCTAAAAATTCTAAAGTTTCTAAAGATTCTAAAGATTCTAAAGATTTTAAAGTTCCTAAAGAGCCTATAAATTCTAGATATTCCAGAGATTCTAGCAATTTAAAATATTCCGACAATTCTAACGTTTCTAAAAATTGTAAAAGCCTTAATTTTGAAAATCTAATCTTTACATCAATAAAACCAAAAAACAAAAGCAAATCAATAATTTTGACATTTAATTAAACAGTTTAAAAAAATCAAAATTAAACCTATATTATATTTTAATAATGTTTATCACCTAACCTCTAAGTTGATGGTTGTGCCTATAGAACCAAAAAAAAAAACAAATGAAAATCGATTTCTTAATTTTCGAATATTAAATTAGATTTCGTAATACCAAACAAGTCTTTAAAATTTAACCTTTATAAACTATATATATAAACTATAAATTTGAATAGTTTTTCGAATGTCTAATGAAAAAATCCAAGAATTTTTTTCAGATACTGACTATGGTTCAACAGTTATTAGTTATTGAAAGTACAAGTGTAAAAAGTGATTCTTCATTGCACGAACTGGCGTTTAAAAACTCGAGCGAGAAACGAGCGAGTATTTTTAAAGCCATGAGTTTTCTCAATTTAAAGCACTGATATGGATTTTGAAAATGCCGAGTAAGAAGCTCTAACTATTTTTAAAATCTGACTTTGGCTTCACAGCTATATAAACAAGTTTATTTTCAGTTATATTAATTTGACTTGCTGTATGTCTATAATTGTGTGCGAAATTATGAATCGCGACTTGCTCTTACTTCAAGAGCTTCTATGCATTTTATTAGGCCCCACGTTGGGTGCCATTTCTTACTTAATAGCTAAACCATGCGTGTAAGGGTGTAAGAAGTGTTTTTTTTTTAATTTCCTGGAAAACTAATTAGATACGGAGTTGTGGTAATAAGGGCACCTGAATTTCAGCTTCACGTCAAGATTAGGCACTGATTACGTATGTCAACTAATAATTCCCAGGCGCCTACATTAATTAATTTACGATTTACCATTTCATCTTAACTAATTGTGCGGTGTAACGTCAACAACCACATAAATAAGGTTTGGTTCCAATTCGTGCATCGAACAAGTCAAAATTTTACAGTTTTATTTTATTTTAAGCTTTTTACTACAGTATTTAAAATTATTATAATATACAAATAAAAAATCAAGGCTTATATTTTAATATTTAAGTGAATTATAAAATAGCATTTATGTGTGAGATAAAAGATTTCTAAGAGATTAAGTGATTGATAAGGTATTCGTCTGCAACTAGTTAAATTTTTTATATCAATCGTTATGATGGATTTAATAACAATTTTACGAGTCATTTTCACCATTAAGAATATATAATAAAATAACGCATTTCCTCACCGTTAAATTACCCATGAAAAGTAGTCGTATGTATGAATTAGAGTTTCTGAAAGGAATAAGCCACGGGGAGAACACGATAATAAAATTTTACAACGCGTTTATGCGGCCAATTAAAAAAAAAAGGAAGGTGGATGTATAACATAGCCGAGGAGCGTTTCGTAAACAATTTGTGTAGCTGCCTTAATTATAATATTATAATTGGCGATGCCGCGCGGAGCCATTATGGTAATGCTCCTCCATCACCATCACCATCAGCTCGCGGACACGTCGAGATCTGAAGACCGGAGAGCGGCGGTGCAGCATCGAAATCGGTAACGCTATATAAATCAAAATTAATGGTGAACCGGAGCTGCTCATTACAATTACAAATATACAATCCTACACGTTTTATGAATAGTGATATCGGGGCGAGAGGAGCGAACACGGAACAGCGTTGGGCGTTACAACTTTACAGATGTAATACACAAATGAATTATTCAATGCGATCGCATTTCAGCGGGAATGTACACCTTTTTATGCGCCGCTAAATTACCGATAACGCAACTTTGAATTGCGGTTTTCGATTGGTATCAGCTAGTAATCGATCGGCTAGGATGTAACGTGTTACGTGTAACGGGATGACGGTCTCGACTTTGCATCTTTACATATTTCATCGGCGAGCTTTAAAACTGTTTACGACTAAATTACATGCATTATTAACCTAATAACAGTACCTAATTAGGCCTAGTCGCTTGTAGAAAAAAAAATGTATTACTAATCAATATGTTTTTTTTTTCACGTACAGGCGAGTAAACATGTAAGGCTTTCCAATTATCCTGTATCACCATACAAATCGTAATTGCTCTAAGTGCCTTGCGGATATACGGTGCTGGAATTTTTATTGTTATTGTACTAAATACTAATGTCTCTTTAAGGTGTCACGGTGATCGTTAAGGCTTGAGGATCGATTGACTTCTATCAGTGAATGTTTATAAAATATGTACATTGATGTTATTATCAAAATTATTATTAAACCAATCGGTCGATATAATTAATTGGAATTACATTGTTTAAAAACAGGGTTATGCAAAGTAACTAAGTGTTTTATTTTGTATGTAAAAATGTAAAACGAAGTAGAAGCCTTAAGTCATAATAATTGTATTGATAATGTTGATTGATGAGTTAAGTGAAGATGATGCAATATGACAAGTTATTTCTCTAATGGATAATTCATGAAATTTGTGTGATGGTAAAAAATAACGTGCACGTTAAAAATAACATTTTCTGCACTTGTCATATTTTATGCCTTTTATTTAAAAAAAACATACTATCATGAAATTTAATTTTGAAAATAATATATATCTAAAAACTTAACACATCTTACCAAGCGAAATGTTGTTCTAAACGTATACGTTGTTATTTAATGTTTTATCTTTATAATATTGATTCATACTAATCATAAAAATATAACGTGTTCGTCCCTCTAATATCTGTAACTCTAATAAAATATTGTTTTTTTTAATATAAAAGAGAAACAAATCAATTTATAAAATTAACACTTAGTTTACCTATTATAAATTATACAAAATCTATGTTAATACAGCATAATTGGGTGAAATAATGGACACTGTCTTAGCCTAAATACTCATTTTTATTATGAACTAAATATTATTTATGTTTATATATTCAATCAACATTTTCAATATTTACTTTTGATTTAATTGAAAACTATATTCACAATTTGTTGCTTGTGTAATGTTGTATATGTAGGGTGGGTGGGTGGCCTATATTACACCCTCCATTTTTTTTAACATCAACGAAGAATTTGCTTAAACAAATTAAAAGACGAACAATCCAACTTAAAAAAATTACAATTGTTTGATTCTTTGAAAATTATGCAGTGCCCTTGTTGATATTGCAGAAATTAGAGAGTGTGATAGTGGCCACCCACCATACATATACAAAAAAATTAAGCTAAAATCCTACTGTTTTGTTCTTTTAATACATGCACACTATTACTATTAAAAAAATAAAAACTAAAATCAGTGATGTTAGTTAAATTATTTATATATATAATTACACATTTTGTAGATAATGCATACAATTTTATTTATAGGGTGTGTGGATGGCCATTATCACTCCCTCAATTTTTGTTAATAGTAATAAAAAATATTCTTTAAAAATTGCATGAATTAAAAAGTAACACTCAATTAATCTGTTAAACATTGGCAACATTATAAATAGTGATCACCTACGCAACCTACATTTATAACTTTTCTGTAAACTAAAAACAATTTTTTGAATTATTATTTATCTATTTATATCTCTTAGTTTACTTTTAATTTCATTAGAAACTAAACTCACTATTCGTAGTTTGTGTAAAATTGTATATGTAGGGTGGGTAGGTGTTCACTATCACACCCTTCAATGAGTATAACAAGGGTTCGGCATATTTTTTTAAAAATTAATCAATCGTAGCTATTTTTAAGTTTATTTGTTTTTCTTCTATAAATTTTTAAAGACAAAATTCTTCGTTGATTTTAAAGAAATTAGAGGGTTTCATAGTGGCCACCTAACCACCGCACATATACAATTTTACATAAGCTACGAATTTTTAACACTAACAAATATCTTTTTTTACAAAAATTCAAAGAAAAACTGATCTAGCTAAAAGATTTTGTAAATCTAATGAAAATTATGTAAAACCCTTATTGATGTTGCCTGTATAGGAGGGTGGGATAGTGGCCTCCCACCCACTCTACATATACATACAAATTTAAACCACAACACTACTGTTTTGTTTTTTAACACTTCAATACTATAAATATTAAAATTATTTAAAAACTAAAGTCTTTGAGAGTTTGTTAAATTAAAAATTATACTGTCTGAGGAAAAAGAAAAGATATATGTAGGGTGGGTTACTGACCACTATCCCACCTTCCATTACTTTTAACACCAACAATGATTTTCTTGTAAAAAAAAACAAAAGAAAAACAAATCAATTTAAAAAAATTAACATTTAATTTACCCATTAAAAATTACATAAAATTCAATATCATTTGGAGGGTGGAATAGTTGCCACCTTCTCAGCCTAGATACAAGTTTTTATTATAAACTAAATTATATTTCCTTTTATAGATTTTATCAACATTTTCATTTTTTACTTTTGATTTAATTACAAACTACACTCACTATTCGTAGTTTGTGTAATACTGTATAAGTAGGGTGGGTGTGTGGTCACTATCCCACGTTCCAATTTCTTTAACATTAACAAATGATGTTCTTTAAGAATAATTTAAAAAAAAAAACAATTCAATTTAAAAAAAATTACAATTTTATATTCTTTGAAAATTATGCAGAACCCTTTTTAATGTTGTATAAATTGGAATCCTACATATACAAAAAAAAATTGAACTAAAACCCTACTGTTTTGATTTTTTAATACATCCACACTCTTAATGCTAATTTATTTATATAATCATAATAAAGGTTGCGACCGTTACTATGTGGTAATTCATGATAAACACTAAAATAAATTTATATAAAATTGCACTATTTGTAGATAATGTATATGTAGGTTAGGTGGGTGGTCACTATCACATCATTCAATTTATACAACATTAACAAGGGTTCTGCATAGTTTTCAAAGAATCAAACAACTTTAATTTTGATCGGTTTCAATCTCAACCGCAAGAATCATATAATATATATAATAATTTAATTGTTTCAGCAAGTATAAAATAAAGCTGTGGAGAGCTAAACTTTTCAAATTATTCTCGTTTATATACAAGTCGTAATAATCAAGCTATATCTGTTTCGGATTCATACAGACTTTCTTGAGAATCTTCTTATTAAAATTTACAAAAACCTTTTTTTTATGGAGAATTAAAAACGTTGCCTTTGAGGATTCTAGAAGAATAAAGAAATTCTCTTCCACCTTTCTAAAATTTTCTTTGAGTTATAAAATTGTCTAGAACTTCCTCCATGCTTCTACAATTTTCAGTATTCTACAGACTTATGTAAATCTTCTAGGATTGTTTGTTGTATTATCTGAAAACAGTTCTAGTGTTTTTTTTTTCATTTTTCCGAATACAGTTGTATACAGTTATGCAGGTCATGATACTTAATCATCTATTTCAGACTCATGCTGACTTGCATCCGATATTTAGCAGCGGTTTTTATGCTGAGAATGAATAACATTTCACGTTAGGATATTCTTACCCAAAACCTTTACTGTATCCTCTCGAAGTGCTAAAATTAATTCTGTAACCTTTTCTTTTTCATTCCATCTTTTTGCTATTGCAGTAGATTCAAATTTTCGCAGAAATTTACTATAGGAAATTTCATCATCAAAATAGTTTGTTCATATTTCCATTACTGAAAGATTATTCTGTATTTTTGCAACTTTTCGGAATTCCCTCGAGGTTTCTAGCAGTTTCCCTTCAGTTTCTCATTTTATCGGAATTTTATAGGCGAAGAATTGCGAAATTTCTACGTGGTTTATAAAATTTTTCTTGGAAGGTTCCTAACTTTTTAAGATTTCCATCGATGCTTATTTTATTTCCGAGCTCTCTCAAATTTTATTCAAGATTTATAAAAAAATTAATTTATCTTTTCTTCAAAAAATTTTATTACGACTCGACTCGTCGCTATTGATTTTTTTTTTATTTTCGAAGATTCTAGAATTTTCATGCGATTCCTTAATTCTTATCAGACGACGCGTTTGCTAATGGCCGAATACGCTACCCATGATTCTCACAAATAAAAATATTTCCACAACTTTCAGCGTCCTACCGAACTAGTCCAAAAAACCTGAACATTTTCTGGAGGATTGCACCCAGCATGCTAGAATTACTTCTGTGACCTTTTCTTTTTCTGCTGTTGCAAAAGATTCAAATTTTCTCAGAAAATTACTATAAGAAATTTGATCATCAAAATAGTTTATTCCCAAAAATACAGGTTAAGTATTTTTGCAACCTTTCGGAATTATCTCGAGGTTTCTGGGAGTTTCTCTTCAATTTCTCAAGAATTTTGCTTTATTTTGTCGAAATTTTATATTTCTACGAGATTTATAAAAATTTTCAGCAATTTCTCATTCAGCTTCATTTTTCATAAAAGGTTCCCAACTTTTTAAGGTTTCCATCGAAGCTTTTATAATATTTTAGTATTTCCTTTTCGAGCTCTCTCAAATTTTCTTCAAGGCTTCCAAAATTTTCTAGATTTATAAAAAAATTTAATTTTTCTATTCTTCCCCTTGATTTTTTCAGGATTATTGCTACTGTATCGCTATCGATTTTATTATTTATTCAAAGATTCTAGAATTTTCTTGCGTGTCCTTAATTCTTTTCAGTATTTAAAAAAAATTCTTCTTCAATCGCATGTATACATAACAGTTAACAGGCACACAGGCTACCAGATCACTGTTTTTTCTCTAGACTTGTACGACGCACTGAAATGTAACAACACCTTCCGAAAACAGACAGAAGACGTCGCTACTAATAATTCTCAAAAATAAAAATATTACCACAACTGTCAGAGTCCTGCCGAACTAGTCCAGAAGACCTGGATTTTTTCGAAGGATTGCACCCAGCATGTGAAGCGGAGAGGCCAAAAATGGAAAAACCGCAATTATGCCAGGAAAATGAACCTACAGAGATTAGCAATTTCCTACTTTCTAAACCACCAAGAAAATTATCAGCGGAAAAACTACGCAAAAATGACGGAATAGCGATAGGTCATAAATGAATTATTAAAAAAACAAGTGTAAGCATTCTAGAGCCCCAAGCCACCCTCGGCACTTGGATGCTACCACATCTATACCGCAAATATAAATTCAAACGGACAACGCAATGCCCTGGATACGTGTGCTTTCGGACTATTTATGGCAACACGTGTACGATGTGGAGGACGACGTGTTAAATTTTTCGGCTACACTATAACAAGAAAGGTATCACTACAGTTCCAGGGCGAAAACAAGCATTCTCCTTCTGGAGAAGCTCTAGGCACCGCAAATAAACCGTCTCCTTCATACAATCGTACTCTTCGTACCAATAACAAACATTTCAAAGGAAACCACCATTTGGAGATGGAGTTAGCAGCAATAAAAGACACAGAACAAACTTCTAGAATTCTAGTATTTCAACATTTTCTATTATAGTTTCTTAAGATTTTTATAATTTTTTTTAGCATTTCCTCCATGCTGCTACAATTTGTATCCTTTGCTGCTTTAGACTTATAAAATTCTTCTAGAATTGTTAGTTATATTATCTAGAAAAATCAAGTTTTCTCAAGGTTCAGTTTTTCAATTTTTTTTATGATCTCCTTTTATCTTACTGAAACTTTTAGTTGCTGCCTATACACCTAATCTTTCTAAAGTGTTTTCTGTTGAAAAAAAATATGCAAATAATGATAATCAAGCATCTATTCCGGACTTATGCAGATTTGTATCAGATATTTAGCAGCGGTTTTTATATTGAGAATGAAAAACATGTGTGTGACTAGGTTTGATTACGTGATAATAGTTCGTTTCTGATTTTGAAATTAAACACTGCAATTAACACAATAATATAAATAATGTAACACTACCTTCCTTATTTAGTTAATTTTGTAATTCCTTTGAGAATTGTCGTCATTGAACGAAACACGTGTCAGGAAACTGAATATACCAATATGAAACCAAACAAGTGTCTTATTTCAAAATCAGATAATATTTTATTTTCGTTTCATCGAGAGTGCAGCGAACAATGTATTTACCATATAGTTCATTTCACTTAAGGATATTTTTTCCAAATTATTTTATTGTACGTTATACTGCGTAAGGAAATGCCAGAATTAATTCTCTGACCTTCTCTTTTTCTGCTGTTGCAGTATATTGAAATTTTCGCAGAAATTTACTGTAGGAAATTTGATCATCAAAATAGTTTATTCCCAAAAATACAGAATAAGTATTTTTGCAACCTTTAGGAATTTCCTCGAGGTTTCTGGCAGTTTCTCTTCAATTTCTCAAGAATTTTGCTTTATTTTGTCGAAATTTTTTAGGCGAAGAATTGCGAAATTCCTACGAGATTCATAAAAATTTTCAGCAATTTCTCATTCAACTTCCTAAATATTTCATGAAAGGTTCCCAACTTTTTAAGGTTTCCATCGATGCTTTTTTAAATATTTTTGTACTTTGTTTTCGAGCTCTCTCAAATTTTCTTCAAGGCTTCGAAAATTTTCTAGATTTATAAAAAATTTAATTTTTCTAGTCTTCCCCTTGATTTTTTCAGGGTTATTGCTACTGTGTCGCTATCGATTTTATTATTTATTTAAAGATTCTAGAACTTTCTTGCGTTTCCTTAATTCTTTTCAGTATTTAAAAAAAATAACGATTATAATATTTTGCAGCATTTCCTCTATGCTTCAAATTTAAAAAAAAATTATTCTTCAATCGCATGTATACATAACAGTTAACAGGCACACAGGCTACCAGATCACTGTTGTTTTTCTAGACTTGTACGACGCACTGAAATGTAACAACAACACCTTTTGAAAACAGGCAGAAGACGTCGCTACTAATAATTCTCAAAAATAAAAATATTTTCACAACTTTTAGCGTCCTAATGAACTAGTACAAAAGACCTGAACTTTTTCTGGAGGATTGCACCCAGTATGTGATGCAGAGAGGCCGAAAATGGAAAAACCGCAATTATGCCAGGAAAATGAACTTATAGAGATCAGCGATTTCCTACTTTCCAAACCACCAAGGAAATCATTAACCGAAAAACTTCGCAAAGATGAAGGAAGAGTGATATTCCATGAATTAATTATTACAAAAACAAGTGAGAGCATTTCCGAAGGGCATCCGTTTGAATTCATATTTGCGCTATAGATGCGGTAGCATCCAAGTGTCGAGGGTGGTATGAGGCTCTAGATGCCACCCTCGACACTTGGATGCTACCGCATCTACAGCATAAATATGAATTCAAACGGATGCCCTTCGGAAAACGCAATGCCCTGGATACGTTCCAGCAAACGATAAGCTTTCTGCAAGCAAGGATTCTGCATACTTAGACGATATTACCGTGCTATCGGAAAATTTTTGACAACACATGTACGATCCTTAGCCTTCTCAACTAGGAGTCGTTTACCGCAAATCGAGAAAAAACAACATTTTGCTCAGAACGTGTTAAATTTTTCGGCTACATTATAACAAAGAAGGTATCACTACAGATCTTGGGCGAATACAAGCATTCTCCTTCTGGAGGAGCTCTAAGGACCTCAAATAGGCCATCTCTTTTATACAGGCGTGCTTCCTGTACCAACAACAAAAGTTTTAAAGAAAACCACCAGTTTAGGTTTAGGGGTAGTTCTTGTCCAGAGGGAGGAACCTGAAATACATACTGTAGAGCATGTCAGCTGCTTGCTCACCCCAGCAAAAAGAAACTACACCAGAGGCGAGAGAAGCCCTCGCCATCATCTGGGCCTTTAACAAGTTCAGGGGTTACGTCGCAACCAATGACCAGACCCTGGGTTGGCCAATGACATTAAAACCACCCAATCATCGCCTGGCGAAATGGGCCCTCCAACTATAGCCGTTCGAACTAACCATAATATACATTTCAGGAAGGTCAAATTACATCGCAAACGCCCTATCCTGAACTATGAGTAAGGAAAGAAATCAAAACGATTCAGGTGAATACGACGAACAGCCGCGGATATTCGTCACAAGCAATGTGAAAACGCAGATTTGAGGAAACTAATCAACGCTCTGGGTGCACAATCGCAGACGGAAGTTTAAGACAGACGTAAGATTTACGTTGATACCTCTCGGCACTCTATGCCCACCTATTTACCTTGGGATCACGTCTGGATAGACACCCATCTACTAAGCCGATCCAAGGACCAATTTACGTCAAAATTAACACACAAACGCGACGGGATCTATGTTATTCTACAAGGAAAGGGAGCCACCATGCTTGAAGTTGCTAGCCTAGAAGATCCAGGCATCCCGGTAGCAACGTTCCACACCTCATCACTCACGGCATTTACTAGAGGCACTGAGGACCTGGATCCGATCTACCTCATCCGCAAGCGAGAACCTAAAATCCTGGCTACAACATCATGATGATTTCAACGTCAGAGAGGGGATGAAACACTCTCGCGTACCTACAAAAGCGCTTGACCGTGAGCAGCTAGCCATGAGCAAGCATTTCGGCGCCGGAACCATTACCACGGATGACCACCCTCGCCACCTCTTCCTAAATGTGCCTACAGGGAACCAAATATAACCAGCCTCAAACCCTAGAGACGGAAGATTATTAGCGCTCGTCTTCTCGGCTTAATAGATCTCTTCTTCGTAACGCTCGTCAAATCGTCTTACTAGCTGCATTCCACACTGTAAATATTTAGAAAGAAATTTTTTTTTTTTCTGTTACGATTAAATTTTCATAATCAAGCATGTCAAATGTGCAAAAAAGTTTAATTGTAATATAGCCGTGACAATAACATTTTCCCAGAATAATGGAAAATATTGTTAACAAGTATTTGCCAGAACGTCCCCATCCATCAATCGCGTTTCTTGCAGATGTCACTTATTAAGCGCGCATCGGACACATATAAGAGCGTCCGGACGGAGAGGCCGGACGGTAAAAAGTGGTCTTGCGTCGCGAATTCGTTACATAAATCTGTAATGGTTCTTTCCGACATAAAACCTTAATCATTATTACAGGTGGAAGTGATATCTCATCGGGCCCTTTTTACCGCGCGTCCGTCCGTCCGTTTCATCTCTGCCCCCGTTGCGCACATAAAATTGATTGAGAACTCCGCGAGGAAATTTAATTAGGTGTATAACTGTTGTGCTGTATATGTAAACACCGCACGTGCTCCCGCAATAGAATTATTACCGACGCGGAATTCATTTAATTGGCTCGATATGTTTTTATTTATATAACGTATATTCAATATAATCCGTGTTTTTTTTTAATTTTTACGCTGATCAAAATTGACTAGGCAATTGTGTATATTAGGTTGCATATGCATCATGTATATGCAACCTAATTTATCACACTGTATATGCAACCTAATATACTATTATTTATGACATTGCCTAGTCAATTTTAATCGGTGTTATAATTTTATAAAAGCACGTATTATATTAAATATCCTTTATTTAAACTTAATGAATAACTAAATGTATTAATATCATTTAGTTCATTGTAGAAAATTAAATTATTAATGACTAACCTTTATACAAATAGGCCGTTTATTAAGATCATTAATGAAAATTTATAATAGTTCTGATAATAACTGATTATTTTAAGATTATTCAAGATACTACTTAAAACCAACAAGGTTAATAATCAATATTATTGGGAACAAATATAATGAAGAAATTATTCATACGAATTGTTATTTGATACCATTTCTAACATTCGTAATAAGTGTTTTATATTAAATTTAATTTCAGACTAATCTCAATCTATTGAATGGAATTTAAAATCTCCTAACAATAGTTTATGCAGGAGCAAGGAAATTACCAACCAACCTATAACGTGTACGCTTCTGAATTACGCGTGGCAATAAGAATTCCAATAGGGCCAATTAGTACAATTAAACGGTTGTATAAATATCCGCCGATTAGCAATTAGCAATTAGCGTCGATATCACAATAATTCTATTAAATGGGCAGAACGTAAAAGCCACACACAGAAGTCATGAAACGACGGCGCACACAGCAGAATTAGCGTTAAGTGTGCACGTAATTCGTGACGTCTCTCTCTCGATTAATTACCTCAACTTGCTTCAAGTCCCGTGACTGAGACCATCACGAATAGCGAGGCGAAGAAGCCGTTTTGTCCACGCTTTACCAAATCACTGGCAATTACACGAATACCGTTTAATTAGGTACTTTCACAAATCCTTCAATATTGGATATCAAACGTAATTAACCATTGTTTTGGTTTAGGATTTTGTAGAGGAAAAGGGACAATATATTTATTTTAAATTTTTTGATGGAGAATTTCAGTACTTTATTAGATACCTCAAACTTTTCAAAATTTCTTAGGTTTCTTAGGATTGTCAAGCTTTCTAGACTTCTATATTCATATGTTATGATTTATATTATTTCTTATTAGATTTTCTTTGCAAATTCAAATTTTTCTCAAGATTCTAAAATGTTTCAATATCTCCATTACGATTTCTCTTTAAAGTCTTTGATTATTCATCGATTACTTCTCAAAATTCCAAGTGCTTTTTAAAGATTTTAGATGTTTTTCAGCAATTCTAATTTTATTATATCGATTTGTTTTATTATTGTCTCTTCAAATTTCAAAAAGTTTCCTTACAAATTTAATTTTTTAAGGTTTAGACTATTTTTTTATTAATTCATGAAGACTTAACTCTGTATGATCTTTATTAATCAAAAATCAAGTTGGTTAGATATTCATTATTTCTTTTAAAATGTATTAATTTTCGTAGTTTGTCAAAACTATAATTTTAAAATTGAATGGGCGAAAATTCCATTAAAATTTAAAATATTTAAAGGTGCTTAGGATTTTTCCAGAATCTCCTGCTTAGTTGGCGAGGGTTCATAAGCCTTTCCGATCTAAGATAATTTCTATACCGCAATTTTTGGACAGTTGGATTTGTACTTAAAGAAACAGTTGAAATAACTAGTGAAACTAAATAAAATTTTTCATTAATTTCTTCTTAAATTTTGAGAATTTTTCTTTGATGTTTAACGTTATTAATTTAATTATCTACCAAATTTAGGGTTGTGAAATTTATTTTAGATAATTAAAGTTTATTCTTTAGCTCGTTTTTTATTAATTTCCATAGGATCTTCAAAACTTCTGAGTTAATAATACTTTTGACATTTTAGTAACATATAAGGCGTTATTATTGTAATATATTTCTTAGTTTTAAAAAATTATTACAAGATTTGTCTTTTGTTTGTCACGATTTCTCAGATTATGAAGAAGCTAAAAAGGAAAAGTTTAAAATTCTAAAAAATTATTTTATAAATCTGAAGCGGAAAATACTAGAAGCATGGAAAGTATGTTGTAAAACTATAGAACCCTTAAAGGAAATTTTAGAAAAAAAAACCATAACTACTGAACAAAACATTGCCATAAAGGTACCTACAAGTGAAAAATTGCACAGATATCCTTATATCACAAAAACCTATTAGTACATCCTGATATGTTCTTAATAAAAGAAAATAAAGAGAGTTATTTGCAGGATGTATAATTTTGAAAATCATCCTAATTGCTTGGTCTTTAAAAACAAATTTTGGAAACATATCTACTCCTTTAGAAATATAGAAAGCAACAGTCTAAGAATACTTTCACATGTATTTCAGAAAATAAAGTAGGGATATCTTGAGCGTATCAACAATTCAACTAGCTTTGAATTGAAACAAACTTTTGAATATTCTTCATACTCCTTTTGGAAATGAGATTTTTAGGCATAAAATTGAAAATAAATATTGTATGGATATTTTCACCCCTTAACCTCCTGATTTTCTATTATAAATAAATAAAGTTATTATTATAAATTTAGAAATACTTTTTAAAATCTCCTGATTCTTGTTTCATAAAGTACTGAAGTCAAAGTCATTCTTAGTTTAAAAAAATCCTAAAGTCAAAACTTTAAATCTTCTACACAAATCTCTAAAACATTAGTGCCAAGAAGAAATGAATCAAAAATTCCTAGAGCTGGTAGAAGTATCCTTACATTACAAAAATCCATTAGGAATAGCCTGAGCTTTTCTTACTAAAAAAGAGTTTTTAAAATATATTATATTTAGAAATATTGTAATTAGCTTTGGCTTCAAAAAAACCTTTGGATTTTTCTATATTCTTTTACAAATGTAGAGAGAGCAAAAGTCTGCATGTACTTAAAAATAATCTGTTTAAAAAAATAATTGCATAGTTACACCCTTTAATTATTATTATACAAGTGACGGTTTTCCAATATACAATAAATATCTGCATAAAATCCAATATTAAAAATTTATGTAAATTTAGTTGGGTGTAATTTAATATTTATTCACCAAATTCGTGTTTATGGTTTACTGATTGGAGGGTTGGTTAGAGGCCACCCACCCACCCTACATATATAATTAAATTTTCATTAAAATTTACGTTTTTGTGTCCAGAAAAACAACAGGACAGTCAGTCTAGTCTCAAAATTAAAATAATACTTAAACGGTGTTGTAGTTTAAATTTTTATGAAATATGTAGGGTGGGTAGGTGTCCTCTAACTCACACTCTAATCGATAAAACATAAAAACGAATTTACTGAATAAATATTCAATTACACCCAAATATATATTTTTGCTTGTATTATAATAATTGGGGGTGGGATAGTGCCCACCTACTTACCCTACATATACCGGGTGACCCATTTTAATAAATCCACTGGAATATCTCGACACATATGCGTCCTACAAAAAAATGTTCCAAATAAAAGTTTGATGGTTTCAAAGGGGCCATCTGATCCTATACAAATTTTTTCACCCCCACCCTCCAGAGGGCGGGGCAGGGGGTCAACTTTTATATCTTAAATGGGAACCCTTATTTTTTATTGCAGGTTCGGATTCTACATAAAAAAATATGAAGATTTCATTTGAACTTTTTTTTCGAATTCGTGATAGATGGCGCTGCAATACATCTTTTCATTCGGTGAATAATCGGCCATTTCGGTTGATTGTCAGATAATGCAATTATCACGAGCCGCCGCATTTTTTGTGCGAACTGTCCGGAAAACTAATTGCAACTAAACAACATTTTTGGCAAATTGCTTGTATTGATTTTCGTCAGACGGTTTGTTTCATTTTCCAGGAAGTAAATGGGGCGCGGTTTAGCATCTTTTTCAACAATTTTGCTAGAATAACCAGCCATTCACTGGTGCATTGACCCTACACGATAAGATGACACACTCCATTTCAATGGCGAATAATTAAAAGTGACGATTTTATCGTCATTTTATCGTTTTTTGACTTGTAATTTTTGCGATTGCAGCGCCATCTATCACGAATTCGAAAAAAAAGTTCAAATGAAATCTTCATATTTTTTTATGTAGAATCCGAACCTGCAATAAAAAATAAGGGTTCCCATTTAAGATATAAAAGTTGACCCCCTGCCCCGCCCCCTGGAGGGTGGGGGTGAAAAAATTTGTGTAGGATCAGATGGCCCCTTCGAAACCATCAAACTTTTATTTGGAACATTTTTTTGTAGGACGCATATGTGTCGAGATATTCCAGTGGATTTATTAAAATGGGTCACCCTGTATAACTTAGGTTAAAAGACTATCTATCATCCTTAATTTCATTATCATTAACACTAACGACACAAGTATTTTACTTTATCCAATTTGGGAGAAGAAATTTTAGATAATTTAAAAGCAGTATAGAAGAAAAGAAAAAACGTTCAGAGAAGTTATGAATAATTTAATGAAGGAAGAGGTAGAAAGAGTATTAGAGATAATAAAACAAGAGAACATTAAATACATGAATTTGTATGCTGAGATGTCGAAGGAGAAATGTGAAATAATTTGAAAGTGTAAAAAAGAAAATTATGTAGAATCGAAGAACGAATTATTATTCAAAAAAGTATCAGTTAGTTTGTAAGATTTTAATTATTACTTTTTTATATATTTTAGTTCTTTCTATTCTTACTCATTTTTCATTTTTAAATGCATTTCCGATTTTCATGAATTTGTCTTTTTTTAAGTTTCAAAATTATTTGTATTTTAACGTTTTAACGGCTTGTCTTATATTCAATAGTTTTTGTGGAAAAAAATTAAATTAAAATTATTTTTGAATGTCATTTTATAACTATTTGAAGGCTTTCTTCTGTTTTTTGTTAGGATGTAGCAGTTTTGCTACATTTTAATACTTTTTAACCATTTCAAATTTAAATTATTTTTACGCAATTGTTGAATTGTAAAATTTTTAACTATTTTTGCAATGTAAATTACAAATTTCGTTTTTTTTTAATTGTTTCTCTCTGATTAATACTCGAATGTTCTTTTCTAAATAAAATTGCGAAAATTTTTTTGAAATATTTATTTCTTTAAGTTGATGAAATTTCTTGTAATAAATATACTACGAACGAATTTTAAACTATTTTGTTTTACTTTTCAACAGTTTTTTTTTTCTACAAAGATCAATTATTGCTGCACTAACGTTCAAAAAGTTCTTAATTAAACTAGTAAATGTTTCTTTTAAAATACTTTTATAACAAAATTTCAAAAGTTTTTTGGAATGAAATTGATTAATGGTTGAGGCGTCAACTTCGTTATCCAGTTTAGAAATTTAAATTTTTAGAATGGTTTATCAAACTATTTCAACTTCTTCTACACATATTTTCTGTTTTTTTCTAAATTGTTCACCTATTTTTGCAATACATTTATGCGTATGCGTATTTATCTCAGTTGCTGTTTCTTTAATAGTTTATTCTTAGACTAAACATTTAATGAATTTAAAAAAAAGAATCTTTTGGACTTTCATTCAGATGAATTATTTGAGATATAAATTTCACGTTTGAAACTTTTCTCAAAAATAGTTAATTCTCGAGAAAAAAAACAGAAATGAAATTTAAATGCATACCAAAACTAATGAAACGAATAAAATCTTAGACTTTCTGGGCAACCATATAGATTTCGAAAAAAATACAGGGAAATTATTAAGATGGGCACATCACAATTTTTTTTCATCGTACAAATTTTGAACAATTACTATTCACCTTTATAGTGGCTTTGTTCAAGTTATTTGTTTTATTCGGAATGAAAATAGTATTTTTCATTTACTGTTGGAGTTACATGAAATTTACATAAGAAATAATTATGAATAATTAAAAAATGAATAAATTGTTAAGAATAGCCTTTTTGTGTAAATCTCATAGTTTTCGACAAAAATATAGGGAAAGTACTATGATGGCCACAACACCATTTTGTTCAATTGTTTTTGTATAGTAAAGTTTGAATTCTCTTTTTTTTACTATTTTATCTGTCTAAAGTGTCATTTGAAAATTACATAATTGACATTTTCTTCTGTCATGAATTCTTACGTTTTGTTTTGTTTTTTTTTACTATTTGATCTGTACAAAATGTCATTTCAAAATTAGGACATTGACACTTTTTTGTCATAAATTTTGACTTTTTATCTTATTCTTTACAAATTGATCAGTCGAAAATGTCATTTAAAAATTAACGAAATTGACTTTTTTCAGTCGTAAATTTTGACATTTTTCCTTTTTTATTATTTGGCCAGTACAAAATATTATTGGAATTTTACATAATTGATATTTTGCTGTGTAATAAATTTTGACAAAAAAATATCAAATGTCTGTTTGGACAGATTAAGTAGTAAAGGAAGAAAGCATCTTAATATTAATTAATCTGTCCAAAAAGTCATTTGAAAATTACGAAATAGACATTTTTTGTCATACATTTTGACATTTTGGCTTTATATTACTATTTAAACTATCTAGAATGTCACAGAATACTTACAAAATTGACTTTTTCTTCTCTCAGAAATTTCGAAATTATGTCATTTGTTTACTACTTAATATGTTCAAAAAATTATTTAAAAATTACAAAATTCATGAAAATGATGGTAGCGACCGTTACTATGTGATAGTTCATTTTAAAAAAGGTTAAATGAAAATAATTTTTAAGTTTTTATACCACTATTTATTGTATAATATACACAAACAAAGTTTACAATATATTATCAATTTTGACACAACTATAGTTTCGACCTTTGCAGGTCATTATTCAACACTTGATAATGACCTGCAAAGGTCGAAACTATAGTTGTGTCAAAATTGATAATATATTGTAAACTTTGTTTGTGTATATTATACAATAAATAGTGGTATAAAAACTTAAAAATTATTTTCATTTAACCTTTTTTACAAAATTCATCTTCTTTCTTTCATAAATTTTAATATTTTGTCTTTTTTACTATTTTATCTGTCTAAAGTGTCATTTGAAAATTACATAATTGACATTTTCTTCTGTCATGAATTCTTACGTTTTGTTTTGTTTTTACTATTTGATCTGTACAAAATGTCATTTGAAAATTAGGACATTGACACTTTTTTGTCATAAATTTTGACTTTTTGTCTTATTCTCTACGTGTTGATTAGTCTAAAATGTTATTTGAAAGTTATGGAATTTACTTTTTCTCAGTCGTAAATTTTGACTATTTGAAAGTTATGAAATTTACATTTTTTCAGTCGTAAATTTTGACCTTTTGACCTTTTTTATTATTTAACCTGTACAAAATATTATTTGAATTTTACAAATTTGACAATTTCTTCTGTCATATATTTTGACTTCCTTTACTACTTATTCTGTCCAAAAAGGTCATCTGAAAATTACAGAATTCACATTTTTGTCATAAATTTTGTCATTTTGGCTTTATATTATTATTTATCTGCTTAGAATGTCATAGGAAAGTTATAAAAGTGACTTTTTTTCAGAAATTTCAAAATTTTATCTTTTGTTTGATGTTTTTTTTTTGATCTGTTCAAAGTTTCATTTGAAAGTTACAAAATTGATATTTTCTTCTGACAAAAATTTTGACACATTATCTCTTTTTACTATTTAATCTGGCCAAAATGTCATTTAAACATTACAAAACTGACATTTTCTTATAATCATAAAATTTGACGGTTTTGTCTTTTCGATCTGTCCAAAATGCCATTAGAATGTTACAACATCGACATTTACTTCTGTAATAAATTTTGACAGATGAATAGGTTAACAGTGATGACAGATGACAAAGAAACAGATGAAAATATCGATACATGACAGAGATAAGAGATGACAGAAAGAAAATTCGAAATTTTCTTCTGTAATACATTTTGACAGATGTAACAGTGATGACCGATGGTAGATAAACAGATGAAAAGATTGATACATAACATAGGTGAGAGATAAAAGCGAAGTAACAGGTAAAATGGATAACACAAATGACATATGATAGTGAAGACAGATGATAGTGTGACAGTGATTACGCACGGCAATGATGGCAGATGAAAGAGATTACAGTAATCACAGATGACAAAAATGATAGATTACAGAGATTAGTGATAATAGGGATGATAGATGATAGAGATGGCAAATGACAGAGATGAAAGTGATGACGCATAGCAGATGAAAGAGGTCACAAATATAAATGATAGATTGCAGCGATTAGTAACAACAGGGATGACAGATGGTAGAAATGAGAGATGGCAGAGAGAACAAATGAGAATTATAACCGATGACAGAGATTACAGTTGACATAGATTACAATGTTGACATCTAAGAGGAAAGAAATATAACAGAGAAACAGATGGCAAAAATGACGGACAATAGAGATAACAGATGAGAGAGAGAGGACAGATTTCAAATGACGGGTTACTGAGATTTCAAATGACAAAGGTCATACATGACACAGATGATGAATGGGCAGGGAAGATGGCATGACAATGATGGCAGATGACATAGTTAATAGATGGAAAATATAACAAATGACAGATGACGGAGATCACAGATCACTGTATTGGCAGATACTAGTGATGTCAGCTGGCAGAGATGGCAGATGACATATGATAGGTGATAAAGACGACAGATGACAATTGATAGGTGACAGAGATGACAAATGACAAAGATGATATATGACAGAAATGACAGGTGTCAAAGTTTACAGATGACAGAGATGATAGATGATTACTAGAGAGCGGATAAAAAAGCTTTAAAAATTTGAAAAAAAGCACTTAAAAAGGCACAAAATCTAGAGAAAAAAAGCATTAAAAAAGCATAAAAACAGGAAAAAAGCATAAAAACACGAAAAAAAGCACTAAAGAAAACTATACTTTCTTAATATGTTACACGTTTATCAACATGTTTTACATAGAAATTCTGCTTAAAACTAAAATAAACATACTTTCTTTACGCAATATATAACATTATGTAAGTATTTAAAAATTAAATTGTAATTTTGTATACAATATACAATATTTCAAAATAACTAAAATCTATTCATGAAAACAGTAGATCATTAAATGTTGTTCTAGGGGTTTAATTGTAAAAATTATTACTTCTGACGCTCAATAAATTTTTGAAAGTGTAAAGGCTTCTCTTTATTTTAAATTATAGGTGGATCCATTTGAAAATTTCCATTCAAAATCAAGTTTAATTTATTTAATATTAAAAATCCTTTATTTTCACCGAATACTTCTTTCGATATAATTTTGATTTCTTGCTCAATGCGTCCAGGTATCTTCTAAATTGAATCTGCTTTTATAAAGATTTGATTGTGTTGCTCACAAAATTTAAAGGCGATTTTATGTAACTAAATTGTTTTGAAGGAAGCTTTTGTTTCTTAAGAACTGTTTGACAGTCATTAACTGATTTGCTTGTCGTTTTGGGAAAGTTGTATATAACCTTATTAAATTCTTTAAAATTGTTCGCATAGTACATCGTAGCATATAGCCAAGTTCCCCATTTTGTTAGCACTGGTTTATGGGGCAGTGAGGTATCAGGTAATGACTCCTTAAATATTTGCACTCACAGAAGAATATAAGAACTATTTTTCCATATTTAATTAAATCTATAAATGGAATTTTATTCTTATAGTTTCAGAAATTCGTTTCTATCCATGTGCTAAACTTGTACAATGCACAAAATGCATTATTAGTAAAATTTTGTAACTTGGTATTGTCTACGGCAAAAATAAGGTTGTCGGTCCATCATTTATGAATTTTACTACAATGTTATTATCAGTTTTCTTCAATTCTTTTGTATATATCAAAATACTATTGGTCGGATGTCTTTATGTTAAACTCCAATTATTAAATTAAACAAGCGTCTATGGTTTCATCCACATCAAACCAGATATAATTATTGTTAATAATATCTTTAATTTTTGGTTTCATAGTACGCAAGAGCTACATAGTTTTTTCTCAAGAATGGAGATGAGAACAGAAACGAAAATGGAAAAAGAATTATAGAATTATTTATAGCAAACAAGCTTATTGTGGCAAACACAAAATTCAAACACAAAACTATGCACAAATATACTAGAGAAGTTGATAGAAATAATAGACTACTCCTTAATAGACGCAGAAGAATGGAAAAAGGTGAAAGATGTTAAAGTAACAAGACAAACTGAAATAGGGAGCGACCACTACTTAGTAAAAATAGAAATTAAAACAGGAGCAGAACAATAATAAACAAAAACACAAAAAGCCAAAATTTGAAAAGATAGAAACTAGGAATAAATACTAATCAAAAATAGAGAAAAGGAAAAACAGAAATAGAAATTTAAAGAAATCATAACTGAAGCAGCTCAAGAAAGCTCTGGAACAATCACTATATCAAACAAACAGAGGAAGAAAAACAGGTGGTGGTCAGAAAAGGTAAAATAATTTGTAAAAACAAAAAAAGAGAATTGGTAAACTTACATAAAGACAAGGAAAGAACAAGATTTTAGAAGATATAAAATAGCAAATAAAATAGCGGAACACAAAATCAAGATAGCAAAAAAGCAATGCTGGGGGCGGTTCGGTAAGAAACTGAGAGAAATGTTCACAGAAAACCAAAAGATGTTTTACAGCACAATTAAACAAATGAGGAATAAAAGGACACTAAGCCAACCAAGTATAAAAGACAAAAATAGAAATATATAAAACAGAAATAACAAAGATACTAGAAAGATGGAAGGAATACTTTAACGAAATAACCGAAACAGACCATAGTGAAGATGAAGAAGGTGAAACAAATGGAGGAAACAACGAAATAACAATCAAAGAACTGGAAACAGCAATCAAGAAAATAAAACTAGGAAAATCTCTAGATATGGATGACATCATCAATAATAATAATAATAAGAAATAGCAAACAAAGAGCCGAGAACACAAAGATAGGGTATAAAATTATAATGGAACTATTCAAAATGCAAATATTAATGTTTGCCAACCACATAACACTAATAGCAGATTCCGAAAAAAAACATTTAAATATACAAAGAGGAGCTAGAAAAGATAAATATAAACAAAACCAAAACAATGATAATATCATCCAAAGGGAACAATCACAAAATAGAGTTAAACGGAAAACAGATAGAGCAGGTTAAACAGTTCAAATACCTGGGATCAACAATAGAGGATAAAGGGAAGATAGATTCAGAACAAGATGAAAATTATGCAAAGCAGGAGTGATCTACAACACAATCGAGAAAACATCCTTAGAGAAAAAGAGGATAAAAGAACAATAAAAGCAGAAGAATATAAAATAATTGTAAGACATTCACTGCTATATAGTAGTGAATCGTGAGTAACCACAGAGAGTAAAAACAGCAAATCCAATGCAATGGAAATGTGAAACCAAAGAAAGATAGAGGGAATTACGAGAAGAGAAGTACGAAATATAGAAGTAGGAAAACATCTCAACAGCTCAATATTAAACCAATAAAAGAGGGACAATTAGGATGGTTGGGTCATATATACAGATTAGAAGATACTAGATTAAAAATGAATCATGAAGACCAAGGAACGGTTGGAACGAGCAACTACATCAAGCAGCGAAAAGCAGAGGAATAAAATGGAAAGAAATAAGACAAATGGCGTAAGATAGGCAAGAGTGGCAAAAAGTGTAAAAGAAAATAACTGAGACATATTGTAGAGAATAAGTCCGACACCCGCAATGGATAAAAGGGGAAAAGATAAATAAAAATAATCCTCTATAATAGGTTGATCCACGATTGGTATATTTCTCTGGTATTTGGTAATTCGAGGTTTCGTCATTTCAATTTGTAATTCGTTTAAAATTTTGACTGCAAAATTATAAATTGTTTAAACGATGTGGCGGTATTTTTCTTCTTATTGGATAAAGGTACAAGTTATTAGCGTAAGATTTATCCATTTACTCAAAGTTTTCGTATTTCGTCGTATTTCTAAAATTATCGGAGCATAACTGTGAAAATTGGGAGTACAAATCTAATTTATTGTGAGATTAATTCCAACAACTCCACAATGTTTAAAAATCGAGTTTATCACATGGTATCTTTTGGTCGAGGCATTAAAAATTAAATGACTTCTTTAATGGTCCAATTATCATTATCATGAAAATTGTCCTTGTTTGTAATAGATTTTGTATTTAAGAGAGAACCAGCGTCACGATGATCTCGTAAGGTTCCCCCCCAAAAAATATACTTTTGATTATTAGTTTTAATCTATTTCTATTTTCTTCAATTTGTCGAAGTCTTTCCATATTTAATTTATTTCTTATATCTCGTGATGGGGTATTGAATGATTTTATAAAATGTTCCGCATAAACAATTGAATTTTTATGGTTATACTTAGTATTTTTATGACTTATAGAAACAACATATTTACCTTATAATTTTGAATATTGAGATACTGGCTGAGATACTAATTTTTGCAATACTACTTGTTGGTGCACCCACCAAATTTTGTAAAAAAGCATCATTTGCAACAGATTCCGTTTAAATGATTAGAAAACATTAACCAATTAAATTGTCTAAAATGTTTTTCAGACAAGTAATATTTAACATCCTTTCCCCCTTTTTTATGTACAGAATATGGTGACACAAAAGTATTATTTTGTTTCCATTAACAATTTAAAATTCGAAGTTTCTAAATTTCATCAACATTAACATTACTAGATTTAACGTTATCAATGTAAATTTCAACTTTGCTAGACCTAATGAAGATCCTGAAGATTCTCCTCTGTATTCGGTAAACGTCGATGCAGTTGTAGATGGATGGTTTAAATTGACTGTTGACATAGATTGATCTTTATTTGTTGAAGAATCGTCAGTTTTTTAATTTTCTGAACAAAAGAATCCAACGTGGATTATCGATTTTTATTTATTATATTATTCAACAAGTGGTAATTTAGGCAATAACTCACGCGGATGAAATTTACAGCACGAGCCGCTAAGCGAGTGCTATAATCATCCAAGTGAGTTATTGTCATTGTCACGAGTTGAATACTATACTTTATCTAAGACAATAACAACTTTTAGTAAAATATTTAACTTAATATAACATTTTTTGACATTTGTCAATTTTCAACTAACTTGAAAATATAGATTCAAAGAAAAAAACATGACAACCTGATCGATACCAGTGAGTTATACTTCATAGCGTGAGTTATGATTCATAACTCACACTATTTAATTATACTGTGCGTCCCGTTTGAAGACGCATCATAGGGAATTCCCATGTAAAATTTTTAATTGCAGTTTGTATCTCTATTATTGAACGAAAATGATCAGAATAAAATTATAATAATTCCTTCACCTACTAAAGTTATTTTGGAGGTTTTGTATTAGTCGAAATATAGCTTAAAAAGTTTGAACAAATATCGGATAATAAAATTCTCAAAATAGTAGTTGCTGTAAAAAGTCAGTGTTTGCCATCTAAATTGTATAACCCACAAAAAATAATAAATTCAAAATGAGTGCTTACACTACAAAAGGAAAAGTTCAGTGCTTTGAAAAGTCAGAATATAACATCTAAAATTACAGATGGCAAGTTCAAAGGCACAACTTCAATATTCTTGTTGAAACGAGTTAACTCAGGAGGTACAATTGTTCTAAACAAAATAAGACTCTTTTAAGTATTTCTCATTTATTGTGTACAAAATTTTAAAACTGTATTCAGTTAAATTACAATTATTAGACTATTCAAAATAATGTTTATGTAAAGAATAAACATAAAGGATTATTTGAAGAAATTATAACAAATAAATCATTACATTACAAAAGAAGTTTTATAAATTATTTTACAAATGCTTATTTTTAAATGCTTGTGCTCTGTTACTTTTTTGTGTACCACCACCACTGCTGTTCCACTTGCTTGAAACTGTTAAATTTAAATAATCTAATCCTAGCAATATGTTCAGTTTACACAACCATTCCCCTCAAATTTCTGAATAATTCTAATAATTGTTGATTGACACGGCACTGGACGGGTTTTAAAATTTATACTAAATTCGCAAATATCAAGCGATGAATGTCCGCCAAAACTCAATTTGATGATCTGAACTTTTTTTATGGTGTAAGCACTAATTTTGTATTGAAAAAAATAAGCGAACGAATAATTCTTTGGGGGGGTAATTACCTCATAGTTTTCGAGTAAAATATAGGGAAAGTGTACTATGATGGCCACATCACCATTTCATTATAAGTGGTAGATATTACATTCATCAAGATATATTTTGCTTAAGTGAGCCTCTTCGGCTCACTTAAGTTAATGAAGTTAAACAAAAATTTAGAATAGAATCTATCTTCCAACCCAAAGCAGGTATAGACAATTTTTGGGCTTAAAGAAACGCAAAACCAACATAGGAGGGGAATTGAGGAAGCCCCTATGCCGTGGGTGTTTGGAAGAAGAGGAAATTCCTCAACACCTACTGTGTACTTGCAAAGCTGATAAACGGGAACGCACATTGAAATTCGAGAAGCCTATGCTTCCTGTAGAACAGCTAAAGACCATCCCCTGGTAGAAACTCCTGGACTACCTTGAAGACATAGGAGTATACAGGAAGTAAAACATACAGACGCCCAAAAGGGCCACGAAGACAGCAGGGACGCTAAGCAACAACACTTCATGAGGAAAAAAAATCACTAGTAGCTAACAAAGATGAAAGAGGTCAGATACGCAAGGAATTTCCAAATATATGTTTATATAATAATGTGGACAAGAAATAGACAATAGAAGAAGAAGAAGAAAAAGGGGGTTGTAAAGATCAAAAGATCAGACTAAAAGAAATTCATGACTAAGAGATGTGATCTTTGCAACCTCCTTCTTCTTCTATAGTCTATTTCTTGTCAATATTATTATATTAACATAAATTTGGAAATTCCCTGCGCATCAATTTACTTTAATTATCTAATCCAATAGTATTCAAACAATAGAGTCTAAAACAAATAGCTAAATGCTAGAGTTGTCATCTAAAAAAAAAAGAATTTGTTAGAACATCAATATGAATTACTTTTGGAGAATACAAGGTTTAAAAGGTTTAGGTTTAAAACTATATTAATCATAACTTCAAACAAAATTTTATTCCGATATTGTTCTTACATTGCGTTTTGAATGCGCTGACTTGCACAGAGTACAAAAATTCTTTTGCACAAACAGGATATTAAGATTTGCCTCTTGGCGGATGTCGGTTATGATAAAAATGGCCGCGTGCATTTATTCAATTACTTCCTCGATAATGATTTTGCGCATTAGAAAACGAAGACGCTGAAACTTAAACATTCTGCTAATTACAATCAGCACGAACGTAGATAATTCATCCTGATACTTAAGAAAAAAAATGTTAGAAAGTCCTAATTGATTGAATCAAAATACGAAAAATAGTTTAAGTTTAATGTTTATGACAGCCATTATCAAACATATAGTAGTTTAAGTTTAAGTTTGTTAAATAAGGTAAGATCGAAGAATATTTGTGAATCTGGTAGAGTAATCTACGTTGTAATAAATACCCAGGCCGATAACTTTTAACAACCAAATAAACCACCTGTTAATTAACCATAAAGCCTTGTCCGGGACTTTTTGTTCCGCGCGGAATTCCTTGCGTATCTCCGTGAAATAAACCTAAATTAAGATGCGTCGAGTCGTCCGTGGCGGGGGAAAAAAAAGGTCTGACCAGTGCCGGCATGCGGTGGGGAAAAAATATCGCAACAAGACAATCCTAAACCCACAGTTCATTACCGGAGACCGACACGAAAAACCCCCGCCGGCCGCCATCAAAGACCTACGACCACCTGAAGGCGTCCTTTTCGCACTCGAACCTCGCGAAGAGGAAGACTTCGGGATATCCCCAGTCGATATAATGAAGCCGTAGAACATTACCGTGAATTACACGGCAATAAGTGTCATCCTTACACAGGCCATGGGATTCTTGTGTACTTACAGATTGAATTAACGCTATCAGACAATGTACTCCGGATAAGAGTAATATGGAGTAGGTCATTTCGTTTCATGGCTACATCACTAATCGCGTGATGTAATGAGGATCTATAAATAAACTTTGCAGATATCTATAAATTCAATAGGATTTTATACTATTATTATAAGATTTGGTCATTACTTAACCTTGATTAGGTGAATCTAAAAATTTCTTTGTCTTCTTTTATAATCACTCTTGATAATGTTGTAACAAATAAAACTAGTTGAGTAATTATAAAGTGTTGATCAATTTAACCCTATTAGCTCTTCAGATACTTCAAAAAATAAAAACTCTAAGCTTAGAACGTGTTGGATGTTTGAAGCCCTAACATTGTGATACATCATGAATCTTAAAACCAAGTGTTGATCAATTTTTTACCAATTAGCTCTTCAGATACTTCAAAAAAATAAAAACTTTAAGCTTATAATGTGTTGGATGATGGATTGTGATACATATTGATTCTTGAAACAAAGTGTTGATCAATTTTGTTTACCTATTATCTCTTCAGATGCTTTAGATTAGAATGTGTTGAATGTTTGAAGCCTTAACTTCTGAATCAGGAACTTTACCAAATCATAAATAAAACTGTACTTTGTTAATATCACACCAGGGGATTATTCAGGGACTAAAGTTTGATAATGACCTTGAAAGGTCGAAACTATATTGGCTGATGAAATCCCGTGTATGATATTAAAATGGGATCATTTATCATTTAATAAAGTTCCTGATTTAAGCTTAGAGTTTAAGATCTCTGGTGGTTTTTATGAGTCACACATTAACAAACTTTTTCCTAAAATTTGTTAACAAGTCTAATGACCACAAAATAGATATTCTCCATTTTTTTGCACACATTAAATACTTGTGACGTTAACGTGTGACAAGTTATGAGGAAGACAAGCCTAAAATAATTATAAGACTGAACATACTCCATTTATCTTTTTCATAATTCGATAATTGAGGCAATAATAAAATTTCGTGACAGACCTAATCAATCACTTTCACCCTGGATACGTTAATAAATATTTTACGACACTCTCAGATTAGAATTTATCCATAATCCGTGTTACGAAATCGTTATTATGGTCAGCTCTATCGCAACTTCTGCGTTTACTCGGCGGTTTTCACTTATCGACGGCATTAAGTAAAAAAGTGGGCGGATTGCCGGTAATTACCGAATTAATTGACAGCACTAACTCGGACGTGAATTAATCAAGACGACGGGAGACAGATTCGGTCGGGCATTAAAATTTAAATTTATGTGAGGTCAACGTCTGCTGCACGATACATTTTTTATTTGTGTACCTGCTCCCGACCTCTTGCTCCTTTTCTAGATGTAGATCAACACCGATGGTTTCAAAAATTGAAGAGAAAAGGTCCGCAGCGCACCTGTTTACTGATTTGCATATGTTTACGATATCGTGTGCATACGGAATTCTTTCACTCGCTTGAAAAATCACCACAAATATTCGATGGGAATTTATGTATATACAGGGTGAGCCATTAGTGTGTGGGTACTTTTATTCACACACTAATGGCTCACCCTGTATTGTGAGTATTGTGTACATTTTTAAAATCCGTTATTATGACGTGGTCGAAGACCCTTTAGGCTACAACGTAAAAAAAAATTTCGACTGAGTCGCAACTGTCATACAGGGTAATTTATTACAAAGTCGCATTATTTTAATAGAACCCCCTGTACATTATTACATATTAGGATTCCTGGGTCAATTCTGGTGTGACTTTATGTATCATACATAGTATCTAAAATAATTCGTTCAGCTGCAATTCGTCAATTTAACAAAAACAAATGAATATCGCAGCTATCATAAAACTTAGGAAGGCCGTGACTTTAAAATGTTACTAATCATGAAATGCACTAAGACTGGATCAAAGCCAAGCTTGTTTTCGTTTTAAAACAAATCGCTAATAAATTTACAAAATTTAAAACATGCGTAACTCGATTTTTTTTTAATGGAACTACCAACCTTTTTGGGGCATCAAATGCAGAATTTAATTATAACGATATAAGGTTGTCGATATTTTCCTGTCTTCAACTTCGCTACGCTGAGATGAAATTAAAAAAATATTAAATGTTTACTTAAAAGATTTGTTAAAAACGTTTCTAAGGAATTTCTTAAGACGTTTCTCAAACGATTGCCTCAAGAATTTCTTAAAGGATTTATTAAAATATTTTGTAACGAATTGATGTGATTTCTCAAGATATTTAGAAAAATATCATGGAGTATTTTACATAGGATTGCTTTCAAGATAATTTAGAAAATTTCTTCAAATAATTTCTTAGAATTGCTCTAAATATTTTTAAATGCGGTTTTTAAAGTATTTTTTAAGGATTTCTTAAAATAGTTCCATAAACATATGTTCCTAAAATATTTCTTAAACATTTTTTAAAAATATTGCTTTAAAGATTATCTAAAATATTCCTTCTTAAAGGCTTCTGCTTAAGGGATATTTTATCTCAATGATTTCTCAAAGGAATTCTTAAAGGTCTTTGTAAGGGATTTTTTAAAATATTTCCCAAATGAATGTCTAAGAGTTCCTAAAGAACTATTCAAAAATTTCCTAAAGAGTTTGTCAAGGAAATCAAAAAGGATTTTTTAAATAAATTTTTAAATATTTCTGAAAAGATTTCCCAATGGAATTTTTAAAACTTTGCTCCAAGTTTTTCTAGAAAATTTTCTCACAGATTCTTTAAAGGAATGCTTAATGAATTCCTTAAAAATTACTAAACGGATTGCTTTTAAATGATTTCATAAAGGATTACTTGAAGTTGCTATAAAGGCTTTTTAAAGGAATTTTTAAAGACTCTCGTGAAGGATTTCTTTCTAACGCATTTTTACAAAGGATTTCCTCTAGGATTTCTTAAAGAATATCTATATAAACTATTTCTTAAATTATTGATTTCTTGAAAGAACTCTTAATGATTTTCCTGAACAATTTGTTAAAATATTACTTAAAAAGATTTACTTATTCTTTTCAACACTTTTCGTAAAGGATCCTAAAGAACATTGTAAAATATTTCATTGGATTTCTGTTGAACATTTTTAAAGAAATATCTTAGAGGATTTCTCCTTAAAAGATTTCTTCAAAGTTTTCTCAAAAAAATTCATATTTTTTTTAAGAATTAAAAAGTTTCATTAAGATCCCTTAAAAAAAATCTAAGAGATTTCTTATAGGGTTTCTTAAAGGTTTCCTTTTCAAGCGTTTCTCATAGGTTTCCCTCAACGATTTCTTGAAGGGTTTCTTGGGGAAATTCTTGAAAGATTGCTTGGACGACTTCTTAAAATATTTCTTTAAAAATGTCTTAAAGGCTTGGGTAAAAGCATTCTTAATGGCTCAAAATTTTCTCAAGGGGTTTCTTTAATAAATATTTTTAAAGATTTTTCAAGAATTTATTGAAGACTTCTTCAGAAAATGTTTTTGATAATTTTGTTTCATAAACAAATCTAAAAGATTTGTTTAAGGCATTTCTTATACGATTGTCTAAACAATTTCTTAAATAATTTCTTGGGAAATTTTTTATTTAGGCTAAATTTATGTAACTTGTATGTATGTATATGTTAAATTGGGTTTTCCGTGTATTACAACAAGAAATAAATAAAATTCTTGAAAAATTTCTTGGGCGATTTCTTAAAATATTTCTTGTAAGATTTTCTACAGTAATTTTTGTTAATGATTTTTAAAAGACCTTTTTAAAGGAATTTGTTAAAAAAAATTTAATGATTTTTTTGATGAATTTTCTGAAAGACTTTTCAAAGAAATTAATGAACACTTCTTAAAGGATTTCTTAAACAAATCTGATAAGATAAAAAAAATCTTAAAGATGTTTTGAAGCGTTTCCTAAAGGATTGTCTCAATTCTTAAAGAATTAAACAAAACTAAAGGAATTTGTAAACTATTTTTCAAACGATTTCTTAAAGAATTTCTCTAAGAATTAAAAATAATAATAAAAGAATTTCTATAACATTTTTCGGATTTGTTAAAAGATTTTCTAACTAATTTCTTTAAAAAAAACACTAAACTAAAACACTATGTGTAGTGATAGAAATATACTAGGTGTTTTAGACGAATTTATAATGAATTACAACGTAAAAATGGAATTTTAAAGGACGTATTAAAAAATTATTCTCAGAGAAATTTTAAAGGAATCCTTATAGCAATTCTGCAAGAAGTATTGTCTTATGGATCCTTTTTTAGAGAAATTCTAGAATATCCTGAATGATTTCTTAAATTATTTTTCTTAAAAGTTTTCTGAAGTATTTTTAAAAGTTTTTGGCAAACAGAATTCATAAAATATGTATTTAATGATTTTTTAAAGAAATTTCATAGAGGATTTCTCAAATCAAAACATTCATAAGGAAATTATTAATGATTTTTTTTACAGAATGAAAGTGATTCATTAAGATCCCTTAAAAAAATTCTTAAAGATTTCTTATACGTTGCCTTTTAAAGCGTTTCTTATAGGTTTAGGTCAACGATTTCTTAAAGGATTTCTTGGGAACATTATTGAAATATTTCTTGGACGATTTCTTAAAATATTTCTTTAAAGATTTTCTAGACTATTTCTTAAAGTCTTTCGTAAAGGCATCCTTTTAAAGCCTCAACATTTATTATTTGAATGAATTTTGTAAATAATTTTTTAAAGATTTTTTATAAGATTAAGAATTTCTTAAAGAATTTATTGAAAAGATTTTTTGGTAACACTTCCTGAAAGATTTATTAAAGGAATTAGTAAAGAGTTTCTAAATATTTTTTTTTAACAAATCGAAGAGATGTTTTCTTAAATTTCTTAAAGATGTTTTGAGATTGTCTCAACGATTTCTTTAATGATTTGTTAGTAAAATTATCTCAAAGGGATTCTTTTAGTGAGTTATGTAAATTATTTTTTTTAAGATTTTTAAAAGTATTTTTAAAGATATTCTTGATAAAACTTTCTTGAAGATTTTTTAAAGAAATTAATGAAGAGTTCTTAAAGGATTTTCTAAGAATTTAAAAAAGGGAACTTCTAAAACATTTTTCAAACGATTTTTTAAACAATTCTAAAGCATTGTTTAAAGGATTGGTTAAAAGATTGTCTAATGAAAAACACCAAACTGAAGCAGTAATTTGAATAATAAAAATAATAAGGTGTTCTAGTTAAATGTTCATCATGAAGTATCATGTAGTAACAATGTGAAGCATTCTTATGATTGAGTTATAAAAGATTTGTAAAATTACTGATTTGTAATGGATTTCTTAAAGAATATTTTAAATGAATTTTTAAACGTTTTCTTCTCAAAGGGATTATAAAGAAATTCTTATAACATTTCTGGAAGCATGTTTTAAAGTATTGTCTCAAGAATTTTTTTACAGAAATTCTAGAATTTCCTGAATACTTTCTTAAATGTTTCCTAAATGATTTCTTCAAAGAATTTATTAAAAGATTTTTTCTAACTTTTCTAAAAGAATTCTTTAAACATGTCTTGCCTCAGCGATTACTCAAAGAAATTCATAATAGATTTTTTCAAGTTTCTTAAGGAATTTTTTAAGGAGTTTTACAAAGCGATTTTTCACCCTAAAAAAAGGATTTCCTCAAAAATTAAATAGAAATTTTAAATAATTTTGAAATTGATTTCTTATCTTTAACAAATTCTTTAAGCGCTGTTTAAACCATTGCCTCGACGAGTTTTTAAAGGATTTCTTTAATGATTTCTCAAAGGAATTTCTAAAGAATTTTTGAAGCCACAAATATTTTGAAAATGTTATCAAATATTTCGTAAAGAATTTAAGTTTTTAAATTTCATAAAGAAAACAATAAACTAAAACAATTACTATGTTTAGCGGTAAAAACAAAGTAGGCATTTTCAAAAAGAATTTTTGGGAATTTTTTTAAAAGGATTTTATCGATTTTCTATATAAAGATTTTTAAAAAGATTTCCTCAAAGATTTATTAAAGATTTGATTAAAAGAATTCTTAAAATAATACCTCATCCTTCTATTTTTATTTTGTTAAAGGAATTATTAAAGAAATTCTTAAAGCATATTGCTTTGGCGATTTCTTAAACGATCTCTTGATGGGAGTCTTGCCGAATTCTTTAAATAATTTCTTTAAATATTTCTTTAAGAATTCTGTTAAAGATTTTTTTTTCAAAGGTTTTTGTAAAGAAATTCTTAAGGGTTGTCTAGTCTCAACGATTTTTTTAAGATTTCTCACAGAATTTTTTCCGATTTTTTTATGGAATTTTTGAAGAATTTCTTTAAAAAAGGATTTCTTAAAGAAAATATTAAATGATTTCCTAAAGGATTTCTTAAAGCGTTCCTTAGAGGATTTCCCCAACAATTGCCTAAAGGATTTCTTTCAAGAATTCTTCAAGAACCTCTTGAACGATTTCACGAATTCGTGACTGTTGTTAACAGAAAAGCAATAGTTCCATTATTCATACTTTTAATTATTTCTTGTTATAACTTAGGAAGAAGACATTCTTTGCTTTAAATCTCCCAAGTCAAACGATCTTTCCAAGTCGCACACAAACTTAATAGCGAACACTCCATCGCGCCGTGTTACAAAGTCGAAAAACAAACTTCACGCGAAGGCACGTCATTTCACTCAGACTACAAGGAGCAAACTGGCGACCACCTTCATTGGAAGCGGAGACCTTTTACCACATTTCCTAAATCGTTTTACCCCTCTGGGATTGATAGCCGCGTCACAATAAAATCATGCGAATTACTTTCATAATAGACCCTGTATGTTACTCATAATTTTGGCAAAAGTAAGTTTTTGTGAAGTAACGGTTTTAGTTTAATGCCAATAGATTGTAATCTTAAAGCATACATTATTTAGTTTTTATAACTACATACTAAGAAACATTTTGTATTTCTAAAGTAAAAAGTCTAATGATCTTAATATATATATATATAAATTCCTTATATACAAATTAATATAAATGCATGTTTTTCTGTATTTGTCTAATGTTATGTTTTATTTTTTCAGATACATTTGCAGGAATTGGTAAGTACTTTTATTCCATATTTTATATTTTTGTTTTGGTTCTACTTTTTCCACACTCTACATATTTGTTATTATATAATAGAATTAAGGTTTAATTAACAATTCATTCTAATGTGTGTACAAAATTGGTACCATAAAGTCAAATAGGCACGTAAACATCCTAAAAACGTACTTATTGGTGAAAACTTTGCTTGACATGAATGTGATTTCTTGTTGACATACTGAGGAAATTTACCGAAGGAGCTTATTATCCATCAAGAGTTTCTCTTATTGTTGATTGTGATGGTTAGAAGAGTTGCTATCATTATATAGAAATGAACAAAACAATTATACCAAGTATGGAAATATTATAGGAAAAAATGCGACCAAAAAATCGCAGTTTAAAATACAAATTTCAATTTATCTAAAATAACATTTCTACAAAAATTTAGAAAGAGAAAATCATCAAAACCTCTTAAAATGTAAGAATTATATTTTAGAACCCTACAGAAAATCTTTGCAGCTCAGAAGAGAAATTCTAAGAAGCTAGAAAGTTATCTTTGTAGCTAAAAGAATATTCCATTCCATCCTACTTTTCCTTGATTTTTTTTCAAGCTGACAAGATTTTCTTTTTCTTATTTTATCCAAAAATTTCTCTAGATTATTTTGAATTTATCTTTTAAACTGCGGGTTCTTCTCTTGTTACGTTCTATAATTGTCTAGTACTTTTTTCCAGAAAATAGAAATTGTCCAAAAATTTCTCTTTTAGATTTATTTATCGTTGTTTCATATTTTCTCTTATTTAAAAATTCCTTGAATTTATATTCAACAAACATCAATTTTTTAGCTTCATTTAGTCACATTTATAATGGAGACTAAAAGATAAATTTTAAGAAATTTTGAAGAAACAAAATTTCAACAAAATAGAGGTTTTCTTACTATCGCTTTTTTAGAAATTCTTTTTCCATATCTTAGAATGTGTCTTCTTCCTTTTAGGTTCTAGAAATATTTTATAAATTTTAAACATTTCTAAGCAATGTTTTATACATTTTTTTTCGATTTTTTTTCTTTTAAAGTTCTAGAATTTTCTAGTTATTATTCTTCTAGACTTTACAATTTTTCCCCTTTATTTTATTAGATTTTTAATGGAATTCATTTTATACGGTTTTTCCAATTTCTCAGAATTTGTTCTCCAAGATTTTCTTCCTCTAGGATTTTTATTTATAATTTTTAGGTCTTAAAAATATTTAAGCAATTTTTCTGCCTGAAAATGAAATACAGAAAAAATATAAGCATAATTTATAAGAAAAAAATATCGTAAAATGTATATGAAATTTCTTCAAAAACTTTAAAATCTGGAAAAATATTTTCGAAAATATAGCATTTTTTTAAGATAAAAAAAAAACACTAATCATTTTGGAAATTGGAAATAGAAATTATTGGCAAATTTTTGAAATCTATAAGAAAATTCTTGAATCTTAAGCAAAAAAATCGCAGTTTTAAAGACATAATCTAATAAAACATTTCTCCACAAATTTAGAAAGAGAAAATCGGCAAAAGCTTCTTGTAAAATGCAAAGGAAATTTCTTAATAACTTTAAAAATTCGAACTAAATTTGCTGCAAATTTTTAGAACCCTACAGGAAGAAAATCTTCACAGCTCAGAAGAAATATTCTAAGAAGCTAGAAGGTTATCTTTGTAGCTAAAAAAAAAAAACATTCCATCCAAATTCTCCTACATTTTTATTTTCGAGTTGAGAAGATTTTCTTTCTCTTAATTTTTCTAGAAATTTCTCTAGATTATTTTGAATTTATCTTTTGATTTGCGGTTTTTTCTCTTTTTACGTTCTATAATTTTCTAGTATTTTTTTTCCAGAAAATAAAAATTGTCCAAAAATTTCTCGTTCGGATTTATTTATCATTGTTTCTTATTTAATAATTTCTTGGATTTATATTCAACAAACATCAAATTTTTGGCTTCATTTAGTCAGATTTATAATGGAGACTGAAAGACAAATTTTCAGAAATGTTGAAGAAGAAATTTCAGCAAAATAGGGATTTTGTTACTGTCGCTTTTTAGAGATTCTTTTTTCAAATATCTTAGAATTAGTCTTTTTCCTTTTAGGTTCCAGAAATTTTAAGCAGCTTTTTAAAACATTTTTAAGCAATGTTTTATAAATTTTTTTTTCTGAAATCTATAAGAAAATTCTTGAATCTTAAGCAAAAAAATCGCAGTTTAAAAGACAAATTCCAAATAATCTGCAAAAACATTTGTCCAAAAATTTACAAAGAGTTTTCTCAAGCAAAAATTGCTTGTAAAGCGCATAAGAAATTGCTTTAATTTTTTTTAAATTCGAACTAAATTTGCTGGAAATTTTTAGAAAATCTTGAGAGCTTAGAAGAAAAATTCTAATAAGCTAAAAGGTTATCTTTGTAGCTAAAAAATGAAGTACTTTTCCTAGATTTTTTTCAAGCTTTTCTTTTTCTAATTTTTCCCACAAATTTTAGAAATCAAACTGAAAAAATCTTCGCAGCTTGGAAGACAAATTCTACGAAAAATTCATTAAAAAAATCAACAGAAGCAAATTTATTGCGGCCTAAAAAATAAACTCTATTAAAGATTTAAAAAAATATAGCAATTTTTTAAGATAAAACAAAAAACAATTATAATTTTCGAAATTGGCAAATTTTTGAAATCTATAAGAAAATTCTTGAATCTTAAGCAAACAAATCGCAGTTTTAAAGACAAATTCCAAATAATCTAATAAAACATTTTTCCACAAATTTAGAAAGAGAAAATCGGCAAAAACTTCTATTAAAATGCATAGGAAACTGCTTAAAAACAGAAAATCGGCAAAAGCTAAAGTAAGTAAGTAAAATGCATAAGAAACTGCTTAATAACTTTAAAAATTCGAATTAAATTTGCTGCAAATTTTTAGAACCCTACAGGAAGAAAATCTTCGCAGCTCAGTAGAAAAATTCTAAGAAGCTAGAAGGTTATCTTTGTAGCTAAAAAAAATCCATTCCATCCTATTTATCCTACATTTTTTTCGAGCTGAGAAGATTTTCTTTCTTTTAATTTTTCTAGAAATTTCTCTAGATTATTTTGAATTTACTTTTTAAACTGCGATTTTGTCTCCTTTTAGGGTCTATAATATAATAGTTTTTCTTTTCAGAAAATAAAAATTGTCCAAAAATTTCTCCTTCTGATTTATTTATCATTATTTCTCATTTTCTCTTATTTAAAAATTCCTTGAATTTATATTCAACAAACATCAAATTTTCAGCTTCATTTAGTCAGATTTATAATGGAGACTGAAAGACAAGAAATTTTGAAGAAAAAATTTCAACAGAATAGAGATTTTCTTACTGTCGCTTTTATAGAAATTATTTTTCCAAATATCTTAGAATGTGTCTTCTTCGTTTTAGGTTCCAGAAATTCTAAGCATTTTTTTTAAATTTTTAAACATTTTTAATCAATGTTTTATACATTTTTTGAGAATTTTTTTGGCTTATCCTAATTTTCTTCGATTGTTTTTTCTTTTAAGGTTCTAGAAATTTCTAGTAATTATTCTTCTTGACTTTACAATTGTTTCCCCTTTATTTTATGAGATTTTTAATGAAATTTATTTTTTACGCTGTCTATTCGTCCCTATTTTCTTAGAATGTATCCTCCAAACTGCAAAGATTTTCTTCCTCTATGAATTTTATATTTTACTTTCAGATCTTATAAATCTTTAAACAATTTTTCAGCTTAAAAATGAAATCCAGATTAGGCAAAAAATTAACGTATAATGTAGAAGAAAAATCTGAAAAAAAATGTTGGAAAATTTTAGAACTTAAGAGGAAGAAAATCTTCGCAGCTTTGAAGATAAATTCTACGAAAAAATCATAAAAAAAATGAATAGAAGCAAAATTATTGCGGCCTAAATAATAAATTTTATTTTATTCTAAGAATTGACAAACTATAGCAATTTTTTAAGATAAAACAAAAAAACAATTATAATTTTCGAAATTGGAAACAGAAATTGTTGGTAAATTTTTGAAATCTATAAGAACATTTTTGAAGCTTACGCAAAAAAATCGCAGTTTAAAAGACAAATTCCAAATAATCTGAAAAACATTTCTCCACAAATTTAGACAGAGAAAATCGGCAAAAACTTCTTGTAAATTGCTTTTTTTTAATTTGAACTATATTTGCTGGATACTTTTGCAACCCTACAGGAAGAAAATCTTTGTAGCTTTATGAATAAGTATATCTGATAATTAGCTAAGCGATAGAAGCTAAAGCAAGTATTGTTATTTAAAACTTTTCAGTTTGTTTGTCAAGATATCCAAAAAAACAAACTTTAATTTAACCAGAATTAAACATGAATGATTGTCATCCTTTACAACATAAACAAATACATTTTAACCAAAGTGTTATCCGCTTTAACCAGTTTCAAAAGTTAATTGAGTTAAACCTATTGTCGCCAAGCTCTATTCAACCGTCGTTTTTATACTCGCATAGATGTCGTCCGTAAACCGCGACAGTTGTGTGAAGAACCAGTCCGGGTATTCTAAATTAATTGAGCGTGATTAATGGGCCATAAAGCGCGGCCAGATTAAAATGGGATTACCGTGAGTGAATAGAGGAAGGCGAAATGGAAACGATAAAGCGAGAGACGAGCGATGCAACACACTATGTGTTTACTGCAAATTGAAATTTAATCTATAAACACTTTAATGGCTAATCATTGTTTCGCCATTACTATTACTCCGACGGTTTTACGGTCCATCTTCATTGTAATTGCACCACCTCTCTATTTCAATCATTTTCGTTTGGATAGTATCTAAAGAATTTATTAAGACAAGTATGAAAAATTTTGATCATGTTTTGAAGCACTTTTCAGAAATACTCTACGTTTATGCTATAAATCTTAGTTGACCAAAAATACAATCCGATAAATTCAAACACAAATATTAATCACATTTTAAGACTACCGAACGCATTCACGTGATGGGCGCATTATGCAGATCGACCTGGGGTCGTCTGCGCCCCCGTGTTCGGCGCGGCATGTGGGCCATTATGGACCTTTCTGTGCTGGGGCCGCGTGGGCCGACGGCAAAGTGAATCGGCCGTGCGCAAAGTAATAATTTCGACTGTGAAAATGGGAACGTGTTGAGCACACAGAGAGAGGCGTTATGATACACCGTAAGCCAACACCGATATTTTTTACTTAAACGTCGTCGGGCTTGTACCGACACCGCAAGCTCGTGTATTGTTTTGTAAAGCTTAATTCACACCCGTGATTTATTATCAGTGGGCACGAGGAAGTTTACTGTATCGGCGGTGTTGGAGAGAAGGAAAATACAAAAACACGTTTTTTTGTAATTGATTGTTGGAAGATGAGTTATGAGTTTTTGGTCGGAATTAACATATTTTTGATAAAGGTAGTGAATTAATTTAGGCTGAAAAACTACGGTCGATGGCCTCTTTAGTATCTTTTTTATCTTGAACAGTCAAAATTAACGTATTACTGAAATTTAGAGGTTTGATCGTTAAGATCCTTGGATCATCAAGTCCTGAGATTATAGACATAATGATCTAAGTATTTTAAGGATAAAAACTCTAATTTTCAGTAAGTTGTAAATCCGTTGCTCCTAATGCCAAAGAGTTTTGTATGGTCTATAGCCTTTTGTAGCTCTTTGATGAGAAGTTTTAATAAATTATCTTTTTTATCTTGAACAGATCTGAAAGTAGTCTGAAATTTAGAGGTTTGATCGTTGAAATTTTTAGATCATCAAGTCCTGACTATATAGATAGATCATCGTATCTTAAGGATCGAAACTCTAATTTTCAGTAATACGTGTCAAATCAAAAAGTTGTCAATCTGTTCATCCTAATGCCAAAGATATTTATTTAATGATAGAAGATTTAGTAATAAAATTGTGATAATCTAGAGTCTAGATAAGTGACTCGTTCAAATAGTCTCTAATCACATTAGAATACTTAAAAGCTACTTAAGAAATAACAGTCTGAAGTCAAACTAAAAAAGGTCAATTATTTTTACAAATATATTTCAGAATCGATCAGATGAAGGTCATCCAACAGTAAATTATTTTTACAGCAATATTTAATAACATAAAGATATCAAATATATTTAAGAATATTAATTTGGTTGTTTGAGTACGTGAAAATGTTGATATAAGTAAAACGTGCCAAAACTGTGTTTTACTCATATTTAAGAATAGATCAAGGTCATCCAACAGTGATATTATTTGAGGTCATCCAACGATCCGTTTAAGGTCATCCAATAATCATTTAAAATCATCTAGAAGTTATTCAATCATCCAACGACCAACTAAAAAAATCATTTGAGGTCTTCATATGATTATTCAAGGATACATAGTGATTGAAAGTAAAGCATCCATCAAGGTCATTCAATATGATTTAAGGTCATCCAACGGCCAGTCAAGTTTAGTTAAGGTCACCCACAAATCATTCAAAATCATTTAGCAGTTATTCGGTCATCCAACGACCAATTAAAATAATTTAAGAGGATCATATCATTCTTCAAGGACACCTAATGGTCATTAAAGTTAATTAATATTATTCTGGGTTATTTAACAGCCTTAAGAAGGCATTTAAATTATAGATTTAAATTGATTTTCTATTTGTTTACTAGATTATATGTTAAAGTAAAAACACTTTTATAATTTAAAAAGAACTTTTATTGCTTCGGCTCACAACAATTGTTTCGTTTAAGGAAAATCTAAGCAATACAATTTTTTTTTGAAAATTATTAAAGTGTTTATATCTTATATTCAAGTTTATTTGAGATTATACATTAAAAATTTAAGAACGTCGGATAATTATTAAAAGCTATTTCAAGTCACCTTACCAGTGTATTGTTTATTACAGTCATTCAATATTATTGAACATATTATTATTAACAATAATACAGGATGATGATCTTTTATAATATATGTATTAAATTCAAGGTCAATCAAAGATCACCGAAGCAGCATTAAACTTTTTTTTTTTAATTTGTTGAAAATCATGATTGCTTAAAACTTTTCTAGGTCATCCAGTCATTAACGATTATTGGATGCTATTTAGGGTCATCTAGTGATTGTTCCTAGTCATCTAATGGTTATTAAGTATTAGTTGAGGTTATTTAGTATAAAGCAATGATAATTCAAAAGCATTAACGTCCACGCATTAAATTTAAGATCACTGAATATTATTTAACGGTCTTTAAAGTTTATCCAAGGCCATTATTGTTTAGGATAAATCAAGGTCATCGAGCGACTATTCAGAAACATCTGATGATTATTGTATCCTAATCCTATATAACCATCATGCATTGAATTTAATGTCAAAAAAAGATCACTGAATGCTTTCAAATGTGTTTTAGGTCATCTAATATCTGAACGCCTATTTAAATTTATTTAAGGTTAGGATCACTCAAGATATTTTTTTTTGTAAAATGTATCGTTTACCTAAATATAAAATTTTATTTCGATTACATAGGTTTGTGGCTTTATATCCAAAGTTATTTATTTTAATTACTTTATAAAAGTGGATGTAGATGTCAAAGGAGAATTCGTAGCAACTGTTGGTGATGGTGGGAAGTGATTCAAGCATGAGGAATTCTCAGTATTGCTGATGTTTACAATGCTTTGACTGGCTGATATAACAAAAAAATTAAGAAAATCTGGTGTAGTGAAAACATTCAGTATTACTTAATAATGACTGAAGAGGTTAACGGAGGATCGCTCAGGAAGAGAAGGCATTGCCTGTTAATCTCAATCGATATCAGAAATGCCTTCAACTCTATCCCCTGGCAGCCCAAAATGGACGTACTGCATTACAGAAGAGTCCCCTAATATATCGTGGTTGTGGTTGCGGATTATCTGGCGGATCGAGAAGTGCAATTCATGGGAGACGAGGAAGTCAGGGAGACATATGTTTCCGTGGGGCCACACTGTGGAACTTGGCCTACGACAGGGTCCTGTCCTTGCCGTTTCTAGAAGGGGTCGACCTGATCGGTTTCGCCAACGACATCCTGGTTGTAGTAAGGGGCAGGGAGACATCAATAAGATGATTCGAGGGCTTGAGGAAGCAGGAGCGACAGGCCAGAGTACTATCCCGGGAAGGCCGACCAGCACACGAACAGGGGGACAGGACACTTCAGAAGCCCAAAAGGGAGGATCGGTAGATAGAGAAGAGACTGGCCCAGCGCTTAAAATGGAGGTCAGGACCCTGGCTAGTAAGGTAGACGAAATAATAGCGTAGCTTAGAGCCAATTAGGAGCCGTAGGGGCAGATCAGGGGCGAAACAAATAATAAGTGGAATGAAGTGATGGGACGAGACAGCGGGAGATGACTAAAGCGGTATTGTCAGGAAAAGAATTCTCAGGCGCTAAGACTAAGGCGAAGATGGGACGCGCAAGATCCCCTACCGGAACAGAAATCGCTAAACCAGTCAAGATTATGATCGAGATAAAAGGGACATCTTACAGCGCAGCTTTCGGAAAGCTCAAGAGAGGATTGGGCACAGGTCCGGACTCCGTAGTGGCAGCGGCTGGGAAAAGCATGGCAGGAAACTCGGTAATAGAGCTCAGAAAGGGAGTGGATGGTGCGAACCCAAGGAAAAAATGGAGCCCATTCTGGAAAGCCAGGGAAGAGCAGGGCAGTGGCAGAGGCGATGGAGCGATACTTGCGGAGAAGCGTATCATTGAGACGAAATATAGAGAGGACCTAAGGATAGCGCTAGTGGAGGGCCCCAGAACGGCGATAAATAAGTTGCTGGAAAAGGGTAGGGTAAGAGTGGGCTGGTTCAGTTGTAGAGTTCAGGCAAGGCAGGAGAAACCGAAGGTCTGCAGGAGATGTCGGGGATACGGACACGTGTCGACCCAATTCAAGGGTCAGGATCGCACCAAGCAGTATATTAGTGTAAAAGGGATAACCCTACAAGCATTGTGCTGTCCTTGACTCGCCACCTTGGGGGGCTAAATGAGTGATAGAACAAAGCATTTCTGTCCCCGTCAGGGGGGCACAATGGGCCTAGTGAGGCCTAAGTTCTCTGGTCAATGATTTTATCACCCTTGGCAAACTCAATCCAGAACCAGAGATGCTGCGCGGAGGGTCGCTGGGAGAGAGATTGCGTGGCTGACCCAAAGTGTGCACCGTGCCAGAAGCGGGAATAGAGGCAGGCAATTTTACCGTAATTGCTTCAACTTCAGGAAAGAGATGGAGAGGAGGTAAAACGGGAGGGAAAGGGAGCAAAGGGGCGAGTTGGGAAACGAAGATAAGACATGACGGGGCAAGCAACAGGTCGGGAGCGGGGATAAGGGGCACAAGGAGCAAATTAGAGTGCCCCAAAAAAACCTGAACAGGTGCCGAGCAGCTCACAACCTGCTGGAAGACAAGGTGGCGGACAAGGGTGTGACGATCGTCCCAGCAAGCGAGCCGCATGCGGCTAGGATCCGGAGACGAGTGGTACAAGGACCCAGAGGAAGTCGATGTGGCCATTCTACTAAAGGGAAGGGTAACGAGGTCTGCTTGCTATACCTCCCCCAACAAAGCAGAGGAGGAATACACACGCTGGCTGGAAGAGCTAGAGAGCCTCGTGAAAAAGCTCCAGGTCGAAGTGATCATAAGCCGGGATTTCCACGCCAAGGAGCACCAGTGGGGTGAATCAAGGGCAGACAAAAGAGTAGAACTACTGTTGAAGAGTCTGCCAATACTGGAGCTGGAGGTAGTAAACCTGAGAGGTGAACCCACTAGGGTGCGGACTAATGTCTAGTCGATAATCGATATCGCCGAGAGTATTGGTCGCCATCCAAGGCTGGCGGGTAGGACAGGAGGAAAGTATGAGCCATCACGGGTACATACACTTTGTAGTATTGGTAGACAGAAGGGTACCTGTGATCAGAAAGGAGCTGCGATGGGAGATAAGAAGGATGGATGCCGGGAAGCTAAGGGCCTATATGAGGGCAAGGGACAGAAGAAGGTCCAAGGGGGCCGAGGAAGCAGCTCAAGAATATACAAGGCGACTCAAGGAGGCGTGTGACATAGTCATTCCCAAGAAGAACAGTACAGGAGACAGGAAAGGAATCTACTGGTGGAGCGAGGAGGTGGCCACGGCAAGGTCGTCACCAGGTGCAGACGTAGAGGTGGAGGGGTGACGGCCCTAGAAGCGGTGTTGGGAGAGGCTAAAGACAGACTTAGAAAGGCAATTGCGAAAAGTAAGATGGAAAACTAACGCCAGCACCAGCAGGAAGTCGAGAATTACGTATGGGGAAAACCGTACGGAATAGTGGCAAAAAAGCTTGGAGCAGGCCCATAAACATCGGGACGAGGGTACACGGTGAAATGGAGGCGGATATTGGGACCCTCTTCCGAGGCAGGAAATATCTGGAAATTCGACCGTTAGAAGGGCGTTTTCTCGAGAGAAGGAACTCTTCACGAAGAAGGAGGTGATCGTAGTGGTAAGGGCTCTACCCGGGAAGAAGGTGGTGGGACCAGGGGGCAACTCTAACGAAGCGCTGAGGTCAGTGACTGAGGATGACCCAGAGCTGATGAATCTGTGCCTCGGGGAGGGAAAGGTACCGGCCACTTTCAAAAAGACCAAGTTGGTGTTACTCGCCAAAAAAGGGAAAGAATGTCTCATTGACGGAGAGTCAAAAGTCATGGAGCGGCTCTTGGCAAAGTCGATAATGGCTGAAATCGAGGAAGGTGGGGACCTGTCACCGAGGCAGTTCGGATTCCGCAGGAGCAGGTTTACAGAGGACGATGGAGGTGAGGAGACTGGTAGACTATCGAGACACTAGTCGGTAAGGGGGTACCACGTCCCACAGGGAATCGTCCTTCTTTGAAACGTGGCGTACGACGGGGTTTTTCGATTGCCATTTCTGGAAGAGTAGACTTAATCGGGAGTAAATATGGAGTCGCTTGATGGCCGCCATGAGTCAACACATCCGGTTGAGCCGGAAGTCCTTGTCAGTAACATCTGGTGTAGTGTGCACTTTTGACAGGAAGTCCCATAAGAGACAATGTGTTAGAGTGAGACTCGGAATGAAAGAGTGAGATGCAAGATCCAGTGCTGCCAACTTAAATTTTGTCGGGAAATAAAAAGTAATGTAATTGGTTGGTAATAAGCAAAGGTAAGGTATTAAATTCAAGATGCACTTTAAATTATCTCTGTATAAAATATGTCGGTATTATAGAAACCTGCAATTGCTCTTTTATTAAGTTCCAATTTTTTCCACTAGGTGTGTGTATGTGTGTGTGTGTGTGTGTGTGTGTGTGTGTGTGTGTGTGTGTGTGTGTGTGTGTGTGTAGTTATTAATTATTTATGTTGTCGGATTTGAATTATTGTGTGAATATATATATTTGTGAGAGGAGTGTAGGCAACCTGCTGAACTTTTTTATGTCGTAATTAATTCATCGTGATTTGAACACGGGACTGTTGGATTATTAAGCGGCCGTGATACCACTCGGCCATCACGTAGTACTGATAAGAAAAAAATAAATGTTGTATATATGAAAAAAGGAAACGTGACGTTCATGAACGCATCGAGCGCGCTTTTGGTGATAAGGACGGACAATTAATTGATAAGTGTGAAGAATGGTGCCTCTGATGGAATGTGTCCATCGGGAGTAATTTCAAAATAGATGCACTTCACAAACACATCATACAAGAGACGTCACTCTACACACTGATAAGAAACGCAACCGAACACTACGAGAGACAGGCACTGACTGATTAACACTATCATATAAGAGTATAGAGTCTACGGAGCATGCGCAGTATATTGAGATTCTGCCAACGAGTGCCAGATTTAAGTCAAGTGATAAGTCTAGTAAATTATAGGAGGGAAATTCAAATTCATTTATAGTTCCGTTTATGGTTTTGAAGTAGGGAAGAAAACATAATGTTTCTTAAAAAAGACGTTTTATTATTATTGATTGTTATACACTTGGAAATTCGTTTTGTAAATTAGTATTTGTGGGTTTATCTACCGTCACTTCCGGTTGAAATAATTCATAGGGCAGTAATAGATAAGATGATCAAATAGATTGCAAATATGTGATAAGTACATACAAAATATTTAAGGAAACTGGATTGGGTTGTATATATTAATTAACGCTTAATATTAATATAATGTGATAAGTAAATAAAATACAAATTATTTTAAAATCTATATTAGAATATTAAAAAATATACATTTGACATAGACTTACATACAATAAATATAATTACATCGTAGTAAAACTATAATTATAAATATTTACATTTCTTATAACCGTACGGTAGAGAGTTATAGTCTTTAAATTTTCGTTTTGTAGAGTTTGGTTTATATATTTTTGTTTCAGTCCGGGTCACTAATTCATGTTCTGCGGTTCTGTGAATGTTTGTGGTTACTACAGGTATAGGCTCACTTCTCTTTAAAACCATTTCAGCAATCTTTTCAAAGTTTACTAATTTAGAAGTAGTATAATTAAGTGTTATACCTTTAACTTTCACTGAAGCACTTATACCTTTTTGTCCAAGCACCCCGTACCCATAATTTTTTGGTCCTCCTGACACAAACTTTAAAATAAAACTGCCCTCGCCGTACACAGGCCACAACTCGTCCGTCATCTCACCGATGAAATTTCCTGTACGGACATCGTATTCTCGTTCGCGTCCTATGTAAATTATACTGTCAGTATCATAGTAGAGTACACGCTCCTCCAATTTTTCTAAGTAACTGTAAAGTTTAAGTCTTGCTTGAGCTGTTGTGTATGCAGCTAGTGTAACATTAACTGTACTTAAGGGGTCGTAGGCTTCCTCAATGAATTCGTAATTTACAACTAAAACATTTTCAGTAATTGGTAAGATACCACAAACCTCTACCGAAGGATGTATCATTAGATCAAATAGCTCATCGGGTCTATTAATCACAGCTGTTTTTGCTTGATTTTGATTCGCGCTGTCCTAATTTTCCCCAGAAGGAGTTCAAAATTAGTTTTGCAAGAGATCGAAGACCGGGGTTTTCCAAAATACTTGCAAATTCTAGACGAGCACCCTCAGCGTTGAAAAATTCTTCAATATATTTGTCCTTTTCCTCCTGAGTATTTAAATTTTTAGGCCACCCAGAAGCTTGTTGTTTATATTTAATAAAGGTGTTCATCATGTCGGTGAACAATCCTTCCGAATTTAGTTTAGAGTCATACTGCATTGATTTATATTTCCAAATTTCTTGAATTTCAATCATTTTATAGCCTTTCTCTAGTGCTTTATAAACTTCTTCAATAACCCATGTTCCGTGAAAAGCCCTTTGGTCATCAGAATTATTACATTCAACATTTTGCTTGATATCTTCTCCGCATTTTCGACAAAGTACAAACATTAATTTGTTATTCATTTTAAGAGGTAGCACAGGGTGATAGAGATCTGCAGGTGGTAAAATTAAACATTTAATTAACCCGCAACTAGTACCAAGGTCAATTTTCAAACACTCTTCATTGCCAGTTATCACTTCAGGGTGGCCAATTGGAAATCTTCCGTACTTGCAAGCCCAAGGGTAAAGGGAGCAAACATCAACGTATTTGATGTTTTCACTTAGCAAGGCCTCATAGTACTCTTTGCAATTATCTGTCCATCCTCCATAAAAGGCATCGCGAGGATTAATAGGTAGTGAAGTTAAGAGAAGGTGATTTTCTGTAAATTGTACAATTTCGGGTGAATCTCTCAATTATTGTCTAAACTCGCACTCCCACATTTTGATTACTTCGTATCCGAGTTCCCTGAGTCTTGCGGATTTGGACAGAGTAGATTCATATCTTGTATTTAGGGATTCATTTGGGTTGCCGTGTAAAGGTGTGTCACGGTTATGTTTGTAACATCGAATGCAACCGTGGTAATAACAACCGTGGAATTCAAACACTTGGCGTGTTTCTTCAGAGTAACCGTCCACCTCTACACCTTTTACAATTGACTCTCTTTGTTTTGCGGCATGAACAATATTTATTTGTCTTTGTTGTTCTTCCCACACCAACCACTGTGTACCTATTTTGGATTGATTATTAGGCCATCTGTATCCTCCTTTCGGAATTATTCCAATAGTGTTTGGTTTAAGAAAGTTACGATGATAGACTTTACTGCAGGCGGAGGCGATTGTACTGGACTCTTTAAGAGGGCAAACATTTCCTACATCTAGAAGGAGGTTCTGAAACCTAAGACATGCAACAGTTAAAATATCTACGTCACTAATACAATAGTCGACCAACTCTTTCTTGAAATCAAATCTTTATTGGCTTCATACCACTCTAAAAACTTATCTCGTGCATCTGTTTTCATTGAATCCGGACTGTAGTACTCTTTGGAAGGCAGAGGGCCTACGTGATCATCATTTTCTGCTTTATTAAATAAATGGGGAAAATAACCTTTCTTGTAATTATCTCCAAGACCAAAGGCTTTAGGAAGTGCACTAAGAGCCATAGGGAAAAAGTTTAGACTGTCAATGAATTTCGCGTTATTGAGTAACATCTGAATAATTTTTGTACCGCGCATAATCAGTTCAGGTTTCAATTGAGTTTTTGTTAAAATATGATTAAGGATACATTGATGGACATAAGCTTGGCCATTATGGACCACAACCACAACATTTTTAAATAACTTTCTTTCTGTAAAATGAACTAAAAATGACTACATTCAGTCATTTTTAGTTCATTTTACAGAAAGAAATACGTTCAAACTAGTGTTGCTTTGATAGCCTTGCTGTTTTGTAACACGCAAATTACTTTTGTATTATTCAATGTCTGTCGAAGTATTAGCTAGAGAAGTAGTTGTTTCAAAAGTGATTTGTTCTTGTAGTCTTAATAAGACTCATTTGTTGTAGATTTTACGAAAAAATTTTCGTATTTTTTCTAATTATTTGAAAACTTCTTCAGTTTTTCATTCCCTTTAACTTTTGTTTGTAAAGTTATGTAATATTTTTCAAATTCTATATAGGAAAAGTTAGAATAAATACAACAAAAGTTCCAGATTCCTCAAAAATGTATAAGAAATTTATTCTAGAACCACCAAAAAAGTATCGATTAGAATAGAAATTCCTGAAAATTCTAAAAAATTGTGGATAATTAATCTTAAAAAAATGGATAAAATACAGCAACTGAAATAATTGCAATAAAATTTTCTACGGTTATACTAAATTTATCCCTCATCAAAATTTTGTAGGAATTTCTCTTCCAAATTACAAACATTAGTATTCATTTGATAATCAACAATGGTTTTTCCAAATTTCGGTTTGTAGGATTTTCTTTTTCAAATTGGAAGACTTTTTCATCTATTTTACTAGAAGTTTTCAGGAAGGTTTTTAGTTTTTGAAGACTTCCTAGAAATTCTCTCCTAAATTTCTAGAACATTTTTCAGCATTCTAGAATATTTATGCTTGAAATTTTCCAGTATTATTATTATCTAAATTTCCAGAAATTTGCTTTCGATGTTCCTAAACAAATTTCGAAGATTTTAGAATTTTTAAGGAACTAATTTTCTAATTTCTAAACTTTACCTTCAAGGATTTTAGAATGTATAAAGAATTTATGCTACAGGTGTGCCATTTTGAATTTTCTAGGAATTTCTTCTCCAATTTTTTCACCTATTTTTAAGAAGTTTTTTGGTGATCATAATTTTCATGCCTTTTGTGATGTCTATTAAAAATAGGTTTAGTTCAGTTTTTAGAAAAAGAGTTTTTTTATTATTATTTGATATGTGCGCGCAGTTCAGATTGACTCGAAAAGCGATTGTACACGTGTGTTCAGAATAAAATGTTTCTTCCAAGTAGTTGTGAATTTTAATAATAAATTACCACTCGATACACTACACCTTTATAAAATTTATTTTCTAAATTCCTAGAATACTACTACTAAAACATCTTTATTCACAGAAGGAAATAAATTATAATACATGCAATGTATAAAATAAAATAACACAAATTCTGATATAATTGTCTTCTTCCGTTTCATGGCTATCGACCGGTGGTCTTTCAGCCCGTTCCTAGAATATTTTTCAGGATTCTTAAACATTTATGGAATTTATCTACAGATGTACTATATTAACTTTGTCCTTCTTTACAATCAGTGTTTTTAGAAATTTCTCTTAAATTGCAAAAAAATATTTCACCTCAAAATTCCTAGAAAATTTTCGAGGGTTGTGGAATTTTTAATCAATTAATTTTAAAAAATTTTAAAAATTATTTTCGAGGATTTTAGAATGTATAAAGAATTTATGTTACCGGTGTGCCACAATTTTATCAATGTTTTCTAGAGATGCCTTCTCCAAATCTCTAAAGTTTTTTCTATATATTTTACTAGTTTTCAGGAAGTGACAAAAATTTCTTTCTAGAATTTCTCACCTAAATTCCTAGAATATTTTTGAGGATTTTTAAACATTAATGGAATTTGTTCTGCAGATACTAACTTTACTCTTCGTTACAATCGATTTTTATTTTAGGAATATTTCTTTAAAATTGCAAACATTGTCATCAATTTCTTATTAGCAAAAGAATGAATAATAAACTGTAGTTTTTTTCTAAATTTTTAGAATCTTAATGGCTCTTCTTTATCTTTTGGAGATTTTTTTTCTAAATTTTGGGAACTTTGCCCTGGTTTGTAGAATTTTCGAGCATTATTATTTGCTCCTTTACATTTCTGGAAAATTTTCTAGGGGCGTAGAATTTTTTAAGAATTAATTTCTTTATTTTTTAAATTTGTCTTCAAGAATTTTAAGGTTTGCAAGATTTTCCCATCTATTTTACTAGAAACTCTTAGCAAGTTTTTTGATGACTAGAATTTGTAAGCCTTTCTAGATATTATATTTTTCAGGAATCTTACAATTAAAATTTTTTAGGAATTTTCCAAATTACAAGACTTTCCCATTTACTTTACTAGAAGCATTTAGGAAGTGATTTATGACTACAATTTTTAAGCTTTTCCAGAACTCCTCTTCTTAAATTTCTAAAATATATTTCAGGAGTCTCACAATCAAATTTTTCCAAGAATTTCTTATGAAAATTGCAAGATATTCCCATCTATTTTACTAAAAGCTCTTAGGAAGTTTTTTGATGACTAACATTTGTAAGCCTTTCCTGAACTCCTCTTCTAAATATCTAAAATATTTTTCAGGAGTCTTACAATCAAAGTTTTCTTGGAATTTCTTTACATCTATTTTTCTAGAAACTTTTGAGATTTTTTTTGATGACTAGAATTTGTACGACTTTCTAGAATTCCTCTTCTAAATTTGTAAAATATATTTCAGGAGTGTTACAATCAAATTTTTCTGGGAATTTCTTATGAAAATTGCAAGATTTTCCCATCTATTTTGCTAAAAGCTCTTGGAAGTTTTTTGATGACTAAAAGTTTTTCCAGAAATCTTCTTTTAAATATCTAAAAATATTTTTCAGGAGTCTTACAATCAAAGTTTTCTTGGAATTTCTTTTCCAAATTGCAAGATTTTTACATCTATTTTTCCTAGAAGCTTTTAGGAATTTTTTTGATGACTGGAATTTGTAAGACTTAATATAATTCCTCTTCTAAATTTCTAAAGTATTTTTCAGGAGTCTTACAAACAAAGTTTTCTAAGAATTTTTTCCCCAAATTGCAAGATTTTTCCATTTACTTTACTAGAAGCTCTTAGGAAGTATTTTTTTGGTAACTAGAAATTGTAAGCCTTTTTAGAACTTCTCTTCTAAATTTTTAAAATGGGTTTCTAGGAATTTCTTCTCCAAATTACAAGATTTTTCCACCTATTTCACTAAAAGTTTTCTGGAAGGTATTTTTTTGATGACTAGAATTTTCAAGTCTTTCTAGAATTTCTCTCCCATATTTCTAGGATATTATTGTACAAATATACTAACCTTATCATTCTTTATAATTAAAGGTTTCTCTTCTAAATTTCAAACATTGTCATTAATATCTTAATCGCATGGTCTTCTTTATTATTTTTTTTTTGTGATTTCTCTTCCAATTTTTTAAACTTTATTCTGGTTTGTGGAATTAGTATTATTATTTTCTATAATTTCAGAAATTGCTTCCAAAATTCCTTAAAAATTTTCGCGGTTATAGAAATTTTTAAGAATAATTTTTTAAATTTCCAAAAATTTTCTTCGAGGGCTTTAGAATGTTCGACATGTCTATTAACGAACATGTCATTTTGACCTTAATTTAATCTAAGTTTTCTAAAAAGTTCTTTTCCAAATTACAATATTTTTCCACCATTTGAAATTTGATTCAACAGCTCTATCATCTGGGTCATTATGGTATAGTGGTGATAATTATTGTTTTTATTCGTTGTAAAAAGATGTAGAATCCACCAACCATTAGTAATTAAAGTTATCATGTATATGTTATCATGTATATGGCCTCTATTTCGCCCTCCAATCAATAAATCATAAGCGAGGGATTTAATTAAATATAAAAAAATGGTCATGTGGCCCTCATAGTAATTTCCTTACATTTTTTTTCGAAAACTATGAGGTTTACGCAAAAAAGTTATAGTTTATTGCATTATGCAAAAATATAAAAATGATTAGCTTTTATTTTTTTTCTTGCAAGTTTAGAACTTTATGAAAAAAAATGTTTCAATAAAACTTGTTCAGTACCTTATTTCCTTTAACTTTTGTTCGAAAAATTATGTAATATTTTTCAAATTTAGGAAAATATCGTGAAAAAACAAAAAACGCCTCGAGTAAACATCCACTTCCGGTTTATGGATGTACACGAAAAGCTTTTCAGTTCCAGTTTTTAACGATAAAACCTTAAGTTTGAAGTCTCATCACAAAAAGATCATTTGTTTTTGAGATACTGCCCCCACAGACATTTTCCTGCACGAAAACAATACTTCCCCTATATATTCTATATAGGGAAAGTAAAAATGCAGCAGTGTACGACGGGGTTTTTCGATTGCCGTTTCCGGAAGAGTAGACTTAATCGGGTTCGCCGATGATCTGCTCCTGGTGATCAGAAGAAGGGAGATTGGCCATCTAAGGATGGCGACGCAGGAAGCTGTGGAGCGAGTCGTGCAGTCTCTCGAGAGCAGGAACATACATGTGGCAGGACAGAAAACCACGGCGGGAAGAACGAGGGGGAGACAATTGAACTCGTAGGGCAAGAGGTGCTGATGAGGACCTCGATGACCTATCTGGGTGTCACCCTTAAGGCCAACCCCCTATGCACAAGACAGGTGGCAGAAGCATCTACGGGAGCAGCCAGAGCTATCAAAGCGGAGGGAAGTCTACTAACCAATATATGAGCGAGGGGACCAGGAGCAGCTTGTATTATGCCGCCCCGGCATAGGAAAGGGCGGTGGAGTCACAGAGAGAAGAGCGTTGAGGGTGGGAGCCCTCAGAATATTTAGAGGGTACCGCACGGTCTCAACAGATGCGGCTGAGATACTGGCATCCGCACCCCCGGCCGACCTGATGCTACAGCAGCGGGCCCAAGCTTACAGGGCGAAAAAGGGCGATATAGATAGGAGTGAGGCCAAGAGAACGGCGTTGAGCTGGATGATGGAGAAGTGGCAAACGGGACTTCTCTAAGTGGAGAATTGGGAGGTTTTCGTACTGGGGCATGGAGTTGAGGTGACCCAAATCACAATCATCCAGGTTATGGAGGCAGCACACGTTTGAACTCCTGACTAGCGAGGAAGCCTTCCACGTAGTGAAGACGGGCACACCGAAGACCGCCACGAAGTTAGAAGCCCGTGAATAACTCATTGTTAGGTGGCAGAGTAGATAGGCCGAAAGTCTTAAGGGGGCATGGACACGTAGGCTAATTCGTCGGTTAAACCCATGGCTTGACAGGTACCACAGTATGTTAACGTACCCAGATAAAAAAGTCCTTAATAATCAGTTTTCACCATATATAACATAAAGTTATTAAATATTAATTTTTAATAAGACGAGTTTATGTATAGACTCCCTTTAATACGTGTACATTTTTTGGAAATTCAAAGTGCAATTCGGTAATTTTTTATAAAGTTTATAAATTTTGATTAAGTACCTTTCAATCTGAATAGAAGATGAACATGTTCTCAGCAGCAATTACTGAATATATCAAAAGATAAGTGCACAAATCGTGCGTACACATGTTGGCAGATTATCTGGGTACGATATCTGCGCGATAAATTGGTAATTAGTCGGATGACATCGCGACTGTGCATGCGGCACACCCTGTATACCTTCGTGAGGCGAACGAGAATACAAAACGACGATTTGACCGTCTTTTATTATTATTTGTTTCTCTCTCTCCGCGGTATCGCATCGTGGACTTGTACACGTCTTATCGCACGACCGGCCATCATCATTATTCGTTCGAAGATATCACTCGAGTTTTATGATAAACCGCGGTACTCCACGGCGAAGATAGCGGAGGCATGCCTTTACAAGCAATTAAAATATAATTGGACGGATTCGAATTAGGTTTCGTGTATTCTGCGGTTAAATTTAATTAATTAGTTGATAAAGCGGTACCGAGCCACACGTCTCCTGCTGTTTGGACAACGTTTCACGATTCTAAATTTGCTGTTAACAAAAAGATTTAATGATTTAAGTACTAATAGTATGAAGTAGTACTTCAATTAGAATAAGTTTAAATATAAACATTGTGATGCAATTATTAAATTAAAAAAAGGGTAGTACTTCCTATCATAATAACTCACATATTATTAATTCTCCATCTTTTCTACATAAATAAATAAATAATTAGGTATTATTATTATCATCATTATATTATTATCATTAGAATTTTTTCACGCACTTCAAACAACACCGCGCGTTTATTCAGGCGCGACCGCTAGTTTTAATTATTACGAAATAAAAATTATCTTCTTGCCGCGTGTTAAATGATCCGGAAACTTCTGTTGTATAATTTTTTCCTTCATCTCAATTCTTCTCGACAATCTAAACCGAACGCAATAATTACTTTTCAATAAAACCAATTAAAAAAAAAGAAACAGACAACAACTCAGAACCGCATTGTGCAACTGAAATGGTGCGGTCGGCAGAACCGTGAAACGGCGTAATTGCTCCAATCACCTTTTTCCACTCTTAACCACTCTCTAATGCTAATTCCAGTGCCATTGTTTGCGAAGAACGGTCGACCGATGTCGCAATCGGACGGTAGCTTTAGTGTCTTGCCGGACGGTATAAAGTTTCATTCATGGAACGGTATATCAAAGTAGGAATGGCTTCGCGAAGATCTCCGTTCGAGATAACACCTTCTAATTAAAGTCCGGGGATTCTAGGTGCGGGCACTACAGGTGCCGGTTTTGAGGAATGCCTCAGAGTGAAGAGTTGCAATTGTTGTGTTGATATTTTGGGTGTCACAATAGTTAACTAATAGATGTCCAATTTTTTTCTTTCCGATTGTTTCAAATCTGTTTATTTCAAAGTTTTTCAGTAAAATTGATTTCCTTTCTTTTCTCTCTGTATTTAGTTCTTTTACTAAGGTTCTTGAGCCCATCCATTAAGCCTTCATGCACGTGGGCATCTTGTTATTTTTTTTCTTGACGACGGGAAGATCCGTATCTATGATATACTCAACCTCCAGCATCTTCTCCAGGTATTGAAGATTGGGATGGAATTCAAAACCCTTTTTAATTATTAACATGTCATACCGTGATTAACCAGTATCTTAAGATCCTCATACTATAATATTCACGCATTCACTGCACTCTTTAACCGCTAGTACTGCAGCTTGGTTTTGCACTTGATCAGCTCCTATATAAGCGTACTGAACTCCCTTAATATTTCCTTATTCTTCTTGCCCTAATCGTCTAACCAAACTGTATAATTCAATATCCGCTATTACTATTCTGTAAGAGGTGTCTGCTGCTTGGAGATCTTCATCTACTTTCAGTCGTTTTCCTCTTGATCGTGTACATATGGTGCTTGTATGTATCAGCTAATAGGTGTAGCATTTTATGACCTTCTTATATTCTATATCTTCATAGCATGCTAACATAGTTTCCCAGTAGTGCTTTATAATTATTTTCTCGCTTAAAGAGCAACATCAACTAATTGGCTGTTGTAGTGCTTGTATCCCACATCGAGAGGATGTGTATTTCCAGTTATTATTAATAATTAAGGACAAAACATAGGAACCCAGATTAATTAAATCTTCTAGCTTCTAACCTCTACTAATCGAGGATTGATCAGTTTTCCTTATTTTTTATTTATAATTATTTCCTGAATTTGCTTAAAAGCATCATCTCTTATCTGCTTCAGTTCCTCATTTTTTTAATCTAATTGACTACGTATGTTTTTTTAAAGGTCTAGCTAATTTTTTGGCAATTTTACCTCTTTTATTTCTTCCCCTCTTAATAATTCTATGCTTAATCCTTTCTCTTCAAAAATAACCTATACTTAATTATAATCATCAATACCATTTTCGATATTATCTTGCAGTGGATAGCCTCTAAAATTGAATTCAATCTTTGAACATAACCTCACTACTTTACTTCTATTTTTCTTATTTTTCTTTAGTTATTAACAATCTCATGGTGGTAATAATACTCTTTATCAGCAGACTTCATATTGGATTTCAAGTGACTACAGTTTAATCAAACTGATATTGTGGTTGTAGTTGTATTTTGGTGATTTGCTACTCGTTGATGATTTTGCTATTAAAAAAAATAAAGCCCTTTATGAAATAAAAAATAAAACAAATATAAATATTAAATATAAATGACTTTCTATAGCTAATCTTATCTAATTTAGATTTAAAGTCTGCTCACCCATCATGCATAAAATTTTTACTAATTTACTCACTCAAGAATTTTACCTTTAAAATTTTTTTTTATTCAAAAAATTTTGTAATTATGTTTATTAGAAACCGCAAGGCGATCAGTAATTAAAATTAATATGTTTATGTAGGGTGGGTGGGTGGCCTCTATCCTACCCTCCAATCAGTAAAACATCATCGAAAATTATTTGAAAAATTTGTATGCATAAATCTCTAAAAATTGCAACTATTTTGTGTTTATTTATATTTTAAAACTTTTAATTAAAACCCTCGCTTATGTTTTACTAATTGGAGGGTGGATAGAGGCCACCCACCCACCCTACATATGCAAGATAACATTAATTGCAAATCGTTGATGATTTTGCTGCTAAAAACAATCAAACCCTTTATGAAATGAAAAATATAACAAAATAAAAATTTAAGTTGAAATATAAATAACTTTCTATAGCGAATGTTATCTAATTTAGATCTAAAGTCTGCCCACCCATCATACATTAAATTTTTACAAATCTGCTCTCAAAAATTTTACCTTTTTAATTTCTTATTTATTGAAAAAGTTTTGTAATTAATTTTATTGGAAACCGCGAGGCGATAAGGAATTTAAGTTTTTATGTATATGTAGGGTGGATGGGTGGCCTCTATCCCACCCTCCAATCAGTAAAACATTATCAAAAATTATTTGAAAAATTTGTATGAATACATCTCTAAAAATTGCAAATAATTTGTGTTCATTCATATTTTAGAACTTTTAATTAAAACCCTCGCGTATGTGTTACTTGTTGCAGGGTGGGATAGAGGCCACCCACCCACCCTACATATACATAAAACTTTAATTGCTCATCGTTAATGATTTTGCTGTTAAAAACAATCAAACACTTTATGAAATGAAAAATAAAACAAAATCAAAATTTAGGTTTAAATATAATTAACTTTCTATAGCTAATCTTGTCTAATTTAGATTTAAAGTCTGCCCATCTATCATGCATTAAATTTTTACTAATTTACTTACCCAAAAATTTTACCTTTTGAATTTCTTATTTATTCAAAAAGTTTTGTAATTAATTTTATTGGAAACCGCGAGACGATATGGAATTGTAGTGTATATGTATATGTAGGGTGGGTGGGTGGCCTCTATCACACCCTCCAATTAGTAAAACATCATCAAAAATTATTTGAAAAATTTGTATGAATAAATCTCTTAAAATTGCAATTAATTTGTGTTTATTTGTATTTTAAAACTTTTAATTAAAGCCCTCGCTTATGTTTTATTGATTGAAGGGTGGATAGAGGCCACCCACCCACCCTACATAAACATGATAACATTAATTGCTAATCGTTGATGATTTTGCTGCTAAAAACAATCAAACCCTTTATGAAATAAAAAATATAGCAAAATCAAAATTTAAGTTTAAATATAAATGACTTTCTATAGCTAATCTTATATAATTTAGATTTGAAGTCTGCCCACCCTTTATGCATCAAATTTTTACTAATTTACTAACTGAAAAATTTTACCTTTATAATTTCTTTTTTATTCAAAAAATTTTGTAATTAATTTTATTGGAAACCGCGAGACGATAAGGAATTAATGTTTATATGTATATGTAGGGTGGGTGGGTGGCCACTATACCACCCTCCAATCAATAAAACATCATCAAAAATTATTTGAAAAATTTGTATGGATAAATCTCTAAATTACCATTAATTTGTGTTTATTTATATTTCAGAACTTTTAATTAAAACCCTCGCTTATGTTTTACTGATTGGAGGGTGGATAGAGGCCACCCACCCACCCTACATATACATAATAACTTTAATTGTTCATCGTTGATGATTTTGCTGTTAAAAACAATAAAACCCTTTATGTAATAAAAAATAAAACAAAATCAAAAATTAAGTATAAATATAAATGACTTTCTATAGCTAATCTTACTTAATTTAGATTTAAAGTCTGCCCACCCATCAAATATCAAATTTTACTAATTTACTCACTCAAAATGTTTACTTTTTTAATATCTTTTTTATTCAAAAAGTTTTGTAATTCATTTTATTGGAAACCGGGAGACGATAAGGAATTAATGTTTATATGTATATGTAGGGTGGGTGGGGGCCACTATCCCACCCTTTAATCAGTAAAACATCATCAAAAATTATTTCAAAAATTTGTATGAATAAATCTAAAAAAAAATGCAATTCATTTGTGTTTATTTATATTTTAGAACTTTTAATTAAAATCCTCGTTTATGTTTTACTGATTGGAGGGTGGGATAGAGGTGGTATAGATAGTGATCTTTAATCATCATATTGTTCTATCGTTATTTGTCAGCAATTAAAAAAGGCAAAAGAAAAAATGATGATTTAAGATCTCACCAAAATATAACTAGAACTTTATGTATCATCATCTGGCAATTACACCTATCAATTTTTTTAATCGCCAATACTGCAACTTCTTATTGAAGTTCAATTTCTGCAAGAGTCTAACAAAACTGTTGTACTGGTCTAGCTGATCTGCATACTCTAATATCTCCTACTGCTCTTCTGTCAGAGATTTATGCTGATCGGACATCTGCTTCTTGTTTTTTGGTCTGTCATCTACCACATGCTATCTATCAACTTATTTTGTTGACAGTAAATTGCTGTCAACCGCTATATCATATCTATTACCATTTATCGACGTAATTATCAATCGCCGTCTGTTAACTGTTATCTGTGATTATCTAATGTCATGTTTTTGCGATGGAATTTTTTTAATCAATTTTTATTTCACTGTTATTAGCAAATTATAAACGCTTATCTATCAACTTGTTCGAGTAACTGTAGTCTATCAACTGTCATTTATCAATTGTCATTTGCTAACTGGTATCTATCATTTATTAACCCTCATGTATCATCTGTTCGTGCCAATTGTCATACGTCAACTGTCAGCAGTCATCTGACAATTAATCTATTGTCTTGTTTTACTGAGATTTTCAAGATGGAATATTTATTTTTTTTGCAATTGCTATCTATCTCTAGGTTTTTCTGAATTCTTTGAGGTGGAATATAAATCATGAATTGTTTCACCTATTACTTGCAAATTGCAGTGTATCATCTATCAACTGTTATCTGTCAATTTTTATTTAGCAACTGTTATCTATTAATTGACATCTATAATCTTTCAACTGCCATCTATCACTGTCTTATGTCAATTCTCATCCATCAACTCTCATTCATCAAATGTCATCTGTCATATATCAAATGTTACTTATCGTCTTGTTTTGGTGAGATGTTTAAGATGGAATATAAGACTGCTGTCATTTACAAATGACAGCAAATTTAGTTAAATAACTCCTAAAAACAAATAAATAAGAAGCTAACAATTGCCATATCTCATCTATAATCTGTTAACAATATATATACATAATATTGATGAGCTCAAAAAAACATCATGATGACAATATCCAATGAATTTCAACCCACAAGACAAATAATACGTTTTGTTAAATAAACAGAAAATAAATGCAGATTAATTTAAGTAATAAAATATATAAGTCCTTTACGTTGTAGATAATTCACTAATAAATAGAAAAAACACGAAAATATATTCGTAAAATCTACAACAGATTGTAGATTTTACGAATATATTTTCGTGTTTTTTCTATTTATTAGTAATTTAAGTAATTTTGAACTCGATTAATGAAGCTAATATAATTTCCTGCGTGTATCAGGTCGTTTCAAACGAAATGAAAATTATAAAATCATTATAATAAAAAGCGACAGAACCCCCTTGCAACTAGAAGAGAAAGCTGCAGTAAAAAATGAATTTAAACAGCGCTGCAACACGGGAAAATCGAACATCAAGCTGAAGTATATACAAGGTGTTTTGAAGATAGTGACGCAAAACTGAAAAGTTCCCAACAGATTACAAACCAAATTGATGTCTACTACCAAAATGTTCGCGGTCTCTTAACTACTAGCTACGATGTGTTAATGTTTAGTGAGACATGGTTTCGGGATGATGTTAATGACTCGGAATTATTCCCCAGTAATTTTAATGTTTTCAGATTAAGCCAATACAAAACTGTTCTAATATGCGATGATTTTAATATTCCCAATTATCATAAATCTCTTGAAGTTGAAATCAGTCATCAGAAATTATATGAACTCAATATTCTAATAAATTTTAATGATATTATACAACACAATGTGAAATTGAATATTAATAATAGAATCCTTGACCTTATATCATCAACAAAAAATATTAAATGTACCTTCTATGATGATTTGCCGATAACCAAAATTGACAATCATCATCCACAGCTCAGTTTTTCACTCATATCTATTATAGATCATCAGAAATATATGTATAATAATGTTAATTCAAAGAAATATGATTTTCGTAAAGCTGATTTCAACTCATTATACAAACACATCTCTGAATGCGACTGGTCTGATTTACTAAAAATCGATAATGTTGAGGAATGCTGAAGCGTGTTTTACCGCAAACTCTACTATATTTTTGTAAGTATGTACCGCAAAAATTACTAAAGAGCTGTCACCATAAGTATCCATGTTGGTTCAGTCGTGAAATATTACAGTTACTTAAAAAAAAATATCACTATAAAAAATTATTCAAAAAGCAAAAACTCTGCATTTATAAAACAAAAATAGACCAACACACATTAATTCAAAATACAGAATGTTCGGTGCGGAATGATCCTAAAAATGGAATTATGTCAATTCAAAGAAAAACCAGTCCCGTGTTCCAGGATTAATGAAATTTGCAAATGCCGTAATCAATGACCCATTGGAAATAGTAAATAGCTTTCAAAATTACTTTTCATTCTGGAAAACCACAAGAGTCACACCAGTATATAAATCTGGATGTAAAAACACTATCGAAAATTACCGTCCAATATCGATTCTAAACAATTTTGCTAAAATATTTGAAGTGATCATAACTGACAAGTTGTATTTTCATGCGGAGGTATATTTAACAACTAGACAACATGGATTCATGAAGAAACAATCAACTCAATCAAATCTTTTAAATATAACCGAATTTATTGCTTGTCAGCTAGATCAACGTCTTCAAGTTGACGTAATCCATACCGATTTCAGCAAGGCTTTCGATACAATCGATCACAATATTCTGCTGGGCAAGTTAAAACAATAGGGCTTTAGTACTAGTATGGTTTCATTAATGTGCTCCCATTTATCTAAAAGATTACAATACGTAGAATACAAAAACTACAAATCTCATCCATACTGTCCCTTGAGTGGGGTTCCTCAAGGGTCCAACCTTGCTCGCTTATTGATTAGTCTATTTATAAATGATATAGTCAGAAACATACGATCTAAAATTCTGACATATGCCGATGATGTGAAAATATTTAGCTGTATTAGATCTGTAAATGATTACCAATCATTATAGAACGACATGGACAAAATAATGGAATGGAGCCTCAATAATAAACTACATCTAAACATATCTAAGTACAAGTATATCTCATCTTTTAGAACCTTCACTCATATAGCATTTAATTACAACTTAAACAATATCGCATTGGAACGAGTAACTATTATCAATGTTTTAAGAGTCATATTCGATAAGGACTTTATACCCCATTACAATGCAATACAGAAAGATGCCTTAAAGATTCTAGGTTTTATATGGTGTATCAGTGAATCTTTTCGAGATATTTACACAATAAAAAAGTTATATCAAACGTCTGTGTGTCCAAAATTAGAATATTGTGCTTGTGTATAGGCGTCGAATTACAATGTGCATATGCAAAAATTGGAGCGAGTACAAAAATATTTGTAGAATTTTTGTATTTAAAAAAAAAATCGGTTTATCCTAACACTACTATCTCTTATAATGATCTGTTGTCAATGTTTGATTTAAAAGAACTGGGCTCGAGACGTAACATGTTACTTCTAAAATGTTTACATCAGATCATTCATAACGAAATTGATGATCCAAACTTATTGACACTAATAAATATATATGTTCCCAGAGCGTCTAGTAGAAACTGTACCTCATTTATACGTAACCATAGCTACACTAATTTATATTATTATTTGCAAATTAATTACATGAACATATTGCATCTGGATGTTCAACAATATGCAGATATATTTATGTGTAGTTCAAAAGAATTCATAACAAAAATATCCAATAATATATAATACTAATTTTCACATTAACTTTATTTTTTTGTGCTCCTTTATATTTAAGTATGATTTTTCTTTTGATTTATTATGACCGTTTCGAATTTTGTATTATTTTAAGCCTTGTTTTTCATTTTATTTCTATATTCCTTTTGTTTACACTTAGTTTTAGTTTAAGTATTTTCTATATATTTTTCCTGTAAATAGATGTAAAATTTCTGTTGGGAAAAAAATTATTATTAACTAATACCTGTGATTCTTTCAATTTTTATCTTTTGTCTTGTTTAAGTGATTTCATCAAATTTTTGTATTAAATTTTTTTGTCATTCCGCATCTATCCTTTTCATCAACTTCTTTCTTTCTAAACTGGTTTTAAAATTAATTGACAAACTTTTGTTTACGAAGATATACCTTTAATTTTTTCAATTAATGTATCTATTTTGATTTTGATATCTAAGAAAGATCTATTTTGACTTTTGTTTAAATTTTATTATATTACTATGATTAGATTACCAAATTTTAACACCAACTTTTTCATGTTATCTCTAGCGAACATCTAACATTACTGTGTATAGAGGGTGACTGACGAAAAACCTTTGGTGCTGTATCTCGCTTATTTTTGATCCGATTTGAATAAATAAAACATCAAATTAAATATTTTTTAAAAGACTTTAATATGAACTGCACTGATATGTTTTCCTGCATCCAGTTTTTGACAAAAGACGATCAACTTGCACTGTATATATATTTTGTACTGATCCGCAAGGAGATTTTTTTCTGAATCTTAATTTGTAAACGATTTTATCCATTCATCAAACCAAAGTCGAGAAATTGAGGATTAAAAAAAAATAAAAATCAAATACCCATAGTAAACACTATACAGAGCCTATTCTAAATGTCAAAAGTGTCAGTCATTGGTACAATACTGCAATGATTTTTAATAATTTCATAATAAAAATGTTGCAAGATTTCAAAAACTGAAAAACGATTTTTGTAGAAGCACAAAATTCTAGTACATTGTTTGAAATATTGCAACATTTTAATTATGAAATAATTAAAAATCGTTGCAGTATTGTATCAATGGCTGTCACTGTCACTTTTGACATTTAAAATATATATATTGTTTACAATGGATACTTGACTTTTTATTTATTTTTTTAATCCTCAATTTCTCGACTTAAGTTTGATGTATGGATAAATTTGGCTACAATTTTATATTCAGAAAAAAATCCTTGCGAATCAATAAAAATATATATACAGTGCAATTAAAAAAAAAAAAGTTGATCGTATTTTGTCAAAAACTGGGTGCGAGAAAAAATAACAGTTCAGATCCTATTAAAGTCTTTTAAAAATGGTTTAATTTGATGTTGTATTTATTAAAATCGGATAAAAAATAAGCGAGATACAGCACCAAAGGTTTTTTGTCAGTCACCCTGTATATTTTAACATAAACATATCATATTTCAAGAAAATTATGATTTATTTTTTCCCTAGTTATTATATCTTGTATGGTTTACCTAGGTTTCTAAACATAAAGAGTTTGATTCAAAAATCTAAAATTTACCAACCAAATTGTTTTTGGTTAAAAGTTTTCACTCTGGTTATTTACTAATTCTAAAGCTTACTGGCAGTTTTGATTATATAAGCCTAACCTCTGCCCTACAGTTGGTTTCGTTTCTAAAAATATCCAATGAGATAATTGGAAAAGCTCTTTGGTTTTCGCTGTTTTAAACTACGACTTTATGCACACAGTCTTGAAATAAATAAATATAAACACAAAATTGAACACAACGAAGTAGAAGCCTCCATCGTCAATGAGTGAATAAATATAAACATTATTTAGTTATGTTTATATTTATTTATTTCAAGACTGTGTGCACAAAGTCGTAGTTTAAAACAGCGATAAATAATAAAATTGGTTTTATCTTAAATAATAGTCAGATGGCCTTGATGAATCGATAGATAACCTTTAATAACCCATTGGATGACCATTTATAATTTCAAAGAAATTATAAGTGATCATAAATGTTTGTTGGATAATCTTATATAAACTATTTGAAGGGTTTTATAGAAACAATTGCCATACCGATTGACACATATTGTTAGTAACTCAAGATGGGTGAATAAACACAAATTTGTAATTCAAATAACTTTAATTGTATGGCATAGAATCGTCATTTGATAAACTTCGATGACCTTAAATAATTGGTTGAATTTGTTGTTGTTGACGTTAAATGGCTAAACTGTCGTTAAATAACCTTGAATATTTGTCGGATGATCTAAAACAAAATTGTAACACCGATTGACACTTATTGAAGATGAAAGATGGATTAATTGACATAAATCTAATTCAAAAAACTTTAATTGTTTGACATAAAATGGGTGACCTTGAATAATTGGTTGAATTTGTCATGTCAAGTCAATTAAGTGCAACGACTTAATTGACTTAAATCATTCGTTAAATTTAAAAAAAAATTGCTAAATAGTCTTAAACAACTAGTTGATAATTTTTAATGTTGGTTTTATTAAGTTTAAATTATTAAAGAATAGAGAGAAATGTGTGTACTTAAAATTTTAATTCTTGCAGCTTCTTGCTATAAAAATGAAGAGAAATTAATTTTCTTGTACCCGATTAACTTTATCCAGAGTAATTTCAAAAGACTTTGAATGACCTCTGATAGGTATCGATAAATATAAGTGACCTTGACTGACCTTTAATTATCGTCAGATGATTTCTTGTGACTTAACTGACCTTTAATTAAAGTAAATGTCTTAACTTTTAGATGATCTAAAATGATCACAATTCGATAAACCTTGGTGATGGTTTTATCACCTTTAGCGACAAAGCAAAATATATCTACTTAAATTTTTAATATTTGAAGCCAATTTGATATAAAAGTAAAGCAAAGTACTTTTCTCGAAACTTATTGACTTGACATAAAATTATCTTGGGACCTGTAATTACCTTTGTTAATTAGTTAATTTTCTACAATGACGTGAAGGAATTTAATACATTTTACCATTGGGTGCTGTTTGTATGATCCTTGGATTAGCTTTAATGATTGTTCGATGAATATAAATGACCTTGAACGACTTCTGAATGACCTTGATTGATCGTCAGATGAGTATAATGAGTTTACAATGATTACTATTGGGTTGTCCGGAAAGTTCGTGCCGATTTTTAAGGAAAATTGAAACGCAGCTCATTTAGGTTTTGCTATACATTTATTAAATTATATAGTTACCATTCTGTTCCACAACCTTTCTCCACCTTTCATGCAACTTGAGAATTCCGTCCTTCCAGAACCTCTCAGGTTTTTCGGCAAAACAAATTTGTGTAAATAAGTTTTTACCTTAATCAAAGAGTTGAAATTTTTCCCATTAAGGGAATTTTTAATGATCGGGAAATGTGAAAATCCGAGGGCGCGAGGTCTGGCAAATACGGTGGAAGGGGTAAAACATCCCAACCAAACTCCAACAATTTTTGTCGAGTTATCAAAGACACGTGAGGCCGGGCATTGTCCTGATGAAAGACGACGTTCTTCCGATTCGCTATTTCTGGACGTTTTTGTTCGATTACTGTCTTCAATTTTTCTAATTGAGAGCAATACTTTTCCGAATTTATTGTTTCATTATTTGGTAAAGTCTCATACCGAAGAATTCCTTTCCAATCCCACTAGGCACAAAGCATTACCTTCTTCGAATGAAGACCGGCTTTTGAGGTGACTAAAGGTCGTTAATCACGCTTTTTCCAAGACCTTTTACGCTGAACGTTTTTATAAATTATCCATTTTTCATCCCCCGTCACTAATTTCTTTAGAAATGGTGTCTCCTCGTTGCGTTTGTAAAGCACGTCACAAATGGAAATGCGATCCAACAGATTTTTGTCCGTTAAATCATGCATCAACACGGTTTACAGATGCTTAAAATACTTTGTTCACTGCACTCTTGGTGAAACGAAAGTATAATTCAAAATTACCAATTATTATAATGATGGTTGCGACCGTTACTATGTGGTAATTCATAATGAACACTGTTCTTTACCAATTATTAGATGATTTTGAACGATCCTGAATAAACATAAGTTTACTTTGATTAAATGACTTAATTATCATTAGATAACCTTGTATAAACTTAGTTCAATAATCTTAAATTATTGTTTCATGACGTTAAACATTATTAATAATAAATAGATAAATTAATCAATATCTGTAATTCAGAAATTGCCATTTAATTACCTTTTCAGTCAATATAAATAGCTTTTGGAAATCTTAATCACTCTTAAATTACCCAAGAACTGTTGGAAGGATGCATAAACAATTTCTCAAATCGACTTCTGGAGTTTGTGGAAAAGAATAGACATCATTTAGCTGACATTATTTTTCATAAATGAATGTTTTTTTTACCTTTTCTTTGATATATATACAACATCTAACAATTGAACAAATAAAATTTTGATTTAATTGAAAATTCTCTGAGTTACCATTTAAGCTTTTTCAATTATTTAATACATAACTAACTGTTTCATTTTGGTTTATCGAACTATGTTTATTTTGTTCATTTCATCTTGTCAGATTCGCAAAACATTAAATAGCTGATTTTATCCTATTAAATAAATTTGTAAAACAGTAAAGTATCAAAAAGTAAAAGAAGTGAGAGTAATGAAAGTTTGAATGCATATGTAGGGTGGGTGGTTGGCATCTATTTCACACTCCAGATTTTTAATACATATGCGAAAGTTTTAATTAGTTATATTTGGTTTTAAGCAGTGATGAAGTTTCGTTATTGTGCAAATATGCTTCGTTTTTTTTTCTTGAAAGAAATTGTGGTTTGCATTATAATAATTAAAGGGTGAGATAGGGACCACCCACCCACCTTACTTATACATTGGTATTTAAGGTATTCCACTCATTTCAATTTCTGGAATCATAACGACAGAAACAGAGGCTGAATCTAAAGTCTATACAAAAAAATATTTCTAGTTTATTCCTAACTTCCTTAAGTAAATTAAGGAATAAACACTTTTTTTATATAAGTGGTTCCAACAAAGTTAATTGTTTGATTTATTTTGACATCATTTAAAGTCAAACTATCAATAGACTCCAACGACTTTTAGCCAAAGAGTTTTTTAAATGAATTGGAGAAACACAAAATTTATTTTAATTGCAATCTGATTGATGATGATTGAAACTACTACTTTGTCGTACATACTGATTGCAAGAACTTTAAAGAAACTGAATTTTGTTTATTTTATGACTAAAAACAATATAGGACCAAGAATTAGTTAAATGGCAAAAAGTGCTTCCAAAAAGAGATTTTGCAAGAATGGGTGGGGAAATTTGGCAAAATTTAGACTAAACTATAATAACGAATGAAAACTGGAATACATCAATTTTCAAAAAATGTGGTCTTCGATGAAATATTTATTTCCATCAGCTTGAAACAACGGAATGAGGTAAATACGAGAATATTTCAGTATTAGCAGCAAAGACAGAATCAGAACTAGGAATTAGTCAATTCCCTTATAGAAGAATACATTAATTTAGGAAATTTATAGCAGTTAATGTCAGCATGATAAATATTTGCACATCTTTATCAAAGCTTGTATTTTATTAATTAGACTGTGCGATAGTGGCCATACACCCACTCTACATATAAATTGATATCTAAGTTATTTTACTGATTTTTTTAGCGTAACGTGTAAAGCATTTAGATGATAGTAATTTGTTCGTAATTATATCGGATTATCCGTCTGCTATATAGTTCTTCTCGCGTCCGCTCTTTTTCCACACTAGCTCTCGTTAGGCGATATATCATTATTAGTAATTATCAAATGTTTAATTTTCGCATTTCTGAAATTACAGTGAAGACTTTCCGGAGATGAAATGCACGCAGCGGTGTGTGATTCATAACGTTTACTTTAAACGGTGTGCACAGTTATGATTTACTACTACACACTACAGCAACACTGGAGTACTTCGGTATACGTTTATGATAATAACGTACTTACCGCATGTACGAAAACATTCCACGCTCTATTATTGTTATTATTCCCTGTTTAAGATGAAGAAATTTCACCGATATAATAACACGTTTACTGTTTCGTGGCATCTACTTTAAAATTGCGCAGCTGTACGACGAATACCATTACTGGTGCAGCTCTACAAACACGAAAAATACGATTTTAAGGTAAATTAATGTTCAAGTAACACATCAACTTGAAGAATCTCAAAGAAGATAACGATTAAAAACCACTATAAATCATGGCCGTAGTGATGAATTTCGTGAAGGTCGTCCAAAACATTGATGCTGTCCGTGAACTGTTATTGTAAGATCGTCATATGACTTATCGTGAGATTGAGGCATTCTTGAGCATTAGTTGGACTAACATACATTCAATTTTACATGAATATTTAGGTGTAAAAAAATGTTTGCCTTTGATTCCACATAATGTAACAATCGCTCAACAAAAGCTACTATGAATTGGTCTAAATAAATGCTTAAGAAATACGATCGAAGTGCTTCAAAATATGTCTATGATATCGTAACAGGTGATGAATCATGGTTATGAGTATTGATCTTTATTGAGAAAATTTTTGGAAACCATAAATCTATATACGATAATTGATTTCTTTTTTTTGTTGTCTATTTCTGAAATATAAAAGGTAATTGCTATACTATCAGAGGTAAGTTGTTTACGGCCGAGCGAGTGCAATGAGAAGGTTAATAAAGTCTATATTGTAAGCAAATTGCCTTTAAAGTTTAATTTCAATGTCTTTATTGATGGTAAATTAACATAAATTACCGTCACTATAAAATTAATCAAAATATAAACTTCTTGTAAATCTTCATTAAGAGCTTTTACTGGCAAACTCTACGACGCGTTTCAATAGGTTGTTAAGACTGCATGTAATAAAACTGACCAAATTTTATACAGTTTTGTACTAATATTAATTCATTCAGTTATCTAATTATGATTAATGATACGTTGATAATTAAAAAGAAGCTTGGTAGCTTTCAATTAAGTTATAATAAATTAAATGAAATAACGAAATAGGTTTAAGAAATAATAACTTTGCTAGTATCACGAATTTTTACACTTTTTATTGTGACTAGTTTCGTCCTATTCGGACATTATCAAACGAATACAATAAAATGTAATTTATTGTATTCGTTTGATAATGTCCGAATAGGACGAAACTAGTCACAATAAAAAGTGTAAAAATTCGTGATACTAGCAAAGTTATTATTTCTTAAACCTATTTCGTAATCAAGATGTATCACAAAGTCATGGCTTCAACAATCAATCATAAATGAAATAAATATTTAATTGTATTGAATGCGACCCTCATTATTTTAAATTGAATTCCCGCGCGTCATTAATCAGTAAATAAATAAAACATGGCCGGACGATAATAATTTATGCCATACGCGATCGGGACCAATCTAACGTTTATAATTTCGTACGGAACGAAATGATTTCCTCCGTCTCCGTTTCGAGCCGATATGTTTAATTATTAATTTATTGGCGGAATGTTGGCTATACTGGCGCAATTACCGAGATAGATGGCTTGTACCATAGATAGCTCCGAGATACTTTACATGGTACACGTACATAAATGATTCTACATATAAAGCGAGCCATAAATATATAAATTGACAGTCAGTCTTGATAAACGGTATTGAATATATATCTGCAGGATACATAGCCGGCTCGGTACAGATCGAGTACGGTGATTATTTTCTGGAAATTCTGCGTACGCTGATATGTTTGTTTGTAAACATTCTAAATGTCAGTTGACACGTTAAAGGAGTTGTTTCATTTTTGTTGAATAGTAAGAGATGAATGTTTTAATCAACTGTTATGATCTCGACCAGATGTTCATAATATGTACTTTAATTTTCTACCTCATATACCCATTCTAATTAATACCAACTGGTAAGTGGTAAACAAAATAGAAATTATAAATAATATAATACTTTTTAATTGAACAATCAAGGCCATTAAAAGATCATTTAAGGTTCTCGAACGATTATATAAATATATTTGTAGACAGTCTCAGATCATTCAAAATTATAATTAAAGATCATATCAAGATAAAACCATAAGGGTGCCATCTATTGAACATAAGTACATTTGAGATCATCCGATGAAAATTCAAAACCATTTAAGACTCCCCGTGAATTTATTTACGTTCATATGACGATCATTCAATATAATCCAAATACCACACAAAGATAATGTTGATGTACTGATCATTCTAGGTAATTCGACGGTCAGTCAGGTTTGAGAGATTGAGGACCCTGTACATGTGTAATAATATATAGTAGAGAGTAAAAATAGTTTATAAATGTAAATTCAGGAAAACTTTAAATCAGTAGAATAGTTTAAATATCAATGTATATTTAGGGTGGGTGACCACTAATTATTTCTAAAAAAACAGATGTTTGAGGGAGTAGGAAGTTCGTTAGCTTCAACGAACAGGACGAGCAAGCCTTACCACAGTTGTTGCGTGTTTTCCTTCGTCATTTGTATAAAGATAATGCATGTATTAACGTTTCCATTGCCTTCAAAATTTGCTGTATCAATTGCTGTACACGTTTAAATAAATCAAGGCGAATTGTTGTATTGTATTGTATTGGAGAAATCTTATCCGGTACGATGGTCAATGGTCTTCCAATAATAAATATGTGTTGGGGTAACGGAAAATATAACATAAGGATGACTACTTAAGGGATACAACGAATATGAATTTAACAGAGCTTTAATTTGCCATAGAACCATTAAAAATATCTATGAGAATGGTTTCTCTAACTTCATAAAATACTGACACAGTATATGGTTTCAAAAACGTTTGTATTTTTCTACATCAATGTTTCACCGCACAGTGAATATGAAGCAACTCTGTGGTGAAGTTTTTGAAACCATATACTGTGTCAGTAATGAAAATAATAATCCTTTAATACATCCATGTCTAATTGGCGGTGACTTGAATGCTCACTACACTCTCTGGGGATCAGCGAGTGTAACAACGAAGGACTAAATGTACTCAATGCACTAAATTACCTAAATGATAGAAATGCTATTCGTTGATATCACAGTTTCATCATCAAACTTAAGTACAAACAAGTATTAATTGGAACTCCTGAGTGATACTCTGGGGCTGACCACTATTCAATAATAATCAAGTTACAGACCACGCTCAATGTACTACAAAAACGTCCTTCCGCTAGAATATGGAATTTTATCTATACTGACTGGAACAAAAATACTAGTAAAATTCACAAATATATTGAAGGATGTCAATTAGAACAGGGAGAAAAACTAAAGATACTATAATATATAATCAAGAATGCAGATACCTACAGAGAATGTCAACTAGCAGTTGACAAATGAAAGACCTTATTACAATTATATAAGTCCCAGCCGACAATGGAAAACCTTCGAGCAGCAGCCATAACAAAATGGTTATTCAAAGCCAAAGATGATGAGCTAAATTTGGGGCAGAGAAAAAAGATGTGTTCGACGGCGTCCGTGCCCTCCTCACACCTCACCCAGTTCCCGTCGTCTGCCTTGCCTATTCTATTAAAGTATGCCATGAAGCAGTCATGGCCAGTCATGATCTGGGTGAGGTGGTAGCTCATGTAGCCATGGGGTAGGAGTAGCCACGGATCTAGGACAGGGATGATTACCACTCAAACCGTTATCCCACCTTCACTGCCAGCGTGTGATACGCCGTTCTTCAGCATCGTGTTTGGCCTCGCGCTTGGATAACCCGCTTCTCGTTGCTGCATAAATCTCCTACCTCGCGAGAAGTTTGAGTTCCGGGGGAGGAGTGGGCGCCAGTAGGCTGCGTACGTGGATATTGTCCGGTATCCTCGAATAATTCTAATGGCACCAGGCCTCAGTGCGCTGCGCAGGAGGTTGATATTACGTTGGGTTTTGACATTTGTTGCCCACGCCGGGGCCGCGTAGAGCAGCTTGGACCGTGCTACACCGATCAGGAGCCTTCTCTTGTATTCTGACAGGCCACCTATGTTGGCCAAGAGTCTGCTGATGAACCTGACTGCAGCGGCTGCAGTGTAAACTCTAGAGTGGGTTTTCCTGAAGGTGAACGCCCTAGTTTTTGATACTAGGCGCCACCTCGATCTCTCAAACTAAGATGTTGATCTTGTGCCCGGCGTGCCTGCCTGAATGCCGCAGCCGTCTTTTGGGCTGCGATCGTCAGCCCATTGGCGGCTATCCATTGTTGAACGACCGAGGTAGCCTGCTAGGCTACTGTTTAGACCTCATCCACCTCGCGTCTCCTGACGAGGATGAGTATATCGTCAGCAAAACCCACGACGTCTGTCCCATCTGGGAGCGGGATCCTCAGAACTCCATCGTAAGTTATGTTCCACTGCAACGGCCCAAAGACCGAGCCCTGTGGAACGTCGCATGTAGTCTGCCTCTTGACGGGAACGCCATGTTTGCCTGGAAAGAGTAGTTCCCGGTTCCTAAGGTAGTCTGCCACGATAGCCACCAGATGTTCCGGGGTGCCCAACTCTACTAGGGCAGACATGATAACTGTCGTTTGTACGTCTAAAGAGATTGCCAGGCAGTGCCTTCCCCTCTGTAAGGGCCTCTGGCTTCCTTTATCCGCCAAACTGCGTAGGGCATCTACGATCTTCTTCCACGTCGGGAGCTAAACTGCCGTGCTGACAGACCTCCCCTTTCATCCACTCAGCTTATTTTTGAGATGTTTTTCCAGAAGTTTACCTTCGCCGTCTAGCAGACACAGAGGCCTGTAACCCCCAGGGGTGAGGAGCTATTTTCCACCCTTTGGGAGAAGCGGCAGCTTTGACACCTTGGAAACACGTCCCTGGACAAGCACAGGTTGAAGAGAGAAACGACCAGTGCAGGATTTCTGATGGCGTACTCCTTGGTGGCTTCGTTATGGATGCCTCCTGGGCCTTGCGACATGGTAGAGACCTAGCCGCATCCACCATTTCTTTCTTGCTGAAGAGAACATCCTCGTTTAGGCTTGCTGGAGGGCCTCTCGGGTGTGTGTGGCCTAACGTTTGCTACTAACGATGGCTACCTTAAGCTGGCCCTGGCACTAGATGCTGCCAGCTCTTGGATCTCTGTTTTCCATTCGTTCCTTCTGCGACACCTTATGAGGTCCAGCCTTGCCCTATTTGCCGTGTGTCGGGCTTTCGCTACCTCTTCTGACCATCAGTAGACCTTCCTCGCTGTCTCCCAGTCAGCACGGTTCAGTTTCCAAGCCGGACCCAACTCAGGGGAAGCCTGGGTAACAACCCTTTCGTCAACCTTCCATCCTACGATTATGGGAAGTAGTGTCGCGTCGACCAGGGTGATATCAATAATTGAGGTCGAATTGCCGCGGATAAACGTCGGAGCATCGCCTTCGTTGGCCATCTCCATATCCAGGTTCGCCATGGTGTCCAGCAGAGGTAGGGAGCGGGCGTCAGTTCTGATTTCGACCCAGTGAGGTGACGACGTTGAACTCGCCGCCGATGACTGCCGGGCGGCCTGCTTCACAGACGACAGTAGAAAGGCGCTACAGCTAGTCAGAATCCAAGATCCATGAACCGTCGACTCTGGTGGCATTGAACTCGCTGGCCAGGATGATGTCCGGTTGACGCTCCCCAATAAGAACTGCGAAAACGTCGTGCGCAGCATGGCTCCTATTCAGGTTCACCTGCAGAATGGAGATGAGCTGTGGAGCTGAGGCGTATACATACTAATAGAACTATATCTTAGCCATATTTTGCCCACAATTGTCCCTACAAAAGATGCAGAAGAAGAAATAAAGGAACAGGATCATCTCTTCTTCAAACCGTTCAACATGACAGAACTGGAGCATGTAATTAGTTGCAAGAAATCAACAGCTCCAGGTATTGATGGCATTATATATAGTATGATACCACATTTTCCATATAACTGCTCTAAATATATAACTCTTGGTGCTTCAACCATAATATCAATCAAGATTTAGTACAAAATTGTGCTAAATCAAGAGGTAGCAAAAAAATTAAAAATTTGATAGAAAGAGACAAGTAATGCTAAAAAAGAAATTAAAATATGGAAGAGTAAGTGCCGGAACATTCTTGAATTCCGAATAGGATACTTTTGGAAATTTTTAATCAAATAAAAAAAGAATTTAAGATAATATAAAATAGGAAACATCGATCCTAAAAGTTGTGTTAAAATCTAATACAAGCAGTGAATGAAGCAAGAAATAATTAGAAATAACACGAAGATATTTCGTAAAATCTACAACAAATGAGGCTTATTAAGACTACAAAAAACAAATCACTTGTTAAAACAACTACTTCATTGGCTAATACCACGACAGACATTGAATGATACAAACGTAATTTGCGTGTTACAAATAGTTAAATTATACACATACAAATATCTATCAATATGAAAAACGTGCTGAAATATACAAAGAAAATTTTGGCAATCAGGAAGAAATATCCAACAAAATAAATGTTTATTTATTGCTGGAAATTTCCAATTAGAAAAAGAAGTTATGGAAGTCTTCAGGAGAAAATTCTGAGAAATTGTACTATTTTGAAAGAAAAATTACAAAAGAGGTCTAGAAAATCTGCAATCGGAAATTAAAATTGTTGAAAAAAATTAAGACAAAATAAATAAGTCTCTAAAAATTGAAGAAAAGTTGGCATAGCGTTAGGGAGGAATTTCAGATGTTATTCTAAATAAAAAAGAAATGCTGGAAAATTGTAGTAACATGGAAAACAATTTTCTAAAAAATCTAGTATCTCGCCAGTTGAAAAATTCTATAAAATAAAAGAAGAATTTTTAGAATATTTTAGAAATATAAAGTAGAAATTTTCAAAATCTGTAAGATATACTGAAAAATTCTAAAATCTTCTAATAATTTTTTTTGCAGATGGTGGAAAGAACGGTGTCCGAAAATTTTGAAAAAATAAATTTATCCTTTAACATGACTCATCTGCTATTAAGGAAAATTTAAATTTTTGATCAAAAAAGATGTCTTATTTAAATTTATTATCAAAATATACCATCAAGTATACGCCACTATTATACAAAAACTAGAAACATTATATATGTGGGCATACATAGGTACAAAGGTAAAATCTGAACTAGCATTTATGCTTCTTCAAACAAATAAAGGAATAGTAGTAAAACACTTCCAGAGCATTTATGAATTTTGCACATAAGTTTTCAGCTTTGATCCTAAAATATGCTTGAGGTTTTTCAACATAATTTTCAAATTGCTTCAGAGTTTATCGAAACATTAAAGATTATCCCTTATATTTTACAGTATGAATTTCTATTATCCAAACATATTTTACTTCAGTGGCTATATACTGTAAATAAAATTATATTTAATTATGTAAAATAATCCAGTCTACTAATATGATATATTTCATAGCCCGGAGCTTATTTATACCAGCAACGGAAATCAATAAAAATATCTAAAATCTATAATCGTAAAATCACCATTATTTGCATGTAAATTACCATCAATTAAAACCGGAGCAAATTACACCATTATTGCGACTATAATTACACAAAGACAGGCGTCAATCAAACATGCACGCGTCCCCGTTTAATAAAAATAAAATAATCAAGAGCGACAGAAAAAGGCGCCCGTTTACGATCCACATCCGGCGAATTTATAAAAATATAATTTCGTGCAATTAAAATTATTACGGGCCACGGGTGCATTCCGGCTAATTAATCGGCGGCGTGCGGAAAAAATGAAATCCAGTTTTTATTTTAATTAGGTAGAATTCTCTGTGTTACCCTTAGGTAATCACGGCACGAAATTATGAAATTTCCGTACGTTGAATGGCCTGAATATTCTCATTAGAAAATTAATCATATGAATTCGCTAAATTATCACAATTATAGCCGAAATTTTTATAATAAGTGGTTAAATTCGATGTGGAACGCCGTGATACGAACAGGAAATTGTAAATGGTAGTTGGTGTTGATATATAGAGGTATATGAGTGTGCAATTAATGTTTCTACTTTTGAAAATCATAATTAGATGATCCGATTTGGTTATAAAAAGTATGAGTATTTTTTTATTAGATGTCTAACTTAACTATTCGAGCAATTAGAGTTGTATCGTCATCATGATATTAAATAATAATTAAATTATGAATAGAAGAAATACAAAATAAAGATGTCTTACAAAGTAGAAGTCTGTACAATTAGTTGTACAGACTTCTACTTTATCTTCTTTAAAGAAAGTAAGATTTGTGTCTAAATTAAGATGTAATATGTGTATGTAGTACATACCTTAATACGTTTTAAAAAAAGTAGTAAAAATGTTCCTATTGATTTACTTGAAACATCAGAAAACTTAAAAATAAATCAGAACATAAATTTATATTTAATAATTGTTGCCCTGTCAGAAACAGTAATGTTTCTGCCTATTTAGGACCTCCAAAGTGGCGCAATTGAAGACAGAGAAACGGAGTCATCTTAATGTCAATTGTTTTATAGTATATTAGAAAAACTTCGTTTCTATCTTCATCATCTTTATTACTTTCCCTATATAGTATATATAGGGGAAGTATTGTTTTCGTTTTGGTAAACATTTATAAACCGGAAGTGGATGTTTACTCGAAGCCGTTTTTTGTTTTTTTCCGATATTTCTTTTAATTTGAAAAATATTACAAAACTTTTCAAACAAAAGCTGAAGGGAATAAGAAACTAAACAGGTTTTGAGAAAACATATTTTTTATACAATTCTTAACTTTCGAGAAAAAAAATAAACATTGAAAATTTTGACATTTTTTGCCAATTGCTAATAAACTATTAGTGTTACAAGAAATTTATATAACAAATAATTGTAGAGAATTCAAAAGTGAACAAATGACTAAGAATAGCCTTTTTACGTAAACCTCATAAAGTACTCCCTATATTTTACTCGAAAACTATGAGGTTTACGCAAAAAGTCTATTCTTAATAATTTGTTCACTTTTTAATTTTCTACAATTATTTGTTATGAAAATTTTATCTAACACCAATAGTTTATTAGAAATTGGCAAAAAAAAACAAAATTTTGAACTTTTTTTTTTTCTCAGTTATAACAATTTTATAAAAAAATATGTTTTAATAAAAAATATTCAGCTTCTTATTCTCTTTAACTTTTGTTTGAAACGTTTTGTAATATTTTTTATATTTAAAAAAATATCGGAAATAAACAATAACCGGCCTCTCCCGGTTTGTGAATGTTCACCAAAAGCTTTTCAGTTCCAGTTATTAACAATAAAATCTTAAGTTAAATGTTTCATCTCAATCGGATCATTCGTTTTTGAGATACAGTGCCCACAGACAGAAAGTAAAAATATTACATAACTTTTCAAACAAAAGTTAAAGGGAATGAGAAACTGGACAAGTTTTATAAAGACATGTTTTTTGTAAAGATCTTAATTTGTAAGAAAAATATTTAACTTTAGAATATTTCAGAATTTTTTTAATATTTTTCTCTAAAGATTCTTGATATTTCAGTAATTTCTCCTCCACACTTTTAGTTTTTATTGCAACTTCCTTTCCGAAGAATTTTCATCGAGAATTCTAGAAATTTTTACAGGTTTAGCAAAGATTTTATTCGAGAGTTTGGAAAAGTCATTATTTATATTTATTTATAAAAATTTGTTCGTAGTTTCTATACAAGAGTTTGTACAACTTTTTCTGTTAGAAAATTTTCTTCTAATTTTCTATAATTTTCTCAGATGATCCATACTTTTTCATTTATTTCATTTTAGGTTTATAAAATTTTTTTGAAGATTCTAAAAGTGTACAGTAATTTCTTTTTCTTATCTAATAAATAAATAGATATTTCCAGAATTTTTAGCAAAGATTTTATTCGAGAGTTTTACAATTCATTAGGAAATTTTCTTCTAATTTTCTATAACTTACTTAGAGGCTTCTTAACGTTTCAGGAATTTCTGTTTTGCATCTTCCTTTCCAAAGAATTTTTATCAAGGATTCTAGAATTTTTCACAAGATTTCCTGGTAGATTTCTAGAACTTATTTGGAGGATTCTAAAAGTTTCTTTATATTTCCAGAATTTTTAGCATTCGGAAGTTCTGATTTTTTAGAAAGTTCGTTTCAAGAATTTTCTTTGAGGCTGTTTTCAGTAATTTCTCTTCCAGACCTTAAAATTGTTTTATAAATTGCAAATCTTTTCCAGAATTTTACACTTTTTTTCGAGAGTTCAGAAATTTCCAATAGCTCATTTTAGATTTGGAGGAGAAAATCTGTTTCTAGAAATCTTGACCCTTTTCAGTCATTTCCCTTCCAGATATTAAGATTGTTTTTTTCGAGCCATCTTTTAAATTGCAAAGTTTTTAGAATTTTCAAGAATTTTTTTTTCTAGAAATGTAGATTTTTTAAAGGTTTCTAGAAATTTCCAACAATTTCTTTTGTAGAGTTCTAGAAATTTCTCAAAGGAGTCTACTATTTTTTTTTTTAAATGTTATTATTTGTTGTATATTTAGGTTGTAGCATTTCATTCATGATTTTAGAATTATAAATATCTTTTCAAAAATTTTAGTATCTTAATTATTTAGATTTATTTCCTTATTTTGTTGGTTTTTTTCTCAAAAAGTTCTGTAAATTCTAGTATTTTTGAGCAATTTGTTTTGGATATAGCAAAGCAATTTTTTGAGAGTTGTTTTTTAGAATGTTTTTGCAATATTTCTGAAAATTTATAAAATTTCTTGTATCGTTATATCGAAATTTTACGAATTTCTTATCTAAATTGCGAAAAAAAAAATATCAAGACTTTTAGTTTTGATGTTAGGAATCATTTCGTAAAAGATTTTTTTTTAAACCGTCCTTGCTATAGAACGTTATTTTAAAAATACTGAAAATCGAATGTTTATTTTTTAGCATTTTTACTTCTATTTGTTACTGGTAATTTATTGGTGAAAGAAATTTTGTAATTTCATAACTATTCTAAGAACTATACCTAAAATATAAAAAAAGACAATTGAATAACAAATTTTTGATTTTTATTCTATCAATTTGAATTGGATGTCAGCAATCGTTTCGTAAAAGAATTTTTACAATCGGTCCATCCTGTAAATAGTAATTGTAAAAATACTGAAAAACAATTGAAAATAAAATTTTTGATTTTTTGTCTATGAATTTGTATTTAATGTTAGAAATCATTTCGTGAAAGAATTTTTTAAATCCATCCGTGCTGTAAAAAGTTATTCTAAAAATGCTGAAAAACAATTGAAAATCGAATGTCTAATTTTTAGCATTTTTACTTCTCTTCGTTTCTGGTAATTTATTAGTGAAAGAATTTTCGTAATTTCATTATTATTTAAAGAATTATAGCTAAAATAGTAAGAAAAATAATTACAACGAATTTTTGATTTTTATTGTATCAATTTTAATTTGATGTGTAAAATGTAGGAAACCAGTAAAATGCGAAGATTTAAAAGAAGATTTTTTTAGAAAATTTGTTTTAAAAAATCTAGACTCGGGAAATTTCTAGTAATTTTTTCTCCACATTTCAAGATTTTTTTCAACTTGTCTTCTAAATCGCAAAGATTTTCTTTGAGGCTCTAGAATTTTTACAATTTACTTCTAGAAATCTAGATTATTTTCTCGAGGGTTCAGAAAATTTCTAGCAATTTATTCTCCACAGTTCAAGTTTTTTTTTTGAAGTCGTCTTTTAAATTGCAAAGATTTTTTTTCTAAAAGTTTAAAGTTTAGAAAATGGCTAATAACTTCCCCAAATTAATTTTTTCTTCAACTTTTCTTATAAATTGCGAAGATTTTCTTTCAGCCTCTAAATGTTTTTTAATTCCCTCTCCTTTTCAAGAATTCTGATGTAATTACTTCTCTAGAATTCAACATTTTGTTTTAACTAGAAGTTCTAAATTGCGAAATTTTTCTTGGAGGGTCTAGAAAATTTTCTCCTACAAATATTTTCTTATTTTCGAGAAAGTTTAAGGAATTTTCCGTAATTTCTCTTCCCGATTTCAAGATATTTTTTCAACTGGTCTTGTAAATTTCTAGGAGACTCTAGATTTTAAAAAAAAAAATTCATTTAGAAATCTAGACTTTTCCAAGGGTTCAGGAAATTTCCAGAAATTTCTCCTCCAGATTTCAAGGTTATCTTCTTATCTTATAAGTTGCAAAGATTTTCTTGGAGGCTCTAGAACTTTTTAGAAAATTTGTTTGTAGAAATCTAGATTTTTCTTGAGGCCCAAAATTTTTAGAATTTTTTTTTTCTAGAACCTAGACATACTTTTTCAAGAATTCAAGAAATTTCCACTAATTTCTTCTCTAGGTTTCAAGATTTTTTAATTCTACCCGCTTTCTAAATTGTGAAGATTTTATTGGAAGCTCTAAAATTTTAATAATTTGTATGGATTACCACGTAATAACGGTCGCAACCATTTTCTTTATCAAAAATTTTACTTCTAACAATTTTCTTTTATTCAAATTTTGTAATTAAAGTTATTGCAAACCGCGAGGCGATCAGTAATTCAAGTTAATATGTATATGTAGAGTGGGTGGGTGGCCTCTAACCCACCATCCAATCAGTAAAACATAAGCGAGGGTTTTAATTAAAAGTTGTAAAACGTAAATAAACTTAACATTTGTGCAAAATTTAATAGATTTATTCAGATAAATTTTAAAATTTAAGAAATTTTGAAAAATAAGACATAACTTTTCAAACAAAAGTTAAAGGGAATGAAAAACTGAAAAAGTTTCATTGAAACATTTTTTTGTAAAGTTCTTAATTTAAATTTTTCTACAATTTTTTGCTTATTACTAATAAACTATACCGTGTGTCCCGTTTGAAGACGCATCATAGGGAATTCCCATGTAAAATTTTCAATTGCAGTTTGTATCTCTATTATTGAACGAAAATTATCAAAATAAAATTAGAATGATTCCTTTATCTATTAAGATTATTTTGGAGGTTTTATTTTTGTTTCATCTTTACTTTTAGTCAAAATATACCTTAAAATGTGTAAGCAAATATTTGATAATAAGATCCTCATAATAGTAGTTGCTGTGAAAAGTCAGTGCTTGTCATCTAAATTCTATAACCAACAAATAAATAATTAAATTTAAATGTGTGCTTACAACACAGAAGGAAAAGTTCAGTGCTTTGAAAAGTCAGTGTATAACATCTAAAATTACAGATGGCGAGTTCAAAGGAACAAATTCATTATTCTTGTTGAAACGAGTTAACTCAAAGGTACAATTTCCCGAAACAGAATAAAACTGTGTTTAGTATTTCTCATTTATTTTCTACAAAATTTCAAAACCACATCCAGTTAAATTATAATTATTATACTATTCCAAATTTAGAAAGAATGCTTTTGTAAAGAATAAACGTAAAGTGAAACCGATAAATACTTTAATTTGCTTTCAATAAAAATAAAACATACATTAAGTTTTTGTGGATATTCACTTCTTGATGTTACAATATGAAGAATGTTTTGAAACCATTGACGATTATTTTGTTCGTTATTATTAGACACCAAATAGAAAGTACATTCATCTGTAAAACACACACTATTTGGAAATCTCTTATTCTCGTTACACTTTTCCACAATAATTTAACAAAATTTAGATCTTGAATCAGGATCCACTGCTCAGTTCTTTATGATTTGTCTTTTATGGGGTCGGTAAATATAAGCTTACACTTTTTGTTAGATGTACTGTTATCCTTGCAACACATTTGTTACAGTTTCTTCAGATTTCCTCCCTTTATTCCTAACAATATGTTCGTCGTTTATACAACCATTATCCTGGACAGGTTTCAAAATTTATACTAAATAAGTCGCAAATGTCTGCCAAAACTCAATTTAATGATCTTAACTTTTTCTTTTGTGGTGTAAGCACTTATTTTGAATTGAATTATGTGTTTGTGGCTTAATCAATTTAGATGACAAACACTGACATTTCATAGCAACTACTATTTTGAGGATTTTTTTATCGAAAATTTCTTCACACTTCTTAAGCTATATTTCGCTTAAAACTAAAGATGAAACAAAAATAAAACCTCCAAAATAATCTTAATAGATAAAGGAATCATTCTAATTTTATTTTGATAATTTTTGTTCAATAATAGAGATACAAACTGCAATTGAAAATTTTACATGGGAATTCCCTATGATGCGTCTTCAAACGGGACACACGGTAGGAACTAAATGAAATTTATATAATAAGTTATTGTGAAGAATTCAAAATTGAGCAAATTATTAAGAATAACCTCATGGTTTTCGACAAAATATAGGGAAAGTAGTATGATGGCAACATCACCATTTTATGTTGTAATTTAATCATTTAGCATTACATTATGTCGATTTGTCATCATAATTGCGTGACATTTAAACGGACGCGAATTAATTAAGCCCGATGCGGCGAAACAACAACATAACCGCATAAACGCGCGGACAAATTGAATGTTGAAAAGATAATTTCGCCGAGACAAATTGGTCAATTTGAGCAATTTCCGATAATGTCCTCGCATACACAACACAACATTCGGTATATCGCCGTTATTGCCGTCTAAACAATTACGCGCCGGGCATAAATCATGGGGCCCCGGGGGAGATTTCGACTCTCTCGGACGCTTTATCAAATCGGTGAACTTATCAACGAGAGAGGCCGGGGATTTTATGGGTTTGATTTAATGAGGCTCTTTTCGCTTTTTGAAATCCGGACGTATATGGCGTGTGCGTGTGGGCAATAAAATGCATCGTGAGTGGTAATAGTATACCTCGTTAACTTTGGAATTTGTTAATACCCGGTGTTATTGTTGCATATCGCTCGCTAAACGGTCCTCAGGTGTCCTTTATGTGATTTCACACGTTTATGAAATTAATATGGATTATTCATTTTATTGGCTTTCTCAAATAAAATATTTAGAACAAGTGATTTAGTCAATTGATTTACTATAAAAAAAGGAATTTTCTTTTTTTAAATTTTATCTTGAAGAAGACGACATGGTCATTGACATTTTTGATTATCCTTTCAAATGTTTTCGTAAATGACAATAATCAGTTAAGGTTTCAATATAGGTATAGCAACAAAAGTCATGAACTCATTCAAGTATTCCCAGGTGATGTATCATACTGTATATAATTCCATCATTACTGGGAGCTGTTGATTTTTTGTTACTAATTACATGTTCTAGTTCTGTCATGTTTAATGGTTTGGAGGGATATGATCCTCTTTTTCTATTTCTTCTTCTGCGTCGTCGGTATATTTCAGCACTTTTTATATATTGATAGAAATTTTTAGCAACATTTCCACCAGATTTATAACATTTCTTGCTTCATTCACTGCTTGCTTCAATCATCTTGTTTATTTTTCCGAAATTATCCAGAAAATTTATTTCTAGGTCTTGATTTTTGTAGATTTATTTTTTTTATTTTAACTTTTCAAATTGTTTTTTTTAGATAATATTCCAATATATTTTACTTTATCTAATTGGAACTTTGCAGGAGTTTGTATTCTATTTTGTAGCAATTTTCTAAGCATTTCTCTTCGAAAAGAGTTGATCAAATTAAAATGATTCAATAAATATACGCGTACGTTTCATTCAAACAAGGGAATTTTTTAACCTTTCCTTGAATTTTTGCCATTTTTATGCTTGATAAAATTCCATGCTTTACACTTCTGAAATTTTTTAGACATGTTTCCTTAAGATTTTAGAATTCTTGGTTAATTTTAAGGTTTCTTTTATCTAAATTTTTCCTTCGTTTTCATTTTCAAAGATCTTTGAATTTTTTTTATTCTATCATAATTTTTGCATCAACTTTATTTTTTTAATATATCACGGATTTACCCTCCCACAAATTGCGAAATTTTTTTTAGAGGATTCTAGAATATTTCAGTATTTCATACCTATTTTTCTTTTTAAATTTCTAAAATATCGATTTTTAGATTATAGAAATTTTTCAAAAATTCTTGATTCATTTGAGGAAATTTTCAAGAATGTTTTCTTTCAACTGGCAGAAATTTCATTTCATTTACTAGAGTTTTTAGAAAATTGTCTTCCATGTTTCTAGACTTTTTCAGAATTTTCTCCTTCATTAAGAATTATATCTTTAGTATCTTTCGGTTTATTTTGTAAGATTCATCTATAACGTTATCGCAACTTCCCTTCCATTTTAAGAGAGGTTCTCACTATTTTTTGCATTATTTTGTCATTATTTTTTATCTCCAACAATTTTTCTTTTATTTCACCTTAATTTTCCAGCTAATTTTAAAATTTTTGATAACAAATTATTTTCTGTTTAATTACTTTATAGTATCTGCAATTCTTGTTTTATTTCAAAATCAAATAAATGTTCTTAAATTCCAAAATTAGTAATTAATTTCAAGAATTATAGAATCTTTAAAGGAAATTCAACTTGTTTTTATTGTATTTCTAGAATTAGCATTATTTTGTGAAATTTTTTTGAATTTTTTTTATAACTTTCCAGCATTTCTGGCATTGCATTGCCATTTTGGTTTTATAATCTTTTAGGCAACTTCTCAATTTTAAGCCATTTTTTTTCTAAATCTTACTTGAAATTATCGTAATTTTTCGGGAAAGCTTATTTATTTTGCCGCAATTATCCAGAAAGTTCATTTTCACGTAAGAAATTTCCTTGAGGTTCCTGGAATTTCCAGAAATTATTCCTTAAAATTTTTACAATTTTTTTAGATCATGATTTATTTTATTGAAATTTCCAAACAATTAAGAAACAGGATGGTTGTGACCGTTACTATGTGGTATTTCATTTTCAAATGTAAGGTGAAATATATACCGTGGTAAGCAACATAGAAAATCTTGTTTTATTTCATCCTACATTCCAAACAATTCTTATTGTTCTTTTATTTCGAAATTCTCTAACAGCTTTACTTCCATATTGCGAGATTATTTCTTGAATTTTTCTGCATTTTCTATTCCTCCAGATTTATAGAAAGCTCTTGCCTTATTTTGTCTGATTGTTTTTTTAAATTCCAATAATTTTCTAGAAATTTTAAATAACAATTTTTGAATTTTACCTCGCAATTTTCTTGCTTTTAGTTTTTATTCCTTTTTGTATTATCTCCTCTTCCAGATAACAAAATCTCTAACATTTCTGACAGTTTTCAACATTTTCGTTTCGAAATTTCTATAATTAGCAACTCTTGCATTATTTTTCAAAAATGGCTTTATAAATAGTATAACTTTTAATTTTACTTTTTTACTTACACTTTATTACTTTATCTGACTGGAATATTTTTATTTTAAGATTTTATTCTATTCTGAAGCAATTCCTCTTCCAGATTACGAAATATTTAATTTTTCAGAAATATTTCAACATTTTCCCTTTCTAGAATTTACATCTTTTGCCTTATTTTGTTAAAAGTTTCTTTAAAAAATTGTATAAATTGTCTGGCATCGTTAGAATTCTTGTTTCGCTTTGGTTAAAATTTCTCTTCTAGATTGTAAAAACTTTTTTCAGGTTTCTAGAAATTATAAACAAATTTTCTTTCAAATTTCTTAAATTTCCAATATTTTTTTCTCCAGATTCTTAAAAGTTTATTTATTTAGATTGTTCTTTGAAAGTCCTATAATTTTCTAGAAACTTTTTGATTTGATTTTTGATTTTTATTTCAACATTGGTTTTGCTTTATCTTATTGATATATTTTAGAAGTTTATATTCTATTTTGCAGCAATTTTATATCAATTTCACTTCCAGATTACGAAATCTTTAAAATTTCTGAAGTATTTCAACTTTCTCTTTTGGAAATTACTAGAAGTAGCATCTCTTGCCTTATTTTGTAAAAAGATTCTTTAAAAAAATACATAAATCGTCAGCAATTCTGGCTTTGTCAAAATTCTTGTGTCGTTTCGTTCTCTTCTAGATTGTAAAAATTTTCTTTGAGGTTTCTAAAAATTTTCTTCCAACTTTCTTGAATTTTCATTATTTTCTTCTTCATATTTTTAGAATGTTATTTTGTCAGATTTTTCATTTGAAGTCCTATAACTTTCTAGAAACTTTTGGATATGATTTTTGATTTTTACTTCACTATTGGTTTTGCTTTTTCTTATTGGTACATACAATACAAGTTTATATTCTATTTTGCAGCAATTTTATATCAATTTCACCAGATTACAAAATCTTTAAAATTTCTGAAATATTTCGACTTTCTCTTTTGGAAATTAGTAGAATTAGTATCTCTTGCCTTATTTTGTCAAAAGATTCTTTAAAAAATTTATAATTCGTCAATAATTCTGGCTTTGTCATTCTTTTGTCGTTTCGTTAAAATTTCTCTTCTAGATTGTAAAAATTTTCTTTGATGTTTCTAAAAATTTTCTTCCAACTTTCTTGAATTTTCATTATTTTTTTCTCCATATTTTTAGAATGTTATTTTGTCAGATTGTTCTTTTGAAGTCCTATAACTTTCTAGAAACTTTTGGATTTGATTTTTGATTTTTACTTCACTATTGGTTTTGCTTTTTCTTATTGTTACATACAATACAAGTTTATATTCTATTTTGCAGATTACAAAATCTTTAAAATTTCTGAAATATTTCAACTTTCTCTTTTGGAAATTAGTAGAATTAGCATCTCTTGCCTTATTTTGTCAAAAGTTTTTTTTTTCTAATTTAGAAATCGTCAATAATTCTGGCTTTATCAAAATTCTTTTGTCGTTTCGTTAGAATTTCTCTTCTAGATTGTAAACATTTTCTTTGAGGTTTCTAAACATTTTCAGAAAATTTTCTTTCCAACTTTCTTGATTTTTCAAAATTTTCTTCTCCATATTTTTAGAAGGTAATAACCTTCTAAAAATATGTCAGATTGTTCTTTTAAAGTCCTATAATTTGTTTAAAGTTTTTATTCTATTTTGCAGCAATTTTATATATATTTCACTTCCAGATTACGAAATCTTTAAAATTTGTGAACATTTTCTCTTTGAAATTTCTACAATTAGCATCTATTACTTGCTTATTTCATTTACGCACACTTACGACTAACTTTAAAATATTCTTAAACTCTCTTAAGCAAAAAAAATGTTATCTGAAACTTTAAAAACTTCAATGTCTGCTTATATTTCTACTAGAACCTTCGATTTGTCCAAAGACAGGTCTATAAGGCAGTAACAGTAGCATTCAGATTATAAAGTTTAGATTATTTTGAGCTATTATAGTTTTTGAACAAGTTTAGAGTTTAGAAATGTTTTTAGAAATTTCTTTCTTCTAATAGAAGTGAGATAATACCAAATTTTAAGTATTTCTTTATTGGTCTTTTGTGCAAAATTCTTTCAATACGATAGTTCTCCATTTTCTTTTATATACATCCCCAAATTCATCTTATCGTATATTTGGCTTGATATAAGTGATCTTACTAAGATTGCTCAATACTTTTTTTTAGCTCATTGTAGACATTTTTTAAATTATTAATAATATTTTATTTATTTAAGCGAAGTTATATTTTATTAAACAATTCAAATTATGCAACCAAGTATTACTTGAAAATATATTGTATTATTTTATTTTTGTTTTCTGTTTCAGATAACAACACTGGACTAAATTTGAACTTATTCAGTAATGAACAAGTGAGTGAAGTGTTTAATTGTATTCGATAATTCGCCCGGAAACAGAGCTTCTTCCATCCTGCAAGTAAGTAGATTTTAATTTATCCAACAAAAATGCAAGATTAATATATACGAGGGTCTTCTAAAAAGTAGTACTCGGAATATAAAAAATAGCATATATTAACACATATTAACCTTTAATTTAAGCTAAAACTTCTTTTTTACCTAGTTACCTTATAAAATTAAGTATTTGTCTTAATGCGTGGCGAGTTTTTGTATCTCAGCTTCATATTCCTCCGCCGCCAGTATATTGAGTTGCGTAATCTATCTTTGCTGCCAAAATGTACTTAAGTTTTATAAACAGATGGTACTCTGCATGAGCTATGTCTGGACTTTAGGGTAGATGGGTTAAAGTTCGTTCGTAATAACTGACGACCCAGAAGTTTTGGCTCGTCATCGTGGGTGTTTACTCTTCCTAAGCTGAAATTACGATACCATCGCTAAACAGAACAGAACATCTATAAAATGTTCTTCATAATTTAACCATAGTGATTTGAAGAATATAGGATGAAATCGTATCGTAGAAAAATAAGAAGGTATGTAGATACATTAATGATATAACTGTTGATGTTATTCTTTGATATGATCTCTGTTATCTTTAATATACTTAACCTGAGGTTAAAATGATCTTAATTAGTAATTCTACACTAAACGCACGGAGCTCCAAAAATGTCCTTCAACTGCAAAGGTGTTTCTAAAATATGTGCCAAAAATAAAAATTTCATTAGATTCTTTGTCAGATCTGACAATTAAAAATAAAAGTGAAGTAAGGAAAGAATAAAGTGTTTTAATTCTATAGATTCTTAATACAAAATATATTTTCCTCAGGACATTTCAAACCAAAAATTACGAAGTACCAAATTTGGTGATTCTATCAATGTCGAAATAATTTGCAATTAAGTTTTGCTATTTTTTGAACATTTACTAAAATTTGGTTATCAACACCTATAACATCAAAAGTCAAATCAAATAACACCAAAATGTATTATGTTGGCAGAAGAATTTCGTAATTAAATGCCTAATTCTATCATAACTCTAGTTTGTTGCTTTCAACAAATTTTTGAAAGTTCTTTTGGTATTTTATTGTTTATACATATGCAAAAAACACAAGAAAACCAAGTATTTCCCTGCAATTCAATCGACATTCTTTTGTTACTTACAACAATAAATATATTTAAAAAGATATATCAGAATTATGATGAAGAAGGTATCACAATGACTCAAGATGTAACATAAAGTAAGCGCCTCCACAATTGAATCAGAATTATAAAGTTTATTGCTTATCTTCTTTTTCAATGAAGAAAGAAATGTTCAAAACTGTTTTTGAATCATTCTGGTTTTCACTTATTATCTGAAACTAATTAGAATTTGAAATGAAGAAACAAATATTACTAATAAAACAGGATTTGATTTCCTTTCTTCACTAATTTATTTTTAAACGTTAAATGTACATTTCGAGCACCATGTGCTCAGTTTCAATAACTTAATGCTTTAAAACTAATTACAAATACTATATTTTTTTTCAAATCTTTCGGGACTCCTTTGCTAATAAACCAAAACTCATCACATAAAGTTTCATCTGTTTGTTATCTATCTGTGTTTATTTAGCTTACTCAGAATGTAAAAATCAAATAAAATCAACCAAAATGAATAGTTTGATACATAACATCTCTAGCCATAAAAAATCTACCTGTTTAAAAACTAATAAAAAAATCTAAGGATGCATTAATAACTAAAATTATTTATCTTGCTTGGCTCTAATTTTTATAACGTTTTATTTATTTATAAAAGTATTTTTTTTCTACATTTATTCACAAATTATTAAATGAAAAAAAAATACTTGCCAAAAAATTTCGTCGTGTCTTCCTTGTAATTTCTCATTGCCTGAAAACTTCTTAAGAAGCAATAAAATCAATACAGAAAGTTTTTGTAGAGTTTTCATACATTTTTTTCTTATCGAGGGCACTTATTTTACTTAGAAACTAAAAACCAAATTAAATCTTTTATTCAAAGCCAATTTTCCTGTTTATAAATGAATTATCATAAAATTAAAAATGCCCCTTACTTTTTTAATTAAATCAACTTTATCATTATGATCTGGCGAACCTTTTCTACTATTTAAAATGGCAATGATTTTTTAGGATTGCTTTAAATATTATACATGCTTATATTAAATAGAATTAACAAACAAATGGCACGAAAATATATATGCACATATAAAAAAACAAATTTTGACAGAATTCTGAAGGCCAGATATTATTTGGGTCACGTCTTCTTCCACTCCTACTCATTTTTCCTTTTCTTCGCTCTTTCTTAATGATTCAGAATTGTTTATATTATTGGTTTTTGAGTTACGTGAAGAGAAATTTCTATTAATAAAACACGTTAGAATTCATTTTCTTCACAATTTATTTTGTATTTACTAGATGTAACTTAGTGCTCGAAATGTGTATCTAGTAAATACAAAATATATTGTGAAGAAAGTGAATTTTAACGTGTTTTATTAATTGATTCAGAATTGGCTACTTATTTTCTTCAGCACCTATATGCTGATTTTTCTCTTGATTTCTGGATACATTTTATAAACTATATTGAGTATAATCCACAAATCATAGGCAATTTATCAGTTGGTTGGTTTATCAGTCTTGGTTTTAATTTATTCATTAAACAAAAATTTCTAATCAGTTGTTGTAGCTAGAAATGTTTCTTGTGAAAAGCTTACTTTCTTCATATTTTTTGGATAAAATTAATCCTAATAAAAATAGTAGAGATATAATCAAAAAAGGCATATCTAGATCATTGAAACCAATTACTCCCAAAAGTGTTGTTCCATTAAAAACGTGTTCCTAGAAGGGTTGCAAAAATTATTTTTAAAGTCAAATATTACCAATGCTAAATTAGTTGAGTAAGAATTAATTTTGGTTCGTTTAATTTAATTATTGAAAGTTTTTTTATATGAACTGTTTATAATTTAGCTTCTTTTGCCCAAAATTTAGAGTACGGCTTAAAAAATTTTTTTTTGTATATATAATATTTTTAAGAAAGGAGGCCAAAGATATATAAATATATATTTATTACTTTGCGAATATATTTCTAAAAGGCCTGCTAAAATGATTTTCAATAGTCTCCTCATACAAATCATACTCTATGTTAAGGTTTTAAATATAAATCATTTCGAAAATTAAACAAAAACGTTTACTTTGTTAATATCACACTTTATTTTAGAGTGACTCGAGTTTCGATCATTAACTGATCAATCGAAACTCGAGTCACTTTAAAATAAATTGTGACAAAGTAAACGTTTTTGTTTAATTTTACAAGATGTATCACGAAGTTAACGCCTCAACCATTAATCAATTAAATCACTTGGTGCCAATTGGGTCGGTGAATTTGCCAATGAGAAAAAAAAAACACTTGTGTTCTTTTTGAAGAGAATTCACTATTTTGTAACTCGAAACAATTATTATGAAAATGTAGATATAAATCTAAACAACATATAATGACTCGACTTTCGACGTTTTGTCGTCATTACCAACAACATTTTTCAATTTAATGTTGGTTCCTTTTGTTAAGGAAGAGCTTAGCACAAAAATGACTTAGAGAAAAATTTTGTGAATGGTCTTGTCATTGATTTAATATTGCATTTCACTGTAATTTAGTAATACTAAAAATGTTTTTTTATTGATAGATACACTATTTCTTCACAATTTTAAAGTAAATTAAATCCTTATGATTTTGAAACTATGGAATCAAATTTTGGTTTATATTTTAAATGTTGAATAGATTTAATGTTTTAAATTGTATTGAAAGTGTACGAATTTGCTAAGTCTGCTTTAGAAATAAGATGTTTTTTGTTTAATAATGATTGCTGATCTCAATGGTAAAAAAAACTATTGGATGAAATATTAATATAAGAAAAACCATTAGGCATATTTGGATGACTAAGGAAAACTGTTTTCAAAGCTATTGTTATATTGTAAAGGCATTTCTAAAGGGGCTTCCAAAATGATTTTAGAATAATGTCTGTCGAAGTATTAGCTAGAGAAGTAGTTGTTTCAAATTAATTTGTTTTGTAGTCTTAGTAAGACTCATTGTTGTAAATTCACGAAATGTTTTCGTATTTTTAAATTTATGATTTTAGAACTTTAATAATTTCTTTATTTAAAAAAAAAAACATGGTACAAAATATGTTTTCTGTGTCTTCAAACCAAAATATGAACAAAAAAATGTAATAAATAAGAAAAATGCAATTGTTTGTCCTTTGCTTAATTTTTTTTATCTCAATTGTGTTATTATCTTACTAAGAAATTTCTGTGAGTTGATAACTCGGCTGATTCCTAATCATTTCCTGTTAATTTTAATAAATCAATTCTAATGATTTAGAGTGGGCCAATTAATATACCATTCACCAAAAGAAAAACATAATTAGTTCTATTACAAGTTTTGTGCTAAATCCTAGACATTCTATTTAGTAATTTTGAGTTTACTTGTTTATCAATTAATAAAAATTCATTGAGTCTTAAAAAGCACAGACGCCTGAATTTTTTTTTTTTATTGAGATATTTCTTTGGAATAATGTATTTGTTTAAACGTAAATATTTCTTAAATACTTTTCCCTTCCAATAAAACCTGTGGAAAGATTTCGATCTATGGTGGATTTCATCATCGTAGCGCATTTGTAGACAGGGAAACGATTTTAGCTATTGAATATTTAATCCTCCCGGTTACCCATCGATTAAGATATTACCATAAAGGTGCCACCTATTGTCTAAGCGTTGTACTAGATCCTTATGAATGGATAACCACCGACAATTAAATGGTTCTGTCAGCAGCAACAATTATAACAATAATAATGTAAACATTAACTATTGTTCCCTGACAACAACATCTACGGACAGGTTTCGATCTATTGTAGAGCTCATCAGCATAGCGCGGAGACAGGGAAGCGACGCTTAGACAATAGATGGCACATTTCTGGTGACATTAGGATATTATTAATACATCCAAGATTTATCTATTATTTTAAAATCAATTTTATAAAAATAGGCTTTGTGATGGATTGTATTTTGAATTGCTTCTCATAATTTTGACTCATTTGATTCAAAGATAGAATATCTTTATTGAGAGAAGTAAATAGTACAGATGTAAGAATAACACATAGCGTTTTGTTAATTAATAAGTAAGTTAAGACATAATAACACTGCTAGTATCACGAATTTTTACACTTTTTATTGTGACTAGTTTCGCTTTGTTAATTTGTTTCAAACCTGTTTTCTGATTTTTTTAATTTCAATTAAACTTATTATAATATAAAAAAAAACATTTCTCTAATAGTTTCTTATCGTCTTCTATTATCGCCAAATACAATAGTCTCAGTTGTTTCTATGTTTGTATTAGGTCCATCCTGCACCTTCTTTGATCAATTAATCTTCTACATATAAGATATATTTGTTCAATAGCTCGATATTTATTCCGGGCACTAATATTCATAGATTATTATATTCAATGCTTTTTAATACGTATCTTCTTCAACATTCGCAAAATAGCTGATATATTAATACATATTTTTTTGGCTTAGTCGTAGACGCCTCAAACTTAACACTCCTAAGAATTGCCTTTCATATTTCTTTCTTTATTTACATCTTTGGACTTCTTTTTTTAGAAAAATACATTTAAAAACAAATTAACTACAAAAATATACATAAAATTTTGGCCAAAAGAAGCACGGGCGGAGTTCACAATGACACATTATGTTCTTCCACTCAAACCCTTCTTGCACTATGATTTTGGGAAGGCGGCAATCCTCGTCCATATCCGGAAGCGTTTATCTTGCTCTTATTATCATTCCATTTCGGGAATGGATCATCCAGTGATGCGATTTCAGAACCACATTAGTAATGCAGTTCGATTTCAGTACTACGAAAAATCATTATATTTTGATGGTATACGGAATTCAATCTTGTCATTTCATAAATGCTGGGCATGTACAAATATTTCAAGATTGTCATCTGACTTATTGAGAGATTGAGGCATCTTTGAAGACACGTGGGACCAGCATACATAAAATATTACGTGAACATTTGGTTGTCAAAAAATTTGTTTACGTTGGATATCACATAATTTACCAATCGCTCAAAAAAATGCTTAAAATATTCGATTGCAGTGCTTTAAAATAAGTCTATGATAATCTAACAGGTGGTGAATTATGGATAAATGCATTTGAGTCCGAAAGTAAACAATCGTCTATATGGGTCTTTCAAGATGAACCAAATTTATCAAAAATTATTAGCGCACGAAGCACATCAAAGTAAATTCAGAAAAAACAGTCGTAGGACAACTATACCATTAGAATTTGAATTAGTACACAAGAATTTGTTGGTGGGAAAAAAAAAGGACCAACCGCCGAAGATCTGAAACAATGTAAGCCTTCCACATTAGCTCAAATAAGATAATTTTTAACACCTAACACAGTCGAATTGATCGGTCGATCCGCCGCACAGCTCTGATTTGGTATCAAATGACTTTGTTAGTTCCCGCAATTCATAAATCAATCAACATTTTTTGACATCTAAAGAAGCAGTCGATGCGTTTAAAATGTATATTTTGTAGGTACCTCAACTGTAGTGGAGAAATTCTTCAAAAATTGGTTTGATCGCATGTAAAAGTGTTTTGATCATCATATATACTTTTATGAATGAAAGCACTTGTTCCAAATTTTTATTTTAAGTTTCCTGACACGTGTTTTGAACCTTGCAGTTCATTATCAAAGGTAATACTGAAACTGAAAGGTTCGAAACACGTGTTAGGAAACTGAAAATAAGAATATGGAACATAACAAATGCTTTTCTTCATCAAACTCAAAGAGAATATTTTGAAAAACAATAAACCTATGTATGATGATCACCTTTTTAGCACTCTTTTTTTGTATTGAGTTGATAGAGTGATAAATTCGAGAAAATGGTATTTTAACAAGTCACGTAATCAATGGCTCACTTATAAACAGACGTTGAAAAATCCGGGCGACGAAAGAAACGCGACCAGTTCGCATTTTTCTTTCGGCCCAGCCGCATTTCCATAAATCTTTGGCCATCGCTCGACCATTTTTCCCGCGCGCGAATTGCAAATGGCCATCCGCGCACTTATTGCATATTCTCACGCGCACCTCTCGGCGCGTCGAATAAGGGCAATATTCAAATGTTTACATGCACAGGCGTAATTGCGTCTTGATTCCCCGATGTCGATCGCGTATTCCACTCACAATATAATTAGGGAATGTACATTTAAATCGATGCCTGGCTATGGTAATATTCGTAATTAAAAAACAACGCCAGGCGCGTCCTCATGTGTCGCTCGCATCCATATTCATCGGCGCGCTCTTTCTTGCCTCCTCCTCTGGACGGTGCTTGAGTTTTTAATTGTGTTTTAAGCCGGTATGCCGAGTTACTTAGTGTCGTTTAATGATGTGCTGATTATGGAAATTCACTTAATCTCCATGTATTACTAAACAAATTCCTCGGTGCTATTATAAAATCGGACCTTGTTTGAACGTCCGGCGAACTCAAAAAGTACACACCCTAAATGGTACTGGCTTTAATGAAAAACGAAGATTTTTAAAGGTAATCATTAAAAAATTTCATATTCTATTAACTGCAAAGCTACAAGATTTAATTGAAGTATTTCAACATTAAAAAATATTTTGGCCCTAATACGGCTCCTTGAGGTATCCCATACTTTTAACATCAAACGATCAGCAACAATTTACTTTATCTTTACAACCGACAGGATGAAATTATAAACGTAAAATTATGATAAACACAATGTAAGTTATTTTATTCGTATTAAAATTTATTTATGAATATTTGTCTAACCGAACAACCGTATAACAAAATATCCCAGTGATATATGTAACGATCACATCGGATACTCCGTGTAATAATGTTTAGTAATATAGTGTCTGGAGCATATAAGGTATTGAATACTATAGAAATGCATATAAAATTAATGCCGGGGTCTGTGGAGGTGACGTGGGTTTGTAATGCAGTTCGCAGGTTAAGAGTAAAAAAAATGGGAGGAAGGTTCGAATGAGTGTGAGTCCGGCTTTAATGGTCATATCATCATTGTTGGATATAATTATTTAGTGCCATCGGTGACCCGCAGATATAGAGGCGAAAGGTAATTAAAAATATTACGACCTAATGGTTGGCAACGGTACGAACTGGGTAATGGTGTTGGCATTTCCTTTTGGAGAAATCGATTTTCCGCAATAATATTCGTACAATTATTATTTTTATAGTCGTGCTGTTTGTAACATACAGAAATAATTTCCTGGTGGATATCCTTTGTACATAATATTCTAGAAAAGAAATGCATGTCTAAATTTATTTGAAATTATTATAATATGTAAATATATAAAGATTAAAACATTAAAGGTCATTTATAGGAATAATTGCTGCTGTTTTATAATAATTATATCATTTTACATATTTATAGTTACTTAAGTATATTAAATATATAGCCTATATGAATTTTTCCTAAAAAAAAATCTCAAAACCCAAAGGCATTCCGAATACGATCATGAGAGACAACCCTCATGACCTATACCTGAGGAAGTGATTTTTTTCATTGATCTATAAGATATCTATTTTGGTCCGCATAACGAAAACAGGGAAATTGAAGATCAATTGTATGCCTACTAGATAAGCAGTGCAAGGTGCTACTAATTTACCATAGACACACACAATCGACGTCTGTTATGTCTTCAACAATATTTACTTCACTTTTAGATTAGAAAAGTGGAAAATCTATTTGGAGATTTTTTTTCAATCAGAGCCTGAAGAAGAGATTTTCTTCATTAACCTATAAGACATCTAAACTGGTCCTCGTGCCGAAAACTGGGAAGCCATTGACCGCCTTTGCAGCTGTTAGATGCACAAGGCAAGGTACTACCGACTTACCATGGATTCAATTAACGTCCAAAACGTTATCAACTCTCTTCAATTAGAAGTTGCCCTGAAGGCTAATAATGATGTTTTTTAACTACATCTCCTTCAAGCAGAGTAACGTCAAAGCAAACAGTACCCAGGAGCAAATTTTACAGAAGTACGAGATAACACAAGGGTCTATATTAGGTTGTTTGCTATGGAGGATTCCGAACGGTCTGGTTATTCTAGAAAAGTTTCCAGTCTTGGATTGGATTAAATATTTTAATTACCATGCAAGAGAGAAATATCTACAAGTTGCTGGAAGTTTGTAGGAAGTTTGTCAGGTGCGTAAATCAAAAGATATTGCAAGAAAGATGGCTTGGAAGCACCAAAGTTCCAATAATGTAGAGGTTGATTCTAAACCTAATATGATAGGTAGAGTTGACACACGGATAATTGGATTACCATTCGATGTATACGCTGATTGAGCAAATTTTCAAAAGATTAAGTATAGTGGAAGCAGTTATTGTGGCACAGACGTAGACGTCATACATACATATATTGACCAGCTCTAGATGTATATTGGGAAATATTTGAGTGTAGCTTGAGTGTTAAAGATACTGACGGATGAAATGGTGATAGATTTTGCCGAAATATGGGAAGCCATCTCCTGGTTCTGAAGTGCAATCCTGAAGAAGAAGACCGAACTGCAGATAATACAGGCAGAGGGCTCCTAATAAAAAACAGGGGCTATAGTCGTGTTAGTAGTGTATGTAAAGATGGTCTAGAAACTCTAAAGCTTAATGAGTAAAAAGGGTAATCAATCACCTGATCTGAGACGATGAATAAAGCGAATCACGCAAAATTGGACAAATAATAGTGCAAGCACTGATGGGAAAATTCTATATGGATCTTATAATAAAAACAGTTGAGATTTAGGAGGTTGTCTCCCATTTTAATAGTACAAACAAGTTGCAAGTATTATACACCAATGGCTCTTTCCGATTGATAGACCACTTAAGATTAATATCTTGTCGTTGTTGTATATAGTTTAGTTTATTTGCTCTACAAGTCTTTCTAAAAAATATGATACAAAATAAAACACATTTACAATAACATCAAATTTAAGTCACAAGACTTGAAGGCGGAGTTCACAGTGCAGTGTTCTTCCACTTAACCCATTATTTCCTATAACTGAATGAAGATGAATATCAGCAGGTGCTTCTTGCTATGAAGACTAGTTTTGATATGGTTAAGGTAGGTGAAAGGAAAAGAAGAAGATTTTAAATGTAGAAAATCTTCTAGGGGATACAACTAGTGAATAGTAGAGTAACCGAGCTTGTTAAAGGCGCATAATACAGCAGTTCGATGTTGAGTTCGTGATTCTTATAAAAATTGATAATCTTCCGTTCTGTGATTAGTGATGGTTTCTATTTTGTTATAAAAAACAGTTTAAATTCGTGAAAACGTTCCGTTCTTAAGGCAATGATTGAAGAGATCTGTTTGAAGTTGCATTGGATTTAAAAATACTTAATAGCATTGCTGAAGTTATTATTTGTTTTATTATTAACTGTTAACATATTTCACTTTACTTAGTAATACATTTTGAACCTTCAAACGTTTACATTTAGTTGAAAGATATTTAATTTCTACATAAGATAGCATCTTACAGAAATATATTTCTTACATACTCACTACATATGTATGATAAACATCAGTGTAGTCTAGTAGGTTGTGTCAAAATCAACATCCTTCCCGCAGAGAAATATATTTGCGGTGATTAAATTTATCGAACATAATTTAAAATTAACTTTAAACATAGGTTATTAAATAAATGAACAGTTCAATAGAGGACCTCCTGTTTACTCTATTAAGATATCTAAACTTAAGCTGAAGTACTTACTCTCTAGTTCAAATTCTTGTGCTCAACACTGAGCCTTATATAGGAGATATTAGGAATCTAAAAGTGAGAAAAAGGTGTGTTTGGCGTCGTCAGTGGTTTCGAAGCACCACACGCAGTTCCCATCCTTGCCCATGTGGCTTAGGTAGGCCATGAAGCAACCATGGCTTAATTTGTGTGAGATACACCTTGCCTACCACTGGGAGATCAGCTGCAGTTTGGCAGTTTGTTTGGCTATTCGCTTGATCAGTCTGACTCGTGGAACTGCTACTTTGCTAGTAGCTTAAGGTCAAGAAGATCAGTGAATGCTAGCACATCTGATGCCTTGGTTCAATCGATTCCCCTTGCATGATGCAGTGGTTAAAGCAGCATAGAGTAACTTGGAACGTGATACACCCATCAGAAATCTACTTTTGTCTTCTGATGGACCGCCGCAGCTTAACGTAGCAGTTGCAAAGTGACCACCAGGTATTTCAACCTCGGAGCTATTTCGATTTCCTGTTCCAGGATGTTAATTGCCTAGTCAGAATGTCTCTATTCCATCGCTATTTTACCAAAACGTGTCCACAAGTAATAATTGATAGATAATAGCTGATACATGAAGTTGAAAGATGACGTTTGATGGATGATGAGATAGCAGCAATTTGCAAATATCTGTGAAAAAGTGGATGATTTATATTCTATCGCAAAGATTTCAATAGAACGATACGATACAATAAAATTTGCTAGAGTACAGATCTGCTGGCAGACAATGCTCCATAGAAGAAGTTGACAGATGATGATAGATGAGATATAATGGTTGAAAGCAGTTTTCAAATTGTAGAAAAAAGTTTATGATAATATTCATTCTTTATGACATTATCAAAATATGAAGATAAATTCTATTAATAAATGTTCGCTAAGAGTTGACAGACGACAATTAATAGATAAAGCTGATGTATGACAGTTTACAGATGAGATGTAACGATTGGAAGAAATTTACAAACAACGGCAGAAAAATAGATATATTTTATCTTGAAGATCTCACCAAAACATAACGACTGATAATGATTTAAACAATAAAGATAATAGTTGAAAGATAATAGTTAATAGGTGGGGTATGGTGCTTGGCAGCAATTTGTAAATAAAAGTGAAAAACATTGATAATTTGAGAATGTTTAAAATAGACGTGATGGGATGTATATTGAAGCCTTTCGAATTATGCAAAAAATAATTATACTTGAGTATAGATAAACATTTAGATATTATTGAAAAGAACCTCGGAATAATATGACACGCTTCTGCATCTTCATACTACTTCAAGTGAGTTTTCAGGTTTATACCAACTTATCCAAATGATTTATGTAAGGTTTAGAGGAGTGGCAATAAAATTACTGCAACTTACTACAAATTAAAAAAAGGAATTTAGTTCATATGTGATTAACAGAATATGAACTTAACTAAAAGAAAATGTTTCTAAAATAGAAGTTAGAACAAAATGTATGTAGAACCTTTGGGACGATTGGAGAAACAACTAAGCCAGTATTTAGAGATTCTGGTGAGCAGGAAATGAATAATAATGGAGAGCATTTCAACTACTTGACTGTTGATAAGCATCAATATATTGCAGCATATATTGATAGTCTTTGGAGTAGGATAGTAGGTTTACGTATCTTTGTAGAAAATTATATAAGTTTTCAACAGACAGAAATAACCCTTTTTGCAAATAGATTGTTGTTGAGGATTGTTCAACAGGATTCTGTTTAGGACTTTAAGCTGGTCCATACAGAATCGGCAATTTATACTCCAATAATTAATTTCTAGTAATTCATCTTGCATTATTTTGGATTTGGATTAGGAAATTGGGAACTATAAATTATACAACATATTTAAGTTTTAGGAAACCAAAAAATCAGTTCATTTATCTACACTGATTATTCTCCAACAAATCAACCCAATTTTCTTCTTGAAACTTAAACACTATTAGCTGATGCCTGTGATTTTTATAGACAATTTAAAAATATAAACGACGTTTTTCCTAAGAAGGGTTTTAAAGAATGGAAGTTTGCGAGCTAAATATATTATGAATTTGCTGCTCGTGATCAAATTTGTATTAAGAACAATTATATATTATCAATAGGTTGAAGGGTGGGATTGAGGCCACCCACCCACATATATAAATTCTTTTTTCATCACTGCAACTGCTTTAGATCTCATAAGAATAACCGCAGATTAGATAAATGTTAATTGTTTTAATAGTACTGTTGTAGCTTAAGTTTGTATATGTAGGATGGGTGGGTGTCCACTATCACACCCTCTAATTTTAGGTCATAAACGGTAGTTTTTTTATATAGAAGTATTAAATAAATGTAAAATCTACTATAAATAACAACAAAGCAAAACATAAACAAAAAAATACCTACAAAAGACAAACAATTCAAAAAATTATAAGATGAAAAAATTTAAAATAATGACAATAAACAAAAGAAACATATGTATTACTAAAAAGCAAACTGCAAATATAGGTAAAAGCAAAGATAAAAAATGAAACAAAAGATTGCAGAAGATATAGTCACAAGACAGATAAATACTGCAGTAAATAATAGACAAATAAATAAAGTCAATTTTAGTTTAGTTTAGTTTATTTACTTTACAAGTCCTACAAAAAAAATATACAAAATAAGATAATAAGATACATTTACAATAACTTGAATTTAGATCGCAGGACTTGAAGGCGGAGTTCACAGGGCAGTGTTCTTCCACTCAAACCATTAATACCAAAGCATAAGACAAACAACTCAAGAAGGAAAATTAAGACAATTACGAAATTAAAACGAAACAAAGACAAAAGATAGAACAATAGATATATACAACAGTCAGCAGATGTAAATAATAAACATAAGACAAAAGTAAAGATATACTAATTTCAAAGAGAAAGATAACAAAAACAGAAATGAGCAAATCAAAAATACAGACAGAAAACAAAAAAAGTAAATAAAGACAAAACAAAAAACGGTAAAAAACCACTGCGTAATATAAACAAGAATACAACAGTAGATAAAAAAGACAACAAAAAGTAAGAAAAAGGTGCACAGGAAACTCAAATTAAGATAAATAATAAAGAGATGATAACCAGATGAAGATAAAAACAAAATACTAAAACAGAAGATGGTCAAAAAATATCCAAGATTTGAAAACAAAAATAATTAATATATTTTTATAAATGATTAAACAAGATAACAGAAAAAATCCAACAGTAAACAAAAGATAAATAACTAAATTCAAGAAACAGAAACAGACTGAAGCCAATGATAAACCAAAATTAAAATACAGCGAAGGATAAAACAAGTAAAAAACCAAGCAAGGGCAGCAGTACACGAATCGATATATAAATAAAGACAAAAACAAAAGATAGATAAAGATCTAAGCAAAAAATATACACAAAATAAATTTTAAAAAAACTAAAGAAAAACCAACAAAAGATAAATAAATACATCAGGAAATTGATATAGAAAAAGAAAAGATAAAAAAATCAGGGCAAAGGAAAATATTAACAAAAAAGAAGTAAAGAAGATAAACAATTCAGGAAAAAAGATTCAATCCAGGAAAAATCAGACAAAAAAAGGATAAGCGAAAGATTATTAAAAACAATGCAGAAAAACAGATTACGAACAAAATATCAATAAAAAAATACCAAAAAAGATCTAGAAAAGCTAAATGACCGGGTTTATGATAGGTATTACATTTCTGTCTTGTATGATGGGTAGGCACATCGGAGTAATTTCTATAGTCGGACATGTGCTTTTTTATATAAGAATGATATTCAAGAATGTATAGGATTGGAAGTGTTAATATCTCCAAGTCAATAAATGCCTGACGACAGTCCTCAGTGCATTAATAAACAAACATGATACGAATTGATCTACGTTGAAGTCCGAAAATTCGATGCCTGATGACAGAGTGTCTCCGTACAATCAACACAAAATGTTGCTTTAACATAGCGTGTAATATGCTAATCTTAACGTTTCTTTTGAATCTATCATTGAGAAACTGCTAATAAGGACAATACTAGAACATAATTTATTTGCAAGAGCATCACCGTAGGATGTCCAAGACTGATGAGGATCGATGTATAATCTTAGAAACTTTATTGATTCATTTTCATTAGCTCCCTTTGAAAGATAAAAGTAAGAGCAAGATAGAAACTTAATTCATCGCATTTATTGCGAATAGATCGTATATTGATAAATAATAGTTTTGCTCTGGAAATATTATCCTCCCTATTTTTGCTAAAAAATTATTCATTCGAACATCTTCGGGCTAAATATCAGGTTTCCTTAAGTCGTCAATGCAATTAAATGGAACCCCAACCTTAAAAGATGAGCATTCTTCAGAACTTCTGGAAGTAAGAGTTTCACATGTTAAATCTTCAAAGCCAGAATTACGAAGATACGATGAGTGTTAATTTGGAGTCTAGCATGAACACGTGGAGATATTTGTATTGACAAACACCTTTAATTGCACTATTTTTGAATGTTCCATAAATTGTACGTTGACTTCTTCTGCTGTTTTTAAACAACTCCCATTTGTCGTTGTTTGCATCTTCTCTCGGTATTTCGGAATTTTTTTTATCCATTAGTTTGGTAAATTCTTCACTTCGTATTGTTGCATTTAGATTAAGTTGTTGTAGCATTTCTCCCACGAACTTGGATGATCATCAATAAACTTAAATACACGTTGGATATATTGGATATGACCTTGAATCGCACCTTTATGATTTGAATGTTGAATATTCATAAGTAAATAATACAGTAACAGTAAAAAATAAAACTGCAATCAAGTGTACAACTCAAATGATTTGCATTGGTCGTAGATTTACTGAGAATTATTATTGGATCACCATAAATGCCCTTAAATAACTGTAAATATGGTATATCCGAATGATTATTAGGTAACCTTGAAGGACCATCGAATGCCTTCTAATGAATCATCATTGAATGATTCTCAAGATCAGAATGATTATTAAATTATCTTGAAATGCTTCAAATGAAGATTAAATGGTTATGAATGATTATAAAATGACCTTAAATAACTTTGTTCTTAAATTGGCAAATGGACAATTTTAATCAACCTTGAATAATAATTGTATGATCTTGAATGATACTAAAAAGTAATTCGATCAATGTTAGCTAATAATGAAATATAAATTAACCAATGTTAATCTCAAACTACTTGATTAGTTAATTTCTTAATCTCCTTAATGTTATCTAAGATAAATTTAAAGAGCCTCGAATAGTCCTTAGGTGACCTTGAAGGATTTAGAATCACTTTGAATCTTCGTCGTTGGATAATCTTAAGAAACCCATTTAAAATGATCTTCAATTATCATTAGATGATCTTAAATAAACCTTAATGATTGCTAAATGCTGGAGTGATGAGGCTGTTACTTGTTGAAACACCATATCACTTAATATAATCTGTCGGTATTTTATTAAGTGATTGTTAAAAGTTTATCATAATTAAAATGGAATTACCATTGAATAAACTGGAAGGATTTAAAAATGATATCCTTACATGACATTAAATAGAAGTTGGGATGACCTTGAATGATTTTTATTACTTTGAATCACTATCAAAAGTAAGTTAATTTAATTGACTTAACTTAATTATTATTGGTCACCCTTAACTTCATTATATAAATTTGAAAAATTCTGAACTGCTGTTTGATAACTTTACATGAATCACTGGCCCCCTACTAATGATAATAAAAAAGTTAATGTAAAAGTAACTTGAATGAATTACTGTATGTCACTTTAAATATCATTGTATAAACTTAAACACCTCCGAATATCCATTGGGTGACCTTACAAGATTATATGATGATATCAATGTATAAATTTGAATATCTCCGAATTGCCGTAGGGTGACTATACAAGATTCACTATCCTAATACTAATAGTAATCAAATATAAGTTAACTAGAATGATTTGATTGAATTATTGTTGGTGACCCTAAACGTAATTGTATAAACCTGAACAATTCCAAACTGCTGTTTAGTAACCTTACAAGAATATGTATTTTTTTTTAAAGAAAGAAGACCAAAGATGTAAATAAATAAATAAATAAATCACTATCGCAGCACTAATGGTAATGAAAAAGTTAACTCAAGTGACTGAAATGAATTACTAGTGATCATCGTAAATATCATTGTATAAACTTGAACAGCTCGGAGTGGGTGACCTTAAAGGGTTGTTTGATGACCTAATGATTTTGAGGGATCAAAATGGCTCAGCTAATTTTAAATTATGATTGGATAACTATATATAATCTTTATTGAAAGGTGAATAAACTTTAAAGAACCTTGAATGATGGATGATTTTAAATAACCCTTATAACTATACAATGACCTTGTATGATTACCGTGTAATGGCCATTAGATAAACGGAAACGACGATCAAAAACAAATATTTAATTAAAATGTCTTTAAGTATTGTTCGATCAAATTAAATGCCATCAAATAACTTTCAATGGTGTGGATTATTATATAAACTGGATTGATCTTAGATTCTTATAAATGATATCCTCAGATGACATTGAATAGAAGTTACGTGACCTTGAATGATTTATTATGGTTACTAATAGTAATAAAATGTAAAAATGTAAGTTAACTCAAATGATTTGATTGAATTATTGTTGGTCACCTTAAGTATCATCGTATAAACTTACAAAGCTTCGAATTGGGAATCACTGTCACAGTATCAATGGTAATAAAATGTAAGTTAACTCAATTACTCGTCACTCTAAACCTCATTGTATATACTTAAACAGCTCCAAAATATCGTTGATCTTGAAAGATTATCCTATGATCTCTAATGCATTTTAATGATCTTTGGATAATTTTAAGGGACCTGAATGACTTAGCTGATCTTAAATTATTAATGTGTTAAATGATGCATGACAGCAAATAACCTTAAAAACTATTGGATGACCTTGAATGATTTTCGTATAATGGTTATTGGATGAACTGAAATTAGCATGAAACTCGAGTATATAAATTCAATGTCTTTAAATATTAACGATCATATTGAAAGTCATTGAATAGTTTTTTTAATTTATCCAATTATTAGATAATATGTAATGATTTTGGATGATCGTAAGCGATTTTTAATGATGTTTGTGACCTTTTATGTATATTAAAACTAGCAAAGGTCTCAGAATAGAGTCTTGCGGGACACCATGCTTTAGCGGAATGTGATCAGAAATGGTCTCGTCTAATAATACACACTGTGTTCTTCGCGAAAGGTAAGACGTTGATAAACCGAAGCTGTTGGGATTTAGATTATAAAAATAAAGTTTTCGTAGAAGAGTCTGATGAGAAATACAGTAAGAAACTTTTGTGAGATCAAGAAAACTGGATCTTGACACTAAGCCCTTCTCAGAATAATCTAGCGTTGATTCCACAAAGGATAGAATTGCATCTGAGCCCCTTACTAAAACCAAATTGCTCATTTTGTAGCAGTTTTGAACTTTCAAAATATGCAAACAGGTGCGTTTGAAGATTTTTTAAATAATTTGAATAGTACGAGTACGTTTTTGAGTAACTTTTAATAATTCTACGAGCTTTTCTTGCCTTCAACTTTGATGTTCATCGAGGAATGCCCCTCGGCGTCTTTAATTTTTTTGTCTGTCTAAACTTCTTTAATTTGAATATTTAATATTTAAAGTATGCCATATAGCACTGTTTTGATGGACCTGATGTAATGAAACATTTTAATTTAGACGAGACAGTTAATCTTAAGTTGCACCATATTGTGAGTGAAGAAAATTAGTTATCGCTTCTAATTAATTAGGTCTTCATGTTAATGGTCAACATCCGCACAAAATTATAATAAGTAATTTAAAAAAACACATTTTTTTTTAACTTTTAAGGAGGAGATTGGCAATTTTATTAATTATATTATAATTAATTTAAATAAAAAACCAATCGATTAGAGCTAACAATTATCTCTTCAATTAATTTTCAACATTTAATCACCAATTAATAAAATATCTAATTAAATAATATATATATTTATATATGTAATATTTAAAAAGATATGATTTAATACATTCGTCGTGATATTCCCTGTTTGAAATTAATTGTGTGGGCGTGAACTTCCTCTCGCATAATGGACCGGCACTAATACAATTTTACATATTAATCGGTGGCGGCGGCCGTAAATTAAGTCGGGAACTTATTAACTTCGAAAATGCCGCGTGTCAATGTAAATTATGCCCGATAGTATAACCGATGGTATAAATTCGGTGTAAATACGGGCGTGACATGTTTATTCCCAAAACCAATCGTATAAAAGTCGTAATTTCGTAAATATCTTCATTTCCCTCGATGTAGGTGTGGTTTATTACGACCATCGTCAACCGGACATTTACATTTTTATTGTTGTAAATACGAACATTAAATATCACGGCGAATGAATTATGCGTTTATCTATTAATTGTTAAAAAAGTTATAGAGTAACATACAAGTGTTCCCTTTTATATTTCAGAAATTAACAATACAGGTGCTGCCATCTGATAACCTACGTCCCTAACGTATAGTTGAACATTTTATCTGTAGATTTTGATGCCAATGCAATGTTATTTGTGTTGTTTACATTGGCATGAAAAATTGATGATGAAATGGAATTTCCATGCGATCTTGTATTACAATTTTGACGTTGATTATTTCAACAACATCACATCAATGCACTTAATACGATCAAGCTAAAATCAAGTGTTAATTATAAGCCATTTTAATCTGGAGGGTATAGTCGTTATAAATAATTTTTTGTGTTAATTCGACATTTTAAAAGCAAACAACATTTTCGCAATTATAGGCGCGTTATAAATTACACCTGCGGGCCGGATTTGAACGAGCAGTCTTTCGATTTGCACTCCAACGCTCTGCCAATTAATCCACTGAGGGCAACATGCTGATTCCGATTTTCACCATACGTTATTATTATTATTATCGCCTTTACCGACACCTGCGCCAGATAGTTGCCGATACGTACCGATAGAATTTAAATCGTTCGTATTATAATTAATTACCACCGTGCACAATCAAACGCTTTAAATATGGACGACAATAGTGGGTGAAGGATGTCGACTAACATTTCAGACAAGAGGGAATAACAACAATTCTTCGACTATTGCACCGGCCGAAGGCCGTAGAACGAACGCACTTAAAATTTATCTTTTTCCAAGAGGTCTTATTATGGGTGGGCAAACGTTATTGATTGTGCATTGCGACCATATCCAACTCTCGTGTGTGTATATATCTGCATGCTTTTCATATCCGCCCACGCGCCGCGCAAAATATAATCCTATCTCCTCTAATCCGTTTATAACGCCTCACCTCCGCATATTTAGAACGTCTAGACATAACAAACACCTTTCAGTCCTGCGGTTAACTCGAGTTTTCTTCGAAATCGCTATGTGGAAATATTTTATTGGAAACGATTGAATATTTAAATACAATATTATAAAGAAACCATTAAAATTGTTTATTCTATAAAATAATTCCCAAGATTTAAAGGGTTGAAATCGTATTTATCAGAAACAGTGTATTTACATTTAAATACTCGTTTTTATATTTTTCATTAAGAAAAATTTGCTAGTAACCTCCTGGTTATCGTCGTGCTGCATTTTTTTAAATATAATCTTATCAGAGCAATATTTCAAACAAGCTTTAGAAAATTCTTTAAAGATCTAAAAATAGGATGGAAGCTACCTGCCCAACAACATCAATTTTCAGAAGTAGATGAGAGGCTTCCAAAAGTGTTTGCAAGTAGCTCGACATTATTTTGCAGTCACATTTTACGAACATCAAAAAACTCGTAATTACACATATTTTAATCCAACTTCCTTTAAATCTTATGAAAAAGTTTTTGCAAGAGATCTTTTCCACCGGCGGAAATAGTTATAACTTTCTCTAGTTTCTTTGGAAAGGTGTTTTTTGAAACATCCAATAAGCGCATTATTGTCTTTGATTATTCTCGTTGTAACATTTTTAAAGTATTGTGTTTATTGGAATAATCCATCTCATCACTTTTGTACTCAATACTAAGCAATAATAACAATCGCTCCTGAGAGACCCACATACAGTTTAAACCATTGCAACCTTGGGTTTCCTACATGCCAAGTACCAACCTACGAATACAAAAAGTCTCCAAATAAATAGATTAGCTTTTAAAGAAATTTGGCCACGTTCTCGGCATTTGGAAAACTTTTCCAATCATTAAAAAAGTAATATCATTGATTTATATTTTTCTTTAACGTTATTAATATCAGTGATGTATTTTAAAGAAATCATCATCACTATTACAATTCAAGTTAAAACATATATCTAGGGTGGGTGGGTGGCCAATATCTCTCTTTCCAATCACTAAAATTGACGATAGGGTATACAGGGTGTTCAATTTAAGTGAAGACATTGAAATATCTCGAAAATTACACATCGAATAAAAAAATATATAATTAAAATTTGTTCGCCCTTGAGTGGGACATCTAATGATACGAAACTCGACCCACTACCCTCAACCCCCTAAGGGGTAGCGGGTGAGAAATAGAAAAGTTAAATAGGAACCCACATTTTTTGGTACGGATTTATCTGAATTTTTTTTTGTATTCGTGACAATCGATAAAATTCAAAATTGGCAAAAATCGTTGAAAAATGGGGATATTCTGAGAAATTCGAGAGGTTTCGTAAAATACGGTAAAATAACTGTTTAAGTTGCTCTTTCATTTCATGTATTAATTATGATTATAACTTTTACGTAACAAGTACTACAAAGCGTTAAAACCCCGATATTAATTTAGAAACGCCTGGAGTTTTCAAAAAATCTGGAAAATATATGAACATATAATTGATAGTCCTTAAAAACTTTGTTTCTTAAAAAAAGACAAACGATAACTTTTATGAAGAAAATTGACAAATGTTTATAACATTTATCATAAGAGAAATGTACACGTGTCCAAACAGTGAGAATTTACAGGATAATGCAAGAAATATCTAAAAATAAATATTAATAAGTTTAAAAAACGATAGATATTTACAAAGAAAAATTTGTTGTGTTCCCAAAATAAAACAAAATAAATAATCAATAACTTTAGAAATAATACTTTCGGTAAACATCTTTAGAAATACTCGTAAAGGAAACGATAGAAAAATTTAAAAACACATTTGGGATAAAAACAGTTTTTAGGTTTTAAAAATTTTGTAAAAATTACCAAAAAATGTAGAAAATGTTTGAAGATATAATTGACAATTCACAAAAACATCAGAGATTTTTGAAAACCCATTTACGTTCTTAAATCAAAAGAACGAACAATTGATAGCTTATATCAACAGAATTTTCAAACAAAAAAAACATTTTCTGCAAGAATCAATTGAAAAATGTTTCTAACATTTATAATAAAAGCAATTTACACGTGTTAAACAATAAAGATCTTAGAAAATGTTATTGAGAATTCTCAAAAACAATATATATATATACAGGGTGACCCATTTTAATAAATCCACTGGAATATATCGACACATATGCGTCCTACAAAAAAATGTTCCAAATAAAAGTTTGATGGTTTCGAAGGGGCCATCTAATCGTATATCAATTTTTTCACCCCCACCCTCCAGGGGGCGGGGCAGGGGGTCAACTTTTATATCTTATATGGGTACCCTTATTTTTTATTGCAGGTTCGGATTCTACATAAAAAAATATGAAGATTTCATTTGAACTTTTTTTTCGAATTCGTGATAGATGGCGCTGCAATCGCAAAAATAACATTAATCAAGTCAAAAACGATAAAATGACGATAAAATCGTCACTTTTAATTGTTCGCCATTGAAATGGAGTGCGTCATCTTATCGCGTAGGGTCAATGCACCAGTGAATGGCTGGTTATTCTAGCAAAATTGTTGACAAAAAGATGCTAAACCGTGCCCCGTTTACTTCCTGGAAAATGAAACAAACCATCTGACGAAAATCATAACAAACATTCTGACGAAAATCAAAACAAGCAATTGGCCAAAAATGTTGTTTAGTTGCAATTAGTTTTCCGGACAGTTCGCACAAAAAATGCGGCGGCTCGTGATAATTGCATTATCTGACAATCAACCGAAATGGCCGATTATTCACCGAATAAGAAGGTGGATTGCAGCGCCATCTATCACGAATTCGAAAAAAAAGTTCAAATAAAATCTTCATATTTTTTTATGTAGAATCCGAACCTGCAATAAAAAATAAGGGTTCCCATTTAAGATATAAAAGTTGACCCCCTGCCCGGCCCCCTGGAGGGTGGGGGTGAAAAAATTTGTATAGGATCAGATGGCCCTTTCGAAACCATCAAACTTTTATTTGAAACATTTTTTTGTAGGACGCATATGTGTCGAGATATTCCAGTGGATTTATTAAAATAGGTCACCCGGTATATATATATAAGAGATATGCTAAGAAAACAATTTGGTTTCCTGAATTAAAACAAAAACTCTTAGGAAGAGCATTAAAAGCTTTTGGAAATACAGAGAGAAAACAATTGACAAATTCAAAAAACATTTTGGATAATAACAGATAACAAGTTTACAAAATGAAGTGCAGTACAGTACATTTATAAAAACACTAGAAATTGTTTCAAAATTTAATTGGCAGTTCTAAAAAAATAAATGAAATGAAATGAAACGAAAATGAAAAAACATCAAAAATGTGTGAAAAATCCATTAGCAGTCTTAAATCACAAGTAAGAATAATTGACAAATTTCAAAAAACATTTTGGATAATAACAGATAACAAGTTAAAAAAAATGCAGTACAAATTTATAAAAAGAACTAGAAATTGTTTCAAAATTTAATTTGCACTTCTAAAAACATCAAAAATGTGTGAAAAATCCATTAGCAGTCTTAAATCACATGTAAGAACAATTGGTAACTTTTCTAAACAAAATTTTAGGACAAAAACATATTCAGCAAAAAACAATTGACAAAATTATAATAAAAGAAATTTGCACGTGTACAAACATAAAGTGACAAGACAATCTAAGAAATATCTTTAAAAAATATAGACAATTTTAGAAAACTATTGAGATTTGCTTCAAACCAATTTGTTATGATTTCGAAACAAAAAATAAACAATCAATAACTTTAAGAACAATACTTTCGGTAAAAGCTTTTAGTAATACTCACAAAAAATAATTGACAAATTTCAAAAAAATATTTTAGATAATAATGGTTTACAAGTTTGTCCAAAATATCTAAAAAGTATAATTGACAGATTACAAAAACATCGGGGATTTGTGAAAAACCATTTGAGTTCCTAAAACAAAAACAAATCCAAAGCTTCTATAAACAGATTTTTTTTGAAGAAAATAACAATATCCGCAAATAAAAACTGCCAAATGTTTATAACATTTATTTACACGTGTCAAAATACATTGGGGATTTACAAAAAAATCTAAGAAAATATTATATAATATAACAATTCTCAAAAGCAATGCTGAGAAAGCAATTTGGTTTCCTAAAATAAAACTAAAACAATCAATAACTTTTGAAAATAACCCGAAAAAACAATTGACAAATTTCAAAAAACGATTTGAATAAGAACAGTTTACAATTTTAAAAAATGCAGTAAAAATTTTCAAAGACTAGAAATTGTTTTAAAATATAATTGAAAGTTCTCAAAAACAACAGAAATATGCGAAAAAACATTTGAGTTCTTAAATCAAAAGTAAGAACAATTATAAACTAAATTTTCGGACAAAAAAACAATTGACAAATATTACTGACAATTTTTAAACACAATACATATTTGCAAAAAAAAAATTGTTGTTTTTTCGAACAAAAACAATCAATAACTTTAAAAGTAATATTTTTGGCAAAAAAATATAATAATATGGAAATATCTCCAAAAATCAGTTGACAAATTTAAAAAAAAACATTTAGGATAATAATAGTTTACAAGTTTAAAAAAATCAGTTAAGATTTAAAAAAAACTAGAAAATTTTTGAAAATATAATTGACAGTTCACAGAAACAAAAGAAATTTGTGAAAACCCATTTGAGTTCTTAAAACAAAGGAAAGAACAATACTTTTATGACCAGAATTCCCAAACAAAGAAAACTCTTTCCGCAAAAAAACAATTGACAAATATTATCAACATTTATGATCACAGCAATTTACACGTGTTAAACATAGTGAGGATAAATTAGTTAATTGAGTTGCGTGAAGATCAAATGAATTTAACGAATAAAGCACAAAAATGTACATTTGGTAATTCAAATAAAATTGTGAAGAAAGGTTATTAGTGCTTTATTCGTTAAATAGTGATAATATACAATTAAAATCTCCTAATAAATGCTTGAAAATGTTATTGACAATTCTTAAAAATAACAGATATATGTTAAGGAAGCAATTTGGTTTTCTGAAATAAAACTAAAACAATCAATAACTTTTGAGTAAAAACTTATAAAAATACCCGCAAAAATAATTGATAAATTTCAAACAACATTTTGGATAATTACAGTTTAAAACTATAATTATCTGACAGTTTACAGTTTACAGTTTAACAAATGCAGTAAAGATTTCCAAAAATCTAGAAAATGTGTGAAAATATAACTGACAGTTCTCAAAATCATCAGAGATTTGTGAAAACCCATTTGAATTCTTAAAAAAACAAAATACGAAAAAAAAACAGTTTCTGCAAAAAAGAATAAATAAAAGTCAATAAAATTTATTATAAAATCAATTTACACATCTAAATATACAGTGAGGATTTACAGTGAACATCTAACAAATATTATTCACGATTCTCAAAAAGAATTGCGATTAAAATTATTGTGTTTCTAAAAGAAAAGGAAAATAACATTTAAAAAACAGAATTTTCCATAAAAAATTTTAGAATCGCCCGCAAAAATTAGTAAATTTTAAAAATTATTTAGGATAAAAACAGTATACAAGTTAAAAAATGCAGCAAAGATTTCCAAAAAATCTAGAAAATTTAAAAAAATATAATTGTTAATACTCAACCATCTTAAAACAAAGACAAAAAAGAATCGATAATTTATAAGCAGATTTTTCAGGAACAAAAACAATTTCAGCAAAATTAATTCAACAAATGTCAAAAACATTTAAGACAAATGCATAACGGGTAACAAAACATCCCGAAACAAAAAAATAATAATAATTTTTAAACATAATATTTTCGCTAAAAACATGTGGAAAATCCGAAGAAAAAAATTATCAAATTTTAGAATCATTTAGAATACAAACAATTAACAACAAATTAGGAAATATTTGAAAATATAATTGACAATTCTTTAAAACATCAGATTTGTAATAAAACATTTTTTGAAACAAAAAAAAAACAATAAATCTCGTAAAATACTCGCGAAAGCAATTAATAAATGTCTGCTAGAATGTTTGAGTACGTGAAGAGAAAACTTATTATTAAAAATCGACAGTGAAGAAAGGGGTATTTATTTTTAATATTAATTAATAATATATTTAATTAATTGCTCACTTAACCGGTGGTGAAACATATTTGAAAAATCTTGATTAGAAATTAAAAATGACATTTTGTCGAAACTAGTCTGAGAAAAAATAATAAATATTCTGTGAAACAAACCAAGTGTTTTTAATTTCTAATCAAGATTAATTAATAAGTTTAATAGAATATTTAGGATAATAGCATTTTATATGTTTAAAAGATGTTATAGTAAATTCCAGGAAAATTAAGAAATTTTTAAGAATGTGTTTTACAATTCTCAAAAACATCTGTGAAAAAAAAACAAACAAATCATCGATAATTTTCCTTGTTTTGCAAATTCTCCCAAAAACAACAAGTGACAAAATCATTTAGATTCATTAACAAAACGAAAAAAAATGTGATTAAGAACTTATTTTTAGGGAATAGTATTTTGTCAAAATACCATAGGTCAATCTGTCATTCTGTTAATGAAAATATCCGTTTATAATTTAGCCAAATATCAACAACAAACTTAAAATACAATAAAATATAAGTATAAATTTCAATGACAAAGAAACCACATTACATAAATTACAAATGATAGAATTTTACAAAGAAACTTAACAAACATTTAAGTCTAAATCAATTTTTCGTAGCGCTGAACGAAAAGAATTATAACTACTTGTAAATAAATCTAAATTATTCTACAAAACAAATTAATTTGAAACAACTACTTCTCTAGCTAATACTTCGACAGACATTGAATAATACAAATTAATTTGCGTGTTACAAATAGTACAACTATTAAATCAACACTAATTTGAATGAAATTATTTCTGTTGAATAAACTAATAAGTGATAAAATGTACTTTAGATTGTTTAAATGTAACTATAACATGAAAAATTATGAAAAATGAATTTTAAACTGATTTCATTAAATTAAATTAGCAAAAGCAATTAAAAAATCTAGCATTCAAGTTTATATATATATATATATGTAGATTCACGAAATGTTTTCGTATTTTAAAATTTATTATTTAATTTTCTACAACGAACTAAAGGATTTTATTACATTTTATTATTAAATTATTCTTATGAATGTGAAACTACCAGATAGTCCAAATGATGAAGAAAAGCCTCTAGAATATAAATTGGCACACAAAGTTGTCCAAGACTGCTGCAGTTACAAAATCATGTCAACCAAAATAGAAATTAAATTAAACAAACAGAAGACATTCGTCGGAAAAAACTACAAGGTGATTTAGAGGTAGAAGTATCTACAGCTATTCCACAATAATCACGCTCAGTATCAGATAAACCTCATCCATATCCAATATCAAAAGGTCAGTAATTCAGAGGGAAATTACAGAACGGGGGAAGAATAAAAAACCAGAAAGGAATCAATAAATTATTCCAAAATATGTATGGCAAAGTTAGTGATGACATCAAGAAGGCTATGAACAAAAGCTACATGAAGTCAGGTAGGATAGTATTAAGTACAAACCAGAATGAAATTGGAACAAAAATATAGAGGTAAAAACTACCAGATGGCATGGAATTTAAGAAGTGGGACTAGTTTTGCATTTACTTTGGCCACAATACGTTTATGAATATGCTTTAGACGAACTGCAAATTTAATTTTGTTCTAAAAAATACACATGGCGAGTTTTTTTAGATGTTCTCTCTGGGGATCTCGGAAACTATAAGAGATAGAGAAATGGTTAAATGGGAAAAGAAGTGTAGATTTAGGAGGCGAATAAAAGTTTTCAAAAAAGTCAAGTTATAGTAAGTTTTGTTTGCGGTTTGGATTCTATTATTTAATCTCCATATCTTCTTTGTTGTTTATTATTATCCCTAGGTATTTGCATGCTTCAATATGTTCTACCCGTTTTCCGTCTATTCTTACATTTGTTTTTACCTCTTCTTTTGATATAACTATTATTTTGGTCTTTTTATGTTAATTTTCATTCCAATTTTTTTAGTTCCTTGTTCTATATATCTATATTTTCCTAGATCTTTTTCATTTTTTGCGACTAGTGCAAATGCGAAGTCTTTAATCTTGGTTTTCTCCATGCTGTAGTACCTCTATCTCTACTTTCTTTGTTTTTGTCATTATGTTTTCCATTATGTGGTTCAGGAATATTATAAATAGTTTGAGGCTTTAGATCCTTTTTATCTTAGTCCTATAGATGTAAGTTCTTCTGATTCTCCTTCTCTTGTTTTGATATAATTAGATGTGTTCTCATATATACTTTAAATTCCTCTCATCAATTTCTTTCCTATGTTTAAATATTTTAATATTTTCCATATTGTTTCCTTTGGCATTCGATCAAAAACTTTCTCCAAGTCTATGAATGCCATCAATGTGAGTATCATTATCTGAACTTTTAATTATTTATTTCTACAGTTTACCGTTTACACTTATCTGCTTAATAGACGTCCTGAAATCACATGTAAAAACGCATAGCAGAGCAGATATTTAGATAATAATTTAAAAATACGAAAACATTTCGTGAATCTACAACAATGAGTCTTACTAAGACTACAAAACAAATTAATTTGAAACAACTACTTCCCTAGCTAATACTTCAACAGACATTGAATGATACAAATTACAATATAGTACAACTATCAAAGCATTTTTTCATAATTTTTTCATGTTATAGTTACATTTAAACAATCTAAAGTACATTTTATCATTTATTAGTTTATTAAACAGAAATAATTTCATTCAAATTAGTGTTGCTTTGATAGTTGTACTATTTGTAACACGCAAATTAATTTGTATCATTCAATGCCTGTCGAAGTATTAGCTAGGGAAGTAGTTGTTTCAAATTAATTTGTTTTGTAGTCTTAGTAAGACTCATTGTTGTAGATTCACGAAATGTTTTCGTATTTTTAAATTATTTTTTAATTTTCTACAACGAACTAAAGGATTTTAATACATTTTATTATTTATTTATTTATCTTCGGTCTCCTTTTTAAAGTAATACAAATAAAAAAAAGCAATTTAATTGTGTTATCACAAGCCGAAAGAAAAAAAAAACATCAATAACTTTAAAAAAATAATAATATCTTTGGTAAAAACTTACTGAAACACCTGTAGTAAAAAAATTGAAAAAAACTGTCAGGATACAAATAATTAAAAGCTGCAAAATTTCAAAAAAAAAACATTGAAAATATTTGTACATATATTAATAATTCTTAAAACCAACACATTTGTAAAAAAACAATTCCATAACTTTTAAAAACAATAATTTCTAATTAGAACATTTATATTAATAACAGATTACAAGTTTAAAAAATGCTGTAGAGAATTACAAAAAATTCAAATTTCTTATTTTTTTTTTAAAATTATATTTGACAATTCTCACAAAAAACATTCAAGTTTCTTAAACGAAAAAGTCATCGAAAACTTTTAAAACTAAAATTTTTCGAAGCAAGCTTTGGAAATTCTCTTAAAAACAATGGACAAATATCAAAAAATTAATAATATTCATTATAACAAAACGAAAAAAAGGTTAGCAAATGTAATTAAAGTCTAATGTCCACTTGCACCGCAGCTACTTAATCATATTAAAAAAGTTAATCAATGGTTAAGGGAAAATCGGTTTGCATATCCGTAACTTAATCACGATTAAAGTTTCCCAAAAACGTCAAATATTTAACCAGCCGATTTTGGCTGATTAACGTGCCAAGTACATAGCGCTAACTTCGGGACGTTTATGAAGTTATTTATGTACATTTGTCAGACATTTTTTTATATTTAGGTTACAGCATAAAAAAAAACAAAAATGAAAATGAAAACTCTATAAAACGTGTGCTTTATATATTATTACTATGTGATCGGTGGTTACTTAATCAACCGGCGGTGCAAGAGAAATCCTCTGGTTAAAGTTAATCAGGATTGGTTAATCAAAAAATCTAATCAGAGCTAGTGCAAGTGGTCATAACCTTCTTTGGCATTCAATTTGATAAAATAAACCAAATGCGTTAGGAAAAAAGAGAAAAAACTAGATTTTGTTTTTATTAGATAAAAAGATATATATTTTATTTAAAAGATATCAAATATTGTTAAGAGACAAACAAGTTTTTAAATTAAATGGTCTTTTAAATAGTATTTTTTTAGTTTTTATTTGAGGCGCCAATAAAAAAATATTTTAGTTTTTAAGTGGTGGTACTACTGTTTTTTTATACTTCTTGTTAACCAATAATGGCCATAATAACTGAAATGATGTATTATATTATGGTAATTATTAATAATAAATTTCATTCAAATCGAATGAAGCGTTCAATTGTTATAAACACAATAAATAAAAATTTTTGGAACTTTGAAGATAAATTCCGGCTTATTAACCGTAAATTTTTGGATAATATATATATATATATGTTATATTTAAGGTTTTCACGAGTGTTTTCTGTTTTTATAGGTTTTCGGGTTTTATTCTCGTGTTGTTGGATTTGGTAAATATCGACGTTTCGGCGACATCTCATTCGCCATCTTCAGGAGTTTTAAGTTATGAAGTTTAACTGAGGGTACGATCGTTGAATGCGGTATTTATATGATATTTTGTTTTGCTCGACTTCTTGTGACTGGTCCTTCTCTGACTAAGACATCATTACGGCGGATTAGTGATTGTGTGTTCCTTTTAATTGTATTTTGGGGATGGGTGGATTAGGTGGCTTTGACGGGTTGATCTTAATTGCCGGCCTCCAGGTGGGTGGTAATCTGGTGCCGTCATCCCTTTTATTAAAATTAAACGGATTTTTTTCTATTTCTATTGCCTCTCTAATGATTCTTTCCCGGTAATTGGTAATCGGGGCGATTATGCTCGTGTTGTTGAAATCAATTCTGTGGTCCGTGGTTGCCATGTGTTGAAAAGTTGAGGAATTTGTATCGTATTTTTTTACTGCTAATATATGTTCTTCTTTTCTAGTGCTAACTTTGCGGTTTGTTTGGCCGATATACAATTTATTGCAGTCTGCACATGGAATGCTGTATACACCTTGGTTTTCCAGTGGGATTCTATCTTTCAGGCTTCTAAGTAGGTTTCGGATGTTTGTTTCGGGTTTATAGACTGTTCTAATGTTGAATTTTCTTAGTATATTTCCTATTTTGTCTGTGGTTCCTTTAACGTATGGCAAAGTTGCGTGTGACGTGTATTTCGTTTCTTCTTTTTTTTTCTGTTGTTTGAGTTTTTCGCGCGGTGAATTAATTTGTTGATGGTTGGTACTTTGAAATTGTTTTGTTTGAGAGCGGTTCGGAGAGTGTTCAATTCTTTATTTATGTTCTGCTTGTCGGTGAGCCTGATTGATCTTGTGATTAGGGTTTTGGCAACGGAGTGAATCTGAGCTGGGTGATGGTGGGATTTTGCATTCAGGTATCTATTTGTATGTGTCTCTTTTCTGTAGACCATGTCCTAGGTGGCCGTCCTTCATTTTGATTAATTGTAAGTCCAGGAAAGGGAGCTTTCCTTCGTTTTTAATGTCCATTGTAAATTGAATCTTTGAGTGGATGTTGTTGAGGTGATTAAGGAATTCGTCAATTGTGTCCCTTCCATGGGGCCATATCACAAAGGTAGCATCTACGTACCGGAGCCAAAGTTTGGGTTTTTGGTGATAAGAAGCCAGAGCCTTTATTTCGAAATCCTCCATGAAAAGGTTGGCTACAATTGGGGATAATGGTGAGCCCATTGGGGCTCCGTCTGTTTGCTGGTATTTTTGACCATTGAATGAAAAGTATGTTGTTGATAGGCAGTGGCTAGCTAAGTCCATGATATCAGCTGGTGGATTGTGTTTATGCTTAATTATTCCTAGTGCTTCTTTTATCGGAACTTGTGCAAAAAGGAATTTGACATCAAAGCTTATTAGAATGTCTTGAGGATGTATCGCTATGTTTTTAATTATGTCTATGAAATGCTGGGAGTTTTTCACGAATGAGTCCATCTTCTCAGCTGATATCATGAACTTAGCTAGCCACTGCCTATCGAGACGTCGAGATTTACCAAATCCAACAACACGAGAAAAAACCCGAAAACCTATAAAAACATATATATATATATATATATATATATATATATATATATATATATATATATATATATATATATTCTGTCAAATTACCATATGGTTTACGTGCCATCTGTCAATCTGTCATTCTATTAATTCATCTATCAATTTTTTTTAGCTTTTTTAAATATATCTGTTTATAATTCTGCCAAATATTATTCTGTTGTCTGTAGTGTATTAAATTGTCATATAGTCATATGAAATTTTATTTATTTATTTATTTTATTTTATCAACTAAACATTGAGCGACTGTTTTAGTTAATTGTTTGCCATTATATACCGCGTATGAACAGTGGCCACCATAATTAAAATCTGTTAAATTAATATGTGCTTAACTCGATGGCATTCTGTCAAATATATCAACTTATATTCCACTATTTACCAGACTCTGATTCGTTTTTTTTTTAATTTCCTTATTTGATATGCATAAAATTTAAATTAATATTTTTTTAAACTACACTAATGATTTAGGATCAATCAAACTATATAATGTGTAATTATATCAACTGATATTTCATTTCTTCACTAAATTTGCATATCTGGTTCCATCAAGAGCGTAGCGTATCAAGTATCTTTTTTTAGTTTGTTGAAATTGTGGTTTATTCTTACAATTTTAATTACACTATGTCCGTCAAACTATCAGATTAATATTTTTGTCAATTAAATTGAAATGTAATTCTATTTTTTGTCACCTAATTGTCATTCTGTAAACTGTTACTTTATGATCTCCCAAACAGTCATTCTGTTGATGTATTTTTGCTCTTTGATTTAACACAGTATTTAAATGATATTGTGTTTCAAACTCCACCAATGATTTGCAATTTATAATAATTAACATTATATCATATATGTATAATTTCATCAGTCGTCACTTTAGATATGATTTCCTTTGATTGTTAATTTTTTGTTTGTTGTTCTTTTGGTTTATTCTTGCAATTTAATCTAAATGTTAAACTGCCGTATTATTGTATGCATTCTATTAACTGTCATAGTATCATGTACAGCTATTGCAAATTTTTACATCGTAAATCGTACATTTAGCAAAATAAAAATAATCTGTGCAGAAAGTGATTACAAGTTATTTTATATTGCCTTGTATTCATACAATACATCAATCAACATTCTGAATCTAAAACAAATTAATTTAATGAAATCAGTCTAAATTCAATTTTTGTTCATAACTTTTCATGTCATATTCACATTCAAACAGTATAAAGTACATTTTATCATTTATTAGTTTATTCAATAGAAATAATTAAATTCAAATTAGTATTGCTTTGATTGTTGTACTATTTGTAACACGCAAATTAATTTTGTATTATACAATGTCTGTCGAGGTATTAGCCAGAGAAAATTAGTTTGTTTTGTAGTCTTGGTAAGATTTATTGTTGTAGATTCTCGAAATGTTTTCGTATTTTTAAATTATTATTAAATCTAAAGTCTTTACAATTCTATGTGTAATTAATCTAAATGTTACTCTGTATCTGTTATCTAATTATTTAACTTAGAGCAATTTTGTTAACTGTCACTACTTCAATTCATTATGCTATCACCTATGATTGATAATTGTCCTAAATTAATATTCTGTCACCTGTTTCACATTCTGTAAACTATTATGTTTTAATCTGTAAAACCGTCATTTTATTTTGATAAAAACCTTTCTTCAATATTTTATTTTGAACCAGATGTACATTTCGGACACAAAATGTCCATTATCAATGGTTTGATACAAAAAATAAACCAAAAAAAACAAATTTAATACTTATATATGTACAACAAAAAGGGGGCATTAGGGGGTGTCATTTTATTAATGTTCCTTTTTTGGTTATCATAAAATTTAAATGAATTTAACTTCTCAATACATCTATGATTTACGATTTATATTAAATGACATTATATAATCTATCAAACTTTATTATGTACCATTTTTGAGACGAAAACCTTTTTTTTTTGTTAAGAAACTGTCAAACTATCAAACTGTCATAATACTATATGCATTCTGTTAACTGTCGTAGTATTAATTATAAAACTCTAAAATTATCTTCCTGTCATTATATTGATTTAGAGTTCGGTCGCTTATCATTATACTAAATATCATAGTACTAAATATCATTGTGTATCTGTTAACGAATTAACTGTCATCGAGTTATCTGTCACTGTGTTAATAATTTATTCTGTCATCTGTTATCCCTAATTATTTTTTTCTTTCATTATGCATAGAATTTAAATAATTATTTTTAATAAAATGTATTAAAATCCTTTAGTTCGTTGTAGTAAATTAAATAATAATTTAAAAATACGAAAACATTTCGTGAATCTACAACAATGAGTCTTACTAAGACTACAATGAAATCAGTTTAAATTCATTTTTTCACCATTTTTCATGTTATAGTTACATTTAAACAATCTAAAGTACATTTTATTATTTATTAGTTTATTCAACAGAAATAATTTCATTCAAATTAGTGTTGCTTTGATAGTTGCTCTATTTGTAACACGCAAATTAATTTGTATCATTCAATGTCTGTCGAAGTATTAGCTAGGGAAGTAGTTGTTCCAAATTAATTTGATTTGTAGTCTTAGTAAGACTCTTTATTGTAGATTCACGAAATGTTTTCGTATTTTTAAATTATTAATTATTTTTAAGTTGCAACTATAATTTATAATAATTAACACTATGTTAACTGTCAACTAATTATCTGTGATTTTAACAATTGTTATTTTAGAAATGGCATCCTATTTTTTATTGTTATTTATAAATCTTTTCTTAATTGTTGTTATTATTGTTTATTCCTAAAATTGTAATTGCACCCTGTCAAACTATCAAACTAGTGTGTGCAATCTTATAAGTAAGGTTATTCATTAAAAATGACATTTTATAATTCTACTTTTATCGTTTTCGTTTTGTGGAGTTTTTTGTTGAATTTTTTTATGGTTTTTTTTTCGGTGACCTCAGATTGTCCGGTGTGTTTCAGGTAAGCGTTTAGAACTTTCGTTTGCATTTTTTTAACGATGTCGTTTTCTGCTTTTTCATTATGTTTGTTATCCTATCCTCAAATGAAAATCTATTATCAATGGTTTTATTATCATAATCTACTTTCATAGTATCATCTGTACTTTTTTAAATTCTTGGATCTTAACGGCGTTCACCTCGTGGTACATGTCAATATTAAAAATAAAGAAAACACTTTTACTTTTTTATACTACTTTAAATTTTATTTACTAGTCACTTAAAATAAAATTTAAACTGGTATTAAAAATTTAAAGTGTTTTCTTTATTCTTAATATTTTTTCAAATTCTTTATCATTTCCATTTTCTTTATCTTCAATCTCTTTGATGTTAATAAAAGGATTAATTAAGCACTTGGTTATGTTTCACTATTTTTGTTTCCATTCACTTCTGTATCAATATTGCCTTTTCTATTATTGCACTTCTTTCTTTTCTTTGGAGTTGATGGTTTATTTTCATCATCATCTGCGTTATTTATTGAAATAGTTTCTTTACCATTTGTCTTGCTGTCAAATTCTATATTCAATATCCATATCTGAATTTTCTTTTCTTATGATGAATTAGTTTCTCACTTAACCCGTGGTGAAACATTTTTGTATTAATTTGATTGAATTATTGATTGTACATTTCTCCTTGAGAATGACTTATAGTCAAAACTAGTCGGAGTAAAATAAATAACAAGTGAAATCATACCAAGTGTTTTAATTTAATCAAATTTTCTTTTCTTAGCTTTTTTATTAGGAGTATCTTCTTTTTGATTTTCATTCATTAATGTATCTTCTTTACCAATGACACTATTCTCAGCTATTCTTTTCTCTACACCTTCTTTATCAATTTTGTTGCTGTCAATGTTTGTATTTTGTCCAACATTCAAATGATCGTTTTGTGATATTTCCATTCCTTTCTTGCCTTTCTTTTTCTTCTTTTTTGGATCTTCATCAATTGTTGTATTTTCTCCACCATTTACACTAATATTAGCCGTATTTTTTTCTGTATCTACTTTATCAATCATGTTGCTGTTAGTTTCCACATTTTCTTCAAAACCCATCTGATTTTTCTGTTTCTTCTTAAGTTTTCTGTTTCTTCTTTTTTGGAGTATCATCTTCATTAGTGTATATTCTTTAACATTTACACCATTATCATGAGATATACTTTTTTGAACGTATGTTTTATTAATGCTTTCATCACCATTTTCTTCTGTCATTTCTTTTTCTCTTTCTTACCTTTCTTCTTTTTCTTCTTTGTCATCTGTTCACTAGTTCCATCATCCTCATTAACATTAGTAAAGCCTTGAATGATTTATTTCCATATTCTGTTTCAGTTCCGTTTATGCTTTTCTTGCTCTTCTTTTTCTTTTTGGTAATATTCTCATCATCATTCTCCTTTATCATTGATACATCTGCTTCACTAACACCATTCTCATAAACACCTTTTATCTTATTTTTTGGTATCTCTTCTTGTTATAAACTGTAATTTAGTGATATTTGTATAGCAAAAAGTCGAACTTTGGGTTAAGGACCTCGGTTGTCAAATCCCTTTCTTAAATATAAAAAGTCAACCCTTATAATAAATTATTATAACAATATTTTGTGTGTAAAACAAAGTAATAAAATTTAATTTATTGTTTTTCTCTATGCCAACAACAGAGAATAGGAATTTCTTGAGAAATCAGTTTCGATGTGGTAATCCATGAAAAATGCACACAGTGTATTTCGATTCGAGTTGAGTAATTAATTTTCGTTTGCCAGATTAGAAGCCACATGCCATAACAGCATTCGAGCACGCGAATTTTTTTTTTTAATTCCACTTCTGATTGGTTGTAAATAAAAAAATTACGCAACCGGCGACTTTTTCTCGCCGCACCAATTATCCCAGGTGTAATAAAGTAGGCGAGGGTGTGCCTTTCGGTGGAAGAAAGCCGGAGTATGCCACGAAAAAACGAATATTAATAGCTTAATAATGTTACCGTAATTACCATCTGGAACGGCCGCGAGATTTCACCTGCAGCCGAAAATTAGAAACCAACACGCGACCGGCGAGCAGAGGCGATTATGCAAAGTGGGCGCAATTAAAAAATGATATATCATTGGGTACGTGTGGTGGTAATTTACCGGGTACGTACTGACCCCTCGTGGTAGAGAGAGAGACGGTCCGTGGTGAATTGGAAATGGTAGTGCGGCTAAGTGAATACCCGAAGGAGCCGGCCGTGATTGCGGAGGTGTGCAAAAGGTTCTGGCGTTCTGGTATGCTCCTCTGCAGAAGGCCTCGGAGCGGTGCCTCTGTCTTAACGTATATGGGTACAACGAAATTAACAGAGCACGCGAACACGGAATGTCCGGCTAATTGGTAATGGTTCTAACTGTAGTCCTCCACTATTCCTACTCCCGCATTTGCCTTTATGCAATCTAGGTGTGTACCGGATCATTCGTTTATATATATATACCTTCCTCGATTTCATAACAAACATTAAATTTTATATTTATGGTACCTGGACTAGTCTATCATTATACAAGCATTTTATTATTTGTTTTTTTCGTTCCAATCAACGCTTCTTATGTTATTTGTTGAAGCAACATTATTCGAAATCAGATAATGATGGAGAAAAGGCTAATTAGTTTTTGTAAAATATAATATTAATGGATCAAATATATTTAGTGAAGTATATATCGCCACACCAAAATTAGGTTAGAATTTTTTGACCAAATTTGGTATTTAATGATAGCAATTGGTTAAAATCTTATTCTTATGGATTAAACTTGATGCGATATTTTTCATGAAACTACATACGAATAACCGTCGACGCGGAGGCAATAATTGTCGGGCGGATTTTTAATAATCGAGTTCGTGGTCATGGAATCGCCATCGCCGGGAAACTGTTTAGCGTACGAAGAGGTTAACAACGGTAATTACACGGTGATCAGATAAAGATAAGCCTGATTACACCCTGTATTAACGTATTTATTATAGCCACCGGATAGACGAATAGATGGACGGATAGATAGAGGATAGATGCTGGCACGGCTGGGTGGATGGGTACCGACCATACCTCACGGTAAACACACGTTTCATAACAACAAAGTTGCGCTTGAAACATCGCTCCGAGAAAGATGACCACATGTAACGGTAACGGAATATCTGATTTGGGTTCGTCATTTTTTTCTTCGTCCATTTATTTGTTACAGACGAAATTAAATCATAATGTACATGTAGGATATTACAGAAGGACCGCCTTAAAGAATTTTACTTAAAATCTACAAGAGGTTTAGTTTACTATTTTCCTTTATTTTAACCTCATTACATTATATGTTTCATTTAATCATATGACTTAAAAATACTTAACTTCTAATGGTAAATTTTGGATTGCTTTTGGTATAATTCCAAGTGTAAACTTTAGAATGTTTTTCTTCTACTTTGTTAATCTGAATTTTTTAAAAAGAAGAAAATTCTACCAGTTTCTACATGTTTAAAGTAATGTTTTTTTAAATGATTAATTGTAAAATTTCAACTTTAAAAGCAAAGTCAAACCTTTTACTTTGGCACTTCCAATCGTTCTTTCTTATTGAATCTTTCCAAATTAAAGACATTGGTTTGTTTTTTTTTTAGTTTTTAACTATCTTTGTAGCACGAATGTTTTTTTCTTTCGTTAAAATTCCAAAATTTCGTCTGTTTTTATTTTTAGAATAATGTTCTTAAATATCTGTTTTATTTTACATTAAATATTCGGGTTTTTAGAACTAGCTACGTTTCACATACATTTTAAACTGCTTGTTTTTACTTTTCAAAACTGTTTGTTTTTAAGAAAATGTTCTAATTGTTGTTAAATATTGTAAAAAGTGAATTTTAATCTGTTAAACTCTTGAAACTATTTCTGAATTAATAAATATCTCTTTCCAAAAATATTTTTAGTTCTTATTCGTTCGTCAATGTTTTATCCTTTTAACTTTTAAACATATGATATATAGTAAACATTCAATTGTTTCTGAATTATTTATAGTTTTATGCTAATAATAATTAACATTTTGGAAAACTTCAAATATTTTTCATTTTTTTAATGTTTAGGTCCTTTCTTTTAATATTGCTTTGATTTAATAATCTAGTAATTCTATTAATAATTGTTACCTAATAGGTGAATATTCAATTGTATTTATTGCTTTACAATTTACAACTGTCTAACAAACAAAAAATAATTTAAATTTATTGTTATGTTCTTGTTATACATTTACAAACCAAAACTAATAACTCAAGTGTATCAAGAAATGGCCAAGAATACGCTACGACAACGAAAAATTTATTGGGGTAGGTCAAGAGTACGCTAGCATAATGTAAAATTAATGAGTTCGCCATAATAAAAAAAATTGGTTGAAATAGGTCAAGAATACGCTAGGATAATAAATAATGCAATACCCCAGGACAAGAGTATGCTAGGTCAATGAATAATTTCTTGGGTTAATGTCAAGAAAACGCTGAGGAAATAGACTTCTCTTAACCAAGGTTAATAGTACGCTAAGAGTGTCAAATAATTATTGGGATAAATAAAAAATGAACTAGGATAATAAAAAAATATAATGAAGTAGGTGAATAGTGCGCTAAAATATTAAATTATTTATTGGGACAGGCCAAGAATTTACTGGAATAATTAATATTTTTTTAAATACGTTAGTAAACTGTCCCTCTTTTAAATAAAAAATATATTTTATTAACGAAGGGTATAACTTATTTGTTTTTTTTTGTTTTAATATCAACTGTTTCTATATAACTATAAAACTGTTTTCTTCTCTACCGTTTATTGCAATTTCTTTCTTGTAAAATTTTCAATTAGTTCTGGTAAATTTTAACAGTTTTTAAACTGTAACTTAGAAAACTAAACCGTTTCCTCCTTGTAAGAATTTTTATTAGTTCTGGTAAATATCAACAGTTCAAAACATGTTTTTTTATTACTTTTATATAATTAATTAATTTTATAAAAAAATTAATTGTTTAAACTTACAGTTTCATTTTTTTGTCTCTTTTATGTATAAAAGTGTAATTATTTTCGTATTTTTTCTAGTTTAAAGGTTCTATTTTTTGTGAGTGAATTTATCAATCGATATTTATTTATAAGTATAATGTTTATTGCTTCTAAGTGAATTTTTCGGAAGTTACGAACTGGATTTTGTAGCAGAACTTTTTTGGGTAAATTCCAGCTGCTCTAAAAGTAATTTAACTGTTGTTTAAGTGTAGAAACTTTTATTATTTTTATTTAAGTAAAAGTAAATAATTTTGCTTTTAAAATGTTCAACTGTTTTTTTTTTTAAATATAAATAGAAAACCCTTTCTGCTCCTAAACTATTTTTGATATTTAAATTTTAATGGATTATTAGCAAATTTTTAAACGGTTTTTGTTTTTTAATGAAATCAATTTTTCTTTAATTTAAAAGTTTTCTTTTAAATACTGTCTGTTCTAAAAAATTTTTTAGGAAGTTTACAATTAGGCTTTAGCAAAAACTTTAATGTTTTCTTTGTAAAATTCCATTTTTCTTTATGCAACTGTTTTTTTTTTTTTGAGAAAATCGTTAATGTTTTTTTTTTTAATTTCGTCTTAAAAAATAAAACATATTTCCTTTGCCATATTTTGCAGTCTTAGTTCTAGAAAGTTTCAACAGTTTTTTTACAAATAATAAAGCGTGATTTCTTATTATTTCTTACTTTTATAAATTATCAACTGTTTTTGTTTCATAGAAATTAAAAAAACAATTATCGACTGTTTTTATGTAATTATTATTCTGATTTTTTTTAAACTGATTCTTTTTCGTATTTTTTTACTATTTATTATTGGTAAATTTCAATGGTTTTAAACAATTTTGAAATCGATTTTTTAAAGTTATTTTTTAAAAATACTTCAGATAAAAATAGTTAAAAAGTATCAAACAAATACTTTTTTACAAACATTTTTATCTGAACTATTTTTTGTAGTTTTCAAGTTTTTATATCTGTTATTATTTTGTGCATTACAAAACTTTTATTTTCTTTTAATTTCCAACTGCGTATTTACAACTATTTTCTAGTCAGATTAATTTTTTTTATAATTAAAGCTATTAATTGTTTTTTTTTTTTTAATTTCTAAAACACTGTCTCAAATAAATTGATTCTAAGTAAATTTGTTAGGAAGTACCGAATTGGGTTTCGCCAAATTATTTTTTTAGCAAAGTTTTTTCCAGCAAATTTGCTCTAAAGTTAATTAGAAGTTTAATTTAACACTTGATTTTGTTTCTCTATTCAATAATTGTGAAACAAAACCAAGTTTTTAATTAAACTTGTAATTAACATAAACTTGTTTCACCTCGGATTAAAATATAATTTAAATCATCGTACTCTAAAATTAATTTTAAATTTCTATTGATATAATTTTAACTGTTATGGATAAAACGAAGCTTCTGTTTTTGAATGTTTAACAGTTTTTCATTAACATATCAAATCAACAATGTTTAAAGTGTTTATCATTTTATTTTGAAGTTTTTAATAACAATGTAAAATTGGTTGGATTTGCTTTTTTATTAGAAAAAATTAAAATCCAACAATGTTTGATATTTGACAAAATTCCTGTTTGGTTTTATTAAACATTCAGTTTTATAAAGCAAACAACTTCAACAACTTTTATATAAAAACTTCAAATTTGAATCCCAAAGTTTTTTAGCATTTATAAATATTATTTTATTTTTATATTCAATTTTATTATTAAAAAAATGCATATGAAAAAGTATGCAAGAAGATAAGATTTTACAAATTTTATTTTTCACAAATTCCAGATAGATAAATATCTTCTTCTTTTGACTTGCAGAAGTCATTACCCTACCCAAAATTGTCGGTGAACATTGCATATTAAAAACGTAATATTTATGTTTAAAATGCAAGATTCCACAATTTCCATGATTATGAGGTTAATATGTACGCATAGGACCAAGGGTTGCCAAGAAATTAATTCTTATTGCTTGAACTGACACGTGTTTCGGTTATTACGGATCGCTTTCAAAGTTAAACTTTAATCCATAAAGACCGAAACACGTGCCAGTTATCTGAAAATAAAGAAATGGAACATAACAAGAGTTTTACTTCTCAAAATTTGAAAATCTGGTTCCATCAAGAGAGTAACAGAACAAGTATCGAAATCTTTTAAGAATGTCTTCAAAAATCATTCTTGAAGCAATCTTTGAGAAAGTTGTTTAAATCAAATAAATTCTTTAAGCAGCAATCCATAATAAGCTCATTAAGATCATTTTAAAAATACCTAATAAAATGTTCAAGATAATCCTTAAAAAATATTTAAGATATACTTAAAAAATCTTTTAAGAAGTCATTCCTGAAATCTTTTAAGAATTTCTTCAAAAGATCCTTTAAGAAATCTTTAAGAAGTTCTTTAAACTTTTTTAGAAAGAAATTCTTTATGAAATCTTTAAGGCTTTAAAAATTGCTTTAAGAATTTTTTCAGGAAAAAAGCAGCTTTACAAAATCTTAAAGATAAATGTTTTAGAAATTTTTCAAGGAAATCCTCTAAAATATCTTTCGAGAAAGTATTTCTTAAAGTTTTTTCAAGGATTGTCTCAAAGATTTTCTGGAAAAATTTCTAAACTGCTTTTAAAGGATATTTCAATAAATTTATTTACGATTGCTCCTTGAGAAATTCTAAACAAATTTTTGAAGTTGTTTTTAAAAATTTTCTAGTCTTTTTCTCCACGCATATTCTAGATGATTTTCTTAAAAAAATATAATATTTATATGTAAAGTTTTTGTTTTCTAAAATAAATTCTTCAAGCAATAACGATTTCTTAAAGGATTTCTTATTGTATTATTTTCTAAAAAATTTAAAGGATTTCATAAAAGATAACTTAAAAAAATTATTAATATTATAATATAAGATTTCTTAAACGTGTCTTAAAAGATTGCCGTAATTATTTCTTAAAGGATTTCTTGAAGAAATTCTTAAAAGATATCTTTTATGATTTTAATTTATGATATTTATGATATTATTTATCACTTAAAGACTTTCTCGAAAGAATCCTTGAATGTTAAAAAAAAAAGATTTTATTAATGGTTGCTTCTTAAATTAGAATTATAAATGATCTTGAGTTTTTTTTTCTCCGAGGATATTTTAAAAGATTTCCTTAATAATTTATTAATTAAATTGCTTTAAGATTTTGTAAAGCAGTTATTTTTTCTTAAAGGAATTCTTAATGCATTTCCTAACGCATTACCTTAACGACTTCCTAAAGGATTTCTTGAACGACTTCTTCAAATATTTTTTAAGGATTTCTTTATATACATTTTTAAAATAATTTTTAAAGGATTTCTTTATAATAGAATTTTTATAAAGATTTTATTACAGATTTCTTATAGAATTCTCTAAAGAAAGAGAAAAGAGGTTTTTAAAGAAAGAAGAAAGTTTTTGAAAGAAATTCTTAAAAGATTGCCTCAACAATTTCTTGAACGAATTCTTATAGGATTTCTTGAACAGTTTCTTATTATATTTCTTAAAGTTTTAAATGATTTAATGAATGATTTCTTAATAGGTTTTTATTTATTCGATTACTTATCATCGGTCTTCTTTCTTAAATATACATATTCAAACAAATTATTTAAAAAAAACTAAACCCAAAATTTTGGCTAAAAGAAGAACGGGCGGAGTTTACAATTAAATATGTTCTTCCACTATTCCTAAAGATTTTTTGAAGGATTTCTTTAATGACTTTTTTCTCTAAGAATTTCTCTAAGGACGATTCTAATGGATTGCATCAAATATTTCTTTGAAAGTTTCCTTGAAGTATTTCTTAATTTAAACGACTTAATTAAGGGTATCATTCTAAATGGATGATAGAGTAATTTTTAGGAACTGAATGACACATTATCATAACCATCTGTATACTTTATCAGCATCACCTACATGGTACGAACCCATATATATATTCATATTTATAAAACCAACCCATTTATTTGATTTGAATTAGAGTGCACCGACCCAATTGAATTTAAAGATAATATGCACCGCATTATCATTGTGCGCCTTCGTTGTTAATTCCTGCCGGTAACAATGGCGCAGGAGGCAATGAGCCGATGTAAATAATGCGATCCGTTTAAACTGGTTCAAAATTGGTGAAATGGAAAAAATACCTTGTCACCTCGCGCCCACCCACGCCACATTCCGCGCCGAGCAGCACTCCACCAAGTGCCGTGTTTATGGTAATTTCTGTGTGGTTGGTGTCGGATCTCTCTCACCTCCTTCCTGGTAATAATAGAAACGTAGAAACGTAGAATTGATCGGCATCACTAATTAAATACGCAGAAATAATACAAATGGTATAATACACATTTCTAAATTGCTTAATCTAGGAATAATGTTAAGGGTAGAATGAAATAACAATATTCATCAAGTTGGCTTTGCATTACCTATGTAAAAAAATTTAATACAACGGGTCTTAAGAAAGCAAGTATTTAAATACAACTGTAATTAAAATTTTAAATTTGATTAATTTATGACGTATAAGATTGAATAAATAGAGCTGCATATAAAAAAATCATCTTATCTTTTTATTATACACCAATTATGTCTAGTTTTATTAGCTAATTAGTTTTGAGCGTGACACTAAAGCACTTCGATTTATGTACTCCAAGGTTTTAAATTAGGTCTTTTATATGCACATAAATATTATAATTATTAATATCATTAATACACTACCGAGTAAATAGAGTCAATATAATATAATTTCAAATTTAATTATAATTTATTATTAAAGTTTTATTTATATATCCATTAATACAAGTAGTTGACATTATAAAGTAGATTTAACAAACATTTTTAGCAATTAATACGAAAGAGATTAATTTAAAATTGAATCTATTTACAGAATATACGTTTATTAATAGTTTATTAAAAATTAATTACATAGATAAAATCGATGTTTGTTTAGGATTTTTATATTTGCATAGATAAAACATCATATTTCATATAACTAAATATAACGCAGTTATTATTACGTTGCCATTTAATTATATACAATCCAATTCATTCCAATTGCCGTAACATCTCATTTGTTAATACCTGGTATCCCACATGCTCCGACATGGCGCGCTCGACTCGACTTTTAAAGCATCGACCATTTCGTTTAAACCGCACTATCCTACACGGCATACTTCCACGTAATTTAAGTACACTTTTAGATAATTGTCATACGATATGCGATTAGATATCCACCTGAGAGGCGGCCGATTTGTCTGGTAGGAAGCCGTTGGTGATTATAACCGTGGTAACAAGACCGTCGCCCACCTCTCGTAAATCCTCTCAGCTAGTTGGCCCATAAAACTCTAGAAAACACTCCCAACACCTCACACATTTCCACTCCATCTTGGAACTTTATAGACACGTCATATACTTAGACGGACACGATTCTCATTGCGTAACTCCGTCCGTCTTGTTAGGTTTCCGATCCGCAAACGGGCTCAGATTGAGTTTTATCGGTTGCGATATATTGGTTTTTTTTTCTATTTTTTTTGTGTTTCGGTTCTCGCCTTTTGCAGTGTGTTGATTGTTCGGGTTCTCACGATGTGACGAGGCGGAGGCTTCTTATTACGCCGCACAATTCGTTGCATTTTATGGGCACAATGCGATTCCCTGCAATCATCGTATTGGATTATATCATTCATCCGTTGCTCGTTTCCAATTGATTTCGCTTTGGAGACGTGCCCGAGTCTAATCTGATTCACAATTATTTTTCTTCGTTACTAATTGATTCTGACAATTTAAATTTTCATGAGACCCGAAGAGATCCAAACTAGAAAATAATACTTTAACTACAAAATTTGTCATATTCTAGATTATTAGACATAATAAATCAATCTATTCGTGATTAGAGAAAATAAGACACTTTCATACATTTAAAATATCTGCCATAAAACTTCTGCTTATAAACAAAATATAGGATTATTTCTTAATACCAAACGAAGACGAATAAAATTCATATCAAAAATTACTTTGAAATAAAGAATAGAATATATTTATTATTAAAAAACTTAATATTATTAGTTGCCTTCTCAACATTACTTTAGACAATAGATGTCACCTTATTGGTAGAAGACTTGTCTTTACCTTATCTAATCTTAATTAGATTTAATTAATTTGATATTACCCCCAATGACTTTGTATAATGCGTCTGTAAGTAGAAATTTAGTTGCAAAGAAAATGTTTATGTCTGAAAGTTTCATAATTATGTACCAAACCTTTTATAATTAAGATTGACTTTTAATATTAGCGATAACTCTATGTATTATAATTTGAGACTTAAAATTGCAGTTATCAGTTATTAGTTAATTCAATTAATTAAACATTACCTAGGGTAGGTAATTGTGGAGGCCTCTACTTTGTACCTAGGTTAGTTGTTTTAACTCGGAGTTGTTAGTTCTTACAGAAATGTAAGACAAGATTTCTATAACGCTAGAAAAAATTAAAACTTTTCAATAATTTTGTTTTATCTTCTGTTTCAGGTAAAAACACTACAAAATGTGGACTGAATGAATCATGAAAAAGTGAGTGATGTGTTTTGTATTTGACAATTTGTGATGAGGCCGAAACTACTACTATCCAACAAGTGAGTACAATATAGTTTTATTATTTAAACTGAATGTGAGTTAAATTGCCCATAGAAATAATATTATATTGACTGTTCTATAATATATAGGTATTTAAAGATTATTCTGATAAATTATCATTCTGCCATCATTTTTGCTCAATAATTCTATTAAATTAACATCCTGTCAAGTTGTTGTCAACTGTGTCAACTGTTCTATTCCATCAAATCAATCGGTTAGTCTGTTTTAGGCATAAAATTTAAATTATTATTTTTTAACCTGCATTTATGATTTACAATCATTCTGTTACATGTCATTTGTCTACATCCATCTATTATCTGTTATTTTGTGATTTTATCTTTTATTCTTCTTCATCTGACGTCAGGCATTTTTTGTTTGCCTTCTGCCATCTATCATCTGTTTTTCTTTTATCCTGTCTTCTATCATTCTGTTATCTGTCATTATGACATCTGTTATTTTGTGATTATGTCATCTGTCATTCTGTCATTTAATTTAGAATTTATTTGTTAATAATTGACATGGTGTTAGAATTAACTATTAAAACTACATTAATTAATAAATTAATCACGAATATGCTACACGACATAAAAATAATTTTAATATTCCAAAACACAGATTAACTGCTTCAGAAAAATCTTTACGTTACAATGGTATTTTACTATTTAATAAACTCCCTGATTCTCTTAAGTGTATTAGTACTATCAAGAAGTTTAAAGAAAATTTGTTTAAGTTCTTATGTGACAAAGAATTATATAGTTTAGAAGAATATTTTGATTAGTAATGTATACATATGATTTTATTTTCCTTGTATTTTTTCTTTATTGTGACGCACTTTCTTTCTTATTGTACTTATTGTAATTTAAGAGAGAAATAAAGACTATTATTATTATTATTATTATTATTACGTGTTCATTCGTTAAACTGTAATTTACCCAACTACTATTACACTTCATTAAGTAATCTATCATTCTAATAATTCTATTATATCTATATGTCATCTGTCATGTAAAACTGTTTTCGTCAGTCTGTCATCTCTTTTATATCAATTATTATCTGTCATTCTGTTATTTATAAATATGTCATATATCAGTTACCATCTTACGTGGTGAACGTTTTATTTAAATCTCATTCTGTCATTTTTTTATAATTCGTCATAGTTTCAATCTTTTAATCTGTCAAATTTAATATCCATAATCTGCTATCTATTATTCTCTTATCTATCATATGCCATTCTGTTACCTTTCATTCTGTCATCTGTTATTCTGTGATTCTGCTATATTTCATTCTGTCACTGATCATTTTGTCACCTGTCATTCTGTCAGATATTATTCTGTCATCTGTAAATCTGTCATTTTTCATTCTGTTTTCTGTCATTTGTCGATTAGTCATCGGTCACCTATTATTTTATGATTCTGTCTTTTTTCATCCATAGATTGACCATCTGTCATTTTGTTATCTACTATTCTGTCATTTTGTCATTAGTTATTTATCATCTGCGATATGTGATCTGTGATTCTTTGATTCTATCTTCTATTACTCTGACATCTGTTATTCTGTGATTCTGCCCTTTGTCATTCTTTTATCTATCATTTGTTGTTCAGTCATCTGTCATCTGTTATTTTGTGATTCTGTCTTTTAGCATCTATCACTCGACGTCTGTCATCCTGTCATTCTGTTATAAGCCATCTATAATATATTTTCTGTCATCAATCATTTATCATCTGCCATCTGCTATCTGTCATCTATCATATGTCATATGTTATTCTGTGATTATGTCTTATGACATTATGACATCTGTTTTTTGTGATTCTGTCATGTGTAATTTGCTATTTGTCGTTGAGCCATCTGTCATTTGTCGTCTGTTATTTTGTGATTATGTTATCTGTCATTCTAATATCGGTTATCCTGTGATCCTGTTATCTGTCACTCTACCATCTGTCATTCTGCCATCTGCTATTTTTGACTCATCTGTCATTCTGTCGTCTGCCATTCTGTTATCTGTAATTCTGCCATCTGCCATCTGTTATCTATCATCTAATATTATACCATCTATAATTTATTACTCTGTCCAAATGTTAGCCTCTCATTATATCGGTTGACTTCTGTTAAATTTTCATTAACTATCAAACTGTAAAAAATTCTAATCTGTGATCTATCAGATGTTATGTCAAATGTCTATCATCTTTTTTCATCTGCAATAATTTTGTTATCTATCTTTTTTTTAAATATTCTGTTATATACAACGTTACTCTCTTGTCTATCAAGTCATTTGCAATAAACGTCATCTATCTTCTGCCATTCTGACATCTGTTATTCGGCGATTCCGTCATGTCTCATTCTGTCATTTTCTCACCTGTGTCATCTATTATTCTGTCGTCTGTCATTTTGTCATCTGCCATCACTCATCTGTTGCCTGTTATCGATCATTTGTCGTTCAGTCAATCTGTTTTTTTTTGTGATTTTGGATTTTATCATCTATCACTTGACGTTTGTTATTATGTCATCTACCAATCTGTCATTCTATCATTCTGTTATCAGTCATTTGTCATATATCATCTGTCATCAGTCATTTGTCATCTGACATCTACTACCTGTCAGCTATCATATATCATCTGCTATTCTGTTATTCTATCTTCTGTCATTACATCTGTTATTTTGTAATTCTGTTATTTGCCATTTGTGGTTCAGTCTTCTGTCGTCTGTTATTTTGTAATTCTGCTTCTTATTATTATAACTGTCATTCTGACACCTGTTATTCTATGATCCTCTCATTTGTCAATTTGTCATCTCCCACTCTACCATCTGACATTCTGACATCTGCTATTTGTCGATGTATCCGTTATTCTGATGTCTGCCATTATGTTATCTATTATTTTCTCATCTGTTATCTGTCGTCTGTTATTATACCATTTATAATTTATCACTCCTTTTAAACGTAATGTAATGTAATGTAATTTGTTACCTATCACACTGTCAAAAATTCTTTACCATACCTCTTATCTACTAATCTGTGAACATCTTTTGTCGTCTACAATATTTTTGTTATCTACTTTTTTTAAATGTTATTCTTTATATACCATGTTATTCTCTTATCTATCAAGTGTCATTTGCTAGATACGTCAACTATCTATTGCTATTTCTGTCATATGTCATTCTGTCACTTATCATGTTGTCAAATGTTATTCTATCATCTGTTATTCCGTCATCTGTCATTTTGTAATTTTGTCACCTGTCGTCTATCGCCTGTCATCAGTTATCGGTCATCTGTTATCTGGCATTTATTATTCTGTGATTCTATGTTATTTCCTGTTATCGGCTATCTGTTGTCTGTTATGTGGGAACTACTATTCTGTGATTCTATCTTCTGTCATTCTTTTATCTGTCGTTTGTCGTTCAATCATCTATCTGTTGTTTTGTGATCTTTTGTTAACTATTACTCGACCATCTGTCATTCTGTCATCTACTATTATGTCATTGTGTAATACTATTATCAGTCATCTGTCATATGTCATATGTCATATGCCATATGTCATATGTCATTAGTCATTTGTCATCTGTTATCTGTCATAAGTCATTTGTTATTTTCTGATTCTATCTTCTGTCATCCTGACATAAATTATTCTGTGATTCTGTCTTCTGTCATTCTGTTATCATGTCATTCTGTTATTTGTCATTTTGACATATGTTATTTGGAGATTCTATCATCTGTCATTCTGCCAATTTTCATTTGTCGTTAAGTCATCTGTCATCTGTAATCTATTATTTTGTGATACTGTTTTCTGTGATTCTGTCATCGGTTACACTGCCATCTATCATTCTGTTATCTGCTATTTGTCGATTCATTTGTCATCTGTCATTATGATATCTGTTTTCTATCATCTGTCATCATATGATTTATAATTTATCACTCAGTCAAATGTTTAACATGTGCAATAGTTCTGTTAACTATCTTCTTTAAATGTTATTCTGCTATATACAACGTTATTCTCTTATCTACTAAGTGCCACTTCTGTCACTTATCATGTTGTCGCCTGTTATTTTATCATCTGTTATTATGTCGTTTGTTATTGTGTAATTTTGTCATCTGTCATTTGTCACCTATTATCGGTCATCGGTCATATATTATCTGTTATCTGGGACATATTGTTCTGTGACTCTATCTTCAGTCATGCTTTTATCTGTCATCTGTTATTTTGTGACTTTTCATCCACTATTCTGTCATTCTATTAATCTATCATACGTCATCAGTCATTTGTCATTTGACATCGGTCATATGCCATCTGTCAGCTGGCATCTATTATTCTGTGATTCTATATTCTGTCATTCTTTTACCTGCCATTTATCGTTTACTCAGTTATTTTGTGACTATGTCTTTTGCCATCTATTACTCGACTACCTGTCATTCCCTTATCTACCATTCTATCATACTGTTATGTCATCTGTCTGTTATGTTAGAACTATTATTCTGTGATTATATCTTCTGTTATTCTTTTATCTGTCATTTGTCGTTTAATCATATATCTGTTATTTTGTGACTCTGCTTTTTTTCATCTATCATTCAACCATCGGTCAATCTACCATTATGCCATATTGTAATTCTGTTATCAGCTATCTATCATTAGTCATTTGTCATCTGTTACCTGTTATCTGCCATCATCTGGTATTCTCTGATTTTATCTTCTGTCATCCTGACATATATTATTCTTTGATTCTGTTTTGTGTTATTCTATTATCTGTTATTGTGACATCTATTATTTTGTGCTTCTGCCATCTGTTGTTCTGTCATTTTCCATTTGTCGTTTAGTAATATGTTACCTGTAGTCTGTTACTTTGTGATTTTGTTTTTTGTGAACCTGTCATCTGTCACTCTACCATCGATCATTCTGTCATCTGCTATTTGTCGACTCATCTGTAATTTGGTTGCCATTCTGTCATCTGTCATTATATGATTTTTTTTATTTATCGCTGAGTTAAAATGTTACCCATAAATTATATCTGTTGTATTCTATTATATTTTTGTTACCTATCAAACTGCAGAAAACTCGGAATATACCTCTTATCTATTAATCTATGATATGTCGGATATTATTATGTGAAACTTCTATGTCTGTCATCTGTAACATTTTTGTTATCTATAAATTTTTAAACTCTATCATCTTGCCTACCAAGTGTCATTTACTGTATCTATCATATGCCATTACCTGTTATTCTATGATTCTATAAAATGTCATTCTGTCACTAATCATTGTGTCAATCTATTATTTATTATTCTGTCATCTGTAATTTTGTATTTATATCATCTATCATCTATCATCTGTCATCTGACGCCTATTATCGATTATCTGTCGTCTGTTATCTGTTATCTGGCGACTATTATTATGTGATTCTCAATCTTTTGTCATTCCTTTATCAGTCATCTGTTAGTTTGTGATTCTGTCTTTTGTCATCTATAACCCGACTATCAGTTATCATTTACCATTCTGTCATTCTGTTAATCTGCCATATGTCATCTGTCATCAGTCATATTTGTCATCAACTATTCGTCATATGCCCTTAGTTATTTCCTGATTCTGTCTTTTATCATCCTAACACCTGTTATTTTGTGATTCTGTCCTATGTTATTCTATTATATGACATTATGACATCTGTTAATTTGCGATTCTCTCTGTTGTAATTCTGCCATTTGCCATTTGTCGTTCGGTCATCTGTCATCTGTAATCTGTAATTTTGTGATTTTATTGTCTGTGATTCTGTTACCTGTCATTCTGACATATGTTATTCTGTAATATTATCATCTGTCAATTTGTCATCAGTCACTCTACCATTTGCTATTCTGTAAGCTGCTATTTGTCGACTCGTCTATAATTCTGTAATCTGTCATTCAGTCATCTGCAATCTCTTATGTGTCATCTGTGATTATATCATCTATATATTAATCACTCTGTCAAAATGTTATTCTCTTATTACATCTGTTGTCTTTTCTTATATTTTTGCAACCTATCAATCAAATCTAACGTTTCTAAATGTTATTCTGTTATATACCACGTTATTCTCTTATCTATTATTAAGTGTCATTTACTTTATATGTCATCTATCATATGCTATCCAGACATCTGTTATTCTATGATTCTGTTAAATGTCATTCTAATACTTATCATTTTATCACTTATCATTCTGTCATTTTGTAATTGTGGCATATGTCATCTATCATCTGTTATCGGTTTTTACCTGTCATTTATCGTTAAGTCATGTGTTATCTGTTATTTTGTAATTATGTCTGTTATTATTTGCTATATATATATATATATATATATATATATATATATACTATACTCTGTTACATGATTCTGTTAAATGTAATTCTATTACCTATCATTTTGTCATCTGTCATTTCGTTATTCTGCCATCTGTTATCAGTTATCTCTAATCTGTTATCTGGCACCAGGCACCTATTATTCTGTGATTCTATCTTCTGTCATTATTTTATCTGTCATTTGTCGATAAGTCATCTGTAATCTGTTAATTTGTAATTCTGTATTTTTTGGTATCTACAATTCGACCATCTGTATTTTGTCATCTACCATTATGTCATCTGTCAATCTCTTATCAGTTGTTTGTCATATGTCATCTGTCATATGTCATCAGCCATTCGTCATCTGCCAACTGCTATCTGTCTGTTGTTCTCTGATTCTGCCTCTGTTATCTTGTCATCGGTTATTCTGTCCTTTGCCATTCTGTTATCTGTTATTATGGCATGTGTTAATTTATGATTCTCTTATCTGTCATTTGCCATTTGTCGTTCAGTTATCTGTCATCTGTAGCCTGTTATTTTGTAATTTTGTATTATGTGATTCTGTTATATGTCATTCTGACATTCTGTTATTCTGCGACTTTATCATCTGTCAATTTGTCATCCATCTCCCTACCATTTGCCATTCTGCCATCTGCTATTTATCGACTAAATTGTCAATTTGTCGTCTGCCATTTTGTCATCTGTTATTTTGTTATCTGACAACTGAAATCTGTCAATATATTGTTTATCAAAATATTTATTTTAATTTATTATTATAATAACCTCTAATGTCATTTTCTATCTGTTATATTTTCTAATACGTCATACTTTTATTACTTGTGATTTGTTATAATTCCTATTGTCGTTATTATGTCATATGTCACTTATTATTTTGTCAAAATTTTATTCTGCCAATATATTTTTTAACTGAAGAAGACACAGTGTGTCGAAACAATTGTCGCAAACAGCAAAGAAATATTTGAAAGTGTTATCGTATTTCATTTACGGCAATTTACAGAAGTGATTAGAATATATTTTTTGTCATCTGTCACTAACAATTCTGTTATTTAGTGTGTCATTTGTTAAAGTTCTGTTATCTATCAAATTATTTAAATATTTTTGAATCATCATCATCCCTCATATGTATTATAATAAGCCATATTTTCTATTTGTCATTTATGATCAACTGTCATTATGTCTTCTGTCATCCATAAACCTACAAGTTTATTATTTTGACAATACTTTGTTAACTATTATCTATCGTTATCATATTTCTTATCTCATATATATTATTTCTTATCTACTCTAGAAAAAATTAATGGGAAACGTTTTACTTAATCCACTTTATGCAAATGCATTTATTTTATTTATAGTTTTTGAAACTGTTTTTAAATGAACTATTATTAGTTATTCTGCCAAACTACTAAACTGTCCAATATATAATTTTGTAAAATGCTATTCTATCATGTGCTATCTGTCAGACTATAATTTAATTATCTGTCATTTTGTAAATTATTATTCTGTCACCTATCATTCTATAAATTATCGTATTGTCAAGTCACTTAGTGTTGTTTTTTAGTTAATTGTTCGCAATTTATTTTAAATTCTTTACATGTGATTGATATTAATGTTGTGTCATCTGTTATACACCTGCCATTTTCTCTTTCTGTCATTCCCTCATCTGTCATTATGACTTTCTGATATCTGTTATTCTGGCATTTAGTCATCTGTCATTATATCATTTATTATTCTATCATCTGCCATCTGATATTTATCATTCTGTCGAAAAATGTCCTCTTATTATGTCTATTTTTTCTATTATATCTTTGTTATGTATCAACCTATTTTTCTATTATGATCTATCTTGTCATTTTTTATAAACTTACTATATCAATTATCTGCTAATCTATCATCTGTCAAATTTCTATCGCCTTCTGTCATCTATGTATTTAGTTTATTGTTATCTGTCAGCTCTAACATATTTTTCTTCCTACAACTGGTTTTGTATAACTCTAAATGTTGCTAATATTTCTACAATAATGATGAATAGCAAAGATGAATAACAATGAAAAATATAAATTAGAGAAATATATTACATTGTATCTAGTATTGCTAGTTAACAGATAAAACGTTAATTAGCAACACTAGATACAATGTAATAGATTCCAAAATGTAAGTATTTGTTGTCATTACTTTATTTTGAGTCTGCAAAGATCAATTAAGCTACTTATAGTATAAATCGAGTAGATTTTATGATTTAGTCTAAAAACCGTTGAAATAATGTCGGAGATAAATGTGAAGACCTAGGCTATGATCTTAAACATCTACTGGAATGCCGATCGAACGTAAAGAAGTATAAATTCCTCCGAGGAAATTTATACACTTCCCTATCTCGGGGAAAAGAAAGATGAGAAAGATGTGATACATGTGCGATATTCCCTGGGAGCGGTAAGGCACACACGCGTAGCAGCTTCTATATCAGTGTTTGCGGTCCATAAATGTAAATTTAAAGCGTCCGAGTTGAGACATACGTTTTCCCGAGTTTACAACGCATGGCCTGTTCTGACAATGTGTTGTTACTATATCATAGGCGACAATGGCCCTTGTGAAATATCGCCCGGGGCAGCGTCTGCCCATGGGTCCCATATATTTCTAATAAATGCACGAGATTTTCATATAAATACCCATAACACGGGATCCCGGCCGTTCGAAAAGCACGCGATTGTCCGTACTTTATGCACACCATATACAGGGAAAGAGAGACACCAATGTGGAAATGACGCCGTAAAATGTTCAATCGATGCTTCACTATATTCGCACTGGATAATAAAATTAGATAAAAAGTGCGTGCAAAAATTTAATAACTTTCTAAACTAAATAACTTAAAAATAAAAATCTTAAAGAAATTGAACTTCAAAATCATAATCAATCCAATATTTGTAAGTCATAATCATAACAAATTATGCTACTGTCATAAAATATAATAGTATATTACATAACGAGAGTTGTAAGTCATATATTACGTACGAGTGGAAAAAGTTGCGCACGAGCCGTTAGGCGAGTGCAGTAATTCTACGAGTACGTAAGTGACTTACACCTCGAGTTGTGTACTATACTTTTTCTACTCCCATTAATTATAATTTGGAATACTTTGCAATATTGAGGTTATGTTTCACTATTAAAACACTTCATGTCATCGAATACATGGCCCAAAGAGATGAAGGTTTGTATTTCGTATTTATTTCCCCAAAATAGGCTAATAACACATTTTCCGAAAACGACTGAACACTATTATTCATACGCCAATCCATGAATTTACAGTAAACCACTTCGTAACGCGCTTTGGATTTTTCCGGGAGAATGAATAATTGAATTATTAATAATAATTAAACCAAAATAACGTAAAAGTAATGTGTATTCAACAACGACAAATGTCAAATTCATTTGTCTAGGCTACTTGATTGAAGTTTGGTAATAATAATGGTTATGTAATATATTACGTGCTAGTTATTTCTTCATTACGTGCATGTTTCATAATGCCATGGTTACTAATCAACAAACGATTGCGTTATTGCCTACTTACTACTATGGGAGTAGAAAAATATTTTTATACAAAAATGTATTTATTAAAATACTCATTGTCGAAGAATAATATGAACAATAAATGATTGTAAATACCTTTTTATATATCACACATATTTTATCTTTATTCGTGACTATAGTTTCGACATTTCATTTTCAAAAAAAAAAATTTACAAACAACTTTATAAAACAATTTTACAAACAATGTAGATGGCGTTGAACAGAGGGGTATATTTTAGGTCAGTTTAATCATTTATTAGTAGAATTTCAGGGTTACGTTTAATTTTATAAATTTCAAGAGGCTCGAGTAAATCCATTTTTAAGCCCTTTTCAGCGAAATGAATTATCTCAAGTACATCTGTATCATCAAAATTGTGATTATTGTTTAGTAAATGACAAAATTGACTTAACCTTATAAACTTGATTATTACTTATACTATCGTACTCTTGACCTACCTCAACAAACAATGCAATGACCTCTCGTACTCCTGACCCGCCCTTACCAATTATACGTTGGGGTAGGTCAAGAGTACGCTGCAGTTTAAGCGGGAAAATAGGCGCTAAGTAAACGCATAGTTTATTAACGTAGGTTAAGAGTAAGTTTGGTTAAATATTTTCGTTTTCGAAACGTTACCAAAGTGACTAATCATTGTCAATTGTTTTTTTTTGTTCTTGGTAAAATTGAAACATTTTATTAAGGAAATAATGATTTTAACATTATTTTATTTGCATTTTTTCTTTCTTTAATATTAACTGTGCTTTTTGAATCGATTTTTTCTTATTTGAGAAATTTGTAATTAAACAAATTTTAACTGGTTTAATGAAGTATGTTTGAAAATGCTTTTCAGGAAAGTTTCAGATGTAACAGAGTTTGAGTATAAAGAGTTTTGCATATGTAGGGTGGGTGGCTACTATCACACAATCAATTTAAACATTAGCAAGGGTTTGATTGAATTATTTCATAACATTTATTAAAATTTACTTATTTAGGTTTATGGTAAAAAAAAAAAACATTCACGACAAACTGTTTATGTTAAATTGATTAGAGGGTGGGATAGTGGCCACCCACCCACCCTACATATACATTTTAACTTTAATTAAAACAGTGTTTTTGAAGACGAGCTTTTTTTACTAGAGCTGTTTTATTGTAAATCAAAATAAAATAAATAACAGATTTTCAACTAATTGATAAAAATATGAGCTTATAAAGAATAATCTTTATATATAATACAGAGAAAGAATTATGCTGTCCACATCACCATTTTTAAGTTTTCGATTATCTTTTGTTTCTAGAATTTTTAAAAGTTTATTTTCAAAAATCTCTACAATTTTTTTGACTATTGTCCATAGTTTAGGAATTTTTAGAAATGACTGCCTTTTTAATTTTTAGGAAAATTAAATTAAATGTTTTAAACTATTCTAGTAAAATAACAATAATCAAATGGTTTTAAAAGATTAAGACTTTTTTCAAGAAAATGAATTCTTCTTAAAAAAATTATAATTGTTTTCACAAACTTTTACGAAATTTAAAAATGAAATTTCAAAAGCGTTCATTGCAATTTTTAAATTTTCAATTGTTTTTTCTTTCTTGAAATTTATTTTTGAAGTTTATTTTTACAAATTTCACTGTTTTTGATTATTGTCGATTGATTTTTAGGAATCTTTAAAAATTACTGCTATTTTAAATTTATTTACTAAATTTGGAAAAATTGAATGTTTCCGACTATTTTTAATTGTTTTTTTTTTAGGAATTTTTATATGTTTTTACTAAATCTCTTTGAAATTTGCGTTTTTTAAAGGATTTTATTTTGTAATTATTGTTTATTTCTAAATTTCAAATATGTGTTTTTTTAATCTCTACGAAATCTTCAGAAGTTTTAACACTTTTTTACTCTTATCGATTGTCTTTTTTCTAGAATTTTTGATTCAAAAATCATTATAAAATGTTTTCAACTATTGATTGTTTGTAAACTTTTCAGATGTGTTATACTATTGTCAACTGTTTTTCTTAGAAATATTCAATTGATTTTCACAATTCTATACAAAAATTTGAAGAAAAAAAAATCAGAACTACAGAACACAACTGTTTTTTTAATATTATAGATTATCTGTTTTAGATATATTTTGTATCCAAATCGCTGCGAAATTTGAAAAATAAAATTTCTAAAAATTTTGTGATTGTTTTGAGCTTATGAAATTTGTAAAAATTGTTTTATAATTTAGAACTATTATAAAAAATAATAATTGAATAATTTTAAATGTTTTATATTTCTAAGACTAAAACTTTTTTTTTAGAAAATTTCAAATGTGTTTTTACAAATCTCTACGAAATTTTAATATAAAATTTCAGAAGCATTCATTGCATTTTTTAAGTTTTCGATTGTCTTTTGTTTCTAGAAAGTTTATTTTCATAAATCTCTTTAATTGTTTGTGACTATTATCGATTGTTTTTCAAGAATCTTTAAAGATGACCGCCTTTATATTTTTTTAACGAAATTACATTATATATTTAAGACTATTATTAAAAAAAATTGACAATAGTCAAATAGTTAAATGTTATATAATTTGAAATGAAATTTCAAAAATTCATTGCTGTTTTCTAATTTTCGATTGTCTTTTGTTTCTGGAATTTTTAAAAGTTTATTTTTACAAATCTCTCTTTAAAAATGACTGCTTTTATATTTTTTTAAAGAAAATTGGAAGTAGACTTTAGAAATATTGACTGTTTCTGACTAATTTCAATTGATTTTTATGAATTTTAATATGTTTGAAATTTTAATATTTTAGAGCTTTCAACTTTTGTGACAGTACATTAAAATTCTTTTTTGTGATTCTTTTAAAATTTTAACAAGCTTTTCTCGTATATTTTATTGATTGGAAGGTGTGACAGTGGCCACCCATCCTCCCTACATATATTTTAAAACTTAACCTGCAGAATTACTTTTTATTTTTTTGATAACATCAGCACTAATCGTGCTTTAGTTTTCAGGGAGCTAAAACAGTGATACTGGTTTAATACGAATGAAAATGTAGGGTGGGTGGGTGGCCACTATCCCACCCTTCAACCAGTAGCCCACACACGAGTTATTTGCTGAATATTAATTTAATTATAATCAGATTTGTACTAAATTTATATTAATAAGAAGACTGATGCTTAAAATTAAAACCTAGAAAGTATGATAGTGACCGCCCACCCACCCTACATATATTTTTAAACATAACTAGCAAAATTACTTTCTTTCTTTGTAACATCAGCAGTAATCGTGCTCTAATTTGGTTGATTGAGTTACTTGAAGATAATAATAACTTTGATTCAAACACTTAGAACCTTTCTTCAATATTTTATTTTGATCCAGATGCACATTTCAGACACAAAGTGTCAATTATCAAAGGTTTGATACAAAAACATCTTTGTATCAAACCATTGATAATGAACACTTTGGGTTCGAAATGTGCATCTGACTCAAAATAAATTATTAAAGAAAGGTTCTAAGTGCTTTAATCAAAATCGTGCTTTAGTTTTCAGGGAATCTATTTTTACTGTTATATTTTTTTAGGTAACTGAAACATTGAACGTGGTTGAAAGTTAAGTATATGTTATAGGATGTGTGTCCTCTAGCCCGCCCTCAAAACTATAGAACACACTCTAAACATTAATTAAATAATTTGTTAACTATAAAAATGTTAATGCTTTTATTTTTCACCTAAACAAACTCTTGTGTGTAAAACTTTAATTAAACAATCTCCCGCGTATATTTTACTGATTGGAGGGTGTGATAGTGGCCACCCACCCACCCTACATATATTTTTAAACACCACCTACAAAACTGCTTCTTATTTTCGATACTATCAATACTTTCCTGAATATCAGGAAACTAAAACAGGCACAGTGATTAAATAAAAACGTATATGTAGGGTGGGTGGGTGTCTACTATCGCACCCTCCAATCAGTAAAACCTACACAAGAAGGTTTTTTAATTGAAAACCTTGTTACGGAGAGAAGCATCATGATATTCGCTTTAAATTCCTCTGCAGCAGCATAATTGTAAACTCGTAAGTGTAAATTAAAATTCGATAACCAAAGATTTACGGTATCAGGAATCAAAATAATAACTATGACTTTTAATCTCCTGTATAAGCAGTAAAATTTATTCTTAACATTAATATTATTAATTAACGCCGAACTTCTATCTGTTAATACCACCATCGATCAAATTAAAAAGCACTAAATTATGTAAATATATGCACCAGTTTTTTTCTTCCACATCAAATAAATACACACATTAATTTTTCTTATTTTCACGTTAATTAAACCCAGAAGAGAAATTAGATTGAAAACGATCCGCGCGCCGAGTTGCGCAACGGCGACAGCTGCGCAATTGGAAAATCATCGATTTCAAAATCGATCGGAAGAGAGGCAAGAAAAAAGGAACGCAGTCGAGAATTTAATTAAGAGATTCCTATATTAATTATGGGGCACTGCCCCCCTCCCGTCCGTCCCGCGGGGACGACATTTCACAAGGAGAGATTTCTTACCAATTACAGGATTCTGCGGACACGAACCGGTAATTAATTATATTTGTGCCCGGTCGGGACGGGATGGGACGGTATTAAATTAAGTCACGTACTTATTGATATGTAATGAGGTGTATTAATGAGCGTTCGATTATTATCGGCACCTACATATGGAATCGAGGCGAGATGGTGGTGTCGGGTCTTATTTCAAGATTGATTTTCGTTTTATCGCGATGCCATCGGAGCTGTGGCGATGATGTTTAATTGAATCGAAATGAATTATTTATTAGGTTTCAGTTTTAAAATATTAACTGTAAATGGAATTTTGTTATAAATTTATCTCACAAGTAACAGCAACAAAATAAGCACGTATCACCTGCTATGAGAAAAACGTCAATGTGACTGATCGAATGATATCGAACAAAGTACACGAACGCAGGTCATAAAAATAAAGTAAGGCTATATATGAGCTATTTCAGAAATTACTTAGTTGCCAACCGAATACATTGCTGTATGCAATAGAGGAGCGAACCCTAAACATATCAAAAATATCAATGATGATGCTTAGAAGCTTCCCAAATTTGGATTTATAGAGGCATTTTAGGAATATTTGGGTAGACAAAGTAAGACACCTTGAAGCACTAAAACGGATAAACAAATACTAACACCAATAAAGAAGGGAAAAATACCCTATTCAGAGCACTTACTTACGTATTGCTACGGTTAGTAGTACAATGCAAAATTAAAGGTAAAAGAAAGACAGACCGCAAAAAACAATATTGGCTGAAAATCGAATAGTTTTAAATATCTAAAGCCGTAGTAGCTTTAATATCAAATGATGGTCGCCAACTTTCGATAGAAGATGGTATAGAGAGGAAAAGTATATGTGAAAGCAAAAAGATACAGGCTTCAAAAAGAACGTATAAAGAGTTAAAAATGTGTAGAAGTAAAGCAGACCTGTAGAATGTTTTAAAAAGGAGGAACAGTAGTCCACAAACCAGCAGACGGATTAATGATTAAAGATTTCATGGAAGAAGAAGTAGAGGAAGCATTTAGTGAAGTAAAACAACACAAAACAGCAGATTTGATTTAGCAGTCAAATTTTATTTTATTTCTTCTCTTACCTATTTCCTTCCACTTATGAATTTTAAGAGCTTCCAGTAAATAGATTACTGGAAGTAAATAGATTACTGGAAGTACATCCTTGCCAAAAATATGATTGTTTTCTAATAAGTGATTTGAAAATGTAGAATTTTTGTGTTTAAAGCAATAAATTGGTTCATGTTCTTCTTCTTTCTCCATCCTTAATGATCAGTGTATTATCGAAACTATAATCAAGTTTTTTTTTTTAATAGTGGTAAAACAAAGTTATAACGTGTCTTATTTAAATATACTATAAAAATGTACTACCAAGTAAATAAAAGTTAAGTGATTACATTATATTTGCTAAGTATAAAAATAAAGATTATAAAATAATGTTACAATTTAATTACTACTAGTTAGAAGTTTTTAGAAGATGTGTTTACTTTGTAAGAATTTATAAATGCTGTAAAATGCATGTCTGCTCATATAAGTGCGAACAGGCTTCTTGAGCCTATTTAAGTCAAATAGTTTGATATTATTAGCCACGCGTTATAAAGTTTTGGCCCATGGAAATTGACTTCTTTTTGAGATTGATTTAATCTAAAGCATTCCAAGTGTAAAACATGACCTTGACGTATATTGTGGTCATAGTATTCGGCTCATGTGTTGTATTGATTTATGTTTTTATGAACGTATACTAAATTCCATCATGTATATACTTGTAACTGTTAGAATATCTAATTTGGAAAATAATGTTTTACAACCATTCCGATATTGTATTTGGTCTATCCCCAAAGAAGGATACTATATGTTACATGGCTTTCAATTTATGCATGATACTCTATCTTAAGTGCAAGTTTAGGTACAGCTTTACCAAGATGTCGAGGTCTGTATATCTTTACACATAGTTTCTTAGCTAGATATTCTTGTTGATTATGCCATTTTAGTCTGGAGTCTAGATGTATTCCTAGAAATTTTGCTCTCGAGAGCTCAGTACCCAATCGCAAAGAGAACACTATGCTAGTCGTTTTTTTTATGTTGATTTTTAAATTATTTGCAGAAAAAAACATTCTTTTCCTTATTCTATATAGGCCGTCTCTTTATTTCTATTTGTGTTTTTAAAGTTGTATCATCAGAGTTTAACACCATTAAACACGTATTACTGATTTTAGAAAGGTCATTTATGTATATAATACACATAAGTGTCCACAACTTTGATCCTTGGGGGACACCATGTAATTTATTTATTTATTATAATGTTTTGGATTACCTGTTAACAAAATACATTTAAATACAGATACATAAAAAATACACTAAATTTTGAGCACAGGAATCACAGGCGGACTTCGGAATGTTCTTCCAGACAAACCCTGTTGATGATTAATTTTCCTATTTATTCGAGAATTTGTTCGATTTCTTTCTACAACTGTAGATATTTATTTTACTTTATACTTAATTTATTAAGCATTCTGCTTAAAATCTGTAAAATTTGTGTAAATATTAATGTAGTCAGCTCATCTGATGACTTGTTATTAGATTTAACATAGTGTATTCTATCGACTATCTATCGAAGTAACCTAAATTACTTTGGGTTATAGAAATATTGTTTCCGCAAATAAAACTTACGAGAAAAAGAGTTATTACATCTTTTATTGTGGCTACTGTGTTCGTAATTTTTAAAACCTTTATTGCGAAAACCATATTGTTCATTTGAAAAGATATTATCTTCCACAAAGTAATTTATTAGCTGCTTTAATATTTCTTGGACCTTAGAGAGATAGGTTTGTAGTTATTGGGGTCATTCGAATCTCCATTTTTTATTTTATTAACTTCTTTAAAAACAGCTGCACTTACAGGTATGGATGTCATATTCAATAAGTAATGAATTGGGTCGTTTCTTGTTTTCTGTAAATTTTGCTCAATGTTTGTGGCAATATCATTAAAACATTTATTTATTTATTGGAAAAGATTATAACGACCCATCTGTGTAAAAGTTTTAAATATTTTTACTACATTCCTCGTTGAATCTTCACTATTTATTTCAATTTTTATATGTATACCAGTATGATCTGATATTTTCGGGTCACGGTGTGAAACATTGATTCAGTTATCATTGATATAAGTGAACACATTATCAATACAATTATTTACCATAGTTGGAAAATAAACTAATTTTCAGAAATCTTCAGGAATAACCAGGTCTTCTTTGGTTCAGGTTGTAGTGTTTAAGTTTAATTTCTCACCTGTTCCAAATATCATCTTGTTAGGTTATTTTTCCTTTTTATATGTGACCACAGTAAATTCTTCATCTTATTATCAATATCCTTGGTTATGCGAACGATACGGTGATGCTCTTGGACAATATGGAAAACCTACAAATAATGTTGGACAAGGTCAACACGATGAGCCTAAAATTTGGACTGAAAATAAGTAGAAAGAAAACAAAATTTATAATAGTGAGATATACACAAAACGAAAACCTAACCATGGAATAGATATCGATTAAACGAGTACATCGATTTAAATACCTAGGATAAACATAGAACGATAAATGGGATCCTGATGTGTAGATTAAGACTCGAATCTAAATAGCAAGATTTTAATGTATTAAAATTTGAAGTATGTTGTGTTAATGCAACCAAGTTTAAGTTCCTAATGGCGAGAAACAAAATATTACATTCTGTCTACATTACTGTATGCAATGGAGGGATGGATCCTAAAAATATCAACAATGAGATAGCTAGAAGCTTCTGAAATGTAGATTTACAGACACATTCTGTGAATATCTTGGGTAGAGAAAGTAACAAGCCTTAAAGTTCTAAAAATGATGAACAACGAACTGTAATTACTAACAACTATAAAATAAAGGAAGAGCACATACTACGTAACGATAAGTACGCATTGCTACAGCTAAAAGTATGAGGCGAAATTGAAGGTGGAAGAAGCACATGCCGAAAAAATACAACCTTTGCACTACACAGCACCACAGCATTATTAGAATTTAGAATGGGTAGAAGTAATATTTCTTGAATCACTTTCTCATTTATCACTTGGTGAAACATTTTGAACTATGTTTTAAATCTAATTTAATTTAAACCTTCATTAGTAATAGGGTAGAAGTAAAGCAGAAATATGGACTATTCTGAAAAGGGAGAAAGAAGGGATAAAAATATGTAGTGGACTTCCATTTGGGATAGAAGAAGTAATTAAAAAAATAAACATTTCAGCGAAGAAGATGTGGAGAAAGCGTTTAGTGCAGTAAAACAAGGAAAAACGGCAGATCTAATTTAGCAGTTTCCTATGTTTTCTCTCTTTCTTATCTATTTACACATCTCAGCTCTTAGTTTATCCATAAACTAAAGACTAAGATGTGGAAGGAGGTAGGGAAGAAAGAAAAGAAAAATTTAGGGAGCTGCTAAATCAGATCTGGAGAAAGGAATTTAAAATACTGGCATCATGTTGAGTGCAGATTATGCGCCAGGTATACAAAGAAGTTGATATTACTGATGTTAACAACTTTAGAGGAATAACGGCAAAGAGAATAAGGGAATAATTCGTTCATGGCGAAATGCTTAAAATCTGGCAAAAAATGACGTTGAGAATTGTTGTTTCTCACTAGAAACTCAAAAGGTTTTACTTAAGTTTAGTTTATTTACTTTACAAGATCCATGAAAGAAATTCATAATACTTAAACATAATTACACTAAATCACTTTAAAATATAAAAATTAAACTAAAGTTTAATTTTTATACCTCTTTGAGAATGGCGAGCAATCGCCGAAACACGTGTCAGGAAACTGATAGTAAATATATGGAACAGAACAAGTGTATCTTTCCTAATTCCTATCTAGGGAGTTATATGTTTCATCAAGAGTGTAGCAAAGCAAGTATCAATCATATCCGTCATTTTATCCCAACGTGTATATTATTTATGTATATATTGAAGAGAAGAGGGTCTAAGTGGGACCCCTGCGGAACCTCAGCTGTAGCGTGAACAATATCGGATAAGAAATTATTTTCACGGACTTTCTGAGAAGGGTTGCTTAAATATGAAGACAGCCATTTAAGAATAGGTCCACAAATATCGTACTACTTCAGTTTATGCAACAAAAGATTAATATTGACTTTATCAAAGGCCTTAGTGAAGTCCAAGTAACTGAAATGGACTTCAGAGCCAGCCTTGAAAGATTGTAAAATATAGTTAGTATATCAGAATAAATTGGTTTCTGCAGAGGGTACACTCATAAATCCAAGTTGTTGATCCAGACCAATACAGCCCTTGATATCAAGATTTTTCAATGCTGTCTGATCATTAGATGGGGTTATGTTTATTTCAGACAAATTAATATTAGATTCCAATTCCATATTGCATTGAAATGAACGTTGATCATTACACACAGTTTAGCGAATACTTCTGCCGTCATCCGCCTGAACACCGTCCAAGTAAATACTTGACGGAATTTTACTAGAGTCCGATTTAGTTTTTACAACTTTCCAAAATTATGATGGATTCTCAATTACCGATTTTTCTGCATAAGCAACAAATCTGTCATAAGAAAGTTTCATTTTTATTTTACATTCAATGCAGTCTGTTTCTTGGTTTGATAATTTGAATCGTTTATGAGCAGTACGTTTTTGTTTAATTAGTTGCCGAAGTTCATCACTAAAACAGCGCAGAAAATTGGATTCTTTCAAAAGTTTTTTCGGAATAAATTTATCAAAACCGTCAAACAATATTGTATAAATTATGCCAGTTACATCTTGAAATTCTAGTTATCGATAATAAATAGTTGTTAATAGCAGAATAAGGAGCCCGTTTAAAATCATATACAACAGTACAACTTAAATTTATATTTAAATAATCGGACGCACAGCATAGACTTACCACTTCTAAAGCGGGATGATACACGTCCCAATTAGAAATAGAATGAACAGGATATTAAGCAAACCATAAATCCAGTATTGCTCCCGTAATATGTTCAATGTTATTAAATTGAGTAAAACCATTGAATTTATATGTATCACAAACTAAACGTTCAATCTCACTTTTTGTGTTGGAACTGTTCTTAATATTAATTAGAAATAATCCCATGGAGTCTTCCACCTTGAGCCAATGAAGATGAGGAAAGTAGTAATCACCCATTACAATGAATGCAGGAGTTTGAGCATCTACACCGGATAAACATCTGGAAGACTATATATATATATAGTTTCTACTCTTGACCAGGAAATAGTATGGGGTAAGACTTATTGGGTGTTCGGTCTACTTCAGGAATCAGAATATCACCTAATACTCTTTTATCTTTATTAGCTAATATTTCGGGAAACTATGTTTCCTTCTTCAGGGCGCTACAATGAATGTAATTAGTTACTAATATTCTATATCTTATACTTATATTACAAAGATGACACTTACAGATATATATATATATATATATATATATATATATATATATATATATCAGTTTTCCAGAGATTGGTAAATATAAAAGCAGCCAAATCATAATATTGATTTTCAATTATTTCTTTAACCGATACTTCTTCCAATAATGTATCAGTATTAAAGGTCGTTGATTTTAATGTATTTAATGCACCGATAAGTACTCCACCTCTATGAAGTTTTGAACTATTCAAGGATAATAAATTTGGAGTTCTTATTCCAAATTTTGGGCACGGGAGGAGTTGACAATCATAAATTGTGTCCTTCCACTCAAACCCTTCCTTTTTCATGATGATGAGAAAGCAAATATCTTTTCGGACATCTAAGTTTATTTATATATGCTTTTATTTCCTTATTTTTTCCCTTTTTAGAAGACTTTTTGACTGTTTATATCAGCATTGCAGATATATTGGAGGAGAGGCCTATGTTAGGGTTTGGGTATGCAGAGGAATCGAAGTGTAGAATATAGCAAAAGATAATGTATGAAAAAGTGGGGTTACTCCAGAATGTAGTCAATTTATGATTAGAGCATGGAGTAAAAGTAGCGGCTTTGGGAAAGAGGAAGGGAAGATAGTGGAAATTCATGAAAGCAGTGGATACAATGACATGTTTAAGGTTGCCAAGGTACTTGAATAACAATCAGCTCGGTAAAGAGGAAAAGGTCACCTTAGAAAAAGTTAGATGTGGGTCAGGAGAGAAAGGGGGGAAGCTAGATTGGAGAAAAAATTAGATTTTATATAAGTGGAAAGGTCTTAAGGATCATTGGTATAAGAAGTGTAAAGATGTGTACGAAATGTGTAGAAAGGGAAAAGTGACTCAATCTATGAAAGAACATGATGAAATTGGGGTGGGATAAAAAGGAAAGAATGGAATAATGGTATTTTTTATGTCTGTTTATTTTTGGGTTTCGTGAAGAGTATAATAGTATAAATAACACTTGTATCCTTTCTTTACACTTTATTTAGTTAGCATAGAAAGTAAAGCGTGACGAAAGGATACAACGGTGTTATTTCTAATGGTAATATTTTATTATTAAATGCTAATAAATGGCTTTTTTGATTTATAATTTGTTTGAAATGATTTGAAAGAGTTTATTGTTAATGATCATTTAAAATTTGCAATCCATTGTCAATTGTCTTTGAGTTATTATTTGATAAAGGGTTAGCTAAGTATTTTTTTGTCGATTTGTAGTAAAGATGGATTTGAGTGTTAGATTTGTAATATTTCAGTTTTGTTTTTTTCAGTAATGACTAAATTTTCTGCGAGATTTTTTCAATATATTGTGTGGGTACATACACGTTGTCCCCTGAAATTTTGAATATGAATAATGTAATGTGTTTATATTGTATCTCGATTATTGTTGGTTGTTATGGTTGTTGCTGCAATATGCATGTCAATTTGACTTACATAACGTTAAAATGTTAACATGTGAACAGAAAACTAAAATTGTTAAATGGTTTTATGGGGATCATTCCATGAATGAAATCGCAAATAATTTGTTTGTTTTGGCATACGATGTGAAATTACATAAGTTCGCTCTTCCATGTTATACATTTGTTTGAGAAAACTGGTTCTGTAAATCCACCATTTAAGTGCTCAAAAGAACGGAGGCCTAAAACTGAAGTAGCTGAAATGCCGGAAATTATGGTTTATGAAATAATAACAGAAAATGATACATTATAAACAAGAGCTCTTGCAGAAAATTTAGAAATTAATGCCGGAAAATCAGAAGTGCATAGACTACTTAAAAGGAGTGGTTTTAAGTCTTTCAAAGTTAAAACAACACAAGAGGTCTTCGTGGATGATCATGGTCGTCGAATAAAATTTTATGAAGATGTGATGGATAGGGTAAACAATAATTACGAATTTCTTCGAAATATTCTGTTTAGTAACGAATCGTCTTTCTCGTTACATGGTTGTCATAATCCTTCGGTAGTGAGATACTGGTCCCAAGAAAACAAGCACCGAAGAATATATTTGAGAACTCAGTACCCCAAAAAACAAACGTTTAGGCCGGAATTTTGGGAGACACAATTATTGGACCATTTTTTATTGAGGGTAATCTAAATGGCAAAATTATTTGGAACTTCTTGAAAACCAAGTAATACCTGCAGTACAAGGCTTACAAAATATAGATATGACACACATCTGGTCTCAGCACGACGGATGTCCTGCTCATAATGCGGCTAAATCAAATATTTTCTCGTCGCATTATTAGCGCCAAAGGAGACATAAAATGGCCACCAAGTTCTCCTGATATGTCCCCAAATGATTTTTTCTTTGTTGCCATATAAAGCAAACAATTTATACATATCAGCATCAAAGAGCTAACAACCTGGATGACCTCAAATTAAAAATTCTTCAAGCCACTCGAAATATTACTCCTGCTACGTTAAAAGACATGCGACAAGAATTTTATGATCGTCTGGGATATTGTTTGGCTCAACAATTTCGAACATTTAATAAGATGAACATTGTGGTTATTTGTTATTAATTACGTCAGAATTGTATTTGCAAAAATAGTAATATTAAAATATCGTGTAAATATGTTTCATTTTGATTCCCTAAATTTGAAATTACTGATTATTTCCGGTTAGTCAGTCCAATAAAATATTTGACGAGCGTGGTAACTAAGTAACAAGAAATGCATTCAAATGCCCGTATTCAAAATTTCAGGGGACAACGTGTATATTCGTTCGGCTTTTGATAATAGTACAAATGCTTCTCGAATACCTACTGTTCTGGTTGCTTAATCGGGTAATTCAAATATGTGTTGAAAAAAGGAGAGTTCGCTCTTTTCATATGTTTCTTTAATTGTGTGGCTATTCATTTTTGAAAGTTCATTTTAAATGTACTATAGGTTTTGTAACTTAAACACAAACTTTCAAAGATTATTGTTGCTTTTATTTATCGCTACAATTGTTTCGCTATACTGGGGCTTCTTCAGGCGAAGAATCGTACATTAGAAACGTGGTTTTGAGAGAGCGAGCTGCTGAGGATCACCGCTCATAAATTTTTTGCCAAATTTTAAGGAACTGGTTGATTAAGACCGGACGGTAAAGGTGCCTAATAGTTGCGAAAACACTTAAAATAGAATAAGGAATCATTCAAAAGCATTTGCACCAGCTTGGCTACGATGTTTGGATGATCGAGGAGGACTTGGCTAACCGTCTATTTGCAATTCACTTCTGAAACGGCTCAGAAGCGAACCGTTTTTAAAACGAATAGTTACTGGCGATAAAAGATGGATCGTCTACAATCACCTAGTGCACAAGAGATCATGGTTAACGGCTGGCGAGCCGCCAAATGCCGCCCGAAGGCTGACCTGCATTCGAAGAAGATTTTGCTATCCACAGTTGCTTCCTCAGGGAAAAATAATTTATTCGGAGGTCTTTGTATGCTAAAAACTTGTTTCATTTCAGCCTTTAAAAAACAGAACGAATGTACGGAACCAACCAATACTAATATTTCTTGATTTACTTCACCTTCGTTGTTTACCACACTTTTATTTTCTTATGTAATTATTTGCAATAATGTCGAAATTTGATTTTTACAATATTTTTAATCATTTTTTTTTTTGATGTAACTATTCTTGGTTTAGATCAAAAGGTTTCACTAATGTATTTATTTTCTAATACATAAATTTTGAGCTCAATTCTATCTGAATTAATTATTGAAAGTTCTTGAAGTTTGAGAATAATTAAGATTTCCATTATTTAATTATTCGGTATTGATGTATTATTAATGATGGAAGTTTTGATTTAGGTTTTTGTAATTATGTAGATGGTAAATCAAGTAATTATCATAGAACCTATAAACGAATATGGTCTACTTATTAGCAGAAAAAAACTTTTGAATATGCCAACTTTGAATTCCTCTCAATTGGCGCAGTCGGTAGGACAGTGTTCATACCGACTGCGCCAGTTAATTGATCTAAATTAAAAATTGACTTATTAAAATCTATTATCTGCATTATGTACATTACGATGTGAATGTAACAGTGAAACAGACTTTATTCAGATTTATATATAATTTATCAAGTTGCGCGTTTTAAAATATTTTTATCGATTTATTTCGTTTTTTACTTTTTCTAATCCGAAGTATCATTTATTATTATATTAGATTCTCTCTTAAAATGTGTATAAACATCATGCCTATAAAACTTCGTTAAATACAAATCAATAATAATCAAAATTGCTTTGTTTGTATCACTGTTAATAAACAGTTTATTTAAGTATTTCAAAGAATATAACGAAGTAGACGCTTCAATTATCAATAATAATCACTACTTTAAACTATTTATTCTTTATCTCTAATTATATTCAATAAAAAATTTACTTTATCCTTGTGTAATATGTTGGGTTTATAAAGCAATAAATAATTTATTGAAGTGGAATAAAATGCGGTTCGCGTTTAAAAAAAATTCTAAACGGAGTTTACGAAGCAACACACCACCCGGAGGTGCCGCATAAATCACCATGGCGTGATGGTTATTACACCGCTGCTTGGTGTCATTACATGAAATATAACGACAAATAAAACGCCATAAAGGCACTTTATTGCCTTATAATTTTCTAATCGGTGACACACTGTCCTTACCCCATACGGATTGTAAGACGGTAGGTAAGAAAATCGTGACGCACTCTTCGCAGTGTTTTATTTGCGTTGCTCGTTGCGGTCTTAAGAAATTAATTAATGCGATTTGTCCAATAACGTAATATAATGCATTTATTCCACTAATAAATAAAAACAAAAAGAAGTAAATAATATATAATTGAAACCAATTATATTTTGTAATTAGTTAATATAATGTAAACCACGCAATTCTCTTGTTCTCTTCCTCGTGCCGTATCGCAGGTAATTAACTCAAGAACAGAGCGCAGGAGTACGAGGAGCACAATGCGAGGGCAGAGGGGTATCTGGGGGGAATTAATGAACAGGTAATGAGCGCACGCCATTGTGAGAGGTAGTACGTGTGCCCTTTACAGGAAATGGGTCTATGCCATTCCACTCATCTATCAATAAGGTTTAATTAAATATTTATTGATAACGAAACGTGCCTCCGCGAATGAGATCCGCTACGAATTGATTTATAATCACGGAGGTGCTTTCTTTAACGAGCCACGTCGCTCTTCTACCTGTTGGCCCTGATTGGGTATTGAGTTTCCATTGTGTTGACAAAGCCCTCATTCTCCTGCTTATTATTAGATTGAGATTTTTTTCCACTTTCATCTCGTAACAGGCTTCGTTTCGTTCCGCTTATTTTTGGGTTAACGCAATTAATTTTTCGTCTGGCCGGCGGAATAAATAAATAAATTATAATTTTATTGGCCGATAAATCCGCAATAACCTGCACATTGTTATAATCCGTTGTATTAACATAAGCCACAATGTGCAATCGAGTGAACTGGCTGCAATGCAGCGGGCACGGCTTTAAGCTAATTGATTAAGCTGTAATGTGCAATTGACAGTATTGTAGAAAGCTGGATTATGCAGAAACGATATGTTTATAATAATACCGATACCGAGAATTTCCATTTCGGATTTATTGCACCGTCTGTAGGTATCGGTATGACAATAATGGAATGCAAGATGTTAAATTGTAGATTACTACAGAACAAATTGATATACATCTATATAGGATAATAGGATTTTAAAATAACTGCAATGATTTGTGGAGCGAAGGATTATTTGTATATAAATTACTCCTTAAGCTTGTTTATATAAAAACTATTTGTAGATATATTATTCTTTATTGATTGTGCATGGGGTTTAGAGGAAAGTTTAAAATCAAATAGGATGTCTAAGTATTTACAAGTGTGGATGGGATAAGTAAATGTATTATTGATTGTGGCAATAGTTAATTATGGTGTATGGCGAAATTTGGAAGGAAGAATTCGTCATTTGAAGCACCAAACTTTATTAGAGTCGAAGGAGGATTGAAGATATTGTTGAGGAATTTAAAGGGTGAATGAATGGGTACGAGAACTGTATCATTATAAAATATGTTGTATACGAGCGGGGATAAGGGAGAACCTTGAGGGACACCTTGTAATATTGGAAAGGAATTGCGAAGCATTTATCTTATCTTAGTTGGCAGCATCTATGGAAGAAGAAGTTGTGTATATGTATTCATAAATTATGGGGAATTTTTAATAGAAAACATTTATTTAGGTATCCAATATACGATTAGGCTATCGAATACTACAGAAAACTTTTCTATGAAGATTGTCCTTTAAGTGAATGAAGCATTGCTGCTTGCATGCGTTCCTTTATTAATTATGTAAAATGTTATGTGTTTTAGAACATATTTTAAACACTTTATAATGATATAATGAACTATGGATATCTACAAAGGTCTACTTACAGTCATCTAGATATTTTTTTATAGAACACTATCCGTACAGCTCGCCGTTGTACTCTGTAAAGTTTTAAAGAAATATACTCGCAAAGGAAATGCCAATTTAATTTGGTAACCAAATTTAAACCTAAGAATTTAATGGAGATAAAAATAACATTTGCTGTTGTTTTTAATGTAAACCGAACATTAACGGTTTTATTAATATTTGTTGTCAATTTCTTTGTAGTAAACAAATCAATAGTGAGGGTAATGACAATATTAATTATATTCTAATATAAATTGTGCAACAAATGTAATTTTAAGTATTAGTTTGATAATGACCAGCTGAATTGTGTCGAAACTATAGTCACTGAAATAATAAAGTGTGTGATATAAACAAAGTTTATTTTATTTTATTTAAAGAAAGAAAAATCGTCAAAAATTCTACAAATTTTGAAGAAAAACTGCTAGAAAATTCTAACTATCTAAGTGAGAAGTTTTTGAAAAAATCAGATAATTGAAGAAAAGGCGGAAATTTACAAAAAGTTAAAGACAATTCTCAAAAAGTAGCACAAACAAATTATGGATATATAGTAGAGAAATCGCTAAAAAATCTATAAGAAAACATTGTAGAAAATTTTGGCAATCTGAAAGAGAAGTTTCTGAAAGTGTGAAAAATTGTAAAATATTTAAAATAATATGTTGGGGCATTATAAAGACCTGAAAGAAAAACTGCTAAAAGTATTCATAAGGTAATATACTAGTATTAGTATAAAGATGACAAACCCAGTTTTGCTACTGACAATAAAAGTAATTTCACTATAACCAGCGAAGGAACAATTTTATTTTTTAATACTTTCATCCACTGGAATCCATCGTTACCAATCATATTCCATTTGATTCTGCTTGAACGTTTGTAAAATCAGCTTCGTAATTTCTAGAATGCAAATATCCCAAAAACTATAGTATTACGTGAACTGGCAACTCTTTGGTTTCATAATAATCTTTACTTTTGCCTATTGATATTGACATTTTTGGAGAAAGTTCTCGCAGCTTAAATGAAGTATGACAGTATTGTTAAAAGGAAAAATATTAAAGCTATAGATAAAAAAAATATCAGTGGGGGAATGAAGATCCAAGAACAAAATTTGAAAAACGTAAAAGCAGTTTATGTAATGTTAAATTATTAAACGTTAAATAATTGCTCTATAAAGGTAAGCACTTAATACAAAACCATCGATTAAAGTTTTCTAAGACGAAGGATTTTATCAAATGAGAAAACAAATTCAAGATGTTACCATAAATTACCTTTGTCGATTGTACAAATCATGAAAACTGCAGTGCAACGCTTAGAAAATAGATTGCACTTTAATTGCAATAACTTGTTTGATGGTTTTGTCCGAGAGTTACTCTCGAGTAAAACTCATTTCCCTGTCTACAACTGTCGTATGTTGGCTAGATCCAAAATAGATCGAAATAGGTTTTGGTATTATTGACATGGAATAATAATTTTTAAAAAAATGAAATGGTTGAAAATTTAAAACTAAAATTTTGTTAAAACCTATTTATTAACTTTGAAAGTTAGTATTCTATCAAGGAATAATTCTAAAATAGAAAAACACTTTAGATTGCCAGGTAGTAACTATCGCATCAATCAACTTTACTAATTAAAAATAAAATAATTCTTATAAATGCCAACAAAGTTTTGTTATGTTCCATTTAGAACTGTTCTAACTTTGATAATGATCTCGGTTACCTGAAAATAAAGAAATGGAACATAACAACAGTTTTACTTTTACTAATTTGAAAATTTGATTTCATCAAGACAGTAGGAGAACAAGTAGCAGTTAGAAATTATGTAAAAAATAATAATAAAGGAGATAACAACATAAAAACTACTTCAAATAAAAATTCGCATTTAAATTTATTTAAAACTGTTGAATTTTACCAGATCAAATAGTAAAACAAATACGAAAAGTTTTTTTTGTACCATTTTTTTTTAGATAAGGGCAGTTGATAATATATAAAAGTAAAAAACTAAAAGAAATCAAGCTTTAACATTTGTGAAAAAACTGTTAAGGTTTCAACTAAGAACTAAGAGTATAAAATATAGCATGGAAAAAACGGTGTATTTTTTTAAATTAATTTTATAATTAACAAAAAAACACGAGTTTCTAAAAAAAACAGTTGGAGGGAAACAGATGGAATTTTTAAGAAAACATCCAAGATTTTGCTAAAGCCTAGTTGAAATATTTTAAAAAAATAAATTTTAAAACAATCACTATTTAAAAGAACATTTTTACATTGGAAAAAAAAACTGTTTTCCTATTTATATAAAAACAGTTGAAAAATTTTTAAAAGCAAATATATTTACTTTTACTTAACTTCCAAAAATTTACAAATTAACAACATAAAAATAGTAAAAATTTCTACACTTAAACAACAGTTACATTACTTTTAGAGCAGCTGGAAATTAACCAAAAAAATTTGCTACAAATACAGTTTGTATTGGATACTGAAAACTGCAAAAATAATTAGGTTAATATTGGTATTATTAGTTCAAGAAATAAAGAACATTCTGAAATATAAAAAAAAGAGTCTTGAATTTTGGAGGCGTTTACTTCGTGGTACATTTTCGATTATTAAATAAAAAAACAATTAACTTTTTTTATCCCACTTATATATATATATATATATATATATATATATATATAGTTCTTTATTTAATAAAAAAGTCGTTAAAAATTCTAGAAATATAGAAGAGAAAATTATAGATATCTGAGAAGCAAGATTCTGGAAAATTCAGATAATTATCTGAATTGTGAATTGTGTGAATGGTGAAATATTGCAATAAGTTAAAGGCTATTCACAAAAATAAATAAAAGACAAATTCTAAAGATCTAAAAGATAAACCACTGAAAAAATCGTAAGAAATTTCAGCAATCCGGAACAGAAGTTTCTGAAAGTGTGGGAAATTCTAAAAAGTTGAAAAGAAAATGTTAGAGTTTTATTGAGAACTGAAATAGAAGTTGCTAAAAACTTTCAATAAGGTAAAACAAAAAATAGTGGAAAATTCCTAAAAAAAAATAAAAGAAAAAACTTAGAAATCCAGAAGAGAAACTACTTGAAAATTTTGGTAATATGAAAGATGGAAAATTATTTTAAAAAATCAGTAATGGCAGAGAATTACAAAAAGTTGAAAAAAGTGTTATATTTATTACCTGAAGAAAAAATAAACTGGCAAGACTTTTAAGAATTTTAAAAATTGTTAAGAAAATAAAAGAATAGGGCAGAAAAACCGAAGTTCGATAGCCCAATCGGACGGACTAACCCTTATTTTAAATTAAAATGTATTTGTTCTAAATGTAAATTTGTTTGTCCAAAAAAAGATATTGTTCTCTCAAAAAGAATAAAATTGTAGAAATCTAGAACTTCTGGAAATCTGAAGCAGGTGTTTACAAAAAAAATGAGATAATGAGTAAAATGGTAGAAAATTGCAGAAAGTTAAAAAGAAAATACCAAATATTATAGAAATATAAAAAAATTAAAGAAACCAAATTCTAGAAATTTATTTGATTTATTTATTTATTGCTGTAATACACAGGAAACCACATTTAACATATACATAGACATACAAAAGTTACATAAAAATAGCCTAAACACAAATTTTAAAATATACCATCACTACTTATTTAGTGCGTTGTATTTCTTTAGTTCTCTTTTAAATGCCGGTTTACTTGAATTAAATAAATTGAACTATGGGTTTATATTAAATTCATATGCCGATCTTAGCATTCTACCAAGCGGGTTGTTATGTAAAAAATTTGACCTATAAGTTTTTCTCGAAAATATAGAAGTCAAACTACTTAAAAAATCTGAAAGTCCGAAAAATCAAATATATACGAGTGTATGTTGCTAATAAAAATATTTAAATATTGCTACTAAGTAAGAGAATACGCTAGGGTAGCGTACTATCGACCTACCTCAATATAGCTTCAATGTCAATCCTGGCAAAACTGTGGTGGTACTTTTTACCAATCATCAGAAGCTGAATATCAAAGCTCCTAAAGTAAAAGGACAGGAAATTGCGCTATTTGAACAGATGTAATGTAATATCTAGATTTAATACTGAATATGAAACTTAATTAGAACGGGCACCTAAAAAAACCTAAAAAAAAATCTGCAAAGCTACAGAGGCACTATGGATATGCTCTTTGGTAGATCATGGGGACTGAAACCCAAAATGATACATTGGCTATATGATACGTTATAGTAGTACGACCCATTATTATATATGACTCACTAGTATGGTGCGTCATAACTAAACAAGCAACGTCACAAAAGAAGCTCCAAACCCTTCAGACAATTGCCTGTCTTGGGTGGCTATGCACACCACCCGATCTGCAGCTATGGAAGCTTTACAAGACCTACTTCTCCTTCACTAAAAATCAGAAAATAAGGTCTAATGAATGCGATGAGACTGGATAGGACAGGACATAGATTAGGGTACTCAGCATTTCTAATATCAGCGTCCCTAAAAAGATCGTCGGACATAATGCCGACCAAAATTGATTTTTTATCGTGCTTTGAAGTGATTATTGACAGTCGCCAAGACAGCCTGAATCGAATTATTTTATTTTCTAATTCGATTCAGGCTGTCTGTCAGATAACTCTGTAATCTGGTATACAGATGCATCAAAAATCGGTTCCTGCAGTTCAAAGCCCATTAGTCTTATAGGCTGAAACAATAGGCTTGGAAAAATGTACTCAACTTTGTACGAAAAAGCGGTACAAAGGGGCAACAATCTGTCCGATCTCAGACATCCAGGCTGCCCTTAAGAACCTCAAAGCATACAGTTTCAATTTCAAAACAACTTGGAACTGTAAACAAGCTCTAAACCAATTGACCAAGGGCAAAAAGCTCGCTCTAATCTGGGCATCAGGCCACGCAAGTATAAAAGGTAACGAACATGCCGATGTACTTACCAGGGAAGGAGCTGCTTCTACCATGATTGGGCTAAAGTCTGCATGTGGACTATCAAAATCACATAAGAAGGACGTAGTCCAGGAGTGCAAAACTGGATACTGGATAAACACACCAGGTCAAAGGCAATCCAATATGTGTATTGTCCTCTTGCCAAGAAAGGTTAAACAGCTCTTGCGCTACATTTACCCAGTGAAGTACCATCTTCACAAAATAGACAGAGGAAACGGCCGAGCACATCCTATATGTATGTGTGTTGCACTGGCTACCACCAAACTAGCCCTAATCGGAGAAACGGATAATGCCAGAACGGATCTGGGCATGGCTTCCTAGGAAGTTAATTGACCTTACCAAGGAAATTGAATTCCTGGAAACATTCTAGTATAAGTAAAAAAGTTATAACCAAGTCGGAGAGCTGTAAGACTGTCTATAGCCAAACGACCTCGTCTAATCTAATCTAATCTATTTTTCACTTCACTTATTTATTCAAACGTTAACATTGTGATGTATGCAAATTACATCTAGCGCTTAAAAGCGGTGAAGTAAGTAATAAACTCAGTGTTATTTTATTATTTTATGAAAGAAAAAAAATGTTGAACCATTATAGAGATCTCTAAGAAAAGCTTCTAAAACTTTCGATAGAGTAAAACAAGAAATTATGGAAAATTCTCAAAAAAATGAAGAAAAAAGACTTATTTTTGAGAAAAATTCAGAAAAGAAAGTTAAAGAGAAAATATTGGAACATTATAACGATCTGAAAGAAAAACTTCTAAAGGCGAAACAAGAAAAAATGGAAAATTCTCAAAAAATTGAAGAAAAATTTCAGAAATCTAGAAGAGAAATTGCTGGAAAATTCTGGCAATCTGAAAGAGAAGTTTGTAAAACATTCAGTTAATGAAAGAATTTGAAAAATAAGCAAAATATTCTAAAATCCAAAAACAATAACGAGAAAAAACCGAAAAATTATATAAATAAAAAGAAAATTTCAATCTAATAAAACAATAAATTAAAGAAGCTTTTAGGAGAATCCATAAATCCAGAAAAACAACGGCTACAAAATAATAAAATTTAAATAAAAATCCGAAAAATTTGTAGCAATAATTATTGGCAAATATTAGATATCTTAAAAAGAATGAAATTATTAAACAAAAATAATAGTAATACAAAAAAACAACTTAATTAAATTAAATAAGTATATACAGGGTCATATAGAAATTATTTGTTGAGTTACGTGAAGATATGATTAAAACTTGCTTAAAACACAAACACTTTCTTCACAATTAATTTTTATTCCGCTAGATGTGCATTTCGGGTCTTATAACTAATTTATTTTAAATTTAGACATTTTTTTTAACAAAAATTGAATACATTATACAAAAAAATTAAATCTTTATACAAATACAAAATTAAAATCATTACTAGGAAACACATTCAATAAAACTGAAGATATACAAAAATCGAATCGAGAATATACTCAATTAATTGCGGCATGTGTTGCAAAATATACAGGGTCGATTATAAAAGAAATGTGCACTTTCTAGGTATTATATATTTATTGATCCTATCGGTACAAGTGCTTATAATTACAAAAAATAATCTCCCCCAACGTCAATACACTTCCGGAAACGTGCCTGTCATGCCTGGGAGGCATTAAATTAAATTAAATTAGTATATACAGGGTTCGTTAAGGAAGTAATGCGCAATTTCTATGAAAAATATATTTATTGATCCTGCCGGTACAACTGGTTATAATTGCTTAAAATACTCTCCCCCAGCGTCAATACACTTGCGGAAATGTCATGCCTGGAAGGCAATCTAAAACTCCTCGCTGGGAATCTCTTAGGAACGTTGTAACATACTTTTAGATGTTTTCCACAGACGTCCAATGCTTTCCTTTTCCTGACTGAAGAGAGAATTTGGGCAAACAAAAAAAAGTCGCAAGAAGCAAAGTCGGTATTATAAGGAAGCTAGGACCACCGTGGTGTTATTCCGGGCCAGGATGTTGGTAACGATTAAGGCCATGTAGCTGGGGTGGAGCCTGATCATGTCTTTGATGTCAGTTACGAAAGTTGGGTTTGAAATCTATACCAACAATTCTTCACAGAGCGAAATTGGAAAACCAGAAATCCGTCAATATTTTTGGTTACGCTTCACCCACATTTTGCGTATTTGCAGATCCTCGGTCACTATCCCATGTACCGGAAATGTGAACATGTTTAGGTGTCAGTGATTTGCAGGGTGATTAATCAACAATCGGAACGCAAAACTTCACGCACGCAATTTTCGTTCAGATTTCTATAATCATATCTTTATAATTGCAAGAATGATCCTAATTACAAAAAAAAACTTCCAAATTTCTTTCCTGTTCTTCTCTGTCAATTTTATAGTAATTTTCTAGGCACTTCTATGACAAGTTCTTAATTTTTTCTCGAAAGGCACTAAAGCTTTCCAGTCGTAGTTTTTTCTTGCTTTTCTCGAGAATATTCTGTCTTACATTTCTAAATTTTATAATTTTTGGGCAATTTCAGTTTTCTAGAATTTTCTCTTTTTCATTTCTAGTTCCAGAATGATTCAAAATATTTTCTCTCAAATTTATAGAAATAGAGTAACATGTTTTCTTTTTGCTTTATTTTATTTGAACATTTCAGGAATTTCTCTTTTATGTTATGATAATTTTCTTAAAAAACTCTACTGTGTTCTAATGATAGTTTTTCGCTGTTTTCGTTTTTTCTAGTTTTCTAAAAGTTTCTCCGATTATTTTAAACAATTAGAACAATACTTTTATAATTTCTAGAATTTTGTGTAAATTTCTTTGAGAGTTTGAATTTTTTTTAAATATCTCAGATTTCTAGAATTTTTCAACATTTTCTCATTTTGCCTTACTTTAAGAAATTTTTATCTAGTTTCAAAAAATTCCTGAGGGTTTTAAAATAATTTTCTCGTGTTTTAGCATGCTCTTTCAAATTTTTCAGTAATACATCTACGAAATTTTTAGAATTATCTCTGTCAAATTCATTTCATTTCATTGACAACAATTTTTGGAAAATTTTTAAACAACTTTTCTTTTTGCTCCATTTTCCAGTGGTATTTTAAGTTTCGTTTCTATGAAATTTTTATATTTTGCCATCATTTATTTTTCATATTTTCTTGAAATATTTTAGAATTTTTTGCAATTTCATCTTATAATTTTGAAAAATCCAAGAAATTTATTACAATTTTTTAAGTAGATCAATAAGTAAAAATTGATGAGAAACTTCTAGAAAATATCTGATTGCATAAAGCGAGAAATGATTAAACAAGACCAGAACTATCGAATAGGATACCAAAAGGCAAGAAGAAATATTAAGACTCTCCAGAAAAGCTTGCTCAAAATGTCTAAAAATCTTGAGTAGGATTTCATAAGAAAATAACGAGAGTCTGAATAGTATTAAATATTTTAAAAAATCTCATGTAAAGAAACAAGAAATAGTAAAAACTCAAGAAAAAATAGAATAATTTAAAAGCTTTATAATATTCTTGAATAATTTTAACAGTTTGGAACGGGCAAAACTCTTAAAATATAGATCTAGATCATTTTTGAAAAGAAAAAGAAAAGAGAACTAGGTGAAATATTTTAGGACTAAATGCTAGAAAATTCTTGAATATTCAGAAAAATTATTTTAGAAAAATAGAAGATACATGTCTATGAATGTCAAGAATATTTCTAAAGATAATTAAATGAAATATTTAAAAAACATTTCTACAAAATATGAATTTTTATTTCTGAATTATTCTGATAATTTTAAAGATAAATTTAGGTATTTAATGTTGGAAGATTTTAGAAATCTTAAGTTGAGGTTTCTTTTAGGAACTATGTACAGTTACAAATAGAATTAAAAAGAAACTGCAGATAATTAAAAAATAGTTGGTAGAAAATTCTCGAAAAGAAAAAAAAATATTTTAAACCAAATTTAAACTCAAACAGAATTTTTGAAATTTAGATTCAAATTGCTAGAAGTTTCTAAAAAATTATTAAAGAATTGCAAAGACGCAAAGCTATAAATTATATAAAATTAAAAAAAACGGAAGCGATCAAAAATGTTAAAAAATATGAAGAAATAATGTCGTGAAAATTTTAGAATGACAAATGTATGCTTGAAATGCTAGAAAATTTTAGAAATCTTAATAAGGGTAGAAACTAGAATTTGGATAACATTAAGATAATTGAAAGAATAATAATTGGTAGAATAATTTCGAAAATGGAAGAGAAATTACTTGCAAATTTTAAAACCCTTAAACACAAATCTTTTAAATTTTGAACTAAAGCAAAAGTATTTTAAACACTAATAAAAAAGAAAGCAATTTACGAAAAATTTCAAAATTTTTTGAGAAAAGTGCGAAATTTTTATACTTTCGGACAGAATTCTCGATATATGAATTAAATACATGAAGATTAATGGAAAATTCCAAAGGTAAAAGATGCAGATGTTTGTATAAAGTAAATTTTGCCTTAATTAAATTAAGTACGAATATTTTTTTCTCATTCTTCAAAAATATGAGGAGAAATGGTAAAAAATTGTCAAAATGGTAGATAATTTTAGAACTCTTGAAAACAATTCTTGGAATATAAAACGAAAATTAAGAAAGTTTTAACAGTTTTAAGAATTTGATTTAAAATAATAATTTATGAAAATCTCGAAAAATAGAAAATACACTTTTTATTGAATTTGATTCTTAATATTAAGGGTTTTTTTTATAGAAAGGCACAAACAACTTTTAAGAGAAAATACACACTTACACACACAAATAACACGGCGCAAGGACCACGTGGTCGATAGCCAAACACCACTACTACTATTACTAGAAGATACATTTTTTTAACAATGAATGGAATAAATGTATTAAACATTTTGAATAAAAAAATATCGAATTTTGCTTCATAAAATTGTGATATAATAATAATCACTTGAACATTTTAGAAGTTTGGTTTGGTGTTAAGTGTTCTAGAAGAGGTTAGAAATTACAAGACATGTTTTTTAAATAAATACTTATACATTGGATAAAATGAAATAGCAACTGCAGAAAGTTAAAACAATAATTATTGAAAACTTCTTGAAAATAGATATGAATTCAAAATGGTGGAAATTTCTAGAAGATTGGAAGAAAATTACTGAAAATTCCAAGAAGGTGAAGCTTTATGTTATTACATTTTTTCTTGGAAAAAAAAATAAAAACTATTTCAGAAAATTTCTAAATAAAAGAGAATTGAATTGAGATTTGAAACGGTTGAGAAACAAAATTGGACTTTAAAAGCAGTAAGATTATATAAATTTCTGTTTTTAAGAGAATATCTACAATTTGGATTAAATTAAGTATCAAAGAGAAAGTTTAAACTATCATAGGTGAAAAATTCTTAAAGAAAATGGATATGGAGAAGAGAACAACAGAATTTTTCATACAATAATTAATTACTAACTTTGAAGCTGATTATAGAAATATAATATTGACATGAGTATGAATAATTTAATTTAACCATTGTAATTAAATCTTTGAATTTCTTTTAATCCTTATACATATTTTTTTTAATATAGACTTTATCGCCTATTATTTTTCTAAAGTAATACACAGTAATAGATTAAGTACCGTTTTCTCATCTCGGACGAAGCCTGGCAATAAAATCGAATGCCGAATGTCCGATCGCAAGAAACGCTCTCATGTTTCAAAGCAAAATCCGATGTTTAATTCAACTCGCCGCCGATAAAACATATTTATTATCAATAAAAACCGTCATAATTCCCTCGACAATCCTTCAGAAGACGACGAAATAAAAAAAAACCCGAAGCCATTGTAAATAATACCCGTAATGGCCGACCGATGCGAATTCTCACGTTTATCCATAAAAATTACCATAGACGTCAATAAAAAAAAACTTCATATTATTTCTAATCGTGGAAGATTAATTTTTTCGCGTAGCCGACAATTGGTGGAATTTAATTGGGCACCTGCTGCGAATGGATTTGCCTCTTACTCGCGTTGTTCCTGGAATTATGACAAAGAGGTGAATTTAATTAGCATTTATCTTAATCGATAATAAGACAATATGAATAATTGAAAGGGAATGATTGGTCTTTGGAATTGATTGTCAGCATGATGTGCGTCGATAATTTCAATACAATGCGGATAAGTTGTTGATATTATAAGGTGTATGGTAATTTATAGGAAGGTGTAAATAAATTAGATTAATTCAATCGATTAAAAGATCTTGAAAACTACTTTTACGAAAACAATTTAATTGCTCTAATACATTCAAATCATTAGCAACTAAGTACACTAAAGATTTTTGCGGAATATATTTTTACGTAGTAAATTTTAAGTTTAAGAAATATATTTTGATACTAATAAACTTTAAACAATTTATTAAAATCATACTTTTTTGAGTTGATTAAACCAATCTTTCTTATTGATTAATGGTTGAGAGTAAACGTCTCTCAACCATCTTGGAAATTTAAGTGTGATATCAAAAAATTTCCAATGTTTCTTGATTCCTTCAGAATATGATAATTCAACGGTCGTCATTAAAACGTACCAACTTGTATAATTACACACACCTTGTTGGATGTATTGAATAATTTCCGAGCTATCCAGTTACCGAGGAATTGATGTAAGAAAAAATATTCCGCATAAATTATATAACTAGAGTCGCGTTTAATCATTTTCTGGAACAGTTTCGAGCTCGTTTGTAGAAAAAAAATTATATAAATTTACATTGCAAAGCTGTTTCTTTACGAGATCGTCAATCCATTTGCGTGTGAATATTTTAATTCGAATTACCACAGCCAAGCAACTGTCAATTAATTGCTGCATCGCGTTGACGTGAATTTAAATTCGTCTGCACATACGGAATATTTTAATATTCAATATTTTTCTTTTTAAAACACCTATAAAATGCAAAACAATATCTAGCTTAAGAACTAAAATTTACTGAATACTATTTTTTGAGTCCTTATTGTGAGCTTGTTATTTTTAAAGATCATCCCCGACTTATTACTTTTGTTCCAATAACGAAGGGATTATTTTTTTTGTTCTTACTAAAATATGATCCATGTTTTTATAATCTATACATAATTTATAAAAACATATCATTTCACCAAGTAACAGTCTATTGAATAGTCAAAAACATAAACTGTAGAGACAGTGATAAGTTAATTTATATTCAAAAATATATCCCAAATCAAAAGTGTATTAAAATTTTCATTAATGAATTGGAAAATATTTATAGTTATTATAAACGACATAACATAAGATTAAGATAGTTAATCTTATCGTGGCTAATGGCTAATTAATTACAAGGTGTATTTTTAATGAGACGATAATGTTGTTTTTTTATATCTATTTATTCTCTGTGTGCGTTTTATTTTTTCACAGAACAATAGTTTATTGGTAATTAATCAACGATAAAATGCAAATTAGTTCTTGGCACTTGGTCAAAGATTAAATGCATTTCGGCGCCGCGGGTATTATGAGAACGAACATAAAACCGAGTAATGCGCATAAATTTGTTTATCAAGATTTCTGAATTCATTGCACCTAATTAATTAACACTAACTGGATAAAATCCCACAATATGATTTAATGCTACCGCACAATGCATTCTGTTTTAAGGCAATTACGCTGCATTGTGTCTGTATGATAATTATTCGCTAGTAATTATAATGTATGATTGATGTTATTTACAATGGTAAACTGAAAGCGAAAAATTTAATTACTGTGTATTTACTTTATAGACTGATAAACATCTAATTGAGGATAGTATAACATTAATATATTTATTTAAAGCATAACAATCATAAACCTTATTCGTCTTTATCTTCATGGCTATCGATCATAGGTTTTTTTTTAATTCATTGATGATTTTTATTTTATTTTATCAAAAAATTGTGTTTTCTAATTAATGAAAAATATAATTATAGTGTAAAATTTTGTTATATATGTATATTATATTCTACTTATATTCATAGGATTGGAATAATTTCTTGAATTACTAAAATATTTTAGGAGAAAAGCCAGCAAAAAGAAAACAAAAACATTCTAAGAGTCTTCTAAAAGAAATCGTTGAACAATTTTAGATTAAAGGACAAGAATTTTCCTTAATTAATATTCTTAAAACTATAGAACAGTTTAGAAATCTAAAATGAATATTTAAAAAAAATATTTTGGAAATTTAAAAGCTGAAATGCCGAAGAAGAAAACATTAAGAAAACTACTACAAATTTTTACAATTTAGACAAGAAATTCTTGGAAAATTCCGACTAGACAAGGCAAGAAAATTTATAATAAGTTTAATGAACATTTCCAATAAAATAAAGCGAAAAGACAGAAAGCTACTTTATTTCTATAAATCTGGAAGAATTTGGACGAGAAAGACAAGAAAATAAATTATTGAAAATTTTTTAAAATCTGGAAGAAACTTATTTAAATTCTAGAACCCTTATGGAAATTTTAGTAACTAGAAAAAATCTACACTTATGAAAAAGAAATGGTTGAAAAATACAAAAAAAAATCATAGAAACGAAATTAAAAGTTTCTGGAAGATGGAGCAAAAAGAAAAGTGATTTAAAACTTTCTTAAAAATTATTGTCAACAAATGAAAATTCTTGTAATTAGAAAGATATAATAATAGAATTCTCGAATATAAATTACTGAAAAATTCTAATCAACTAAGAAAATTTTCATTAGAAAATTTTAAATTTTTTTAAATTATATTGAAAAATGTCTTGAAAATATCATTAAAATAAGGCAAAATGAGAAAACGTTAAAAAACTCTAAATATTCTAGAACTCTCATTGAAGTTCATATGAAATTCTAGAAATTGGAAAAAAATTACTGTTTTCTTAAAAATCTATTACACTAAAAATAATAATCGAAGAACTTTCAAGAAAACTTGAAGATAAAAAAAAAATACAGCGAGAATCTACTACTACAAAATTGTAGATTTTTTGAAGAAAATTATGGCAACAAAGAACAGAAACTTCTGAAAATTTCCAATAAAATAATGCGAAAACACAAAAAGCTACTCAATTTCTATAAATCTGAGTGAATTTAGACTAGAAATTTCTGAAAAAGTCTGACAATATAAAGCAAGAAAATAAATTATTGGAAATTTTTAAATATCTGGAAGATTTTTTTTAAATTCGAGATCCCTCATGGAAATATTTTAGTAATTAGAAAAAAGAATATAAATATGAAACAGAAATAGTTGAAAGATATAAAAAATTCATAGAAACGAAACTAAAATAAAATAAACCGACCGCTGAAATATGGAGCAAAAAGAAAAATTATTAAAAAAATTCTTAAAAATTAAAATTCTCGAAATTAGAAAGAGATAATTGTAGAATTCACCAAAATGATTTGAAAAATTGTAATTAACTAAGAAAATTTAAGAAATCAGGAAACGAGAAAAATTTCACTCGAATATTTCAAAACTTCTAGTGAACATTTTTTAAACTAAAATGAAAAATTTCTTGAAAATTTCTTTTAAATAAGGCAAAATAAAAAAATGTTGAGAAATCCTAAAAATTCTAGAACTTTCAAAGAAATTTATACAAAATGCTAGAAATTACAGATAATTAAGATTGCTGATTTTTTTTTAGAATAATCGAAGATACTTTTAGAAATTTAGAAACAGGGGGAATCTACTACTAGAAAATTTCGTTTTTTATATCTTTGTTGTTTACAATATCTGGCTTTGTACTGCCGAATTTTGTCTCTTTCTTTACTGCTGTTCTCAAAAATTGTATGTTTAATAGTTGAACAATTAAATTAGTTAGTTAATTAGATTATTCAGAAAGATCAGAAATATACTAGGTCAACGGTAAGATTTTTGGGAGAGGTCGAACGCTTAGACTATTGAGAAAGGTCAAGATTACGATAGGTTAATCTACAGACTATTGGGGCAGGTCAGGGATACGCTAGGTTCATACTTAGACTGTTGGTGTAGGAATTGAATGATCAATGAAATAAACGATTAACCTACTATTGCATTAAAATATTAATCGATTATTTAAAATTATTATAAAGAACAGAAGATTGATAAATTACTTGAATGTATTTAGAGTTTAGTATCAATTTTTCTTCTACATTAATTTCTAGAATTTAGTTATTTTTTTTTTTGGTTTTTGGGATCGTGGTCTTCCTCTAACAGTACTTCCTTAAGGCTCTGCTATAATACACTGTTCTTGAAGAAAAAACTGACAAAACGAGGTGATCAAGAATTATTGAAATCTAAAGATGAAAATACTGAAAGAATAATTTTTGAAAAATACTAGAAAACTTAAAGAAAAATTAATCAATCAAAATAAAACAACGTTTTAATTTTTTATGAGAAATTCGACAAACAAAGATTCTGAAAAAATTCTGAATAGCAAGAATTTCTGAAAAATTCATTTTTAAACTTTATCTAATCAGACTATTTATAGACTTAATCAAAACTGCGAATATTTTCTTTGTTCGCAGTTTTTTTGTAATTTTTCTTACATACTTTAAATAAAATAAAATAAACTTTTCAGTCATACTGAAATAATAAAGTGTGTGATATAAACGAAGTTTATTTTATTTTATTTAAAGTTATAAATTATGCATCACAAAGTGAAAGCCTCTAGAATCAAATATTTTCTTACATAGTTTTCAGTTTTTCAGTAATCTCTCATTCATTATTCGAGAATTTTTCATTATTATTTGCTTTCGCCTAATTTTTTTATCAAACTGCAAAGATTTTACTTCTCTAGATTTTTCCAAAAATGTTTCTTCGGATTAACTAGAAATTGTTTTTCAAACTAATATAATTTAAAAGAGAAATAAATAAAGAATTTATTTGTCCTAGAATTCCAGAATTTTCCAGTAAAAAATTTCTTTCTTTCACTCTATTTTATTTTTCAAGTATTTTCCATCATTCTTCATCAGAATTTTACTGGAATTTATTGTCCAAACTGCAAATATGTATTTATTAATTTTTGTTCCAATATTTCTTAAAATCTGTTTTCCAAACTGCAACGAATTTTTTGTAATTTAAAATCTATATATTTTATTGTTTTTAATTCTAGCAATTAAATAACCGATTTTATTTTTAGAACAATTTATATACATTTTTACTTTACAACTTTATTGGTATATTATTTATTAATTTAATTTAAACTTTATTGAAATTTACGTTAATACATTTTCGACGACATAACACTTTTACAACTTCTTTGGCCTTGCTTTTGCATTTGCTATCGACCATAGGTCTTTCAGCCTTTTTCTACTTTATTTTATCGAAATTTTGCTTCCAGTTTTCTGTTTAAACCGCAAAGATTTTCTCCTTATAAGATTATAAAACTCTCCAGCCATTTTTTTAGTTTTTTTTTTATTTTCTTACAATTTCTCTTTCATTTTTCGAGAATATTTTATCATTTTTTAGCTTAAGTTATCTGGATTTTCCTTGAGTTTAAGCAAAGATGTTCCTTTTCTTGAATTTTTCACATTTTTTTTTTCTTCCGATTTCTTAGAATTTGTTTTTCAAACTCAAATTGAAATGTTCAAAATCAAATTTAATTTCAATTTTTAAATGAGATTTTTAAACTCAAACTGAAATGAAAATGATCAAATTCCAATTTTAATGTTCAAATTCAATTTTTAATTGAGATGTTTAAATTCAAACTCTAATTGAAATGTTCAAATTCAAATTCCAATTGGAATGTTCAAATACAAATGATCAAATTAAAATTGAAATGTTCAAATTCAAATTCAATTTTAAATGTTCAAATTTCAATTGAAATGTTCAAATTCAAATTTAAAATTAAATTAAAAATTGAATTTTTTTCATAAACGAAAAAATTATAAATGTCACATAAAACAATTGAAATTTTACAAAAACAGAAGCGCAATTGAAAAAATTCAAATCTAATAAAATAATTGTGAATATTCTACAAAAATGCATTTACTTAAAAACAATTGATATACAAGGAACAAGAAATAATTGAAAATCTTTAAGTGAGATTTTCCAAAAATGAAACATTTGAAAATTTACTTTACAAATTCAAATGTTCAAATTCAAATTTAATTCAAATTTTAATTGACATGTTCAAATTCAAACTCAAATTGAAATGTAAAAATTAAAATTCCAATTCAACTTCAAATTCAAATTTCTATGTACATATTCAAATTAAAATGTTTAAATTCCAATTCAAGTTCAAATTCAATGTTTAATTGTGATGTTCAAATTGAAACTCAAATTGAAATGTTTAAATTCAAATGTTAAAATTAAATTTCCAATTTAAATGTTCAAATTCAAATTGATATGTTCTAATTCAAGTTCAAATTCAAATTCTTAATTGTGATGTTCAAATTCAAATTGAAATGCTCAAATTCAATTTTTTTCATTTCAATAAAAACAATTTGAATTTCCCATAAACCAATTCAAATTTTACAAAAATCAAAAAAGCAAAAATTCAAATCTAATGAAATAATAATATAAATATTCTAGAAAAATGCATTTACTTGAAAACAATTGTTATACAAGTAAAACGGAAACAATTAAAAATCTTTAAAAACTAGTAAAAATTTCTAAAAATGAAACGTTTGTAAATTTAATTACACGAATTTAAAGAAAAAACAATTGAAAACTGGAATGAAACAATTCTGAATTCTAAACATTTGAAAATTTACTTAAAACAATTGAAGTTTTCCAATAAAACAAACAATTTAAATCTGTAATAAAACAGTTGTATTTTTTTTAATACAAAATTCATTTTAAAAATTACATGAAACCATTGAAATTTCTGGCAAAAAACTGAAAAAAAAACTACTAAAAGTGAGAAACATTAATCTATTACTTTACACCAATTTTAATTTTAAAAATAACTGATAAACAATTGAATACTGTAATAAAACAATTCTAAAGTTCTAAACATTAGAAAATTTACTTAAAACAATTGAAATTTTTGAAAAAAACAAATTTAAATGTGAAATAAAATAGTTATTAATTTTTTAAATAAAAAAATCATTTAAAAATTTACATGAAACTATTGAAATTTTAGGAAAAAAAACTAAACAAAAATCATTAATAGTGAAAAAACTAGTTTAAATTTTCTATAAATAATATTTGAAAATTTACAAATATCAAATTAAAAACCATTTGATTTATATATTTCATTAATTTCAAAACTAAAAACAAATTAGAATATTTAACTACAAATTTAAATCTAAATGTTCAAATTCAAATGTTTAATTTCAAATTAAAATTTTAAGAAGAAAAAAACTGAAAAAATCAATTGAAAACTGGAATAAAACAATTCTAAATTCTAAACATTTGAAAATTCAAATTTTCAAAAAAATACAGTTTAAATCTGTGATAAAACAGTTGTAGATTTCTCAAATAAATAAATCATTTAAAAATAGTTTTTTTTTTAATTTCCATTCAAATGCTAAAATTCAAAATCAAATTGAAATTGAAATTGAAATTTTTTCATAAACGAAAACATTTTAAACGACAAACAATGGAAATTTTACAAAAACAAAAGCGCAATTGAAAAAATTCAAATCTAATGAAATAATTGAGAGTATTCTACAAAAATGCATTTATTTAAAAAAAAATGATAAAACAAGGAACAAGGAATAATAGAATATCTTTAAAAACAAGTGAGATTTTCTAAAAATGAATACTTCACAAATTCAAATGTTCAAATTCAAATTCAATTTTTAAATGAGATATTCAAATTCAAACTCAAATTGAAATGTTCAAATTCAAATATTAAAATCCAATTCAAATTAACATCGAAGTGTTCAGATTCAAATAGAATTGTTTAAATTCAAATTTCAATTCAAATGTTGAAATTTAAATTCAAATGTACATATTCAAATTAATGTTCAAATTCCAAATTAAATCAATTTCAATTTTTAATTGCGAGGTTCAAATTCAAAAGATAAATCAGAAAAATGTAAATAATTTTCAACCTCTAATCTATAAAAAAATAAGCGAGAAATGGTTGAGATTTTTCTAAAAATGGAAGAAGAAAGTAATTAAGATAAATCCAGTCTAACCAAACTAAACAAAAAAATGCTGGAAAATGCTATTCAGTAATTACTTTTCCTAACAGCAAAAGTTTAAATTTAAATCCGAACCGCAACAAATCGAACCGGACCGTCCTCTTGAGCGTTTGCTTAAGTAATGAGATTTCCAGAAAAAGCACTCCACCACAACAACGTTCGATTCTACATAAAAAAGGGCAACTTTAAATTAATCGTCACGCCTGATTTATACTTCACCATTCCCACCTCGACCACTCGATTAACTTTTTCCACCTATCTAAAATTGAATCACCAGTTTCTAATCTAATAATGTATCGATAATACCTTTCGTACACACATAACATTTATAATTACTTCATTCGTGTTGTTTATTTTTTTTCTTGTTCATTTCTCTTGGTACGCAATAGACATGCGTAAGGTGGAAATATGCCGCTTACGTAATTTCATATAAAATCATTAAGACTGTATAAAAGTCTGTACGTGATTGTGTAATTGAAATTTTTATTAAATTTGCAAAACGTTGAGATTATGTAAAATATTTTAGTTTTCATATTTAAAAATTGTAATAATTTAATGGGGCCTTCGATGTGCTTATATTAGATTTTGATTAGAAATATCTTTATTAACACAAGTAATATATTGATATAGGCTTAACGATCGCACGATAGCTATTGATCAGAAGGAAAATATGTATTACTATGTTCCTTCTGCCCACTAGTTACCACGCGAAACCTATAATAATATCTTTTCAATGCGTTTACTTCATCTATAAATGTTTTAAACTAAAGTATTGTCCATGTTGTTAAAAATAGATTCGATTATCTATATATACATGTAATGGTATAATTTAAGTACTACTAGACTGCGCCAATTTGCTTATATGTATTAGCGTTGTGTGACCCTGAACTCCTCTTAATAATTCTACTATTAAAACAGTTATTAATAATTTCATCTATAAAGGTGTAAATGAAGATTAATTTCCATATTGTTAAAATTATATTAGAGTAGCTATGGCATATATGTAATGGTGTAATTTACGTACTACCAGACTGCGCCAATTTGCTCATTTCTGTTAAGGCTGCATGACACTGTAATCCTTTAATAGTCATACTATTAAAATAGTTATTAATTTTACATCTTCTCCCAAATAAGAGTAAATCGAAGAAAATATATAGACAAATAATGTCAATAATAACATATTATTTGTAAGTTAAACAGAAAACGAACGTTAAACCGATATTTTCGAGAGCAGCGTATGTACACATATTAGTTTATTATCGTTTCGAGAATAATGCATCCAATCACCTCGTAACGTAAACGCTATGTAAAATCATAATTGGTGGCAATTTGAATGCAGCACCGTCGTGCATCGCATGCGCTCCGTACCTCCGTAGGGTATTTCGCGAAGCGAAGGTATATTTCAGGTGTGCGTCGGGTGTATTTCACGATATGCTCCAGGTGAGCCGTTTTCTTATTTATTCGGAAGCAGAATGGCACAATGCGGCGCATGTGCACATGTTTATGGCCCGAATGGACACTCAATAGATATGTATAACATCTGTATTCACCCGGCGTCCTGTCTAAAGACCTTACGGTATGTTACGCAGATCAATGGCATCCATGCTGCTGCTGAAGATACGACCGTTCACGCCAATAAGTCAATAGATGCATCAATTACGGTTTGATGTAATAAATATCGGAATGCATAATATTTTTTTTAAATAACAGTTTATAGATAACACATACACAAAAGTAAGTCTTTGTTATGTTTTAATAATGGCAAGTTAAGTTTCCGAAACTACAATCAACGGTTAATGAATATTAGGTGAAGAATTGATCAACACTTGGTTTGTTGATCACGAAAAAATAAAATAAATGGTTTTATAAAAATTGTTTCTTTTGATTAGTATGCTTAAAATTTTTTGAATTACTTCTTGTTTGATTTCAATCAGTCATTTGGATGATGACTGCTTGAAATTGATGATGATGGTATTCTTTCATCAAATTTATAAGTTCAATCTCTATAGAGTCGCACCCTAACAGTTGTTGAAAGTTATTCTCTGTGCCTTTGGAGAGTTTTATATTGAATGCTTGAAGCTGTATATTTTCTTATAAGTTTTTAGTACTTTCTAGCAACTCTTCTTTCATTTTACCATAACTTTCATCAATTCCTGATTTACTTTATCGGTTTATCTGACTTTTCCAGTTTTTTCGAAATTGTTCTCTTCATAACTTGGATTTATTTGAGAATTTTTCCTTCCAAATTTTTAGCATTTTTTTCTTCCATTTTCAATATTTATTAGCATTTCCTTTTTCAAATTTCCAGTATGTTTCAACAATTTCCTGCTTGACTTTATCGATTTGGCAGAATTTTTGAGCAATTTATTTCAATTTTTCGAGAATTTACATCATTTCCTGCTTGACTTCAACGATTTAACAAAATTTTAAAGCAATTTCTTAAATAACTTTGATTATCTCTTCATAAATTCTGGTGCTTTGCGGATTTCTTGTTCTAAATTTTAAGTATATTGCAGCAAATGTGCTTCCATTTTCCAAAAATTTCGATCATCTTCGACTTTATTTTATCGAGATATCGAAATTTCTAATTTTTCGAGAATTTTTTGTTCATAAATTCTGGTATTTTCTAGTATATTCTCTTTAGTATATTGCAGTAACCTATCTTCCAATTTAGAGCGTTTACTGCCATATTATATTGATTTATCGGATTTTTTTCAACAATTTCTTTTTATTTTTTCAATAATTCTGATGTTTTTCAGTATTTTCTCTTAAAAATTTTTAGTACGTTCCAGCAAGTTTTATTCTTGTTTTTCAAGAATGATTTATCATTTTCTATGAAAATTTCCCAATTATTTCTCTTCTATTCTTTCGAAAAAAAAATTACATTTTTTACTTAATTTTAAATACCTTTCAGAATTCTAAAATTTTTTGTACATATTTTTGATAATTTTGAATCATTTCCTGCTATACTTTTAATTTATCTCCCAGATTTTTGCAATTATTCTAAAATTATTTGAAATTTAATCAATTTTTGATTAATTTTTTTGTAACACATATCCAATAAAAATAAAATTTTGATGTGGTGCAATTGCAAAAAAATTTCAAAAATCAATAAGACAGTATTTGAAAATTATTTTATTTGGAAAAAAACGACTTAAATATTATTCTATATATATATATATATATATATATATATATATTCTATAAATGCTTGAAAATGAACATATGTCTTAGGAAATGCTGAAGAAGCTGTTTAGAACCCTCGAATAAAATTTTTGCAAACCAAAAGAGAATATCTTTTCACAATTTAGTACAAATTCTCTAGAAATTAAAAAAAAAAGACAAATGAAATATTTCCAAACCAAAAGAGCACTTGCTTGAATGTTTTTGAAAAAAAATATTAACAAATGCTTTCAAATTTAAAGTTAAAAAATAACACACTCTCCATTCAGCCTCCCGCTTAGAACCCTTTGAAAAATTAAATAATAAAAATTTCGTCAAACTCCAATATGTCCCTGAATTAAACCAAAACCTTAACAAACTATTTAAAAAATTTAATTTACAACCAGCTCACTACACAACTTCAAAATTAAAAATACTTTTAGGAAACACATTTTCGAAAACAAATAAATTAGAACAATCCGGTATTTACTCAATACAATGTTCCCATTGCGACAAACTGTACGTAGGCCAAACCCGGAGAAACGTAATGACCAGATTTAAAGAACATATGTATCATATAAAAAATTTAAATGAAGAAAAGTCAGCAGTTGCCCATCATTCGATAAGAACAGGTCATAAATTTTCGGTAGACAGTGTAAAATTATTAAAAATGTCCAATAATTACAATTTAAACATGTTAGAAGCAATCCATATGAAAAAGCATCAAAACAAATTATTGAATTTCGACTTAACCGCTTTAAATAATCCATTACTAGAAACACTAATCCCGAAAAAACCCAATTACTAACAAAATTGTTAACCTCCTCCTCATTTTCCTAATCCGAGCAGGTATATATTAGATTGATTTTCTGTTATTTATTTAGTTTGCTATTGATAATGGTCACTTTGTGACCGAAATGTACATTTAGCTATAAAATAAACCAAGTGAAAAAAGTGCCAAACTATTGTTTTATTTAATATTAATAAAAAATAAGAACTATTGAAAATTCACTAAAAATCAAAAACTTTCTAGAAAGCGGGAGAAAGGAAATTTCTAAAAATATGAAAAAAAATTGTTGGAAATGTTCGTTATATTTAAGAAAACTTTAGATTCCTTTAGAAAATTTAAAGGCATAATTTTTAAAAATGGATAAAAGTTTCTAAAATCTCCAAAAATAAAAACAAAAAATTGTGGAAAATCCTGCAGAAATTAAAAATTGAAAGAAAGAGATGACCCTCGAATATTTTATTTCAAACCAAAGAGCAATTACTTGAATGTTTTTGAAAAAAAAAATAAGAAGTTGCATTGAAGTTTAAGCAAAGAAAAGAAGACTTGTTGAAAATATTTAAAAAGAATAATTAAAATTGGTAGAAAACTAACTAAAAATCGAAAACTTTCTATAAGGGAGGAGTAATATGAAAAAGAAATTTTATAAAAATTCTTGATATCTGTAAGGAAAGTTTAGAATCCTCTTTGAAAATTCTCAAAAAATAGAGAAAGAGTTTCTAACAACACATAAAAACTTTAAAAACTCTAAATATATAAACAAAAAATGGTGGAAAATTCTCTAGAAATTGAAAATTTTCTAAAAAAGGAACATCAACTTGAAAAATTTAATAATCTAGGAAAGAATTTTTTTTTAAATTCTAGATATTTATAGAAAATATTAAAAGCTTTTAAAACCTTTAAGAAAATGCTTACAATTAAGAAAAGTAAATCTTTCAAATGATTTTTGTAAGTGAATTTTTGAAAAATTAATAAAAAATTATTGATATCCACAAAAAATTGTGGAAAAGTCTAGAATTAGAAAGAAAGAAACCCGCGAAGAGAATGGTTGAAATTTCCAGATATTTATAGTATATGCTAAATGTTTTTTTAGAACTTTTAAAACTTGCTTCAAGAATTTTTTTTGAAAATTTTTACTATCTGTAGCAAAAGTTTAAATCTTCTAAGAAAATTTTCGCAATTTAAAAAAAAAATTACTAAAAATGGAAAAATAAAGTTGCTAGAAAATACTGAATTTATTCAAAATACTCAAAACAATAATATTGATGAAAAACTCGAGAAAGATAAACAAAAAATAGAGACATTTCCTAAAAATGGAATATTTTCCAACAAGAAAGAGGGAAGAAGAAGATTTTAGAAGTGTGGGGAAAAAAATCTTGAAAATTTAAATAATTATAAAAAATGTTGAAAACTTTTAGAATTTTTAAATTAAATCCTTGTAAATGATAAATTTTTTAAAAGAGGTTTGAGAGTTTCAGGAAAATTAAAACAAGAATTGTTGAGAAATTCTAAAAAAAAATAATCAATAAATTTTGAGGATAAAATTCCAAAAATTCTAAATACCTCTAAGAATTTTGAAATATTTCAGAATAAAATCTCTACAAATAAAAGGTCTAGTAAGATAACTAGAAAAGAAAATTTTTGAAAATTCTAAATACCTGTAGAATATTCTAAAGAATTTTGTTAACCACGAAGAAAATTATTAAATGTTAACAGAGATTTCATGAAAAATTATACAAAATTACCACAAAACAGAACAAAGATTGAAAAATTCGAAATAGCTAAAAAAAATGTCTACAAAGAAAGAGAAACAATAGAATATTCTTAAAATGCTTGAAATAAACATATGTCTTAGGAAACGCTGAAGAAACTGTTTAGAACCCTCGAATAAAATTTTTGCAAACCAAAAGAGAATTTACTTGAAAGGCTTTGAAAAAAAAGATAGAAAGTTGCTTTAAGTTTAAATAAAGAAAATAAGTATTGTTGAAAATATTTCAGAAGAAAAACTATGGATCGTAGAACATTCCCAAAAAAATCAAAACTTTCTGGAAAGACGGAGGAATAGGAAATTCGTAGAAATATGAAAAATAAATTCTTTGACAATTCTTGATATCTATAAGAAAACTTTAGAAACTTCTGGAAAATTTCTCGACAAAGCAAAACGAAAATTTTTAGAAATAGGAAAAAACACAAAAAATTTGTTGCAAAACTCAAAAAATATAAAAAGATTTTGGAAAATTCTCAAGAAATTAAAAAGAAAAATTCTAAAATATTTCCAAACCAAAAGAGCACCTACTTGAAAGTTTTTGAAAAAAATATATAAACAAATGCTTTTAAATTTAAATAAAGAAAAGAACTGTTGAAAATATTTAAAACGAAAAACCATGAATGGTAGAAAATTCGCTAAAAATCGAAAACTTTCTAGAAAGGGGGAGAAAGATATTTCTAGAAATATTAAAAAGAAATTGTTGGAAATTCTTGTTATGTTTAAGAATGTTTTAGATTCCTTTAGAAAAATTAAAGGGATAAAAGTTTCTAGAAAATTCTGACAATACAAAACAAAATGTTCAAAATCTCCAAAAATGAAAACAAAAATTTGTGGAAAATCTTGTAGAAATTGAAAATTTGCCAGAAAGAAGAGAACCCTCGAATATTTTATTTTAAACTAAGTCTCTAGAATTAGAAAGAAAGAAACCGGGTAAGAAAATTGTTGAAATTTTCAATTATTTATTGAATATGTATACCGTAAATAAAGTAATTTAATTTAATTTAATTTAAAAAGTTTATAGTACTTTTAAAACTTAATATATAGGTTTTATAATTAAAATCACTTGGTTTGTTTCACAAATGTATTTTTTTATTTTCGTCTTATTGCCATTATCAAGAATTATTATATTAACATTATGTTTCATCAAGTGATTAATGAGAAACAAATATATGCTTTTAAAACTTGATCAAATTAAAAGTTTTTAAGAAATAGTTGTGAAGTTTCTAGAAATTTTTTTGAAAATTCTTGCTATCTGTAACAAAAGTTTAAAACCTTCTAAGACAATTCATATAATTTAAAAGAAAAATTACTTAAAATGGAAAATAAAGATGCTAGAAAATACTCAAAATACTCAAAACAATAATATTGATGAAACAAGCGAGAAACATAAATAAAAAAATAGCGAAATTTTTCTAAAAATTAAATATTTTTCAACAAAAAAGAGGAAAGAAGAAAATTTTAGAAGTGTGGCGAAGAAAAATCTTGAAATTTTAAAATATTTATGAAAAATGCTGAAAACTTTTAGAATCTTTAAAATAAATCCTTGTAAATGAAACAGTAAATTTATCGAAGTTTCTTTGAAGGAGGATTAAGATTTTCACAGAAAATAGGAAAAAACAAAACGAAAATTCTAAAAAAAAATAATCAAAAAATGTTGAGGAAAATATTCCAAAAATTCTAAATACCTCTAAGAAATGCTGAAATATTTCAGAATAAAATCTTTACAAATAAAAGGTCTAGTAAGAAACGTAATGGAACTTCAAATTCTTACAAAACAAAACAAATATTTTCAAAGCGATCTATAATATCAAACATTTTCTAGAAAACCATGTAAAAATTTTACTATATTGAAGAGAAACTGACTAAAAACTCAGATAAATTGAGTGCAAAGAAGTCTGAAATGTTTCAACTCTTGAAGAGAATTCTCAGAATTTGAAATGAAAATTTTCTAAACAGAAAAATGAAAGTGGAAAATTTTAGATGTAAGGTAGTATTTATTTTTTTCCAAAATGTTACCAATAATTTTCCAATATTATACATAAAAATTTTCTACAGAAATTTGGAAAGGCTTTAATTGATAGATAGATAGATAGATATTTTATTGGTGCTAATAGAAATAAATTTTAACACAAGTCACTTATAATTAATAGAATAATATACTATACATGTATATTAAAATTTAGAAATTATGTGTTCTTCTACCATTCTCATCCTCTTGAGGACTTGAGGATTTAGAAAAGGAAGATAATTCTTAAAAATCATAGATATATATAGCTGAAATTTATTGTAACATTTAACGTAAATGCTTACAAATTTTTTTTGAAAAACGGATGGCAAATTTCTCAAAATTTATTGATATATGTAAAGTTTAAAATCCTCTAAGAACATTCTGGCAAATTAACAGGAAATTTCTAAAATATGGAAAAATAATTGCTAGAATTATCTGGGAAGTGACTGAAAATTTTAATGAAACAAAATATGAAAAAATCCAAGAAGGTAGATAAAAAAAGTATAAAAATTCTCTAAAAATTGAAAATTCCCGCAAAGAAAAAGAAAATGCTGAAATCTAGATAACTAGAGAAGAACATGTTTGAAAATTTAAGATATATGTTAGACATCATTAAAAAATTTAAATTCTCGAAAAAATTCTCAAAAAACAGAGAAATTTTCACAATATGAATGAAAATTTGCTGTTAGATTCCAATAAAACAAAAGACGAATTATTAATGAAAATCCAAAATGTTATACAAAAAAATGGTGGAATAATCGCTAAAAAATATTAAAATCCTAGAAATCTGAAAGAGAAAATAAAATTTCTAGATAACTGTAGGAAATTCTTACAAAAATAAATTGAATTAAAATGAAAATTTAAGGTTTCTGGAAACTTTTTTTGTTGAATGGAATAAAAGTTACTTTATGATTATTTGAAAAAATAAACAAAATTGTTTGAAATACTCTAAGAAGTAGAAACAAAAAAAGAGGCAGAGTTGCAAAATCTTGAGGAGAAAAAATGAATTGTAGGAAATGCAGCAAAATTTTAGAACCATCGAAGAAATGTTATGAAACGATAAGAATGAAGAGAAAGGAAGAGTGGAAAACACCGACAAAACGAAAATAAGAATTGTTGTAATAATCCAAAAAGCTAAACAAAACATGATGAAATTTTTTTTTTAATCAAATCGAGAAGTTCTTTTAAAATCATAGATTTTTTAAAGAAAATTCTCACAAAATTAAACAGGAGATATTGGCAAATTCTAGAATTATTTTAAAAACCGAAATGAACATTTTGCTAATCCAGACAAAAATTTCGACAAAATAAAATATTGTTTATTGTTTATTAATTCTTTGTACATCTTTCTTAAAAAATACATTTCAAAACAAATAAATTACAAAAAACATACATAAAATTTTGGGCGAAAGAAGCACGGGCGGAGTTCATATTGAAATACGTTCTTCCACTCAAACCCATATTGTACCGTCATGTAAGAAGCTGGCATCATCTTCTACATCCGGAATCCATTATATTTTGCTTTGTATTTGTTAATTTATCCAATATTTGTAGGAAACTTCTGGCAGTTAATGTCAGCATGACAGATATATATATATATATATATAACAATTACTGGAAGACAAAGACAAAATTGGTGAAAAATTTTCTATAAATCCAATCGAAACGTTATTGAAAAATTTAGAAAATTAAAAATAAACTCTAGGAAAATTTATTGAATAATGTTCGAAGAAAATTCTGAAAATCACCCCAAGATAACTCTATCCTAATATCGAATGTTATCCATCACACATATAATTTAGGATGCTTCACTACTTTTGGATTGGATCAGTATTCTTCCACTATCGCTAATTTTGATGATTAATTTATATTAGAATTTTATTAATATACTTTTATTTTTTACAGATTACCCGATGGCTATCCAAAATACACCTATTTTCTTTGGAATATGGTATGCGGATTGAATAAATCTTTTAAAAGGTTAGTGTTAATTTTTAACTATTTTTGATCACTTGTTATATTTTATTCATAAAATCAAATCTACATCACATGTTAACTCTATTATAGAGAAATCAATAAAGTGACATCTATTGTGTGAATCATTGTACTAGATTTCTCTAACCACCGATAATTACAGTGGGCATAATAATTACCTACCATTATTTAATTACCAAAAACTTTCAAAATCGAATCGATGTGAAAATTTCTAAACAATTAATCAAACCAAACTACTTCTATTAATAACAAAGACCATAAAACGCTGATTATAATTACACTTACGTTATTTTCTAGTTTTTTTTTTGTTTCTTAAAGGCAAGGAAATTATAAATCATAATCATAAATAATATATTCTAACATCCACCAGTAGAGATCTTCAATCAATTACGCACAGCGTTTCTCGAACCTTCTCACGCCTCATTAATATCACTCACTGCGCCTCTTTCAGATGGCAGACATCGCATTTTTCACTCAATTAACATAAACTACTGTACAAATAACGCGGAGAACATTAATATTATTTCGTTACGCGGTTGTAATGGTGTGTAATTAGGAAAGGACGCATTAATCTAATACTGGTTACACTTATTAAAAATAATACACTAAATTATTGTGTAATATACAAATTTATTCAAAATATTTTTTTTATACAAAAAATAATCATAAAGTATAACAAATAAATATAAATTAACAATAAACAAATATGCATTGAATTTAATATCTCAAGTAATACAAACGTTTTAAACTTTAGAGAAAATATTACTGATTAAATTTGTGTTTAGGTAATATTTAAATTTACTTATGATGTTATATTTAACTCTAATTATATTTTATTATATTTAGAGCGTCCATTAAAGTTGCTGATGAGATGTGAAATAGATCTAAACCGGTCTGTATCAGTAATAATTCAATCTAAATTAAATTACATATTATTTTATATTTAGATATAAAATATTAGAAATAAGCTACAATCTGTAAATTTTAAATTTTTTTCTGTAGAACAACATGATACGCTTATCGGTTATGAGTAGAAACGAAAATATGACGAAACCCTGCATGGAAGCTAGCGTACTAAAAATGAATAGTAATGTGTAATCTTGAAAAATTTCCGCCAGCAAACCGAAGATCCACGTAAGCCCTAGCCAAAAAAATGAAAATATCACGACTATAATTTTCCTCTTCATTTGACCATTGCGTTCTAAAAAATCTGCGTTAGCAAAAAACCTCCAAAAGATTATTACGTAAATAGTTAGGTTGCAACACAACACGATCCCTACAGGAACTAACGCGAAGATTATAAGTCCCAACCCTGTTGGATAGCAAAAATTGATTTCGCTCTTCTGATAGCTGGAGGGAAAGATCGCAACAAGGAGAACAGTTGGAATCAAAGGGATTGCATAATCCATAAACAGATTTAATTTAAAGCTAAGGTAGTGCGCTTCGTAAACCCTTACGAACTTATTAAAAAGTTGTATGGCGAAGAAGAACATTAGATTGAATTGGAATAATACGGTGTAGTGAAGAAAAACACCTGCTATGGTGCAAGTGATAGGATCGGAGATGTTAGTGTTATCGGTAATGAATAAAAGCAAAATTTGAAGTAATGATATGATGCAATAATGTAATATTAAATTATTATTAGATATTTCCCTCCACTCTTTAAAAATCAATGCTGTGATGATGATCACTAATAATCCTATCAAAGAAAGTGTTGATTCAATAGTGGAAACTATATCTAAAACATTGGAATGTCTACTTAAACGATGATTAGAAATTAACAATCCGAAATGCGTTACATGAGGGTATTTACATAAATAAATCTTTTTGGATATAAATTCCGGATAGTTTTCATCCACCCAATGACCTTTAACACCATCACCATACTTCCAATAACCGCAACTCATCAAATCCTTATATAATTTTTTAATCGGATTAAACAACATGGATATAATATACGATTCATTGTAAAGTTTAGGCAATAATATAGCGACGTTTTTGGCTACGACTTCATTCTCAACATTTTCTTCGTTAAACAACGCGTTAGATAAGTGTATGGTAAGAATAATAGGCAAATCAGGAATGTTGTTTAGAATATCTTCAGGGATATAAACTGCTTGATGGTTTTATGTATTCAACATCAACACCATCATTAGTGTTAATTAAAGCAATTCCAGAATATTCATTTGTTGTATTGAATATGTAGACTAATAAATTTTTCGATGTAATGGTTTTATTGTTGTTTTCAAGGTGATAGTTTTTTAAGAATGTATCGTAAACATCTAGGAGGTTGTCAGTGGCGTTGTAATTGATTTGTGATAATTTTAGGCTTTCCGTTGATGACCCAATTAAATTACTCATGATATTAGTGAACTTCTCCAAATCAACCATTTGAGGTTGTAGCTGTCGGGAAATTTGCGCTGTTAAATATATATCAATCGATGCAAATGATGAAGATTCCGTTGTTATAATTTCCAAATCTGATAGCATCTCCTCTGTGGTGGCATTGGATTTTAAAATATCTTCGAGTTTATCGGTGTGTGGAGATTTTTCCTTAACCACCTGACATTTTGAAATTACTTCCCAGCGTGCCCCTAAATAATAATCCCAAATACATTTTCTAGGCAAAAAAGTACTTCCAGTTAAGCACGTCACATCAGCGTACTCTGATGTATTGACTTTTGCGGTTTTCCAAGTCACCTTTACGTTATCAAAAACTTCACTAATCTCCATACAATATTTAAGATTGTATAAATCCGAAACATAGGTTACATTACTGACCCTTTCTAACTCTACCCTAACACTCTTCCTTAAATCCTGATAAACATCAAAATACCCGAGTTGTGTTGTATCATTACCGACAGCAACGTGTAATAAATACGTAACACAATCTTCCTCTACGTTTAAGGTTTTGATCCATTTAATTTCATATTCCTTAAAGGGTTTAGGGAAAAATTTTTCAAAATCAATGGTTGGATCGGTAAAACCTCCATACACCAAAACAATTTCTATTGGATAAATATAATCCTCGATCACTAATAACGTTTCCGATGATATTCTCTTGAATCTAATCATATCGAATGCTTCGCACCAATAAAAACCAGAATATTGTAATTCTAGTTTAAAATCACTATAAGTATGATCTAATTCTAATATTTTAATCAAAATATTGGGATAACCATCAGAAAAACATTTAAGGTTTCGAAGATATACATCATTACTGTACGATACTACCATAGTTTTATCTGTATAACTAAGAGTTATTACTGTATCTTCTATGTCTATTTTATTTTCGCAAATTTCACACTCAATATCTTTTTCATACCTTGACCATCCGCCATTTCCAAGAACGTAATTGTCGCCTTCCATGGCGAGGTATACCCAATCGTAGGTCCAATAACCATAACTAATTTCCTTTGCGGAATCTGCCCATTTAACATTCCCATCTTCGTAATATAAATTTAATTTGCAATTTTCTTTTTGGCTAAGTTTTTGTATAGAGTTTTGGTATGGATATTGTAACTCGGCGTATTTTTTGCAAACATCTTCAACGCAAATACATCGCGTCGGGTTTTCGTAAAATTCGTAATTTACACACGTTTTAGAATTGCAGTATGAATAATCTGAAATTTTTAGGTAAGCACATATCCGCGTATATTTTTCATCACAGCCGACTATTCGTAGATTTCCATCGTCGTACACTAAGCAATTCTTCGACGTGGAGTTTTTCTTGAAATTAATTTTGATGTGATTTCTGTAGTTCTCCTGTTGTACGCTGATGAAGTAACCGATGCCATAATCTGTAAGCCTTTCAGCTTCAAACCATATCGGCTGTGGGTATAATTTTTCGAGTTTTATGGTGTCAACTAAAGTGTAAGGACAGGGTTGGTGATAGGTGACGTTTTTTAATATTTTATAGCAATAAAGTGCGTCTTCTTCAAAGCCTTCAGGGCAGTCTGATAATGTTTGTTGTATTTTGCTACAGTTTCTGTTCCTCATCAATTTTCCCTCGATTGTTTTGCAAAGGACGTAAATGTTATGTTCGTCGAGACAGTGATGATTCGCCGCGTACATATCATCGCCGACTAAAATGTTCCATGTTATCTCTTCATTTCCAACTTTTTCTGTAGTATTGCAGAATATCTGTAATGATATAATGAAAAAAATAAATGTATTAAATACATGAGAACATAGAAGTAGCACAATTTACGCTTGGTTTGTTCAACTGTTTATTTTATTTCACCAGAAACTAATTCAAGAAATACATGACAACATATTTTAAAAATTTCTAGAATAAAAGTGAATGATTAAGAGAATTGCTGCGATCGTTACTACGTGGTAATCCAAACTTATTCCATGAGCTTAGTGCAGATAAACTTAATTAATGAATTTACTGTTAGATGTTGTAACTAAAACACCTAACAGTGAATTTAAAATGGACTTTCAACAATTTAAAGCCAATACAATCAGATTATTAATTAATGAATATAACAAAAAAATTGTAATTATTGTTCCCTGTCAATAACAGCCACACTTTTTAATTAACTCCACATTACAAAATTCTCAGAGCAAATATTTATTTAGTTATTAACTTATAGAAACTATATTATATAATAAAAATATTTGTTTGGAACCTACTTACATTATACTCAGCTTCAACATCCTTATAATTTGTTAAACCTTCAATAGTCAGATCAACACATTTAATTAAAACTAGAAGTCCAACTATCTTCTTGGCCATAATTTTGTTTTGGCCACTAATATGATGTGGAATAATAGTAGTTTACTTAATTATCATGTGTTATATTTTATCTAATTATATTAATTATCTGTTTTGATATGCTAATGTTGTGTGATAAGAGGATTCAATGAAAGTTATCTAATACTCAATAAATATTTGTAATACTTTTTTGTTTTTACAATAGATCTGATCTCATTGCTAATAATTATTATCGATATTGAATATTTGCAGGATTAATTTGCTTAGATAAAATTGTTCCAAATAAATGTTTCGATTAGATGATTCTTTTCTCTATAGATGTTTTGGATTTGTTTAGAATTTTTTTTTCCTAATAAATATTTAGCATTTCAAATACTATTTAAATTTAAAATAGTATTTTTATAATTATTTTTTAAATTCAAATTGTCAATTTGAATATTTTTTTTCAATAAAGTAATTTTTTCAGCAAATTCTATAGTTTTCAACAAAGAACAATTTCTCAGTTATTCTTTTTAAATGAAATTTCTTTTTCTTCTGAGAATTTAGATACTTTTTCTACCTGAATTTTCTTGAAATTTATTTCAAGATTTCAAGCTCTTCTTTTCAGTTTCAGAATTTTTTTCAAAGTTCGTAGATTATCCCAAACCTTTGTTAAAATATGATATCAATAAATTTAAAAGAATTTTAAACGCTTTACTTCTTTAAATTTTTCATCGAAATTTTTCACTAAATTTTCTTAAAAGTTTTTATCACTTCACACGAATTTTGTCGCATTAAACTTATAGCAAATTTGAATGTTTTCCTACCTGATTGATTTTTCCATTTTGTCGAAATTTTCTATCCACTTAACTTTAACTTCCATATTAGGAAAATTTTATTTGAGGTTATTGATTTTTTTTTAATTATTCGTCACAATTTCCTATTTTTTTTAATGGTCTGGTTTTCTTAAATTTTCTAGTACCTCTTTCACCTTACAATTTTGATTGTTTTTCTACTTAATTTTTTTGTAATTTTATTTCGAATGTTTAAAGAATTTTAGTTTAGTTTATTATCAAGATGATAATTAATAAAGTTTCTTCAAGTTTCCTAGACTTGGAGGAATTTTCTTGCAATTTTATTTCGAGATTTTAAAATATGTCCTCTAATTTCTTATCGAAATTTTTAGTTTCTTCAAATTTCGTAGATTTTTCCAAAATTTCTTTGAATTTTACTTCGGGATTTCAAGATCTTTTTCTCGTTTCTCATTTCCTTGAAGATCATAGAATTTTCTATAACTTCCTACGAATTTTGTGGCTTTCAACTTACATGTATTTTGAAAATTTTACTAACTAAATATTATTTCTAGATTGCAAGAACTTTAATTCAGTTTCTCATCGAGATTTATTTAATAAAGTTCGTAGATTTTTCAAAAACCTACGTTGAATTATAAATTTTATTTGTGTATATCATGCATCATGGACTGCAACACAATTTAAAAAATAAATAAATGTAATAAAGTTGATGCTTGAAGCCATTTTACATTTTTGAGAATTGATAGACTTCAACTTGCGTGAACTTTGAAAATGTTTTTACAATTTTATTTCGATATTTAGAGAGCTCTTTAAGTTTAAATGAAATTGTTTGGTAAAGTTTCCTCAAGTTTGTAGATTTCCCTAAAACTTCCCCAGAATTTTGTAGCCAATAAATTTGAAGGAATTTTCCTAAATAAATTTTATTGCAATTTCACTCCGAAGCTCTCTTCTAGTTAAAAATCAATTTTTTCCGGTAAAGTACATAAACTTTTCAATATTTCGATCAAAATCAAAATGAAATTTTCTAGTGGGTAAAGAATTGATAAACACTTTGTTTGATTCACTGAATTTTGTATTTACAGGAAACTGAAAATTTCTAGACACGAATTTTTCGCAATTATATTTCTTGATTACATAATTTCCTTTTTCCTTATTGAGATTTTTAGTTTCATTAAAATTCGTAGATTGTTCTAAAAGTTGAAATTTTCCTCACCTGAACATTTCCGCAATTTTACTCCAAAAATCCACGATCGTTCTTTTCGTTCGAGAGTCTTTAGTAATGTTTCCCCAAAGATCGTAGAATTTTCTACTATCTCCATGGAATTTTGTATCATTCAGAATTTTGAAAGTTTTCTTAACTAACTTCACTAATTTTACTTTGAAATTTCAAGAAATTTGCTGCACTTTTCTATAGAGATTTTTCGTCTTAGACTTTTCGTACTTTAAAGCAGTCATCAACACTTAGTATTTAAAGTTATCATGTATATGTAGGGTGGGTGGGTGGCCTCTATCCCACAATTTAATCAGTAAAACATGATCAAAAATTATTTGAAAAATTTGTATGAACAAATCTCTAATAATTGCAATTACTTTGTGTTTGTTTACATTTTACAACTTTTAACTAAAACCCTCGCGTATGTTTTACTGATTGGAGGGTGGGATAGAGGCCACCCACCCACCCTACATATACATGATAATTTTAATCGCTAATCCTTGATGATTTTGCTGCTAAAACCAAACAAACCCTTTTTGTAATAAAAAACAAACAAAAACAAATTTTAAGTTTAAATATAAATAAATTTCTATAGCTTATCTTATCTAATTTAGAAAGTCTGCCCACCCATCATGCATTAAATGTTTACTAATTTACTCACTCAAAAATTTTATCTTTTTAATTTATGTTTTAATCAAACAGTTTTGTAAACAATTTCATTGGAGACAGCCATACGATAAGGAATTAAAGTTGATATGTATATGTAGGGTGGGTGGGTGGCCCCTATCCCACCCTCCAATCAGTACAAATTTGAACAATTTGTTTGAATAAATCTAGTAAATTTTGCAATAATGTTATGTTTATTTACGTTTTACAACTCTTAATTAAAACCCTCGCTTATATTTTACTGATTGGAGGGTAGTATTAAAAATGTTTATCATTATTTTCTCTGGATTTCTAAAATCTTTAAGCAATTCTCCCAATTTTCTAACAATTTTTCAATTCAATATTTGAAACAATTTAGACCATTGATACAAAAGATGATGCAAAGTTCTAGAATTCTAGAAATTCTGTCAGAGTTTTTAGCAATTTGATTCGCAATTGAAATAAAATTTAGAATTATTCAACATTTTTTCCCTACAATTTTCGATCATGTTCTTCTTTAGATTTCTCAAATGTTCTAGCATCTCATGCTTTATTATAATTTAGTTGTTATAGACGGCAGATTCCTTTAGTTACAAGTTCAAACTTACAGATAAATATGCTTTGCCTTTTTCTGCTATTATGTATTTATCTTTTTTTATATCATTTTATATCTACTACTGACATTGTTATGTAATGTAATATAGTGAAAATAAAGATTTATTATTAAAGTAATATAAAAGTTTTTAAGGATATTATTGGCCTGGTATTTTAGAGAAAGAAGCAGAATATTAGAAGTACAAGGAAATAGACAACTAGAGTATACACTCTTTATCAAAATATTCTCTGATGATGAAACAAAAGAACTATTTTCATTATCCATTAGTTATAGCTAAGAAGTAATGAAGAATATTTTTCCAACATTATGATCTTGAAATTACTCTCCGTTCATATAGGATATGACATTGTTTGGGAAGTGATTGGATATGGACAGAATAATAGATCTTATAGACTGAAGTTCACGAGAGGTTAACTTACTTTACAATAACCCTATGTAACCTAAACCAACCTAATAATAGATAACAAAATAATAGCATATAGTTAATGTTTGATAGAATGCAACAACTGTCTGTTGATAGTCAATAATTGACGGATGCCAGTTATTTATTATACAGGGTCCATTATAGAAATAATGCGCATTCTCTAAAAAATATATTTATTGGTTATTCAAATTCTTGAAATTCTATTTCACTGCATCAATACACGAAACGGAAACGTGTCTGCCATGACTGGAAGGTACCCTGAATCTCCTCTATAGGAATGTTTTTGGGAACGTTGTAACATGCTTTTTTTGATGATTTCTACAGATCCACAATACTTTCCTATAATCTTTCTCATCAGTTTGAGAAACAAATAAATTACAAGGAGCCAAGTCAAGAAATTGGTAACGATGAAGGATGTATGGCTGTGTGGCATTGTCATGGTGGAGACTAACGTCAACCCTTACGCGCGTGATCAGTTGTTTGAAACAGGTAAAAAGCATGCAGGACCAGTCAGAAAGCCAACTAACAAAACTGAAACCAGTCATAAGCTTCATCAGCAAGGAGTTATAAGAACCATGCGGTATTTGGATTATACCGGAAAGTTTTTCCGAAAAAATATTCTTCGAAAAGCCGTTGATATTCTGTAAATTGAATTTTAAAACATTGTATTACCCTATATAAAGTTTACATCTAAAATGAAGGAAGTTAATTACGAAAATATTATTTCCTGTTTAATTGTCAACTTTCGACAATTTGAAAAAGTTTATGACCGTACGTAATGGGTTTAATTAACTTTTAATGCAATTAAACGATTACCCACCAATTAAACCAATAATCCCCGAGCCGACAAATGAACTTAACAACGGCCATAACCAAAGATTACGTTTCCCCGCACATCAATTCCGTTTTAATGTATAGTATTTCCGTGTGTCGTTAATAGAATCAAATGCATTTCCGAGCGTGTTCACAATCTCCGTTCTTCTTTGGCGGTCCGTCTTAACAAGGGCCCCGATCTCCGCTGATCAATAACAAAAATCCCCGACAGAGATATGAACACGGCTCATACGATTTCTGTTTTGTCCGCCGTCTGTTTGCGTGTGTTCCAATACGGGACACGAGAACGGCTCTCTCGGATGGACCGTAAATAATGGTCTACACGTTAATTTCAATTGGAGGTAATGTTAAACGCCGCAAAAGGAGAGTGATGTCTGAGCGGTGGTCGTAACTTTTCGCCAGCGTGTAAGTTCTTCATTAGTTGCTCGTACAAAAATGTAATGATAGGCATAATCTTCAACTGCGCTACTCTTATGAGATTCAAATTGGACGAAAACCGGTCTAGCATTATATTTGATGAATTTTAGATTTTAATTATAATACTTTCTCTTATCTTACATTATATCTAATAATATCTAGGTGAATAAAGTATTCATCGCTCGTTAGTATGCACCATTGTAGGTTACAATTAGAGGATTGGCGGCGGCGGGTGAAACGTTTTAAGTTGATACGTACGTATTATGATAAAGCTCTCAGTATGTAAGATGGTAATCTGTAGAGATGGTCCTCGGGGGCACCGCCTAGCGCCCATCAATGTTCGCGCATTTTTTCCGCTCGGCTCACTGAACATAGCCTAAACGCTTACCTACGGTTTACCATAATTTAGTATTTGCATTTTAAAATAATCCGCTCGTAATTGCGAATCTCCGGTATGCGCACAGAAAAATACAATCATCGGAAGCTTACGATTGGCTGTGAAATATCTAACGACTATGATTGATTAATTAATAAGCTGGAGTCTGAAGAAGAGAGCGCCCTGGCATTTTTCTTTCCTCTTTTTGGTTTGCATTCTCTTTTAACCGTGTTTTCCTTTCTAAGAAACGTTTCTTCTTCTCAGTACCTTGTTTTTCTTTCTCGGCCATTTTTTCTTCTAAGCGTTCTGTATTAGGTGTTGACGTCAACAGCTGAGACTTCAATCCTTTGCCTTTGCGTTTCCTCTTTATTTGTATTTTAGGCAAATGAATTATATCTCTTAGAGTTGTACAACAAGTGGATGAAGATTTTTCTTTTAAAGGTGTTTTATTAACCGAATGACTGTTGTTCTCTTGTAAAATATCCCGCTGTATTGAAACTTCAACTGAAGCTGAAGTATAAAGTTGATCATGGAATATTTCTTTGGAAACTGCAGTCAAATCTTCTATCTCATTATCATTATTAAATATTATCATTCTATTATCATCGTTGTCCAACTCTTCATCTAGTGGCTGGTTTGTAACCTCCGATGGTAAAAAAATCAGCGTCTGAGAAGGTGTTCGCGTTAAATCGCTAAATCCCAGTAGACTTAAAGGATTATACTACATTTTCAACAGTGCTTGCTGTTTCAAACGCTTGAATGATTCAGCAACATTATAAACGCTGAAGGTTTCCCCTGGATGAGAAACATTCCAAAAATCCACAGTCGTATTGTAAAAAGCCTTGAGTGGTCGGAAAATACATCGATCGAGAGGTTGAGTCTTATCACTACTGTGAGGTAGTGTGTAAAACATAATTATCGTGTAATTATAAGATTGGGTTAGTCTCACTTGGCTTGGCGTACTTTTGCAAATGTTTCAGCCACTTAATGAAGGTAGATGTGTTCATATAACCTATATCGGTTACAGCCATATCGCATCCTAATGGATCACCTATTTTCTCTTTTTCTAGCGTAGTTGAAGAAAGGAGGTACGAAATAGCCTATAGAATTTACTGCGCACACCGCGGTTACTATTTGTCATTGCTCCGCTGCTACTGCCTTCACTACTTCTCTTTTTCTCGTAGGAGTTACATATTTTGGCAGTATATTGCACTCCCGTTTCATCCATATTGAAGATTTGACTGGGAGTAAATCTGAACTTCTTTAATACTGCCTCCAAGTTGCTAAAATATTGGGAAAGTTGTGTTTTCTTAAATCCCATTGTTAAAGCAACACTCGTTTTGCGGGGAATCCGCATAGATAGTTTGTTTCTTTTCATAAATTCCCGCGTAAAATCTCTTCCTGCGAGTTGAGCTTCCTTTGAAAATTAATGCATAAGGTTGTTCTCCTCTGCATATTTGGAAAGAAGAAATCTTAACGATTTTATTGTAAGGCGAAAAGATCGTTTGTTCAGTTCTATGCAACGTCACACTATTTCTTCCTCCTGTTGTTCGGAGAATGTTCTTCAGAATCGCCCAAGCTTCTCCACTCTCCCTTTCTTCAGCCGATCCCTAAGAGTCGACTCATGAAAGCCGATATCTCTTGCTGCCTCGGATGGATTTCTATTAGTGCTCGTGTAGCAGCTAGTTAATCTGTAGACATCGCTACATACTTCGTTTTCCGTTTATATATTCTGAAATGAAGTTCTATTATTGAAATCGTTCATATGCTCGCACGCGTAGCCTTGCCTCTCAAACGCTGCTGGTTTTTGTCACATTCAGCACCTTTAAAATAAACTGTTTGCAAAACTTTTGTAAACAGAATGATACAAATCGCATGCACACAGAAAGAAAGATAATTAGTGATACAATCAACAGATAAATCAATTTAGTGAAAACATAATCACAAGCACCTAATTTTTCTACTGAATTAATAAAATTTTAACATCAAAAGAATGAAAAACAATCTTTTTTCCCCGTGCGGGGTTTTGCCCCCACCTACCCTACTTATAATTTTAACGTAAGAGATCCGGGGGGAGTTCACTCGGCAGAATGTTCTTCCACTCCAGCCCAATGCTGCATTTTGTATAGAAAGATACAGTTCAGTCATTTAATGGATTGTTTCCTTTCATCTTCTAAAAGAAATTTGTCCGAGGAACCAACCTCAGGAGCAGATGTTTTTGTTTCAGCTATTCTACGTATCACTAAGGAGTGACTACTGGCATGTTCTGGAAGGTAATTACTGTCACAATTTTTAAGGTGCATGAAAATAATGATCTATTGATCGTGCTTGGAGGAAATAACTTCAGCCTGGGTTTAGCTGGTATTTTTCAAGGAAATCTGGCTACCAGCAATAATATAAATAAAATATACAAGGGCTATTTACAGAATTAAATTATAACTTGATAAATAAAGCACTATAACATTTCTTCACAATTTTAGCAGTGCTAATTTATTGATAATGGTCACTTTGTGTCCGAAATGTACATTTGGTTAATCAAATAAAATTGCGAAGAAAGGTTATAGTGCTTTATTTATCAAATTAATTTGATCTTCACGTAACTCAAGCAACCAATTCAAATTGTAACTGTTATGTGTTTGAAGATTCTATTGCACCTCTTCTTTCTTGATCTTCTATTCTCCTCAAAGGGTTATAAAGGAAGAGATGGTGGTGGCCAATGTTCTCTCCTTGTTCAGATTAGAGAAACTGCAAATTATGTGATTTGGCAGATGAAATGACCGAGCACATACTACGCACTTGTGTCGCGGTTGTTCACAAGCGTCTTTCACACTTCGGTAGGGACCGATTATCCCACGAAGAAGTAAGCAGTATCACTCCAAGAAATTTACCAGGTTTATGGTGGACCTGGGACTGCTTGGAAAGTGATTGGTTAAGGGAAGAAAAATAGATCTGCTAGGTCGCAGTTTACGAGAGGCCAACATATCTCACTAGGACCCCATTTAACCTAACCTAACCTAACCTAACCTTTTTTTGTGGCCGGGAGGTGGAAAATCTTTTAAAGACTGAGTGTGGGAGTCCCCAGAACTATACTGGTATACCCACTAAAAACCATCTCCCCAAGTCGACCCTGACACCCCGCGGAACCACCGTCTGGCATTACTTCACGGGGTGTAGGGTGTCGTCTGCGTCGTTGATGTGTGCTTGTGTATGATGAGTGTGTGTGTGTGTGTGTGTGCCACCCCGTGGAACCGCCATCAGGCATAACATCACCGGGTGTCAGTGTCGTTGTGTGTGTGTGTGTGTGTGTGTGTGTATGTGTGTGTGTGAGATGTGCGTGTGTGTGCAATGAACGGCTCGGGTACGTGGGGTCGCTACTCCCAAATGAAACCTAACCTAACCTAACCTAACCTAACCTAACCTAACAGCATAAAGAGAAGAAAGCTAGCAAATGTAATGATATGACAAGGATATGAAATGCTCAGAGGGTAAAGTAAATCTTTATCTATTGCACGTGTTTTACAGATATTTGGCTGTCAGGCAAATTTTACTTGTCAAAAATTCGACACGCAGTAGTTTGAAAACGGTACTCAAAAATATTGGGAGAACATTGGCCACCACCACTTCTATCTCAGCAATCCTTCAAAGAAAACAGAAGGCAAAGAAAGACGAGATGCAACACATAACAATTACGCATTAATTCTGCACTAACATCTAAAGATAACAACAATCTGCCTAGATCAAATTCAAAAAGAAGTGTTTTCTTTATTCTTAGTATTGAAATGTACCACGAAGTGAACATCGTTAAGGAAACGGGCAGCTCCACGGATTTCCACCAGCTGGTTAGCAGCCCTTCATCCGAAATTAATCAGCCAATCAGGCACTACCCCACCCCCCCATGAAATTTCTTATATTTGTACAATTGTAAATATTATTCATTACCAATTTAGACTTTGTATAGTACAGTTTAATATAGCAAGCATTTTATAAACCACCTACATTTTTTCTTCGAGTTGTCACAACTTCGTTCCCTTACACCGCACATTTCAGAAATCAAAAATATTACAAACTGCATCATCTATAGTATTACTTATTCAACATTTTTTAAATTACTTTATAATCGTCTCTTCTTTCACAGCTTTCCTTAAATTTTTTACCCAGGTACAAACTTCTGAAATTTTTGATCGTTTCCCGTCGCGCTGATATTTGGCTTTGTCATCCATTTTACTCTTCTTGAATACAATTTTTAAATGGTTTATTGATAGAGACATCTAAGGGTTGTAATTGACTTCAGAAATGATTGCTCTGAATTGATCGCACACTAACATCGTAGGCGTTTTAAGCAATGCACGTTTTGCCCATAACTTTTCTAACCATAATTTTATTCCTGCCTCATTCATCCAGACTTTTTCTTGAAAGTGAGTAACAATACCACTAGGAATTTTATTTTTTTGGAAATGTTTTTCTTTATTTAATTTGAAGTTAGAAATCTATTTCCAGAAATTGTGCCTGAGGCAACAAATAGAGGAATAACAGCGGAAATTAATGGACTCATTGGCTTAGATATAAAAAGAGATATGATGAAGAAAGTGTGGATGATCTCGTGCTAAAGAATATATAAAGTGCGCCATGGGAAACAGACGTATTTGAAATAGGTAGACACCCTCCTCTGTTCTTGCAGTTTGTAAATTATTATTGTTTAAATTCATGATGGTTGTGATCGTTACTAGGTGGTAATCCAAATTTAAACACATATTGAAACACTTACTATGTTTTTACCACAATTAATTTATTGTAATATGGTTTACATATATACAAAAATGTGGTACGTATGACGTACTTGTCATTGGCAAAGGTGTACGTCATACGTACCACATTTTTGTATATATGTAAACCATATTACAATAAATTAATTGTGGTAAAAACATAGTAAGTGTTTCAATATGTGTTTTATTATTGTTTAGTTTTAATCATGCCGTTGTGGACCATGGACGTGGGTCGTTGGCATTCTGCAGCACTACGAATGTCCGACACTTCAGCACGGAAAATTTTCCATCAAGATTTACAGTTTCACCCTTTATAAAATGGCAGTTGCGCACCAGTTGAAGGAGACCGATTATTCACAACGTGCAGCTTTTGTTGAAGCGATGATCCAACTTTTGGACGATGAGCCTAATGCCGTTTTTTGATCATGAGCGACGAGGCTCATTTTCATCACAGCGGTGTTGTGAAGCGTCAAAACTTCCGGTACTAGCCTTCTAAAAACCCATAAACTCTAAATGAATTACCACTATACACCCCCACAGTTAGGGTGTGGTGCGGCATCGAGAAGTTTGGTGTCATAGGGTCCTGTTTTTTTTTTAAGAAAACGGTAACACGATCGAACTTCTTGTGAACCTAGCTGAAAGAACGACGAAACAATCAGCGAAATGTTTGGTTCCAACAGGATGGAGCTACGGCCCATACTGCCCAAATGTCGTTAGAAAAATGTTCCCTAATCACATTATCTCCATATTCGGCCCCCTCGCTCAGACCTTTACTATGGGTGTATCCAAAGTTTCGAGTGTATGAAACCAAACAAATTTCTTTCTTTTCCATTTTGTATAATATTATATTATTATATTATAACTTTAAAGAAAGTTACCACAAAAATTTGTCTCGATTGATTAAATCCAGTTTCATAATTATGGAGGCCAGTCTATAATTTCAGCTCACACCACAAGTCCGCTCGATCGATCAAATTGAATTGCAAAACATACGCGACGGCAATATTAATCCGTAAATTATTCTAAAACATCGCCGATGGAGGAAATGACCGTCGTTAATGGCCTCCTCCCATCCAGCAAATGACACGTCTCGGGTCAGCAGGCGAGCCCACAACACCAACAGATCCCTATCCGGACCGAAAACGAAAAAAACCATTCCACGCTCAGAAAACTGGATATGCAAATGCAAATTGGCTTATAAAAACCGGCCGGCCAATAAAATGACATATCAGTTATAACCGATTTTTTCCCTCCTTCCAATTCCCCCCGAGGCGGATATTCATACATTACCACGGCTTATCCACTCCTTACACCTGCTTATCCGACCGTATTACCTATAATTAGGACGAGCTCGGTATGCAAATTTTTCACCACGTGGAAAGCATCGCCGGTGGAACGCTTAAAATGTATTAAATTTCCGATCTCATCACCGCAGAGTAAATTGTCCTCATTAATATCGTGTTTTACGAGGGTGCCCGGTTTTTAATATCTGTTTCCACGATGATGGGATCAGTTGAATATGAAATATTCGAAGAGGAAATCGCCGGTGATTAAGGCTTATGTACTTATTTGCATAAGTGCATTTTAAAAATTAATATTTCCTTAATTTTTTATGCACCAAAATGATCATGATCAACAAAAAAAGTAAAAATATGCTTATTGAGTATTTTAGTTAAATGTTAACTGAAATTAATCATGAGAAAGTTAAATCATAGAAAAACGATAATAAACAATATTTTAAAAGTGTTGCTGTATATATCCAATATTTTTCAGAAAATTGTGAAGACCGCAGTTTGTAGAAGACCTGACGTTTTATAATATGCAGCCTTATAATTTTAACATAAATTCATAAAAATTATATACAAGATACGTGGAAAGGCTTTAAATCAAGCTTTGATCACACTTATCGTTTTCTGTGACTTCTTTTTGAATACTAGGCCGAAAATATCTGGAGATTAGTTTCAAGAACGTAATGTCCGTTAATGCATCATCTCTTCTGCAGTACTCCAAGCAAAGATTAACGTATTCTGCAACTTATTTTTATATATTTAAGTATACCAAAAATGTCCAAAGAGAAGTTTCAAAACCGTGATTAGATTATCTCTTCTGTATTACTTCTTTCCATTAATTTTAAGGTATAATGAGTTAAAAAGAATATTTATTGAGAACCTCCTTGGTAAATATTGTATGTACTATGTATTGTGTAAATATCTCCTTCTTCCTTCCAATTACTTAAAATTACCTTCAAATTCCTCTCCGAACATTTTTTTCTAATGTTTCTGGTAACTTTCTTAGGGATGATGCTGCTGATGAAGCCACTAGGTGGCGAAACAATTGTAGCAGTATCTACAAAATAAAGCTAAACTAAAAACGATCGTGTTTTTCATTATAAGTCTTTAGTTTAGCCCTTTGTGCTATTTTTACACCAAGATGTTGAAGAGATTTTTAGAGTCTTCAAGTTTTTGTTCTTTGTTTTAAACCTAGGAAATAAATTTGATTGGGATTTATTTACAACTTCTTTTAAAAGAAGTCCACTTAGAGATTTTTTTACACTAATATTTTAAGAAAATAAGTTGAGAGCAGATTGTTATTTAAAAAAATCTATCATAAGATTTAAAGACTTAATAATTTCAGCACGATTTATTCTAGTTTCTTTTTATTCTGAAAAGATGTTCATTAAATGATTTTTTAGCGATAGGATCTTAGTCTAGGTCTTTCCTATTTTTCCAAAATAACTTTTTTTTAAATTCTGTTCAATACTGCTTACTTCAAACAGTTTTCTAAATGATTTCTTTTTTCATTAACATTTTAGTAGATTATTTTATCTAGAATTTTTTTCTATTTTTATTTAAAAAAATTTCTATAAAAATTTCTTTAATACCATCACCTAAATAAATAATTTTACCTCGGATTAGTTTGTATTTTTTAATTTATACAAAATTATTCAGCACAATTTTCTAAAGAGATTATTTTCGCTAGAATTTCTTCTTAATCTCTTTAAAAGATTATTATACTATTTTATAAGAACTAAGACGAAAATAAATATTTATAGCTCATATTTCTCTCAATATTTTTTATTTATTAAGGTCAATATTTATTACTAATTATAAGGAAAAAGTTTCCAATTTTTGAATTATCTTCTAAATGAATGTTTAGACACTAAGATTAATAAATTATTTTTGGTACAACAAAAAATTGTTTTTAGTCAATTAAAAGATATTTTCAGTACACTTAAAATAATTTTCAGAAGCACAGTAATTTGTTGTTAGTCATCTAAAGAATTTTTCAGTACTGAGATTTGAATCAATTATTTTGACTAGCAGTAATACCTAAATTAATACTTTAAGCACATATTGGTTTCAAGCATTTTTGAACAAATTTTACCATAGATTTAACTAGAGGTGATTTCTAGTTTTTTTTTCTTTCAGATTTTAAACACTAATTATTATTCAGTTCGACGTATCATGAAACTTAAAGTTAAAGTTGCCAAAGATGTATAAATACGGCAATTCAAAAAGTTTTTGTCGTCTTTGAATTGGAAAACCCGAAGTTGTATAAAAATATTTTTCTTTGGACAGCTACTAAAGTATTTCTTCCACACAAATAATCCCTTATTTTGGCTAAAATTGTTTCCTAATTATATTAGAATTTTATAAGATTTGCTTCAGTATTAAGACCTAATAAAATAAGTTTCTCGTCCGCACTAAGACTTAGAGAGCTAGAATTTTTTTTTTCATTTTCTACCCTAGGATTTTTTAGTTTAGTAGTGAGATACAGTAAAATATATTTAATGTTCTATAAACTTTACTACAAAATTTTGTTTAACCCTTAAACTGTAAGATATAGCTTAAAATCAGATTTGTTTACATTTTTCGAAAGTTAATTCTTCAGCATTAAAGGATCTTGACTAAAATGTTTCTCCATTTTTATAATAAGTCTATCATAATATCTTGGTAAGGATAAAATTAATGTTGGCACAGGTTTCATTCGTCTAAAGAATTTTTTGTGCTAAAAAATAATTTAAGCTCAGATTTGAGTTTTGTTTTAATCCTGTTAGTGATTTTGCCACGAGTAAGTTTTCATTATTTTGTTTTCTGGCAAGATTTTGTTTAACATGAAGACCTAGAAAATACTTTGCATTGAATTTATTTTTTAGTTTTCTTTGAAGAACGTCCAATGAGAAATTGGTCTTAACAATATGATATTAAGAAAAGTTCACACTTTTTCTGCTACACACTTGATGGAAAAGTATAATAGATACATTTGAATTAAAACACTTGTTATTTTCCATATTAATATACTTTGACAATGGTTGTAATAAACCTAAACACGTGTCAGGAAATTGAATATATTAATATGGAAAATAACAAGTGTTTTAATTCAAATGTATCTATTTTAAGAAAATGTTTTGGCTAGCGTTTGTAAATAAATCCTTAAGAAATAATGTAAGCTCAGATTTGTTTTGAGTACCTCCTTCAAAGGAAATTTTCTGGGCTAAAATTTTAATAGCTTATTCTAACTTTTTATGTTTTAAATTTTTTAAACTTCTGAAAAAAGGAAGACTTTAAAAAAATTGTTTGTCATTTTCTTTCTAAAACCATTCAGCACCTCACACTCTCCACTTCCGACATTCCGCGAACTTTCCTCTGTTTTTTGTTTCTTTATCATTTGATCTTTATTTTCTACCCTACATTTTAGGTACATTATTCTCTATTTGATTTCTTTTGTCGTTTATCGTTTCGCCTTTAATTTTAAATTTGTCTTTAATTTTTGTCTCCTATGCATTATGTTTTGACCATTGTCATTTGTTTATTATTTTGCTTTATTTTTTATTACATACAAGTTTATATTGTTTTGTAGGCAGCAAACTCTTTTAATTAAAAATTGTAAAATATAAATAAACACAAAATAATTACAATTTTTAGAGATTATTCATACAAATTTTTGAAATATTTTTTTATGATATACCTAGAGTATTCTTGACCTAGCCCAATATATAATGCATTATCTTAGCGTACTCGTGACCTAGTCTAATAAATTATTTTCTGTTCTAGCATAATCTTGACCTATCCCAACCAATTTATCATTACCCTAGCATACACATGACCCTTCACAATCAATTGATCATTATCGTAGCGTACTCTTGACTTAGACCAATACATTAATTACTGCCTATGTACTTTTACATATATTAATAAGTTATATATTGCTCCAGGCAACATTTGACATTTCTCAATCAATTATTCATAAACCATATGTATGAAATCCTGAAACTTTAACTAAAAACAGACAACAACAAAGAAGCAATGTTAAAATTAACATAATGTGCTAATAGATACTATTGCTAAAATAGTTCAGAGTTTATGAATACTGTTAAAATTCAGAGAAACATTATGAAGTAACAATTGATAAACAAGTAAAACGTGTGAATACAGTTGAATTTATTAAAAGTCTAAGCAAAAAACTCGAAGAGCATTAGAATAGCATAATTATAATAAAATAATGGAATAATTCTAACAGTTTAAAGAAGTAAAAACTGCGGATTCTGTCAAAATTACAATTAAATTATTTGCTAAAGCTGGTAATTGGTTTATAAACATTGACAAAGACAGTTAAAAATTTTTTTTTAAATATATGAATCAGAATTTTAAAAAGTTGTACAGCTAAAATATAAAAAATCGAATTTCAATGAATAACACTTTACCACAAGCTATTTTTAACGAAATAACCTTAAAATTTTAAATTTACTCTTTGTTTTCTTATAAAAAAACTGGAACTACATATTTATCATGTTGAAAATACTAACTTTCGTAGATTTTCAAGAGTTAAAAGTTTTGAAAATTTTGTTTGTATATATTTCCATCAATTTTAATTTTTTAATTTAAACATTTTTTAATTTAGGGTCGTCAAGTAAAGTCACACTTTTGATTATATGGAAAGTTTTTCAACTCCTTCGTTAAATAATAATACCTTATAATTCAAGTTTAATTTATAATTAATTATTTGTGAAGAAAGTGTAAATGTTATATTCCAAGTTATATTCCAATCTACACGTTACTCAAGAACAAAATTCTAAATAGGTTAATATTTGCCCTAGCGTATTCCTGATTTATCCCAAGAGTATAGGGAGTTGGCCGATTCATAAACATTCTTTTTTCTTTAAAGGAAATCTCTCCTTGTTATTAGATGAGTGAAAATCTCCTGATTAGAAGAACAAGAATTATCATATGCTCTTCTTCTCCTCCTCCTCCTCATTAGGTACATGAAAGGAGACAATTTACTCTTTATAATTGAGAGGTAATTTCCTAAAATGAAGTTGAGATTAGATCTATAGAAAAAGAAGGGTTGTGACCTCTTGTGTGCGTCTAACGTACTCTCAAGCCTAGAAAGTAAATAACCTATCAATCAGAAATAAAAAGGATCTCGGGTTTTAAACCCTTCAGACTTTCCAAGCAAGCCTGGATAAATTATACCACATGCTTGAGATGTTTCTACCTCGATGGTTCAAGCAACTGACGCATAACAAATAAGTTGTCATATTAGTAGACAATAGCCAATATTGCAAGCTCTCTTCGGGTTTAGAACAAGAAGTATAGAATCTAAAACTAAAGATAGCACTAAACTCTACAGTTTTCCCTGTACCAACGTTTAAGACAGCTTTCACCTAAGATTTTGACAGTAGTAATAATGGTAAATATTAAAATTGATTTTACTGCAGCAGCGATATTATTGAATACGTTGAAATAAGAGGTTTTGAAGGTTTTCTATGGGGGGTACTTGTGGGGAAATTGTAGAGTAATCTATTTTTTCAGAAAAATATTTGGCAAGGAATTGCACTTATTGAGGTTTTAGTAAAATATCAGTGAAACAAATTATTACAAAAAAAATTCACCGAGAGCTGAGTGGAATATAATCACAGGGGTGGATTTGTAAATGAAAGTCTTGTTTTGTTCTATAATTAATTTATCAGTTTCCTGACAAATGTTTCGACAATTACTTGAACAAAACAAGACTTTCATTTAGAAATCTACCCAAGGAATTAATTATTTAATTCCCATTTTTGGAAGTAAGTTCTTAAATGATATTTTTTAAAGCATGCATTTGATTAACATCAAAAATTTTCCTTCCTTTGTTGGTTAAAACAAATTACAATAATAATTTTTATAACTTAAATTAAATAATTTATTTAATTTTGACAGTTTTTGCTTATCTCTTTCTTTTCCTTTTCAGCTCTATCTACAAGACCACATTAGTCTTCTATGAATATTTTTTGGTATTAATGCTAAATTCTTTACAAACTATAATAATTTCTTGAAGCTAAACTATATAAGTTTTCTGGCTTAGGGACGTAAAGAAAATCTGTTCCAGTGCTTTATTTAATGGCAATGCTTTCAGCAACTTTTAGTTGATGACATAAATTAAAGGTAATCTGTGAAACTGGGTACATGTATCCTTTTGCGATAGCTGGTTCTTGTTGATGAAACCAATGCAGAAGATACTGAGAAAGTACCCATAGCCGATCTTGACATCTGCTTCTCCCCTTTCTTAACCATCGACCTAAATTTATCTGTAAAAATTATCAGATATTTATTAACTTGGACGTCTTCTGCCATGAGGTTGTACACATTAGCTGAGAAGACTTCGAATAGTCTGAATTTAATACTCAAATGCCACAGCTTTAACATCAATGAGTTGCCTTTACCTTTGCGTATGATTAGTTTAAATGCCAGTCGACGATCAAACCATGGTATTTGATCTTTGGAATGAGACTTGCAGAAATTAAACACAGAGGATTCGATAATTTGCGGATTAAACTTTCTTATGCGCAGAGAAACCCTTTTAGAGCATTGAATGCCTTAGATACGTCATGAAAATCTTCGGTAGCGCCTAAGAGAGAGAAAAAATCTTTATTATTAGAAGTAAATATTTTTACAATTTTTGTGTAATGAAGTGTGCAGATTTGAGATTTCTTCTAATCAGCGGCTATCGACTCGGGGTCTTTCAGCCTGAATTTAACTGTCTAAAAACGTCATGATTACTAATGTCTTACGAAATTAACTGTCTTCTGCCATTCAAAGGTTATGATCGCTAATGTCATTATGAACTCATGAGATGGATTGATGAATGATGATTTCTGGGTGTTTTGACTTTGGAATGATTAAAGGGTTACGAGGATTACACAACTGATTAAGAATTTCGAGGTTATGGGGATTTGTAACAAACTTTTGGGATAGGCTCTTCAATAGGGATTACTTGGGTTAATTGATATATGAGGGTATTAGATTGGTTATGAATGGGATTAAAAGGGTTTCTGATTTTAGTAACGATGCGAAGGGCTGATCGTTCTGCTGCCTGGAGATTTTTTTAAGACGGCTGGACGGGGATTATGGAATAGGATAGCGGAGTACTCAAGAAGAGGCCAACAAATCGTTTTATAAATACGGACGGTAGTGTGTGTAGATTTTGGTACGTTAAAATTCTAAAATGTCGTGCTCTCTTCTTGATACTCGCCTTAAGATTTTGGGTGTGGGATTTGAAGGGTAATTTGGGGTCAAATGATATTTGTAGGTATTTACAGAATTTACATTTAATTCAGCAACTTTTAGTAGATAAAGAGTAGAGGGCGGCATAAAAAATAACCTGTGAGTCTTCGGTGAATATAAATAAACGCACAAGCAAAATTTTGCTTAGAATATTGAACCAACTAATTGGGAGGTAGTTTTAGTAAAAAGTTTGCGACCTTGTTCAGTATCTTCAAAATCCAAACAAATGAAAAGTCAAAAAGCATAAGTAATTGCATTCGCCATATTCAAAAAACTGATCTATCCTTGTGATCAAGGTTTGACACTATTTAAGTGGAAATACTATAATTTCCTGAGTTTTTTTCTAGTTTAGAATAATTTAATCGAGCCCATTGAGAACAACTATAGTGTCTAATTAAATATTTTTTTACATCGTTGTTGACGGTAGATCTGACTTAAGAGATGAGCAGTCATTATCATCATTTGGATTTAGAGTAAATTTCCTATCTCTGTAATCAACAAAAGTCTTAGTCTCTGTAGGTAAACTGTAGATTTAAAAATGGTAATCCCTCCACCCCAGTCTCGTCAGCACCTTTACCCTGGCCATGCCTTTTCTCATCCAATTTCTCACCCTTCTACATCAATTCACCGAATCCTCTTCTACTTCCTTGCATTCTTCTGCTAGATGGCTCCACGTATTCTTCCCGTCCTTACATAGCATTTTTTCATTTTTCTCCTAAGGCTTTCAACTTTTTCTTACATACATAAAAATTTAAATTAAAAAGGTACCGTTGAATAGTTAAAACCATAAAGTTATTAAGTAATTTAATAATGACTTTTTTTAATTTAATTATGTACATTAAAATGTATATGTAATATTAAAATTTAAATTTGAAAATAACGTTTTTATATAAATAATAAATTATCTATTAACAAAAGGAATTGAGATTCCTTGTTATTATTTGCATGAACTTTTCAATCTTAAATATTCCTTTTGAGATAGGAATTCTCTTCATGAACAAAAAAATCATAAATAATGTCGCTTTACCACGATATAGTAAGCGCAATAATTCCTCATAAACGTACCCAGTACTAATGTATTGGGTACACATGCTGGGTCCCCCAGACTTATGACTAGACGGCTTAGAATTCACCATTTATATATTATCGTAATAACTACATTTATTGTACTTGGAATAAGTTATTAATTTTCAATTTTATTTTCAGGTCTCATTTCTATGGATCCCGAGGGTAAGTCGTCGTAATTTTTACCTCGCTGCTTTCATCCTAAAGCCCTCGCATTATTTGCGTAACAATTGGCATGAAATCATGAAATATTAAACCTTGATCGATCTTAAACCACACCAAAAAAAATCGAGCCACGATCGAACCGCAGGAAATCAATACATTCGCGGTTTGGAGCGCATAAAATTTTCTTCGGGGGAAAGTTGATCGGTCGGGAATGCATCAGTTATTGAAACGAAAATAATTATTGATACAGATCGTATTATATCATATATGTTAGATATTATAAAATGTCTATAAACATATGTTTTCTTGGTTTTAAATAAATTTACTCAAAATTTAAAAAAATATAGTCATCTCATTAATTTAAATCACTAAATTTCGGGTTGAATAATGTGAAGTGTTATATATTGTGATTAAACGAAAATAAAATTCCTTAATAAGTGAAGTAAGTAATTTTATTTTCATTTCATCATAATGATAATAACTTGATTAAAACAATTAAAAACTTAATTGCGGGAATTTCATTACAATTACTATATATATTGTACAATTTTTCATTTGATAATGAACTTCAAAGTTCGAAATACGTGTCAGGAAACTGAAAATAAAAATATGGAACATAACAAGTGCTTTTCTTCATCAAATTTGTTAATTCGGTTCCATCAAGAATGTAGCACAAAATGTATTACCTATAAAAACCTTTCTTTACTATTTTAGTTGTAACCAGCTGTATATTTCGGAGACAAAGTGATTATTATCAATGATACTTGATATATTAAAAATCTTTAGTGTTTTAAACAAGTCATCCCATTAGTATTTCTTAATTTTTTTAGCCCAAAATTAATAATCATCAAATGCATTAACAGCTTTCTTTAATATTAAATTATTAAGTAACTAGATACGAATGAAGAAATTAAGTTTGTCAAAATAGTCTGTAGATAATTCTTTGGCCAGTCATGGAATGGCTAATCAGAAGTACATTACAATGGATGGACACGTGCGAGGTCCTTGATCGATAGATACGGAAACTGGAAATAAGAATGCCGCGATGAATTATGTAATACACGCGAATATTTTTATTTATAGCATTTACTGATCTTGATACGTTTCGTTGCAAACTGTCAAGGTTTCGAGATTACTCGACGCTTCCAGCAGCAAACTCTCCATTTTTTTTGTGGTTGTAGTTGCTGGTGGCTTGGGGCTCCACTTGAATTCCGTTTGTCCGTTGAACTTTATCGAGTGCAGACGAAAATAGAGGTGATGTCTAGGAGGAGGTAAAAAAAAGTGAAACGGTTTATTGTGTCCATCTCTGACCAGGGCTTCACTCACTGATTAAACAATAATTACTTTGTTAGTTTTGATTTTTTTTATGCACACAATAAATTTGATTGATGAAAGAGAAATTTCTCTCTCTTTTTGTTGAATTTTTTTAGAGCGTGTTATTATTTCATATGAATATATCTTAATATTTTCCATGAATATTATTTATCCTATTTTCCAATCAGTAAAATATTCACAACTATTTTATCAATTAAAAACACTGTACTTATAATTAATTTGAAGAATAAAAACATTCTCTTTTTCATTGCAGTTTTTAAAACAAAAACTATTTTTGAATGCGTTTTAAAGAAATAAAATATAATTTAAAGTTTAGTTAATTGTATAATCCTGATGATTACTTAAATACTTGCTGATGTTTTACTGATTGGCGGGTGGGTTAGAGGCCACCCACCCACCCTACATATGCATTGAAACTTTAACTGCAAACACTGTTTCGTTTTAAAGAAAAATTATGCAAAACACGGTGTTTCACCCTACATTATATTGAAACTTTAGCTAAAAACACTTTTTCGTTGAATGGAAATTTATGTAAAAGCGATGTTTGTAATTGAAACTTTAATCAAAATGTTGGGTGGGGGGTTGACGCCTTTGTTTTTCTATTTGGTTTTATAGCTCGAACAAAAAATTAATCGAATTGAAATTATCTTCTCATTTTTATAACATTTTCTGGGGATCTAAAAATGGTTTCTGAATAAATTTTTGCAAAATCTTAAAGGAGAGTCTATTTTTAATACCTATTGTGAAAATCATGTTTGTGGAAATTGTTTTTCTATTTGTTTTTACAGTTCGAACAAAAAATAAATTTAATTGAAATTATCTATTGATTTTCATTACATTTTCTAGGGATCTAAAAATGGTTTCTGAATAAATTTTTGCAAAATCTTAAAGGAGAGTGAATTTTTTAATAGATATTGTGAAAATCATGTTTGTAGCAATTATTTTTCTATTTGTTTTTACAGCTCGAACAAAAAATAAATTTAATTGAAATCATCACTTTATTTTCATTACATTTTCTGGGGATCTAAAAATGATTACTTAATAAATTTTTGCAAAATCTTAAAGTAAAGTCTATTTTGAATATTTATTGTAAAAATCATGTTTGTGGCAATTGTTTTCCTATTTGATTTTATAGCTCAAACAAACAATAAACCTAAATAAAATTATCCCCTCATTTTAATTACATTTTCTAGGGATCTAAAAATGTTTTTTGAATAAATTTTTGCAAAATCTTAAAGGAGAGTCTATTTTGAATAGATACTCTAAAAATCATGATTGTGGCAATTGTTTTTCTATTTATTTTTACACCTCGAACAAAAGAAATCGAATTAAAATTATGTTCTCATTTTCATTACATTTTCTGGGGATCTAAAGACGTTTTTTTGAATAAATTTTTGCCAGATCTTAAAGAAGAGTCTATTTTTAATTCGTATTGTAAAATCATGTTGTGGCAATTGTTTATCTCTTTGATTTTACAGCTCAAACAAAAAATAAACCTAAATAAAATTATCCTCTCATTTTCACATACATTTTCTAGGGATCTAAAGATGTTTTTTGTATAAATTTTTGCAAAATCTTAAAGGAGAGTCTATTTTTAATAGATATTGTAAAAATCAAGTTTTGTGGCAATTGTTTTTCTATTTGTTTTTAGAGCTCGAACAAAAAATAAATTTAATTGAAATTATCTCTTTAGTTTCATTACATTTTCTGGGGATCTAGAAATGATTTCTGAATAAATTTTTGCAAAATCTTAAAGGAGAGTCTATTTTTAATAGATATTGTAAAAATCAAGTTTTGTGGCAATTGTTTCTATTTATTTTTACAGCTCAAACAAAAAATTAATTTAATTGAAATTATCTCTTCATTTTCATTACATTTTCTAGGGATCTAACAATGATTTCTGAATAAATTTTTGCAAAAACTTAAAGGAGAGTCTATTTTTAATAGATATTGTGAAAATCATGTTTGTGGAAATTGTTTTTCTATTTGTTTTTAGAGCTCGAACAAAAAATAAATTTAATTGAAATTATCTCTTTATTTTCATTAAATTTTCTGAGGATCTAAAAATGCTTTCTGAATAAATTTTTGCAAAATCTTAAAGGAGAGTCTATTTTTAATAGATATTGTGAAAATCAGGTTTGTGGCAATTGTTTTTCTATTTGTTTTCACAACTCAAACAAAATAAATCGAATTAAAATTATCTCCTCATTTTCATTACATTTTCTGGGGATCTAAAAATATTTTTTGAATAAATTTTTGTAAAATCTTAAAGGAAAGTCTATTTTTAATAGATATTGTGAAACTCATGTTTGTGGCAACTATTTTTCTATTTGTTTTTACAGGTCAAACAAAAAATGAACATAAATAAAACTATCCCCTCATTTTTATTACATTTTCTAGGGATTTAAAAAGGTTAATTGAATAAATTTTTGCAAAATTTTAAAGGAGAGTCTATTTTTAATAGATTCCATTTATTTTTACAGCTCGAACAAAAAAAAATTAATTGAAATTATCCCTTTATTTTCATTACATTTTCTAGGGATCTAACAATGATTTCTGAATAAATTTTTGCAAAATCTTAAAGGAGAGTCTATTTTTAATAGATATTGTGAAAATCATGTTTGTGGCAATTGTTTTTCTATTGGTTTTTAGAACTCGAACAAAAAATAAATTTAATTGAAATTATATCCTCATTTTCATTACATTTTCTAGGGATCTAAAAATGATTTCTAAATAATTTTTTGCAAAATCTTAAAGGAGAGTCTATTTTTAATAGATATTGTGAACATCATGTTTGTGGCAATTGTTTTTCTATTTGTTTTTAGAGCTCAAACAAAAAATAAATTTAATTGAAATTATCTCTTTATTTTCATTACATTTTCTGGGGATCTCAAAATGGTTTCTGAATAAATTTTTGCAAAATCTTAAAGGAGAGTCTATTTTTAATGGATATTGTGAAAATCATGTTTGTGGCAATTGTTTTTCTATTTGATTTATAGCTCAAACAAAAAATAAACCTAAATAAAATTATCCCCTCATTTTCATACATTTTTTAAGGATCTAAAAATGTTTTTTGAATAAATTTTTGCAAAATCTTAAAGGAGAGTCTATTTTTAATAGATATTGTAAAAATCATGTTTGTGGCAATTGTTTTTCTATTTGATTTTATAGCTCAAACAAAAAATAAACCTATGTAAAATTATCCCTTCATTTTAATTACATTTTCTATGGATCCAAAAAGGTTTTTTGAATAAATTTTTGCAAAATCTTAAAGGAGAGTCTATTTTGAATAGATATTCTAAAAGTCATGATTGTGGCAATTGTTTTTCTATTTATTTTTACAGCTCGAACAAAAAATAAATTTTATTGTATTATCCCTTTATTTTCATTACATTTTCTAGAGATCCAAAAATGATTTCTAAATAAATTTTTGCAAAATCTTAAAGGAGAGTCTATTATTAATAGATATTGTGGAAATCATGTTTGTGGCAATTGTTTTTCTATTTGTTTTTACAGCTTGAACAAAAAATAAATTTAATTGAAATTATTTCTTTATTTTCATTACATTTTTTAGGGATCTAAAAATGTTTTTTGATAAATTTTTGCAAAATCTTAAAAGAGAGTCTATTTTTAATAGATATTGTAAAAATCATGTTTGTGGCAATTGTTTTTCTATTTGTTTTTACAGCTTGAACAAAAAATAAATTTAATTGAAATTATTTCTTTATTTTCATTAAATTTTCTGGGGATCTAAAAATGTTTTTTGAATAAATTTTTGCAAAATCTTAAAGGAGAGTCTATTTTTTATAGATATTGTGAACATCATGTTCGTGGCAATTGTTTTTCTATTTGTTTTTACAGTTCGAACAAAAAATAAATTTAATTGAAATTATCTATTGATTTTCATTACATTTTCTAGGGATCTAAAAATGGTTTCTAAATAAATTTTTGCAAAATCTTAAAGGAGAGTCTATTTTTAATAGATATTGTGAAAATCAAGTTTTGTGGCAATTGTTTTTCTATTTATTTTTAGAGCTCGAACAAAAAATAAATTTAATTGAAATTATCTCTTTATTTTCATTACATTTTCTGGGGATCTAAAAATGTTTTCTGAATAATGTTTTGCAAAATCTTAAAGGAGAGTCTATTTTTTATAGATATTGTGAACATCATGTTCGTGGCAATTGTTTTTCTATTTGTTTTTACAGTTCGAACAAAAAATAAATTTAATTGAAATTATCTATTGATTTTCATTACATTTTCTAGGGATCTAAAAATGGTTTCTAAATAAATTTTTGCAAAATCTTAAAGGAGAGTCTATTTTTAATAGATATTGTGAAAATCAAGTTTTGTGGCAATTGTTTTTCTATTTATTTTTAGAGCTCGAACAAAAAATAAATTTAATTTAAATTATCTCTTTATTTTCATTACATTTTCTAGGGATCTAAAAATTATTTCTGAATAAATTTTTGCAAAATCTTAAAGGCGAGTCTATTTTTAATAGATATTGTAAATATCAAGTTTTGTGGCAATTGTTTTTCTATTTGTTTTTACAGCTCGAACAAATATAAATTGAATTTAAATTATCCCTTTATTTTCATTACATTTTCTAGGGATCTAAAAATGGTTTCTGAATATTTTTTTTCAAAATCTTAAAGAAGAGTCTATTTTGAATAGATATTCTAAAAGTCATGATTGTGGCAATTGTTTTTCTATTTATTTTTAGAGCTCGAACAAAAAATAAATTTAATTGTATTATCCCTTTATTTTCATTACATTTTCTGGGTTATCTAAAAAGGGTTTCTGAATAAATTTTTGCAAAATCTTAAAGGAGAGTCTATTTTTCATAGATATTGTAAAAATCATGTTTGTGGCAATTGTTTTTCTATTGAACAAAAAATAAATTTAATTGAAATTACCTCTTTATTTTCATTAAATATTTGTGGGGATCTAAAAATGGCTTCTGAATAAATTTTTGCAAAATCTTAAAGGAGAGTCTATTTTTCATAGATATTGTAAAAATCAAGTTTTGTGGCAATTGTTTTTCTATTTGTTTTTAGAGCTCGAACAAAAAATTAATTTAATTGAAATTATCTCTTTATTTTCATTACATTTTCTGGGGATCTAAAAATGATTTCTAAATAAATTTTTGTAAAATCTTAAAGGAGAGTCTATTTTTAATAGATATTGTGAAAATCAGGTTTGTGGCAATTATTTTTCTATTTGTTTTTACAGCTCAAATAAAAAATAAATTTAATTGAAATTACCTCTTTATTTTCATTAAATTTCCTGGGGATCTAAAAATGGTTTCTGAATAAAGTTTTGCAAAATCTTAAAGGAGAGTCTATTTTTAATAGATATTGTGAAACTTATATTTGTGGCAATTGTTTTTCTATTTGTTTTTACAGCTCAAACAAAAAATAAATTTAATTGAAATTAAAAATAAATATAAAAACAAATTAATTACAAAAAAAACATATAACGGGCGGAGACAATTACAAATTATCTTCTTCCACTCAAATCTTTCTTGTACAACAATGTTTGGAAGGCAGCTATCCTCATCCACATCCAGAAACTTCTATGTTTTCTTCAGTAGCGTTTTTTGTCCACTTTTCAGGAGGAACATTTTGGCAGTTTATGTCAGCACGAAAAATGTATTACCTATTAATAGCAAACCTATGAGAATTCATTGAACGTAGAATTGTCAAAAGTATAGAAGAACGAAAACATCGAAATTTATTAGCTAAATAATGAAGAAATCGTGGAAAAATATTAAAGCAACCATAATAAAAACAGTAAGGAAAGTAGGTGGAACTTACAAATAGAAAGAAAACAAACAAAATGCAGCATGCTGGGTTGAAAACCTAAAACAAAAAGTTAAATTAAAAAATATATTGGAAAAATTATCTAAGAAGGAAATAAAGCATACATCTCTGTCAAAATATTCTTAAAAACGTAAACAAATGTAAAACAGAGTCATCTTTAATTCAGAAGTACCTAAAGAACCAAGGATAAACCTGAGTGAATAGAGAAAGTTTTTCAAAAATGTATTATTATTTTATTATTACAAATATTTAAACTTTAACTCTACAATTTCCTGTAATAAACAAATTTTTTACGACAATATTTATGACACCAATTTTAATGACCATAATAAAACCGGGCGTGGCGATGTTTCGACACGTGCCGAGAATATTATAACACCTCCAACTTTTACTTAATTACAAACCTGTCGCAATCAATGGATTTATTTATATACATTTTTATGTATTTATTCGATAATTATATTAATATTATTTAACGATTTCGAAACGCAATTTTTTTTTCTTCTTTCCACTACCACTTATCTGATGCTGGGAATGATTTATGCGCGGTGTTCGGACAATGATAAGCCCGTGTGGGTTAAAAATGACGAGTGGATGGTAATTAATGGACGTGGATGTTTCAGGAACGGTGGGTAATTAATTTGAGGAGATCTTCGGATTCCTGGGACCGGACGGACGAGCTACTGTGTCAGTCCGGTCACTCAGTCACTTTAATAGATTTGCTCTTCGGCTGTATCGCAGATTTATAAAGTCGTGAGATCGTTGATATCCATTTAGAAAAGCCCACTGCTTTACACCGTGCCTTTATAATAATAAAGTCCGCAAAGTGATGCCAGTTACGTTAACTAGCGTAATTGTGTGGAACTTTAAAGGCCTCTACATCGACAATTGATTAGTGTATGTGTAAAAATTTTAATTAAATAATTCAATTATAAGGTGATAAATCATCGTGTACTTGGTTAGAGTTAATTGCGTATATTTTTCCATCCGAACGATACGATCTAATTAAGTGTTAAATATGTATCGATGGAATTCTATTAAGGATCGGAATTTTTTTATGTAGATTGGTGATGAATGATCCATCAATCTATCAATTTAGGATCCATTCATATTAATTCTAATTGAATACTATCAGTAAATTAATTTTTTCTAGGCGGATATTATTTTAAATTTACCTTCTGTGATGTTTTTGATTATAATTTATTTAAACAAGATTCAGGGTTGATCATCGAACAAACTGCGCCACGTTTTCTAGTCGACCGCAGAGGAAAACGTGACTTATAAAGATGAACTAATATACCCCGAGACCTTCCGGTACGCTTTTGCGTAGAAGTTAATAAATGTAAATAATCCGTGATTGATTGATGGCGGGGGAGGCAGAGGAGGACAATAGAGAGTTGAATAGAGCTGACCTGACAGCGGCAAGCTGCGAACATACCTGAACGCCGTTCTGAACCCGCGACCTTTCTATTAATCAGGCGTATATAGTGCGCCTGATGGATTATGTGCCGATGTCTACTACACATCTCGATGCTCCTATTATGCATTATTACAATCCCGGGACGGTCACGATCGTCACTCGGACTGGACGTTTTTCCAACAGGCCCGACTTAATCCCCAACTCATGCTTTATTGGAAATAAGCCTTCCGCCACGAATACAAATCCTTCACATACCATCAAGTAGCTTAATGCCGGATTGTATCTTATCTTTTCCCTAAGGTATTTATTAGTCTCCATTTACATAGAACACACTTCTTCACTATATGACGATGGCTATAACCGTTTATTTTAATTCAATTTCATTCCGAATCATCATTTACACGCTGGACTACAAGTGCGGCCGCCGTCTAATTAAGAAGGTATCTCAGCAATTTTAACAATTAGGGAATACCTATTTTTATCTTAAACAACATTTAATTATTTACTAAATTGGTACTCAATATAAATAAACAATATCAGGTTAGGTTAATTAAGTATTGGTAGAAAATGAAGTAGACGGACCGCTGTTAGAACGCTTGACTATAGGCTGTAAGAGTACACGTCTGTCAAGGGCTATTTTTTCAATCTTACGGATATTTCTGTGTGATGCTGTAGATTAAGAGTAGAAATTATTGTGGATGCTGTCGATTAAGAGTAGAAACTGTTGTGGATACTCGGCCTCTAGTAATTGGACCGGTTTTAGTGTTTAATATGAAAGGATATATAGAAGATTTTTTGACTTATCTCTTGGTGAAACATTTTGAAATAATAGGTAAATAATTGTTAAACACTTAGTTTGTTTCACTTCGATGCATAGAATATTAAATACGAGATGATCTTTGCCTTCATTCGGAGAAGAATAAAATTAACGAAGAGGAGAAAAGTGCACAAAAAAATCGAAGCGGAAAAATGTAATGATGAGTAATGACTAAGTAATGAATGATAAATTAAAAGTTGGGGAAGATCTATACAAGAATTGACAAGAAAGGAAAGGGTGGAAAAACCTAATGAAATGAGAATGATGTCTACTGATTAGAGACTTACCCATTCTATTTCTTTAAAACTTATATCACTGTCGCTCTTTTTGTTTCTAAAAAGTTAAGAGTGTTTGTGATTGTTATTTTCGAAAATTTACAAGCATTGTTTTAGTTTAAATTCAATTGTATATGTAGGGTGGGTGGGTGGCCACTATCCTACCCTTCAATATTAATATTATAAGCGACGATTTCTCACAAAGCAAACGTATAAAAAAGAGAATTTAGCAAATAAATTCACTGCTAACAACTTTTCTAAATAATTTTAATCTAATCGACGTGTATATTCTATTAATTGGAAGGTGGATTAGAATTCACCTACTCACCATCCAATTTTAATATTATAAACAACGATTTTCCATGAAAACAAATTGTACAGAAAAAGAAAACTTACTAAACAAATTTTTCTAATAAATGATTATAATTTCAATTAAATCGGCGTGAATTTTTTACTGATTGGAGGGTGGAATAGAGGCCACCCACCCACCCTACATATTTTTTTGAACTTTCATCACTGACACAGTTATAGTTTCCAAAAATTATAAATATTTTGGTAAAGATAATTTTCAAGGAATTTAGCAGCAGTGTTATAGTTTAAATTTAACTTTATATGTAGGGTGGGTGGGTGGCCACTATCCTACCCTCCAATAATAATATTATAAGCGACACATTATTTTCTAATAAATAATTATAAGCAATTTTTCCTGAAAACGAATGTACTGAAATGAAAAATAGAACTTACTAAATAAGTTCACTACACATATTTTTCTAATAAATAATTATAATTTCAATTAAATCGGCGTGAATGTTTTACTGATTGGAGGGTGGGATAGAGGCCACCCACCCACCCTACATATTTTTTGAAACTTACATCACTGACACAGTTTTATTTTCCACAAATTAAACACATTTTGCCACTGATATTTTTCAAGGAATTTAGCAGCAGTGTTATAGTTTAAATTTAACTATATTTGTAGGGTGGGTGGGTGGCCACTATCCTACCCTCCAATAATAATATCATAAGCGACACATAATTTTCTAATAATTAATTATAAGCGACAATTTTTTCTGTAAACGAATGTACTGAAAAATAGAACTTACTAAATTAATTCACTACACATATTTATTTAATAAATAATTGTAATTTTAATTAAATCGGCGTGAATGTTTTACTGATTGGAGGGTGGGATAGAGGCCACCCACCCACCCTACATATGTTTTTAAATTTTCATCACTGAAACAGTTTTAGTTTGCAAAAATTATGAAAATGTTTATACTGATATTTTTCAATGAATTTACCAGCAGTGTTTTAGTTTAAAGTTAATTTTATATGTAGGGTGGGTGGGTGGTCACTATCCTACTCTCCAATATTAATATTATAACCGACAACTTCTCACAAAGCAAACGTATAGAAAAAAAAAAAATTTAGTAAATAAATTAATTTTTTCTAAATAATTAATTATAATTTTAATCTAATCGACGTGTTCATTCTATTGATTGGGGGGTGGACTAGAGTTTACCAATTCACCCTCTGATTTTAATATTATAAATGACGATTTTCCATGAAAACAAAATATATAGAAAAAGAGATCGTACTAAACAAGTTCAATACACATATTTTTCTAATAAATAATTATAATTCCAATTAAATCGGCGTGAATGTTTTACTGATTTGAGGGTGGAATAGAGGCCACCCACCCACCCTACATATTTTTTGAACCTTACATCACTGACACGGTTTTATTTTCCACAAATTTAAAAAATTTAGCCACTGATATTTTTCAAGGAATTTAGCAGCAGTGTTATAGTTTAAATTTAACTTTATATGTAGGGTAGGTGGGTGTCCACTATCCTACCCTCCAATAATAATATTATAAGCGACACATAATTTTCTAATAAATAATTATAAGCAATTTTTCCTGAAAACGAATGTACTGAAATGAAAAATAGAACTTACTAAATAAATTTACTACACATATTTTTCTAATAAATAATTATAATTCCAATTAAATCGGCGTGAATGTTTTACTGATTGGAGGGTGGGATAGAGGCCACCCACCCACCCTACATATTTTTTGAAACTTACATCACTGCCACAGTTTTATTTTCCACAAATTTTAAAAATTTTGCCACTGATATTTTTCAAGGAATTTAGCAGCGGTGTTATAGTTTAAATTTAACTTTATATGTAGGGTGGGTGGGTGGCCACTATCCTATCCTCCAATAATAATATTATAAGCGACACATCATTTTCTAATAAATAATTATAAGCGATAATTTTTCCTGAAAACGATTGTACTGAAAAATAGAACTTACTAAATAAATTCACTACACATATTTTTTTAATAAATAATTGTAATTTTAATTAAATCGGCGTGAATGTTTTACTGATTGGAGGGTGGGATAGAGGCCACCCACCCACCTTACATATTATTTTAAAATTTCATCACTGAACAGTTTTAGTTTGCAAAAATTATAAAAATGTTTGTACTGATATTTTTCAATGAATTTACCAGCAATGTTTTAGTTTAAAGTTAATTTTATATGTAGGGTGGGTGGGTGGCCACTATTCTACCCTCCAATATTAATATTTTAAGCGACGATTCCTCACAAAACAAACGTGTAGAAAAAGAGAATTTAGTAAATAAATTAATTTTTTCTAAATAATTCATTATAATTTTAATCTAATCGACGTGTACATTCTATTGATTGGAGGGTAGACTAGAGTTCACCAACTCACCCTCTAATTTGTATATTATAAACGACGATTTTCCTTGAAAACAAAATGTACAGAAAAAGAAAACTTACTAAATAATTTCACTATACACATTTTTCTTATAAATAATTATAATTTTAATTAAATCGACGTGAATGTTTTATTGATTTGAGGGTGGGATAGAGGCCACCCACCCACCCTATATATATTTTGATATTTTCAACACTGTCACGGTTTTTGTTTGCAAAAATAATAAAAATGTTTGCACTGATATTTTACACGGAATTCAGCAGCGGAATTTAAATTTATATTTAATATTATATGTAGGGTGGGTGGTTATACACTATCCTACAAATCAATTTATTATTATATGTGACGATTTCTCACAAAAACAAAATGTAGTGAAAGTAAAAGGATAAAATACAATCAACGTGCAAGTGTACTGATTGAAATGTGGATAAAAGCTACTGAACCAATTAACTTTTTTTAACTTATATCACCCACCCACCTAAACTTTCTAAATTTCATGACTGGCATTCGTTTGTTTCCAAAAATAAATAAATTTAGCAGCGATATATTTTTTTGAAACTCACCAGTAGTGTTTTAGTTTGAATATGATTAAATAGGTAGAGTGGGTGGGTGGCCACTCTCTTACCCTCCAGTTTTATTATTATAAGCGACGATTTTCCATGAAAACAAAATGTAATAAAAAATAGAACTTGCTAAATAAATTTTTCTAATAAATAATTATAATTTCACTTAAATTGACGTGAATGTTTTACTGATTGGAGGGTGGATTAAAGGCCACCCACCCACCCTACATATTTTTTGAAACTTTCATCACTGATGCAGTTTTAGTTTTCAAAAATTATAAAAATGTTAGTACTGATATTTTTCAAGCAATTCACCAGCAGTGTTTTAGTTTAAAACTAATTGTATATGTAGGGTGGGTGGGTGGCCACTATCCCACCCTCCAATCAGTAAAACACTCACGTCGATTTAATTGAAATTATAATTATTTATTAGAAAAATATGTGTAGTGAATTTATTTAGTAGGTTCTCCTTCAGTACATTTTGTTTTCGCGGAAAATCGTCGCTTATGATATTAAAATTGGAGTATTGGAAAGAGGCCACCTACCTACCTTATTTTTTTCTGAAACTTTCATTACTGGCACTGCTTTTGTTTAAAAAAAATGATAAAATTGTTGGTACTGACATTTTTCAAGGATTTCACTAGCAGTTTTATAGTTTTAATTTAATTTTATATGTACGGTGGGTGGGTGTCCACTATCATACAATCTAATTTAATATTATACGCAGAGATTTCTCACAAAAACAGGAAAAAGTTAAATTTTTATTATCGTCATTATTATTTTTCCTCTGCATTTTTCTGCTTAATCATTTTGCATATTTTCTCTTTGTCGTCTATTCCATATTTCCTCGAGTTTCTTCCTTTTATTAGTTTTCGTATTCCACCTCCTCATTCTATTATTTCCTTTTCTAGTGATTTAACTTCTATATATATTTTTTGTCATATCCTTTTTAAATGCAAAAGAAATAAATGTATTAAAAAAATAAAAATAAAGAAACAGAAGAATTATAGAGATAAAAATTAGCATGAAAAAAAAATTAAGAGTTAGGAAATAAAACAGCTGTGCGAGTGTAAAATATAGAAAAATATGTGCAGGGAATTAAATAAGGGGAAAAGGCAACAAAGTTATAAATTATGATCAACACTAAAAATTAATTAATAAATTAAGAAATATAAAAATCATAAAAAATACAAGGCAAAAAAGCACTCTGTATTTTCTCGTTGATTTTTTAGAAAGGAAAGAAAATCAAGAAAACTGAGAAGATATAGAATAAACGAATAAGATAAAAGTAGCAAAAGAAAAACGTAAAAATGAACAATAATTGCAAAGACTATAAAGAAAAGTAAATATAAAACTGTGGAAGAAATAATTACATAAAAATGATAATAGCAAAAATATGGATCAAAATAAAAAGGCATATTCAAAAAAAATCAGAAAAAAAGCTAAAGGAACAAACTCTAAAAGAAAAGATATAAATAAAAAGCAATTTTTATCAATTTTATCATAATAAGAAAAAAGATTAAAGAAGAAGGAACAAGGAAACAAGTACAGAGTATATAAAGCAAAAGATAATGTGAATGAAGATATACTGAGAAAAAGTTAAAGAAAGAGCAGAAGGAGCAAAATAAAAGAAAAAAATCAATAAAATAGCAATACTGATCAACCCTATTATAAGAAGTAAAAAATATGTGAAGAGTGAGCGAGAAAGGATAAGACGCAGAGGAATAAAGTGATTGAGGACTACTGTTGGTCCTGATAATAATGATAGATAATAGAAAATTTGAATAATATAGGACAACCAAAGACAAAAGGAAAAATAAATAGAGATATTGGTTGAGGGTGGTTGCCTCTAGAAGGGACCGTTACGAGGTACTTACAGATCAACAGCCAGGACGATGACGATGCTGAAGATAACGACCAAATGCAAATGTGAAATATGTGCCCTAAATAGACTTCTTTCTTCTTCTTTATTGTTATTAGTAATTCAAGTTATTTACTACTTGAAGTTTTGTTACTTTATCTACCCAAGATATTTCGAAAGCTTCTAAATATCTCATTGTTGATATTTTTAGGGTCCACCCATGCATTGCATAGAGTAATGTAGATAGCACGTAACAGTTTGTTCCTTGCTATCAGGTACTTAAACTTAGGATGCCTACACGTAACAAACTTTTTGTTTTAATAAATGATGACCTTGCCATCTCAATTCGAGTCTTAAACTTCACATCAGAGTCCCATTTATAGTTCAATGCGTTTCATTTTTTTTTAAACAATTTATTCGTTTCACTGGTTCCGATTCTATGCTTAAATTTTTATTTTGTACTTACTTGTATCATAAATTTTGTTTTCTTTTCTTCTTTTTCTTGTTTTTTTCAGTCCAAAATTTCCGTTCATTGTGTTTACCTCAGCATAGATGTATGTTCTTTCTTTATTAATTTACCGCTTTTGCACCATCACACCTTAATAAGTTGCCAATTAATTTCAGGAAGATAATTTTCATTATTATATCACATCTGTTTCAAACTGCAAAAATATTCTTCGAAGTCTTCATTAATTTATTCTACTGATTTTTAGAATTTTCGGAGAATACTCTGTCTAGTGCTTCAAAAGTTTATAAAGATTTCTGCACTTTTATAATTTTTTGCTTGTTATTCATGTCTCTCTTCCGATGTCAATCGAAAACATATTTGGATCATAGCCTTCCCCTAATAGTGCTTCTTCGAGTCTCTGTTTCTTGCAGTTCGCAATATCTGACATTCAGAAAATTCTTCAACTCTAGATCCCTCTCCACACACAAAAAAAAATCAAAATGTTTACAAGTAATGTGGGTGTAGATTAATACAAGCAAGAGTTTAGCGGGCGTTGCCTCTCATTTTTACGACACAAATATTTTAAACGCTAAATTAGCGTCATAATTTAACGTAATGTAAATTCAGGTGATTAGTTAAAGTCGTGGAGATGGCAGTGTTTTCTATTAATTCTTCGGCCCACGCGTTTCCCGCACCGAAACGTTTGATTGAGGACGTGACAATTTTAATTCGGTAACAAATAACACTCAACGACAAACATTTATTGTCTTCCGGTAATCGCAGACGTTTATTTTTGAGCAGTTGGGAAGATTAAGTTTATCGTCGAAATATTTAAAATTCCCGACATTAATTTAATTCGAAATGAAATGTAATAAATGTTGGGCGTTGGAGATTAAATCTTGAAGATTTAATCACAACAAGTGTGTAACAAGTGGGATTAGTTATATGATGATTTAATGAACTGATTGACGAGGCATTTAGTTGAAAATCCAATTTTATTATTAATTAAATCTAGCCTGAGGTATATAGGTTTGTTTTGTATAGAGAATAATTATATCAAAATTTTAAGTTTATTACCCTACTATTGGAAGGAATTATTGTTAGTAAAAATAATAACTTATATGTATCTAGAACGAAAAATTTAGTGGGTATTTAAAAAATGACAAAATAATAACATAGTTATGAAATATTAGTCTCATTAGTATACCAATTAATCAACGTGAAGATTTATTAGTTAGGACATGGACGGACACGACTTCTCGTGTAGTCCATTGTGCTACAAAAGAACTGTAATAATACGCATTTATCAAGAAATTCGTCTTATTTATACCAAACAGTGGACGATATTTGTAAGGATTAAACGGATGCGTACGATATGTAAATGTGGGGATTATCGTCGCCTTAAATCGCCGTCCACAGAATAAAAAAAAACTGTGTTACACCGCTTCACTTTATGTAATGATGTTATTAATGGACGATGTAATCCGTTCTACGATGAGAATACAGAGTGATAAATTCGGTTCTAATTCCGTGTCGCATTGCGTTTTGTTGATATCTAAGAAGATTAATGGTGATTGTTTTATCATATGAATACTAATAATTATTATATAAGGATTTTAAATAATTATGTCTTTGCTCTTGTCATCATTATCGGATAATATTTGTTGTAATAGTATATCAATAAACGAATTTAACTTTATGATCTAGACGAAAAAAACTCTTAAGAAAAATTTCTTATCTTAAACAACATAAAAGTTTTTACTAATGAAAAGATCAATTATAGTCAAGAAGGAGACACGATTACTTTGAAATAGAGTCATCCTACACAATACCGTTGATTAAAAGTATTGGTTATATTCAGTAAAGCTAAGGGAATACTTCATTCTGTATTTTCATAACTTTACTTTCAGTAAAGCTAAGGGAATAATTCATTTTATATTTCAATAACTTAAAAAAAAAAACAATAAAAAGTGTTTCACTGTTTCCTGAATTTTTTGAAATAATTATATTTCTTAAATATTTAAAGATTCCTTTTGAATATATGAAAGAACTCAAAGAAGATATAGAAGATGATTTATGTGGGTGCACCGAAAAGTGAATAACATAATAAGACCATAAATTCTGTACACGTTGGACATATTCCTGAAGGCAAGCACATTATTGATGTTACGGGCTGATCCCTTAAATGTAACCCGAATTCAAGAAAATGATGCCGATGGTATTACTTATCTCTAACAAAATGTATTTTCATTAGTAATAAATACAATTAAGTAACAATCCACAAAGCTCACGAGATTTTTATTACACCTTAAACCTTTCTAAAATTCATAAAACTAATTTTTGAAAGTTTCGGGAGAAATCTAACAAACCTAAGACTAAAGTTTAAAAATTCAAGTATACAATTTTTAATCTTAGGTCTTTCGTTTGTTTCTTGTTGTATTTTCGCAAAGAATGTAATTTTCCGAAATGTCACTCTATAATGTGTCTTAAACCAACATAAAAAAATGCATTCCTCTTGAGGGCTTAACCAACAACAATGTAAAAAAACGCGCAGAATTGAACATTTGAACATTTATTAATTCATTTATTATATTATTTATTAATTCATATTAACCAAAAAGGACATTCTTTAACCTGCGGTGGTTTTCTAGTACGGCCTTGATCCATCTTATAGTGGGTATGTCGATACCCTTCTTGATGACCCATTTCTCCACGGTTTTAAGATATTAGATATTACCTTAAAAAAATTAAAACATTTCTAAATTGCAGGTTAGTAAGATAAAATTATAGCCAGAGTTAATTTTACATTTATACCAAGAAGATGTTGTAAGAATTTTTAATATTTAGGAAAGAAAAAATGCAATGGCACATTTTTATTCAGATTTTTTCGTTGAATTTTTATTTTATATAGTTTCAAATATTTCAAAATTTGAAATTTTTGAAGTATCATCCCTGGTCTGATCCAGATGTTTTTTGTGGTTAAGATGAGGCAGCACTCGTTTCCAAACTGGAGGAAATAATACAACTGATGGAAGTTACAGAGGAACAGCGTTCGAAAAATCAGATTAGAAAAATCCAAGCAAAGTTAGCATATGCATTGAAGCGGGCAAATGCTATGGTGGCATCGGAGGAAAAGAAAATTCAAAGTAAGATCTACGCTAAGGTCCAAGGAGTTATGGACGATTTGGTGAAATCAGATGATGAAGAGGCTCCAATTGCATCATCTTCGTATATAGGGTCGAATGCTTCAGGCATAGTGTCAATTCGTTTCCAGTTATGAATTGGTCGAGATTCAAGTTGCTCATTGAATTTGTTCTTACAGAAAGTAGATGAATTACAAAGGGCAAGAAATGTGACGAAGGCACAGTTATATATGTCAGCAATAGACTTATTTTCAGAACAGGCGGAGCTATGATACCTAGCACAAGTTGGGTCTCCTTGGTGAAGATGTTCCTTGTGACTATGACGAGAAATTGTTAGAGGAAATCAGACGTCGGAGCGAGGACCCGAGCGAGATGATTAGAACAATTGTGATGGCACTGCAGAACTTGTTCTCACGGCTAAGTGCAATGTGGCTCCGTATTACTAGGTTCATTTAGGGCTGCAGAAGATTCTGAGCATGTTAAAAATAGGACCTTGTATCGAGGGCAGGAAAAAAGCAATTGACGACTTTGTTTCACCAAGGCTTCGACCTTAGGACTTAGAGAAAGATCTTGCGTTCGTAGATACAAAGGAGACCTGGGAACCACTCCCAGGGAGGTCACATGTTTTATTTGTAATAAGAAGGGGCACGCTGAGCGCAATGTAAAAAGAAAGTCAAGGAAATATGCTATGGTTGTGGTAAAGAAGGTTATATACGAGCTAACTGTCCTAAACAGGCAGGGAAACGAGAAAGGTCTGCGCTAAAGAGTTGCCTAACGCTAGAGTTGACCAAGTTAACCTAGATAGTACTATCTTTATGTTAAAATTTTTGGTCTACAGTTTTTGGGATTGTTGAACTAAGGGGGGAAGGGGGTATGTATCGATTATAGAAGGCACAGGTTGGAGTTCGTTGCATGGTATTGGAGTTGGGTTAAATTCACAGTACATACAGTCATGTACAGTTGCAAATGGGGAGTCCTGCCAAGTTATTAGTGAGTTTAAAGCACCAGTAGAGTTGAAAGAGAGAACTAAATTGATCAAGTTTTTGGTGGTACCGGGGCAGCCGCACAGGGTGATGCTAGGCGTTGATTTCTGGAAAATCATTGGGGATAAACAGCTCAAATATTCTCTCTACAAGAAGAGACCAACTAAGTGAACAAACGTTCATTGAAGCAGTAGTGATGTAGTCTATTCATGGGATTGAGTGGAAGATCATTTGAAGATGTGAACTCCTCCCGTTCTCCCTTTAGCTAAAATTTTTCAAAATTTTGTATATGCTTTTTTTGATATTGTATTAGAAAGATGTAATTAAACAAACAAAAATTAAATAAAAAGATTTGACATCGGGTAACTGAGAATTCCTCTCTAGTTCTAGTGGAGTAATAGATAGTAACAGTAATGCCTGGAGGTGAATATCAAACAGCTCTGGCATCAGGGTTAACAAAAGAACAGGCTGAGGTCATTGCACAACTATTGGACAAGCATTTTTCATGGGTCACCACAGAGTTAGGTTATACTTGAAGAGTGGATCATGTCATTCATACCTCGTCAAAGCCCGTTAAACAGCGTTATTTTCCCGTTTTCTCCTTATTTGCAAAAACATATTGATGATGAGCTGGACGAAATGATAAGCTGGGTGTTGTCGAGCTTTTGACCAGTGTGTGGTCGTCACCTATTCTGTTGGTCAGGAAGAAGCACGGAAGTTATCGATTCTGTGTGGACTTTAGGATACTAAATAAAGTATCAGAGAGAAATGCGTATCCACTGCTTTTTTTAAATTTCTAAACTGCAAGTTGGTTATGTATACAAAAATTACCATATTGAGTAAAATAAAATTATAGCCACAGTTAATACTACGATAATACCAAGAAGATAAGGATAGAATTTTGGATATTTAGAAAACAAAACAAATATATCGATGATATTTTTATTCAGATAATTCCAAAGCATTTGTAGCTTATTATTTTAAAATTCCCAAAGAATTTGATTTTTTAAACTTTATCTTAATACTGATCCCGATGTTTTTTCTTGAACATTTTCTCTAAAATAAAAGTTAAAACATGTCCAAATTGCAGGTAAATTATATATTTAGATTTTATGGTATTGAGTAAGTCAAAACTTTAATCAGCGTTGATACTACATTTATACCAAGAAGATGGTGATGGAATACTTAAGAAACAAATCAAAAGATAGAAACAAGGCACGTTTCTACCAAAATCAGATCCTGATTCTCCCATTCGCACTTTTTCTTTTTAAATATTTTCAGCAATTCTTCTTTTCTTTATTTAAATTTCAAAGCAACTTTCTATCCTTTTTTTTTTAACTTGTAAGTAAGTGCTCTTTTGGTTTGTAAAAATTTTATTCGAGGGTTCTCTCTTTCTTCTTCGAAAATTTTTAATTTGTAGAGAAATTTTCACTATTTGTAATTTAAATATTTTTGAAGTTTTTCAACATTTTTTTTGTATTGTAATTTTTTTTTTAAACTTTTATCTATTTTTAGGAATTTTCCGTTTAAATTTTCGAGAATTTTCCCAGAGGATTCTAAACTTTTCTTACAAATATGAAGAATTTTCAAACAATTTCTTCATATTTCTAGAAATTTAATTTTTTCTACTTCTTTCTAGAAAGATTTCGATTTTTAGTAAATTTTCTACTGTTTATAGTTTTTCTTTTTAAATACCTTCAACAATTCTTCTTTTCTTTACACAAACTTCAAAACAACTTTCTCTTTCTATTCCAGTTGTCAAATTTTGAGCAACTTTTTTTGCATCTTTAATAACTCTTTAGGATTTATTTCTTTATGCGCAAGATATGTTTGAGTGTCTTTTCAAACATTTTCAAGCATTTTCCTTTCCAGATTTCTAGATTTTTTTTGAGAATTTGAAATAATAAAAATTCTTTACCTATTTATAATTTTTTCTATTTTTACGTTTACATTTTAAGTTTTCAGTCTTGTCTCAATTTGTCAAATTACAATATAAATATTTTATAAATTTATATCAAATTTTCGATCAGACAGAGAATTTTCCTCCATTTTTTGCTTTGTCTAATCATATTTTTTTAATCTTCAACTTCAACTTCACTTCTAAATTGCGATTATTTTCTTTAGGGCTTATATTTAAAAATTATTCATCCATGGTTTTAGAAATGTTTTTAAATATTTCTTTTTTAATTTTTAGTTTATAGAAATGTTAAGAAATTATTCGTCCAAGTTATTAGAAATTTTTAGAAATTATTCCTCAAAATTTTTAGAATTTTTTACTATTTAATCCTTTGTAAAACTAGAATTTTCCAACACCTCCTGCTTTATTTTGTAAGTATTTAATAATAATAATAATAATAATAATAATACTTTATTAACGAACCCCATTTTACAGTAAAGATACAATACGAGAGAAAAAAAAGAAAGAAATACTACATGTACACAGAATGTAACTTAATATATATCGTACAAGATAATTAATACTAAAACTGATAATAAAAGTAGATTACAAAACTAAGGATATAGTAGTACTTAAAGCATTAAATTAACTGATTCTCCAATTTTGTAGCAAATTCTCGATTGAAGTTTTATTTGCCAATTTTTTTGCTTTATAATATCGGGTTATTTCAGCAATTATTATTAAATTTGTTAGAATTTTTCAGAAATGTTTCTTTCAAATTTCTAGAATTACCAGAATTTTCTCTTTCAATATTTTTTTTGCCTCATTTGGCCGGATTTACCTTTCTTTGATTTTTAGAAAATTTTTAAATGCCGAAAACTCTTAGTAGTCTAGTCGTAATTTTTTTTTCGAAAAAATAGAAAAGAAGATCTTGAAAAATTATTATAAAGCGACTGAATAAAGCAGGATATGATGAAAAATTCTCGAAAAATGGAAGAAAAGTTCTCAAAAAATTGAATAGAAATTGGTGAAAAATTTAGTAAACCGATATACAAATAAAATTTCCTGGACTATTTTAGAAATTTCTTCTTTGAATATGAGACAAAATTTTCGACAAATTAAATTAAAGTTAGAAAAATACAATTATGTGATAAAATACAACAAGAAATGATTTAAAAAAAACTCATAAAGAAAGAATTCTGATTCTTGACCAAATAGAAAATGGAAAATTCTAAAAAAAAATATGAAGCAACAAAATATTCCTGCAAGACACTAAAAAATTGAGTATTTCTTGAATCACTTTCTCATTTATCACTTGGTGAAACATTTTGAACTATTACTAATGAAGGTTTAAATTAAATTACACTTGGTTTGTTTCATAATTTTTCTATATTTACTCAACTGTTGAGTAAATATAGAAAAATTGTGAAACAAACCAAGTGTAATTTAATTTAAACCTTCATTAGTAATAAAAAATTGAGTTTGATATTTGAAACTACCCCCTGATTTTGGCCCAACTGTTTTTTTTTATAAACATTTCTCCAAAAAATTTAACATTGCCAAATTGTATGTAAAAAAAATAATACCAATTTATGCCAAAAAGGTGACGATGGAATTTTGAATGTTTAGAAAACAAACAAAAACAAAAAAATAAAAGGCTGATCCAGATAAAAAGAGTTTTGAAGCTTAATGTTTTCTAAAAAAGACGTTTACCTCCCATAAACATTAAAGTATTTCTAAATTGCAGATAATTAATTGTTTAATAAGAATAAAATTGAATTATAACTATATTTATTCGCAGAAGATGATGATAGAATTTTGGTTATATCCAGTTTATAATATTTCAAAATTTTCAAACAGTTCAGTTTTTGAAGCTTCATCCAAATCCTGATTGAGATCTAAATGCATGGTTTTATAAATCAAATTAGAGACTTGTTGGCTTTGTATTTTAGCAAAAAATTGTTGGCTTCTTCACACAAAGAATTTAATAAGTATTATATCATAGAATAATTTTCGTCAGCAGTTTTCTATACTGAAAAAAATATTAGGTGTACAAATGAATAATCACAAGTAATACCATAAGTGATGGCAATTTACTCGAATAAATTTTGTTTTTGCATGAAAGTTTGTTGCTTAGCGATTTTAATGAGAGCAACTGTCACGAAAAAATCACGAGCCGCCAGGCGAGTGATTTTTTCTATCAGTTGCTCGAATAAAAATCGCGATTAAGCAACAAACTTGAATGCGCTAAAAACAAAATATATTCCGATTTAATTGTCATCACGAATGGTATTTGGAAAGACTATTCCACAACTTGAAACGAATATCGGTGAGCGGTTCAATATTTATGTTAAAATGATACATCTCCTGCAGTATTTTAGCCGAAAATTTCGACATTGACTAAACAACACCTTCCTTATAATTATTTGCATTTACCTTATTCATATTCTATTCCCAGTCGTTTAGAATCGCGGCAACAGTTTCCATTGAAGTTTTTGCTAAAGACTGGTAGTTTCTATGGGCGCAAAATTCTTCAAATTGTTTTCAAACACACGATCTCGTTTTAGTTTTATTTTTTTGGTACAGAATTTGCCACCGTTGAATTTATTATGGATGATGAAGCCCTACTTAACCTTTTGATTTTATAACCTACTTACAACTGACATAAGTATAACCAACGTTTTTCACTTTTTTATCAAGGCTAATTCAATTTTTTTGTCGGGAAATAGCTAACTTCAGTTTATTCAGGTGAATAAATAGCAAGTTGGTGTTTATTCACTTATAAATTGACGTGATTGGTTAAAGAATAAAAAATGCCTCCTTTTCATTGGCTACATGCAATATGAGTGGAATAGTCAATATAAAACTATTCCTAAAGTTAATACAACATTTAAACAAGAAATATTTTTTGAGCTTCATCCTGATCGTCATACAAAAAAGTTGTCCACCTGTTTTTTTTCTTAAATAATTTTCTTACTTCTCTCTTGGTGAAACATTATGAAATAATAGGTAATTAGTTGATCAACACTTGGTATTTTAAGTATAGGGGAAGTCCAAGTCTCTTCATTTAAAACCCGTCGTTAATGACAAAGAAAAGACTTGGACTTCGCCTATACTTAAAGCACTTATTGCCTGAATATAAAAACCTACCTTTTATAATCGCACTTAATAATGCTGTAAGAAGGGAAACTAGTCAAGTCAAAATAAAAATTCAATAAAAAACAAACCAAGTGTTGATCAATTCTGTCCCTATTATTATTTCACCTGTTCTTGGCTCAAATGTAATAATACCGCATTAAGTAAGATAAAACTATAACCAGAGCTAATAATAACAATTTATATCAAAAATGATATGGTGATGATAGGAATTTGAATATTTAGAAAAGAAACAAAAACAAAAAAATAAAAGGCACACTATTATTCAGATAATTCTATTAGATTATAGCTTATATAGTTTCTGATAGATCAAAATTTCCAATCAGTTTGGTTTATGAAGTTTCGTCTACATACTGATCGAGATGTTTTCTAAAAAGACGTTTACCTCCCAAAAACATTAAAATATTTCTAAATTGCAGGTTAATTATGTATCTAATAAGAATAAGATTGAAATATATCTAGAGTTAATCAAAAAGATGATTTTTTTAGAATTTTGGATATTTAGAAAAGAAGAAAACGAAATATGTAAAGAAGATGCATTTATATATTTCCTTTAAATTTTTATTTTATGTACTTTCTAATATCTCAAAATTTTAAACAGTTCAGCTTTTGAAGCTAATCCTGATTGACATCTAAATGTAAGGTTTTATAAATCAAATTTGAACTTTCAAAGAATTTTGTTGGCTTTATATTTTCCCAAAAATTGTTTCATCATATCGTCGCTTCTTTGAACAACGAATAGAAAACGTATTATATGACAGAATAATTTTTGCGTCACTAGCGTTTAGAATAAAATTAATACTATCGTTGCTGCATTCTTGATGGAACATAATTGTATAATTATTTTTATTGATTAAAGTCTTGTTTCGTTCCATAATTGCTTTATATGTTTCGATAATTACTTGTCATTTTCAAAGGTGTACAAAGGTGAATTTTTATCTGTCACTATATATAAACATTTGATCTTTTCTCTGACAACGTTCGTACTATTGTTGATACACAAATTCACATTCACTATAAGAATCAACAGAAAAAACTCGAAAACCTGAAGCGTCGAAAACCAAAACCAACAACACATTCAAACATAGATCATATTTTCCAATTTTTTCCAAGGATACAAAACTTAACAGATGTTGAATTCACAGGACCAGAAATGGCAATAATGAAAAAAAGGATTAAAATACTCGCCACACTGCAAGAACACAAAGACCCATTTTGAAGCTTTAGCCGTAGATACCGAAATTGCTTTAAAACGTGCAAATATCAATTCTACAATAAAAAAAGCAAGTTTTGCTAGTATAATAAAACATGACTTCAAGATTCAACAAAACAGAAATTTAGATTGGATAAATAACAAGGAGATGAAGATAATCAAATTAATAAAAACTAAATGTGAAAATCAACAGTTAACTATTTGTAAAGCAGATAAAGGAAACACAATCACCATTCTAAAACAATTAGATTATATTAACAAAGTACAAGATTTTTTACGAGATAACGACTTTATCGAATTAACTAAAGATCCAACCACAGACACACAAAAATCTTTCGCCGCACTTTTAAATGATTGCGAAGATGTTATTAGTGAAAAACAGCACTACAAGTATAATACATAAAGTTAACATCCCAATATGTCCAGTACTTTCATATAATAACGCACCCACTTATAAAATAGCAAAATTTCTCAACGCCTTACTCTCAACAATAATCCAATGCAATTCAAGATTTTCAATAAGGAACCCAATAGAATTTGTAGAAAAAACTAAACAAGTTCACATCCCACAAAAACATATTTTAGTATCCTTTGATGTCAAAAGCTTGTTCACGTGCATTCCAATAGACGAGTTGAAAAAACTAATAGAAACGAAGATAACAACTAGCGATCATGAGTATAAACAAGAAATATTACAACTCCTATTTTTTTGCATCGACTCTAATTATTTCCAATTCAACCATAAATTTTATAAACAAAAAGAAAGTCTAGCTATGGGATCACCATTATCACCATTGATAGCAGAATTATTCATGATATTTTTTGAAGAAATACTATTCAAAAGAAATTCACAGTTAATCAATAACGTCAAATTTTGGTGTCGCTACGTAGATGATGTACAAATCGACAATTAGATCATTTTCTTAAATTTCTCAACAGCATCAATAGCAATATACAATTTACCATGGAAAAGGAGGAAAACCACAGTATATTTTATTTAGATCTGACAATAATTGCAATAAATCAAAAGCAAACATTCAAAATTCAAAGAATGTAAGAATCGACCTACGTTTTTGCTTCCAACGCAACCCGGGACTGCAATAATTGTTGGACACCCGTTATATACTGACAGATAAAAATTCACCCCTTCAGTAATCAGAGTACACCTTTGAAAATGACAAGTAATTGTCGAAACATATGTCAGGAAACTGATAAAGCAATTATGGAACGAAACAAGACTTTAATTAATAAAAATAATTATAGAATAATTTTCGTCAACAGTTTTCTATTCTAAAAAAAATATTAGGTATACAAATGCGTATAATATAATTTTTTTAAGCAGTCAATTTAATTTAATTGATTTTTCCGTTCTTTTGCGGTTATATAGCATTTATGACAATATGCAGAAAAGCGTAACATAAACTTTAAAAGTATTCAAGTCAGTACAGTCGAGAATGGCAGCAGAAAAGGTGCATATCTTTACGAATTCCAACAAGGAAAATATGCTGAGAAAGCGTGCAAATCTTCTAATTCCTCCATCGGCAAGGGTGTTATATTTAAAAATGATTCCGCATTTTTTTAAGCAGTCTAAAAGCGGTGGTTTCTGTCTGTTTTGTTGAGAAACAACACTCTGGAGGCCCTAAAAAGTGCGACAACGATTCCTTTGAAAATTCGGCACAAATGCAGACAGAGTTTGCAGAATAGCTGGGAGTAACTTAACATAGAAATTGATTCCAAATGACTGAGATGGAAAAGATCCAAGAAGTAGAGTAATGGCTTTTCCATAAACTCACTGTAACAAACAAAATTCAACGAGTAGAAGCGTGTCTTTCTTTCCTCAATAAACATTGTTGAAAGTCTTTCTTGTAAAAAACATTACGGACGATTAGAAATGGATCTATGACAATCCGAAATCACCATCAATCCCAATTTCTTCGGAAAGAAGGTAGCTCTTATTATGCGGTGATATGAAGAGCGTGTTTTATTATAGGTTGTTACTAATAGGTTAAAGAGTTACTACATACTACTACCTAGATCAATTGAATCAAGAATTGTAACGAAAACGACAGTATACTGGAAGGAGTAGAACGTCGAGTGAATTTGTTGTATGACAACGACAGGCCACGCATTGCTTCTTATACCATAGACATCATAATGAGTCTTGAGGCATTTGGCTTATTCACCAGATATTACTCCATCCGGTTGCCACTAATTTCAGTCGATGCAACAATCCTTATACGATATGCATATCCAATCAGTGGATGAGATTCGAAAATGGCTTGACATTAACGTGCCCAAAGACATTTTTCAGAGATTGAATTCTAGAGCTGCTTAAAACATCGCATAAAATTTAGAAAACAGCTTTGAATAAACAATTTAGTTTATCTTCTTTTAAAATAAACCTTTAATCTGGCTGAAAAAATGGATTATTCATTTGTACACCTTCTTCTTCTTCTACATCCTAACAAGATTATTTATTCTTCAACTGCTGTGTATACCATAGATATTTCTGAAAAATAACAATTACTCACTACTTTAAATTTAATCATAATAGAGATAAATTATTTGTGATCAAATAATTGATCATCTCATAGCACGTATTAAATTTCCAACTGTTTACACATTCACAGCCGGCGTATTAATTTAATTGAAAAAAAAAACAACATGCTTAATCAGTATATTTACGGAACATTGTGGTATCTGAATTCCTGAATAATAAGGCAGGATGCGATGCTGCTGCGACCGATCGAGCGAAACTAATCAGTATAGAAGGCGAGCCCTGGAACCATCTATCCGACCCATTATCTACAATTACCTCCGCCTTTTTCACCACCACATGGGCTTCGGGTAATTATTTTCGAGACGGCGACGGATTTACATAAATATTTGATTCTTATTAGAATTCCATTAGACGCCGGATTGAGTTATTACACGTGTTAATTTGGGACGATTAATTTCGGTAATAAAAAAATATATATGTGCGTGTGTGACGTCGAGTGAAGATGGATCGTTCTTGGTAGCAGGAAAGGAAGTTGCTTTTAATTAAGGAGAGTTGATTTCTGTGTAAATTACTATCATTAATCAATGTTTCAGCTAGAAGTTTAAATGAATATTAAAAAATAAAATATCGTATCGGTATTATATCGATATTATGTATTCGGTTATTACCGTTACTCTGGTTTATTTGTTGAGTTACGTGAAGAGATTTTGCGAAGAAAAACACTTATGTTTTCTTCGCCAAAATTACATATCTGGTTCCATTAAAAGGGTAGCTCAACAAGTATCAACTATAAATACTACAAGTTAGATTTTACTTTCTTCTAGTGTGAAAAAAGTGAAATCACACTTGTATTAGAATATAACTCAATGAAAAGAATGTATGTGGAAAGAAACATGGTTTTGAAAGGTATGTACTCGAGATCATCAATTTTGCTTCAGAGGGATTAAATATAGATTTTCATGAGTCTCTAAATATTGGCAGCAAAAAGTAATCCAGAAATTCCGCTAATTAATATATCTTCTCTTCTCCTCGTTCTTTAAAGTTTAGTAAAATTCTGAACAAAAAGGTATCGAATACAATCAATACGATTTTTATTTTCCTTGCGCAAAATTTTTGTACATACATATTAAAGGTCAAAAAGCTTTAGAAATATATTTTGATCTCATCTAAGGATCCCAAATGAAATTATTCTTATGGCCAAATATTAAATCCTAGTTAAGTTATCAAAATGTGTTATAGGATTACAAATGTATTGTTTTAATATGTTCAGAATATAGATTTTGAGCTAGTCATCATTTTACGCTAGTAAAAGGAGTAATGACTATCAACCATGTGGTGTTTCCTTGCGTTTGTGCAAATAAACTTAGAACAATAATTTTTACATTTTGGTATACTGAATTATATCCCATGATCGTCTTCCATTGAAATAAATGGATTCCCAGTGGATGTGATAAAAACCCACCGTACTCGATAAACATCTATCGGAGTTTGTTGTAAAGCAAAGAAAAAGGCGAAGATATTGAATATTCGTGGCGGTTCGCCTCTGGTCTCGTCTCTCATCTGAGTTATCATTGTCCTTGCATCTCGTGTGTGAGCATGTGATGTGACTTGAAGCATGACCGAATACCTCACGGCATATCTGTGGGAATAATCGAATCATTTAACGTCTGACGTGCGACAACGATGCTCCCTTTCTAGACGCTTGGGTGCGCCAGCTCCTCTTTCTGCCGTCCAACTTTTTACTCGTGCGATTTCTGCACGCTCCAAGTCATCTCTCGCGATTCTGCATATCGAATATATACATCGACAGACAGGCGTACATGAGAAATACATAATCTTTGTTTTAAAAATAAAAGTCTTCCGATTTCAAAATGTTGATTAAGCTACTGGTAACATATTCGTTTTACAGATGAAGCAAATTTTTCACGCCTTAAATAAATCCACATGATATGATTTCCCCGAAGATTTCTTAAAGAATCTAATGAATTCCTTAAAAACTACTTTCTAAATGTTTTTTGAATGACTATTTGAAGGTTTGTTTATAGATTTTTTAAAAGAATTTCGTGGAAGCTTTCTTCCTAAAACATTTTTCAAAGGATTTCCCTGAAGATTTCTTAAACAATATCTATATAATGAATTTTTTAAATTATTGTTTTCGAGGAGGAATTCCTAAAGCAATTTTCAAAAGAATTTTGTAAAAGATTTCATTATATTTCTTTTAAAGGAAATTTTTAGTTAATTATTAATTATTAATGAATATTACTAAAATGTCACTAAGATTCCTTAAAAAACATTCTTATATTCCTAAACGATTTCTTAGTAGAATTCTTAAAGCGTTTTTATAGGATTTCCTCATTGATTATATAAATGAATTCTTGGGAACATTTCTTAAAATATTTCTTAAAAGCTTTCATAAAGACATCCTTAAAGCATCAACATTTTCTCGAAGAGATTATTTTAAAGAATTTTTTAAAGAATTTCTTAAAGGAATTTTTCAAAATATTTTTTGATCGAATTGTCTTAAAGAGTTTTTACAGAAATTAATGAAGAACTTTTAATCTGAATGATATTTTTAATTGATTTCAAAAAGATGTTTTGGGACTTTTCTCAAACGATTTCTCTAAGAATTTAAAAATTGACGGTATTTCTATAGTTTTATTTTGAAAGATTTGTTAAAAGAGTTTGTAATAAATTTTCTAAAGAAAACACTAAACTAAAACAGTACTTTTAGTGATAAAAATACAAAGGTTTTATAGTAAAATGTTCTCGTGAAGAATGACCTAGTAACAATTGCAAACATTCTTATGATCGAGTTATAAAAGATTTCAAAAATTATTGTTTTTGAAGGGATTTCTTACAGAATAATTTTTTAACGATTTCTTCTCAAAAAAATTATTAAGGAATTCTTTTAGCACTTCTTAAAGGATTGTCTCAAGGATTTTTTACAGAAATTCTAAAATTTTCTGAATGGTTTCTTAATATTTCTAAATGATTTCTTCAAAGTATTTATTAAAAGATTTTTTTTAAAGCTTTCCCAAGGGAATTATTAAAACAAGTCTTGCCTCAGCGATTACTCAAAGAAATTCAGAATTGATTTTTTCCAAGATTTTCAAGGAATTTTAAAAAGCGGTTTTACAACGAGATTTTCTCTAAAAAAAATTTAAAGGATTTCCTCAAAAATTAAAAATTAAATCTTAAAGAATTTTTAAAAGAATTTCTTATCTTAAAATATTCTTAAAGGAATTCTTTAAGCGCTTCTGAAATGATTTCTTAAAGGATTTCTCTAATGATTTCTTAAAAGAATTCCTAAAGATTTTTTTGAATAATTGCCTCAAAATTTATCAATCAAATATTTCGGAAACAATAAAACATTTCAAATTTCACAAATAAAACACTAAACTAAAACAATGACTATGTTTAGTGATAAAAACAAAGTAGACGTTTTCTTAAAGGATTTTTTGGAATTTATGGATTTCTTCTTAAAAGCTTAAAAAACGCTTACTTAAAGGATTTCTTGAAGGAGATCTCACAAGACTTAATAAACATTTTCTTAGAATATTTCTAAAATATTTTCTTACACGCTTTCCTAAAGTGTATTTTTTGAATTTGGTACTCCAAATCTCCAATTTTAATCACTACCACCAATGGCAGCAGATGTACTTTCAGCTCCTTCTTCATTTTCAGCAGCACCCTCTTACCAAGATTCAGATTATTTTATTCTCGATTTTGTTACAATACTTGTACAGTCAGAATCAGATCTTTTTTTTCAAATTCTTATCTCATAATCATAGCTGTTGTCATCACTCTAAATATACTCTTTATTCTTAAATCTACCTTTGGAGGGTGATTTTTTCTTGAAAGATCCTTTGTCATATTCTTAGTAGATCCTCCAGATGCTTTATATTTTTTCACTTTTGCCTTTGCTTTAGCCGCTTTGCACTCCCACACAGATTTATGTTTCATTTCCTTCCACATTTTACAATCCTTCTTAGCAATTTTATGTACTTTAATTCCAGGAGCATCAGCTTTTATATTTTTACGGGTTTCATTCAATCAAATCATGGAAGATCGTTTAACCTCAGGTTTTTCTGATACTGTCTTAGGAGACTTAGGTTTTTTCTCTTTTTTTCCTTCTTAGATTTCTTTTCTTTCTTTTTAGATTCACCATCGGAACTACAATTTCCACCACTTCCTCCTTCTTCGTCTGGAGAACTATCAGTGTAATTGCAGCCATATTCTTCAAGTGATGTACACTCTCAGCTTGATTTGGATTTAAAGCAAAGAATATCTTCTTCCAATGTTGTAAGAAAAAATAATTACAAATATATATATAATGGAATTATTGTTTTTCTGTAAACAATTTGAAGAAATCCATTAAAAAATCGTTCGGATAATCCTCTAAGAAACTCTTTAAGAAATCCTTTGAAAAATTCTTTATGAAATCCTTTTTTAGATCCTTCAGAAAGAAATTCTTTAAAATCCCATAAAATAATCTGAAAAATTTTTTAAAGAAATCTTAAAACATTTTTTTGAGATATCATTGAGAGCAGACTCATTAAGAATTCCTTTACGAAAACCTTTAAGGAGATTTTCTTTAGAAAATCTTTAACGAAATCCCTAAAGAAATATTTGTAGAGATTGTTTAAAGACTTCCATCAAGAAATCCTTTAAGAAATCAATGAGGCAATACTTTACGACATGCTAAGAATTTCTTTAAAAAATCTTAAGAAATTTTTGAGGAAATTTTCAAGAAAATGTTTGATGGGAGCCTACAGAAAATTCTTTAGCAATTTCTTTAAGAAATCCTTAAGGCAAGACATACTTTAAAATTTAATATACCATTCCTAGATAATGATGTAAAAATCGAAACTAGTCGGAATAAAATAGTATAAAGCAAAGCATAGTGAAAACAACCAAGTGCCTCATTCCAAACAACCCTTAATATTAAAAAATGTTTCACCGCGTAATAAACGAGAACCAAATTCAAGAAATACACTTTAAGATCTTCTTTGCGAAAGAGTTTAAGAAAATCTTTTAGAAATATTCTAAGAAATTCGTCTTGTGAGATATCCTTCAAGAAATCCTTTAATAAAGCGTTGAGGTAATATTTTAAGAATTCCTTTAATAAAATCTTTGAAGAAATCCTGTTAAAAATATTTTAAGAAGAAATCAATGAGTTAAAAAATTTCGCCTACTTCGTTTTTACCACTAAACATAGTAAGTGTTTTAGTTTAGTGTTTTTTCCATAAAATTTAAAAAAAAAATACGGAATATTTAATAAACTCGCTAGCAAAGTTATTTATTTTTTTACACATAATTAGTCAAGACAGGGCAGAAAGACCGATGGTCGATAGCCCAAACGAAAAGACTAACACATTATAAATCATCTGTAAATGTTTTTAATTTTGTATTTATTCATGTTCGAATAAAGATGTTATTCTCTCTCTTAATAAACTTTTGAAGAAAATCTTTGAAAAATTCTTGAGGAATTCTTTTGAGAAATCATTCGAGAAATCATTAAAGAAATATTTGAGACCATCCTTTAAGAAACGCTTAAAGAAATCGTCTTAAAAATTCTTAATTTTTTTTTTAATTTTAAGGAAATCCTTTAAGAATTTTTTAGGAAAAATCCTTTTGTAAAACCCCTTTCCAAAATTCTTAAAAAAATCTTGAAAAAAATCTAAATTAATTCTTAAAACATGTCTTACCTCAGACAAACAAATTCATAATAGATTTTTTGAAGAAATCATTTGAGAAATATTTATGAAATCATTCAGGAAATTCTAAAATTTCTGTAAAAAATATCTTGAGACAATACTTTAAGAAATGCTTCCAGAAGTGCTATAAGAGTTCTTTTATAATTCCTTCGAGAAGATATCGTTTAAAAATTCCTCTAAAATATTCTTTAAGAAATCCCCTTAAACAATAACTTTAGAAATCTTTATGATGAATGAATTAAGATTCCTTACTTCACTTATTATTTTTATTAATACCAGATGCACATTTCAAGTACTACGTACTCATTATCAATGGTTAGTAACCATAATAAAAATAATAAGTGAAGTAAGGAATTTTCTTTCGTCCATCATAATATAGAACACTTCACATTAGTCAACCGGAAATTTAGTTAGAAATCTTTTATGACTCGATCGTAAGAATGATTTCAATTGTTACTACGTGATACTTTATAATGATCATTTAAGTAAAACAGCTTTTTATCACTAAAAATACTGTTTTAGTTTAGTGTTTTCTTTAAGAAATTCATGAGAAAATCTTTTAATCTATCATTTAAGAAATGATTTAGAGATTTCTTTATTTTTTTAAATCCTTAGACATTGTTTAAAAATTGTTTGAAATATGCTTTAGAAATTCCTTGCTTTTCTTGAACCCTTAGAAAAATTCTTTAAGAAATCGTTGAGACAATCGTTTAAGAAACGTCTCAAAACATCTTTGAGAAATTAAAAAAAAAACATTCGTAATAAAATGTATTCATTAATTTCTATAAATAAGATCTTTAAGAAAATTCGATTAGGAAATCTTTTGAAAAATCCTTTAAGAAATTCTTTAAAAAATCCTTTTAAAATTTCTTTAAAATAATCCATTTGAGAAAATGTTGAGGCTTTAATGATGTCTTTACGAAAGCTTTTAAGAAATATTTTTAAGAAATCGCGCAAGAATTTTCCCAGGAATTCATTTAAGAAATCGTTGATGGAATCCTATATGAAACACTTTAAGAATTCTATTAAGAAATCGTATAAGAATATAAGATTTTTTTTTTAATTCTTTAAAATAGTCATTAATCATTTGTTTAGGATTTTTTTAATCTTTGGGGAAATCCTTTAGGAAGAAATATTCCAAGAAAAAATGCAAAATTCTTAAAGTTGTTGTAGGTATCGAGTGACAGTTTTGTCCAGCTTTTAACATTCACTTTCAACTGTTCCTATCACTTTAGAAAATCCCTAACAGCACTCACTGTCAACTTACTCTGACAACTACAAGTGTAGGTAGGTACTAAAAGGTTGAATACTGATAATGTTAACTGTCAACCTTTACTTTAACTGTCACGCACAATTATTACTCAAATTATCTTCAATAACCTTGAAGTATCATCTGATATGTGCAAATGACTTTATTGAATGAGCTTAAGAGACCTTGAATGATTTTCATTGATTTCAATGGATCTTTCCCATCTTCCTCAATAACACCTTAAAAAATTAGTGATGAGAATATCTGAAATATAAAAACGAATATCCAACATTAAGCGTCCATTGACGTGAACCAAATACGTTTTTTTGTATTTTATATATATAATGGAGCGCGTTGCGTCATGGGATAAGACGGTTGATCTATTAAAATCATGCAAATTGGAAATCCGAAAGAATGTCGAGTAATTACGGAAACGATCGAGCATGGACAAACATCAATTTCCATGCTGGATTTACAACATAAAGATGGCGATTAGCGTGTAGACATGCGTTTAATGTAATTACCGTGTACGGTAAGCGTTTAAGTGGCCGTTCGCCGCGGAAACCCCCACTGTTTTACAGTGACACACGTGCACTGTAAAAGAGATGAAAAAATTGTTCGAAACGAAAATAAAATAATAATGATAATAGGAGTTGGTATTTGGATCTGGTGCGCGGCGGAGGCGTGGCGCAATCTAGCGGTCGTTGCGAGCGTAACTTACGAACTCCAACAATTACCCGTGTTTGTTTATGGATTTTGATTTACAGTGTTGACCGTTATTATTTATGGGCGGATTTCGTTTCGCCCATGGGTGGCGTCGGTGGTCGTAATTCATGGTAAGGTCGTATGTAAATTTGTTGGTGATTTGGGCTCCTGTCTAAACATCACAGATTTTTTTTTTCTTCAAAATAAAAAAAATGGTAATGTGGCCATCATAGTACTTTCCCTATATTTTTCTCGAAAACTATGAGGTTTACGCAAAAAGGCTGTATCAATGAAAATCATTCAAGGTCTCTTAAGCTCATTCAATAAAGTCATTTGTATATATCAGATGATACTTCAAGGTTATTGAAGATAATTTAAGTAATAATTGTGCGTGACAGTTCATTAACGGTGTTCCGTTAACAGTGACCATTGTCAGTATGCATACAACCTTATAATCACTACACTTATAGTTGTCAGAGTAAGTTGACAGTGAGTGCTGCTAGTGATCGCTAGTTGTAGGAACACTGCCTGTTGAAAGTGAAAGTGAGAAGCTGGACAAAACTGTCACTCGATACCTACAACAAATAGTGATAACTACCCATGACAACTGATATTAATGGTTGGCAGTGATAGTAAACATAACCAGTAGATGATGACAGCTATAAATGAACTCAAAAGTGTCCGATGTAGTACATATTTTTTTAAAACTTCAATCACTGATTTTAAGAAGCATATAGCATTATTCCAAATGAATTTATTGGAAACCAAGAATATTTTAGCGATTAAATTTTTAATAAATATGTAGGGTGGGCGGGTGTCTACTAACACACCCTCCAACCTTTAGAATATACAAAAGTGTTTTAATGAATGCATTTTTCATTTAAAAAATAATTTAAATAATATTCATTGCACTACACAAGTTACTTAGTTTCTAGAATCATTAAAATATCTATAATCCTTGAACTTGTATAATTTAAAAATTTAATCATCTAAAGAATAATCAGAAACTGTATAATTTTTCTCTGAAATCTTTAAATTCTCTAGAACATAATTGATACTGATAGAGCTATACTCTCGATGGTATTCTTGATAATTCTTCAGAATTATTAAAATAATAATAATGTAAATCACTTTTTAAGTTCCATATTTTTATTTTCAGTTGCCTAACACGTGTTTCGATCATTCCGATCATTTTCAAAGTACAAAACTTCTTCTCTAGACCGTTCAGAATTTTTAATATCTTTAGAATTCATAAAATTTCTGGAATCTAAAGAATATTTTAATTTTATACAAATTTAGAACATATTAAAATTAATATATTTTTAATTTTTAAAATCTTTAAAACTTTTTGAATGTTTAGAATTTTTAGAGTTTGTTATAAAATCTTTGGAATTATCAAAAGCTGTATAATCTTTCGAATCTTATGAATCCTTACATTCCATTAAATAATCATAGTATCTTTAAAATTTTTAGATTTTTTTAAATTCCTTAGAATCTATAATATTTGTAGAATATTTCTTAGAATTTCTTAATTTCTTGAAATTGTTGAATTTTCAGAATTCTCAAGTTTATGACTTTAAATTGAAATATTGAATCTTTAGATCATTACATTTTTAAAATATTTAGAACCTTTGCTATATTTAGAATTGCCTATATGTTAAGAAATTGGAATATTAAAAATTTTTAAATCTTTTAGAATATATATATAACTTTACGATCGCTAAAATCCTTAGAAACTTTACAATTTTTAAATTCTATAGAATTTCTGAAATTAGAAATTTTATAGAATATTCAGAATTATTAAAATAATAATAATAATAAGAAATTATACAAATTGAAGAATTTTTAAAATAGAATCTTTTGAACTTTCAGTATTTTCAAAAACTTTACATTCTTTTCAGTGTTGAATATAGACAGAATATTTCTTAAGACTCATTTAATTCTTTTTTTATTTTTTTAAAGAAATCGCTGAATTGTAGAATGGTTAGAATATTTATAACACTCGATTCTTTGACTTAAAATATAACTAAATATAATCTTAGATTTTTAAATCTTTAGATCAATTAGAAATTTTAGAAGAATATTTGAAATATTTAGTTAATTAGATTACTTAGATTTTGATTGCTAAAACCATACGAAACTTTAGAATCTTTGGGCTTTAATTTTTTTAGAAAATAAATTATTAATTTTCTATTGAATCGTTAGAATTGTTAAATTTTCAGAATCCTTATTTATCACTCATCTTTACAACTCTTTAATTTGAAATATTCAATCTTTAGACATTTACATTTTAAAAATATTTAGAACTTTTACCATTTTTAGAATATGTTAAGACATGTTAAAATATTCAAAAAGAATTTAAACTTTTAAAATCTGTATAACTTTACGATCGCTAGAATCCTTAGAAACTTTGTAATCTTTAAATTCTATAGAATTCCTGAAATTCTAACATTAAAAAAATTACAGAATCTTCAGAATTATTAAAATAATAATAATAAGCAATTAATTGGAAATTAATTAAAAATGAGAAAATCATTCTTGAAATAAGCAATTATACAAATTGGAGAATTTTTAAAGTAGTTAGAATCTTTCGAGCTTTCAGTATTTTCAGAAATTTTACATTCTTTTGAATATTAAGTATTAAGACTTAATTAATTCTTTTTTATTTTTTTAAAGAAATTATTGAATTTTAGAATGGTTAGAATCTTTATAACACACACGATTCTTTGAGTTAAAATATTAAAAAGTCTTTAGATCCTTTAGAAATTTTTGAAGAATTTTTGAAATATTCAGTTAATTAGAATATTGGGATTTTGATTGCTAAAACCATAAATAATTTTCGAATTATTAGGCTTTAAATTCTAAAGGAATAAATATTTGATTTTCTATTGAATCATTAGAATTTTCAAACTCATTAATTTTTTTAGTATATTTATCCTTTTAAATATCTTTAGAATAGTTAGAATTTTTATAGCTTGGAATATCTTATATTTGTATAATCTTTAGAATCGTGCTTGTTATTTATTTCTTTGGAATATTGGGATTTGATTGCTATAAACATAAGTAACTTTAGAATTTTTAGGCTTTAAATTCTAAAGGAAATAAATATTTGATTTTCTATTGAATCATTAGAATTTTCAAACTCATTAAATTTTTTCAGAATTTTTATCGTTTTAAATATCTTTAGAATAGTTAGAATTTTTATAGCTTGTAATATCTTTTATTTGTATAATCTTTAGAATCGTGTTTGTTGTTTTCTTCTTTGTAATATTGGGATTTGATTGCTATAAACATAAGTAACTTTAGAATTTTAGGCTTTAAATTCTAAAGGAAATAAATATATTATTTTCTATTGAATCGTTGGAATTGTCTAACTCATTAAATTCTAAAATATTCTTTTAGCGTTTTGAATATCTTTACAATAATTAGAATTTTTATAGATTGGAAAATTTGTATTTGTATAATCTTCGGAATCCTAAATTTCTTTTTCTTTGGAATCCTGGATTTTAAATTATCTTCATCTTTAATACTTGTAAAAATTTTGTTAGAATCTTCAGACTTTTTTTTATAGTTTGAACTTTCTAAAATTTTAGAATTTATTTAATTATATAGACTATTTAAAAAATGTAAAATCCTGACTGTCACTAGATTCTTTAAATTCATTTAGTAATATTAGAGATGTGATATATAGATTATAATTCTTTAGAATCTTTAAACTTTACAGAAACTTTAGAATTTCTTTGTTTATAACTTAAAGAATCTTTGGAAGTATTTAAATAATAATATTAATTATATTGGAATATTCAGACACTTTAAACAATTTAAAGAATTGTTAGAATCTTAAGAATTTTTAGAATTTATAAAATCGTCACAATCTTTTAAATCTTTGGATTCTTTAAATTCGATTGAATAGTTAGAAACTTGTACTTTTACAGAATATACTTAGATTTTATTTTAATTTTCATAAATTGTGAAATAATTAGTAACCTTAAATCTTTATTTTTTTAACTTAAGAATTTGTTGATTTTTTTAGAATTAATGTTTCAGCTTGAGTTTCAATGTTTATGTAGGATGGGTGGGTGACCACTATCCTATTCCTTAACATTAACAAGATTCAATTTTAAATGCATCACCCAGACAAATCAATTACTTTCTGATTACTTTCTTTATCTTCTATAATTAATTAAAAATCAATAACAATCTAGTGTTGATATAAAAATAAATTAAACATAGTTTTTAGTTTAAGTTTCAATGTATATGTACGGTGGATGGGTGTCCAGAATCCTTAAATTACAATTCTTAAAAATAAATCAAGATTTAAATTCATTTTAAATGCACTAAACTAATTATTATTTATTTTGTGTAATCATTTTAAGAAAATCGTTTGTTAACGATAATAAATTAGATGGTGGAATAGTGGACACCGACAATTTGCTAGAAAATTTTTAATAAAAAATCTGAGAATGAAGCAAAAAATGCTAGAAATATTAAGAAAAATTAAAAAAGTTACTTAAAATTTTACAACTATTTTCCATTTTTAAAAACTTTCCAAGAATTTTCTACTTAGTTTCCGAGAATTTTTTGATTGTCTTAAATTTCCAATAAAATTAAATAATTTTAAAGAATTTTCCCTTTTTACAATAATAGAATAGAATATATTAGAGTAGAACAAAAGAAAACAAGAATTGTTGAAATATCCAAAAATGATAAAAGATGTTCAAAATGTTTTAAACAAGTGACAGAAAAAAAATTCTAGATAACTAGAAAAGAAAATAATTGTAGTCTAAATATCCGTAAGAAATATTAAACAATTTTAGAGGCCTCAAGGAAAATTCTTGAAACTTAAAAGAGATTTCATGGAAAGTTCAAATATTATTACGACAAAAGAGAATAAAGCTAAACAGCTAAAAAATATGGTCTAGAAAGATAGAATATTCTAGAAATGCTAGAATACCTAAAGGAAATATTAAAGAAGCTGTTTAGAGTCCTCAAATAAAATTTCTGGAAACCAAAAGAGCATTTACTTGAAAGTTTCGAAAGAAATGAGAAAAAGTTTCATGGAAATTCGAATAAAGAAAATAATTATTTTTTTTGAGGTGAATTGACTTAGGCATTAGCCGTTCAATCACGACCGGGTTATTATACAGGGTGCGGCAAAACAGACAGTGCAGTTTGGAACGCCCAGTACATCCCATGTGGTGGGGGTACCTACCTGGGAAAGATCTCATTGTGTCAAGGGGTCGTGCCGTTTTTAGTCGTTACCATTTTGGTCTGGAGAACGCTCATAAGAAATGTTGAACCGGATCCATGCGAGATCAACTTTTTTCAGTAGTTACGAGGCCCACTTCCATCTCTGTGGAGAGGTGAAAAACAAAATTTTAGATACTGGGCTGTAAATAACCCAAGGCAACTTTACGAGAGACCACTTCACTCCCCAAAAGTCACCGTGTGGTGTGCGATTTCCAAATTTGGGATAATTGGGCCTTATTTTTTTAAGAGATGTTGAAAAATTTTTTCAACCTCGTTTGGAAGAACTAATGGAGGACGCAGATCTGGGAGACATCTGTTTTCAGCAGGACGGGACTACAGCCCATACTGCTCGAGTTTCAATGACGAAACTGCGACAGGTGTTCCCTGGGCGCCTTGTTTCTCTGAGAGGTGATGTGGAGTGGCCCGCACGCTCCCCTGATCTGAGCATTTGCGACTTCTTCCTGTGGGGCTACCTGAAGGAAAAGTTTCTAGGCATTGACCTCGCACCTTGGAAGAACTCATGGATCGAATTCGGGAGGAAATCGCGGCTACACCAATCGAAAATGCGACCGAAAATTTCAGAAATCGCCTTCATCAATGTATCGCTGCTGGGGGTCATCATCTTTCTGATGTCATCTTCAGGACTTAATGCATAAAACGGCATGATGTGCCCATTATGATAAAATAAACCCCATTTCTTTAAATTGCGCCGTTTTTTTAATAACCCTTCAAAATGATATTATTGAAGTTTTACCAATTTTAGGATATTATTATCTTTTGCAGAAGTAATTACAAAAACTATTATATATGGTAATGAGTGGTATTAAACATTTGGATTACAAGAAAGGAGTAGATGGTCGATGAGGGCCGTCATGACACTTAGGTAACTACAAGACAGGAGGGGGGCCTTGTAGAACATAGAACAGTAGAGTCATGTTGTTAATGAAATGCTTAAATTTTAATTTCTGTTTCTATAAAGTATTCGAACAACGCGACTTTAACTTCTCTTTTATTCAATGCTAACTCTTTTAATTTGTGAATTAAATGTTTTGTTTCATTTTTGTTTCGTTCACATTCAAAAACAATCTGATTTATTGAACCTTCGAGTCCACATATGCACAGTGGGTCTTCTTTAAGTCCAATTTTATACAAGTGTTTTGGAAAGATGCCATGATTAATTTTATGTCCAGTGATAGTAACGGAGAAGCGTCGAGGATAATTGTCAGATATGTGGGGGGAGTAGTTTGGAAGGGCGGAGTAAAGGGATTTATAATGCCTGGATTTCATTTGCATCCATTGTAGTTCCCATTGATGTTTTGCATCTTTTTTCAGTTCTGAGATTAAGGATAAGGTTTATCTTTATGTAAATGCAATCTATTAATAATGTTATTTCCAGCTAATTTCGCTAAATTGTCAGCATGTTCATTGCCCAATATGCCGGAATGACTTTTGGCCCATATAAAGTCTACATTATAATTGTTATCTATACTTTCAAGTTTGTATACCATATTTTTAATGGAAGTTATTAAATAATTTGATTTCAAAGCTTATATATTGACTGCGAATCTGATATTATTACAATTTTCTCAGTTTTTTTGTTATAAGCCCAGGTAAGTGCATCTAATATTGCAAGACCCTCGGCAGTAAATATAGAGGCATTCTTGTTGATTGTATTACTGTATGCAATTTGTAAGGAAGGAATAAAGAACGAGTATCCTACTCCTTCTGTGGTTTTAGATCCGTCCGTGAATATTAATGTTTTTTCGGAGAATTTAGATTGAATAACGTTTATAAAAACCGAATTTTTACAAGTTCCATCATATTTGGGAAAAACTAGCGTATTATTGAGGAGGTATAAATTATAATCATATTGAAAATGATAGTTTTTATCGGTTTTTAATACCCTGAAAAATCATATGTATGGATGAAGGCATCAACTGGAGGGGGACGTATTTTTCTTATTCCAAAAACCATTTATCAATATAATTGATGTTAACGAAGCCAGAGGATTTAAAATATGCCATTTTTGAAACTCTATATATTTTAACACGGTTTTATTCGGCTAATATAGCATTAATCGGTGATGAAATCACAGCACCAATAGCTATTCTTAGGGCCTTTAGTTGAACCTTGTCTAATTTGATTCAATTAAAACACTTGGTATGATTTCACTTGTTATTTATTTTACTCCGACTAATTTTGACTATGTCATTCTCAAGGAGTCATTCTCCTTGAACTTAAGGACAGATACATGAATACTCGAGTTCTTTCTCATCAATATTTAAACTCTATTAATTTAATCAAGCCTTCTACTAAAGCAACAAGCTCTCTTAGACAAGTAATTGACACCTTTCAAGAAAATTATAAGGCTTTTAATGCACTTAAGCTTACAGAAAAGGAAAAGTTGGAATTCTTGTGGCTTTACTTGTTGATTCAAAAAATTGATCCCTCGATTAGAGAGCGATTTGAACTAACACTCTCTAATAATCAATTACATTCAATCACAAACCTCGTACATTATTTGGAATCACATTGTCGTGCGTGGGAAACCACCTCAAATTGTCGTCTCGATAGTAATAAACCTAAGTCAAATGAGCAGAAAAAAACAACTTACACATGTTTAACAAAATTAAGTACTTGTCGCTTATGCAAGGATAGCCATCCATTGTACACATGAAAACTATTTTTAAATAAAACACCAAAGGAGCGATTTGAGATAGTCAAAACTTTTAAACTTTGCAGAAATTGTCTAAGTCCTTCACATGGCGTGTCATAATGCTCATCTGTGCATACATGTAAAATTTGTCAAATAAAACATCACACTTTACTGCATTTTCCAAAGCGTGATGTTAGTCAAACAGAAATGGAAAACGTTGCAGATACTACAAATCCTTTCACTTCGGTTAACCTAATAGCCAATACTATTTCCACTCATCGAACTACTGTATTGTTATCCACTGCGCTCATAGATGTTCGTGATTCATTTGGTAATTTTCACACTTTACGGGCATTACTTGATACCGGTAGTCTGGCAAATTTCATCACTGAACGTTGCATACAAAAATTGAAGCTACAAAGGGCTCATTCGCATATTCCTATTCAAGGAATAAATTCTATGTCTTCATTATCTCCTCGAGGTGTTACCTCATGTACTATAAAGCCTGTAAATTCTGAACTTAATTTTACTTTAGATTGCATAATTGTTTCAAATATCTGTGCTAATATGCCCTCGTCGGTCATTCCTCAAAATAGTTGTTGGAAGCATTTAACTAATTTAAAATTAGCTGATCCTAATTATGGAACTCCTAGCACTGTCGATTTGCTTTTGGGAGCTGATGTGTTTTCCTCTGTTTTGTTGGATGGCAAATTACGTGGAGGTGATATGGCTCCAGTAGCAGTGAATACACTTTTTGACTGGATTTTGATGGGTAGAGTGAAGTTTCCCGGATCCGTCTCGAGTCATACTCAGGTTAGTTAATTGTGCACTGTGCTTGACTTGACATGAGGAGGTTTTGGGAGCAAGAACAGGTTCCTCTGAAGGTCACGCTGTCGCCTGATGATCATCAAGCGGAACAAATCTTCAAAAGGGAATATTTTCTTGACCATTCTGGTCGGTTTGTCGTGCCCTTATTGTTCAAGCCTAATGCTCAGTTTTCATTTGCTGGATCATATGAAATTGCTGTAAAAATATTTGCTTTTCTAGAACGTCGATTGTCTCAGAATTACGAACTTCGTTCGCTTTATTTTGATTTCATGAAAGATTATTTAGAAACAGGTCATATGGAAAAACTTACTGTTTTACCAACTTCAACTTCAGAGAGTTACTATATTCCACATCATTATGTAATGAAGCCTGACAGTACAACGACCAAACTTCGAATTGTGTTTGATGCTTCCGCAAAATGCTCGGAAGGTCATTCACTGAATGATAATTTATTGATAGGTCCCAAACTTCAAACTAATATTTTCTCGATTCTCTTGAAATTTCGACTTCATCCTGTTGTATTCACTGCTCACATCAAGCAGATGTACAGGCAAATATCATTTGGCGTTTTTCTCCCTTAGATGACTTAGAGATCTATCAACTAAATACAGTTACATACGGAATTTCGTCTGCTCCATACCTCGCTATTCGAACCATTTTGGAATTAGCCCGAATAAAACAATCAACATATCCTCGTGCTTCGCACGTCATATCCATTGATGTCTATGTGGACGATCTTGTTACGGGATGCTCGTCATTACAAGAGGCTAAACTTCTTTTTACAGAGGTCACCGATTTGTTGAAATCAGGAGGTTTTGAATTGCGTAAGTGGGCAAGCACTATTCATGCTTTACTTACTGATGTGACAGACAAGTCAGATGCGTCGTCGTTGTCACTGGATGATAATGAAAATCCTAGTGCCAAAATTTTGGGACTTCATTGGCAACCAAATTCAGACTGTTTCTTCTTTAAAGTGAAATTAGTTGATAAACCTTGCACTAAACGAACTATTTTGTCGGATGTTGCTCGCATCTTTGATCCTCTAGGACTAATCTCGCCATTGTCATTTTTTGCTAAAAGGTTGATTCAACATTTATGGACACTTCATCTAGATTGGGATGTAGTTCCTCCATTTTATGTCGTAGAAAAGTGGTTAACCTTTAAATCCCAATTGTCGTCTATCGCTTCGTTGCAAATTCCTCGTCGTCTCGCCTTGGATAATACATCAAATTATCAGTTACATGGCTTCTGTGACACTTCAGAAGCAGGCTACGCAGCTGTAATTTATTTTCGTGTTTCGTCTGTAGATAAAATAGACAAATTCCTTGTTTGTGCTAAATCAAAGGTAGCTCCTTTAAAGAAAGTTTTAATCCTTCGGCTTGAATTGTGTGCTGCAGTTCTCTTGGCAGACCTTATAGAATCAGTTTTGGAAACTTTCAAGGATATCGTAAAATTTGATCAAATAGTTGCATGGTCTGATTCATTGGTGACGTTGTCATGGATAAGAGGTTTGCCGCACAGGTGGAAGACCTTTGTGAGTAACAGGGTGTCATATATCCAGGATAGGGTACCGGCAAGTGCGTGGCGTCATGTACCCACTCTTGATAACCCAGCTGATTGTGCATCTCGAGGACTGGCTCCTGCTGAGTTATTGAATAAGGTATTATGGTGGGCGGGGCCTTATTGGCTCTCACAATCAGCAGATTTATGGCCAGATCGTGTATCGGTCTGTGACACCTCAGATGTATTAACAGAAGAAAAACCTATGACTCTGTTAGCAACCACTCCTACAAGCATATATGATAATTTATTAAATAACGTTTCGTCGCTTCGCAAAATACAAGGGATAGTTGCTTACATTTTACGTTTTATTAGAAATTCTAAAGGTAAACCCTCACTACATCATTCATTGTCACTTGATGAGCTTCACATTGCACTTGGGTACTTAGTTAAGCATGTACAAGCTACAGTTTTCTCTGAGGAAATTTTGAAACTTAACCAAGGAAAAATATGTAGTAAACCCTTTCGTTTCCTAGCTCCTTTTCTAGACGACAAGGGAATCGTGAGGGTGGGCGGTAGACTACACCGTTCTTCTTTGCATTATGATGCAAAACATCCAATGCTCCTACCATGTAAGCATCGGTTGACAACCCTTATTATTGAACAATATCATAAAGACAATTTTCATCCTGGTTGTCAGGCATTGCATTACTTGTTAGCACGGCAATTCTGGATTTTATCGTGTCGACGTGAGATAAAACGTGTTATATTTAAATGTATACGCTGTTTTCGCGTAAATCCTAGGTTTCAAACACCATTTATGGGTAGGTTACCTATTTCTCGTATCTCGCAAGTCAAGCCATTTATGCGTACTGGAGTTGACTTTGCAGGCCCGGTGACGATCACTTTGGGTAAGTATCGTGGATCAAAGTCCTCAAAGGCGTACATATGTGTGTTTGTATGTTTTGCCACGAAGGCTATCCATCTGGAATTGGCCTCTTCGTTGACATCGGAAGCATTCTTAGCTTGCTTTCGTCGTTTTGTAGCTCGTCGTGGTCGCTGTACTGATTTGTACAGTGATTGTGCAACAAATTTTGTGGGAGCTAATCAGCTGCTATTGCAAAATTCTGTTGGGAAATTGTCCATTAAGTGGCACTTCAATCCTCCCAGTGCTCCATATATGGGTGGCCTTTGGGAGGCAGGGGTGAAATCAGTCAAAACACACTTGACACGAGTCATCGGTGAGCAGATACTGACGTATGAGGAACTGAATACTGTCCTAATCCAAATCGAGGCTATCCTTAATTCAAGACCATTGTACCCTGTTAGCTCTGACCCCAATGACTTGTCAGTTTTGACTCCTGGTCATTTTCTTACTTTAGAACCATTAACTGCTCCTCCCGAGGAAGATCTTGCGAAGGTTGAACTTTCACGCTTATCCAGATGGCAACTGTGGTTGCGTATGCATCAAGATTTTTGGCGTCGTTGGCATACTGAATACTTACAAACGCTGCAACAGCGCTCTAAATGATTTTCACTGAAGGATGAAGTGCATGAAAATTCATTAGTTCTAATAAAACAGGATAATGCGCCCCCCCTGAAATGGCAGATGGGACGAATTATCAAACTGCATCGCGGAGAAGATGGGGTTGCAAGAGTTGCTACTGTGCGTACTCCTTCGGGGTTGTTTCAGAGACCTATAGTAAAACTTGCAATCTTACCTGTCGATCCATAAAAATCTTATGAGTTTTGGTGGGCGGAATGTTCGGAATTCATTCATTTGTTTTATTTTATTTGAAACAATTTGTGTATTTATTTAATTTTCGGGAATCTAAAATTAGTCATTTTGTCATGTCGTAAATTGAATCTTAAGTAGGAATTTTCGCGCCATATATTGTTGATTTCGGAGTGTGTTGGCAAACCTTACTAGTTTTTCTTTGGGGTACTTTTTTAAAAGGACTTTTGCACGAGACATCGTTCGAGATAGAGTAAAATTGTCGCTGCATCTTAAAAGTTGTATGTTAAAACGAAGAACAACCGCTTGCTTTGCAACTCAGATATACACATCAGTCTGACCAGACCGGGAAGAAAGGAGTAAGTTACTTTGGTAAGTGTCCCTTTGATTTCATTATGGTTTGCCGACTTCGTCGTTAAATTCAAATATTTGTATATGTGCCACTCTTTGAAAACAATTGTGTTGCGGATAATAATCATGACTCCCTCTTTGCCATCTTTACGATCTTTCCTTATCTTATCCATTAATTGAAAAACTAGTGCTTGGTTTTAATCACGTTTCTGATATCATAGCGATATCAAAGTTGGTATTGCTGAGAAATTGACTTACTATAAGCTTATTCGCTATTATAGATCTGACATTCCATTGCATAATTTTCATCTGTTCCATTTCCAAGTCATTCTCGAAATCTTGATTTTGTGTTACTTGTGGATTTTCCAGAATAGGCTTAACTACGGTTACGTAATTGTAACACTTCTACGAAGTGACGCTAGCAACATTTTGCCACTTTTAGAAAATTTTCCAGAAAGTTGCTAGCGTAACCATTTTGGATGTTGATGAAAACTGAATTAAATATTTGTATTTCCAAACTTCACAAGTACGTTTAGATAAAGATGTATGGCAACAAAGTATTACATAGGAGCAGATTCGGACCATCTTCCGTAAGCGATAGCCGTAATTTGCGATCGTGCACCGGCTAATACGTATTATTATTAAATTAACGAGATAGAAATTTATGGCGGCGTTTATTTTTACGCGGACCTATCTGGCGGTAATAACAGTAATAAAAAAGGGAGCGTGTTGTGTTTCAGGCGCGCTGCTCCGTGTCCGCTCTGCTCCTCTTTCAGCGCTCTCCGCTGTCGGGGTGATCGGCGAGAAGACTTCCTTGCGCGAGCCATAAACGCTCGCTAGTTTAATTGCGCGCGCCATTAGCATAAAGAGGTAGAGTGGTCATTGTTTTTGAGGAGTCCCGATCTTATTGTTTTCGCTTGCTATTGCCGTGTCGTGTGCGGAATGCCATGCCGCATTTGCATACGCACCGTGTCCAGTTCGTGTGCTCGAGTGGTAAACCGGCACCGTACACTGTACCCATTAAAGGTAGGCAATATCGTTTGTGTTTTTAATCGTCCTTATTTATGCCCGAGCGAGGATGTGCGTGCAATTGTTGTGAGGCTATTTAGATCGGGGAAAAGAAAAGAAATGGTACTCATTTACAATCATTGAGTTAGAAATTTCTATAGAAGCTTCAGGAAAATCAGTGAAATCCATTCTGATTGCAGTTATAAATGAACTTCTATCTTTACCTCATTTGGAGGTATACCAATAGAACGAAGCTCTAAGTACAGGTATTAGGGAGGATTGGATTAAACATAGAGCAATTCTGAGAGGAAAGATTTGAAAAACTGCTCTTCTAGGAAGATGTGAGTAGCAAGATACTCTAATCTAAATTTTTGGAGACATTACATACTAAAAGATCATGCAGCATCTAATTGAGCAGGATCTACCAAGCCGAGATAAATTTGATCAAAATTTAGAAGAGTATTTTTCAATGCCTTAAAGATAAATGATTCATATATAATTTTTATAAAGATTATTTCGCAAGAGTAATGGCCGAAGAGAAATTTTAACAGGAAAGTAATAAATAATAAAGTTATCGATTACCACAGGTGCATTCGCCAATAGCATAACCAATCAAACTAAATAGTACCAATGAAGAGAACTGAAGCTATATTCAGATTTATTAATCATTGCACATTCCACCTTTTCTTTAAATGGACCACATCTATATCCATCTCAGTGATCCTATTTACAAGAGTGTGATAAATGCGTTCCCATTCAAAATTTAATGGCGCTAACAAGTCTTTAATAAACGCAGAGACGCTATGTACAATACTTAAAGGAATCATCCACCTTTTATTAGATACAATAGTAAACAAATCATCATCATTACGCTTAGAAATAATAACCATATTACATGATAAAAACGAAATTTCCATTGTGGGAGCGTTTCGGACGATCTGACATTGAAAACGAGTATTTTTTTTTTAAATGGAAATAATCGCGATTATTCATGTGGGAACTAAACATTTACATTTTACCAGTCGTACGCGGTAATTGCTGAATATGACTAATCCTGAAGGTTTATTGCCACTTTTTTTTTAACCACAACATGCGCATTAATGGTATGCACGTGCGTACTTAATTGGCTGGAAATTATGATGGAGATAAATAGATAAATGCATAATTGTAAGTCACAAAAACGCATTCTTTCATCGTACCGAGAGAAAAAAAGGAAATAGATTAGTTAGAATCTCCTCCTATTTATTGCCGCGAGATTAAAGGAGGAGAAACCTTGAGCCTCCGTGATAATGTAATTAAAATATATCGTGTTATTTTCTCTTTCGGATCGGTGTGCACTAAAATATTTTAATTAAACGCAATATTGTTGGACCGAACGAGATAAATGGACGAGATAGGTGAGTGGGAGAGGGAGAGGAAGAGTGCGTTAACACGTTTTAGTCGTTGTTTTTTTTTTCTATCTGTCCGGTTGTGTAAGGCCGTCTTTTGAAATTTGTTATTCGGCTTTATCGGGAATTGGTGCATTAACATTTTCACGGCGTGTTTATTATCATAATGGGGCAATGTTGTAAATTGCGCAAATTGAATTTTTTCAATAGGTGTGATAATTGCTTCATTTATATTTTTTTGTGATTGGTTATTGATTACGTGATCTTTTCTCCTTGTTATTATGATCGATGCCATAGAAGATTTGCCCAATCAAACCGATTAAAGGACTTTAAGTTTGAAATTGATCAGCTCTTGATCGAAACTCGAGTCACTGCTAAAAATATGTTGCGATGTCAAAAAGAAAGTGTTTTATTTAAAGGATTAATAGAATACTGAATATGAGAGTAGCGAGATGTTTGATTTAGAATTTTTAGATATGATCACACATATTTCTTTAAAGTCTCTAAAGTCAGGATTCTCAGGTATCCTTCAACTGACTGTTGTGATTTATTTTTACCGATCTTACAATATAGAAAATAAAAACTTTTCATTACTTTCAGACAAAATTACCCTTTTTTATGTCCAAACCTAAACAGTTTTGGACATATGTCAACTGTAAAAAAAAAACAAATCTAGGATTCCGACAATGTTGGTACATGATGGTAAGCATCTTGACAAATTCTCATATCATAATAAATGGCTTTCGTAAGTTCTTTGAATCTGTACATACCACTTCATCTAGTATTGTTAAGCCTGCTGATGTCAACCATATACCTAATTTTACTTTTTCCCCTATTTCAACAGCTACAGTACTAAAAATTCTTAAAAAGCTTCCAAATAATAATTACGGTGGTGATGTTAAGTTACCAGCACTTCTCTTAGAGGATTATGCAGGTCTACTGTCAGAACTACTTGCCATCCTATTTAGTTTGTCATTAAATACTTTTAAATTTCCAAACCAAATGAAAATTGCATCCGTTTATTCAATACCAAAATCATTTTACCCGATGGTAAATTTTCGTCATATTGAAATCATACCACACATTGGAAAAATATTTGAAAGAGTCTTAGATGATCAAATCTACAACCATATTAAATCATACATTTCTAGTAGTAGTACTTTAGTGTTTGGCTATCGACCACGTGGTCCTTCCGCCATGTATCATAATACTAATAAAGAACTCGGTTTTAAATCAGGTCGCTGAATAGTCAGTAATCTATTTATAATTACGCATAATATTGCTAAAACACTTGATTCTCGATGTTATCTATACAGACTTGTCTAAAACGTTTGACAAAGTTAATCATAACATTCTTCTGTAGAGGTTGAGTAATTTTGGTTTTTGGAAATCAGCAAATATAATAATGCATTCTTATCTGAGTGATTGTGAGTAATATGTCACTTCTAATAGCTTCAAATCTTGTTCTTACTTTCCAACATTAGGGGTACCACAAGGTTCAATCTTAAGACCTCTGTTGTTCAATGTTTTTATTAATGACCTCTCTGAAAAATTGGATTGTGGACATGTGTTTTATGCAAATAATGTTAAAAATTTATTCAGAAGTCAAGAACATTAATGATTCTCAACTTCTACAAAATAATTTCGACAAAATTTCTGATTGGTGTCAGGAAAGTTGACTGGATTTGAACATTGAGAAGTGCAAATAAATGTCATTACGAGGGAATCATATTCTACTTTATTTAATTATTGCATCAACAACACCCCGATACAAAAAATATATTTTGATTTCAAATTGTCCTTTGATGAACTTGTTGAGACTGTTGTTAATGATGCTTCAAATGTTTTGGCTTTATTTGTCGGAATTCGTCAAATTTTCAAAATCTATGTATATTGACAACCATTTATTATGACTAAGTACATTCGAAGTTGGAGTATGCTGCATTGATATAGTATCCCCAAAATAGGCAAAAGTCCCTACTTCTGGAAAGTGTTCAACGCAAAATTTTAAAATATTTGTATTTCAAGTTAGAAGGTCATTATGCAATTAGAGGTTTTGATTATGATACATTATTGAAATGATTTTATGTTGAATAGCTTGAATACCGTCGACTAAAGACAGGCATTTAAGTTGTCATGTAATTGGGACTAGTTACCTGGATGAGCAATAAATGTATTATTATTATTAATAGAATATATTTATTAATAAAATTTATGCCAGGCTTAAAGCTATCTTTGTAAACTGCATGTCTTTATAGCTTTATATATATAGCCCCTACTACAGTAGCAGGGAAATGCCATATGTGGATTTCCTCTTTAGCGGACAACTGGATTCATACGCCTTTACAATGGTATTTCGGACAGAGCCGCCGCTATTTCTAGCTCTTCTGTGGTCTGAATGTTATGGTAGAGATTGTCGGTGTATATGTGTTTCTCGGATTTCTACTGTCTATTGCGTCTTCCTTTGTGGCCTCTATTTAGAACTCAATCTGCTGTTGGTCTAACAGAATGCCAATTTTGGACTGTATTTACCAGCGTGATATTCAACACCTCCTGCCTAATTACAATCACAAAGCTAGACTTTAATAATATCAAAATGTTAGAGATAATAAATTCTTACCTTTATTATTGTTGTGAGTTGACATCACAGCCCATGAGGAGGTGTATATTGCCTTTTCTGTACCACTCCACTAGTCTACTTACTTCCTCTAGTGATGGTTTGCTTTTACCTCCTAGAAAGTAGTCAGAGGTCGTTACAACCTGCATCTTGCTTCTTCTAGAGCTGCTGCTAGGTCCCCAGCAATATTCGTATAATTAATATTTTTCCTGAGCATTATAACTGCCCTTGGAGTATACCAAACTACAACTACCTTAGGGCAACCCCTCACTTGTCTATTTTTGATCCAAAGCTTTTGCAAAAATCCTATTTCATATTTGTTTATATAATCTCCAATAAAGTGCACTTGATGACACTTTGGAGTGATGGAGATTTAATTCAATATAACGTAAACCTCACTAGATGGTTTATAGACTTTGTGTTTTGGTGCTTATTGCCCTTCTATCTGTTTTCATCGATCGAGTAGAGCCTTTTATAGTTTAAAATTAATACTATCGTTGCTGCATTCTTGATGGAACATAATTACAACACTTTAATTTATAAATCCACCCCTTTTATAGTCTTTGCCAGCGTTATTGTAAGTTCCATCCTCTGTTTTCCCAAGATGACTAGACAAGCCACAAGTCACTTTGCTTCCACCTACCCTTGGTTTTGGCTCAACTTGTCCAGATTTTATGGCCCAGATTCTCTACCCTGTCATCGGACTGTGAATTCATCGACAGAGTCACCTCCAACTTGAGTCCCTTCGGATTTTTCCTTAATACCAGTTGGAGGCCTTCAGGTCATTCTGGGACCTTGGATTTTTTTCATTCGGAAACTCATCTATACTGTGACCTCAAACTTGGGTACCTTGAGATTTTTCCTTAGTATCCTCTAGTTAGTGGTCTTCAGGTCATTCTGAGACTTTGGGTCCTTTTCATTCGGAAACTCACCGATACTATGACCTCCAACTTGGGTCCCTTGAGATTTTTCTTTAGTATCCTCCAGTTGGAGGTTTTCAGGTAATTCTGAGACTTTGGTTCTTTTTCATTCGGAAACTCACCAATACTGTGACCTCCAACTTGGGTCCCTTCAGATGTTTCCTTAGTATTCTCCATTTGGAGGTCTTCGGGTCATTCTGTGAACTTAGATTATTTTCATTCGGAAACTCGCCGATACTGTAACCTTTAACTTAAGCCCCTTCAGATATTTCCTTAGTATCCTCCAGTTTTAGGTCTTCAGGTTATTCTGGGACCTTGAGTCTTCTTCATTCGTAAATGAATTCATTTATAGAGTGACCTCCAACTTGTGCCACTTCAGATTTCTCCTTAGTACTCTTCAGTTTAGGTCTTTTTTTATTCGGAAAATACTTAAGATTTTGGGGGATACAATAACTACAGTTACCTAGTTTAATTTAATGTGTGATTGTATGTAGTATTTAAGACCTTATTATTTAAAAATCAACCTCATCTAAATTGTAAATCGTCGCCAATTATAATCCCGACAATTATTCACGGACTGTCACCTAGATACGATAATAACAAAGTAAACAATTACGGGCCCATAACAAATTAACATATTAAATCGTAGAAAAGGTGTGCGTAAAAAATCGGCCGTCCCGGTAAATTTACATGTGCGATACATCATTCGCACAAAGCTATGACAACTCGGGGCACGGACGATAAATTAAGCCAATTAAACGGTGGAAATTACAGTCGAGCGCAATTACAAATAATAAATAAGGCGCACATATAATCGGCTTGTAAATGTCAACGGGCATTAAGAGCACGCGCATATTAATATAACTCGCCGTTTCTGGCATTGTCTACCTAATGTGACACGCGGCCTACTACGATGACGGTAACAGGTGGTATGTACCTAATCAGAAGCGCCTTCCGCGCTTCATTACAAGCGGTCTTCTGTCTTTGCGGGTCTTTTGTCTGCCGGTCATTCGATTGTTTCGCTCGCCTCCCAATATAAGGATGAACAATGCGTGTACCTGAAGACGTCCGTAAATACCTACTGTGTTTGCACATGACTGTAACACGCATTGTTTGCCAGTTATACAATTTTTACAATGCAAAAAAATAATACATTTCTCCGTTTCCTTGTCTTCAACTTAGATTCTAAATAGATCGAAACTGATCCATAGCTGTTGTTGGTAAGAAAACAAACAAAATCAAAGATCTTTACTTATTATTATTATTATCTTTTACAAGACATTACCTTATTGTCTAAGCCTTGCACTATATATCTAGTTTATTTCGTTATCAAAACTAGAAGACAACTTAATGTTTGCAACAGTAGTTAGATAGTATTAAACTTTGAAAATGATCGAAATACGTGTTAGAAAACTGAAAATAAAAGTCATTTGGGACATAACAAGTGTTTTCCTTCACCAAAATTGTTTCCATCAAGAGGGTAGCTCAACAAATATCAACTATAGTATGAGGTTACAATTTGAAGATAGCATAGTTGAAGATAAACAGATTTTACAACTCCTGGTATCCTTAAATATAAAAAAAAAACAAAAAGGTGACTAAATTCTGTGAAAAAATTCAGGTAAAAAATGTTGCTTTACTTGAAAAATAATGATAATATTCAATATTCTTATTTTTATTATTGATTATACATGATGAATGAGTATAAATCCGTCACAGGTAATTAAAACGGAGACCAGAACGGAACGCGAAGATTCCCATCCCACAGAGAGCTGGCAATTTACGAGGCTGAACAATCGAAAGTGGCCGCGGGTTCCTCGGGAACGTAATTCAGGATTTCCCCGCCGGTGGAAAGGATTAAAGTGTCGTCTGGCGCGGAGTGCGGCTTATTTAAATCTCACAGTTAACGTCGGCCCGAGATAAACCAAGTGACAGAAAAGTGTTTCCCATCAATTCGTTCCGGAGACGTCTTCTCCGCCACGGAGTGCATCCATTATCGGCGGATGCGTGTTCGTTCCTCCGTATTAGTTCATCTAATGTCGTGTCAGGGATGTCCCCTCGTACGTTTCTCCTGCGTCCTCGGACGTATCCAGTGCGGATAATAAACCATGGGCGTTTTGCTCAGGAAGCGTTCGGATTTACATATGAAATGAATGCATTTTGAAGTACTATAATAATCGTTTGAACTGTATTAGTAGTCGTAATATTCATCTTCAAAAACTAGCAAACTAGTTTTATACTTTTTGGTAGCAGATTTCTTACTTTGTGTCGGTTTAGATCTTCTACTTTTTGACAGCTTCAATTTTTTATATGAAATATCATACGTTAAATATTTCATATAAAAAATTATAGTTGTCAAAAAGTAGAAGATCTAAACTGACAAAATGACGAGAAACAGTCAATAATTTTGACATTCCAATTGTCAAAAAAGGAAGACGTCAAAGGATTTTTTTAAACGAAACTATTAATAATCAGAATCTAGACAAACTTCATATTTACATCATCGTTTTTTTGTAACCTTTGTTGATATTTCTTGAATTATTCTCTCATCAAGAGATAGAAACATTATGAAATATTAGATAAAGAATTGATAAACACTTGTTTCACTGTTTTTTAATATTTACTCGACCAAGTATAAAAATTCAGTGAGACAATATCTTTGTTCATGTTCCGCACACCCACTGGATACATGTTACTTACTGGATCCAGTATTTCTTCTTAATTTAATGCCAAAAATCGCACTGGTGGCTTGAACATACATTAGTATTATCGTTCTAATGCTTTAACTTTTCGTTTGTTTTTTGCAAGATTGGTCGCATTTGCTTTCACGGTATCGAAAAGAAGTTGTTTAAAAGTTTTTATTTCGTGCGGTATCAATGCTGAGCTAAGTTCTCTATTTGTAAAACATTATGTTAATCTTTCTGGAGAGTTTTCTTTGGATTCTTAATTTTGTATAGTTGGTTTATCAAGATTATCAAGCACGAGGTCCACTGAATCTTCAGGAGCAATAGCTTTTTCAATTGATACAGGCATTGTGTCCTAAGCTATTTGTGTAGAATTATTCTTTTCTACTGTGTTTGCCTCATTGTTTAAGAGAAATTGCGGTATACATTGAATTTGGAACAACATTTATCGACATCAGATGGATAACAGCTTCTTTTAACCCATTTATAATAATGTTTGGATCCAAATCACTCCAAACATTCCGAATCGTTATAGAGAAGCCTTGTACTTATATTTTGATTTTGCCACTTAACCAGCTTTGAGTCCCATAACGTCTCAACGGTTTAAAAACGCTTAAATCCAAGGTTGTAGAACATGACTGGTTTAATAATTGATATATTAATGTATATAAGTGACTAGAATGACCATTTAATACTAAAAAGACATGCCGGTCAGTACCTACTGCTTGCAAAAAACTTTTTTGAAAATAAATTTCAAATTCCTCTGCCACCATCCAACCATTACTAGTTGCAACATTCGTCGAGGATATCCACTATTATCTGATGCCTGCCATTAATCCCAATGTTAGGTCTAGAAGCAGGAGCAGACATCACAACTGCTATATTTACCCTTCCAGAAGCACTGACAATGCCAATGCAAGGAACCTTTGTTTTAAAATTTCAAATTCTCAGTGGTCTGTTTTCTACGCCAAGAACGTTTATGGTATTTTCAAAGAACGTAAAGTATTCGTCGATTGTAAAAGGATTGAAATCGTCTACGCTTTGCGTTTTTTTTATATTGAAAAGTTATGCCTCTTTGCAAATCCCAAAAAAAACAGTTTTCTTCAGGGACGCCGTTTTTAATTTTGTTCTCATTTACGAATAACACCTTTTTTTCTGAATAACCCAAACCCCTACTTCCCCATTTTTAACAATCTGTTAAGTAAGTAAATACGTAAATTTTATTTTTACGTTTGCCATAAATAAAACTAAAATTTCAGTTAATGTGCGCGTCAATTTTCTAGCTATAGTATAAAATACAAAATAAAGTAAACAGATACACATAGAAAATACGTATAGGACTATTGATGTATTGATGTAAGTATCATGTTATAAGGAAGGTTTTTTATATAAATCAGGAAGAGAAGGGACCCCAAGATTGACCCTTGAAGTACCCCATATAATATATCTTGCATACTCGATATATCGTACCTTAATTGAACAACTTGTTTTCTAGAGCTTAAGTGTGACACAATCATTTTGGAAGCTGTTGGGTGGAAATCATAAAAATGTCACACTATCGAAAACCTTATAAGTAAGATTTTCGTTAGTGTGACACTCTCTTCAGATGTAAGTAAAAAAATACAGACGGTTAATTCTTTAATAATAAAGATATATTAAAGTCCTTTACGCTGTAGAAAATTAACTAATAATTAGAAAAATACGAAAACCTTCAGTAAATCTAACAGCAAATGAGTCTTATTAAGGCTACAAAACAAAGCACTTTCACAGAAACAAAAACGTTCAAACTAGTGTTGCTATTTGTAACACGCAAATTACTTTTATATTATTCAATAGATTTACTAAATTTTTTTGTGTTTTCTAATTATTAGTTAATTTTCTAAACCGCAAAGGACTTTAATGCATTTTTATTATCAAAATCCTTACCTATCGTATAAGCTTCTAATGCTTGTATTTATTACGTATGTATTGAATGTTTATATAAAAAAGGGTTATTTTTGAGATGGTGCACTTGTCTTCTTTACATCTTTCATATTTCATCTGTCATTCTCGGTGGCGAATTTTGGCGTCGGTCTAAAAAACGTCCAATATAAACTCCCTTAAGCCACGATTTGGATCCTGCTTCACATTCGGATTTAATTTTTAATGCGCTTAGATGTGATCTATTTTCAACAGTTATATCGGGACTAAGTTTATAAATATGTAAATGTGCTTCTTTAATAACAGCTTTAATTATCAAGTCAGCTGTGTCTGCCTCTCTTAGAATTTTACTTTTCGGGCTTCTTTTCTTCTGTACTGTGATCCACGGCTTTGTGTTCACGGGTTCCTGGATATCCTGCGGTCTTATAAGTACGTGATTTCAGAGGCTTAGCAAACCTATGTTTGGGTCGGGTTGCTTAATCTACAACATTGGTTTTTCGGTTTGCAATTGTAGGTGCATTCGCTGTAGCGGTTGTAAGTTTTTCTACTTATCCAGTAAATCATTATATTTATCTGTTAAGAATTGTTTTTTTATTGTTAGCTGTGTGATAAGTTGCTTTTGTTACATTCTAAAAACAAGTTCATTATAAGATTGAGAGAGAAACCTATCAAATGTTTTTGAACAGTAATTTATTTCCTTATCGTTAAGAATACTTGCTCTTTTAAGTAGTTTAGCACAGCTTGAATGAACATAATACAAAAATATTCTGATTTTAGCGTATTTTTACAATAACAACACACTTTTATGCAGCGTATATTTAACGATGTTAATTCGGTAGCCATCTTTTAGTAGCAATTATAGAAAAACTATATATTTCATTTAAATTATTCAAGTTTCTGTTAGACAAATTAAATTAATATTATCTTTGGCTATTGCGAATAGTTCATTAGTTTTATTTATAACACTTCTTATATTCTGATGCATAATTCTAAATTGAGCGATTTTATTTTTTGCACGGCTAGTGTTTATTTTATTTACGTTTGAATGTTGGTCGGAATGTTGTTATCCGAAAAAACTTGCTTACCGTGACTCCATCTTACCATATATATGGGCTTTTAAGTATTGTTTCAGTTTTAAATTGAATTTCCGGAAATTTCGGTTCTAGAAAAGCTCTAAGCTTGTCTTTGGAATAGTCTTCTTTGTATTTCCCAATTTGAAACCCGTTGTTCTTTTGTTTTTTAACAATCTCATCCTTATCCTTTGTTTTTTGTATAATGATTGGCTTCACATTGATATTGTCAGTATTAATATGTTTTCTTACATTATTGTCTAGTTTCTGTTTTTGTTTTGTTTTGGTTCAATATATTAACTGATGAGGGTGTTATATATTGAAAATTCATATTCACTTGTTTGGTTATTGAAGTAAAAACACTTAAATTTTCAATACACTTTATTATTGCTTTTTCAAAACGCAGGAATTTGTTGGTTTGTTTATGTTCATGTTCGTTCCTTGATCCATATTTTGTGATGCAGTATAAATGGTTATTATCTTGCTGATCGCATTAGATGTTGAATTTTCTATTCTGTTTTATTTGCAGTGCCTTCTTGTGATATTTGTTGAGATACAGGTGTAGTGTACTGCATTATCAATAATTAGCATTCTCACTTACCTTACTACTTAGGTTATTTATGATATTATCCTTTTATTGCAGTAGGTATTTTAAATATTGTAATTCCCTTGATTTTTCAATAACTGTCGCTTCACTGATAAACGACGACTCTGGATCGTCTATATTATGGTCTACATTTCCACCGTTGTGGTTCTGGGCAACAGATTATGGTGTCTGTATCCACTTGCACTACAGTTATTTATATATTTGCAGCATTTGGTTTCACTTATATATTATATTACCACACCACTTGCACTTTGTTGTAGGAGTGTTTTTACAAACGACCACTTGGTTTCGCTGTTTTGCAACTAAATCTTTTTCATATTCAGTGCTTCTTGAAAATGATTTTGATTTTATCCCACGTCTTTCTTCTAAGTGACATTTTGTTGTGGTTTCTGTATTTTTTTTCAATATGTTTTTCAAACGTCTCTTATGAATGATCGCCCTTGTTCGTATTTCTTACATAAGTAACTATGGTTCCATCCTTAAACAGAAAGTTATTTAAGCAACAAATATAACTAGTTACTATCAGAGATGTAAAATAAGAAATTATCAAGCAGAATATTACCTGGGACAGAAATGCTCTTTTCTGCATCACAAGCGATGCTTTTTCTCTCTGTCTCAATGTTTACTACTGATTTTCTTAATAAATTTCAATAATTCAACGAAAATTATTTATTTAAAGTAAAATATGAACAATATTTTCTATACAAGTTTTTAAAAACCACATCATATTTGTAATAACCTCAACATAGACACGCTATTTACAGTAGATACTTTGTCCACTGAAACATATGTCAGAGAAATAAATACAACAATATGAAACATAAGTGTTAATAAAAATAATAATAATAATTTATTTGTATACAGATTCATATCCAATATTCTAATTTAAAATTACCTAATGAGCTCTTTAGATGTGGTACTTTCAAATTGGTTGGCATAAATCAGAAATTCCCTTTATTAATTGATTAATTAATTAACTTTGGTTGATTACTACAGATTAGATATTGCAATTAATAAGAGTCCATTGATACAATTATTCTATTTTACATTATACATTTAACTTATTAATACGTTTAGTTTTTGACAGTTTATATGTCATATTTTGGCATAATTTGTATATGCTCGCAAATAAATGGTGGATGCGCCGGGCTATATTTACATTTAATTTTTACGAACTATGTCTATTTATTATATGAATATTTGTTTCAATTAGTAATAATAATATGTTGGTCAGTACTACATAATTTTAAATATTATTGTATTTCTGAATTACTTAAAATACAATTAATAGCTTAAATTTGCTGTAAAATCTTGTTTGCAATAATTGTTTTACTTTTCCAGTTTCAATTACGACGAAGTATGCGGAAGTGAAAAAGATTTTACTGTAATATTATAAGTGGGGTCGGTAGATATCAGTTTAACAAAGTTTAAATTTCAAATAATATTTATCTACTGTGGACGCTGTATCCTAAAAATCACAAAAGATGAAACAATTCACAACAAAGAATCCAAAGGTGTGTACTTAACGTAAGTAAATTTTGAGTCAGTTAGTAAATTCTATAAAAATATTTAAACGAAAATAAAATATCAGATCAGATTTTCAAATTTGGTTTGTTTTATCGTAAACACTATCAAAAACTTTAACTTCACTTGGTTGTGAGTGGGATTTGTTTTTGCTTATCAATCGTTTCAGTTTGTTGTTTGTGATTAATTGACTTGTTAATGTAATTTTGTGAACTTTTTATCTAGTGTAAAACTATAACAGGTCAAATTCAACCCAGTGAAGTATAAATACCAGTTCTGCATGACATACCTTAAGTTAACCTGATAGTGTGTCCCGTTTTGCGAAAAGAGTTACGATCTTTAATCCACTTCCTTTTTCCGTAGCATGTGGTCGGTTTTTCGTTCTTAGTAATTTGTGGGCAGGTGTAACATCATATTCTTTGCACTGATGTAAAAACCATAGAGATTGTTTGTAGTATGTTTATTTTATTTGCAATTTAAAATACGATGGTGTTGCCAATTTTTCATTACTGGAGAGTTTCAATTGATTGATTGTTGAGGCACTTAGGGTTTGAAAATCCATTTTTAAACATATTAGAAAATTTAGAAATCAATAGATGTTTCCATATGGCCATCTACTCAACGATCAAATAAAATTTTCAAATTCAGGTGAAAATGTTCACACTCCCATAGTATATATGTAGTAATGTGTATTTTATCTGTTGTTTCCTTCATCTAAAGAAGAAATATGTAGTGATTAAAATAAACCAAATTTGAAAATCTGACCGTTTCGTTATTTTAATATTGAAAATGGATAAGTGCCTCAACAATCAATCAATCAAAATTATACGAGAAATTGTATAAAAATAATGATGTAATAAAATTGTTGCACAATTGCAAATCGTATTTATGAACTCTATAAAGTCTATGAAAGAAATCTAATTATCCACATAACCATTAAAATCAATCTGTAGCTAATAAAAGAGTGTGTACCGACCGATTCCTTCATAATTTTATTTTATACACCTGCTATTTAAAAATAAAAAATTTAAAAAAAAATAGCGCCTTAGGTCGATGATGACCAACTTCTTTTGACCTGAATTGGACGATATGGACACCAACCACATGTGGTTTCAACCAGATGGCGCTACGTGCCACACAACGCATGTCACATTGAACATTTTTCAGGAGCAATTTGAAATCATGATCATCTCACTTGGAGGTAATTTGAAGTGACCAGCGAGATCATGCGATTTAAGCGCGTTGGACTTTCTCCCTTTCTCTTATTTCTTATATTTTTAAAATATAAAAATTATCACTTACATACTATTATTAAATATCTAAATTTTCACGATTTGGTATTTTAATATCAACTTGTATACTTAAGCTAATAATAAAATTTACGACACAATTTCTCTTCCAGATTTTTGTCGAAATCAAATCATTAATAATTTAAAAATACGAAAACATTTCGTGAATCTACAACAATGAGTCTTACTAAGACTACAAAACAAATTAACCTTGAAACAACTACTTATCTGGCTAAAAGCTCGACAGACATTGAATAAAACAAAATTAATTGGCGTGTTAGGAATAGTACAACTATCCAAGCAACACTAATTTGAATGAAATTATTTCTGTTGAATAAACTAATGCTTTAATTGTTGTACTATTCATAACACGCAAATTAATTTTGTTTAATTAAATGTCTGTCGAGGTTTTAGCCAGAGAAGTAGTTGATTCAAGGTTAATTTGTTTTGTAGTCTTAGTAAGACTCATTGTTGTAGATTCACGAAATGTTTTCGTATTTTTAAATTATTAATGATTTGATTTCGATAAATATCTGGAAGAGAAATTGTGTCGTAAATTTTATTATTATTATTCTACAACGAACTAAAGGATTTTAATACATGTTATTATCAAATCATTAATTCCTGAAAATGAAGTAACTAACGGCCGGTGTCTTGATCGGTATCCTTAATTAGCCATACACGACGTTTTCAGCGTGTCCACGTCAATGATAAATTATAAATGATAATGAATGCATGCATTATTTCCACTGTTACTATTAAACGGCATAAAATAATTTAAACGAGAAAGCAACACACAAACACCTCCACTACTTAGTTACGGTTCAATGGACTGTAAATAAACACCGGTCAGTGATATCCACCCAATAACCATTTAAATTATTGACACCTCGCCTTTGACAACTCCATTACCAGTTTACCACAACCATTTTAGACCGACGATTAGCCAGTGCAATTACCTGACACCCCCGCTTTAACGATAAATCGTATGCACGTTTAATGTAATTTCAATAATCACTTACAAAAATATATAATTAGTAAATATTAAACATTAAGTTATTGAAGAAAGGAAATCAAATCGTGTTTTATTATTGAACATAATTATTTGAAGAAATAATTATAATAAGATACAATTAGCCGCTCACGATTAAATATCCTAATTAATGTAATTCATCGAAGCCATCCCACATTCGCAGGTGCGTTTAATTATTTTCAGGAAACTGTAAATTTAATTAAATTAAATCGAACTCGTTATTATTATTTAAATTATGCGCATGCAGCTAGCGGCGTGCATGCTGGGTTTTTTACGCGAGGCGAAAACGCCATTCAATTGCCAATTAGTAAATGTCACTGGTTTGAATCATGGTTCTATTATGGTGTCCGCTGCTTCTTTTCTTTTCGCCACGACAAAGTAAAGGAAATCCTTTGCTTGCGCTCGCCTTACGTAATTCGGTCCGTACTGGATATCCTGATTAAGTTCAAAGTGTATTATTAAGGAAGATGCGGAGAGAAAATCAAATGATTTAATATTTTGTAAATAAATCATTTCTAATTATACAGCAGGTGCGATCGTTATTTTTAATAGCGGGTTATTAGATTTTATGCACTGGTTTTTTTAAACCAGCGTGTTGCAAGATTAAACTGAAATTGTTCTAAACAGGAAATGTTTAAGTGTTCAATTATATTTATTTTTACATTTTTAAATTTGCTTTCGCAGGCGATTTTTTATCTGTAGACATACAATTATATTTTATATATAATAATATAATACACAATAAGGTAAATTAGTAATTAGAATACTTCTTTTACAATTTATATTTACAAATATTCGTTAATAATTTAATTATTTGTCTAATTCTACTTTATTATACTACATATTGTACAGGGTGCGGCAAAACAGACAGTGCAGTTTTGAAGGGCTATTAAAAGAAAACGGAACAAATTAAAGAAATTGGTTTTATTTTATCTCAATGGGTACATCATGCCGTTTTATGCGTTAAGTCCTGAAGATGACACCAGAAAGATGATGACCCCCAGCAGCGATACATTGATGAAGGCGATTTCTGAAATTTTCGGCCGCATTTTGGCACATCTCGATGGGTGTAGCCGCGATTTCCTCCCAGATTCGATCCCTGAGTTCTTCCAAGGTGCAAGGTCGATGCCTAAAAACCTTTTCCTTTAGGTAGCCCCACAGGAAGAAGTCGCAAATGCTCAGATCAGGGGAGCGTGCGGGCCACTCCATATCACCTCTCAGAGAAACAAGGCGCCCAGGAAACACCTGTCGCAGTTTCGTCATTGAAACTCGAGCAGTATGGGCCGTAGCTCCGTCCTGCTGAAACCAGATGTCTCCCAGATCTGCTTCCTCCATCAGCTCATCCAAACGAGGTAAAAAATAATTTCCCACATCTCTTTAAAAAAATAAGGACCAATCACCCCAAATTTTGAAATCGCACACCACACGGTGACTTTTGGGGAGTGAAGTGGTCTCTCGTAAAGTTGCCTTGGGTTATTTACAGCCCAATATCGAAAATTTTGTTTATTCACCCCTCCACAGAGATGGAAGTGGGCCTCGTCACTACTGAAAAAAGTTGACTTCGCATGGATCCGGTTCAACATTTCTTGGAAGCGTTCTCTAGACCAAACCATGGTAACGACTAAAAACGGCACGAGCCCCCCGACACAATGAGATCCCTCCCAGGTAGGTACCCCCACCACACGGGATGTACTGGATGTTCCAAACTGCACTGTTTGTTTTGCCGCACCCTGTATTAAACTTTCCCTGTGCGAAATACTGTTTTCTTTTTTTATTGATAAGAAAAGACGTGCTTTTACATAGACGTGTGCCAATTAGTATATCAATTATTGTAATTTTTCCATATATTTACAGGGTGAGTTTTTTAGGATGTTCTCTATGGGGATCTCGGAAACTATAAGAGATAGAGAAACAGTTAAATGGGAAAAGAAGTGTAGATTTGCGACAGGTATAATATTCCACTTTCAAAGTTTTCAAAAAAGTCAAGGGTAACTAGATTTTTTCGAAAAAAGTAAAAAGTGTCATTTTTTTCAAATCAAAATATCTCGGGTTTTATAACAGATAGAAAAAAACTGTAACAGACAAAGTTATAGATAATTTTATGCAGATTATTAAAAAATAATCAGAAAATTTTCCGAAATATGACGCAAACTTACATTTCTTTAATGGAAACCATAGTTGGCTATGGCCTCATTCAAAATTTAGTTTTTTTCTCTTTAATCAAATATCACATATAATATAGTTATTTCTAAAAATAAGTGAGTTATAGTCATTTTAAGTTTTATTATAATTAAAAAATGGGTAACCATAAAAAAGATTAAAGTAAAACAATTGCAGTTGTTTATAATAATAGCAATATTGTAATTATTAGTTCTACAGAGATTAACTAAAATGAAACAACAGCATAAAGTAATTCTGTAATTAAGCTTCTTAGATGTTTTAAACTTTTTTTGGTGTCGCTATTTATTTTAAATAAATTTCTAAATGAATTTTAGCAACTCAAAACTAGCTATTAGTCGTCAGTTGTTTTTAGTGGTAAACGATTAATTTTTGTAATAAAATTCCATTGTTTTAAATTAATGTAATAACTGTTTAATTAATTATTAAAGCATACAATTTTTTTTTGTCAGTATTTTAAATTCAAATCTTTCTTAACAATTATGCAATTGATATTTTTACAAAACTCTAACTGTTTTTTATTAACAAATTAAAAATAAACTGTTTTATTTTTAAACTGAGTTTTCTTGGAAAATTTTCGATTTTTAATTTTTTCAATTATAAGTAAAATTCCAACTGTTTTTTGCCAAAACAGTTAACGACTTTTCTGTGGTAAATTTTCAATTGTTTTTCTATAAAATAAACTAATTTCAGTATAAGTTAGTTTCAAAACAAGGAAAATTTTAGAACATTTCAAATCTTTAAAGTGAACTGTTTTCTTTCAAGGAAAACCAAATTTAAACTATTATGCAAAAGTCAAACTCTTCATTCTTGAATTTCAAATGTTATTTTTTTGTTTCGTAACAAATATTTCCATTCTTTTTGTTTTAATTTTATTCAATTGTTTATTGGTAACTGTTTTACTTTCATTATTTTTAAATATTGTTTTTAGTTAACTCCAACAAAACATTTTACTTATATAAGGCTTACTTTAGTTCTCAACCGTTTTTGACCCAATTATAATTCTTCAAACAAAATTAAATTATTTTTGCTTAAACCTTTTTCAGCATATTAAGTAATTTTTTACTTGTCAAAATTTTTACTGTTTTTTTAGGAGAAATTACTTTTTTTAATTATAAAATTCTATCTGTAACATAAAATGTAAGCTTTTTAATTTTAAATATTTTCAAATGCTTTTTTCTTATTAAATAAATTCATTCTTTATGAAAATTTTAATTTGTTTAAATTTTTAACCGTTTTCTTTCAAGGAAAATCAAGTTTAAACTATTATGCAAAAGTCAAACCTTTCACTTTTAACTGTTCAACTGTTTTTTTTTTTCGTAACAAATATTTCTTTTCTCTTTGTTTTAATTTCATTCAATTGTTTATTGACAACTGTTTTATTTCCATCGTTTTTTAAAGTACTTATTGTTAACTCTAACAAAACTTTTTTCTTATCGAAGTTTTACTTGAGTTCCCAACTGTTTGTATAACATTTTTAATTTTTTTTAAATACTAAATTATTTTTGTTTAAACCATTTTTAGCATATTAAATATTTTTTTTGTCTTTTTTGTAGAAATTAATATTTTTATTTGTAAAATTCTAACTGTAACACAACATGTAAGCTTTTTAATTTTAATTACTTTTAAATGCTTTATTCTTATTAAATCAATTCTTTTTTCATTTGTTCATAAACCTTTAATTTCTTTCTTTCTGAAAAACTTTTAACTGTTTTTAAATGTTTTAATGTTTTGAAATCAATTTTTGCAGTAAAAAATGTGTTAGTTTTTAGAAAATATTCTAATTTAAAAACTGATTTTCTAATCGTTGGCTGTTTTAATAATAATAATTCTTTTTATAAAATTCTATCTGTTTTCAATGTTGTGGTAATAAATATTTGATTACATAAAACACACAGAAAGTTTTATATTTATTCTTATCAACGTTTTAACTTAAAGAATTTTGCTATTGTTTTTATTTTTAAACAAATTTTATTTTTAGTCTATGTTTTCATGGCAAGATTTTATTTTAAAATCTTGCTATCAATTTTGCTTGTTTTTTTGTAAAATTACATATTTTACAATTTATTTTAAGTTTTATTGTTTTAAAGTTTTAATTGTTTTTTTTAAATAAAAATAAAATTATAATTAATTATTCACCTTTTTACTTTAAAAAAAACTATTTTTTTTAAACGTCTAAATAAATTTACAACAGATTTTTTTTATGATACTTTTAATTATAAAATTTTAACTGTTAATCAATTTTCAAACATTTCGGTTTCGAATTTTCAACTGTTTTATCTTAAGGAATATTTTGTTTTTACTTTGTTTTTATTAACTTATTGGTAAAATTCTAACTACTTCTTAACAACATAATCTTTTATATTTTTGTATTGGAATAGTTTTTAAACAAATTAAATATTGAAATTTCTAATCTCCATGAGCGTTTCAGCACTAATGTTTTACATCATTATGTAAAAGAGATTTATTTGAAGAACAAAACAAAACTGTAAAATTTATTTAAAAAACTTCAATCGTCGACTACTTTATTTCGAAATCTTTAATTTATATAATATTCCAATGTTGTTTCAAAAAAATATTAAACTTTATAAAGCACACGATTTGTATCATAGTTTTCCTTGGTAAATTTTCAATTTTAAAGCTTCCTTAGCAATTGTGTGGTTGTCTTTTTATAAAATGCTGCTTTTTTTAAGTAAATAATAAACTGTTTTCTTAGCTTGGAAATTTGGCATTTTTAATCTGATTTTAGTTTTAGTGGTAAATTTTCAATTACATTTTAATAAAATTCGAAATATTTCAAATAAAATTTAAACTGTTTTCTAATTTTTCAAAAAAAAAATTGCAATAAAAATTTCAACTCTCTCTAAGTGTTTCAAGCAAATTTCAAACTGATTTCATTTTAGGAAAATTTAAATTGATACCAAAATTACTCGTGTTAAAGAAAGCCCTTTTGAATTTTTAACTGTTTTTCGTTAGCAAATATTTTTTGTCTAGTTTCAACTGTCTCTAAACAACAGGTATTTTTAAATGTTTATTAGACTTTAGCTTCCTTTCCAAAAAAAGTGCATATGAATATACAAAAATATTATATAAAACATATAAACATTTTGAATTGATGAAACTGGGGGTTCATGCAGCTGCGATGATCTTCCACTCTAGCCCTTGTCTCTAGTAGGTTATAAGAGTCCTCCTTTCTTTCTATTAACTATTCATATTTGCCTTAATTTAAGCGTATTTTCTATCCTTTTGCAGATGCAATAATGACTGTCAAAAATGATAATTTTTAAATTTTATTAAACAAACTCTCCAAAGCAAGGGCGACTCGTGTCTATCTACAGGGAGGAATACTATCTTCTATCCGAGAGAACATCGACTTGCTAAGAAATCTAAATGAATCTGTCTTCTTAGCCACAGTATATGCAGATGACATTACAATTCTGCTTAAAGTCTGCTATGGAGTTATACTCAATAAATGCCCTTAATATAGTTTAGATATGGTGTAAAGACAACGCCCTCTCAGTAAATTCCAGATGGAGTTGATGCTGTTCGCCAACAGAAAGAAACCGGACAGAATGAAGCTGCCCAGGATATTCAACACACCACTAACTTTGGTTTACCACCGTACATAAGGCGAAAATATCGTTCTGGTAGTGACGGTCAGTCAGGAAATCATGGGACTATCACCAGAAGTGGCAGTATACTGCCGTTGTACTGGTTAAACTCAAAACTGCAAGAAGTATATTACAGCACATTCAAGGTCTAGCATGTGTGACATGGACACCATACCGAAGTCAGCAATGAAGGCGTTATTGTCTGTTCCTCCCCTGGATTTATACATACAAGAGATGGCCCTAAGTATAGTGCTAAGATTAAGAGACAACGACCTGTAGTGTCCAAAGACGGACCAAACTAGGCTTTGACCAATCCTTGGAGGAGCGACTGAGAAGGAAGCTCTTCTAGGGAAGTGCTACTCCGACCTAACTTGTAACTGAGACTCCTGAAGCCACTTGTATGGGCTTCAACCTAATTATTTTTCGAATGACCATTAATGAACTACTCATTTAAAACACTTGAATGACAATTCGACTTCTTGAAGGTGAGAAAGTCTTCCTTCTTCTCCCGCTTCTAGCAAAATTGTTAAGGTTGATACTTTACCCTTATTTGGAAGGGTTTGAGATAGCCTAGCTGCCCTTTCATTGGTCAGCTTTCTTTCAGGAATGACGAATAATTTACCCTCTTGCCACTACTCTCTCCACGCGGATGTCCTGGCTCTTTAATCTGTCCCAAGGACTCTTATGTTTGCAAATATCTTTGTAGCACAATAATTTCTTTTTAATTCCAAACATTTTTAAACAAGTTTCAAACTGTTGTTAATCAATTGTCAATTATTTAGTCATCGACTATCTTATTTCAAAAACATCGTTTTTTATGTTAAAAACGTGTTAAACTTTATAAAATTAACAGAAAATTTTTATATTTGAAATTTTCCTTAGCAATTTTTTGATTGTTTTTTTTTTTAATTTCAAAAATTCTGAACATTTTGTAAAAATTTGTCTAGAAATCTTCAAGTGGGCTTTTGCAAAATTCTCGATAAAATTCCAATTATTTCAGTAAATATTAAATTGTTTTTAATGAAAATACTTAACTATTTTTTTAGGATGCAGAATGAAATAAAACAGGATTTTCGAAAATGAAATACCACATAGTGATGGTCATCCCCATCCATTTTTTTTGCACTTTTTTTAACAAATCAATCAAAGCCAGATTTCTTTTAATTATTTTTATTTAAAACCGTTATTATCTAAAGTGTTTGATTGTAAAATTTCTACTATTAAGAAAAAGTCTTTGAACTTTCAACTGTTTTTCTTTTATTTATATCAAATGTCTAACTTTTTTTTTGTTAATTCCAAAAATTTTCACACACACACACATTTTAATTTGTTTTTGTTTTTTAGTCTTCAAATGCTGTTTTTATATAAAACCAACTTTTTTAATATTTAGTTTTATAGAGTACATTTTTAACAGTTGCTTTCCTCAGAAAACGTCATATCTTAAATGTTTTTTTTGTCAATTTTTGAATTGTTTTTTTTTTAAATGCTAATAGTTTTTTTTATTGCACATTTTTAATTATGTTTTATATTCAAATATTTAAAGTGAAAGAGTAAATAGATTAAAAAAAACATTTTAAATTTCTGTTTTTTTCTTAATTATAACATTATTTCCCAGTAAAATACAAACTGTTTGGTTTATTTCAGAAAATTGTGAACTAGCGTTTTAGCAAAGTTGTTTATTTATAAAATTTCAACTGTTTCTAAACAAATATTAAACTCATAATTAGAACTGCATAAGTAAATCAAGTTTAGTTTACAAATATTGAACTGTTGTTTTTTTTTTAATTCTAAACGGATTTTGAAGAATTTTAATCTTCCATCTTGGCTACAACACCATTTTTTTAAATTAGTATATCTTAGTTTAGTGTCCATAATAATACATAAATGTAGCATTATCTCTAAGCAAAAATGATTTTTTTAATTTTTGCATTAAGGAAAACATACTTTAAAACATCTGTATAGCCATTGTGAGAGAATGTATCCTTATTTCTTTATAACTTTGATGTTCAGCAGGTTTCCAGTGATTTTTCCATTTAGACCAACATCCATCCACCGTTCAGTAAGAAATGCTGACAGCTTCTTATTTCTTGATTTGTAATATATTTAAGCAAATATGCTATTTTAGTCCCTGTCATTATGAATTATTATCTTATCATTTTATCAATTTTTTCTGATTGAATATTTTAGTATGTGAACAGAATTAATTAATAGTAGTTAAAAATATCATTTTCTTATACATATAGTGTATAATAAAAAACGAATATTTTTAACTACTATTAATGTTATCAATTGAAAAATCAATTGTTATATATAATCATCCTTATAATTGATTATTTCTCGTAGTGCACACAAATTATTACTAATGATTTAGATGACAGTTGCGATTTCAATCGAGCCCGTAACTTTCTAGGCCACTGACAATCGTGACTCGATTTTTTTTCGGTCGTTTATTTCCGCAGAAGAAAGAAGTCGCAGGGAAAGAAAAAACGGTGAATCATGCAAAAGTGCAATAATGATCGAGATCTTCGGGAGATATCGCGGTTGATATTCGAGACCATCCTTCATATTCGCATGATCTGGCACGGAAACGTTGTCAATTCTTCGGAGCATTAAAATCCGCTCTCCGCGACCAGCTCATGGAATACCAACAGTTTCGGTTTCGGTTCGCGGAATACCATAATCCACTGTCTCACGTTGACCTTTTCACAAATACCAAATCGCTTTTTTCTTACCTGAGAATACGTAGATAGAAACTTGTCAAATGTGATGAAGTTGATGTTTGCGACTGTTATTATAGTTATTTAAGTTCATCGGATGATTATTCAAGTTGATCTAATTATAATAAAATATTGACCATCACTAAGTGTTAATCCATTATTAAAGTAAAATACGTTTTTTTAACATTCGATGGTCATAAATTCTCCGCAAAAGAAACCAATAACTTTTGATATTTGATATGAACAAGATGAATAAAATTGGGCTATTCTAAGAATATTTTGTACTTTCACAGTTTTTGAAAACCCGCTTTCTTTCGAAGATGCAGACCGAACAAAATATTGCAAATGACTTTTGCACACATTAGTCAAATTCCACAATCACTGACACCAATTCATTTTGTATGGGCTGAAAAATCCACATGAGATACTTAAAGAACGTTTTCAACATCAGTTCTCGTTGAAGATTTGGGTTGAAATTATGGATGACTAATTAGAACGATTTTTCAACCAAAAAATTTTCTGACGAGAAGTAACCCAGCTTTTTAGAGAATTGGAGAAAAATATTATAAGTGATACTAACTAGAAATAATTATGAAATTAAACCCAAATAACAAAAGTTTATGTTAGCATACTATTTGTTATTGGTTAGTACTGACTAATGTATTGATTTGAGTAAAACTTAATCATAATTAGCAATGAAATTTTATTTTATTTTAAAAAGGTATATTGTAAATCTATAGAGGATAATGTATAATTCATGGCGTGGAGTTTGATTCACGTGAGTGCCACATCTATGAAGAGTGTAAGTCCGAAAGAAATATAGTTATTGCCTTCGAACAGGCAATGATGCTGGCGCCATTTTTTTAACATGCACGCACATCGCATTCAATTTGCTTTATGGGCAAAAGTCGGCACTAAATTCATTTCAACAAACACCAAACAGAGATAAAACGGCCAGAGCCATTCTTGAGGGATTTATTAAGAGAGCTGTGTATTTGTGTACGTGTATGTGTTAGTGTATGTGTGCGGGGGCCGCATTTACAACATTTGCATCCGATTACTTGCTTTACTGCAAACTGAAAAGGGCACCATTTGCATTAATCCGTTTCGACATTTCCTCCATTTTGCCCCCTTATAAATTATTCAGATATGTCCGTTTAACTGGAGTAGAAAAGTTTTCACATTTGCACAGTTGTTGTTGTCGTCGCCGTTTCTGCATATCTTAACATTTCACTCGTTACTGGTGATGTAATGAAATAATTACGATTTAAAAAAAATATAAATGATTAGGTTAAATTCTCATAGCCTACTTATAGAAAACATATCGTTTTATTTTTTTTTTCTTTCAATTAAACATTTCTTTATTATTTCCTGTTGACCCCACGAGCCAAGGATTCTCATTCCTATGTGTACCATAAATAACATCTATACGGTGTTTATACAAAATCCACAATGTAACGATATATCATAAGGATCGCCCAGGGCTGCCAATAACGACCAACACACATTTATTAGTTTATTGCACGCGAATTCGAAATTTCAGCGCCGGAGGACGAAAGCGGCCTGTTTTTTTTTGTGTGTGTATGTATGTGTGTGAGGATGTTTCCATATGCGGCTTACAATCTTATCTACTCGATCAAAACATTGGTATAACTGATTATAATGAATTATTTATGCTTAATTATAAATATTAAAATTTATAGCGTTAGTTATAGACGAGAATTACTTATGGTTATAGTTTTTGTTTGACACAACACTTTCTATACCAAGATTAAGTGTAAAATATTTTTTTAACCAATTATGAAACCAATATCTTAGGTACTGAATAAAAAAATATTAAATATTTTAGTGTTTATGTTTATTAGTGAATACATAATTTACATATCATATTGAAATAATACATTGAAGAATAATTGCTAATTAATCTTCAGAAATGACTGTCAATCATTTAAATTTCATTGTATGAAACAAAAATAACCTTAAATTATTATCTTGGATTATAATTAGATGACCTTAAATCACCTTGAATAATCATCAGATATTTTACGTCATCTGATAATTATTCAAGGTCATTTAAGGTCATCTAATGATAATTCAAGGTTGAGGGGTCGTTAGTTGTTTTAAAAATTCTTTAATTTTAAATGACCATCGGATAACTTTAAATAATCTCGAATGATCTTTGATTATATTTAATAAAAATTAAAAAGAAACCTTCAAATGAACTTTAATTGTGATTTTAAATTATGGTTAGATGATATTAAACGGCATTAAATGGATTATATAAAAATATTTACGATTTAAAATAATAATGACTTTTGAATAGTTTTTAGTGACTGTAATATTATCTTGAATTATTTCTTCAATGACTTTCTCACTTTTCATTTAGTGTGACATTCCATCAGTAATATTTATTTAAAATTATCTTAAATTGCTATAACCTTCAGATTACCTTGAATAACCATTCTTCTTATTCTTTAAGTGTCGTGCTTAATAGGGAACGTTGGCGACTGCCATGTTTGTAATTATTCTAAAGCTCTCTCGATCCGACGCCGCGTGAAGAAGATCGTCAGCGTTCATACCAGTCCATTATTGTAGATTTCGTAGCCACGACAGTTTTTTGCGTGCTATTCATATTTTTCCTTCTATTTTACCATTTAGAATCATGCGTAGAAATGCATAGTTCCTCTACAGAGATCTCCGAGATATTCCAGTTTTCGACGTTTGACTGTCTGTAATATTAGTCCGCTATGGCATATTACGTTAAGAACTACTTTATTGCGTGTTATTTTTGTTCACAGTACTTTAAGCAGCCTACGATAGATCCAAATTTTAAACGAAAAACCGTTGGAATGCTCTTGAATTATCTTTAGACGATGTCCTCAAATTACCCTAAAAACTAACTGTTAAATAATAGATAACCTTAAATAAACGTTAATTCTACAAAACCTCCAATAACTGCACCTCTTCAAAAAACCTTAAATTGGCATTAATGACCATAAATGTTCTTGAATGACATTAAATACCCTTAAATATTTATTTTGTGTTATTCAAGAAAAGTGGCCAAAGATATCATAAATAAATAAAAATATGTAATCATCAGATGACATAAAATGTTGTTAACATTATATCACAATAAAAACATTGAATGTCCCTTACATGACCTCGAACGAACATTGGATAAACTTAAATAATCTTGAATTAAAGATAAATAGCCTTTGAAACAACTTAAATTATCGTTAGATTTCTTTATACGATATTACCTTGTTATCCTTTTGTGATTTAGAATTTTCATTAATAAAAAGTCATAAATTTTAATGATAGTCTCTAATGACTGTAAGATTTTCTTAATAATCAATAAGCTTTCTTTCTTTAACTGATGAACATATGTCAAGAAACTGATAAAGTACCTGTGGAACAAAACAAGACTTTCATTTACAAATCTATTCCTGAAAATATATCATGTGGTTTTTACTTTCCCTATATAGAATATATAGGGAAAGTAATGTTTTTGTGAATGAGAATGTCTGTGGGAGATGTATCTAAAAAATGAATTATTCGTTTGAATGATGAGTGATGAAACTTTGAACTTAAGGTTTTAGCATTAAAAACTAGCACTGTAATGCTTTTGGTAAACATTCATAAACCGGAAGTAAACATCCACTTCCAGGGATTTTCTTGATTTTTCTCGATATTTTTCTAAATTTGAAAAATATTACACAACTTTTCAAGCAAAAGTTAAAGGAAATGAGAAACTGATCAAGTTTTATTTAAACATATTTTTCATAAAGTTCTTAACTTGCGTGAAATAAAACTAAAAATTAAAAATTTTGATATGTTTTGCCTACTGCTAATAAACCATAGAAGTTACATGAAAATTATATAACAAATAATTGAAAATAATCCAAAATTGAGCAAATAATTAGCGTAAATCTCATAGTTTTCAAGAAAATTGTATGGAAAACATTATGATGGCCCCATCACCAATTTTTATATTTCTTTACATTTTAAAACTTACAATTCAAACTCTCGCTAATTATTTACTGATTGGAGGGTGGAATAGAGGCCACCCACCCACCCTACATATACATGATAACTTTAATTGCTTATCGTTGATGATTTTGCTGCTAAAAACTGCCAAACCCATCTATGTAATAAAAATAAATCGAAACCAAAATTTAAGTTTAATTACAAATGTCTTTTTATAGCTAATATTATCTAATTTAGATTTAAAGCCTACCCATCATGCATCAAATTTTTATTAATTTACTCACTCAAAAATTCTACCTTTTCAATTCCTTTTTTATTCAAAATGTTTTGTAATTAGTTTCATTGGATACAACGAGACGATAAGGAATTAAAGTTTATATGTATATATAGGGTGGGTGGGTGTCCTCTATTCCACCCTCCAATCAGTAAAACATCATCAATAATTATTTGAAAAATTTATTTGAATAAATCTATTTGTAATAGTTTTACGTTTTACAACTTTTAATACAATAATACAAATATATATATATATATATAATCAAGGGCGACAAAAATAATTTTATTATTAGTTTTTGTTATTAATAATAAATCCATTGAAATTCTCGCTTGTATGTTTTACTGATAGGAGGATAGGATAGAGTCCATCCACCCACCCTACATATATTTTAAAAAATTTAATTACATCAGTGATTAAGTTTGAAAAATGAAAAATTAAAAAATTTGTTAATAATTTTTAAATTGTTATAGAAACAGGGTTTGTAGTTTAATTATCACTACACATGTAGGGTGGGTGGGTGGCCACTATTCCAACCTCCAATCCGTTAATTATAAACGTATATTTTACTTATAAATTCATTGAAAACAAAAGGATTATTATTTAACTTAAAGGAGAACATTTGTTTGGTTACAAAATGCTTTAACGAAAACATTTGTTTGTAATTAATTAATTGGAAGGTGGGATAGTAGCCAGCCACCCACCCTACATATTAAAAAGAAAACTTTTAGCAAAAGATACTATTTAGTTTCCTGCAATTACATCAAAAAAAGTGGAGACTTTGTAAAAGCAGCAAAATACTATCCTGTACTGTGAAATTTTTATATATGTAGGGTGGGTGGGTGTTCTTTATCCCATAAAGATTTACTCATTTATTAGGAGGAAGTTATAAGGCTTTTGAAAACTTACTTATCTGCAATGAATTGGAATATACAGGGTGGCTCACTTTTTTTAATGAAACACCCCGTATATTTATTTATTTGGATAGTCCTGTCAATTTTGAACACTCTTTGTTAACCATACGTCATACCTAAATTTATTAGTTTCCTAGATATCGACGTTTCAAATAATAAGGAATAATAGGTTTGTAATATTTATAACAATTTGGCAATTTAAAAAAATGCAATTTTTCAAACTGTATAGCATTACAGAATGACTAGAGAGTGTAAAAACCCGACCAAGATCTGAAAGATTTTGCAGCGCTACCACCAATGATAAAAAATTGGACATTGTGCTTTTTTAATTCTTTATTATTTGAAACGTTGATATCTAGGAGACTATTGAATTTGTGTATAATGTATGGTTAATAAAAAAATGTTCAAAAATGACAAGACTATCAAAATAAATAGTTATATACGGGTTTTTCCATTTAAAAAATTGTAATCTTAATTCATCACAATTTTGTGGGCCACCCTGTATATTTCAATTTGTTAGAGTTAAGTAGATTTTTTAAAGCCTTACAACTTTTATATAAGACATTTTTTGCTAACTTCTGTATCTTTTGAAATAATCGACCGTTCTGGTAATTTCTCCTAACCCTGTATATTATATATAGGGAAAGTAATAAATAAACAAAATACATATAATGTGGGCTGAAAGACCACCGGTCGATAGCCAATGAAGAACAAGAGAAGCAAATTAAAAATTGTTACGTCGTATTATTGTAAGACTGCCTTCAATAAAGATATTTATCTCTTTCTAACAGTAATGAATTTAGTTTCTATATTTATTTTGGACTTTTTATAAATCAGGACAGACAAAATAAATTTAAAAAAAGACACAAATAACAAAAAAATTTAAAAAAACCAAATGATGAAAAACGTCTAAGAGCAAGCAAAAAAAACAAAATAAATAGTTGACTTTTTAAATTTATTTTTAATATTTTTATTAATCAGGACACACAATGACAAAATAAACAAAAAGGACACAAGGATCAAATCAAATAAATATTTAAAAAAAACACATGACAAAACCAAATGAGGTAGAAAAACATTAAACAAATTAATTAGCTTTTCAAATTTATTATTATGAATCAGGACAGAGAAGAGCAATACAAACAAGAAAGACACAAAGATAAAACGAAAGAAACATAAATGATTGATTGATTCAAATAAAAACGAAAAGACAAAAACAGGTGCAAACGCAAACAGAGATAGATAAAAACAATTAGACAAAACACAAAATAAAACTAATTAATTAAGTTTTTTTATGTCAGACAGTAACAACAAATACAAAAAGTCAAAAATGACAAAAATATTTTTAAAAATCAAAAAACGTAACCAAAATAGAAATTAAAAAAAATAATTGCCTTTTTAAATGTATTTTTACTATTTTTATTAATCAGGTCAGATAATGATAAAACAAACAAACAAAGACACGCAGATAAATTTAAATAAAATTAAAAAAACAAAAACATATAAAAAGAAAACAACAAGACAAAGGTAGAAAAAAATAAGGATAAAAATAATTTAAAAAAACGGTAAAAATATAAAAAAATAATTAATTAAGTTTTTAAATTTAGTTTTTGAATTTTTATTAATCAAAAGACATAATAACAAAACATACAATAAAAAAGACAAAATTGACAAATATATTAAAAAGAAAGAAAATGAGGAAACGTCATAAATGAGAGAAAGAGATAAAAAATGACAATGACATAAAATAAAAATAAAATGCAATAAGGTAAAAGAAAACAAATAGACGAAGAAAAACAAAAAACAAAAGATTTTTAAAAAACTATACAAAAGGTAAAATATATAATACAACAAACAAAAAATGACACTAAGATAAAATTAAAAAATATTTAAAAAAAAACCACATGAGAAAAAAAAAATTCAAAACAACCGAGACAGACAAACGTACACAAATAATAAAATAAAAATATAATTAATAACGATTCATTTTTTTTAAATTTATTTTTATGAATCAGGATAGACAATAACAAAACAAACAAAAAAATACAAGAAGATACAATAAAAGAAACATTAAAAAACCCAAATGACAAAAAGAGATGAAAAAATAAAACAAAAAGACAAAGGTAGAAGAACATAAAGATATAAAGTAAGTAAAACTTTATAAAGATTATTTTTACTATTTTTACTATTTTCGTGAATCAGAACAAACAATAGCATAAATACCAAACAAAGACAACAGTTAAAATTAAAGAAATTTCTAATTACATTAACACCAAATAACAAAAACAAGTGGGAAACAAGAAACTATAAAAACGAAAACAAAAAGATTAAAAAAAAAGAATTAAACAAAATCATTGATCTTTTTAGATTTATTTTCATTATGTTTATGAATCGGGACACAAAGATAAAATTAAACGAATAATTTATAAAAACCAAATGATAAAAGCAGATAAAAAACAAAATGGCCGAGGGAGAAAAATTAAAAAAATTAAACAAGACAAAAATAATTAATTAAATTTTTGAATTTAGTTTTTCTATTTTTATGAACCGGAATAATAACAAAACAAACAAAAAAGAAACAGAGATAAAATTAAAGAAATATAAATTAAAACAAAATGATAAAAATAAAAAACACAAAGATAAAATTAAATAAATATGAAAAAAAAGCAAATGACAAAAACTTTTTAAACTTATTTTTACTAATTTTATGAAACAGGACAGAGAATAGCAAAACAAAAAAAGCAACGATAAAATGACGTAACTAAAAATAAAATCAAAATGATAAAAAGAGTTAGAAAAAACAATAATAAACAGAGATAAAAAAACAAAGATAAAAACAATTAGACAAATCACGAAGGAGAACTGATTAATTAAGTTTTTAAATTTAGTGCCGAAATAAGAAATAAATAGCAAATATATTTAGAAAACGAAACATAGATACAATTAAATAGATATTGAAAAAAACAATAAATACAAAAAACAGCAAGACAGAAGTATAAAAACAATAAAACAGAAAGCAAAATAAACAAAAAATTAAAATAATTAAGTTTTTAAATTAAGGTTTTGTATTTTTATTAATTAGGAGAGGCAATAACAAAAGAACAACAAAAAAGACACAATTGCCAAAAATATTAAAAAGAAACAAAATGAGGAAAAACGTAAATAAGGGGGGAAAGAGATAAAGACAAAAATGTAAAAATTAAAATGATAACAAAAAGGAACAAAAACAGAAGATAAAAAACTATACAAAATGTAGAAAATTAACAAACAAAAGGAAATATAGAGGCGGAAGAAATAAAGAGAACAAAAAATGATAAAATGTCGAATAGTCGAGTTAAAAAAGAAAAAAAAAAACAAAACAAAAATATAATCCGACCAAAATTGGAAAAAAATGTAAGAACGAAAATACATTACTATGAAACGTTTTTTGTCTTTAACAACAAAAAGACGAATTGTTTAATTTGATATCAAAAAGAGAAAATATTAAGACAAAAAGAAATAAATAATCAAATTTAAAGAGAAACAAAGAGGCAAAGATAAAAAGACTAGTGAACAAATTTAATTATTTATTATGTTTAATATTTATACTAATAAACAATTTATAATTGTTCTAAAATCTTAAAGAAAAAAATACGATACTGCCCGTATTTTCTTCTTTAAGATTTTAGAACAATTATAAATTAAATAAAACACTTTTCACTTTGTTTTACCACAATAGTTGTGGTAAAACAAAGAGAAAAGTGTTTTATTTAATTTTTAATTGTTTTAAAATCTTAAAGGAGAAAAAAGAAACTTTGCCCTAGTTTTTTTTAGATTATATTTAAGATATATATAAAAAAATATACAAAAACAAATCAGGATATGAGAGAAAAGTTTAATCAAATACAACGAAAAAAAAACAGTAAAAAAATAAGAAGATAATTCAAAACTATCGACTGTTTATCGATTAATTTATTTAAACAGAAACAAATAAAATCCTATAATAACGAAAGCAAATAAAATGTACTGTTGAATTAGACACATATTTATTAGGCATAAGTAATAATAATAACTCGTAAAAATCAATCGTTTACAGAATATTTTATAATTTATAATAATATTTCAAAATACAATACAATAAATAAACATTAACAATCCATTTATTTTTTCTATTTAGCTGCCTAATAATTTCAATTATTTTTAACCATATTAATATTTTTACATAAAGAATTTCGTGAAAAATGTAAACAAAATTAACAAAAAACTGTGCACCAAATAATGTTATAATATTTTGTTAAATAATTTGTAACAGTAGAAAACACCTAATTTTATTTTATATAAAGCAACTCAAAAAGAAAAATAATTAGTATCGAAAAACTAAATTTTAAAAAATGAATTTTCAAAAAGCAAATTGTAGATAGAAAAAAACAAATTATTATTACGTACAGTCAAAAATTGCTATGAGAAAAGTTATTTTCTTTAAATGACTTTTATGAATTTTTCTATCCTCATAAAGGAAAATCTAAAACCAAGGCGTTTAAGCAATAGCCCACTTCAAGTGGGCAAAATTCCTCCAAAAACGTTTCATATTTTGAAAAAGAAAAAATCTTAAGTTTAGAGTTTGACCTTTGGCACTACACAAAAAATTACATAAACCAAATTACCAAAAGAAATATTTACGTTAAAACAATGTTTCAAAAAATTTTCAGAATTTAGTTTTATTTTTGAAACATTTAACTTTCTTGTTTTGGTAGAATTTTAATAAATAATTACAGTTTCAGATGAATGTTTTTGAGCATTTCATTAAAAGAAGAAATTTTCTACATGTAAGTATGATTTATTCATTACAGTTTTTGAAAATTATAAATCTTCGTCACTTGAAGGGACCAAACACTTGCGACTTATCCAAGATTCGGCTTGTCTATTTATTGAACTAAAAATCCGAAATATCAGAGAGGATTCACAATATCAAAAACAGCTACGAAGTGAAGAAATTTGTAAATTCGAAATATGATCTCGAATTTTTGCACTTATAACTTTCTAGAATCAAAGAATATTATGCACTTGGTTTATACGATAAACCTTATGAAGAATCTAGCAAAAGTTTGTCTGGACCCAAACAGTTTTCCTACCTTATACGTCTTAGTTAAGTTGAGGTGTTACGTATCTTTGGTCCAGAGTGAGTATTTTACGCACATCCTAAAATAGCATTGTAATAAATTGGACTATGGGGGTAAAACACTGACTTTTGTGGGATACTCTGATTATATCTATTAGTTATAAGTATAGGATCAGTCTGGAAACCAGATCATCCAACCCACAAAAGTTGTGGTGTCCTGAAAAAACTCAAACATTTGTTGTCGACCACTTCTCGTTTTGATAGATTTGAACGAATATCTTCAAGGAATTTCAGCATACTTCTCGTCAGTTATAGATAATAACATCAAAACTCGCTAACTAAACAGAGAAATATGTAACGCATCATCAAGTATTCAATTTCGGTGCGGAACAACACTCGTGAGGTGTCTATTTTCAAAAATGCACGAACTGAAAAGTTTCCTAGAATCTATGATTTAGAAAAATAATATTCCTACTTGATCAAGAGAAGCCTTTTTTTAAAGAAAATAAGTACGATTGTAAAAATCAAGAATATTTAGAAAACTATTTGCCAAGATATAATTTAATTTATTTTATAATGAATGTACTTTTTATTTTTTTTAAAAGTAATTTGGCCATTTAGGCCTGGCATAAGAAGCTTATCTACAGCCAATCAAATATGTTATACGGTACTTTTTATTAAAATCTACTTTTTTGTGTGTATATGATAATTATAGAAGGGTCTACTAGTGGACACCCACCCACCAAACAGAAAATATTTTATTTTAAACATTAACACTGTGTTTGTTTTAAAAAAACATCATCAGTTTAATTCCTGACGTTGCCTAAAAAATGAAACGTAATATTTAAGCTTAAATTTAAAATAATATGTACGGTGGGTGGGTGTCCACTAACCAATCCTCCAATTTTTAAACCATAAACACCGACAGCTCAAGAAAACATGTACATAAGAGGAGTATTTACACTAATATATTTATCAACCGAACTATTATATTTCGATTGTTTGATGATGTTAATGAATTGATTGTATCGACCATTCAGAACATGCCGAGCAATAGTACCACTACACAAAACACAATCGTCGATCGTTACTTCGTTAACACCGGTACCGTATAGTTTTGAGAAGTTCGCCGTTGTGCGGTTGGTTATGGTTTTAACATTTCTGGAAAGCGCATTAATTTGTTTGATGAATTATTGATGAGCCGCTTTATGGAGGTCTGGAGATAATTTAATGAAGCACTGGCGATTCTGTCAGCATCGTCGATTTGCATCTAAATTAACATCAATTAATGATGGATTTCCTGCGCTGCGCCATCTCTAGATCATGAGAAAACAGACACGCCAACGTTCATGCCGATTCGAGACTGCGTTTACGAAGAAATTCGATGGGAACATTCATTTTTCCTTTTAATACTTAATTAATATTTTTATTTATATAAACATTTATTTATTTTCTTGCACCTAAAATCCATTTTGCTTCCTTGTACAAAGCAATTTTTTGAGTGACACTTACCACATGTTGATAAATAAAGATAATTAGGACTGAAAACCACCGGTAGATAGCCAATGAAAAAAACAAGAAGAGCAGAGACATACTAATTGTCTTATATTCAGATGTAATACTATCTTCAAATAAAGATGTTTTTATATATAAAGATAGTTCTATTCTATTCTAAATGACTAAAATCATTTTATTGTTGATACAATTTTTGGTACTACTGATGAAGATTTAAATTAAATTACACTCGATTTGTTTTACAATTCTTAAATATTTCACCAATTATGATAATAAAAAGACAGTCATTTTAGAAACATTTTTTTTTAGTAATTGTTATAGATATCTGTAAATATCCCAACAAATAGTATTTCGATGTGGGAGAGTTGTTGAATTAGCAATAGTCATGATCCAGCATCGATTAGCATAAAAAAATTTATAGGATTTAGCGGCGGAACACCTGCGATGGAGGCGAACCGAACAAGAGAAGCAAAAATTGAAACACAATGCCATGGTATGTGGGCTCAATACCGATCGAATTCTACAGATAATGTGGACTAAGTATTACATTGCAATGTCATCGCGATATTTCCACATACCGATTTCATTTCGAATAAATCGTAGGCCAGGCGAACAGGTGCTTGTTATAATATTGTAATTGTTGTAATTGTTAGCCACTTGCATTGATTAATAATTGAAAAGATGTGATTTATTGTGATGGAAAAGTTTATTCACAACATATAAATATATATGCATTGTTTAAGGAAAATAAATAGTTAAGCAAGATATAGAAAAATTCGAGTATAATTCATACATTATGTAAATCCTTACAAACTAATTTTGGATATTATTTACATCACATTTAGTAGAGACAATATCTTCCTGACCTAGACAAACTCTAAGATCTCGTTACTCGTTTATCATTTTAGACCTTAAATGAAGATACCGGAGAAATCATGTCTCTTGTAGGCAAGCTATGTTGAACCCCGCGCAAAGGAGCCTGGAAAAGCTGACAAAAGAAAATTAAAAGGGCAAAAGCGCACTACAATTTTGCTAAAATAAATGGTGTCACCCCTTTGTCTGAGGATGTGGACGTGATATTGGGTATCATATACAGACCTAAAACTCAGGAGATACACCAGTCCTGTTGTGTTTCCTGCAAGAAACCTTGGGAGATCAGCCTCGAGATATTCTTTGTAGGGCTACTGATGAAATTTTAACTATCTTAAAGAATGAAATGAGAAGGAAAAGAATAAAGAAGCTTAAACGCTTATAGGTTCAATTGCTGCAGAAAAATTTGTTCTTTTTGTGAATTTGGGGAAGAAAATTACAGATTACAGTGAAAAGAACAAAATAGCAAATACAGGAGAGGAAAGTATTGATGAAACTTATTGTATTAACGTGCAGTTTGAGAAAGCAGAAAAGGAAGATGATGAAGAAGTTAGAGAAGATATGGATGATGAGGAAGGGATTATGTAGCTATCTTAAAGGTGTTGAGGAAATGAAAAAAGAAAAACTATTGGATCCACTAAACATTGATGCATATTGACTCCAAATACGACTCTCCAAAATTACTGATTCCATTGCCTCACAAACTAAAGCAACTGAAGTACTCAATACACTTAGAGATGCTGCAGACGTTAGAGAATGTAAAAATAAATGTTTTGCTTTTGGGTTTATTTATTTATCAAGCAAATAAGTATTTTTTTTTATTTTTCCACCAACCAACATGTCAGTTTCTCTCCCATTTATAGATAATTTTACACCACTGCTGATGCTGTACTTCCTTCTATAAAAGGTAACTTTTTTAAGGATATGTTTCAAAACCATAACATCCACGAAATTCGAATATTCTAGACATAATTTATCGTAATTTCCTTCTAGATTTTTCTACCTATTAACTTCTCAGCTCTATTTCCATTTACAAAAAAAATTCAATCATTTCTTTTTTTATAATCTTTAAATTTGTGCTATTTTATATAAAAAAATTAATTTCCCAGGGACAATTTTTTGAAACACAACTTCTCTTCTATTCAGAGAATATTTTATACCATCTCTTACTCACTTCCAATATTTTCTTAAATTTCTACTATTTTATGCGCTAAATTTCTAATCATTTCTTGTTTCTCTTTACTTTTTTCTTCTATTTATACAGTTTATGGAAATTTCTAGATTTATAAATTTTCTTACTCCTTCTTCCATTTATAGAGATTTTTGTACGATGTCTTCATTTCTTCTAGTCTTTCTTTGAATTTCTTCTATTTTTTTTTATGGAAAGACAAATTTCCTAGGGACAAATTTCTCGATATTTTTAGATTTTTACACTAATCAACTTATCAGTTCATCTAACAATCTTTCTTTGAATGTTTGTTATTTGAATTTTCTTGGCCTATTGTCTAGAAATTTCTAGATTTTTTCCCCTAACAAATTTCGTCGCTCCTTTTCGATTTATAGAAAACGTTTCACTATTTCTTCCAGTCTTTGTTTGAAATTCTACTATTCCTTCTAGATATAATTTCTCAAAACTCCTAGACTTTTCGATCAACCAACTTTTCAGCTACTCTTACATTTATAGGAATTACAACTTTTTTTGGCTTTCTTCCAATCTTTATTTAAATGTGTGCTATTTTACCTGCGAAAGTAAAATTTTATAGACACATAATTTAGAGATTTTTCCACCAACCATCTTTTCAGCTCCTCTTTTATTTAAAGAATATTTTACATCATTTATTCCTTCCTTCTAATCTTTCTTTTAAATTCTGCTACTTTATATGGACTGTACAATTTGCTAGGCATAATTTTCATAATTTCTTGATATCGTTACCAATCAACTTCTCAACTTCTCTTTCATTTATAGAAAATTTTCTTCGAATCTTTTGCTATTTTATATTTATACGAAAGCCAAATTTTCTAGACACAATTCCTCGAAATTTCTAAATTTTTTCCACCAATTAACTTTTCAGCTCTTCTTTCATTTACAGATTCTATTTTATCATTTCTTCCAATATTCCTTCAAATTTTGTTATTTTGTGTGCGAGATTTCTATTTCTAGATGTAATGTCTAAAAAGGAAAAATAAGAATTAAGAAAATTCAATAATTGTTACGTTACACTCTTGATGGAACTGTATGACTACATAACTTCTAAGTTTTTCTTCCATTTGTACAAATTCTTACACTTACACTTTATTATTACTATTATTGCCATTTCTTGCATTCTACCAATTGACAAAAAAAATAGAAAGAGAAGCTGCAACTACAAATGTTTAAAAGTGGCACAGAATTTAATACTCTCTATGATACTTTAAAAATATTTTACTCTTAGTTAAAAATACATATTTGACACAATTTATTGTAATTTCTAGATTTTTCCACAAAACAACTTCTTACCTCTTCTTCTATTTATAGATTATTTTCGACCATTCCTTGCATTCGTTTCTTCTAATATTTTTTTTAATTTCTAATATTTTACATGGTTAAATTTCTTAGGCAAAACTTTACGAAATTTCTTGATTTTTCCACTAAGCAACTTCTCAGCCCCTTTTCCGAATTAGAAAATTTTTAGAATTATTTTACTTTCTTTCAATTGTTTTATTATAATCAATGCTATTTTTGTGCAAAAGACGGAATTTCCAGACACAATTTCTTGAAATTTGAAAATCATTTCTAACTTTCACTATCGATGATTTGAGTTTACGGGAAGTGATTTCAATAATAAGATAGTTTAGTTTAGTTTAGTTTATTATATTTAAGCTTCTCTTCAGTTTTAATTACTAGATTCTTCAACCAACCAGTTTACTTTTTACATTTATAGCAACTTTTAACCATTTCTTGCTATTTTTTATCTTTATTTGAACGTATGCTATTTTATATGTGAAAGTCGAGTTTTCTATCTAGGCACAATTTGTTCATAATTTTTAGATATTTCCACCAACCAACTTCTTTGTCTTTAGATCAAATCTTACTCTTTTCTCTAATATGTTTTGGAATTTCTGCTATTTTTTCTTCGAATTTCTAGATTTTTTCGCTAATCAACTTTTCACCTTCTCTTCCATTTATAGGAAATTTTCCATGATTTCTTGCTTTCTTCCAATCTTTCTTTCAATTTGTCCTATGTACAAAAGTCGAATATTTTAGACATAATTTCTATTGCTTTCAACATTTTTCCACGTACCAACTTTCCACCTACTCTTACCCTTAAAGAAAAATTTACTATTTCTTGAATCATTTTCTTATTTATGTCTTGGTGAAACATTTTGAAATAAAGAATAAAGAATTTAATGCTTTACCTATTAAAAAAAATACATAATTTCTTCATCTCTTTAAATTAGGGAAATTTTATATGGGAAAGTCGCATTTATTTTCTTGACATAATTTATCGTAATCCTTTTCAATTTATAGAAATTTTTTACTAACCAACATCTTAGCTTCTTTTATCCTTTTCTCTTTTCTCTTTCAACTGTAGATTTTTTTTCGTCCTTTCTTCCTTTATTATTATTATTATTATTCCAATATTTATTTAAATATCTACTATTTTAGAATGAAAGTCATATTTCCTAGGCACGATTCCTTGAAATTTTTAGATCTTTCCAACAACCAACTTCACAGCTCCTATTCCATTTAAAGAAAATCTTGCTTTCTTCCAATCTTTTTGAATTTGTGCTGTTTTATGTATGAAAGTCGAATTGTCTAGACAGTTTACTGTAATTTCAAGTTTTTTTCACCTGCCAACTTTTCACCTCTTCTTTCATTTACAGATTCTATTTTATCATTTCTTTCAATCTTCCTTCGAATTTTATGTTATTTTGTGTGCGACATTTCTATTTCTAGACGTAATGTCTAAAAAGGAAAAATAAGAATTAAAAAACCGTTGAAAATTTATAATTCGAAAATCAAATCTAAGAATTTGTTTATAAACAGCTGAAAATTTTATTGAAAACCATTAAAAATCTATAATAATAATAATAGTCTTTAAATTGGAAAATAGAATAATTTTTCGTTAAAATTTTACTAATAAACAGTTGAAACCATTTTTAAAATCAATTTTTGAACTTTACATAGAAATATTTGGAATAAATAAATAAATGGAAAATTTAAAATTAACCTAAAAGCGAATGGATTTTTTAATATACAATTGAACTTTTATAAGAAAAACAAAAACATTTGAAACAGTGAAACATTTCTCAAAGTAGAAGCAACTAATTATAAAATGATTGGATTAAAAAATTACAAAATAAAGTTAAAAATTTGATTAGAATAACGATTTAAAACACACTTGAAAATAATTTGTTTGAAATCAGCTGGCATTTTTAGAAATCTATTAGAAGCAATTTAAAAATTTCTAAAAAAATAACTTCTAATTCTCTTAAAACGGTAAAGAAATGACATTTTTTAAGAGTATTTATTTAAAAAAATTACCCAAAGAAACCAATTTAAAATTTGAAACTTAAATTTTCACAAAAAAGGGAAAGAAAATTAATTAAAATAGCAAACAGTCCAAATTTAAAAAATACATATCTCATTTTTTATTAAAAGGTGAAGTGAATATCATAGGTTTGTATTAAAAAAAAAAACAATTGAAATTTACTTAGAAAAATTCAGTTAAAAACATAAAGGAAATATATTTTTTGAAATGCTTAAGAAAAGCAAAAGGAAATTTAAAAGACAAAATCACAGCAGTACAGATATTCATAAAATTTAATTTGCTTAAAAAAATGTAAGTCAAAAATTCACATGAATATAATTACATATTTAATTTTCAATTGATTTTTCTTCTTTCAAACAAATCTACTTAAAAATAAATTGAAATTATTTTCTTTTAATATTTTTACATACATATTGTATTTTAATAAATATTAAAGAAAATTATTGGAAAATAATTTCAATTCATTTTTAAGTAGATTTGTTTGAAAGAAGAAAAATCGGTTGAAAATTTCCTAAAAAAATTAATTTGTAGCTGAAATTTTGCTAAAAATTTCATAAAAAACAACATAACACACAATGAAAAAGAGTGTAACCTATTTCAAAAAGATAATACAATTAAGAAATTTCAAAGAAAAAGTTAGTGAAAAGTACCTAAAATTTTCAAAAAAAAGAATTAAAAATCTTAGAAAAGACATTTTCTTTTCAAATTATCTTTAAAAGCTTAAAGTTAGCTAAAAACGTTAAAAAAATACTTTGTTGATAGCTGGGTTTTTCAAAAATAAAAAAGCAATAGATCTTAGCTAAAAAAATAAAAAATAATTATAAAACACTTAAGAAAGTAAAAATTTAGGAATTGTTTAATTAAAAATAAATAAATAAATAATTGCGTGAATAGTTAGTAATAAAATTGAGAAATAAAAAGCTTTTTAATTTAAAACATTTTAAAAATATTGTTTATTGTTATTGGTTTATTGAGTTACGAGATCAAATTAATTTGATGAATAAAGAACTAACAACTTTTCTTCATATGAAGAAAGGTTATTAGTGCTTTATTCGTTTGAAAGTAGCTTAAAATATTGAAAATCGAAGAAAAAACAATTAAAAACTTCAAAAAAATTATTTTCTAATTTGCTTTGAAATTGTAATTAGAAAAAAGTAGCTAAAATTTTTGAAAATCAAAAAATACAATTAAAAACTTTCTAAAAAATTATTTTCTAATTTGCTTCGAAATTAGAATTAGAAAAGAGTATTAATAATTTCTAAAAAAAAAAAATAGAAAAAAGGACCAATGAATAATTTCTCAAAAAAGATACAATTTATTAAAAACGGACTGTAGAAAAATTGTAAAAAAACAATTAAAAATTTTCGAAAAAAATGTTTTAATACATTCTAAAACAATAATTTAATTGAAAGTAGATTTTTGAAAAACCTTCAACAGAACTGAAAACTTTCTAAAAAATATTTTTTAACTCTCTTAAAGCAGTAAAAATCTAATTTGCTTAATAAAGATTCAGAAAAATTTGCCAAAAAATAATTTTGAAAAAGATAAAAAGAAAAAGAGAACTAATTATTATATACTTGTAAATAACTAAAATTTTACTACAAAAATCAATTAAAATTCTTTTAGAAACGATTGAAAACTTTCTAAAAAATTGTTTTCTAATTCGCTTATAAAATGGAATTAGCAGAAATATATTTAGAAGTTAAAGAAAACAAGAACAGAGAAACGTAGTAACGATTGTAGCAATTCTCAGAAAGTCGAATTTTCTAGACTTAATTTCTTAATTTTAGACTTTTCTATCAACGAACTCCTCAACTCCTCATCTAATTATAGAAAATATCGCATTATTCCTAGCTTCTTTCTAATCTTTACTTTGTGCTATTTTCTGTGCGAAAGTTGAATATAATTTATAGATTTTTCCACCAACCATCTTTTCAGTTCTTCTTTTATTTATAGAAAATTTTCCAGCACTTGTTTTCTTCCAATATTTCTTTCATATTCTGCTATTTTAGATGGAATGATTTTTCTATTAACCAACTTCTCAACTCCTCTTCCATTTATAGGAAAGTTTCTATGATTTCTAGCCTTCTTCCAATCTTTCTTAGAATTTGTACGAAAGTCGAATTTTTTAAACATAATTTTTCGTAGTTTCTACATTTTTCCACCAACCAACTTTCCAGCTGCATTTCCTCTAAAAAAAATTTACTTAATTTCTTGCTTTCTTAAAATTTGAGCAATTTTATATGGGAAAATCGAATTTCCTTGATATAATTTATCGTAATTTCCATCACAGTTCCTCTTCAATTTATCGATTTATAGGAAATGTTTATTAACACACATCTCAACTACTCTTCAATCTCTTTCATCTATAGAATTTTGTTTACCATTTCTTGCTTTCTTCCAATGTGTATTTGAATTTCTGTTGTTTTAGATGAAACGTGTCAAATATCCTAAACACAACTTCTCAAAAATACTAGATTATTCCACTTTTACACCATGTCTTACTGTCTTTCAATCGTTCTTTGATGTTCTGCTATTTTGTATGTAAAAGTCGAATGTATCGTAACTTCAACATTTTTCTACCAACAAAATTTTCAGTTCCTCTTCTATTTAAAGAAAATTTTCCATAAGGAACTTTATCAAATGATAAATAAAACTTACTTTGTTAATATCACACACATTTATTTATCATTTGATAAAGTTCCCGATTCAAGATGTATCACAAAGTTATGGCTTCAAGCATCCAACAAATTTTTCCATGATTTCTTGCTTTCTTTTAATTTTACTTTTTAACTCCTCTTTATATGTATAGATAATTTTTTACAATTTGTGGTTTTCTTCTAATATATTCAGCACGTCTTCCTCTTATAGAAAAAAATAAAACCATTCCTTGCTTTGATCGATTCTTTCTTTGAATTTGTACCATTTTAAGGGTGAATGTCGGATTTTCTGGATACAAATCCTCAAAATTTATACATTTTTCCACGAACCGAAATTTTTTATAAATTTAAGTAAAGACACAAATTTGGCACTTTTATCACTTATTTAAAAAAAAAGTGCCAAATTTGTGTCATTACCCATCTCAATTTTTTTCGTACTCGAACATCCCAATTAAATGTTTAATTCATATAATAATAATATTAAAAGGCTCAAAGATCGCGGGTCGATAGCCATTAGACAGAAAACTAAAATACATTGTCTTACATCAGAATTTAATTAATTTGTTATATGTATTATATTTTTCTGTAAATAAAGATGTTTAATAGTAGTGATTTTAAAAGATAATAAAAGTTTTTTCTATTGTACGTAATTTTAGGATTACATTAAGAAATTTATACAAAAATCTTTTTGTAATTTAAATATGAAAACGTGTACTATTGATATATTATATATAATAAATTAATTATATTATCTAATAAATATAATTTAATATACCAATCAATAAACGTCGCCCGTGATTTATTCCAGTGTACACCCCTACGCAATTATCCTCTCATTAATTGATTTATTATATGAACTACTGTGCACGTTATATTACCACCGGATCATATAAAAGTCACTCGCCTTTAATTTATCGCAATGTTAAATATAAATTATAGTCAATTAATCGGATTTATTGTAAATTATCGAATACCATTGCGTGTTTGTTTTTTTTTTTAAGTTTAATTTATTTACTGCAATTGGATTAAGTGCGCGAAACAAGATTAAAAAAAGTGCGGTTTAAATGTTTCTGTAATTGATACTTACTAGTTAATGTTGTTTATGCACCTGGCAATAATTTAATATTAATTGGACATTAAATAACGTCATTTCGTTGCAGTTAAAACGTTATAAAATCTGGCTAGAATCTAGTTTAAAAGTACTTAAAATATTAAATTCTTATTTATTAATTAATTAACTCACGATTATAAAATTATATAAAATGAATGTAAATCTAAACTCTTAGTTTTGTTTCACTTTCTCCGAAAAAATAAATACAAGTGAAATAAATTCAAGAAGAATTTGTGAAAATGATGGTGGCGACCGCTAATATGTGCAAGTTTATTCTAAAATGTAAAGTTTATTCTTAATAATTTGCTCAATTTTGGATTCTTTACAATTACTTGTTATATAAGTTTCATGTAATGTATACTTATTAGCAATAGGCAAAAAATGTCAATATTTGTTGAATTTCGTTCTCGTTTATCACGTGGTGAAACATTTTTAATTTATTCCTAATAAATCGTAAAAATTGTGAAACCAACCAAGTGCCTTTCTATAAACAACCCTTAATAAAAAATGTCAAAATTTTTCATTTTTAATTTTTTTCTCGAAAGTTAAGAAAAATATGTTTTAATAAAACTTGTTCAGTTTCGCATTACCTTTAACTTTTGTTTGAAAAGTAATGTAATATTTTTCAAATTTTACATCGGGAAAGTAAAAAAAGATGTAGAATCCATCAACGATTAATAATTTAACCATAATCAACAAGAATAATATAAAATTGATGTGGTCTGTTTAAGAATATGCATTTTTAATAATTATTATAATATAATTGTTGTTTATATACCACCTCAATCACCTGCGGCATCATATGAACTATTATTTAATACTTTAGAGTCTCAACATTTTCTTGATAATAAAATTATTATTATAGGTGATTTTTATGTAGCAAATTATTCTCTTTCTTAATGTAGTAGAGCATCGAATTTATCAAACTTTATTGACTTTCATTCAGCTAATCAACTAAATATTTGTAGGAATAATTTCGGCGGAATGCTTGATTTAGTAATAAGTTCTGAAAACCTAAATTGTAACGTAGAACGAAATGATTCTTCACTTATCCCTGAAGATAATTAGCACCCATTATTAAATGTAATATGTAATGGTTCTGAGGATAACCCTGCAAAAAAACTTTCGCACAGCTCAGCCAATTTATAATTTCAAAAAAGTAAATTTTTCGCTTCTCTATAAACTCATTCTTGAAACATATTGGGATTCTGCTGTCGTCTTAAACATCCTGACCTTGCCAGTGGTGAACTTTATAGAATTTTAAATAATTATATAGACATGTGTGTACCCATAAAAATTAGTAAACCTCGAAAAATTCCACAATGGTAAACTATTCATAGTATCAAACGCAAACAGCATTATTTAAAAATGTTGAAAAAGAGTCAAACTAATTTTAACAAGGTACAGTTTTATGCCCATAGGAAATTGTAAAAAAAATGTAAAAATAGACTATTTAAACTACATAAACACTATCGAAGCTAACATTTCACCGAAGCCCCAAAATCTCTGAGGATATATTAATGAACGCAAATGTGTGACACGTATTCCTGGAATAATTAAAGTAGGCAATAATGTACTTGACCAGTCTCAAGATATTACGAACGCAATTGCCGACTATTTTTCATCTGTCTATAAAGCAAATAACGCCAAATCTAGCGAAATAAATATATCACCTAACAATGACTTATTGACAATTAGATCTTTTAACTTGAGTGAATTTTTGAGTGCTGCTAAATCTTTGAAACAACATACAACTTGTCCCGATAATTTCCGGCTCTGGTTGTTAGAGACTGTAGAAATATATTATCAACCCCACTCTTACATATCTATAATATGAGCCTAAGGTTTAACAAATTTTCTTCTATCAGGAAATCCACTAAAATTGTATCAATCTACAAGAACAAAACCATTGACAATATCCAGAATTACCGCCCAATATCTTTAATTAGTAATTTTTCCAAAATTTTTGAAATTATGTTGTACAAAGTCATACATAATCACATCGAGCTGTATTTATCACAAAGACAATATGGATTTGTTCGTGACAAAATCTACCGTCACCAATTTATGCAGATTTACATTCGTTGTCTCTGGAGATTTAGAAGATCGTGATCAGGTAGGTGTTATTTACACCGAATTGTCGAAAGCCTTCGACACCGTTCGACATGATTTATTAATTGCAAAACTATATAATTTTGGCTTGAGGGATTGTTTAGGTAAACTAATAAAGTGTTACTTAACTAGCAGAACTAATAATGTGGAATATATGGGCTTTCGCTCGCATATGTTTGTCTCTACAATTGGTGTGCCGCAAGGGTCAAACTTGGGTCCCTTACTGTTTTTAATATGTTTTAATGATGTATATAATTGTTTTAATTTTTCTTAATTAATCTTAAATTATTTAGAACCATTTTTCAACTTTTTATTAAAACCCTTGCTTATGTTTTACTGATTGGAGGGTGGGATAGAGGCCACCCACCCACCCTACATATACATGATAACTTTAAATACTAATTGTTGATGATTTTGCTGCTTAAAACCACTGAAATAAGTATGTAATAAAAATAAAGCATAAGCCAAATTTAAGTTTAAAAATAAATTACCTCCTATAGCTAATTTTATCTAATTTAAATTTAAAGTCTGCCCACCCAAATGGATTAAAATTTTATTAATTTCCTCACTCAAAAATTTTACCTTTTGAATTTCTTTTTTGTTCAAAAAGTTTTATAATTAATTTTACTCAAAACTCGATACAATCAGTACTTGAAATTTATATGTATATGTAGGGTGGGTGGGTGGCCTCTATTCCACCCTTGAATCAGTAAAACATCATCCAAAATTATTTGAAAAATTTGTATAATTAAATCTCTAAAAGTTGCAATTATTTTGTGTTTATTTTTATTTTTCAACTTTTAATTAAAACCATCGCTTATGTTTTACTGATTGGAGGGTGGGATAGAGGCCACCCACCCACCCTACATATACATATAAATTTTCATCCCTTATCGTCTCGCGGTTTCCAATAAAATTAATTAAAAAGATTTTTGAATAAAAAAAAAATTATAAAGGTAAAATTTTTGAGTGAATAAATTTCTAAACATTGGATGCTTGATGGGTGGACAGACTTTAAATCTAAATTAGATAAGATTGGCTATAAAAGTCATTTATATATAAACTTAAATTTTGATTTTGTTGAATTTTTTATTACATAAAATGTTTGATTGTTTTTAGACGCAAAATCATCTCTATATTCCACAAAAATTATTTGAAAAATTTGTATGAGTAAATCTCTAAAAATTGCAATTATTTTGGGTTTATTTATATATTTCAACTTTTAATTAAAACCCTCGCTTATGTTTTACTGATTGTAGGGTGGGATAGAGGCCACCCACCCACCCTACATATACATATAAATTTTCATCCCTTATCGTCTCGCGGTTTCCAATAAAATTAATTATAAAACCTTTTAAATAAACAAGAAATTAAAAAGGTAAAATTTTTGCGTGAATAAGATTGTAAAAATTTGATGCATAATGGGTGGACAGACTTTAAATCTAAATTAGATAAGATTAGCTATAAAAAGTCATTTATATATAAACTTAAATTTTGATTTTGTTGAATAATTTATTATTATTCAAAGGGTCTGATTGTTTTTAACAGCAAAATCATCAAATATTAGCAATTAAAGTTATCATGTATATGTAGGGTGGGCGGGTGGCCTCTATCCACCCTCCAATCAGCAAAATATAAGCGAGGGTTTTAGTTAAAACTTGTAAAATATTTTAATTGATGTATTCATACAAATATTTCAAATTATTTTTAATGCTGTTTTACTGATTGGATTGTGGGATAGAGGCCACCCATCTACCCCACATATACATATAAATTTTAATTCCTTATCGGCGCATGGTTTCTAATAAATTTAATTTAAAAAAATGGATTAAAAAATAAAAAAAGTAAAATTTTTGAGTGTGTAAATAAAAAATAAAGAGTAAATACTAAATAAAGATGACCTTTTATAGCTAATCTTATTTAATTTAGGTTTAAAGTCTGCCCACCCATCATTCATCAAAATTTTATTAATTTCCTCACTCAAAAATGTTACTTTTTGAATTTCTTTTTTATTCAAAAAGTTTTGTAATTAATTTTACTCAAAACCACTACACAATCAGTACTTGAAATTTATATGTATATGTAGGGTGGGTGGGTGGCCTCAATTCCACCCTTGAATTAATTTCCTCACTCAAAAATTTTACTTTTTGAATTTCTCTTTTATTCAAAAAGTTTTGTAATTAATTTTACTCAAAACCGCAACACAATCAGTACTTGAAATTTATATGTATATGTAGGGTGGGTGGGTGGCCTGTATTCCACCCTTGAATCAGTAAAATATCATCAAAAATTATTTGAAAAATTTGTATGAATAAATCTCTAAAAATTGTAATTATTTTGTGTTTATTTTTATTTTTCAACTTTTAATTAAAACCCTAGCTTATGTTTTACTGATTGGAGGGTGGGATAGAGGCCACCCACCCACCCTACATATACATGATAACTTCAAATACTAAATGTTGATGATTTTGCTGCTTAAAACCACTAAAATAAGTATGTAATAAAAATAAAGCGTAAGCCAAATTTAAGTTTAAAAATAAATGACCTTCTATAGTTAATATTATCTAATTTAAATTTTTAAGTCTGCCCACCCATCATTCATCAAAATTTTATTAATCTCCTCACTCAAAAATTTTACTGTTTGAATTTCTATTTTATTCACAAACTTTTGTAATTAATTTTACTCAAAACCACGACACAATCAGTACTTGAAATTTATATGTATATGTAGGGTGGGTGGGTGGCCTCTATTCCACCCTTGAATCAGTAAAACATCATCAAAAATTATTTGAAAAATTTGTATAATTAAATCTCTAAAAGTTGCAATTATTTTGTGTTTATTTTTATTTTACAACTTTTAATTAAAACCCTCGCTTATGTTTTACTGATTGGAGGGTGGGATAGAGGCCACCCACCCACCCTACATATACATATAAATTTTAGTTCCTTATCGTCTCGCGGTTTCCAATAAAATTAATTATAAAACCTTTTAAATAAACAAGAAATTGAAAAGGTAAAATTTTTGAGTGAATAAATATATAAAAATTTGATGCATGATGGGTGCACATACTTTAAATCTAAATTAGATAAGATTTTGCTATAAAAAGTCATTTATATTTAAACTTAAATTTTGGTTTTGTTGTATTTTTTATTACATAAAAGGTTTGATTGTTTTTAGCAGCAAAATCATCAACGATTAGCAATAAATGTTATCATGTATATGTAGGGTGGGCGGGTGGCCTCTATCCATCCTCCAAATAGCAAAATATAAGCGAGGGTTTAGTTAAAACTTGTAAAATACTTTAATTGATGTATTCATACAAATGTTTCAAATTATTTTTAATGCTGTTTTACTGATTGGAGGGTGGGATAGAGACCACCCACCTACCCCACATATACATATAAATTTTAATTCCTTATCCGCGCATGTATTCTAATAAATTTAATTTAAAAAAAAATATGGATAAAAAATTTAAAAAAGTAAAATGTTTGAGTGAGTAAATAAAGAATAAAGATTAAATACTAAATAAAGATGACTTTTTATAGCTAATCTTATCTAATTTAGATTTAAAGACTGCCCACCCATCATTCATCAAAATTTTATTAATTTACTCACTCAAAAATTTTACTTTTTGAATTTCTATTTTATTCACAAAGTTTTGTAATCAATTTTACTCAAAACCACGACACAATCAGTACTTGAAATTTATATATATATGTAGGGTCAGTGGGTGGCCTCTATTCCACCCTTGAATCAGTAAAACATCATCAAAAGTTATTTGAAAAATTTGTATGAATAAATCTCTAAAAATTGCAATTAGTTTGTGTTTATTTATATTTTTCAACGTTTAATTAAAATCCTCGCTTATGTTTTACTGATTGGAGGGTGGGATAGAGGCCACCCACCCACCCTACATATACATATAAATTTTCATCCCTTATCGTCTCGCGGTTTCCAATAAAATTAATTAAAAAGATTTTTGAATAAAAAAAAATTATAAAGGTAAAATTTTTGAGTGAATAAATTTCTAAAAATTGGATGCTTGATGGGTGGACAGACTTTAAATCTAAATTAGATAAGATTGGCTAAAAAAATCATTTATATTTAAACTTAAATTTTGATTTTGTTGTATTTTTTATTACATAAAATGTTTGATTGTTTTTAGACGCAAAATCATCAACGATTAGCAATTAATTATCATGTATATGTAGGGTGGGTGGGTGGCCTCTATCCACCCTCCAATCAGCAAAATATAAGCGAGGGTTTTTGTTAAAGCTTGTAAAATATTTTAATTGATGTATTCATACAAATATTTCAAATTATTTTTAATGCTGTTTTACTGATTGGAGGGTGGGATCGAGGCCACCCATCCATCTCACATATACATATAAATATAAATTCCTTATCGTCGCGTGGTTTCCAATAAATTTAATTAAAAAAATGGATAAAAAAAATAAAAAGGCAAAATTTTTGAGTGAGTAAATAAAAAATAAAGCATAATCCAAATTTAAGAGTACATAATATTATAGATGACTTTTTATAACCAATCTTATCTAATTTAGATTTAAAGTCTGCCCACGCATCATTCATCAAAATTTTATTAATTTCCTCACTCACAAATTTTACTTTTTGAATTTCTTTTTTATTCAAAAAGTTTTGTAATTAATTTTACTCAAAACCGCGACACAATCAGTACTTGAAATTTATATGTATATGTAGGGTGGGTGGGTGGCCTCTATTCCACCCTGGAATGAGTAAAACACAATTAAAAATTATTTGAAAAATTTGTATTAATTAATCTCTAAAAATTGCAATTATTTTTTGTTTATTTATATTTTTCAACTTTTAATTAAAACCCTCGCTCATGTTTAACTGATTGGAGGGTGGGATAGAGGCCTACATATACATATAAATGTTCATCCCTTATCGTCTCGCGGTTTCCAATAAAATTAATTAAAAAGATTTTTGAATAAAAAAAAATTATAAAGGTAAAATTTTTGAGTGAATAAATTTCTAAAAATTGGATGCTTGATGGGTGGACAGACCTTAAATCTAAATTAGATAAGATTGGCTATAAAAGTCATTTATATTTAAACTTAAATTTTGATTTTGTTGTATTTTTTATTACATAAAATGTTTGATTGTTTTTAGCAGCAAAATCATCAACAATTAGCAATTATTGTTACCATGTATATGTAGGGTGGGTGGGTGGCCTCTATCCACCCTCCAAGTAGCAAAATATAAGCGAGGGTTTTAGTTAAAACTTGTAAAATATTTTAATTGATATATTCATACAAATATTTCAAATTATTTTTAATGCTGTTTTACTGATTGGAGGGTGGGATAAAGGCCACCCACCCACCCCACAAATACATATAAATTTTAATTCCTTATCGGCGCATGATTTCTAATAAATTTAATTTAAAAATAAATGGATTAAAAATAAAAAAGGTAAAATTTTTGAGTGAGTAAATAAAAACTAAAGAGTAACTACTAAATAAAAATGACCTTTTATAGTTAATCTTATCTAATTTAGACTTAAAGTCTGCCCACCCATCATTCATCAAAATTTTATTAATTTCGTCACTCAAAAATTTTACTTTTTGAATTTCTTTTTTATTCACAAAATTTTGTAATTAATTTTACTCAAAACCGTGAGACGATCAGTACTTGAAATTTATATGTATATGTAGGGTGGGTGGGTGGCCTCTATCCCACCCTCCAAACAGTAAAACATCATCCAAAATTATTTGAAAAATTTGTATAATTAAATCTCTAAAAGTTGCAATTATTTTGTGTTTATTTTTATTTTTCAACTTTTAATTAAAACCCTCGCTTATGTGTTACTGATTGGAGGGTGGGATAGAGGCCACCCACCCACCCTACATATACATATACATTTTAATCCCTTATCGTCTCGCGGTTTCCAATAAAATTAATCAAAAAGATTTTTGAATAAAAAAGAAATTATAAAGGTAAAATTTTTGAGTGAATAAATTTCTAAAAATTGTAGGCATGATGGGTGGACAGACTTCAAATCTAAATTAGATAAGATTAGCTATAAGAAGTCATTTATATTTAAACTTAAATTTTGATTTTGTTGTATTTTATTACATAAAATGTTTGATTGTTTTTAGACGTAAAATCATCAATGATTAGCAATTAATTATCATGTATATGTAGGGTGGGTGGGTGGCCTCTTTCCACCCTCCAATCAGCAAAATATAAGCGAGGGTTTTAGTTAAAACTTGTAAAATATTTTAATTGATGTATTCATACAAATATTTCAAATTATTTTTAATGCTGTTTTACTGATTGGAGGGTGGGATAGAGGCCACCCACCTACCCCACATATAAATATAAATTTTAATTCCTTGTCGTCGCATTGTTTCCAATAAATTTAATTTTAAAAAAATGGATAAAAAATTAAAAAGGCAAAATTTTTGAGTAAGTAAATAAAAAATAAAGAGTAACTACTAAATAAAGATGACCTTTTATACCTAATCTTATCTAATTTAGATTTAAAGTCTGCCCACCCATCATTCATCAAAATTTTATTAGTTTCCTCACTCAAAAATTTTACTTTTTGAATTTCTATTTTATTCACAAAGTTTTGTAATTAATTTTACTCAAAACCACGACACAATCAGTACTTGAAGTTTATATGTATATGTAGGGTGGGTGGGTGGCCTCTATTCCACCCTTAAATCAGTAAAACATCATCCAAAATTATTTGAAAAATGTTTATAATTAAATCTCTAAAAGTTGCAATTTTTTTGTGTTTATTTATTTTTTTCAACTTTTAATTAAAATCCTGGCTTATATTTTACTGATTGGAGGGTGGGATAGAGGCCATCCACCCACCCTACATATACATAATAACTTTATATACTAATTGTTGATGATTTTGCTGCTTAAAACCACTGAAACTTTGTATGTAATAAAAATAAAGCATAAGCCAAATTTAAGTTTAAAAATAAATGACCTTCTATAGCTAATCTTATCTAATTTAGATTTAAAGTCTACCCACCCATCATTCATCAAAATTTTATTAATTTCCTCGCTCACAAATTTTACTTTATGAATTTCTTTTTTATTCAAAAATTTTGAAATTAGTTTTACTCAAAACCGCGACACAATCAATACTTGAAATTTATATGTATATGTAGGGTGGGTGGGTGGCCCCTATTCCACCCTCCAAACAGTAAAACATCATCCAAAATTATTTGAAAAATTTGTATGAATAAATCTCTAATAATTGCAATTATTTTGTGTTTATTAATATTTTTCAACTTTTAATTAAAACCCTCGCTTATGTTTTACTGATTGGAGGGTGGGATAGAGGCCACCCACCCACCCTACATATACATATAAATTTCCATCCCTTATCGTCTCGCGGTTTCCAATAAAATTAATTATAAAAAATTTTAAATAAGCAAGAAAGGTCAAATTTTTGAGTGAATAAATTTATAAAAATTTGATGCATGATGGGTGGACAGACTTTAAATCTAAATTAGATAAGATTAGCTATAAAAAGTCATTTATATATAAACTTAAATTTTGATTTTGTTGTATTTTTTACAAGATAAAAGGTTCGATTGTTTTTAGCAGCAAAATCATCAACGATTAGCAATTAATGTTATCATGTATATGTAGGGTGGGTGGGTGGCCTCTATCCACCCTCCAATCAGCAAAATATAAGCGAGGGTTTTAGTTAAAACTTGTAAAATATTTTAATTGATGTATTCATACAAATATTTCAAATTATTTTTAATGCTGTTTTACTGATTGGAGGGTGGTATAGAGGCCACCCACCTACCCCACATATAAATATAAATTTTAATTCCTTATCGTCGCATGGTTTCCAATAAATTTAATTTAAAAAAAATGGATAAAAAATTAAAAAGGCAAAATTTTTGAGTGAGTAAATAAAAAATAAAGAGTAACTACTAAATAAAGATGACCTTTTATAGCTAATCTTATCTAATTTAGATTTAAAGTATGCCCACCCATCATTCATCAAAATTTTATTAATTTCATCACTCACAAATTTTACTTCATGAATTTCTTTTTTATTCAAAAAGTTTTGTAATTAATTTTACTCAATACCGTGACACAATCAGTACTTGAAATTTATATGTATATGTAGGGTGGGTGGGTGGCCTCTATCCACCCTTGAATCAGTAAAACATCATCAAAAATTATTTGAAAAATTTGTATGAATAAATCTCTAAAAATTGCAATTATTTTGTGTTTATACTAATATGAAATTTATATTACAGAATCTAAAATTGAGCAAATTATTAACAATAGTCTTTTTGAGTAAACCTCATAGTTTTCGAGAAAAATACAGGGAAACTATTATGATGGCTACATCACCATTTTATTTAATTGAATAGACTATTAATAATATTAATTAAGCTTATCTAATATCGTTTAAGTGTACTAACAATAAATTTTCTCTTCATCTTATCCTCTACAATCTTTTACTTTTATTATTTTTCTGTACAAAAAAATTAAACCTGGTATGCAGTATTAAAAATATTGACACGAGAAAATATTATAGCTATCATTTATGAAAATCTGCATAGTAATACATGAATTGGTTATAATTAAGAAAGACTTTTTTTGAGTAAATAACACTTAACGACTGGAGGAGAGACGGGCCCGTATTAATTATAATATCTCTCTCGAAATGGAGATGTAATTTAGATCGTAATGAATGCAGATAAGAGCGTTCGCTATTCCAACAATTTGCATAATGAATTTTTCCCGCGTGCGGTTATTAAATTTCTGTTCTGCCGTCAATTAGGAGAAAAATTAACGATTACGGCCAATTATTCGTGCGATGCGGCACACCGTAATTAGAACGGAATGGATCCATTAAATTATTCCGAAAGCTACTTATGTACACGATTTATTCCCCGTCGTCTCTGAGGAAATTATATTTTTTTTTATTTGCACAAAGAAAGGAAAAAAACGTGAGTTTAATTGATACTATCTGCAACGTGTAATTGGTGATTAATGTGAGTTTTTCGCGTCGATGAGTTATGGTCGTGTTAATATGTAAATTGCTGTTAATTTGATAGGTATATTACGATTCAGTTATAATCGTATAAATAAGAAAATCGACGCATGAATGATGATCTTGATGATACGAATAATGCATATCAACTAAATCTAATAAGAGGCAGACTTTAAGATCAAACAACATAAACAAAAGGAATAAATATAATGGGAGAATTAAAGAAAATAAGTAAAATAAGAGCTGAAATCGGTCGATTGCCAATGAAGAAGAAGAGAAGCAGCATAATAATTGTTATTTCGTATTATTGCATTACATCCTTGAATAGAGTTGTATATCTCTATAAGTTAAATAAATAAATTAATATATAAAACCAATTTCAAATAATAGTTTAAATCTAACAAAAAAATTCTTTTGTTCTAGGTAAACGAGAGTACATGAACATGCTTCAAACTACGAGACCATCAACAAATACTTCTGGAGATGTGGGTAAGTATAAATACATACATATTAACATTTCTTTCAGTTAAAGTGTATTAATTTTATACTCAGCCAGTTCTTTAATCTCATCAACGTGAGGAGCACTTACAACATCCTCCCGGTGATTGACATTCCTGCCGAAGTGAGCAATAAAAGTGGGCATAAATATTCGCCAATATTAATCCCCGTTTGCGCAACTTTAATCCGTTTCGCTAAACGAGATCGGCCACTAAAACTAAAACGAGCTCACGCTCATGCAATATTATCTGATTTAATGCGTCGATTTTTTCCACGGATTATTGCCTTTATCATCCGATCTTGGACGATCTTATTCGATTGCTTAATTTAATTACCGGATTTTGTAATGAAGCTCTCAAATGGATTTATTAACTCCAATCATTAATCGTCGCTGTAATTTTTGAATTTTATTTTCACCCAGAAATTTATCGTAAAAGATTTTTCACGGTATAACTGTCCCTATAATTTTTGAATTTTATTTTCGCTCAGAAATTTTAATTATTACGGAAACAATTAGGTTCGCGCATTACGGCAAAACGCAGAAACCATTCAAAACCCACGCGTATCGAAAATTCCTTAATGAACGGAATCCAACCGCAACTTAATTATAATATAAATTATAACAGGAAGGCATATTTTATGCCCGCATGAATGAAATGAAATGAAAAATGCAATTAAACTCCTAACGTGTTAATTGGCACCGAGTTTAATTATACTACTCTTTATATATATATATATATATATATATATATATATATATATATATATATATATATATGAAGTTAATGAATTCCACTTCTTTTAATTATGTTATATAGCATTCCGGGTGAAATTCATGCGCATCTGTGCGATTGTATCTACCACAGTTTACGTGCAATAACAATGTACTTAGGAGTTCGAAATCCGAACAATGCCATTGTCAATTACAATAACATTCTTCGGCCACAAAGAGCCGGTACGCCTCGGACGGAATTCTTCGGCGGATTCTGCTAGAAGAGAAATTAAATAATTAAACAATTACCGACGATTTTGGATGATTGTGCGGACGATTAAACGTATAATTTCGTGATTATTGTAAATGTCCAGCATTGTTACGTACCTTGCGGTTATGTGGCTTTCTTGTGAGTATTGCACCGGCCCAGCGATTATTGTCCTGGACTTGTGAAGAAACTGGAGAAGGGAATGCAAGTTCGTAAATTTGCTCTCGAAATTTTACCCACTAATAAAAATCACTTATATATTGCTTTATTAAGAAATTTATTCATAATTGCATTAAAAATAACGAAATATACAGTGTAAAAATTCAATGGGTTTTTGCCTTAACTATTCTATGAATATTTTGTCATTTGATAATTTTTAAAAAAAGTTGTAGAGTGAAGAAAATATTCGACAATGAAAACATTTTTTTACCAAAAATTATATATAAATTTTCTTAATCTACAAGAACAGTTGAAGATAACTACCTCCAGCTAGAATGCAATAATCTAACCTCTCTCCTATCGACTACTAAACTCTTTCAAAAATAACAGGATCGTTTGTTATTGTATTAAACCCATCAATTATCAAATTTTTCAAGTCTTCCACATTTTTCATTGGAGAAATACAAGCTTTAGATAACCTTATAGGAAATAATCTCATCTTGAATTTTGGAGGCGTTCACTTCGTAGTAGATTTTTAATAATTAACAGAAAATCGTTTAACTTTTTTATACTTCTTTTTATTTTTATACAACACTTCGAATTACATAGTGATCATTATCAAACTAAGTGACTTAAAAATAGAAGGTAGTATAAAAAAGTTAAACGTTTTTCTGTTATTGAAATAATCTCAGGTGGAGCGAGCAGACCATGAGCCAATCGACCAATCCAGCGATCCCCGTATAATACTGTTAACAACTTACGACCAATCATATGGGGAAAATCCTTTTACGATTAGTGCAATATTGGAATTTCTTAAGGGGGTTATTGATAGCTTTGAGGAGGTGAGTATACTCACTGCCACTTTCCTACACCCCTCGAAGATTTTTGCCTATATATGTCCCCATGTATGACTAAGAAAATTATATGCTGTCAAGGCTAGAAAGATAACGAGCATATCTGTGTTTATCTAAAATATTGGAAACGGATGGTAAAGGATAAGCATTCCTCTTTGTCATAATATTAATTTTACGATAATCTACGCAAAACCTGTAAGAATCATCTTTCTTACAGACCATTATAATAGAAGTACTCCAAGGACTAGAGGATGACTCTATAACACCTGTATCTAACATTTCCCTTAACTCATCGTCAATATGCTTCATCAAAGCGGGAGAAACATGATAAAATCTTTGTTTAATTGGTTGAACACCCTCCAAAACTTAAATTTTATGTTCAATCAAAGAAGTACATCCTAATCCGTTACCCATTTCCCCAAGTTATTCATGAATAAAATTATTGAAACTTTAAGCTCATTTGATGAAATCGAATTTTGACACTTCAAAGCATCAATACTATCCGCACAATTATTCATTTCAAAATTTAGAGATTACCCATTCCTTAAATCTTAAATCCGGAATGATTCCCATTCTCATCCAAAAATCAACTCCTAAAATAAGGATGTGACTTAATCAAGGCAATACGAGAACATCTATTATCTATTTTTCTCTGCGTTCTCACTGGTACACGCAGAATCCCAAGACAATTACTTTGTTATTGTTATTTATAACCATTTGCAACAGAAATAGACTTAACAGTAAACGATTCTGATTTAACAAAATCTCGTCTCGTAGGATTTTCCAACCCTTAACTTCAATAATAGTTCTAGTTGCACCAGAAACTAATAAACCTAAGAGTTCTCTGTCAAAAATTAAAACAGTGATGAAGGGATGAGTATCATTATCAACATAAGATAACACATAATCTAGAACACAACGAACAAAAGAGTCATACGTTTCATCAAGGGCCCGGGAAGTATTGTGAGACAATGATGCGACTCCTTTCTATCAGCAGTCTCAGCTGCTCATTTTCCGCTTTTAGACTACATTTAAGACAAAAGCGTAAGACGTACATCAGGATATCCATAAGTTTAGCAGAACTTCTTTTGAGGCATCGTACATTTTGATGCCCCAAACTGCCACAGTTCCAACACTTTATATCATTTCACTTGTTATGATCAACCTGTTTACCTTTATTTGAAAGAGAAAAGAGTTATCTTCTGAGATACTCGAACCTGTATAAGCTAGTTTGGAAATAATACTTCTATTCCTATTACGGTTTATAGAAACGAGATAAATTTCGTTTTGAATATAATTTCCGACAGTTACTGATTTGATATCTTGAAGATCCAAGAAAGGATCTATTTCCTCAATAATAATTTGCAATTTATTCCGCAACAGGCTGTCTTAATTTATTAAATAGACTCATGGAGTCATGGAGGCTACATACAAGCCAATATTTTCATTCTCGCCCTGGAAGCGGTTCTAAATCTCTTCAAACAAATGTTTAGGCAAGAACTGATCAGACATAAATTCAACTAAAAATTTCCAATCAATTTCCCAAGACTTTACCATATTCTAGCATCATCCTCAAATAAATAGATTACATCTCTAAACAACATGGAGTGGGATGTACCTCTAGTATGTATCAATTCTTCAACACGCTCAATTAATATACTAAATGACATATTGTCCTGTCTACCCGAAAATTTCAAACCCCTATCCCGAATTGACATCGGTTTCGTTTTGAATTTCTCTATAGTATAATCGCCATCTGAATCAACATCCGAATCTCTTGGGGAATTTTAAGGAACTTTATCAAAAACTGGATGCAAGAAAAAATATCAGTTGAGTTCATATTACAGTCTTTTAAAAATGACTTAAATCGATGTTTAATTTATTAAAATCGGACAAAAAGGTTTTTCGTCAGTCACCTTGTATACTTCATAAATGTTTCCGAAAGCCTCCAAAATAAATGTGGAACTAGTGGTTTATAGTAACATCCAAACGATCAATAATATTCGGCTACTGTTCTCAACGACGATGTACTCTTCACGGCGTGTACGTGAGGAAAAGGAACAAACTATCGAAAATTGCAATTTCGAAAATTTATGTCGCTCTTAGTTTAACATTAAACTGGTGATCACTACGCACTATACGCAAAAAGTCATTACAGTAAACAAAATCCACGGACTTTTGGAACCCTTTCAAAATTTTAATAAATTAAATAACTACGTTGTGGGTTTTATTTTCATTCTAACAACATCTCAATTAAATATTACGTTTCTAATATTTGCAAAGTTGAAATAAATAGCTAACATATTATCTAAAACTCGGGTAATTAGGCATGGTGTACCGCAAACCTCCATCCTGGGTCCTTTGCTTTTCTTAATTTACATTAAATACCTAATAACCAAACATAAAGCAGCATTGTCATTAACCTGCGATTGGTTGAATGCAAACTTACTAAAACTAAATAGAACATATTCAGCTAATTTAACGTTTTGCCTCTCCAAAGAAATTCTAGGTATTCACATAGACTCCAGCTAAAATTGAGCAACTAACGGTAATGTACTTCTTGCAAAGATAAATATTAATATATTTCTTCTGCGCAACATTGCACGTGAAGGGGTGAAAGATGCTCTGCGGGTTGCTTATTTCTCACATATCGAAAGTCATATACAGTGGTGCCTCACACAACGAACTTAATTCATTCCAGGAGCAAGTTCGTAATGCGAAAAGTTCGTTATGTGAAACGCGTTTTCCTATATAAATACATGTTAAAAAATAATTCGTTCTGTAGCATAAAATATGCTAAGATAACATACATCTAAAAACATATTTTTTTAAATTTTAAGACAGACTAAATAGAGTCTACCAAATCTTGCACATCTTCATCCATTTTCTGCTTTTTGGTCGATGGTTTCATGAAAAACCTGTCCAAAGTCGTTGGTTTTTCTCTTTTCTTCAACATCTGCCGAAAATAACGGACAAGAATATCAGAGTAAAGATCGTTGATCCTGTTTGCTTCAGCTGAATCCGGATAGTGGGCATTGGTAAACTCCTGAATTGCTTTCCATTTGACCAGGATGTTCTTGATGTCAGCAGTTGAGATTGGTTGATTGTTTGATTGTTGATCCTCGTTATTAGATGACGCTTCCCTTTGAGTTTTGTCCTGTTGCAGGACCAGAAGTGCTTGGAGCTCTTCAGTTGTCAGCTCTTCTTCGTGTTCCTTAATAAGTTCCTCTACATCCTCTTCCTCTACCTCTAATTCCAGCCTTTGAGCCACTGTGATGATGTTCTTCACCACTTCTGTGTCATCAACAACTGCTTCTTCCTGGGCCCACGAAGGCACTAGCATCTTCCAAGCAGAAATGAGGGTCCTTTGTGACACTTCTTCTCAGGCCTTCTGTATAAATCGTATTGCCATAAGGATATCAAATTTCTTCTTCCAAAACTTTCGGACAGTCATATTGTCTCCACGCATTCTTCAAACACCTTATTAAAGAGGGCTCTAGTGTAGACTTTTTTAAAGTTCGCAATAACTTGCTGATCCATTGGCTGAAGAATGGATGTGGTATTTGGTGGCAAATACTGCACCCTGATAAATGGATAATTTTCCTGCAATATTTCCTCTAGGTCTTTTGGGTGAAAAGGGGCATTGTCAAGTATCAGAAGGGCTTTGAGCGGCAGTTCTTTTTCCAGCAAGAATTTCTTCACGGCAGGAGCAAAGGTTTCCAGAATCCATTCGTTGAAGATAACTTGGGTCACCCAGGCTTTTTGATTTGGACTTAATAACGTTATTTTGCTTAAAAATTCTTGGATTTTCAGAGTGATAAATCAATAGAGGTTTGAGGTCTCCGCTGGCATTAGACGAAAACATAAGGGTAAGTCTGTCCTTTATGGCTTTGTGTCCTGGCAATTTCTTCTCCTCTTGTGTAATGAAGGTTCTGCTCGGCATTCTTTTCCAGAAAAGATCCGTTTCATCGGCATTGAACACTTGTTGTGGGCAGTATCCTTCATCCTTAAAGCATTTTTGAAAGTTAATAGAGAACTTTTCTGTTTCTTTCTTGTCAGCACTGCCAGCCTCACCATGCATAGTAACGCTGTGGATTCCACACCTTTTCTTAAATTTAAAAAACCACCCCCTGCTGGCTTTAAAGTCTTCTTCATTATCTTGATTGCTGCTACTTCCAGGGACGTTTTTCTTTAGATCGTCATAAATTATCTTGGCTTTGTGACAGATAATATCTTGGGTTGTTACGTCACCTTTCACCTGCCTGTCCTTAATCCAAATCGCTAATAGATTCTCCAATTCCTCGTGGATTGAAGACCTATGTTTTTCATTAAATAGTTTTGATACTCCTTTGGCTACTTTGGCTGATTTGATTGCATCCTTATTTGTCAAAATGGTGAAAATGGTGGTCTTGCTTAGGCCAAACTCTTTGACGAAGTCACACTGTTTTACTCCACATTCACTCTTTCTAATTATTTCCTGTTTCATTTCAACAGAAATCACCTTCCTGCTTTTTTTAGAACCCAAATATACATAACTATGATACACTGTTTACATGATTCACATGAAGTTAGTTTAACTTAAATACTGGATTGATGAGGCAGTTACTTGTTGAAACTCCATATCACTTAATAAAATACTGACACGTTTTTAAAACCATATACCCTGTCAGTAAATTATTAAATTTAACTCAACAACAAAATCTATACATTTAAAAAAATCGCAAACCGGGACAAGGTTTTATGCAAACTTACTCCACTAGTAAGTTAAACATGTTCCAAGCAAACATCAAATAATTCCTGCTTAATCAGGCATTTTGCGGCTGGGATGCTTACTTTTAGTTCGATTTTAATGTACTTTTAATTTAGAACGAGGCTCATTTTTATTATATTTTATTTTAATCTTCTTTTTTTTACTATAGCATTTAAGGTTTTATTATTCTATAATGTTGATTGATGAATTACGTAAAGATGATGCAATATAATAAAATAACTTTCTTCACTAAACTAAATAAATATTTTTGTTTAAATAAAAAATGATCTAACAAAAATTTGTTTAGGAGGATTACTTAAGTTGTTTTTATTATTAATTTATTTAAGTAATTTTTGCTAATGTCATTACTCTATAATATTATTAATGATTTAAATTTCACATAACTCCTGAATCATTTCGATAATTGCTCGATAGCTTAATTCGCTGTACATTAGGGTAGGTCAGTGCGTTAGATCAACGTATTATCTATGGACAGCGTTCAAGTTAATGCCGGGTTAAGACTAAATATATTGATGGATGGTTTGCAGTATTAAGGTAAATCAATAACACGTTGGTACACTATTTTATTCATTCACCTAGGTCAAGTTAGTGTATGTTAATATTTATTGAGGTAGTCTAAGAGTTCGATGGATAATGCATTATTGATTGAGGTAGATGAAGAATACGTTGGTACAATGCATTACTAATTGGGGTAGGTTATACTCCTTTCCTTACTTTGTGGTTGTTAAAATTTTGGGGGAGTTAATATTAAATAGTATCGAGGCCGATGCCATACCTAATCAAGCACTTTCTATACATCAAGAAAAATAATTGCAGCTTTTGTATTTTCGAGTTGGGCTGTTTTTGAGTTTGAGGTTAGAATTGTAAGAGAGAAAGATGTAGAGCGGTGTTCAAGAAATCCGAATTGGCAATGAGGGATTAAATTCGAAACGTGATTGTGCAGTTTTGATTTAATGATTACATCAAATACTTTACCAAGAACATGAATCATGGGCGATAATTGACAATTGCTAAAGGATGTTTGTTAGGTCTGGGTAAATATGTAATAGTCGCTTGCTTCCATTGCATTGGATAGAGTAAATATGATTTAATAAAATTGATCATAAAGGGAGGCTTTGGTAAGGATAGTATTTTCAATGGAAGATGAAAATAAACTAGAAACTAGAAACATGTGTAATTTATTAATGACATTATTTATTTTTCGCGGTTTGGCTTCCTTCAGTTCAATTTCTGGCTTAGTTTCAACTAGTAAATCTTCACGTCTAATTAAATTAGGCACATAGGAAGGGATTTTAATGCAGGACCAATTATTACAGGAAAGAGGGTTGTCAGTTTTATTTTCTACCATCATATTTACATGTACAGAATTGCGGATAAGGTAATGCGAAACGAGATAGGATTTCGAAGGTAATGCGTTAATCTTCATCTTCACAGAAAGTTTATTTTAGCCATTGTTTAAAAGAAACCAATTTAAATTTTGCTAAAAAAAACAGAAAGAAAAGTGCCTGAAACTACTCATAATTTATATAAAAAAACAAATGAGAATATTAAATTTGTTCAAAAACTAATTCTATGAAAAACAATTAAATATTTTCTATAAGAAAACTTGTGAAAATGATCTGATTAAAAAATTTTAAATTTGTTTGGAAAAGTTAAAGTTTTACTGAAAGCAGTTAAACTCTTTTAAAGAAAAACAGTTAAAAATCGCAACTCTAAAAAACAAACAATTTAAAAAAATAACTGAGTACTTTCTTTAAAAAAAGCTGAAAACAATATAAGAAAAACTTTATTTAGAAGGATTAATATTTTGTTAAAAACAATTATTAACATTATTTATTTTATCCAACATGCTCATATAAAGATTCAAATATTATACATGATTTGGAATAGTTTAAATTCACAAAATATGAATTCTTCCATTCTCACCCAGTATTCTTATGGTGACAGTTGCTTCATGATGATTCATTAAATTATTTGCCAAATATAAGATAATATCAGTTCTATTCTTAAAAAATGAATTGCTTAAAATAATGATAATTGGTAAATTTCAAATTTGCAAAGAATAGTTTAAATTAAACCTAAAATAGCTGTTTAATATCTCCTAAAAAACACTTAAAACTGTGTAAAATAGTTGTAATTATATTTAAAGAAATTAATTAAAAGTTTACACAAATGAAATAGTAATACTTTACTAACTTTAAAGTGCCGTTACTTGTATCCCAAATGGCGAATAGTAACGGTCAGTCATCTAAGTGCTGACCCGGACTAACAATGCAGCCCTTGCTTTCGCTAGTTTAATAGATATTTATATAGTTAGCTAAGAGTAAGCTAACCCAAACAATTATTTCTTGGGGTAACTTAAGAGTACATTAAGCCAGGTATAGTTTATTGAGATGAGTTAAGAGTACGCTAAAGTTTAAACTCTACTATCGAAGTTTTATTCTTTATAGGAAGATTTAAATTAAAAGTGTTTTAGGTAATTTCGGCAAACGAAATTGGGTGCGCTTATTCACAGCCCGTTTTTATTTTTATTTTTTGGAATAACCTTTACAAATAAGAAAAATATTTCAAACAATTAAAATCAACTTTTATTAAAACATTAATTTCGTGTACTTCTTTGTTTACGAGGACAAAAAGTTTTCTTGTAACTATAACAGTAACATAAAAACTATATAAAAAACAATTTTGTAGAATAACATTTAATAATTGTATTAATAATGCTTACTAATTATTTGCACTTACATTTACATATTACAGAAACTTTAAGGCAGATCTACAAATGTTGTATATTTATACCTTGTCTAATAAAAAACTCTTATTAACACAATGGAAAGTCTTAGTAGTTTTTCTAATATCCTTCCAACATTTATATTTTCTTATAGAATCATTTTCTACCTTTCCTTTCTACAGTAGATTAGTCAGTAATATAAGATACTTAAAAGAAAAGGTGAGATTTCGTTTGAATACTTCACTGACAGCTTGAGTTGCTTCCTCCTTGACGACTACAAAGACAATTAAAAACAGAAAATGGATTAATAAATTATTCTGGTGATATATTGATTGGCAATATTAAGCTGTTTATTAAACATCCAGTAAAACTTCAAAAGTTTATTCCTTGGACTATTATAAGAATACATTTCACTGGATAGGAATTAGGAATAATACACTTGTTTTGTTTCATATATTTACTATCAGTATACATACATTTCCTTTGATGATTTTGGAAACCTGCCTTGTTTTAAAGATATGAGGGCGAACAAAATTTTCGACAACATTTTATTACCAAATAATGCATGCAGAGTTTCTTTATCTACAAGAACTGTTGAATATGACTACCTCCAGCTAGTATGCAATTATCCAATTTTCTTTTCATTGTCTACCAAACTCTTTCGAAGACACTAGGACCATTTCTTATTGTGTTATACCCAGTTCTTATCGGATTTAGGAAGTCATTTCACATTTCCAGTAGAGTAGTGTAAACTAATAGTTTTAGATATCCCCATGAAAAATAATCCAGGTAGTTTAGTTCGGGGGATCGAACTAAATCTAAGAAGAATTACTCGTGACTCATGACCCGAGTCACAAGTAATTCTTCTTTAAATAGCCCAGGGAATAACATTTTGAATTTTTGCCCTATTTTTAATAAACCAACGACAATTAGGAAATAATTAACAATACCAATATTTACATTAAATGTTTGCCTGCCACCAGCAACAACTACAATAGACCAGTTTTGACCTTTTCTGATTTCATTAGCACAGTGCAGTTGAAGACAGGAAAGCATAATGTTACTACAGAATTCTAAAAATTGTCTATCTACTTAATTAGTGAAATCAGTACAACGAATAAAAAAGAAAGATCACATTAATATTGTCTCTTACAATACCCCAGAATATTATTTTACAAAAAAACATATATACTGAAGGCAATTCTATTAATAGAAAAGAAAATCAAGCTAATAATTTTTAAATAGGTAAAGGCTTTGACTTTGTCACATATATTTAATAATTCACATTACATGGCATTTCAGTCACAAAAACAAATAAAAAGTAATAGCAACAAAGTTAATAGTTTTAAACTTTGTTGCTATTACTTTTTTATTTCTTTTTGTGACTGAAATGTCGATAACTTTAGCTTGTATTTTTCAAACAATGAACAGGTATAAGTATATAAAAAATATTAGTAGTTTAGCAGCAACAAGCTAAAATTGTCGTTTATGAATGTTGGTTCAAAATTTTTACCGCTTAAAACCTATTAAGTTTGGTTAAAACCAAAAAAGTTATTAACAGTAAATCTTGTAGAATAATAAATATATATTTTTACATATACGATTAATTAACTTCTCACTTAACCCGTGGTGAAACATAACCAAGTGCTTAATTAATCCTTTTATTATATAGTGTATCTCTTATACTTTCTATCTCTGAGAGTATTTGACGTATGAATCCCCGGAATCGGACGGATAAATCGCGGCATTTCTCGAGTGTATGAATAGGACAAATTGTCGATTATGTAACAGTATCCGAGCGTAATGGATGGCTCGATTCCGCTAATGAAATAATTGGCGGATATCTGTCGGTAACGTGCGAATATTTCTGCCGCCTTAACGGGATCACTTATTTCTCCCGTTTAAGTATTTAATTAATTTACGCCCGGAGGTTCTTCGGTTTCGGAACGGCCGGAGATGGAGATGGCTAACATTAATTGAAATTGAAACACGCTCTTGCCGCCGCAGAGTCCCGATCTTATCGCACCGCATCAAAAAGGAGTAGAGGGAAAAAAAGACTGACGGGGCTTCTCTAAAGTCAATAACTAACTCTCTCTCTTCTGATGCAAAGATTGATCTCTCCACTGTGCACGGGTACGTGTACTGAAGAAATCTAAGATTTAAGATATGTATCAAACAGCAAATTGCTTTCCCGTCCAGTGCACATGGAGCAATGGAACATGAGTGATCTGCCGCTATCCAAGAGATGATCTCCAGTGACCATCGCCAGCCGTTCTGACAGCGGTTCATAATGCCTCCGCATAAATAAATATTTGCTGGAAAATGCCGACCAGGCCAGGCTATTTCAAGAATTTTTGAACGCTCTCTCGCACGCAACAGAAGTTATAAGTCATCCGCAATTACTGGACGAGTGCAATTGTCAACAGATGCCGTGGCTGGAGGGAATCGTAATGTAAAGCCTTTCGGGTCAACGCGTCGACGGTAAGAAATATTTCACGGAAGATGAAAAGCTCTACGCGTACTTAAAGAGATAAATATTCTCAAATAGGCCTTGTTATGGTAATTTTCTCGTAGACCAACAATTAGCCAACACCTTTCCTAATAGATGTTTTCATTTGTATTTGCAATAATTAGTTTTTTTTAAATAATATTCCGATTCTACAATTCTAGGAAGTTCCCTCGTTGAATGTGTTAGATGTCTTTGTCTTTAGTCTTAGCAATTTGAGTGATATTTCAATGCTATAACTTCTTCAGGATCTGTTAGTATCCCTAAAAGCTTTCTAAAAAACGATATTTATTACCTAACTACATATATTATTTTTATCTTTAATCGTTCAATATCGTTCAATATCATTTATAAATTAATGAAAAAAAAAGTTACATTAGATTCTAAATTAGACAAAAGCGATCTTATTAAAAATTGTTAAATCAGTCTGCAATAACTAAAATACTCGTCGAATTAATTTCAATTCAATTGTATTGTTTTTTTTTATTAAATATTCGAGTACGTGAAGAAAGGATATATTTTTAAATACTATTATATTAGTTTTGTTGAAACATTTTTATCAACAAACGGCATTGCTTTAGAAAAGAAAAATCATCTGCTTCTAATTTCCAATAATGCTTTAGCAAATAGAAAATCTGTTCAATGTACATAGAGTTTCGGTGAAGCCAATTATAATTTATTATTATTATTATTATCAAAATTAAACACGTTATTTATTAAATTGATAGAAAACAATTTCAAGAATTAAAAGTTCTTGAAATTGTTTTCTAGAAGAAGAGACTGAACTTAGTTAATATCAACAAAGTGCAGTTTCTCAATTCCAAGATGTATCACAAAGTAATGGCTTCCGCCATCAATCATATGTCAATATTAAAAACCATAATTAAATGAAAGTTCCATCAAGGTTACCCCAAGTATCACATTACGGTCCTTTTATTTCGTATTTTCATTAATGATATTTCCCAAGTAATATTTGCTGACAATTTACAATTGTTCAAAGAAATAGAAACAATTGTTGGCGCTAAGATCAAATTGGAGATTAATGTCATATGAATAAATTATACTTTAATATAAATAAATGCAAATCATTAACCATTTCTCGTATAAACAAATTTTAAATTACTTAATCAGAAGTAAATTGCTAAATATATAAAGGATGCTTTACAGGTTGGAGGGCGAAATAGAGGCCACCCACCCACCCTACACATATATTTAAATTTTCATTAAAACCCTCCCTTTGTATTTTTTTAAATTATAATTTCTAGTTTTTTATGATTTTCCTTGTAAATAAAATACTATTTGTAGTTTAAATAAAAATGCATATAAAGGCTGTCCAATCAGTAAAACATCTTCAAAAAAATTAAATGAAATAAATTTTATTACATCAAAAAATTTCCTATTCCAATCTTCCTTTAAAAATCTTTTCTGCAATGATGAAATACTTTAAGGTATTTATATAAAAATACAAAGTATTTTACTCTACTAAAATGTCATTTGAGTATTTTAGCATTAATTAAAGTTCTCTTTTAGAAGTCGTTTCCTAGATCCATTTGTAAATAAGAAATTGTTCATGTAATAAAATTTATGTCATTTTTGGGAAGATATTTTACTGGTTGGAGGGTGGGATAGAGGTCACCTACCCACCCTACATATATATATTTAAATTTCCATCAAAACAGTTTATTTGGATTTTTTTAAATTATAATATTTTCCACAAATCCTGCTTACCATACCATGAAGCACGCTATGGAAGGAAGAGGCTCCAATCAGCCAACTTAAACACCGACATCTTTTACACCAGAGACACCTTTTACACCCATGAGCCTCTTGGAAAATGTGGATAAAAACTAATTAGGGAAATGCGCAAAACTAAAGAACTTATGAAAAGACACCTAACACTTCTTGAATCTCTCGATGATCTGAAATGTATTTGTAAATTTAGGAATACTGTAAAAACCTCAAATATGTCGATCTCGAGAAATGCAGAAAATGTAAACAACAACATAACCAAAGTTTCTATTCAGAGGAATTTCACAGAAATATCATCTCAATCATTATCATCAACTATGGAAAATCATAAACAATGTATCACATCCCAAAAATGCGGCCAATGTTACTACTATCAAAGAACTCGAGAAGCACCAATGTAATGGGCAGCATTATAAATCTGTGTTCGAATGATAAAACTATTCAAAATTCGAATATACAACATAACACGAATTCAACAACAGTGGAGTTTTTGTTGAATTTGGTATCACGTGGTGAAACATTTTTTAATAGTAAGGGTTGTTTATAGAAAGGCACTTGATTGTGAAACCAACCAAGTGCCTTTCTATAAACAACCCTTACAACAGTGGAGTTTATAGGCAACCCAAAAGTCGCACCGATACGAGGCTCGATGAAGAATAATAGGAAATTTATTGTAGGCAACCCAAACAACGGACCGACACCCAAGAAGACTGGACAGAAATTAATATGGTAGAAAGCGAATACACAGGAAAAAAACTTACGGATTTATACCATAATACACCACTATATAGATAGGCGAAATAACTCTAATAGAGACTAGAGATATTACCCACACGACATCCTTTATTAGAAACTACAAAGGTACAGATTCGATAAATTGATAATCAAAATAATAAAACCATACTTTGAAAAGAGAACCCAAGTTGTTTATCACGGTGGAATATATTCTAGCAAAATATCAATAAATATCGGTGTTCCTCAAGGATCGATTCTCGAACCTATCCTCTTCATTATACACATAAACGATTTATCTGAATATATTCCGTTGGTGGACAAAATATTATATGCTGACTACACAATCTTATTTTGCACGAATGCTAATTTAGTTGATCTGGGCATGACAGCGGATACATCTCTCCATAGACTAACATTATGGTGTACAGAAAATGGCTTGACCTTGAATGAAAACCAAATTTGAATTATTCTCAAATAAAAATGATTTTTCATTAGATCGCAACTACAGCATTAAATTTCTTGGGGTGCAGATTGATCAGAAATTAAATTAGGAAACTCATTGCGACGAAGTTCCAAAATCTGAGACTACCTAATTTAAGCTTACCAAGTCTCAGAAATATATATATATATATATATACACCGGTGGCCAACTATATAATAAATTGTCATATCAATTAAAATAATTAAGCGACAAAGATTTTAAAGCTAAAATTAAAAAAAAATCTAATGCAAACATATTTGTACAGCATTTCTGAATATTTAAGTGATACATTTAACATTAAACATTTTTAATCGACTTGTTTACTATAAATTATCTAGTTTTTTATATTTACTATATGTTTTTATATTATATTTTGAATTAATTTACATAATATACTGTGCGTATTGCCACAATAACCATTAAAACACTCTCTTTATATTTTGTACATTATAATTTATAATTTTGTAATTATTATATTTTCCTAGGAATTAAAACTTTATCTGTAGTTTAAATAAAAGTGCATATGTAGGATGGGTGGGTGGTCTCTATTCCACGATCTAATCAGTAAAACATCTTAAAAATAATAAATGAAATAATTTTTTTATTAACTCAAAAAAAATTTAGTAAAATCCTATTTCAGAAAGCATTTCTTCAATGTTAAAATACTTATAGTTTATTTTTTTAAATAACTTATTTATTTAAAAATACAATCTAACTTTACTCTATTGGATGGTGGGCAACCAGTAAAACATCTTTAAGAAAATGAAATGTAATAAATTTTATTCAATCAAAAAAAATCATATTTATATCATATTGCATTACAACATTTCTTTAATGTTAAAATACTAAATTAACTCATTTGTTTAAAAATACAAACTCTTTAACTTTACTAAAAATGTCAATGTAGCATAAATGAGTAGTGGTTAACTCATCCTTTGATTTTTTAGCATTAATTAAAGTTCTCTTTTAGACTAATCTTTGAATAGAAAATGATGAATGTAATAAAATTTATGTCATTTTTGGAAGGATATTTTACTGGTTGGAGGGTGGGATAGATGCCACCCTTCCACCCTACATATATATTTAAATTTCCATTAAAACACTCTATTTTTATTTTTTAATTAAAATTTATAATTTTTTTATATTTTTTCTCTGAAATAAAATACTATTTGTGGTTTAAATAAAAATGCATATGTAGGATGGGCGGGTGGCTATTCCACCCTCCAACCTGTAAAACATCATACCAAAATGAAATAAATTTTATTACATTAATAATTTTTTATTCAAACATTAACATTAATTAGCATTAATTAAAGTTCTCTTTTAGAAGAAGTTTCCTAAATTAATGTTTAAATAGGAAATTGGAAATGAACAGAACTCAGCCCGTTTTCCTTTTGACTAAAATTATAAGTATATTTTCATATTTTGTAATATAAATCTTGTCTTATTTTGTTAAAAACGATTTGAATGTATTTAATCATAATTTATAATTTTATTATTTTTCTTAGAAACAAAAGCATGTGAATATGTAGGCCCACCCTACATATAAGTGGTCTCTATCCCATCCCCCAACTAGTAAAAGATCTTCAAAAAATGACAAATTTTATTACAGTACAAATTTTCTATTTAAATATTATGTTAGAAGCATTCCATCTGTGATTTTGTATTTTAGATTACAGTATAAATATTTACATCAAAATTAATTGCATTAATAATATTTAACATACTCATACTTAAAATAAAATAAACTGAGTAATTATCAGAATAAATGATAAAGCACAGTTTCAGTTATGAGGTCGAAAGTAAATTAGTAGCCTAGGATAAATGAGGAACTCAAATTCAAAGGGCGTTTTCCTTGGCAATTAGATGATACTGTCTATCGTGTTTTATAATTTTTGATTGTATTTGAGAGGATAAGAGGAGGCGGTAAGTCATTAACGAAGATTTATCATTCTCAAACTTGTAAATAGCACTAACTTTTACTACCTAAATACCAACCCTTTTCTTTAAAAACGACGCTCACTCATTCTGTACTTAAATGAGAAACATTGCCTCTGCTAACTTTTCAGGGGACAACGTGTATGTGTATCATTTATCACTGTCAAATGTCATCGGTCATTTGCCGTTTATTAACATATTTATTATCAGCTCTATTTCTATTCATTTTTTTCTCATTTAAAGATTTATCTATCATTGATAATCGTACGAATTAAATAGGGACACTCTCCCTTGCCGATTTTGTTTTCTAAAACGCCTTGTGGTTTTACAACTCTTTCAACCTTATTATTTCTGTGTTTTAGACTTCTTGTTCTATTCGTGTTGATCATTTTAACCTTGTTGTGCTTGGTGGAAAGAATATAAACATTTTTTGGGCCAGCCATTTTACAGCCAATTATCCACTTACAGACCTGCTATTTCTTCAACTTTCTGGAAACTAATTCATTCGGCATATTTTTTCTCTTTGTTCGCACTGTATCAACTAAGTTAATCCTATAAATTATTAACAGTTGTGGTAAAGAGCAGCAGTTGTCCACATAGAGTGAATATCCTTCATCCATTATAAATTTTGCCAAAAACATTTTCCCATGCACTTGTATTAGTAATTGATAACGTGTTCTTTTCAGTATAAATTATAAATTTACTCCAAAATTGGATTCACACAACTTATGAATTTTTATATCAACTTGTGCTCTCTTTCTCACAAAGCAAAAATTGCTTTCATTTAATCGGAATTAGTTTTTTCCCATTTAAAATGAAATTTATATTGCATTATTTGTAAATTTCGATTGTTTGTTGGTAATATCGATTGGTTTCTGACGCTAACATCTGTCAAAAATCATCACTAAGTATTTTATATAGTATATCTACACTCTCCTTTCCTAATCTCGCCAAAACTTGTGGATTTATTACAGGCACTCATGAGAAACGATATATAGTGGTATTATTATCTATATCTGCCCAAAGCCAATCTTCTCCTCTTCACCTCATGAATAAGCCCAGCTTCATCCATTCAAAATTTTTGTATAATTTTTGTGTATATTCAAAGGTATTTATTTGGAAAAGAAGCTAAAGAGTAATAAACATAAACATAGTTTGAAGACAATTTCATAATTTTTCGATTGAAAATGTCCTCGTCCCTCCTGGAAAAAAACTTGACCAGCTCATTTTCTTTTGAGACCATTTTTATACCGTCATGTGATAGAACGTTCCATCCAAGCTCTTGTAGCCTCTGGAGCGTCGTTAATTATGTGTGCGGCCTGAAGTTGTCTTAATTGAACACAACACCATTTCCATTGGCTAGTTCTGATCGCCTGCTTCAATTTGGTCAGTTGTTGTCAGTAGAAATCCGAATTAAATGTTTGGTCTAATGGGACAGCTCAAAGTGAATGATTTATTTCCAAACACTTAGCAAATCCTTCTTGATATTCATTTGGGCCGGCGATTGGACTACGTTATTTTTTGACTGTTATTCTCGTATGTGATCTACTTTTTCAAAACCAGTCATCATCCCCTTAAAAAATGATTCTATGTCGTTACGTTTCATCAAAGAATCGGAGGCATCAATTCATCCCCAAAAGGTTCTTTTGTGCAAATTCTTGTGGTACAGTAAACTTCTTCTTAACACTAGTCTTACGCAAATAGTTCCAAATACTTTTCTAGCTTTTGGCATACCAGAGTGTACATCATTTACAATGTCTATATTACCAAAACGGAATCGTTTGAACTAGTTGCATTTGATTGGGTCCATCAACACAACGCATTTCTTTGACCGCCTGCGTTGCCTCTTTACCTTAATCGTAGTGATTTTGAAGAAATGTACTTCACCTAATATCAATTAAAAAAACAACTAAATTGAATGAGTTTTGATAAATTAACCATCCCTTCGTTCATTTGGCCATACTTCTTTAGCTTCTTTTCACTCTAATTTATATATCATTTGTTGAGTTTGTCCTGAGCGATTCAACATTTACAACAGTAATTTATGATGATTTTCCACAATTTAAATCCACTCTACTTTTCCGATATTTTATTTTGCCTATATAGAATGTACGAACGAAAATGTTTGTGGGCGCTATATCTCAAAAACGAAAGATTGGTTTGAGATGAAACTTTAAACTTAAGGTTTTATCATTAAAAACTGGAATTGAGCTTTTGGTAAACATTCATAAACCGAAGGCGATTTTCTTATTTTTCTAGATATTTTTCTAAATTTGAAAAATATTAGATAACTTTTCAAACAAAAGCTAAAGGAAATGAGAAACTGAACAAGTTTTATTATTAAAATATTATTAAAATATGTTTTTCGAAAAGTTCTTAATTTGCGAGAAAAAGTTTGATTTTGAGATTTGTGCCTGTTGCTAATAAACTATAGGAGTTACATATAATTTATTACTTTACTTACTCACTTACTTCTTTAAATGTGAAATAAGGTGTATTATCTAATGTTTTAGAATTTAGTGAAATATTGATGAGATTAGTTGTACATTTCATAAGATTATTTATAAGCGTCTCAGCAATATTGCTAAAAAATTGATTAAATTCATTTGGGTCAATTTTACAAGTAGATTCAGACCTATTATTATTACAGCTAGAGTTAATAATATACCACATGGATGTCGGCGAATACTTCGTTTTGTATAAATGTGTATTATTCTAAATCAATTTAATTCAAATATTAATTACGTGTGAACGGAAACGCGAAACCGGTCTAAGTAGGCGTAAATTGAATTGTGGGCGTAATTACGCTCGAATCAGATCGACAACTCCGTTCAAGTGTGGATGTTGATAATTAAGTTAAACCACCGAATAGAAGAGCACTCGAAAATAATAATCCAGTGTTACCGAGTGGTCGTTTCCTGTATGAATTCAAATTATTGAATTCACAGAACGCGCACTTTACCGTTTAACGCGCACAATGCGTCCGTAAATATTCAACCGATGCCAGAGGGCGTTAGTCGAAACCTGCGTGGGCAGATTATTTCAAGTGCATAAATAATACCGTCCCAGCAGAGCGTTTTCTGATAAATGACTTATAAAGCGGAATGGAATTACAAACCTGTAGATTGGCCGCAATTACGCGCTGCGGATCCGATGAAATATTTCCGCAAATTGGCGCCCTTTTTATCATCAATCGAAAAAAAAAAGGGGTAATTGTGGTGTAATTACATTCCCGCTTTATCGGTGCGTTTATCATTGTCAACGCGCCGCGGTAATTATGATAATTTCATAAATTAACGTCACGGTTTCCACCATTAATAAAAATACTGCTCCCTGGCGAATAATATATTACGTCTTCTGGATGCATTGGTAGCCTTTTGTCCTTCAGTAAACATGGCTACTAAGAAGATGTTAGATAAGGCGAGGTTGTAGTTAATTAATCAAACAACTTGGCGAGTTAATTCATTTTATTCCACCGACAACTTCAACACACACTAAAAAATTTAAAAAAATTAATTCATACTAAGCGATGTCGTAATGTCGTGTAACACAATATTCCAGGAATCCTCCGGTTTGAACGGATTACCGCGTGGGCGTACCACAGAATGTTCTTTGGACATTCGCCGTTTATATCTTCTGTCCGTTTTCGGGCCGAGATTGGTACAGTGGTGGCGTGGAAACTGTACACACCGCTGTAATTCAATCCTAAATAAGGCGCTATTAGCTAATGCCCAGGAACGGGTTTATTTTTCACTCGGAGAGACTTATTGTGTTCATTCGGCTCGTTATTGTATTTTCTTCAGAGAGTGTCGCTTTTTGTGAGCGCCCGCGTTGCGAAACGCGACGCGGAATTGATGTGAAGCGCTGCTGGAAAGTGAAAACGGTATTATTCATCAAGTTGAGCTTACTTTTTTGTCAAGAGTTTCACAATGCGATCGTAAAGCAGGACCGAATGTGTTTTTGTATGGTTTCAATTGTGTGCAATTACTTCTAATGAGAATAAATTTGGTTATATTTTTTATATGAAATAGTATGTAAATTTAAAAATGTACCTGAAGTAGGATTTGAACCTGCGACCTCTCAATTGGTAGTCGAGTGCGCTACTAGCTGCACCATTAAGGCACACTCAAATGGGAAAATACATAATATCTTTTCTCATTAATTAACTCAGTCCTACATTTCTTCTTATCTATCCCTCTAATACTGCAACAAGGATTTCAAAAGCTAACTTTAGCCGCTAGCATATGTTAGTTCCTTTTATTTGTCTGAATCTTTTTTCTTTTCAAAAATGCAATCAACTTTGTAGTCCTTCTGGACATCCTCTATATTTTAATCATTCTTTTCTGTAGTTGAAGCTCTTTTGATTTCGCATATAAAAAAAAATTAGAACTGGTGTAAATTCTCTGGAATCGATCACTCTCTTCCATTGAAATCTTTTGCAAATCGACTTTAACACCTTAACATTAGGGAAATGTGTCTTAATTATTGTACTTGCTAAGATTTTTTGAACCGGAGAGTGTCAAATGCGAAAGCATGTATTAATTATATCTTAAGAAGAGTTTAGGTTATATTTTATTTTTATTATGCTCGGTTTATTTGTATTAGGCTTTAATTTAAGAAGATTTATATTGACGTTAAAATTATGTTCGCCGTTGGTTTTTGCAGTATTTGATGAAAAATAATTACGAGTCGAGCGTATCAATCATCATCAATCATGGATCCTGTGACACGATCAACGATTAAAATTAATATAATTATATACCGGAATGCGGCCATTAGCAGCGCGTAAATGCGGCCGCGAAAGTGTGCAGCAGCTACTGATCCCTGCGCCGATTCTAATGAAATCCTCAAGTCCTCCTCAAGTCCTCTGTGCGGAGAATACTGAACGGGCAGAGATTTGTTTTGTGCCATTAGCGGTGGCTGATAAATTCCCGTCGAAGTACGAGCCATCCGCCGAGGACTTATATGGACCAGGCCGAATGATTAACGTTTTATTGGTGAATAAAGTTAAATCGTTAATTAAGACAGGTCCCAGCAGGAGGACTTTAATTGGCCTAGCGTTTATATTCTTCGGCGTGTCACGGACGTGACGGACCTTCTTAGTGTGTGCTGTTAACTAAAACATGATTTCCAATGATGGGTAATTTTATTGGCCAACAATGATTTATTTGAAATTTTAATTTCTATCAGTACAAATAACGAAATTAAAGATAACAATTAAGAGCTAAAGCAATAGTACTAATCATTAGAATAAAGAATGGAGGAATTAATCATGATGATGGTTGCGAACGTTACTACGTGGTAATCCTTTTTTTAGGCATTAAATAAAACATAGTTGAAGGAAGTAATACCAATCATTTCTAGTAGTTAGTTGTTATTGATTGGATCGAATTGTAAAATATGTTTACTTCAATAGGCGGAACCTTAATACGAAATAAGCTTAATCTGGACGCATGACATTTGCACCAGTCGACCAATAAGAATGCGGTCGTGCAAACGGGAAAAACTATTTGCATTCGGTGCGAATGGGAAATTTATGCGTTACTCGCGCAGAACATAATTAATAACGACAATAATTTACACCATTGATCGCCGATTTATTTGAGCGACCTTTTAATTCATATTTATCTGTAGAAAGTGCACAGCGATAACGCGTAATGTCACTGAGCCGACCAGATCGCGGACCATTTTGTCATTGGCGTGGGACTGTTTGCTACGTTTAATTATCGGAATGCGAGGAAATATTATTTATCGCCACCAGGTGAAGCGTATTGTGAAATGTGCGTAAGCAAATATATACAATTTGTATTATAAATAAGTAAAGCTAAAAGGTCAATACATCTGGTATCCCACAAGGTTCAATATTAGCTCATCTTCTTAATACGTATTACATCCTCCTCCTTGTTTCATATTATTATCAATAAATTGTACACAAAACAAACTATGACAGCATATTACTAATCTCTACCAAAACAATAGGTATCTTATAAGATTCAATATTACATCCTTTTATAATTTCTAATTATCCTAATTAGAAGTTCAAAATTAGATCCTCTTCTAATTTCTAACTACATCAGTTGCTCCATATTATTATCAATAAATTCAATTTTAATAGATCTACACTACTACATCGGGTATTCCACAGGGTTCAATTTTAAATCGTCCCTTAGTTTTTTTTTCTGTCAGAATCTTTTACAACGCATAATTCTAATTGCATGTTTTATAAAATAAGCGCGGAACGCTAATGAATTTAAAAGCCTGTTGGTTCGCGTGCAAAATCTACGTCTGCACAACGAGATTCACGGAAACGATCTCGTAAGTGTCAACGCTTAAAACGAATTGTGGTTACGGGGTGGGTAGAATGTGAGTGTGTGAGAGAGAGAGAGCGAGGAGAAAGACGTGCAATTATGTGCGAACGGAAGCTCGTTACCGTAATAGCTGGGGGTAATTAAAAAATGAAAACGTTGAAGTTAAGCGCCACCCGATACCCAGAGTCTTTGCTCCAATGGGTATGCAAAGTGGGTATTATCTAAATTGACGGCTGTAAATCCTCTATCCCGTATATTTTAGGTCGTCCAGTTCAGCATTAACATTTACGCTGTGAAACGTATCAGTTATTGCTGCTAATTAAATCGCAGAAACGTTCGCATTTCGAAATTGCTAAATGTCTTTTGCTTAGGTAAACTAGATATTGCAATTGAAATGAAACAAAAAATGGTGATGTGGCGTGGCCATAACGATAACTTCCAAAATCATTATCAGATTAGGGAAATTTTTTCACCATTAAATTCCTACAAATGAATTTACTTAAATCAAGTAAACATCTAAAATTCGAAATTGTTTTTCAGTCAACTATTTGAAGTGATTTTTAAAATATGTTTTCAGAAATTAAAAAAAAAAGCTTTGCTATTTTTTTTTAAATTTATTTAACCGAACGTACTCTTGACCTACGACAATAAACTATGCGTTAACTTAGAGTCTATTTTCCCGCTAAACTCCACCGTTCTCTTGACCTACTTCAACGTATAATTGTTTCGGGTGGGTCAGGAGTACGAGAGGTCATTGCATTGTTTGTTGAGGTAGGTCAAGAGTACGCTAGAACAAGTAATTATCAAGTTTATAAGATTAAGTCAATATTGTGTTTATTATAGTTTAATATGAAGATTATTACACTATCTACTCTACACAATCCATCTAATCAGCTCCTATTTGATACCACTTTAGTTATCCCTAGAACGCCTTCGATTCCTATCAGAAAAATTCTCCAAAAATCCTTTCAACTTCCATATATTATCCCAATATTGTCTTCCTAGAAACCCTAGTATAAACCCTAAATTTAAAAATCCCAATTCAACCATATTTGATTTCATTTCATCATTTCATCCTTTTACGCAATAACGACTGACGCCATATGACTGGACAGCACAAGGCAGAAAGACCTCTGGTCAATAGCCTTTTGACAAATTAATACATTAACACCTCATTCATTATTCATTATTCCAATGTAAATATGTACAAATATTTGTCAATAAATATATGTCACTACTGCTACACTATCTAAAAACTAACGGTAAAATAGTTGACATTGAGAAAACGCTAAAACAATTAAATCTCTCGACAATAAACAAATATAAATTACTAGAATTTAAAAAGTCCAAACTGTTGAAAATTTTCTAAAAATATAAAATATTCACTGAAAAAAGTAATTTAATTTTTTTTTCCGAAAACAAAAATAATTGCATTTTTTAAAGAACCTTTTAGAACTTTCTAAATACATTTTTCATTTTGATTTAAAATTAAATTTTTCAAAAAATCCTTTACCACTTCCTTAGAAAAAGTGGTTACTTATTGTCAAAAAAAAATTAAATCAAAAAATTGAAATTTACTAAAAAACTGTTATTATATTTTGACAATAATTAAGAAAAAAATAGTTGCAAAGGTGATACCTGCTTAGAAAAATAAAGTGAAATTTAAAAAAAAACAATTTAATTTTATATTTTTACCAAAAACAATAGAGATTGTCGGAAATTGAAAAATATAGAAGATTTTCTCTAAGCAGCAATTTAAAACTTGCTTGAAACATTTTTTTTCATATTGAAATTGCTATTGAAATTTTAGTAAAAACAAACTTTAATTTAAGAAAAAGATGAATTAAAATTCACCTAATGATTTTCTAGAAATTTATTAATTAATAAAGCACTAAAAACCTTTCTTCACAATTTATTTAAATTCACAGATAAAAAATAAATATATTTCTGTGAATTTAAATAAATTGTGAAGAAAGGTTTTTAGTGCTTTATTATTAAATCAAGTTTATCTTCACGTAACTCAAACAAATATCAAACTTTCTAGAAAGTTTTTAAAACTTTATTTTACGAAAAACAATTGATATGTTTCTTATTTCGTTTAAAATTAAATTTCAATTAGTTTTAAACGAAATAGTTTAAAAGAATGAAAATACAGTTTAAAAAAAAACTACAGAATATTTGTTAAACCAGTTGAAAATTGTTTAACATTTGCACAAAAAGTAATAAAAACAATTGAAAATATGACAGGTGACAACTACAAATTTAAAAAAAATTTAAAAATTCTTCTAATAATTATATCATTATAAAAACTAATTGAAAATATTTTTTAAAAATAGTTGAGATTTTCTTGAAAATGAAATAATTGATTTATAAATTTTTTAACTCATTAAAAGTTCATAATTTCGGTTTTGTTTACTCAATTTTTATTGTTTTTTTGTTTATGTTTAAAATTTAGATTTATAATAAAACAATTGAAATTTTACTGTAATCTGAAAACTATAACAAGAAACATTTTAAAATTAGGGAATGTTGATTTTTACCAGTAAAAACTTAATCTTAAAGACACGTCTTTATTTTAAAATTAAATTTTATCAACAAAAAATTGTAACTAGTAAAAAAAACAGTAAAAAATTTCGCGTAAAGGAGATAGAACAATTAAGAAATGGCTCGTAAAGTTAATCAAAAACTTTCTTTAAGGAATTTTAGGAAACAATTCAAAATGTACTTAATTTTGTTTTTTCTTATTGTACAAGAAATATATAAACTTGAGTAAACACACTCGAAATCTTGTTGGAAATGTAGTGGAAAGATCACAGGATTATTAAAATGAAAGAATAAAAAATTTCTTAAAAGTTTTTACAAATTGGTGAGTTTAAAATTTTATTTTACCTTAAATAATAAAAATTTGGCCAATAAAAACATGTATTATTTTGTCTGAGTGGTATAGATTCATCGATACTGGTTTTTGAACTTAAGTGCTGATAAAGGCAGTACATCCAGTAGTATTATTATTTTGTTTTATATTAGTTGACTGTAGCAAGCAATTGAAAATTTGATTTATGAAAAACCAATTCAGGTTTTTTTTTCCTATTTCACCAATTGAAATTGATATTTTGGTGAAAAAAGCAGATGAAAATTATTTTTACAGTTGGAATTATGGAAACTTAAAAATAAACCATCGCAAATTTGAATAAAACAATTAAAGTAAGTTCTAAAAGAAATTCAAAATTTCAATTAAAACAACATTTTATTTTACGATGAATTTAATTCTCACTTAATCTATGGTGAAACATTTTATGTTAATTAATCTTCTAATTAGCATTTTATTTTGTTTTAATTTACTTATAGCAATCAGTTAAAAATGTGTCTTAAGAAAAACTACATCAGTTGTCTTTACTATTTCGTTAACAAGAGTTAAAATTTCGTTAAAAAATGCAGCTAAAAATTAATTGGAATTATATTTTTTTTAAACTATCAAAAATTTTACCAAAAAAGTGGAAAATTAACGTTCTAGAGGAAGTTTAAAATGTAAATTAAAAAATGTTTTTTTATTTCGTTTTATATTAGTTGAAGTTAAAGCAATATATTGAAAATTTTACTTAAAAACTATAGAATAATTGAAAACTAACTTTCTAAAAAGTTACTTTATTAGAAAAACGATTAAAAATTTTGACAGTTTATAACTTAAAATTAAAAATTTAAAAAATACAGTTAATTATTATATATTATTAAAGAAACTGTTGAAATTGTTTCTAAATTGAACAATCGATTTTTTTTTTAATTTTCTAATAGTCGATATAAAATTTACTCTAAAGGGTTATTTTCTTTTTCAAAATTAATTGAAATTTGAATAAAAACAAATGAAAACTTTATTGAATGAAAATAAATAAAAACAGTTGAAAATGTATTTAAAAAATTGTAGTTCTAAAAAAGCATACAAAAAATTACCACACTTAATTTTTTAGCCTTCCACAAATAGAACCTTTAATTTTTTTACCAAAAATAACTGAAATTTTGCTTAAAAAACAGTTGAAACAATTATTCAATTATTTAATTCTTAAAAAGCTATCAAAAATTCGATTAAATTAGTTTAAACAAAGTTTGAAATTTCAAACCATTCAAAGTTAAGTAACTTTTTTAACCAAATTTTAAACCTTGTTTAAATTACAAATTTAATGATAATTGAAAATTTACTAAAATAGTTAGGCAACTTAATATTTAAAAAAATGCTTTGAATAATTAAATTATTACAAAAAAAAACAATAAAAAATGAAAATTAAAAAAAAATGCGGAAGGAGAAATTTGTAAACAGATAAAAATAATAATTTAAAATTTTCCAATATTTGATATTCTTTGCAATTTTATTGAAAACAGTTAAAATTTTATTATTAAAACGTTTAAAATTATTATTTTTTTTATTAGTTGGAATTATCGAGAGAAAAAAACATTTAAAAAACTATCGAAATTTTGACTAAAAGAGAAGTTGTAAAATAGTTTTAATTAATTTTATTACAAAAGCAAGGATAATTAAAAAGTGGTAGTAGTAGTAGTGTTAGGCTATCGACCACGTGGTCCTTGCGCTGTGTGATTTTTGAGGATCGCCACCGTCACTTTAAAGCTGTTCAAAATTTGATTAAAACCATTTAGAAAAAGTTTTAAATGATTTAAAAAAAGTTACTATAAAACAAAATAAGGATAATTAAAAACTGCTAAAATAGCAAATCAAAATTTGAAAAATGCCTTTAATAATTATATTATTACAAAATCGGAATTGAAATTTTTTTTTTAGAAAGTTGAAAATTTCTTTCAAACAAAAAATAGATATTTTAAACAATCTATGTTACAAAAAATCAATTGAAAGTTCAAATAATTGATTTACAATTTTCTTTAATCAGTTACTTTATTTTACCAAAAGCAATTGATATTTTAGTAAAAACTGTTGAAAACTTTAAAAAATGATTTAAGTATGTTATAAATATGGCAAAAACAGTGTAGGAGATGTTTGTAAACTAACTTTAAAAAGATGTTATTATTATCTTCTACCAAAATACAATTGAAACTTAGTAAAACTTATTTTAGTAAACATAGAAAAAAATAATTTCATGTTCAAAAAAGGTATAAAATGTATTTAAAAAATATCATTTCCAAGAAAGCATTAAAAATGATTATACTATCAAAAATTGCAATCGAAAACTGGCTAAAAAATGTTCTACAAAATTGTCTAAATCAGACCAAAAACCGATTAAAATTTTCATAGAAAAACAGTTAAAAATTATTATCAATTATAGCATAATAAATTTAAAAACAGAATTTGCAAAATAAAAATAAACTGTAGAGAAAGTGATTACAAGTTATTTCATATTAAAAACAGAAATTTGATTAGAATTGTTAAAAACTAACATTTCAGAAAAAGTTATAAAAAAATGCTGTAATAATTAAATTACAAACAATCAAAAATATCTTTTACAAAGTTGATAATTTCCACAAAAAGAAACAATCGATTTTTTAAATGGTTTATATTTTGCCAAAAATTAAAAGAGGTGAAATTTTGTTCAAAGAAAATATCTAATAATTAATTTACAATTTAAAAAACAGTAGAAAACTTGTTAGAAGAGGGTTTAAAAACCGAAAGTATTCAAAAAAATCTCCAAACGATCTTTTAAAACGTTTTTATACACAATTTTATTTTACTATTTAATTTTTTTTCGTCTACAATTAGCTGAAATTATAAAAAAAATATTAAAATTTAATTTTCAAGAAAAACTGTGCAATATTTGCTGAACTTAGTTAAAAAGTAACTTTGTTAAAAAAAAATTAAAATCCTTTTTAAAAAATAATTCAAATTGAAACACTAGAGAACTTAAAATTAAAAAAAAATACTATTCATAATATTACAAAGAAACAATAGATATTTTCTAATAATTTATTTAAAATTGACTTATAAAATTTATTTTCTTTAACCAAAAACAATCGAGAGAGACAAGCATCTTTATTTATTATTGAATACATTCATTATGTACAATATAATCGTAATTGATTTTTGTTACGGCTATCGACCCATGGTCTTTCTGCCAGTCTTTGTAATTTGATGTTGTTAGTTGTCCGTTGATGAAGATGTAGTAGAATCATGAAAAGATGTTATGAATTCGAAAATTGGTGTGGAAGGATGTTTGGTTTTGGGGGGGTGTAAAAAATTGCGAGGTAAACATAGGTGCTTGAGGATGTCTTGGATATCAGGGTTAGTGGCAAATTTTATAGCAAGGTGTTCCAGTCGGTTTTCAATGGGGATTAATTGGGTTTTTTGGAATAGCAGTGTGTTGGAGGGATTGTGTAGAGGGTTATTGGGATGCCTTTATTTAGTTAGGATTCGCAGGGCCGATCGCTCACTCACCTGCAAGTTTCTCAGAACTGGAGGGCGGGAATTTAGGAAAAGGATTGCTGAGTAGTCTAACAGAGGTCGACATATCATTTTGTAAATATTTACTGGAGTTTTTGTGGAAATCCCTTGATTTTTGAATGTAAGGTGTCTGAAATGTCGAGCTCTGTTTTTAATTTTCAATTTAAGGGTTTGGGAATGGTGTTTGAAGGACAGTTTAGGATCAAAGGTAATTCCAAGATACTTGCAGGTTGCGGATGGTGAAATATATGTATTATTTATGTTAATACCAAATGGAGATGTGGATGCTCGATGGAAGGGAATGAAAAGATGGGATTTATTGGGATTGATGGTTATTCTCCATTTGGCAAACCAGTGTTGCAGAGTGTCGATCAGTCCTTGCAATGTACTGAGGGTTTTAGGAATTGTGTTGCTATGTGCAATTATTGTTGTATCATCAGCAAACAGAAGACAATATGATGTGGGATTGAAGTAATTGGGATTAGGATTGTTTATGTCATGGACAAAGATGTTATAGGGGAGTGGGGATAGAGGGGACCCTTGTGGAACAACTTGTTGTGGTATGAATGGACGGGAGAGGGAACTACCTATTTTGACATTGAGGGATCTATTGTTAAGGAAATTGTCGATTAGAAGTAGGAGATGTAGTGGGATGGACAAGGAGTTACATTTATACAGCAAACCTCTATGCCACATCATAACAATCGAAATTATAGTAAACAGATGAAAACTTGAGTAAATTAAAATTGTTGGAAATATTAGAAAATTTCTTGAAAATTATTTTTAAAAAAAAAAATTTTTTTCTAAGAAAGCATCTCTATCAAAAAAACCAATCGAAAATTGCCCAAAGACATTCAAAAAGCGAACCTTAACATTTACAAACAGTTGAAGAAACAATTCAAAATTTCTCAGGTTTTCGTTGCAATTTTACAAACACGAAACTATTAATAATTTGGTTTAAAAAAACGTTTAAATAATTTATTGTTTTTTATGGTAAGTTTAGGACTTAAAACACTTTTTGATTTTTTTGAAATAATTTATTTACTTATGAAAATAAGTTTGAACAAATTTTAAACTCGTTTTTTGACTGTTTTAATAAAATTTATGATAAAATTAAATAAAACACTTTTCACTTCAATAGTTACTATTGTGGTAAAATAAAGTGAAAAGTGTTTTATTTAAGCAAATGTACCACTAAGTAAACACCGACAATATTAAAGAAATTTATGACAGTTAAAAGAATCTATAGTTTCAACTAATTCAAAATAATAAATTAGTTGAAACTATAGATTTTTTAAAACAATAAAGAAAAAGTTTAACACTTGTTCAAACTTAATTTCCTTTAAGTAAATAAATTATTACAAAAAAACAATCAAAAAGTGTTTTAAGTCGTAAACTCTCTATAAAAAAACAATCAATTATTTAAACGGTATAAACAATTTAAATTTTGTTAAAAAACATTTGAAAATTTTCTAATAATTAATTTATAATTATTTTTAATTGATTATTTTATTTAACCAAAAGCAATTACAATTTTAGTAAAAACAGTTGTGAAGGTTAAAAAATAATTGAATTTTAGTAGACACAGAGGAAAACTTGAAATTTCCATTAAATAAAAACATTTGTAACTTCTCAAAATAAAACAATAGAGTTCAAAACAATTTTTTGAAAAATACAATTTAACATTGGTCAGAATAAACAGTTGGGAACTTTCTAATAATAATTTTTAAATTAGTTGTAATTATAGGAACAAAAATTAAAACTCGAATCGAAAAATTTGCTTAAAACAGTTGAAAACTACACAAAACAATTAATAGAAATTTTGCAAATAACAGGCTAAAACGCCATAGTCCATAGAGGACAAGTATTAAGAAGCTTTGTAATTGTTATGTCAAAATATATATTAATGTTATACTTTAATGAAAGAAAACAATCTAAAGACAATACCTTATTTATTTTTTATAATTTAAAGTTTGTAGTTTTTCGAATGTTTTTTAGAAGCATAGTTTTATAATCATTATATTTTGTTTAAAAAAAATTGTTGAAAATTCTTTAATAAATTCAAATATTTGGAAATACAGAGGAAAAAATATGAAAATAGATAAGAATTTCTTGCCTACTTTAACAACAAACAACAATTCTAAAACAGTTGTAAACTTTTCGAAAAGGACACCTTTAATTAATTGACAGTTTGAATAACAATTAAAAATTTGCCTAAATCAGTGTTTATTTTTTAATTTTACCAACGTAATGTAATGTTCTACGAAATTGTCTAAATCAGATCAAAGACCAAGTAAAATTTTCTAAATCTGTTTCTTCTAATTTTACTAGCGACAATTTAAATTTTCTTAAAAATCAATTTATCTTTGAATTAATAAAATTAATAAAATTTTATCAAAAACCATCGAAAAATTTGTTTAAAACAGTTAAAGTAAGTTAAAAATGTTCATAAAAACAGTTGAATTTTTATAAAAATTATCAAGTTGTTAAAACTTCCAAAAAAGAATAATTTTATTGGAAAAAATGAATTATTACAAAAAAACTATTGAAAATGAACGGTGGAAAACTTCAAGAAAAAGAAACAATTAAACAATATCGTTTCTAGAATCAGGTCCTAAATTTTCGCCCCATATTAATGTCACATCTTTTAAAGAACATTTAATTGTTGAATCAGAAATTGCACTCAAAGATTATCCAAATTCACATTTCGAAAAATTAAAAATCTCTAAAATTATAAAAGAAACACACAATTAAAAATATTAAGAAAAAAATTAAACCAATATTTTATAAATTATTTTTTCTATAGCTACAAACAGTTAAGGTAACAATTTTTAAAACAATAACCACATTTAAACAATACATCAATCTGAAATTATATACTTTAAATTTACAAATATATGTAGAATTTTTAAGTACTTCAAAAAAATCTTTCCAGTCCATGACCTTGAAATATACCACTTCTTCACTTAATACTTATTCAACAACTTACTTAACGTATTAAGGATCAAAGTGCAACAGCCTGGTTAATTTATAATTCAGAAATAATTCTAACCATTATAAAACTATCACCGGGCGTCGCTGCGAGTGATGGAAATGCAAAGAAGCGCTGCACTTACGGATTTCGCAGAGTAGCCAATAACCATCATTACGAAACGGCGCGATGATTTAATTTATAATAGAGTTACGATGGGGAATTCGCTGGCCTACGGTTAAACGTGTGGATTAAAGTTGAGTTAGATTTAGCATTTTCATAATTTAATGTATTCATCACTCGGCTGGTAAAGAGTAAAAATGATAATCGTAATGCATTATTATTAATTATAATGTATAAACAAGAAATTCTAGAGATGTTTCATTAATGATATGATCATTTGTAGATTATCGTCGTGTGTGGTTTGAAATGATATGGAACGTATGAATATAGTTTTTTTTTAATTACTTCCTTGTTTCTCTTTATGTTATAAATGAATTATAATTTATATTAACAAATTTTTAAAGATATTTTATTAAAATGACTATTGATGAAAATAATGGTTGCGACTTACATACTAACAAATAATATTGGTGGTTAAAACATAGTGGATTTTTCAATTCAGTGTGACTATTTAAAAGTTTTAAAAGACATGGAATGTGAGAGGCGACATGGTCTATTTTTTAATGCAAATGTCGTTTATCTTGATTTTTATTGCATTTTATAAATAATACATTTAATTATAATCAACAAATTCTTAAAGATATTTCATTATAATTATTATTAATCATCATACGAGGTCAAAAAAGACATTGAGCGTAGGAGGCTGTGATAATAATATATCTTTGTAATTATTTGATTTTAATGTTTTTAATTTTAATCTTATAATAATACTAATGGTAAAATAATCTTGAATTAATTTCAGGTTCATTTTTAAGGTCGTTCCCGGTAGCAACTGCAGCGCGATGTGTAAATTTGCGATGGTTTGGGCCTTATCGGTACAGTGGGTAATGTGAAGGTCTACTGGCCTGTTAAGTCCCAAGTTATTGCAAACATAAACAACCATCGGTATGCAATTTTAATCTTAACAAGCCAGGAGCCGCGCGGTACACTGAAGAAGCACAACCGGGAGATAATTACTGCGCCGATGGATTTATGAATATTTTCTAATCAACGGCCGTACGCTACCATCCGGCAATAATAATTTATTTAGCGACAACCCCGACCGCCGATAATTTATTGATGGTAAATGGTTGCACACGAGGACGCTGTTATTATCAAGTGCGCGAAATTAATAAACGTCCATAAATTAAATGCGGCGTTGATTTACATCTCGGCCTCCGGTGGAATTCGATGTTCTCGTCTAGCGATAAAAATTGTATTGAGAAATAATGATCGGGTGTATTGTGTTCGTTTCGCCTCCGGTGGTTTTCTTCGGCCGTCGCGGATGGAGATGTTCCTCATTGTATTCCGTGTTGGTGCAAGTTTGGGGTTTCTCAGCGGCATTTGCCGACTATTAAATGCAATGCCCTTGGAAATCCCAAATATGTTCAGCATATTCAACTTTATCTAGTTAACTTTAGTAATAAAATTTTGACAGTATTGACGTAGTATGTGATTGTGCCAATCCTCCGCTAAATTCGTAACAATTTGTATGTTTTTATACGCTAATTATAATCTACAAGATGACGGACGCCTTCCTTCAGATGCCCCTCACCCAAATGGTGGATTTAGTTATTAATTCACCAGAGGTACGTCTTATTCCAGTAGCTACGACCGACGTTAATTCCTTACCTTTAAGGAAGGTGTCGTGAACTTTAATCTTCTGCACACCGTTCTTCATGTAATTGTGAAACAACTGAACGCGCAAGATGTCAGCGTTGAATTGCATGGTCCTGGGGCGCAGAGGTTGCAAAACCTCCTAAAGACCGACGCTACCAGTGGTCCTTCGATGAATGTCACCACCGTCGGTGGAGGAACCAAAGCTGGAACAGGGAAAGGAGGAACTGGAAGTAAAGGTGCTGGAACTGAGGTTAAAACAGGAACTAGAGGTATTATTATTACTTATAGTAGATTTTTTTCTTCGCCTGAAGAAGACACAGTATGTCGAAACAATTGTATTATCGTATTTCATTTATGAAAATTTACCAAAGTGATTATAGTAGATATTAAAAAAAACACTAACTAACAGATGACGTTCACAAAAAAAAAACTTAATTTTTATTCATTTACCAGAAGTGCATTTTTATTGTTATTTTGACTTCGTCCTTGTATAAGTAAAAACAATCATCTACGGTCACCAGTAAGGACCAAGAGGTTTTCATACCAATATCATCATTAAAATGATATTAACCATCCAAATAAGCAAACATAAAGCAAAAACATTTGGCTTGTTTTTTTTTTTTCGAAATAATTATAATAGCAGTAGTGCAGCATTCTTAAATTCCTTCCAGTTTGATATTACTTTTAAATGCATTGAAGAACTCAATAAAAAATCTAGAAAATAACTTTTGAAGGTATAGCGGAGAGTAAACGATATATTAATATTTTTGTAGTGAATAAATATTTTTCTGAAAGCAAACACATTTTGATGTTTCAGCCTGATTCTCCAAATATAGCCAAATTATCACTAAATAAATAATGCTATTGGTATCACTACTTTGTCTCTAAAACGGACAGGAAATTATCCCTATAGGTTATTTCACTAATAATAAATACATAATAAATAGAAAAAATATATAATAAATAGTTTTTTCTATTTATTAGTGAATTTTCTACAACGTAAAGGACTTATATATTTTATTAATAAATACATAGACAACAGTTTTTCAAAATAATAATTAATAAAGTATTCATGTTCTAATAATTAAAGGTAGTATTGGTAAAACCCTCGTGTATGTTTTACTAATTGGAGGGTGGGATAGTGGCCACCCACCCACCCTACATATACTCTTTACCTCTCACCACTGTCACTCGATTTGTTTCAAAAAACTAAAACAGTTTAAGTGTAGATGATGTTTAGAAACGTAAAAACAGTGTTGTAGTTTATGTTTGAGGGTATATGTAGGGTGGGTGGGTGGCCACTATCTCACCCTCAAATCAATAAAACATACACGACGATTTTATTGAGTGTAGAATAGATGAGTGTCCACTATCTAACCCTGGAGTTAATATACCACAAACAACGTTTCCCCTAGAAAGTGTGCAAAAGGAAAATTTGATATAATTAATAAAATTCTTATTAATATTGCATTAAAAAAACCCTTACATATAACAAAACTGATTCTGGTTCAGACATCGGCAATCTACCCCTCATGTACAATACTCGTATTATTAATCTCGTTGTGTTAGTTACTTAAAAAATAATACAAGTGTAATTGTTAATGTTATTAAATTTAAAAGCAATGTTTTTTTTATTTCAAGTTTCAGTCTATATGTAATTACGTAAATGAGAATATTTACATAATTTATAAGGAATTTATTACGATTAATTAACTTCTCACTTAACCCGTGGTGAAACATTTTTATGTTAATAAAAGGATTAATTAAGCACTTGGTTATGTTTTTTTTTTTATAAAAATAGTGAAACATAACCAAGGAATTTATTTTTTTTATAATTTAAAGTACAATTGGTAAAACCCTCGCGTATGTTTTACTGATTGTACGGTGGGATAGAGGCCACCCACCCACCCTACATATACTTTTTTTACTTCCACCACTGACACTCGATTAGTTTCCAAAAACTAAAGCAGTATAAGTGTAGATGATGTTTAGAAATTTAAAAGCAGTATTGTACTTTATGTTTGAATGTATATGTAGGGGGGGTGGGTGGCCACTAACTCACCCTCCAATCAATAAAACATACGCGAGAGTTTTATTAAATGTAGAATGGATGGATATGGACTATCTTACAGTATAGTTGTATATATTATCAACGACAATTTCTTAAAAATAATTGCGTAAACGAAAAAATAAATATACAGGGTGAGTTTTTTTAGATGGAATCTGCGAGGATCTCGGAAACTATAAGAGATAGAAAAGCTTTTAAATAGGGAAAGAAGCGTAGTTTTACGAGAAGAATAAAATTCTACTTTCAAAGTTTTCAAAAAAGTCAAGGGTAACTAAATATTTTGAAAAAAAGGAAAAGTGTCAATTATTTCAAATTAATATATCTCAGTTATATATATATATACAACATCTTTATTCCAGTAACAAATATTTACAATAATACATATATACAGTTTGATTGGTGTTAGTCCGTCACTGTCTGGGCTATCGACCGAAAGTCTTTCTGCCCTGTCTTAACTGAATAAAAATATGTAAAGAAATTGAAGCTAGTTGAATTTAACTGTCCGGATGATGCGATCTAATGAATTGATGAATAGTGTTTGTGGGGTATTTGAATTTTGTGGGGATATTGGGATTACGGGGAATACAGTATTTATCAAGGAGGGTTAGGTTGAAGGGTTTATTAGCAAATTTTGTGCTTATGGCTAATGTACGTTGGGTAATGGGAATTATTTGGGTAGATTCATAGAGCAGATCATTGGATGGGTTATATATCTCAGTTATTATGACAGATAGAAAAAAATTGTAAGAGCCAAAGCTGTAGATAATTTTACATTTTTATATTAATAAAATATATTCAGAAAATTTTATCGCCATTATTTTTCGAAATATGATGCAATCTTGCATTATTTTAATAGAGTATTTCTCTTTAATCCAAAAACACATAGTTATTTCTAAGAAATAAGTAAGTTGTAAACGGTTGATCAAAATTTAAATACGTTATTTAAGTAATTTATAAAGTATTTTTTTTATTATTATTGAATTGGTATAACCCTCGAGTATTTATACTGATTGGAGGGTAGGACAGAAGCCACCCACCCACCCTACATATATTAGCTTACTCTTAACACTGACACTCGATTAGTTTCCGAAAATAAAGCAATACATATATACAGACGTTGTTTAGAATTTTAAGAGAAATGTTTTAAATTATATTTGAATGTTATATGTAAAGTAGGTGGGTGTCCTCTATTTTTAATTATAAATTCATTCGTAATTATTATTGAGAAAATAATTTCGTGAACGAGAATTTTTGCATAATTAATAAAGTATTTATTTTATATAGTTGAAGGTGCTATTAATAAAACCCACGCGTATGTTATACGGATTGGAGGGTGGAGGGATAGTGGCCACCCACCCACCCTACATATATTTTGGTTCCTTCTACCACTGCCACTCTATTAGTTTCCAAAAACTATGGCAGTGTAAGTATAGATGATGTATAGAAATTTAAAAACATAGGTGTGGCTTTTATTTATATATTTAGGTTTTATTGAATGTAGGATGTGTGGGTACCCACTGTCTTACCATTTATTAACTTGAATCTTCAACAACGATTACTCAAATAATGTTTGTTAAATAGATTTTTAAGGTTGCATTAAAAAGCTCTACAATATGCTTTACAAAATTAGAAACCAACCATCCACATGTACATGTGTATTATAATTAATTTCATAACTTAAATTTCTTAAAAAGAAATAATAGCGGCGATAATATTGATGTTACTGAATTTAAAGTCATTATTTTATTTAATGTGTAAATATATATATATATATATATATATATATATATATATATATATATATATATATATGTTACGGTAAAAGTAGATATTGCGGCAAATGTACACATTTTCCGGTAAATGTGCACATTTGCCTCCTCGTTTGGGTAATGTGCATTCAACTAACATTTACAATTTCAAAGAAGGGAAAAGTACACTGAATTCACAATGACCATGTCGTTTTGGTAAATGTGAGCATACAAAATACGAAATCGCAAGTGCTAGTGGTGAGTATGTGCACTTGTATGTGCACTTGTAGTGATTTCACGTTACACATTTCGTGCAAGTGCTCTATCTATAATGTTAATGTTATTACGTTTATGTACCCTACCTTTTTTTTGTAGCCGGGAGATGGAAAATCTTTTAAAGACTGAGTGTGGGAGTCCCCAGAACTATACTGGTATACCAACTAAAAACCACCTCCCTAAGTCGCCCTGACACCCCGCGGAACCGCCGTCTGGCATTACTTCACGGGGTGTAGGGTGTCGTCTATGTCGGTGATGTGTGCGTGTGTATGATGAGTGTGTGTGTGTGTGCCACCCCTCGGAACCGCCATCAGGCATAACATCACGGGGTGTCAGTGTCGTTGTGTGTATGTGTGTGTGTGAGATGTGCAATGAACGGCTCGGGTACGTGGGGTCGCTACTCCCAAATGGCTGTGCACGTCAACCACCCCTGCGGGAAACCTAACCTAACCTAACCTACGACATATTATATAATATTCAAAGAAAAGTATGTTTTGTTTGTCATTTTCTAATAAAAATAATTTTCGTTATTAAAGCCTTTTGTATTATGTTTATGTAAATAAATATTTTTTTACTGCAACAACATTTTTAATTTATTTGTATTCTAACTCTTCTTAAAACATGAAGGTAAGAGTATACATTTACTAAAACGTGAAGGCAAGAGTACACATTTGCCGGGAAATGTACATATGCATTATATTCAGTTCACATATACCTAGCATTTTGGGAAATGTACACATTTTACGGTAAAAGTGTACATTTCCCAAGAGTGTACATTTACCGTAACATATATATATATATATATATATATATAAGAGGGTGGGTTAACTCTATCGTAGTTAGCATTACAAAGTCATAGACACCAGTTGTTCACAAAAATAATTATCCAAACGAGAAATCGTGCATAATTAATAAAATATTAATTTCTTGTTAAAAAAAAGGTACAATTAGTATAACCCTCGAGTGTGTTTTACTGATTGGAGGGTGGGATAGAGGCCACCCACCCACCCTACATATATTTTTTTACTCCCAACACAGACACTCGATTAATTTTCAAAAACTAAAGCAGTGTAAGTATGGATAAAGATTAGAAATTTAAAAACGGAGTTTCCGTTTATGTTTTAATGTATATGTAGGGTGCTTGGTTATCCACTATTCCACCCTACAGTTATGTACGCTTTCTCAAAAAAATGGTGTAATTAATAAGATTTAAAATATTTTAAGCTTGCATTAAAAAAACCGTAGATATAATTTACAAAATTGAGGGTGGTTCAGATATCACCCACCCACCTACCCCACATGTACATTTTTCTTAATAATAATCTGGTTCTTTTAAACCCTTAAAAAACAATAGCAGTTTTAATGTTGATGTTAATGAATTTAAAAGCAATATTTTATTTTGAGTTTTAATGAGTAGCGACTATTCTAATTTTCAATTACAAAATTTTACATAACAGTTTTTTAAAAAATAATTACGTAAATGAGAATATTTACATAATTTATAATCTATTTATTTTTTTTATAAATAAAGGTACAATTGGTAAAACCCTCGCGTATGTTATACTGATTGGAGGGTGGGATAGTGGCCACCCACCCACCCTACATATATTTTGCTTACTTCCACCGCTTTCACTCTATTAATTTCCTAAAACTAAGACAGTGATGGTGTGGGAGATGGTTAGAAATTTAAAAACACAGTTGTAGTTTATGTTAATGTATATGTAGGGTGGGAGGGTGGCCACTATCTCGCCCTCCAATCAATAACACATTCGCGACGGTTTTATTATAATTACGTGAATCATCAACAACGATTACTCAAATAATGTGTGTTAGAAAAAATATGCATATAAATTTGAAAATCTTTTTAAAGCTTGCATTAAAAAAGCTCTACGATATGATTCACAAAATTAGAAACTAACCACCCACCCCACATGTACATATTTATTATAATCAATCTCATTATTGCTTAATAGTCTTAAAAAGAAAAAAAAGATAGCAGTGTTATTATTGATGTTACTGAATTTAAATTCATTGTTTTATTTAATGTCCAAATGTATTTGTAAAGAATGTGAATTGCCTTTATCTTAGTATTCAATTACAAAATTATAGATAACAGTTTTTCACAAAAATAATTATGCAAACGAGAATATTTACATGATTTATAAAGTATTTAGTTTTTTATAGCATAATGTATAATGGGTATAACCCTTGAGTATGTTTTACTGATTGGAGGGTGGGATAGAGGCCTCCCACCCACCCCACATATATTTTTTACTCCTAACACTGACACTCGATTAGTTTTCAAAAACTAAAGCAGTGTAAGTGTAGATGATATTTAGAAATTTAAAAATACGGCTTTAGTTTATGTTTTTATGTATATATAGGGTGGGTGGGTGACCACTATTTCACCCTCCAATCAATAAAACATACGCAAGGGTTTTATTGAATGTAATATGCTTGAGCATCCACTATTCCACCCTACAGTTACATATACCCATTAACGACGATTTCTCAAAAAAATTGATGTAAACAATAAAATTTTATCATCGTCATTTTAAGCTTGCATTAAAAAAAAGCCTAAATATGATTTACAAAATGAAGGGTGGTCAGGCATCACCCAGCAGGTTCCCCACATGTACATTTCTCTTATTATTAATCATGTTGTTTTAAACCCTTAAAAAAACAAAACAGTTTTAATGTTGATATTAGTAAATTTAAAAGCAATATATAATTTTGGGTTTGAATATATATTTAGAGCAATTGAGTAACATCTATCGTAATTTTCAATTAAAAAACTGTCCATAACAGTACATAACAGTTAAAAATTAAAAATTACGTAAATGAGAATATTTATATAATTTATAAAGTATTTAATTTGTTTATAACATAAGATACAACTCGTAAAACCCTCACGTATGTTTTACTGATTTGAGAGTAGTATAGAGGCCAGCCACCCACCCTACATATATGTTTTAACTCTTAACACTGACACTCGATTAATTTTCAAAAACTAAAGCAGCGTTAGTGTTGATGATTTTTAGCCACCTAAAAACAGGGCTGTAGTTTATGTTTCAATGTATATGTAGGGTGGGTGGGTGGCCACTATATCACCCTCCAATTAATAAAACATACACGACGGTTTTATTGAATGTGGGATGTGTGGGTACCCACTGTCTTACCCTTTAATTGCGAGAATCATCAACAACGATTACTCAAATAATATTTGTTAAATAGAAAAAAATATATGTATATTTTTTTAATCATTCTAAGGTTGTATTAACAAAGCTCTACAATATACTTCACAAAATTAGAAACCAGCCACCCACCCACATGTACATATTTATTGTAATCAATATCATTGTTTAATAGTCTTAAAAAGGAAATAATAGCATGTTATTATTGATGTTACTGAATTTAAATTCATTTTTTTTTATTTAATGTCTAAATGTATATAGAAGATGGATTGCCTCTATCTTAATTTTCAATTACAAAATTATAGACAACAGTTTTTCACAAAAATAATTATGCAAACGAGAATATTTACATAATTTATAAAGTATATATTTTTTTATAAGTTAAGGTACAATGGGTATAACCCTCGAGTAGGTTTTACTGATTGGAGGGTGGGATAGAGGCCACCCACCCACCCTACATATATTTGTTTACTTCCACCACTGTCACTCCATTAGTTTTCAAAAACTATGGCAGTGTCAATAAGGATGAAACTTAGAAATTTAAAAACGGAGTTTTAGTGTATGTTTTAATGCATATGTAGGGTGGGTGGATGGCCACTATCTCACCAGCCAATCAATAAAACATACACGAAAGTTTTTTTGAATGTAGGATGCTTGATTACCCACTATTCCACCCCATAGTTACATACAGGGTGAAAAAGCCAAATGAAATAAATTAATTATTACATATTTATAGAAAATCCCGTAACACGTCAAATTTATATTATAAATTGACATTATTCAATGTAAAAATATGATCAGTACCTTCAACCCTCTTCGGGTGAGCTTGTGATATATCGTTTGAAAGGTCTCTTCATTCTCTATTTAAAAATACTATACTTTTTTTAAATTTTAATGCAAAAAATAACAATAAAAAAATAACAAGTACATTTCTTAGTCGCTGGATAGGGGTGAGAGGATCGTTAGAATGGCCAACAAAATCATCTGATCGTACACCATTGGACTTCTTTTATAGGAATATGTGAAGAGTATTGTTTACAAAAATATACCACATGTTTTATAATTAAATTCACTTGGTTTGTTTTACAAAAATATTTGTGAAACAAACCTATATATTAACAATGTTTCACCAAATGAATAATGAGAAACAAGTATATGATATATACCACGTGATTTAGAAGAGTTAAAAGAACGCAACAGGATTTTTATTATTACTTGCTAATGATAGAGGATAGAGGCCACCCACCCACCCTATATATATATATATATATATATTTTACTTCTACCCCTGACACTAGATTAGTTTCCAAAAACAAAAGCAGAGTAAGTGAAAATAATATTTAAATATTTGAAAACAGTGTTGTAGTTTATGTTTGAATGTATATGTAGGGTGGGTGGATGACCATTATAATACCCACCAGTCAATAAAACATACGCGAGAGTTTTATTATTATTATTATGTTATTCGTGGCTATTGTTGACAGAGAACAATAATTAATGAAAGAAACCACCACATATGTATATTTTTAATATAATGAATCTTATTAATTAAATTTCTTAAAAAAATATTAGTATTAAAATGCATGTTAAGAAATTAAAACAGTCTTTTGTTGTATGTTTAAATATATATGTAGGGTGGGTGGTAATTTTTAATTACAAAATCTTATATAACGGTTATTCAAAAAATATATTACGTAAACAAAAATATTTACAGAATATGAAAAGTATTGATTTTCTTATTATAAAAGGTACAATTGGTATAACCCTCAAGTATGTTTTACTGATTGGAGGGTGAGATATAGGCCACCCACCCACCCTACATATATTCTTTTACTCCTAACACTGACACTCGATTAGTTTCCAAAAACTAAAGCAGTGTAAGTGTAGATGATCTTTAGAAATTTAAAAACATAGTTTTAGTTTATATTTTAATGTATATGTAGGGTGGGTGGGTGGCCACTATTTCACCCTCCAATCAATAAAACATACTCGAGGATTTTATTGAATGTAGGATGCTTGAGTATCCACTGTTCCACCCTATAGTTACATATACGCATTAACGACGATTTCTCAAAAAAATGGATATAATTAATAAGATTTAAATCGTATCATTTTGAGGTTGCATTAAAGAACCCTTACATATAATTTACAAAATGGAGGGTGGTTCAGACATCACCCACCTACCCCACATGTACATTTCTCTTACTATTAATCGTGCTGTTTTAAACCCTTAAAAAACAATAGCAGTTGATGTTAGAGAAGCAATATTTTATTTTGGGCTTAAATATATATTTAGAGCAAATGAGTAGTGTCTACCGTTATTTTCAATTACAAAACTGTACATAACAGTTTTTGAAGAAATAATTACGTAAATTAGAATATTTACATAATTTATAAAGCACTTAATTTGTTTATATCATAAAGTACAATTGGTAAAACCTTCGCATATGTTTTACTGATTGGAAGGTGTTTTAGTTTTAGACAATTAGACAATAAAGAATACATCGGGGTAGGTCAAGAATACGCTAAGTCAATTAAGAATGCGTTCTGATAGGTCAATAGTACGCTTCAAAGAGAATGATGATTTTTAATAAAAGTTAAAATTAAGTTAAAATTTTGAATCTGATGTAAAATAAGGCTCTCATGAAATTTTTTCATAATAATTATTATATAAGGTTGGTAGGTGGCCACAAGATTTATTTTGATATATTTATTTCCTTTTTAACAGTGTCGATTTACCTTTCGAAAGTAAACATCATATTGACATACATATCTTAAAATCGCTCCATATAAATTGGAACCAAAATAGATGCTAAAAATGAAAAAAATATTGCCTCAATGTCAAGAATCACTTACTGATATTATAGGAAATTATAGGTTGAGTGGAAGAACACTGCACTGTCTTGAGATTTAAATTTTAAAGTTGTTGTAAATGTATTTTATTTTGTATCATTTTTTTAGTAAGACTTGTACAGCAAATAAACTAAACTAAACCATAAAAAATTATTGTAGGCAGATCAGCTTGGATGATAAATATTGACTAGATGATCAAGAATAATTTTGCTGGCCATCCGCTCTGAAACCCATTAAAGTCTCAACAAACACAATATGATAATCAAAAATAATTTTATTTTATCATTAGTGTATATAATTAAGGCCATTAATTACGTTTAAAAAAAGAAAAATGAGAAGAAGAAGAAGAAGGAACCTAAGAAGAAATTGCTAATTGATTTTGAATGACCGTTGGATGACCTTGAATAATTTCTAAGAATCATTTAATATCTTCAAATTACCGATTTATGACCTTAAATATTATTTTTATCATCGTTTTTTGTATTTTGCGTTTTCTTAATTTACAAATTTATATATAATAGGTTGATTTCTCACTTAATTCGTGTTAAAATGTAGATTATTTAAATAACTTCGTTATTCGTTCGTTTTAATTAAAAAAAACCTGTCAAATAATGTGTATCAAAAACAAAATACGTATTTACAACGTTCCATAAAATAATTACTATTTAGAACATTTTTGCAACTAGACACAAAATATAGAACAGCATAAAAACAATTTCCATAACAATAAATCGATATTAAAAAGTAAAGAGAAATGAATTTCCTCAGTAATTGTAATTGATATAACCTTGATGCAGCATATTGATCTTTGAATTACATTTAATGACCTTTGAAAGCCGATAATGATCGTTGGCATAAATGACCTTGGGCGACCTTTACATGACCTTGCGTAATCGTCGAATAGCCTTAAATAATTGTTGATATTCGTCGGAACTTTAATAATGGTTTGATGTACATAAAATACCTAGAATGGCCGTTAGAGAATCTTAAATAAATATCGAATCAACCTAAATAATCGTCAATGTTAATCGGATAACCATTAATGATCGTTGGATGGAGGTAAATGACCTTAGACGGTCGACCTTAAATGATGATCTGATGGCTTTAAACCTTAAATAAACTTGAATGATCGTTAGATCATTTTCAATAACCTTGAATAACCATTAGATGACCTTGATGATCTTGCATGATCTTTTGACATTTTGAATTAGGGTATGGTGACCTTGAACATTCAGTTTATGACGTTTATTAATAAGATTTCAGCAGTATTAGATTTTTGAGGTTCTCGAATAATCATTTTTCGACATTGAACCAACAAACAAAATGAAAATATTGCTCCTTAAGAAAAAGTCAACTTCACGACCTTGAAGTCAAGTGACCCTTAATGACTTAGTGTAAATGACCTTAAGTAACCGTTTGAGGATTTTGAGTAATCATTTTATGACATTTACGAATATTGATATATAATTTCAGCAGTATTAGATTTTTGAGGACCTTGAATAACCGTTTTATGACCTTGTACATTGATTTTCAAAAATCATTTCAGCATTATTAGATGTTTTGTAGATTTTTATCATCTATTTGATTAAAATTGATTTTCGCATTCCACGCCAAAGAAGGATATTTCTATTGGCGTTGTTAGGACAATGTTTTTGCGTAATTGTAATAACATATTTTCGAAAAGCACAAAAATATGCTCTTGAAAAAATGCAAACATTGCTCCCTGACTAAAAATCAACTTGAAGATGCTAAAGGATCATCAAGTGACCTTGAATGACTGTGTGATCGTTGGGTAACTTTAAATAATCTTAAATATAGCCGGTGGATGACTTTCAAAGACTTTTAATGGCTGTTCAATTATGTTTGATGGCCTTGAAAAACGGTTGGATGATCGTTGAATGATCGTCGAATGACCGTCATTTTGGATGACTGTTAGATGATCTTGAATAACCTTAAATGACCGTTGGGCGATCATTAATGGCTGTTGAATGACCTGTAATATCATTTAAGGGTTGTTTAAAGTTTTCCAGTGTCCATCTTATGACCATAACTTTTTTAATCATCATTTATAGATTATTTATATCTTTTAGGTGAATTCTAATGATTGTTGATTGGATGTGAATGACCTTGAACAACAGTTAGAATGATCATCTGATGATCTTAAATAAACTTGATGATTATAATAAAAACTTGTTGGGTTGACATTTAGAGTACTGTGTATATCAGCTGATTAAAAATAATTTATGAAGATGTTAGTTACTGTTTTATAACAAGACCTTAAGGGATCGTAGGATGACCCTTAATTACCTTAAATTATCATTGGATGGCCCTAAATAACCTTGAATCATTGTATGACCGTTAATGATTTTAGATCATCTTAAATCCTTTAATGACCTTCCGATGATCTTGGATGACTTAAATGTATTTAAATGACCTTGAACATTATTTTTACCATTTGCCTCTTACTATTCATTTACATAATTTAAAAAGCCAAAAAATGTTATATCAACAAATATAAAAGAATGCAAACACATCTTTTATCTCTGTATGCTTTCTTAGTTATACTCACAGGCCAAAGTATGAATTCCCTTGTCGCTTCTTATTTGTTTTCTTGTATCTAGATGTAGCAAGTGATGCCAGAACGGAGAAAAAGGATAACGCCACGGAGACGGTTTATGTGGTACAGCCTGTCGAATCGGCACAAAATTGTGGAATGACCGTCACCAAGAAACAACTGGATGTTATGAATCAGGAAATTTCTGTGATTAAGGAGAAGCTGCAAGAACTCACGGATTTGCCTGGGAATTTGGGTATCATAGATGCTGTCAGGTATCAACTGTAAAAAAATTGAAAAAATCAAGTTATCAAAACTTAATTTTGCAATTATAATAATTCCTAATAAAGCTGCAGAACAAATTAAGCATAGATATTTACTCTGCAAGTAGTCGTTAGTCAGATGATTAGTTTTTTCTGATTTTGGACTACTCTTATAAATGAAATAAATCAATAAAACTTTGCCTGAATTTGTAGAACTGAAGGTGGCAGTCCAGTTTTCGACATGTTCCAAATACTGAGTTTAACGAAGCGCGTCGACGCCGCCGAGATTGGCATGAACAAGCTCGCCAGCATCGTGGAGGACCTCATCAAAAATCCAGCTTACGCCGATCGAAGCGTGGTGTGCACTAAATTTTCCAAAACCAAAATGGATGCTGATGGAGAAGCACAGCAAAAAATGTAAATAATTAGTGCACTTTGATTCTAGAAAAGGAAAACGTTTCGTTTTGTAATTATAGCAGGAGCAAAACATCTATGATCGGTTCAGAAGAATTCGGCGAAGAGATGAAGGAACGTTTGAACGGGATGTCGCCAAGTGAAGCCATTCTATTTTTGATGGAGGAAATAACAAACATCAAAGACGTTTTGGATGCCAGTGGTATAACCAGTGAAGGCGAGGATAGGATGAATTTAGCTGAAGTGTTCGACATCGCTGTTCAGATAAGAGATAAATTCTTGAGAAGAAGTAATTATATTCAAATCGTTCAGTATAATATAACAACAATTTCTTCTATTATTTTGCGATTCTAAAATACATAGTAAAAAAAGTTAGGAATAATAATTTACTATATAAAGTATTTTAAATATTACTTTAAAATAATAAATTTAGGTTTGGAATGTGATGAACGCCCAGATCTTCCACCTGACCTCCAGCTTGCCTTGTTAGAAGATAGATTTGCCGAATACACTAAACACATTGAAGACATGGATCGGACATTCAATGACGAACTCTCAAAATTGCATAATCAGTTCACCGATATTGAAAAGGATTTTAATGAGATTTTGCTTAAGATACAAGGAGGGTATGTTATATTTACCTCATTTTTAAATATGTTTTTTTTAGATTTACAAAAATTGTGGCTTCTTCAGATTTTTAAAGTTTTTATAAAACAATTTTTTTGCTAACAATTTTAGTCTACCTGCTGGTGACAGCGATTCTAACCAATGTTGCGCGGAAGTCTACAACAAGATCGCAAAACTGCAAATCGATTTCGAGACCCTCACCAATACATCCACGAAGCTGATTGAGGACAAGGACGAGAAGCAGCAAAAGATGGATCTGATGCTGGAGGAGATCGAAATGCTCAAGACGATTAAGGCCAACAAGGAGGACATCGAGGAGGCCTTGGCTGAAAAGGCCGATGCGTGCGCTGTGTTTAGAAAAGTCTCGCATGATCAATTCGACAACGCCTGTGATGAGTTGTACAGAGGAATCGAGGAAGCTCTGGCTAAACTATCACAACAGGTATTTTAAGTAGTTGATTCGAAGCTTGTATACTTATTAACCTTAAATTATAATTTAGGAACAATTATGGCAGCACGCTTTGGACGATATTCAAAACGAGATTGGCTCTAAGTTGGATAAAATGGATCTAGGTCCTTTGAGGGAGTTTATCAACAATAAATTACGCCAGCTGCAGGATAAGATGAGATCGCTGGCTGCTTTGAAACGTGAACAGGAGGCAGCTGGAACGAAATCTAAATTATTGCGGTATGTTAAAAATTTTCACTTTGTAAATGAGATCATCTTATAAATGCATTAATAATCAATAAATTAAAACTGAGTTAGTTTTAAGTACTTCAATTATACTCAGTTTTTATTTATTGACTGAAAACACTTCACGTTTAATCAATTTTTTTTCTACTTTTATGAATTTAGCGATGTCAATTGCATATCTTGTGATAAGGACGTTGTGATGAAAAAGGAAATGGATCCATCATTGAAGCCGCATGCTTACGCCTTACCGCCTACTAGAAGCATGGCCCCCTATTTGGCTTATGAGTTGGATGCTCTGAGAAAACAACAGAAAGGGTTATTTTCTTTTCTTTAGTTAATAAAAAAAATTACAATTTACTCTTTTAGGATACCTGGAGGAAGGAACATGAATAATCTAGAAAGTGCTCTTACCGGAAAAGGAGGCAAGAGAGCGTGAGATTATTTCGTTCAAAGTGTGAATGCCAATATTTTAAACAGCTATTTTTTAGTGATGATCATGTTTGTAATCGGTATTGTGGTGGAAGCCACACTTTGACCACACCCCAGCAACGCGTCACCCGTTTAGGTCACTTCCTTCTGCAATGGGGACCGGAAGCTATACCTAAAGATGAAACGAAGCAAACGGAGGAGGTACGACCATTTTTAATTTTAATTTGTTATGATTATTACTGAAACTTCCACTAAATTAAAAATGGCAATTTTAAAGTAAGAAGTTTGTTGGTTTAAAAAGTTTGGAAGCCTTTTTATTACTATATTAACCAACATTATTTTGCTATTTTGGATATTATTCTTCCAAACAGAAATAGAATTTACATTTATTCAAAAGTTTAATTTCTACAACAAACTAAATTCTTTCCTTATGTTTCGACAAAAAAATTTCCGAACAGAATTCTTCTGGTCATAGACTTCGGTCGCCAAGACAATTAGTCAAAACCTTTGTATCCGTTTTCCGATGAAAAATTCTTTAGTTTTTATAAAATTGTTGATAGACCAAAGGTGTCTGGTTGAAGTATAAGATGTGTGGTGAAGATATTCCCTTCAAAAATTCATTAGCAACGCAGTGTTCGAGCGGGCAAAAATTTTAATTAAAATTAGTAATGTTAATTATTAATAATTTATTGTTTTGAACATCTCTAATATGACTGTATTATTCTTGAAATAGAAAGAGATACAAACAAGATCACAATCGGTGGTTGTACAAGGAGACATCGTTTCTGCGAGAAAATCCAGTATTGTAGTAAGTTTTTATTGCTAGTAGATTCACTGTATAATAAAAATGTTTATTTTGTTTGATTTGTTTTGATAACATCGTCAAATAAAATCAATTAAAAGCTTCCATGAATCAATATGTTTTTATACTTTTAGAGTGAACCACAATCGCCATCTAAAGTAGGAGTCTCCAAATCTTCGGTGAAACAAGTATCTAGAGCATCAGTTAGAGGTAAGAATTTAATTAGTAATTAAAACATTTCAAAAATGTTGGAATGAATCTTCAACAAATAACAATTTTATCAATTCAAAATATAATTAGTGGTATAAAAATAGTCCTCATTTTCAGCGTCATATACTCCAAGAATTAGCGCTGTGGATGAAAAGAGTAAGTATATTTAATAACCTTTAAAAATAGAACAAAATAATGTTTAAGTGATAAAAAATAAACCAATATTTTCTATGTCGAAACTTAAGCTGAGGATTATTCAAATTTAAAATTTGTTTCATATGTGTATTTTCTAGGAACCTCTGAGGTGAAGCGAGTGTCTCAACAATCGATAAAGAGTAGCCGATCTGTGAAATCTGCTGTAAAGTTAGTAAAGTAGTGTGTCACATTTCTAAAATTAAGCGTTTTTTTTTAATATCGAAGGTCGAAGGTGGTTGAGGAAACCATTGTGGAATCGCCGGCGGAAGAAAGCCGCGGAGACGCTGTGGAACCGCCGACGGAATCCGAATCCACGGCACCTCCGCCTACGAGGAACGATGAGGTGGAGGCTGAGGCTGAAGGACAAGGGCAGAGGCAATCTGTTGTCGAGGCTCCGGCGGATGCAGCTGATGAAGAACCACCACCGGCTCCGCCAGTGGATGAAGCTCCGGCGCCAGCAGATGAAGAATGAATTTTGGATCAAATAAAGATAAAAATTGTTCGTTCAATAAATATCTTATATATTTAATTTCCTTACATTGTTACTTTAGTATAAATAAAATATAAAATTAGTAAATTTAAAAAAATATGCATACTCAACAAGATGACAGATGACAATGGACATATGCAGATGATATATTACAGATGACAGATAACAAGTAACAGATTACAGATGATAGCTGACAGAAGACAAATGGCATATAACAGATGAAAAATGATAGACGACAGTTAGCACAATAATAATTGTCAGATGACAAATTTGTCTAAATTTTAACAAAATACATGTGCCAAAAAGTTGATTATAGCCGACATATACAGGCGATAGATGCCAGATTTCAAATGAAAAACAATAGTTGAAACTTTTTATTAAACAAATGCCAACTTAATAATTTCTTTACAGTTGTAAAAAATATATATTACACATGATAGGCGACAGATGACAGATAATAGTGGTCAAATGACAGATGACACATGACAAATGACTGATGACATATGTCAGATTACAAATGATAAATTGAAGCTTACAGGTAATAAATGACAGATGATATATAACAGATAACATATGAGAGATTGCAAATGTCAAATGGTGAATAACAGAAGGTAGATATCGGGCGATAGATTACAAATGACAAATAACAGATGTTAACAGATGAATGATAACAATCTTCAGATAATTGAAGTTATATGAAAGCTCACAGATTCTATCAGCTTTCGTATTATTTTTATTTTTTAAATGGAATATCGTAAAACTCATTCAGTAGATGTTACCTCAATCATTTCTCTACCATTTGATAAATTTATATTACAGATAACAGGCGACATATGACAGATGGCTGATGACAGACGATAGATGACAGATGACAGATGTTAGAAGATATATAACAGGTAACAGATAAAAATTATAAATGTCAAATGATAGATACATATATTGGATATATGACAACAGTTGACAGATTACAAATGACAAATTAGAGTTAACAAATGCATGTTGAAAATTGTAAGATGACAGATGGTATACAAGAGCTTACTGATTCTTAAGATTTTGAAATTAACGAAATGGAAAAACATAAAACTTTTTTTTAAGCTAGTAGATAATAAATGTTACACAAAGGCGATAGATGCCATGCGACAGATGACAGATTACAAACGACAACAAATGATAACAATTTTTCGATGACAGGTGATACGTTTACAGATTCTTGCGATTTTCTTATTAATAACCATTTAAAATGAATATATTTAAAACTTATTATTCAATAAATGTCACCTTAATGGTTTCTCTACAATTGTCTAAATTTATATTACAGATGACAGACGAGAGAAGACAAATGACAGACGATATATGACAGATGGCAGATGACATCTGACAGATGACAGATGACAGATGACAGATGATAGATGCTAGATGACATATACCAGAAGACAGTTGACAGGTGACATATGATATAAATTTAAATTACAGGTGACAAATGAGAGAAGACAAATGACAGATCACAGAAGACAGATAACAGACGATATATGACATCTGTCAGATGACATAGGCCAGAAGACAGTTGATGGCAGATTACAGATTACAGATGACAAATAACAGATGACAGATGACAAATGACACATGACAGATGACAAATGACATATGACACATGACATATGACAAATGATAGATGGTACATAATATATAAAGGCTTACAAATAATGTCATATAATAGGTGACAAATAGTATATGGCAGATAACAGATGACAAAAAGTAGAAACATAAGTTAGAAAGAAGGAGAACAAATGACAGGCGATAGGTGAAAGAAAATTATATATCACATATAAAAGATGATAAATAAAAGCTTACAGATTCTTGCGATTTTCGTATTATGTTTCACATTGAAATTATTGAAGTGGAAATACATAAAACTTTTTATTCAATACGGCATCTGCATCTGTCACTTGTTGTCTGTCATCTGTCATTTTTCATCTGTCATCTGTAATATATATTTAGTTTTTTAGTTTTAGTTTCTATTAGTTTCTCTACAACTACCTAAATATGTATTTGATGACAGATGCTAGATCACAAATGAACTTTTTATTCAATATCGCGTCTGTCATTTGTCATCTGTAATATGTCACCTGTCATTTTTCATTTTTCATCTATCATTTGTCATCTTTAACATATACATATTTAGTTTTTTTTAGTTTTAGTTTAGTTTCTCTACAATTGTCTAAATATATGTTACAGATGGCAGATGCTAGATCACAGATGATAAATGACAAATGACTAATGATAAATGACATATTACAGATGATAGATGACAGATGGCAAATGATATATACAGATGACATATTACAGATGACAGATAGCAAGTAACAGATTACAGATGATAGAAGACAGAAGACAGATGGCATGTAACAGATTACAATGACAAATGTCAATGACAAATGACAGATGACAAGTGGTAGATCACAGATAACAAATTACAGATGACAAATTTCAAGTGACAAATACCAGTTGATAAATAAATTATAACAATTTTCAGATGACAAATAAATAAATAAACCGTTTTATTCGATAGATTTCTGTTATCTATAATATGTCATCTGCCATTTGTAATATATATATTTAGGTTTCTAGTTTTAGTTTAGTTTTGTTTCTCTACAATTGTCCAAATATATATTACAGATATTAGATACAAGATGTCAGATGATAAATGACAAATGACAAATCACAAACAACAAATGTCACTGATGTAGTCTGATTTTCTAACAATTACGATGGCGTTACCTTTATCCGATTTGAGATAAAAACAGTCCTTTTGTTTTAGTGATTTAAGTGATTATACTGACAGATGACAAATGACAAATGCTAGGTCACAGGTAACCAATGACAGATGATTGATGGCAGATGACAAATTTCAAGTGACAAATACCAGTTGATAAATAAATTACGACAATTTTCAAATGACAGATAAATAAATAAAACTTTTTATTCAATATATTTCTGTTATATATAATCTGCCATTTGTAATAAATATATTTAATTTTTTAGTTTTATTATAGTTTTATTTCCCTACAATAGTCCAAATATATATTGCAGATGTTAGATGCAAGATGTCAGATGATAAATGACAAATAACAAATGACAAATGAGAGATGACAGATGACAAATGACATATACAAGTGACATATTACAGATGACAGATAACAAGTAACAGATTATATATGTTAGATAACAAGAGACAGATGATGTTTTAATGTGTTGTTTGTAGTTCGAGGTTAGGAACGTGTGGACGGTGGTGAGGACTATACTAATCAACGTCTAGTCTAGTCTAGTACTGGTTTATTGAACACACACATGGTGGCCGTCTGACCAAGCATAGGCAACCCAATATACATATAAATCATTAATCACTCCTATAACAGATGACAGTGACATGTGACAGATGGTAGATGGCAGATAACAAGTGACAGATGACAGCGGGCAGATAAAAAATTTCAAGTGACAAATACCATTTGATAAATAAATTATGATAATTTTCAGATGACAGATATATAAATAAACCTTTTTATTCAATAGATTACTTTTATCTAATATGATCATATGCCATCAGCCATTTGTAATATATATTTGGTTTTTAGTTTTAGTTTTGTTTTTTTTCTGTACAATTGTTTAAATATATATTACAGATGTTATATGCAAGATGGCACATGATAAATGACAAATGAAAATGCCAATGACAGATGACAGCTGACAGATAAGAGATGAAATATTACAGATGACAGATGACAGATAACAAGTAACAGATTACAGATGATAGAAGACAGATGGCGTACAACAGATGACAGTGACAAATGACAAATAACGGATGACAGATGACAGATGACAAATAGTAAATGGCAGATAACAAATGACAGATGACAAATTACAAGTGACAAATACCAGGTGATAAATAAATTATGACAATTTTCAGATGACAGATAAATAAATAAACATTTTTATTCAATAGATTTCTGTTATCTGTAATATGTCATATGTCATTTATAATACATATTTAGTTTTCTACTTTTAGTTTAGTTTTGTTGCTCTACAATTGTCTAATTATATATTACAGATGTTAGATGCAAGATGACAAGTGATAAATGATACATGACAAATCACAAATAACAAATGACAAATTACAGATGACAAATGATATATTACAGGTGACAGATGACAGTTGACAAATGACATACTACAGATGAAAGATGACAAATAACAAGTAACAGATTACAGACGATAGATAACAGAAGATAAATGGCATATAACAGATGGCAGCGACAAATGACAGATGACAGCTGGTAGATGACAAATTTCAAGTGACAAATACCAGTTGATAAATAAATTATGACAATTTTCAGATGACAGATAAATTAATAAACCTTTTTATTCAATAGATTTCTTTTATCTGCAATATTACATCAGCCATTTGTAATATATATTTCGTTTTTAGATTTTGTTTTGTTTTGTTTCTGTACAATTGTCTAAATATATATTACAAATGTTATATGCAAGATGGTAGATGGTAATTGACAAATAAAAATGCCAATGACAGATAAGATATGGCATATTACAGGTGGCAGATAACAGACAGCAAGTAACAGATTACAGATGATAGAAGACAGATGGCATACAACAGATGACAGTGACAGATGACAGTGACAGATGACAAATGACACATGACAAATGGTAGATGACAGATATTTATTTATTTACTTATCTTCTTTCTTAAAATAGACAAAACAAATTATAAAAAATGGTGATGTGGCTATCATAGTACTTTCCCTATATTTTTCTCGAAAATTATGAGATTTACGCAAAAAGGCTATTCTTAATAATTTATTCATTTTTTAATTCTCTGCAATTATTTGTTATATAAGTTTCATGTAACTCCAACAGTTAATTAACAATTGGCAAAAAATGTCTAAATTTTCATTTTTTATATTTTTTCTCAAAAGTTAAAAATTTTATGAAAAATACGTTTAAATAAAACTTGTTCAGTTTTTTATTCTCTTTAACTTTTGTTTGAATCGTTTTTTAAAATTTTTCATATTTAGAAAAATATCACCAAAAAACAAAAAAACGTCTCGAGTAAACATCCACTTCCAGTCTATGAATGTTTACCAAAAGCTTTTCAGTTCCAGTTTTTAATGATAAAACCTTAAGTTTAAAGTTTTATCTCAATCAGATTATTTGTTTTTGAGATACAGCGCCCACCGACAGACAGACAGACAGACAGACACACACACAGACACAAAAAAATTTTTTCCAGAAATTAGTGTAATGGGTTCATGGGACCCCAAAACGGATATTTCCGCAAAAAAAAATTTTCAAAAAAAAATCACGATCACAATACTTCCCCTATATTTCATATAGGGAAAGTAAAAAAAACTCTACACAAAATGTTGACCGAAAGAAGCACAAGCGGTGTTCACAATTAAATATCCACTCAAACCCAATCCATCACCATGATGTAAAGGCAGCAAGTACCCTCCTCGACATCTGGAATGCTTGATTCGTAGCTGATAACAAATGACAGTTGGTAGATGGCAGATGACAAATTACAAGTTACAAATACCAGTTGATAAATAAATTATGACAATTTTCAGATGACAGATAAATAAACAAACCTTTTTATTCAATTGATTTCTTTCATTTTATAATCTGTTAGATTGTACAAAAAGTGTTTATACAAAAATAATTCCACTAGAAAATATCATTAAAGAAATGTAAAAGGCATCACCTCTCTAGAAACTTTTCAAAACGCATTAGATGTAAAAACAAATATTAATTATGCTAACTTTCAAATTATCGGAATTTAAAGTTATGTTCATTAAGAACGTTGCAAAAATGACTACTAATGATCATTATGACAGATGATAAAGAGAGGTGAAAATTGATGGGTGAGAAAAAGAATTAAATTGAATAAATGTCTTACCTGGTTTCATTACGTATAACAATATATAAATCAAAATTTCCTTTTGAAATAAGCTACAGATTGACTATATGAGTTACCTGAACGACATCGGACGAATTTACGATGAATCTTCAATTTTCTCGTATTGTAATTGACTATGTGCAACAAACGTTCCTTATTAAATATTGAATATCTAGTGTAGTTTTAATTTTATCAAAAGTTCCTGATATTCATTGCAGCTTAGTTCATAACACCAAAACATAGGCGTCGTATTCCTGCAAATTTTTCTATCCTTACATTTATACTCTATGGTGTATTAAATTCTAATCTCAAAAAATAGATGGCGCTACAAGCTTGAACTCCCTTTTCGCCTATCTACTCATTCCAGAGCCAACTTTTTGTATAAAATATAAACAAGAGTTTTACTTCTCCTAATTTGAAAATTTGCTTCCATCAAGAGAGTAACAGAACAAGTATCGATTATAATATAAACTTTATTTAATTTTAGTTATATTATACAAATCCAATGTTTAATAATTTTAATACTAAGAGTATTTAAGGTTGCCTATAATAAATACAGTGGTGATAGTTTTATCTGCTGGGAATCCACTGGAGTAGAAGTGGTTGCGTGGCCAGCTCAGTCGATTTCATTATTTACATTTTAGATTGTAAAATGACCTTTGAGGTTACATAGTGTATGAGTTGACCATCACTAAATAAAAGTGTCCGTTCAGTAACGCACAGCCCCGCGTGAAACGCGTGCACGAGTGACCATGGCGCAAGAAAAGACCATTCCTAAATATGTTAACTTTATTTTCGGCGGATCAGCAGGGTGAGTACCCTTAGAGTTTATTAATCCACCTATTGATTCGGAGTCTGTGTGGTGTAAAATTATTCATTACAATAAACCCTTTTCAATAATTATACACGCCCTATGATTATAGTGCACAGTACACAGGTTGTGCAGTTTTTTTATAACACTAGTTGATTCAATAAATACTGCAAAACAATTGAAAGATTATTATATATAATTAATAAATTAGTAATTAAAAAAATTAAATTTAATGTGGTGCTGCAGTGGAGGTGATTAAATTTTAATTATACAATTAACTTGGTTATTCTTAGATGTTATTACAATAAAAATTAATTATGCATTAAGCGTATTTTATTTCATTAATATGCAGTTTGAAAATTTTACCCCTTACACGAGCTAGTTATAAATAAGTAATTTAAATTGATAAATTCACTATGTTTTAACCACAAATGATTATTACATAAAATATAATATAGTGAATTTTGTAATTCACTGTATGTATAGATTACCACTTAATAACAGTCCCAACCATTATCTTCAATTTTAAATTTAATAGTTGTGTAAGATATTACAGTTTTATATATGTATGTTCTTATGGATATTGATTATTAATTTTCAATTTCTTTTTTACGATTTTATAGCAAAAACTAAGGCTTAAAAAATAGAATATGGGCTCATACTTAAATGAGCTGAAAATGTTGAATCTGGTGTATACATCATAAAATCTCTAAACGTGTATTACCCATAAAATATTGGTATGAAAACATAAAAAGGTATTTTATGTTACCCTTTATTAATTTTACTGGATTACTAACATTACATACTGAATATATAATATAATTATTTGGAATTTTCAAGAACTGCAGTGTTTTTAAATTGTCAACCAAATATGAAATTCCTATTGGAATTTTAACTGTCAATTTTTTATAAGTTAAAATGCTTAACTATAGTATTACAATGATTTATCTGTCATTTATTTTGTTTTATAGTTTAATTAATATTTTAAATTAAAGCTTATTTATTCCTGTTTTACATAGTACCGTTAAAATAATAGTTAAGAGTGTTTCTTCTATGCGAACTGCCATAATAATTATTGAATGATGAAGTAAATTTGTTATAGTTTTTGCTTGTTATAAAATATTATAATAATTTGGTGGAGAGAATATTCTGGATAATTAAGAACATTTTAGTTTTGTGAATTATGTAAGAAACACACAACTAGGATATGATTTGAATGTAAATTTTATGGCCTAGATTAACTACTTAAATTTAAAATTTAAATGAACAGTATTAGTGATAATAATTTTAAAGGATATATTTTGAAGTAATTAGAAATCTTAATCTTTGTGCATTTGATTTTTTCTATACAATTAATATTAAATATACAAATTAAATATTATTATTATTATTATTCTTTGGATAACCTGTTAACAAAATATTGAAAAGTGAGTGCAGTATATCATGATTAATATTAATAATAATTAATATTAACTTTGTATATAAACAATTTCAATATCAATCCTTTGATGAGTCTGACTTATATATATACTTATAAATTTGATAAGCAATTTATACTCTAATTTTGTAGAAGATAATTGATTCCAAAAATTGAGTGATATGCTAAATATAAATCAATGAATAAATTAGGTCTTGTACAAATTAGGTCTAATAATTATATAGATTTCATATCTATTGTAAATATCTCAATGGTTGTATTTAAATAATGTCAAAAATAAAAACAGATGAAATTAAACTCGATAACTTTGTTTTATTATTATATTTATAGAATTACAATTGACTAATAGATATTTATTTAAAAAATAATACATGTATGTATTAATTATTAATATTATTTGTTAAAAAGGAATATATTTATTATTCCAGTATGGCAGCCACCTGCTTCGTGCAGCCGCTGGACCTTGTCAAGAACAGGATGCAACTGAGCGGAATGGGTAGCAAGTCGAAGGAGTACGCCACCTCGTTTCACCTGATTAAAGCCATCCTCAAGAACGAGGGTGTCTTGGCCATGTACAGTGGATTATCAGCTGGTTTACTCAGGCAAGCCACGTACACAACCACTAGACTGGGAGTGTACTCCTGGTTGTTCGACACTTTCTCCACACCCGGGCATCCACCCGGATTCCTCATGAAAGCAGCCCTGGGAATGTCCGCTGGTATGGCCGGTGCCTTTGTAGGTAAGTGTTTAATAAAAGCAAAATTGTAAAATAATTCTTAAAAAAAGTACCTTGCCTATATTTTTCAATAGCTTTGAAACAAATAAAGTTAAGTCTTAAAAAAATGTTTAAGACTGGCATTTAACACATACACAAGCACAATTTATAATTTGAAATATTTTATTTAAAGGAACTCCTGCTGAGGTGGCGTTAATCAGGATGACATCAGATGGACGGTTACCAGTAGCGGAAAGGAGGAACTACAAGTCCGTGGTGGACGCACTTCTGAGGATAAGCAAAGAAGAGGGTGTGTTCGCGCTGTGGCGCGGCGCCCTCCCCACGATGGGCCGTGCCATGGTGGTGAACGCCGCACAGCTCGCCTCGTATTCACAAGCCAAAGAATTGTTACTAAACACCGGCTACTTTAAGGATAACGTCGGATGTCACTTCGTCGCCTCCATGATCTCAGGTCTGGTCACGACGGCGGCCTCTATGCCGGTGGACATCGCCAAAACAAGGTAGTGTTCAGATATTCTTTACAAAACTTCGCTTTAGTTGCTTACAAATAATATTCAGGGTGACTGACGAAAAACCTTTGGTGCTGTATCTCGCTTATTTTTGATTCGATTTGAATAAATAAAACATCAAATTAAATGATTTTTAAAAGACTTTAATATGAACTGTACTGATATTTTTTCTTGCATCCAGTTTTTGACAAAAGACGATCAACTTTTTTTTTTTCAAATTGCACTGTATATATTTTTTGTACTGATCCGCAAGGAGATTTTTTTCTGAATCTAAATTTGTAAACGATTTTATCCATTTATCAAACCAAAGTCGAGAAATTGAGGATTAAAAAAAAAAATAAAAATCAAATACCCATAGTAAACAATATACAGAGCCTATTCCAAATGCCAAAAGTGACAGTGTCAGTCATTGGTACAATACTGCAATGATTTTTAATAATTTCATAATAAAAATGTTGCAAGATTTCAAAAACTGAAAAACGATTTCTATAGAAGCACAAAATTCTAGTACAGTGTTTGAAATATTGCAACATTTTAATTATGAAATAATTACAAATCGTTGCAGTATTGTATCAATGGCTGTCACTGTCACTTTTGACATTTAAAATAAGGACTGTATATTGTTTACAATGGATACTTGACTTTTTATTTATTTTTTTAATCCTCAATTTCCCGACTTAAGTTTGATGTATGGATAAATTTGTCTACAATTTCATATTCAGAAAAAAAATCTCCTTGCGAATCAATAAAAATATATATACAGTGCAATTAAAAAAATAAATGTTGATCGTATTTTGTCAAAAACTGGGTGCGAGAAAAAATAACAGTTTTTTTATTAAAATCGGATAAAAAATAAGCGAGATACAGCACCAAAGGTTTTTCGTCAATCACCCTGTATAAGTCACAAATTTCGGTATCAACTTTTTATTTTTTTAATTTTAGTGTTTTTATTTTTATATCCTTTATAAAATTTTGCTCTTCGTTCTTACAAAAAACAATTACAGTTTAAAATAATCTACTAGAACCCTTTAATTGACAATTCAGCTTCATCATGATGGCTTTTCAGTATCAGAAAAGAAATTACAAAAACCAATTCAAAATTTTCAAGAAAAACAGATTCAAGGTTAAAATTTTACTAAAAAAATTAAGGAAAAACAATTGAAGACAAATTTTTTGTTTCTAAAAGTAATTTCTAATTTTTATTATAAAACAAACAAATATTAAAATGAGTTTAGTATAGTTAAAACTTTACTCAAAAAAATCAAGAAAAATAGTTTCAAATAAAAGAAAAACATTAATAAATGGCTTTCGAATAAGACAATTAGTTAATTTCATTTTTTTAAGTTTAGAAAATACCTTAAACAGTTGAAAACTTTTAAAGATGAAAATTTGCTAAAAATAAAATATTTTCTAAAAAAATTGCTAGGAATTTTTTTTCAAATAGTTTTGTTTGTTAAAAAAATATTTTATAAAGAAAACAGTTCACAATTTTCCAAATCACGGAATTACAAAAAGCGGCCTCGAATAACTATAACTACTTACGGTTTGCGAGCTTTTTTTAAATTTTTTTAACAATTCTTGAGATACAAGGCACATTTTACATTACCAAAAAAAATTGCTTAAAAACATTTTTGGTTTTACGTAACATTTCATAAAAACGATTTTGCTTAAACCAGTTGTTTTTTTTACAAACTGAAAATTTCACACTGGCCAACTTGAAAATTAAAAAAGGCTTTTAATAATCATATTACTGCAAAGAATACAATTGAAAATATTTAACATTTCTCGTAAAAGAAAGAATCGATTTTATAACTTGTAATTTCTAATAATTAATTTAAAACGATTATTTTATTATACCAAAAAGAATTGAAATTTTAGCTTAACACTGATGAACACTTTAATAAATTAAAGTTGTTAGAATTACAGGAAAAAATATGTGTAAATAGTAGTTGAAAATATATTTAAAGAAATAAAAAATGTAAAAAAATTGACATACTTTGGTAAAATTGGTTAAAAAAATTCCACACAGAGCGTCTTAAAATTTGCTTATAGTTGATAAACCAAATCAAAATTTACTACGATATTACCATAAAGGTGACATCTATTGTTTAAACGATACACTAGATCTCAAATGGGTGGATAACCACCGTCCGTAGCGCTACGCTGATGAGATCCAAAAAGATCGAAACCGGTCCGAGGCTGTTGTTGACAGGGAACAATAATTAAATCAAAATTTCCCTAAATCTGCTTTTTTGCAATTTTGTCAAAAATAAATGACATTTAATTAAGTAAGGAAAGAGTTTTAAAATATTTTTTTAATTAGTTAGAATTTTAGACAAAATTAAAAATAAAAGTACGGAAAATTTGATTAAAACATTTGAAAACTAGCATTCTAGAAAAAGTTAAAAATTCATTCAAGAAAGCTGCTTTATTAAAAAAATAAATAAAAATTGATAACTTAAAATGGAAAAATGCTTTCAATAATTAAATTTTTACAAAAATCAAAATGTTTTTGAAAAAATAAATTATTTTTTAAAATTTTTACATGTTTTTTAAAAACATTTGTAATTTTTGTAATAATTTAATTATTCAAAGCATTTTTTTAAATTACTATACAAAGAAATAATTGAAATTAAAAAAACATTTGAAGAACTTTCTTATAATTGATTTGCAAATAAATAAAATGAAAATGATGGTAGCGACCGTTACTATGTGGTAGTTCATTTTAAAAAAGGTTAAATGAAAATCATATTTTCATTTAACCTTTTTTAAAATAAATAAAAATTTATTTTACCAAAAATAATTGTAAACTAAAAAAACAAATGTTTAAGTATGTTCGAAACATAGCAAAAAAAGTAATACAAGATTTAGTATTATAGAAGTTAACTTTCTAAAAATAATGAATTATAAAATTTACTAAAAACTTTCTGAAAATAGTACATTAAAATTTTTAAACAGTTTGTCTTAATCAGTTTTTTTGAAATTTTGCCAAAAACAAATAAAATTTTAATAAGAAACAGTTAAAGATATATTTTTTAATTAGTTGGAAAACAAAATCAAAAATAAACAGCTGTAAACTAACTTTTTAATGTAGAAAAGGTATAAAAATTTGTTAAAAATAATCACAAGTTAAATTTGAATTTTTTTAGATAAAACGTGTTGGGGTAGGTCGGGAGTACATAGGATAAATTTGTGTTTCATTTAAATTGATCCATAATTAATTAAGGATGATGGAACGTATTATTGATTGAAGTAGGTCAGTAATGCGTTGGATTAATGTACGATTTATTGTCGTAGGTCGGAATTACGTTAAATAATAAAAAAAGATGATATTTATATTAAAACAAAAACTAAACTAAAAAATCGATTTATTTTTTTGTAAAAAAAACACAAAATTATACGAAATATAATAATAATAATATTTATTTCCAACAAGTTACATAACTTTATAATGAAAATTTCATATGATAACTACAAAAAGTGTACAGTTTGAAAATAGGGTAAATTTTTTGCAAACCTAGAAAATAATTGTAAAACACAGTAATATTGGGGTAAAAATAAAACTTAAAAACACATTAAAATTCATGTAAAAATAAAACTTAAAAATAGATGTAAAAACACATTAAGATATTTGTATAGATAAAACTTAAAAACTAAATGTAAAAACACGTTAAAATGATTCTAAAAATAAAATGTTAAACAAAGTCAAACAACACATTAAAATTCATGTAAAAGTAAAACTTAAAATAGATAAAAAACATATTAATATTACTCAAAGGTAAAACTTAAAAATAAATGTAAAAACACTTTAAAATTTAAAAAAATATATATAAAAGTACTGAGGTAAGATAAATATGTCGAAGAATCAATTAAAGTATAGTTCAACTGATTGAGGTTGTAGGCACTTACTTCGTGATAAATTTTAATTAGATTTAAAATAACAAATACTTTTACTTAGTTAATATCACAATGTTTATTAAATAGTGACATTTGATAATTTATAGTTTGATAATGATCATTGTTTGATCGAAACTGCAGTCACTATTTAATAAACATTGTGACATTAACTAAGTAAAAGTATTTGTTATTTTTCATCTAAAGAATAGTTCATTTATTTATTCAAAAATGGTGGATTTAAAATATAAAATTTGGTAAAAAGAAATAGTTACAAAAACGTTAAAACAGTTACAAACTTTCTTAAGAGCCACAATTAAAGAAAAAAATAATATTTGTTAAAAAAGAAACAGGTTTAAACTCTCTAAAGGAGCACTTTTAAATAATACTTTTAAATTGTTGAAAAAATAAAAGTTGTAAATAGAAAAATTGAATATTTTCTAACATAAACATAAATATCAGTTAATATTCTATTTGAACCCAATTGAATATTACATTTGCCTCAAATTGGAATTTTATCAAAAAAAAAAGAAAACAAATGCAAATGTACAAAAAGAAAATCGAAAATGATAAAGAATTGTTGAAATCGTACAAAAGAGCAATTGAAAAAAACAAAAACACATTGGAATTAATTTAAAACGATAGAAATTTTACTAAAAATCGATTGAAAATGTAGTAAAATAATATATTTAAGAAATAGAAAAATATATATAGGGTGACTGAGGAAAAACCTTTGGTGCTGTATCTCGCTTATTTTTTATCCGATTTTAATAAATAAAACATCAAATTAAACCATTTTTAAAAGACTTTAATAGGATCTGAATTGTTATTTTTTCTCGCACCCAGTTTTTGACAAAATACGATCAACATTTTTTTTTAAATTGCACTGTATATATATTTTTATTGATTCGCAAGGAGATTTTTTTTCTGAATATAAAATTGTAGACAAATTTATCCATACATCAAACTTAAGTCGAGAAATTGAGGATTAAAAAAATAAATAAAAAGTCAAGTATCCATTGTAAACAATATACAGACCCTATTTTAAATGTCAAAAGTGACAGTGACAGCCATTGATACAATACTGCAACGATTTTTAATTATTTCATAATTAAAATGTTGCAATATTTCAAACACTGTACTAGAATTTTGTGCTTCTACAGAAATCGTTTTTCAGTTTTTGAAATCTTGCAACATTTTTATTATGAAATTATTAAAAATCATTGCAATATTGTACCAATGACTGACACTGTCACTTTTGACATTTGGAATAGGCTCTGTATATTGTTTACTATGGGTATTTGATTTTTAATTTTTTTTTTAATCCTCAATTTCTCGACTTTGGTTTGATGAATGGATAAAATCGTTTACAAATTTAGATTCAGAAAAAAATCTCCTTACTGATCAGTACAAAATATATGTACAGTGCAATTTGAAAAAAAAAAAAGTTGATCGTCTTTTGTCAAAAACTGGATGCAAGAAAAAATATCAGTACAGTTCATATTAAAGTCTTTTAAAAATCATTTAATTTGATGTTTTATTTATTCAAATCGTTTCAAAAATAAGCGACATACAGCACCAAAGGTTTTTCGTCAGTCAACCTGTATAATAACGTCTAAAACCAGTTCAAAATTGTCAACAAAAAATTTTGTCAATTTTCCTTAAAAACTTATCAAAAAATATTAAATTAGGTAAAAAACAATTGCCCAAACGAGTTTAAAGTTTGTTTAATTTCTGTTACCAAAATATAATAAAATCAGTATTAAAACAATTCCATTTTTACCATGAAAAACTATTGAAATTGATTGAGGAAAACAGTTGAAAATTTAAAAAAAGGAATGAAAATTGGAAAATAAAAACAATGAAAATTTACTAAAAATAGAAAATAGTTTTAAAAGATGCCAAAAAACTTTAAAAGATGAAAAACATTAATAAATCTGCTTAAAATTATTAATAAACTAAAAAGTTTAAAAATAATAAATATAAATAATAAAACCAAATTTGCTAAAAGCAAAAAAAACTAGTTTAAAGCTTAATAAAATATATAAGTCCTTTACGTTGTAGAAAATTAACTATTAATTAGAAAAAACACGAAAATATTTCGTAAAATCTACTCCAGATTTTATTTTCGTGTTTTTTCTAATTAATAGTTTAAAGCTTCTTCGAAATCAAATGAAAATTAAAAATTTACTTTAAATTATTTGAAATTTTCAAGTAAAAAAAAGTTTCCTAAACATAAACATATCAACAATTATTAAAATTTTATTTAAAAAAACAATTAATACATTTAATATCTGTTTAATTTGGAATTTTATCGAAAATAAAAATCAACGGAAAAAGAAACAAATTTGCAAAAATGAAAAATAAAAAAACTATTGAACAAAAAATTTAATTTACTAAAATAAAAATTTTAAAATCTAGAAACTGTAAAAAAAATTATTTAGACACAAAATTTCTAAAACTAGTTTTAAGGTTTGTTTAAATTTTACTAGCAAAATACAATATAATTAGTTTTAAACGGTTAAAATTATAATTAAAAAACAATGAAAAATTGTCCAAGAGAATTTCGATTAAAATAAAAACAACTTTTTTTTTTAAATTAAAAAATAAAAAAATAAAATTCTCTTAAATTTATTACTAAAAATGAAAATAAAAATAACACACAGTTTATTCCTTACTTCACGTAAACAAGTGAAGTAAGGAATAAACTGTGTGTTATTTTTATTTACAAAACACTTCACGTAAACTCGAACCAACAATAGTAAAAATGAAAATTTGGAAAAAAAAACAATTAGAAAAAATTGCTAATAAATAATTTAAAAATGTCTAAAAACAGATTTTCCAATTTTCTTAAAAATGTTAGAAATTAATAGAACTCGAAATTTTTCAAAAAAACTTTTAATAAATTTGTTTAAAATTAGATGGAATTTTAAGAAACTAATAATTTCTTGAACAACTGTTTCTTTGAAACAGTGTCAAATAACAAGAGAAGACAATAGCATATTTTCTAAAAAAACAAACTAAACTTTGTTTTTTGTTTAAAATTAGTTGGAATTTTAAGAAAATAAAAACCCAATTAATAATTTCTAGAACAAAACATATGAAAGAACAAGAAGAGAAATTCTACGAAAAAACAATAGAAAAAACTATTAAACATTTTCAAAAACAGATGAAAACTCAAAAGGACAAAAGATTGAAAAATTGCTTTAAACATTTTGTTGTTTATTTTACAAACAAGAAGGAATTCAATGTCTGCTATAAATAAAAAAAATCGTTTTTAAAATGTTTAAAAATTATTAAAAACTTTCAACACATTTAGTTTTTTTGTTTGTTAGGATTGAAATCAGAGACTAACACTTTTGCTATTAACTCAAAAACGGCTACTGTTATCAAAATGTTCAAAGAGTGAGTAAAGTTTCTAAAATTAATTTTCTATTAAAATGTGGAAGAAAAAAATGTAGATTTACGAGCAAACAAAAAAGTTCTGAGCAAATAATTTGTAAAAACACCCTGTATAGCATGGTTCCCGCGGCTCGACCGAAGTGACATATTGTCTAACGAATTTACTTGTTGTTAGTTTAGGCTGTACCAAATTCAAGCACTCTACTCTATTTAGAAAAATGTGTTAAAATTTCTTAACTTCGATGGCATGTATCTTGGTCATTTGAAGACTTTTATAATATTTTTTTTACGAATCATCATCATTTTGACTTAAGTATATGTGATTAATTTTATTCCCCGTTTCACAGAAACACCCTGTATTATATTTGTATTTTTTTTTTCCAGAATTCAAAATATGAAGATTGTGGACGGAAAACCGGAGTTCACCGGCGCGATCGACGTTTTATCGAAGGTGGTGAGGAACGAGGGTATATTCGCCCTGTGGAAGGGCTTCACGCCGTACTACGCCCGTCTCGGCCCGCACACAGTATTAACCTTCATCTTCCTGGAGCAGATGAACACGTTCTACAAGAGCTACGTTTCGGGCAAGTAGAGACGACCGTTGATGATCGCACAAAGTCGCCGCCTGTGCGCGCAACCAAATGAAATTCCCAGACAAGAGTAAAACGAATTTTAATTATATTTATTACATACTATTGTTTCATTATAGGATTTATTTTTTGAGTATTTATTGTTACCGATTAAAATAAATCAGATGCAAAGTTCAATCATTTTCTTATCGGTCCGCACCTTATCAAATTTCCTTAAACGCATTTAGTAAAGGTTATCTCGTAAAAAAAATATTTAAAAACAAAATATTTATGTAAATAACATTTCAAACTGATTTATTTGAAATTTAATTAAAAACATTATAAATAAAGTTTATCTTTGTGATTATAATGCTTCTAATCAAACTTTATTTTGATTTGTAATTCGATAACTCTTTTTTTTTAATTTACATACATCTTAAGAAGCTTAAATTAATTAAAAATTTAATCACTTAAATAATGTTGAATTTTGCTGATTTTTTAATATTTTTGTGGTCTAATTAGAGAAATGATACATCGAAATTTTACGTTATTTATGTTATTTCAGAGTTAGAAAAATTGGAAGGTTAAAATGTAATTTTTCGTACTTTGAACGGCCATAGATGCCAAATCTAAAATATAAAAATAATTATTGCATGGCGATAATATTAATTTCTTATAAATGGCCGTTTAAAAGAATATTTTGTAATCAATTTGCGCTATTTATTTATCTATATAAATGTAACCTTCATTGATTGGTTTCAGTCGATAATGACCTTTAAAAGTCGTGTTTTTATAATATATTTATATACATATATCACAAACTATTAAGTAGTTTAAATTATTGTATAAATACCCAATTATTTAAAATACTTAAAAAATTATGGGAAGTTATTACTAAACGAATAGAAATTGACCTTAAAACAACAATAAATTTGTATAATATTTAACAGTTCGCTACCTTTCTTGCATAATTAGTTTCACAAGATTCATTGTTAAATCATGTGACATCATTGCCACGGGAATATTTAAGTAAATAATTCACACATTTTGCTTATAACATTGACAAACACTATTTTCGGCTTCAAGTTTCTTTGCAAAATTACACGGGGTCATTTAATATATTTAATACAACACGAAAAAATCATTTCAATATTTAAAATCTATTCGAAAACGATCAGTATTTGATATTCCACTGAAACTAATGCTTTATAACGTGTAGAAGCAAAATGGCGCCACGCGAAATTCAAAATGAAGATGATAAAGTGCTTTCGAGGATTTGAAAAGTTGTAAAAAAGTAATCACAGCAGGAATTTGGTTTAAATTTTCAAAATTTATTAGAAAAGAATCAGTTTTTGATATTCCACTAAAACAATTACTATATCACGCACAGAAACAAAATGGCGCCACGCGAGGTGCAAAATAAAGATGAAAAGGTGCTTTCGAGGATTTGAAAAGATGTAAAAAAGTAATCACAGCAGGAATTTTGTGTAAATTTTCAAAATATATTAAAAAATAATCAGTTTTTGATATTCCACTAAAACAATTGCTATATCACGTGTATAAACAAAATAGCGCAACGTGAGGTTCAAAATGAAGATGATAAAGTGCTTTCAAGGGTTTGAAAAGTTGTAAAAAAGTAATCACAGCAGGAATTTGGTTTAAATTTTCAAAATATATTAAAACATAATCAGTCTTTGATATTCCACTAAAACAATTGCTATATCACGTGTAGAAACAAAATGGCGCCACGCGAGGTTCAAAATAAAGATGATAAAGTGCTTTCAAGCGTTTGAAAAGTTGTAAAAAAGTAATCACAGCAGGAATTTGGTTTAAATTTTCAAAATATATTAAAAAATAATCATTCTTTGATATTCCACTAAAACAATTGCTATATCACATGTAAAAACAAAATGGCGCCATGCGAGGTCCAAAATAAATATGATAAAGTGCTTTCGAGGATTTGAAAAGTTGTAAAAAAGTAATCACAGCAGGAATTTGGTTTAAATTTTCAAAATTTATTAAAAAATAATCAGTTTTTGATATTCTACTAAAACAATTGCTATATCATGTGTAGAAACAAAATAGCGCCACGCGAGGTACTAAATGAAGATGAAAAAGTACTTTCGAGGATTTAAAAAGTTGTAAAAAAGTAATCACAGCCGGATTTTTGTTTAAATTTTCAAAATATATTAAAAAATAATCATTCTTTGATATTCCACTAAAACAATTGCTATATCACGTGCAGAAACAAAATGGCGCCACTCGAGGTCCAAAATAAAGATGAAAAAGTGCTTTCGAGGATTTGAAAAGATGTAAAAAAGTAATCACAGCAGGAATTTTGTTTAAATTTTCAAAATATATTAAAAAATAATCATTTTTTGATAGTCCACTAAAACAATTGCTATATCACTTGTAAAAACAAAATGGCACCACGCGAGGTCCAAAATGAAGATGAAAAAGTGCTTTCGAGGATTTGAAAAGTTGTAAAAAAGTAATCAAAGCAGGAATTTGGTTTAAATTTTCAAAATTTATTAAAAAATAATCAGTTTTTGATATTCCACTAAAACAATTACTATATCACGTGCAGAAACAAAATGGCGCCACGCGAGTTGCAAAATAAAGATGAAAAGGTGCTTTCGAGGATTTGAAAAGATGTAAAAAAAGTAATCACAGCAGGAATTTGGTTAAAATTTTCAAAATATATTAAAAAATAATCATTCTTTGATATTCCACTAAAACATTTGCTATATCACGTGTAAAAACAAAATGGCGCCACGCGAGGTTCAAAATGAAGATGGAAAAGTGCTTTCGAGGATTTGAAAAGTTGTAAAAAAGTAATCACAGCAGGAATTTTGTGTAAATTTTCAAAATATATTAAAAAATAATCAGTCTTTGATATTCCACTAAAACAATTGCTATATCACGTGCAGAAACAAAATGGCGCCACGCGAGGTCCAAAATAAAGATGAAAAGGTGCTTTCGAGGATTTGAAAAGTTGAAAAAATAATCACATCGGGAATTTAGTTAAAATTTTTAAAATTTATTAAAAAATAAACAGTTTTTGATAGTCCACTGAAACAATTACGATATCACATGTAGAAACAAAATGGCGCCACGTAAACATTCACAAATTTGTCTTGATACGAAATACTTTCACTATTGAACCAGACCAAAACCGTCATAATACAAACCCGATTATGACCTAATCTCAAATCCACTAGTTAAATTGAAGGTTATCGCGATATGTACAATCAGCACTCGACTGAGTAAATATACAAAATTCGATTGGGTTTATAAAGGAAGAGCACTTTATCTTACGCTGTTATTTTTTTATGAATAAAACAATTTGAATCTTTCAAAAATTAAAAAGAAAATTCTTTTATCACTTCTTGAATAACACTTATAGTTTCGACAACTTCGCCTTGTTGTTGTTTACCTTGGTTATCAATCAATTAGCTGTATATTTATCAAAATGAAAAATTAATCACAAAAATAAAGCCTCAACAATTGCCTATTTAATTTGAATATAAATCGATTACTTGGTGTTAAATAAAACACTCTGTGTATTTAAAGCTCGAAACGTCTCAAGTCCAATGTTGTGAACGCGGTTGTTTATATTTAGACTCTAATATACGATCTATAGAAAACAAAACAGGTTTAACCTTGATTGTTACCTTTAAAAAATACTCATATATTTATTATGTATTCTGTAAATTATTATTAATTTTTAATATTTAACAAATGTAATTTTTAAAACTATTTCCAATTTTCAGCATATTTTGAATATCATTTAATAATAAATTATAAATTCAATATTTTAATAAATTTTGAACTCTTCTTAAAAAATATTTTATTACCAAATTTTTTCACAGTAAAAAATGAAACCGTTGGATTTGATTGAAAGCTTTGAACTGTTTTTAACCATTTTTAGACTATAATCTATTTCTTAGCAAATTTAATATTTAAAAAGAAAAAATCTAAATGTTTTTAACTTAATCATATTTTTTTCTTTTGAATTATTTTTTTAGTAATATTTCGTTATTTAAATGTGTTTTGGCTAAAAATTTTCAACTAGATTTATTTTAGAAATTATCCACTTGGTTTTTTGTACAATTTTAATTTTGTCTTGCTGTTTTTTAGAAAATTTTCAATTGTATTTTATTATATATTAAAATTCGGACAAATTTTGTGCAAAATTTAAAGTGTTTTTAGAATATTCTTGCGAATTTTAATCTTCTTAATTTCCACCGATTTGTTATCGAGTAAGTGCTTCTTTTTAAGTATTTTTAGCTACTGTGGAATTGTTTTTCTTAATCCAAATTTTCATTGTTTTTTTTATCATTTTCAATTGTTTTATAACTGTCTTAAATTAATTTTAATTTTTAATTATAATTTTTGCAATTATAATATTCAATCGGTTGTTTAAAGTAAAAAACTGCTTTAAACCAATTGAATTTGTTAAATGTTTAATTGTGTCTAAAATAAAAAAAAATAAATAAAATCATTTGTAATGTTTTCCTTTAAAGCGTTTTTATCTGTAATAAACACTAAAGGCAGAAAGACTTCTGGTCGATAACCTTTTGAAAAATTAATACATAAACAAACACTTCATTAATGATCTTTTATTTAAATGTATGTACAAATTTATCAATAAAATGTGTTATTATTAAACACCAATTTAATTTCCTGCGTTATTTTGTATATTAAATGTTTTTGAACAACTTTTGAAATTATTAATTGTGTGAATGGAATGGTACGTATTATCGGAGCAAATAGTATAAAAAAATACGGCATTTATCACTTGATTGTGAAACCATCAGCTGATAACATTTATTGAATGCGTAAATACGGTTTAGAGAGTAATTTTTATGTCTGAAAAAAAAAAGTTGTGTCCAACACGCATTTTAACCTTCATCTATTTTAAGCGTCTCGGACCTCTATAATTAACTCATTTCAACTAGAATTTTATAGTTGCAGGTATAAATAAATATTAAACTCGGCTTCCTATTAAACAAACAACGTGTAGTTAAAATAATGAAAATAATAATTAATGATTTTTTTTAATATTACAGGCCGAAAAAAAATTGTTTTAAATTGGGAAACTGATTGAGCGTTTTGAAAATATTTTTAGAAATTTTATCTTTATCATCGAAAAATAGTAATTATACTGAAAAGAACTTATCAAGAGCAGGATACGACGGAGACCCCGGAAACCCACTTTTGGCCAGAAATGCAAAGACAATCATGAAAACCATTACATAGTCTTCACCACCAGCTACAACTGGAATAGCCAGAAACACCTGCCCATGGAGAACTGCCTCTGAAATAGACGTTGTTATGCCGTTAAATGTTTGTTCTGCTCGTGCCTCGCAACTTGTGCTCTTTATGTTAATTGTTCAGGAGCAAACTTTTAAATATCTACACTTTTCCGAAGAATTTTTAATAATGTCAGGACTTCAATGTAAAGAATTTCTTAGTATTGGATTATTTATGAAACACGACGCTGTTATCAGAAAGTGCTACATAAACCTTCGGTGGATCGAACAGCGCAAACATGAAGACGACGGATCTCTGCCCAAACTAGATATCGAATTTATTCCTCTATGGTCGTGTTGTTTAGGAAAAAAGACGTAAGTAGCTCTACTCCAGATAGTGGTTACTACCAATTTAAAGCGATGTCATTCGGCCTCAAAAATGCTCCAGCCACTTTTAATGTTCCAGAAGGTACTTGTGGGTATGATCCACAAATATACGCAATGTACTTAGATATAATCATCTTTTAGAGGACATCAAAGAACATCTGAGGCACCTGGCGCTAATTTTTGAACGCCAATTCAGTCTCCGACTAGGTGTGGATAAGTGTTCCTTTGGGAAAACGGCATTGGAGTATTGAGGACACCGACAGGACCCAGCCATTGAAGAAACATCTGGAACAGATAGTCAACCACCCGATCCCAAAAACTCGTCGCAAACTGCGCAGTTCTTTTCGAGCATTGCAACTGGATGAGGCATTATATTCGAGAATTTGCAAACATTATGGCTTTAGCTCCGCTAAACGATCTTACTGCTGCGAAACGCCCGTTCAAGTGTGTCCACTTGTCATGGATGCAACAACTGCGATGAAAATAGTCCAACGGCGTGTTCAAACGTTGCAAACTGTTGCGTCACAATTAGGAATCGCTGTAGTACTGTTCCAGACCACTCCAACACGCGAGAAGAGGATAATACAACATTCGATTCGGCCAAACTGAACAAGACGCAGATAAACTACCATATAAATGAACAGGAGTGCCTAGCCCTTGTATGGGCTCTAAAAATATATGACCGTCTTTTAAAAGTACTTCACTTCAACGTCATTACGGACAGTAGAGCTTTAACTTGGCTAATCAAGTTTAAAGATCAAAAATTAAAACTAACGCAGTGGGTTCTTTTACTGCTGCCGGACTTGCTGAGCCGTGATCCTGAAAATCAGCTTGTTGGAGATTTTCCAGACATAGAAATATTACAACCACAATCAAAAGTAATAGGAGTTCCTCTTGCTCACTCGTTGATGGAAGCACATCACCTCGATGAAGATTTATAGCATAAGCTTAAAATACTGGCCGATCAAACTCACATTGAATGGGAATACTATAATTAACGTTGAGAAACACTGGGCGGATATCTCTACCATCCTAAATCGGAAAATCGCGAGAGATCACATTATGTACTCGCTATAGCTATTCCTCCAGTTCTCCTCGCGATGCATGACGAGGCAATTCACTCAGAACCGTTACTACTAGCCAACACTAACTACGTCTGCATTTCCACAAAGCATGGGAAGAACGAGAAGAAATTTCCAATGAAAGTGCGTATTCCTGTCGCAACTTTTGAAGGGTGGCAGTAGATTTAATGGGACCGTATCAAGTCACAAACATCTATTTACCAAATGGATTGACCAAGCTCGATCTAGAAATATTTTAAAACTAATAGAATAACAAATCTTCCACATATTATAATAGGAGCGTGCACTACAGGCAAAACCAATGGAGCGCAGGAATCAAGAGTTAAAGAAACGCCTATGGATGGAAGGAAAGGCGGGAAATCAATTGTCAAATAATCTGCTGTGTTTGCGAACAAATGCTGTAAGAGGAATCACACCTGCTCACGCTCTTCTGGGCAGAGCGCAATCGAGCCCACTCAATTCTCAAAAGGACAGCAGGTTATTATCCGCAATCACGCACTTTGTGACGTTCAGAATCCAGCAGAATTCGCACCCAAGTGGTTAGGACCCTATGTTGTACAGCATATATGGGCAACATCCGGCCCCCGTCCAGCTTCAATGTTGTACAGGATCATTCCGATGGATACGTGTATTTAATCGATCGAGGTGAAGGTAACATATGAGTACAGGCTAATGATATGGCGCCAGTAGCCATATCATGTGAGCCTAGGATGAGTACTGTGCATTGACATCCGTCCATGGCTTCTAGATCGACCACGTGACGTCATCCTCTGTCCTGCCAGAATTTAAGCGATCAATGTTCAGCTGTGCCATTACGGACACACGTGGAGACAGATCATATCAAGTCTAAGATCTGAAATCGTCCCCATTTCCCATAGCTGCAGATGTAAAGAAGACCACAGTGTAAAAAATCGAATATTGATTGAAACAACTGAAAAGAAGGAAATTGAAAATCAGAAGAAAAACTATAAAACAAAGGTTGTGTCCTCTCTAGACAACTAAATACTTATAGGAAGAAGAACACAAATAATCCAAGAAAAAAGTAACAAAGACAAAACTTTAGGGGATGAACTAATGACTTTTTGGTTGATGAACAAGATTATGTTTTTATGTATGTTCTCTCCGCTTCAGATGGCTGCCACTGTCATCGGTTCGTTTGTAAACATCTAGGTGTTGGCTGTAAGCATAGACTATCAGATGAGGTTATCCACAGAAGTATTTTGTGTGAATATAGCTCAATGTTTTGATGCACTACTTCCATAATACAATTCTTTCTGGCGTCTAATTTCCTTAATGGGTATAGGTTCCAAATTAGTGCTTTAACTTTTATATATATACACTTCTTAAAATCGGATTATGTCAACTCGAACTACTGCTGTGGTTTGTAGTTTACTCCATAGATTCCAGTTGTCGTTACTAAATGCTATAGTGTTTACGATGGAAAAAATCCTAGAACTATTATGGTATGTATTGTTCATAACGACAGCTATTTCTGCTGCAGTCCTGGGGATAACTAAACTAGCGTGTCATAAATTATTGAAATGTCTGTTAAAATTAATCTGTCTGTTAGTCGAGAAGTTACATTGTAGGTGCTTTGAAGGAAGACGCAACTTGTATCAGATGCCAAATAATAATTAATGATTTGTTTTCCGAAATTCGTTTGCTTAATCATCTCTGTAGGTAAGGTTATACGGGCTATCTTGTTGCTACTCCTTTTCGGAGGTTTAATCCACCATTTTTTCAATGTAGTTATCAGGTCTGAAAGTCTCAAAGCGCTATGCAAGCAATTCGTTCTGGACAGCACTTCGTCCACACAGGTGTCCTCTATTAATGTCTTGAACACTTCTGGTTTCATTGCAGCTTCATCATACCTCATCTGTTAGTTTTTCTACAGAACAGCGCTCCGTATATCGTGATAGCTTAACTTCGTGGCGAAAAACCTCTCTCAGCTGTTGCAGGTAGAACCGAGTTCTGCACAAGGGTGCCCAAAATCCCGAATTTACCACATCTGCGAAGGGTCGCAACTACCTGCGACCGAACCGATCGGACAAGCGAAGCAGACGTGCCGAAGACAAAAGGACCGGATATGACGTCACCTATGATATTCGCGAATCTTCGCGTATAGGAATCACGTACGCAAGGACCACATGGGACATCGGATAGCTGAGATGAAGGCGATTCGAATGACAACAAACACAAAATTGTTACTCCTGGTTCGAGCTATATTAACCATGAGCTGTCATGATATCTAAATGTTATTATTTAGAATTTTCCATATACGAATAAATTAAACTATGCGCTTTATCAATACATCTGTACATGTATGTTTGATATAATTTTCATTGAATTAGGCCCACCTTTTTCGAAGGAGTGTGTAAAAACTACCTGTAATATAAGAGTATCGTATTAATTTGAGTATGTTCAGGTGTGGAATCTTTGCGCCCACTTAATGATTTAAGTTATACCAAAATGTATTAAAAATTAACATTTGTTATAATCATTTTTCGATCGGTGAGAGTTTGAAGGTCGCCAGAGGGGTAAGAAAGGAAGAGGGTTGACCACCGACCAAATAAATACTGCCTGCCCTCGTAGGCTAAGGTCTCTTTGAAAAACGTCTCTTACCGCGTCAGTCGATCGGTTCTTTTTATATTTGTAAAGATTAGTTTTTAAATCTTTCTTTTTTTTTCTTGTTTTCTAAATATCTTGTTTGTTTTGATTTAATATACATATATGCATTTATCCCGTGGATATGCAAACCGTATAAAAGACTTTTTTTCAAAATTCACCTTGTTCACGAATATCTTTACGTGACTAGTGACCTGAACTCTCGGTGCAGTTGTTAAGGTAGAAACGTAATTATGCGGATTTATTATTTTTTTAAACGCGTTCCGTGAGGTACTCCTCATTTTCGGCGAAAGCCCGAAACAACCTTGATAACAGTTGTTACTCTTAAAGTGTTTCTGAGCTTTATTAACTTCTTGAATTGAACAAATATCTTTGATTATTTTTAATAAATGGTTCCAAACACGCATAATCAGTGATCAGAATTGTGGTACATGCTTTAGAATTTTTTTATATAAGCTTTAGTTAAGAAAACACATTTGAGTAATAATTAGAAAACATTTTGTAAATTTACAACGAATAATTCTTATAAAGACTACAAAACAAATTACTAATTAAACAACTACTTCTCTGGCTAATACCTCGGCAGACATTGAATCATACAAAAGTAATTTGCGTGTTACAAATAGCAAAGCTATCAAAGAAACACTAGTTTGAACGTATTTATTTCTGTAAAATAAACTAAAAATGTTTAAGTGTATGTTAAAATATGTAGTTTGTGAGCCAAACATGGTATGACAAATTAGAATACTAAATGAATTTACGTTGATGTGATTAAAAATAAAATAGCAAGAGAATTTAACACTCAAGTTTTTCGCCATCTGTAGATACGTGTTTCGATCTTTCGATCACTTCAGTACAGCTTTATTATAAAATTGATTTGCATCAATCGTATTATTCTTTCTGCGTGGTGCATTTCATATGTATTACATTACGTCGGATAAATTAAATTCTCACTTAACCCGTGGTGAAACATTTTTATATTAATTAGAGGTTAATTACCCTCTAGATTACGTCCGCTTATCGTGTTTTAAGTTGCAGAGTCAGCCTATTGCGGTCAGTTAATCTCGGTATACGACATCATTTTATTGCCGCAAGTCACAGTTCACGATAGGCGGTCCTGGAAGTCTGAAGAAAACAACAAGCCGCTGTGAAAAAGTTATTTCCCCTAAATTATGTAACCATTTTTGAAGTAAAATCGTGAGTAATAAGAGCGTTTATGTTTATTATTGGTGCTGTAAAGGTATAGATTTTTGTTTGTAATCCATAGAATTTCTTAATTAAATTGATCACATTATGTACATAATTACACATAATCGAACAAACAGCTCCTTAAATTATTAATTTCAAGATTTATCTACTAAAACAGTAAGCATATACCATTTTAATACATCTAACACAATTTTTTGTTCATTTGATAATTATTTGTTTTAATTTATCTTAACATTGCAAAAATATGACATTAGAAGAATAAATGAAATAAATAAATATTTTTTTATTTAGCATCAACTATAATTACTTGTATGTAATACAATTATATTTTACAGATGGCACAGTCTAGAAGGCTGCTGTTGATAATTTGGCTTATTATAGCTGCAATAGCCTCAATCACAGAAGGTCGTTCACGTGAGTATATTGAGTGAATTCTGAAACATCTTCCTTTTAGTCAAATATGATGGTATTTTAGGGAAACAAAAGGATATCATCCGTCTTCTGAAACAGGTTAATAACAAGGATTGTTTCAACATGCAGCATGGTCACACACCAATAGAAATAGGCCTTGGTCGTGACGAAATTTTTACCGTGTTCAATGGGGATCACTTGGCTGATGCGAAGAAATTGTACAAACATTTTATTGACGCTAATACTTACGAAGATTTCTACGACAGAGCAGTTTGGGCAAGGCGAAACGTTAATGGAGGTTTGTTCGTATACGCGTTTTCAGCAGCTGTATTGCAAAGTCGACACACCCAGGATATAATTCTACCCCCTATCTACGAAATAAACCCTAATTATTTTATAAGTGGAAGTGTGATTGATGAAGCAAACAAAGCTGAAGAAAACCATACAGTTATTGATGTTGATGTAAGTGTCGACGACATACGTTACTTTACTGAAGATGTAGGCTTAAATTCGTATTATTACTTCATAAATTTATTGATGCCATTTTGGAAATACGATGCTATGTATCCCGTTAGGGAACATAATGGAGAATATTATTTACACCTGCATCAGCAATTATTGGCTAGGTACAATTTGGAAAGGTATGCTCTCGGTTTAAATACAACTCCTAGTTACGATTATGAGCATCCAATTAAATTAGGATATAATTCCGATTTGGTGTATTCCAACGGGGTGCAATTTCCTTCAAGGAAAGATAATTCAGAAATAGCGTTCCGTGATGTGCTCGATTTTGAAATGACCAATGATACACATGTTAATGCCTACACTTATTTAAAAGACTTTGAAAAAAATTTGCGTGATTTTATTCAATCTAATAAGGGTTTAAATTCATATGAAAAGTTAACAGAAATTATGGGGATAAATTCAAATTCCGACCATTCTGGCAAGCTAAATTATGCAAGGATTATGTTAGGTAATCCTACTAAAACATCAATTGCACCCTCGGCACTAGAACATTATGAGACCTCTTTGCGTGATCCCATGTTTTGGCCAATGTTGAAACGCACGTTATACTTTTATAATCAATTTAGTAATCAAATGGCTCCATACAATCCAATGAATAATTGTATATATTATCCTCATCAACCTTGGAATTGTCCTCCAATACCGACTGATGTAAATGATATTATAATATCTGGTGTGAGTATAGATAATTTAGAAACATATTTTGATAATTACACAATTGATCTTTCGAATGCAGTACATAGGGAAAACTGTGAGCACTTTGACGTTTACGCTAATATGAAACGCTTAAATCATAAACCTTTTTCCTACAGTATAGAGTTAAGTACTCGAACTCCATTTGTATTTGTGAAGGTATTTATTGGACCAAAGTATGACGAACAAGGAAAAAGTTTAACTTTAAGGGAAAGTCGTTACAGGTTTTTTGAAATTGATCGATTTTTACATCATCTTCAAGGTAATAATGTGGATCTCGAACAACGAACGTATGAATCTCTTTATAGTAGAAGAATAGAAAACGAATTAAAAGACTTCATAATTGAGAGAAGCTCAATTAGAAATAACATGTTCAGTATTGACCGAACCGGTTTCAACAAATTCTACAAAGAGGTTATAGATGGATTTATAGAGGGTGAAGCATATGAAATATCAAGCTTTATGAAATACTACGGTTTTCCCAAGAGGTTATTGCTACCCAAAGGATCTCCTAATGGAAAAGAATTCCAGCTCTATGTAATAGCTATTCCTACCGACCAAAGTACGGAAGAAAAATTCATAGTTAACAATGAATATGATTTTAATTATCCCTTCAATAGACCCATTGATGATGATAAAGATCTTCGCACTCCTAACACCTACCTTCGTGATATTAAAATTTATCACAATGATTAAATATTATCGCATGAACATACTTATAATTAAATAATAACATGTAAGCTTCTGTAAACCGATTTTCTATTTAATTACAATTAAAAACGCTTTTAACTTCTTGATTGAGTTTCATTTATAAAGTGATGTTTAATTTAATTTCAATTAAATAGTTAATTTGGTTGTTTATTTGTAAAACTACTTATTTAATGTTAAATAAAGCCTTTGTTCTACATTTGTAATTATGATGGATTTATTAAAAATATTTTAATGTGATTTAAGGTTGTATTTTATTTAAAAAAATTCGTAAATATTTTACAATAAAATTTTTATTTTCAATTTCAAAAATAGCAAAATACAATTTATGGTCTTATAAAAATATCGACGTAGAATTAATTGGGGAGAATGATTAAAGCGGAATGATTGAACCATACAGATACTCCATGAACGAAACGGTTAAAATTATTTTTAAAAGTTAGACAAAACATAATAAATATACACGGAATTCGCCTATTATTCACCAGAACAAAATTAATAATTTAGCATTTATCACATTTTAATATCGACTGACACAGATAATAAACACGAGGTAGATAAACAATTGTACGTCAATCATTTTTAGGTCTGTATACTAATGTTTTCTTTTTCATTATTGAAAATCAAATTGTACTCGGCTAATTGAAACACAAAACCATGAAAATTATACACTGAAGAATATTGTTTTCTTTTTTTATTTTGGTATTAGTACACGGTACTAGTCCTCGGGCACCTTCCAGTTTAAGAGTTTGCCTGTTTCATACAGTTCGGATAGAGCGTCACCAATTTTACCCTCCACCTCCAGTTCCTTGTAACGTCTGTACAATTGTAAGGCGGCTCTCGCATCCTCTGTTGAATCATGAGTCTCGGATTGAATTTTTAAACCTTAAACATAAAACAGCAATAATTTATTACATCTAAATATTATTTAGATAAACATGATAAATAAAATATAATTCAATCATTTAAAATAATACAATAATTTATATTTATTTCTATGTTTAGATATTCATTATCAATAACACAAAACCCAAAAATAGAAATGTCTATTATAAATCATTTAAATGTTTAGAAAATAAACACACTTTTTACTTTGTTTTGTATAACAGTTTTTTTATTATTTATTTGGTGACCAATGGTACGTTAATGTTTAGAAAATAATCAATAGAGTTAACGATATATATACATAACGCTCTTTTTGTGTTAATCGTTCAGTTGGTTTTTAAATTTTTTTTTTTGTTTTAAGTAAATAAATTTCATTACATACCCAGAAAATGCCACGCCAGGAATCTTAAAGAAACCATGCGGTGGTGTGGTAAGTGGAACAATAGGACTGTGTCGACGACTTGTGCAGGAGGTACAACCAAATTGATCACCCTGAAAATATCGAATTTAATTTAGATAATAATGGTCTATTGAACACTCTTTGCTATTGGGATATGTTTAATAGCACTTTAGAGTTATTTATAGTAATAAGCTCATTTAAATAAGCATAAATATACAAAAACATGGTGAAATAGCCCGTTACTTCTACTACTAATAACTAGTTTTTATTTATAATTAAATAGATACATTTTATGCGAAATTTAAAGTAAATAAATCTAATAGGTCTTTTTTGAATGCAAAATATTTACCTGAAATCATTTTTCAAGCCATGCCCTACAAAAATAACTCCACTGTCTTGCAGGAAACGTAACTTAATATAAGTGGACTTTAAAGTGGTGAGGTGTTTCGAACTGAAATTTGCATCCAAATCTCCAGGTTTTATACCTGAGAACTTGGTCAAGTAATCGACCACTTGTTCTTGAGTTGATATGTAGTCATCGATAAACGGTGTTCCTTCCAAACTTCCTTGTCTGAAATAAATCGGATAGAAATTTCATTTCATAGCACAAAATCAAGTTGCTAAGACAATAATACTCAAAAATCTTCAATCACATGAATGGTTTAATGAATATATTAGCTACACTAAGAAAATATAATTAATTAATAAAACTTTACCCTCGTATACAAGTTATCCTAGCTACCGACATCTGAGAAGGTTTAATAGTAGACATCTTTCCGTCGCTCCTCAACTCAGCCTCCTCCTGATTTAACGTAACAAATTCAGCATCCATGGCCACTAGTTCACCGGGCTTGGGCATCTCCTGTTCCCCCAGAGGAGTGAAGGTGGTCCCAGTAGTAGTAACCGCTCCCCCGCCTCCCCTCGCAATGCTGTTCACTTGTGTAAATATATCCTAAAATGAACCAATTACTAAGTGCGCACTCATCCCCACCGCACAAAAATTACTCATTACATTGTCATACCACAACAATTCCCCCTCATTATCGGCACCATGAATCGTTTTTTCAAATTGATGAAAAGGTCAATTGAAAACAGCCTCGTTCGCTCAACAACAACTTTTTAATCACCACACCTCGTCAATCGATTAATTTAAAAATTGAATAGAAACTACTTGTAACAGCGAATCGACTAGTTATAACAAGGCATATACTTTTTTTTTGCGTAATTATCATTCGTTACGGGCTAGTGTGGACACGGAGATTCTTATCAAATTTTCACCTTATTTAAAGAGTTCACCACTTCAGTTTTCGCATTAATTACGTCCTCGGTGGAGTAATACAAGACACAGGGCGTCTTCCAGTCCAGGCTGAACCACGTCGCCTCCTGCGCCGGCACCGAACATATGCTGAAATCGTTAAACAGGTACCAATTGTTTTCGGGGTCGTTTTGGTCCTGAAGGTATGAACTCGGAACCTGAAAATACAGTTATGCATTCAATAATAACATATGTTAAAAGTTAATAAATACTAAACTCATTTACAAATATACAGAATATTCAGTTTATTCAGAATGAAGTAACAGAAATGTAAACATTTTTATAATAATAATTAGTAACTTACCTTAATAAGGGCAACTAAATTTTTCCTTTCCTGTGTTGAAGGCTCCGTAATATAACACACCACGGCTGTTAAGTGGAATTCCTTCACCTCAGAACTATTGGGAACCTCGTGCTCGTCACCCTCACCATCACCCATCTTAAATATGTGCATTTCATCCTCTTTAAGGAACATCTTGATGCGATGCGGAAGCCAATTGTTGCTACAGTACGGATTGCTGCTGGGCGTTTGAGCGGGCGCAACGTCGAAACTGTGCCTGAACCTGCAGCCGGGTCTCGAACAGTTGTCACCGTATCGACACGGCTTTGATGAGCTTATCGAGTTGGGCGTTACAGATCTAGCGGGGGTTTCGGTATAGGCCGCCTATTAAAATTTTTACATAAAAAAATCGTAAAATTCCACAACCTTGGGAACATGATGATAAACTCAATAAAATTCCTTGCTTCATTTAAACTTAAACAAGTGAAGGAACGAATTTTATTGAGTTCATCATTATAGAACACTTCACATTACTCAACCCAAAACTTAGTGCTTGCGAACATACCTTGGCCACAATCTTATCCATCTGGCTCTGCCAGAAAGACTTGTGCTGCGGATTGTGCAGACCGGTATTGATGGATAGCAGCTTTGGCAAGGACTGTAAGGCAATATTTATATCAGGTGAATAAAGGTTTCCCGATAGCGGGAACTCACTTGCAGTCTTCGCGCCTGCGACGTGGGTGTGAATTTTCCGCACTGGTCGCACCAAGCGGGCGTAGTCTGTTCGGGTGTGAGGGACCTCTTGAGTATATCGCAGAACGACCACTCCTCCCTCTCCGGTTCGCTCGTCGGGTAGATCAAGTTGCACGCCAATAATACGGATTCCTTTTTTACCTAGAAGATAATTAAAATGATTCGTATGTTAATCCAATTAAAAGAGTAAATTAATTATACCTGGTAGTTGCATTTTAAGCATGTGTTTATGTGCAACTGCTTGGTTCCAAACAACTGGCTGATTTCAGTAACGTCCTCCTTTTTCTCCTCTTCCAATTTCGATAAATTTACATCTGAAATAAATTAAGAGAGAATCCGCATCTCAGATGTTAAGAATCTTTATTGATATTAAATTTGATGAGACATTGAAATTTAATTAAAATATAATATTTATAATAAAGTTTGAGTGATAATTTAAGATATATACTTAACCACTTAAAGGGAATAGATTTAAAAACCTGGTACAAAAAATATTCTGATCTTAAAGAAGAACACTTTGTTAATGTGAGAGAGTTAGAACTACCACATAGTAAGCGACGTAAAACTTTTAACTTGAACAGTTTTTTTAGTTAATTGTTCAAAATAACCAAAATCAATTCGAAATGAAGAAGGTCAATGCTTGTTTTCTCGTTTCGGGATCTTCCCAAAGTTATTTTCTTTTTATAAATCTGTGTGTTTTTGACCATTATCAATTGTTTATCATGTTCTTTTCTTACAGTAGTCAAACAATGGAGAACAGATGTTTTCCATTTTCTTTTTATTTTCAATAATCTCTTTGGTTCTTAAATATCTTTATATTTTAATGAGATTTTTGAGTCCGTAACTAATAATATTATGTTTTAAATTGTCTTTTTTCCAAAATTTGCAAATGGTTTCTTAATCTTAACGTTTCTGACAATTATCATTTAGTTTTTAATTAGGAAAAAATCTCTAAAAACAATTGACAACTGTCAAAAAACTAAAAAGAAAAAAACATTTGAAAGATCCAGGGAAAAGTAATAAATTCAATGTTTTTTAAAAGTAAAAAAATCGTGACTTCTTTATCAATTTTTTTTTGGGACCTTTCAATTTTTTTTACAACTTTCTATGTTATTGAAAATTATCAACTGTTTTTCATAACCGTTCATATGTTCTTTCTTAGTTGTTTTCACAGATTCTTCCCCAAAAATCTAATGTTTTTCCATGAATTGTTAAATTTTCTTCATTAACTTTAATTGTTTTAATCGTTTGGAGAATTTCGTTTCTTTTTAAAATTTTTATTAAAAAAAACAATATAAAATAATCATTACAAACAAGAATTGAAAATAAATGAAAAAAAAAAAACAATTCAAAATGAAAAAAAAATACTTTTTATCGAATGATTATGAAATTTTTTGGATTACTTTTTTTTAATGTCTACGTTTTTTGACAATAATCAACAAGTTTAGATATGTTCTTTCTTCATTGTTTTTTACAGTCATCAATTGTTTTTGCACAATTTTTTTATTGTTTCTTTTTTACCTTTTCTGTTCTTAAATATATATATATTAAATTAATGGTGCTTTAAAATAAGAAGTTCATTTACACATACACGCAAATACACAAATCACACGGCGGAAGGACCACGTGGTCAATAGCCAAACATTACTACTACTACTATATATATTATTTTTAAGAATTTACAAATGTTTCTTCATAGATCTTATGGTTATTTTTTATTGTTTGCAGGAATACTTAATTAATATAATAACTTACTTTTATATCTAAAAATATTATTAAGAAAAAACAATTTGAAATTATCATCAAAAGGATTTTAAATAACTGTTGAAAATAATCCTAAAAGAATTGAAGTGAATAAAAAATTGGTGTCTTCCTTATAATTTTTTTTCCATCTTTCAAATGTTTTTTTTTCTCACTTTATTTTCTTTATTCTATTCGCAGATTTTTTCTATTATTTATTTTTTAAATAATCTCTTATGTTCTTAAATATAGGTATTTTTAATAATATTGTTTAAATTGAAACATAATTTTTAAATATTTTGTAGACAATTGCCATTTTTTTTTCTTTACTTTAAATTTCCTTCACAAATCTCAATTACGCGTAGTTGTTTACAGGTTGTTTTAATTCTTTATAAAAGCTAAATAATAATCTAATAATCATTGAAAGGATTATTTTACATATTTTTTTAAAATAATAAAAAACAGTTCGAAGTGAAGAAAATAACTCTGACTTCTTTGTCGATTGTTTTTTTATAACTCTCTGCGTTGACCATGATTGTTTTTATGTTATTTTTTATTGTTTTTGACAGTTATCAATTGTTTTAGGAGATTTTTCCATTGTTTCTTTCTGTTTTCGATAACCTGATCTAAAATATACAGGGTGACTGACGAAAAACGTTTGGTGCTGTATCTCGCTTATTTTTTATCCGATTTTAATAAATAAAACATCAAATTAAACCATTTTTAAAAGACTTTAATATGAACTGAACTGATATTTTTTCTTGCAACCAGTTTTTGACAAAAGAACGATCAACTTTTTTTTTTAAATTGCATTGTATATATATTTTTATTGATTCGCAAGGAGATTTTTTTTTCTGAATATAAAATTGTAGACAAATTTATCCATACATCAAACTTAAGTCGAGAAATTGAGGATTAAAAAAATAAATAAAAAGTCAAGTATCCATTGTAAACAATATACAGACCCTATTTTAAATGTCAAAAGTGACAGTGACAGCCATTGATACAATACTGCAACGATTTTTTTATTATTTCATAATTAAAATGTTGCAATATTTCAAACACTGTACTAGAATTTTGTGCTTCTACAGAAATCGTTTTTCAGTTTTTGAAATCTTGCAACATTTTTATTATGAAATTATTAAAAATCATTGCAGTATTGTACCAATGACTGACACTGTCACTTTTGACATTTGGAATAGGCTCTGTATATTATTTACTATGGGTATTTGAATTTTAATTTTTTTTTAATCCTCAATTTCTCGACTTTGGTTTGATGAATGGATAAAATCGTTTACAAATTTAGATTCAGAAAAAAAATCTCCCTGCGGATCAGTACAAAATATATATACAGTGCAATTTGAAAAAAAAAAGTTGATCGCCTTTTGTCAAAAACTGGATGCAAGAAAAAATATCAGTACAGTTCATATTAAAGTCTTTTAAAAATCATTTAATTTGATGTTTTATTTATTCAAATCGGATCAAAAATAAGCGAGATACAGCACCAAAGGTTTTTCGTCAGTCACCCTGTATTATTTTCAAGAATTTTCAAATGTTTCTCCATAGATCTTATGGTTATTTTTTATTATTTGCAGGAATACTTAATTAATATAATAACTTACTTTTATTTCTAAAATTATTATTAAGAGAAAACAATTTGAAATAATCATCAAAAGGATTTTAAAAGAATTGAAGTGAATAAAAAATTGGTGTCTTCCTTATAATTTTTTTATCTTTCAAATGTTTTATTTTCTTTATTCTTTTCGCAGATTGATTGTATTATTTATTTTTAAAATAATCTCTTATGTTCTTAAATATATGTATTTTTAATAATATTGATTAAATTTAAACATAATTTTTAAATATTTTGTAGACAATTGCCAATTGTTTTTTCTTGACTTTAAATTTCCTTCACAAATCTCAATTATGCTTAGTTGTTTACAGGTTGTTTTAATTCTTTACAAAAGCTATATCTGTAAAATAATAATCTAATAATCATTGAAAGGATTATTTTACATATTTTTTGAAAATAACCAAAAACAGTTCGAAATGAAGAAAATAACTCTTTTTTATTGTTTTTGACAGTTATCAATTGTTTTAGGAGATTTTTCCATTGTTTTTTTCTGTTTTCGATAACCTGATCTAAAATATATATTTTTAATGATATTTTTGGGTCCATATTTTAAATTGTTCCTTTTTGAGAATTTGCAAATATTTTCTTATCAAATGTCAATTGTTTTTAACAAATTTAAATAGACATGAAAAAAAAATTTTGGGAAATGTTTAAAATAACCAAAAACAGTTAGAGTTAAAATTTAAAAAACGACAATGACTTGGTTAGTTTATTTACCTTTCAAATGTTTTTTCTTTTTCTCTTTCTTTATTGTTTTTGACAGTTGTCAATTGTTTTTGGAGACTCTTTCAACTGTTTTTATTTTTGCAATAGACTCATTTGTTCTTAAATAAAAAAATTTCGAGAATTTGCAATTTTTTTAAGTAATTGTTGGAAATAACCAAAAACAATTCGAATTGTTCTCTTACTTTATTGTTTTTGACAGTTGTCAATTTTTTTGGAGATTCTTTCAATTGTTTTCATTTTTACAATAGTCTCTTTTGTTCTTAAATATATTTCAATCATTTTAATAATACTTTTGAGTCCATAATTTTAATTTTATAGGTGAAATTCGAAAATTTGCAATTTTCCTTTTTTTGTGATGAATGAATGAAGAAAAGAAAGAACCAACTTCTTCATCAATGTTTTTTTTCACAAACCTGTACGTTTTTGATAATTATCAATTGTTTTCATAAACTCCCAATGTTCTTTCTTAACTATTTTGACAGTTGTCAATTTTTGTGGAGATTTTGCCATTGTTTTTTTTGGTTTTTAATATCTTTTGTTCTTAACTATATTTATTTTTTTAATAACATTTTAATAATTTAAATGGTGTTCTTTTTCTCAGGAATTTGCAAATGTTTTCTTAACAATTGACAATTGTTTTTACGTTTATTTAAATAAACATGAGAAAAAAATTTTGGGAAATGTTTAAAATAACCAAAAACAGTTCGAGTTAAAATTTAAAAAACGACAATGACTTGGTTAGTTTATTTACCTTTCAAATATTTTTTCATTTTCTCTTTCTTTATTGTTTTTGACAGTTGTCAATTGTTTTTGGAGACTCTTTCAATTGTTTTCATTTTTACAATAGTCTCTTTTGTTATTAAATATATTTCATTCATTCATTATAATCATACTTTTGAGTCCATATTTTTAATTTTATAGTTGAAATTCTGTTTTTCGAGACTTTGTAATTTTTGGAAATAACCAAAAACAATTCGAATTTTTCTCTTTCTTTATTGTTTTTGACAGTTGTCAATTGTTTTTGGAGACGCATTCAATTGTCTTTATTTGTACAATAATCTCTTTTGTTCTAAAATATATTTCATTGATTATAATAATATTTTTGAGTCCACATTTTTAATTTTATAGTTGAAATTGTTTTTTTCAAAATTTGCAATTTTCCTTTTTTTTAAGTAATTGCTCAAAATAACCAAAAAACAATTCGAAATGAAGAAAAGAAGGGACAAACTTCTGCGTCAATGTTTTTTTTCACAAACCTGTACGTTTTTAATAATTATCAATTGTTTTCATCATAAACTTCCAATGTTCTTTCTTAACTATTTTGACAATTGTCAATTTTTGTGGAGATTTTTCCATTGTTTTTGTTTTGTTTTTAATAATCCCTTTTGTTCTTAAATATATTTATTTTTTAATAATATTTTAATAATTTAAATGGTTTTCTTTTTCTTAGGAATTTGCAAATGTTTTCTTAACAATTAAAAATTGTTTTTACGCTTATCTCTGCGTTATTAACAAGGAATATTTTTAAAATGAATTTTCCAATTTGATTTATAAATCTCAATCGGTTTTTGTTTGCAGGATATTATTATTTTGTTTTCATTTGTAAGTTTATTATAACAAAAAACAATATGTAATAATTAATTTAAAAAATCTCAGATTATTTTTTTAAATAACAAAAAAACAATAAAGAAAATCATAGTGACTTTTTTTATGAACTTTCTACTTTTTTCTCAAAAAAAATCGACACGATTTTGAGTATAAATTGTTTTTCCTCTATTGTTTTTAATAGTTGTCAATTTTTTTTGGAGTATTTATCCGTATTTTCAAAAATCTCGTCTGTTGTTAATTAAATATTTCCGTGTTTTTAATAATAATTTTTTGTGTCGGTAATTTCAAATGTTTTCTACACATGTCCAAACTTTTGATAATTACCAATTGTTGATTTTTTTAAATGTTCTTTTTTCCAATAATCTCTAGTTTTTTTTTATTTCAATATTTTTTGTTTGATTTTTTTAAATGTTATTTTTAAACGAATTTGCTAACATTTTTTTCATAATATTTTACAAATTTTGACAATTACAAATTGTTTTCAGGAAAAACTCTTCTTCAGAATTACTTTTAGAGAACAAAAAACATTTTTTTTTCTAAATTTTTAAACTATCAACAAAAAATATATTTATTGTTAAACATAAGAAACGAAAAAACACATATTTTCTTTTATTTTAAAAACGAAAAAAATAAAAATTATCAAGAATAAATGAGTGATTTGTTTGTCAAATTATCAAGAATAAAAGAGTGATTTGTTTGTCAATTGTTTTTAAAATTAAAACGGATGTTTTGCAAGGATAGTTTCAAACATAACTTAAAATACGTTTTACCTTTAACTTTAAGTTACATTTGAAAAACAAAGAATCCATTCAAAACAACTGTTTTTTAAAAAAAAAAAATAAATACTACGTTTTTGACAATTATCAATTGTTTGTCATTAACTTTTATATGTTTTTTTGGGTTAGGGCAACGAATGAAGTATTGATCTAAGTCAAGAGTACGCCAAAACAAGGAATAATTTCTTGACCTAGGTCAAAAGTACGCTAGGGGAATTTGCAATATATTGGGATAGATCAAGAGTAAGAGAGCTAGAGCAATGAATAATTTATTGGGATACGTCAAGAGTACGCTATGAGAATGAATGAATAATTTATTGGGATAGGTCAAAAGTACGCTAGGACAATTTGCAATATAATAATTTAAAAATACAAAATGTTTTCGTATTTTAAAATTATTATTTAATTTTCTACAACGAACTGAAGGATTTTAATACATTTTATTAATGTGTAATATATTGGGATAGATTAAGAGCACGCTAGGACAATGAATAATATATTGGGATATGTCAAGAGTACGCTAGAGTAATGAATAATTTATTATCCTAGTTCAAAAGTACGCCAGAACAATGAATAACGTATTGACTTAGGTCAAGAGTACGCTAAAGAAATGATTCATTTATTGGGATAGGTCAAGCGTACGCTAGGGCAATGAATAATTGTAGTAACCTATGGCAAGAGTAGACTAAGGCAATGATTAATTTATTGGGATAAGTTAAGATTACGCTAGGACAATGAAGAATATATTGGGATAGGTCAAAAATATGCAATTTATTCATTCATTGCTTAATTAACCTAGGTCAAGATTAGTGAATTAACAATTAATTATTTATTGGGAGAGGTCAAAAATAAGCTATGGTAATGAATCATGTATTAGATTAGATCAAGAGTACGTTAGGAGAATGAAATATTTATCGGAATAGATGAAGAGTAAAATAGGATATTGACAAATCTATTGAGATAAGTGCTGAATATGCTGGGGGAAAATTGTGGAAGGTCAAGACTACTTTCAAATGTTTTAATCCACTCTACGTGTTTTAGAGTTATTGATACATTGATAAATGGTGACTTGTTAGGAACATTGTATGTTTTGTCCAGAAATTTTCAAATATTTTCCATTGCTTTTACAGTTATCGATATATTTTTTTTACGTTTTTGATCTTTTGTTTTCATTTGTAACAATTACTGTTCAGTAATATTTTTTTAATGATTACAAATCTGTTCTTTAAGAATTGCATTTTCTAAGGTATTGTTTTTTTTGTCAATAAATTTATATTAGCAGTTAGTAGTGTTTGGCTATCGACCACATGGTCCTTTCACCGTGTTATTTGGGTGGGTGTTACTTTAAATGATCGCCCCGTCACTCTAAAGCACCATTAATTTTATCCTAGTGATGAAAGTTACCGGTCACCCATCCAATTGATGATCCAGACTAACGACGTTGAACTCTCGCTATCACTAGTTCGGCCCCAACTGTATGCGCCCTCTACCGGATTTTATTTATATTATTTTTGGTAATTTTCAAAAGTTCTTTTAATAGTTATTTAAGGTACAAGTGTAAAAAGTGATGCTTTATTGCACGAACTGGCGTTTAAACACACGAGCGAGGAACGAGCGAGTTTTTTTAAAGCTAGGAGTGTAATAAAGAAACTTTTTACACGTGTGCCTTACAAAATTTTATCTTCGATTGTAAATGATTTCAAAGAATATATTCTTACGAGTAATATTTTAATGTCATTTGAATAATTCAATAATGAAAACATATTTAACCCGCAGTGTACTAATGAAAGCGTTACTTAGCAACCAGTAAACAAGTTGCACAAATGTCGGCCGCCATTACTATTTATGGAAAAAATGTTCGCTTTATTGTAATCGCTTCGACTTGCATTAAATGAAATCTTCAGAGTTCTTAAATCTGCCATATGGTTTGTATTATATATTTTATTTATAGTTTATTAGATATTTGTATCAATTAATAAAAAATTAAGTTTTTCGTCGAAATATATTCATCTGTCAAATTTGACAATTCTGTGCAATAAAAACAGTTTGACATTACCGTGCAATAAAAACGTAAAAAAGCACTAGTGCTTTAAAATGCCACTTTTACAATGAAAAATGATGCAAAAAGCGTCTACTTTCTGTACGATCGTAGATAAAAGTTTTTATTGTTATTTTGTGACTTTATGCAGAATAAAAAAGTAGCAACTTCAAAATTACACTCGACAAATACTCAGGTTTACTCTTTAAAGCCTTCTCTAAAGAATATTTAAATTTCTCCTATATATTTATATATACACGTTGTCCCCTGAAATTTTGAATACGGGCATTTAAATTCGTTACTTGTTACTTAGTTACCACGCTCGTGACGTATTTTAATGGACTGACCAACGGGAAATAATCAGTAATTTCTAATTTGTAATAAAATAGGGAATCAAAATGAAACATTACACAATCTGACGTAACGTATAACAAATAACTACAATGTTCATCTTATTCAATGTTCGAAAACATCTCTTTATTGAGCCAAACAATATCCCATCATAAAATTCCTGTTAACATTTTGAAATTATGTAAGTCAAATTGACATGTATATTGCAGCAAGAACCATAGCAACCAATAATAATAATCGAGATACAATACATACATTACATTACCCATATTCAAAATTTCAGGGGACAACGTGTATATATATATTAAATCAATATTACCTGAAGTGTTAATGGCACGTTTTCGCTCATTCCCCAATATTGCGGGAAAATCCGTTTCCTTGTACACAAACGGCTTCTTGTTAAGCTTACCCTCCTCCTTCTTCTTCTTCGTTTCGAGCACCTCGACGTGCATCTGATGCAACATGAACCTATTCCAACTCTACAAGCAAAAATTAAAAACTTACTTATTAAAACATTTAATTATTGTTTCCCTATCAGCAGCTACGGACCGGTTTCGATCTATAGACAGGGAAATTGATTTTTACTGCTACATCCGAAACTTAGATGACGTTTTATTTAGATTGAATACCTGAATCAGGGCACCCAAATCGATCTTTTGCTTGGCCTCGGGATGCAGGTCACTCAAGATTAGTCCTAGTGCGGAAGCCTCGGGCACGGTTCTGAAGGCCCGCAGGAAATTTCCGGGTTGGCACGGGGTGTTCTGCGACGTCGAGAGCATGTGAAACAGGAATCCCAACTCGCACGACAAACAAAACTCCTTGTTGCAAAGATGAGACAGCAGGGTAGCACGGAGCGGTTCGGCGTAATATAAAACCTTCAAATTAATATCGAAATAAATGAATGAAAATAATTCTTAGATCATTTAGGTGATAAATAAAACACTTGGGTTTTGAAAATTTACACAATTTAATGTCGATGCACTGCAACAATTGTTTCGCCACACAATGTTGCAGTGCATCGACATTAAATTGTGTAAATTCTCAAAACCCAAGTGTTTTATTTATCACCTATATAATGGAATTTCACCAAGTAAAAGCCTCATCAATCCAATATCTTAGATCATTGTTTACTTTCTACATACGTAACTATCAGTTGTTAATTATTAAATTAGGATTAATTTTTCTATGTTTAGATTATATTAACAGTGAAATACTGGTAGTAGAAGAGGTAAAACTGTGGTCATAATGAAGGTTGTAATCTATAATATAGGCACTAATTACTGTGTTTTGTTTTTTTTTTTTTCTAGACTATTTTCCAATAATATCGTTTTCTATTAAAATTAGTCAACATACCTGAATCATAGCATTACAATAAGCATTAGGCAACATAGCTTCCAACCCCGGCAATCCCGTCTTATTGTACTGATCAAACTGAAAATCCTCCGCTCCCAATTTATTATACTTGACCTCCACTTTCCGATAGCGTTTCGGTATGGCTACAAAGCTGCCCATCGCCTCTTCGTTAGGTTGCTTCGTATTGCGCGACTCCGTCGAGTACTGCTTCGACTGTGACCGTATTCCGTTGTTCTCCAGATTGTACATAACCTGCAACAAGTAATCACATACATCACAGTCATCCCAAAACCCATCGGCGCAACAAATTTGTAGGAGAGGTGCTAGTAAGGCACTTGCGTAAAAAAATCAAAATTTATTCTAAACAACAATTACAAATCAAAAGAGTATCACAAAATAAAATCCCCCGCGTCGGTGCGGGCGTTTATAAATCAATCGAAAATTCTTTGCATAAACATAACAGTCTTCCCTCTGTCTGACTAGTAAAAGTATACTGAAGGTAAATTAGTGTTTATCCTCACTTGATTACGCCTAGAAGCTTTCGGATTCGGCGCGTATCCTATCGGGCCCTGCAGCTTCATCGCGCGCAGTATTTCCGGATCTATCGGTTGCGCTCTCCTGTAAATCAATTGGACCCTCTTTTAATTAGATAGACAATTTCCACATTTTCTACAATATAAAATACGAGACCCCACACTCTACTAAACAACTGATGACATTTCTTAATTATTTCTGACGTTTGTCAAATTTGTTTTGACCCCAATTAAAAATGATTGGATTATGAGAAAATAATCACTCAATTTTAAAGAAATATTATCAAAATTGAAAGGAGGAATGTTTCTAGATTTTTAAAAAATGTTAAGGAGAAATTAAATTAAAGTTAATTTCTATAATTAAGCTTAGATAGCGATTGTTTTTATAATTTTTTAACGACTTGAAACTAACAATTGCAAACTGTTTCGATTTTGAAGAAATATTCCGAAAAATCGATTTAGGATACTTTCTAGATTTTTACAGGGTGTTAAAACGAAACGAATTTAAAGTTAATTTGTAAATTTACGCTTAGATGGCAATTGTTATTATAGTAGTAGTAGTAGTAGTGTTAGGCTATCGACCACGTGGTCCTTCCGCCATGTGTCATTTGTGTATTTGTGTGTGTTTGTTATTATATTTTTTAACGATTTGCAAAAATAAACAAAATAAACTGTAATTATGCCCCGATATTGAAGAAATATTCTCAAATTTGAAGAATATTTATAGATTAATACATAATATTAAAGGGAAATGAATTTATAGTCAATTTAGAAAATTACGAGATTGTTTTTATAGTCTATTAACGACTTCAAACAAAAATTAATCCTCTATATTGAAGAAATATTCTCAAAAGGAAGGAATGTTTCTATATTTTTAAAGAAAGTTGAATAGTAATGAATTTAGAGTCAATTTGGAAAATTACGTTTAGAAAGCAATTGTTTTTATATTTTTTTTAAATACCAGAAACAAAAATATGCAAACTGTAAATTAATCTTTGAATTTGAAGAAATATTCTGGAAATTCATGGGAGGAATTTTTTAGATGTATAGAATATAAAAAAATATACAGGGTTATTCACGCTATACGGCACGGAATATTGTGGCCAAAATACGTGACTTTCAAAAAGTTTCACTTTGGGGATATATGGGGGTCTATTTGGGCTACTTTTTAAAATTACTTTCATAATATACAGGGTGTCCCAAAAACCCTAAAAGTATCAAAGTTGTGTTTTTTTTTAATGAAACACCCTGTATTTTATTGCATTTTTGGATCCTTAGATCAAAATAAGTGTGTGTTTTAATAAAGTTTTTATTACTTAAACCTTAAGGTTTTTGAAATAATTTGAATTTTGTAAAAATTTAACCTAATTTTCATGTTTCAAATACTTAAAAAGTAATTAAGTTGTGCATACCAAATTTACACTGAAATGTAACAATAGATCATATTTTATTTTCCAAGTATAATAAATTTGACATCTTATACCGGGTGTAAAAAAAATTGAATTAAACAAATGAGAACTTTAAATGGCTATAACTTCATTTATTTAAATGGAACGCTATATTTATTAATTTATCAGCAAATGCACGTTTTAATTACCTATCGAATGGTATTTATATCTTAAATGTTAAGTTTTCTCGTTTTTACAGAAAACGCCAAAATATTGTTTATTGCACCGTTTTAGTACATTTTAAGTAAAAATTTTAATATATCTAGTTTTCCATCGTATTTAAAAACGTAAGATAATTAATTTAGTCTGTTACTTTAGTTTAAAAAAGCCTGTCTTTTGTTATAGTTGTGTTATTTTGCGTTTTTGTGTTAGATTGTTAGTAATCGTTATTGTTTGAACATCGTTGTTGTATTTAATAGTAAAAAATGAAAATGTACACAGATTTTCTTATACTGGGGTTTTTATAACTGACACTTCCAATTTCTTTAAATTGGTTTAATAGTCTCTCAAAAAAGGCTGTCTTGGGGTGATTTCTTTCGGGAAACCTTTAAGTATAAACTCGACAAGCCAATAAACAATTTTGATGACATTCTCCAAGCATAAAGATAATGCCAATACCCCCTTCTTTTGAGTAAATCTTCATTTTTTACCAAAAAATACAACAGCGATGTTCAAACAATAACGATTACTAACGATCTAACACAAAATGCAAAATAAGACAGGCTTTTTATACTAAAGTGGCATACTAAATTAATTATTTGACGTTTTTAAATACCATAGAAAACTAGATACATTAAAATTTTTACTTAAAAAGTACTAGAACGGTGCAATAAACAATATTTTGGCGTTTTCTGTAAAAACGAGAAGACATAACATTTAAGATATAAATACCATTCGATAGGTAATTAAAACGTGCAATTGCTGATAAATTAATAAATATAGCGTTCCATTTAAATAAATGAAGTTATAGCCATTTAAATTTCTCATTTGTTTAATTCTAATTTTTTTACACCCGGTATAAGATGTCAAATTTATTATACTTGGAAAATAAAATATGATCTATTGTTACATTTCAGTGTAAATTTGGTATGCATAACTTAATTACTCTTTAAGTATTTGAAATATGAAAATTAGGTTAAATTTTTACAAAATTCAAATTATTTCAAAAACCTTAAGGTTTAAGTAATAAAAACCTTATTAAAACACACACTTATTTTGATGGAAGGATCCAAAAATGCAATAAAATACAGGGTGTTTCATTAAAAAAAAACACAACTTTGATACTTTTAGGGTTTTTGGGACACCCTGTATATTATGAAAGTAATTTTAAAAAGTAGCCCAAATAGACCCCCATATATCCCCAAAGTGAAACTTTTTGAAAGTCACGTATTTTGGCCACAATATTCCGTGCCGTATAGCGTGAATAACCCTGTATAAGAGCAGTCTAAATAATCTTAAAGTTAAAAACATCTCTGAAAGTTCAGTTGGAGCCAGATTTGTTTTGCAATAATACATTAGTTTTTCTTTAATTGTATTTATTATTGTTTATATTTTATTCTTGTAATTATAGTATATGAATATAATTTGTGTAAATTTTTGTGGGAACATTAAAATAAAGAAATATTATTATTATTGGATAATATATGTTGGAGCAAATTAAAAATTAGATAGTGTGAATCCAATTTTTACAGAATATGTGACATGTTTAATAGATGGCGCTGTTATTAACATTAAATTGCAATATCTATTCAAAATATTGCAATTTAATGTTAATAACAGCGCCATCTATTAAACATGTTGCGAACCTACTCGTGCGTTTTAATCAACATTCATTGGATCCACAACATTTATCAATATTAATAATAATATTTAATGCGCAAAACCGCTAACGGATAATTCAGTTTTGTCAATGGTTTCTCACAGTAGATCTAGGATATGTTTCGAGTGGAATTTTCGAGTAGGTTCGCAACTTGCTTCATAGGGGGCGCTGTTATCAACCGAGTTCAACATAGCAAATTAACTTTTATCATCCCTTTTGTATTAGTAGTAGTGTTTTGGCTATCGACCACGTGGTCCTTCCGCAGTGTTATTTATGTATTTGTGTGTGTAAATGAGCTTGTTACTTTAAAGGATGCAAGAAAATACGGTAATGCAATTCGTATTAGACACTATTTTTATAAATACATAATACATTTCTTATTTACATTATTGCATTAACTGACCTGTATGTTTTCTCCATGAGAAAGGGTGGCCAGTCCGAGGCGAGGTGCATATCGGCGTGAACGATGGGCAATGGAATTACCGACAACGGCGTTTCGTAGTCGTCGATCGCGAAACTGGTAAATGGTTGGACCGTGTCAGCGTGCTCTGTCATTCTAGAGTAACTGTTGAAGATCGGTTCCGGCGTCGAGGAGAAAAGGTGTATCGATCCTGCGTTATCACCAAACACCAGAGCTTGACTGGTCGAGCTGACGTCGAAAGCCAAACACAGCGCTCCTATATGAATACATAAAAATTAGTAAACTTAAGTACTGTATGTAAGAAAATAATTTTTAAACTCATGTAAATAAGGATAATATAAGTGATTAAAAGAGTCAACCTTTTATCTAGTATGATCAGTTAAACACAGCAACTTCTTTAAATCATTTAAACAATACCATATAACACAGCTTACACTTTCAAAAAAAATGATCAACCAGTGGTAGAGATAGGCTGCATCCTTTTTAAAGAATTAAACCCTTAGTTGATATAGACCTTCTTCATGCTATTAGGTACGAACTTAAAAGCAGTTCTAATCAAGGAAAACAAATTGATATTTAGATAACATTCACTGTTTTATCACTTTAAATCTATTGCAAAAAATAAATACAAAAATAATGAACATTTTAGAAATTAGAAGAACAGAGGGAATAGTTATAAATAATGTCATCATGCATAAATAAATATAAATGTATAAATAAATAAATAATATGCTCATTTACCCACACTAATAACGTGACCAATGTACTACTATTATTGGTCACATGCGGTAACAAAGAATCTCACCTGGATTATCCATTTGCAACAAACATAACCTAGGTTCGGATAGGGCGACAGTATCAACCAACTGGGCCTGCCCTAGAGCTGAAACAATTGCCAATCTCGAGGACATCGACGGTAAGAACCTCAGGTACAAAGGATCGACGACAGTTTGTATAGGACTGACAGCACGCATCATCCTCAAATCATAAACCATCAAAAATCTGTCCACTGAAAGATTACCTTGCCTTTAACAAACAAAAAAAAAACAATGAGTTATAAAAACTGATACCAATCGAAATGTTTTACCTGCTACTAAATCCACATGTGACCAATAAGTTACCCTGAATATCAAAATCGCTCAAACTACCACTGTGTGTGTCGAGTGTGTGCTCCACCTTCAACGTATTTTTATCACGTAAATCTATCCTACCCAATGGATTACCAGCACAGACAAACCTGTTGTGCCCTCGAAGCATAACGCAACCGCTTTTACCAACATCTATCTATCAAATTAATAATAATTGGAATTAGTAAATACAAATATATTCATAAATGTTTCTAAATTATTTATTTTAAAAAAACAAAACAAAAATAAAACAATAACTCCTAATTGATTATTTCATTTATTAAAAAGTTAGTATATTATATAACTGAAGTTCCTAATTTTATTTATTTTAATTTAAATTTACAACAATAACAAATAATATCTCAAGCAAAACTAACAATATGAATTCATTTTTATGTACAAAAAATTTATTGAGAAACCCTGGCGTATGTTTCAATGATTGGAGGGTGGGATAGAGGCCACCCACCCACCCTACATATACACAATCTTCAATTGCTATCAGTGTTGACGTTTGAAGGAAAATAATTAATAAAATTGTTAATGTAGCAAAAAAATCATACTTAATCCCAGATTTAAAAGTTTTGGTTGATCATACACACATTTGACTGATTGTAGGATGAATTTGCAACCCCTACCCACCTCATATATACATTTAATTTATGGTTATTGATTATAAAGTTTTGCTCACATTAAACAAATTTCTAATTATTATTTCTTACAAACCACAAGGCGATCATTAATTGAAGTAAAACTGTATATGTAGGGTGGGTGGGTGGCCTCTATCCCACCCTCCAATCAATACAACACGCACAAGGGTTTTACTAATTTAATTACATTAAAGTTCAAATAAAACTAACAATATGAATTTATTATTGAGTACAAAAAATTATTGAGAAACCCTGGTGTATGTTATAATGATTGGAGGGTGGGATAGAGGCCACCCACCCACCCTACATATGTATAAAATCTTCAATTATTAACAGTGTTGAAGTTTAAAGGAAAATTCTTAATATAATTGTTAATGTAGCAAAGAATCCATACTTAATCACAGATTTAAAAATGTTGGCTGATCGTACACATATTTGACTGTTTGGAGGGTGGATTTATAACCACTACCCATCATATATATATACAATTTAATTTATAACAAATCACTGATTTTAAAGTTTTTTTCAGATTAAACAAATTTTTGATTATTGTTTCCTACAAACTAAAAGACGTTCGTTAATTAAAATAAAATTGTATATGTAGGGTGGGTGGGTGGCCTCTATCCCACCCTCCAATTAATACAACACGCACAAGGGTTTTACTAATTTAATTACAATAAAATTCAAGCAAAACTAACAATATGAATCTATTTTTATGTACAAAAAATTTATTAAAGAACCCCCGCGTATGTTACAATGATTGGAGGGTGGGACAGAGGCCACCCACCCACCCTACATATACACAATCTTCAATTACTATCAGTGTTGACGTTTGAAGGAAAATAATTAATAAAATTGTTAATGTAGCAAAAAAATCATACTTAATCCCAGATTTAAAAGTTTTGGCTGATCATACACACATTTGACTGATTGTAGAGTGAATTTGCAACCCCTACCCACCTCGTATATACATTTAATTTATGAAAATGGTTAGTACTGAGGGTATTTAATCCATAAAAATAAATAAATAAGACATTTTATTCTTTAATATTACATGACTTATTTTTAAATTTAATTTTATATATGTATTTATTTATAAATACCTTGTATTGATCATTTTTGGTTTATTAAAAAAAAAGAACAAAATTTTAAATCATATTGTAAAATTTCTTATACTTTATATTTTACCAACTTAATTAATTTAATACATACCAGTTTAGTTTCCTTGCAGACGCTCATATTGAAATCGATTAGCTTGTCCTGATGGCCGGCCATGAGCAGACGTGACGGGGACAGCTGCAGCATGCACTGCATTTCGGTCATGTTGGAGGAGCTGCAAACATGGCACGCAATTACAAACCAGACGACCATTGCAGTGCAATGCTTTACGTGTGTGTGAAGACCGGAATGCCCCTCCTTATTTGGCACCTTAAAGACGTGGCGGTTAAAGCCAGGATCCCCTCGTCCATGGTGAGAATCTGCCTGATGTCCTGATTCACGTGCACCTGGAACGAGGTGTACTTCTGCATGTGGCCGGTGTAATAAGACGTCACGTGACCCTAAAATAAAAATATTTTTATTATAATTTAAACAAAATTAATATAACCACACATTTAAATTATTAATACTTGATAATTATGACTTAAAATAATTAAAAATGTGTTTTAATCTTATTATTTACCCATGGAAGCAAAGATGTTGTTAATGACAAATTAAAATTGTTTTTAAATGCTTGCTAGTTTTCTCTTTCTCACACACTGCAAACCTTCTCATTGTCTCTTTTTTCTAACAATTGCACTTTTCTAGTTCTAACCAATCATGTACCTCAAAACTATTATTCAAAACAAAAATTGTTTCTCCATTAAAACGTCTTGTTTTGGTTTTACGCACGTTTCACTTTAATTTGTTAAAATTTGTAAATTTCAATAAGTGTATTTTAATTTGCTTTTTAATTATTAATAAAAGTCCCAACATATAGATTTAAGGAAGGTATTGTAAGAGAGATAAATGCTGAATAAATCTGGCAGAAAGACCATGTGTGATAGCCGTAAAATCAAATACGATTATTATTGATAATACACAATGTAACAAATAATAAATAAAGACGTTTCTCTCTGTCGAATAAAGGTATTGTATATATAAATTGCTTTAACAAAAATATTTCATTGGTTCACATTGGAGGCTTTTACTTATATGATACATTTTAATAAAGATACGATTGTATGAACATATACTTACACCTTGATTTCCCATCCATATTAACTCTTCATTTTGGTCGAAAGAAACTGCACAAACACCAAATCTATCACCACCGTCCGCTAGTACGCATTGTGTTTGCATGTATTCGCTATCAATTCCGGGCAAATCCTGTCCCTCCGGCGCACCGACCATCGCCAACTGTAAATTACGGTTAACAACTAATAAATCAAATTGAAAAGTTAGCATTGCATTGCTAGTAAAATATAGAATTATTTTGGAGAAAAAAAAAACTTGCTATATCCTTAACGCTAAAATACAAACAAACAAGTGCATTGTTTTTTATTTATTAAATAATTGCATCAGTATTTATTATTATTTAAATATTTCAAACACAACTCCAATTAGATTCTAGTTGTTCGCAAAAAACTGTCAGGTTGGATTTTTTGTCCAATTTAAAAGTGGGCACACGTACTTACCCCGCTCTGGTCGAAATACATCGCTTTCGTGTTTTTGTACTATTTCCTCCTTTGTTTATTTAACTATTATGTTATATTAAAGGCATAATTGTAATTAAATAGTTTTTGCTTATAGGTTATGTGTTTCTTTGATTAACGGTGGGTTGGTTACGGCGCGGATTGCCAGAGGTCGCTCGGTTTGCACTCGTATGTCTATAAGTTTCGATGTCTCGAAAATTTAAACAGGGCCGTACTAAAAATAATTTATTGCTGATAATAAAAATAAATTTAATTCAACATATTATTTCTAATTTATTGGGTAATTATATCAGTAGTGAGTTTATAATGAAAAACTAATTAAAGGAATCAATCAAAATATCACATTAAAACTAAATACGATTTCTTACTTTTTATGAAATTTATTACGAATCGAAATTACGGCGATATTGTGATTTTTTTATACTTAGAAACATAAACAGTAAGAAAGGTTCCATTGGGAAACTTTAAAACGAACGCAAATATAATTTTACTTACAGTGGTTGCCTGGTTTCACCACAAATGCAATGTTTATTCAAAATATATAAACATAATTGCTGTGAATGTGAGTGAAATACATAATATGTAATACAACATTACAATATTACTATTTATTTGAAAACTTTACAACTATAACTCTTGTCCATATTTGTTTTTGTTTGTGGTCGAATTTTTCGAATGCTCAGCGGTACAACAGATTGTATAAACTGTTGTCTCAAATACTTACTTATAATAAAAACCCCAGTTGCGCAAATAATGGGTGTTGACCATATCTGTTTTCTGTTCACTATTTGCCATTTTTACTACTAGCGCCCTCTAGCGCATGCTATCAACAAACAGACCTGTTTGAGTTTGAGTCTTTTATTTCACAAAGCGTTACTACAAAGCGTTAAAACCCCGATATTCATTTAGAAACACCCGTTATATTTAGTAAGACACTCCTGCAGCGTTTAATTTTATATTTAGAAAGTTTACGTCTGTTTTGATCTCTTATTCATTTGTTTTGATTGAATCTAACGTTTAATTCAAAATTTAAGTATTTTCTCAAATGTTTATTTAACAAATTCTTTTTTTTCTGTTTTAATTCTCAGTTCTTAACAAGAAAAAGTATCCGTGTTTTTTCTCTTTTTATCAGAAACAAATGACAAGATTTTAATAAACCGATGAAAACGTTGTAAGAAAACAATTGAAAATTTAAATAGACACTTTGAAGCCAAAAAGAAACAGTTTAGTTATTTTTATCAATTTAAATTGTACTTCAAAATAGTTAAATTATTGTTTTAACTTTGATAATGGTCTGCGAAGACCGAAACACGTGTTAGGCAACTGAAAATAAAAACAATATGGAACAAAACAAGTGTTATTCTCCACCTAATAATTAATAATCAGTTGAAAAATTTGCAAAAAAATGTTAAAAATGTATATCTGACAAAACTATCAACTTAAAAACAAACAAAATCATAACAGGAATAAATTATTATTTATAATTTAAAAATATATTTTAAAATAATCAATTTATTTCAAATCAATCGGCTAAAAATTTTCAAAGAAAACGGAAAAAAAAATAGTTTCTAAATAATTTTGAAATCTACCTAACAAAATAATTCTTCTAAAAACAAACAAAAAGTTGAAAACGTTCTAAAAATTAGTGGAAAATTTACATAGAAAGATAATTAAATTGTTTCAAAACAAAAAAACAGTTCAGTAATAAATATAAGAAGTTTATAAAAAAAGAAAACATTAAAAATTGTTTAAATACAATTACGACGAATAAAAGATTGATAATAAACTTATAACAATATTAAAAAGAGGTTAAAAATACGTGACTACTCTTGGAATTTATTATTATTATAATAATTAAAGAGAGAAAAAACAAGAGAATAACAATAGATTTTTTATAATTAAAAGTAAAAAGATTAAAGAGGTTATTTAAAAACGACTGAAAACGAAAAGAACATTAAAAAAGAAGCAAAATTATTAATAAATTGCTTAAACATTATGTTATCACAAACAAGTGTAAAAAGCATAATTAAAAATGAGTTTAGAAATTGTTACAAGTTTACATAAAAACAGTTGAAATTGAATTAAGTTTTTTTTAAATATTTGAAAATTCAGTTATGTAAATTTATGTAATTTTTGGTAAAAAAATTAATTTGTTACTAATTGAAAACAAAAAAAAAAACAATTGAAAATTGACAAAAGGAAATTAAAAACAGCTAAAATTTCACAAAAATAATGAAAATTTTATAAAAAGAAGTACTAAAAAACATTTGTTTAGAAATAATTTTAACGAATGAAAAGTTGATCATAAAATATCTAAAATATTTCAGAAAACAGTTTTAAACATTAAAAACATTTGGGATTTAACATCAAATTTGAAAAACTAAACTTAAAAAAGGAACAATTAAATTTTTTTACTAGTTGAAATCAAAAACAATTTGGAAGGTGCTCAAAAATTGCGAAGAATTAATTTCAAAAGAGTTAAAAGTAAATAATAAGAAGTTTGTTAAAAAACACTATTTTTTAATATAACCAGATGAAAGCGTTCTGAAAAAACAGTTGAAAGCTTATCAGAACGATTAAAAAAAACAAAACAAATAGTAAATTCTCTTTTTTATGAACTTCTTATTATTTTTTGCTATTATCAAAAACATAACCTGCTTTGAAAATAGGGGTACATATAATGAGATGTTTGTCTAAAAAACACTGGTTATTTTTTACTAAAATCAAGTGAAAAGTTTTTAATAAACAGGTGAAAGCGTTCTGAAAAAAAAACAGTTGAAAGCTAACTGTAAACTTATCAGAACGATTAAAAAATTAAACAAAACAAAATAACTAAAAATGTGTTTTTAAATTGTTAAAAATTTATTTCAAAACACTTTTTTTTAGCAAATTCTCTTTTTATGAACTTATTATTTTTTGCTACTATCAAAAATATCACTGGTTTTAAAATAATGTTATAAATTTTAGCAAAATTTCAATTTCTTTGTTAAAAAAACAATTCGTTTTTTGTTTTTTTTTCTATCATTTTTTTTGTTAAACACCTAATGTTCTTTATGATTTATTAACTGTTTTTTTTTCAATCGTTATTGATTATATTAATAATTAAATATTATTCGTAAGCAAATTTTAAGCAATTTTCTCTTTCTCTTCCAATTTTTATAACAATTTCAATTTTTTTCTTTTGAATATTTTTGTTCATTTTCAGCAGGAAAAAGAAAAAAAGGTATTTTAAACTTTTAATAATAATTACTCTTCACGTACTCAAACATTCAAACAGAAATTTTCAACAGGTTTTAAATAAATTTTTATTTATTTTACTAAATTTTCAATTCATAATAGAAGTAAATTGTTTTTTTTTACTTTTTGTGTAACCTAAACATAAATTTTCATAAATTACGTTGAAATGTTAAAAAATAACTTAAAACAATAGAATATTAACAGTAAATATATTTGCACCAGCCGTCGTAAAAAATGTTAGTGTTTGAATACATTGGAAAAATCAAAAAAATAATTTTTGAACTTTATAACAATTGACCTCCTTTACACCGAAAGGTAAAAGAGAGTAAGATGAAAAAATAACAATTGACAAAAAAAAAACAATAACAATAAACTTTTAACTATTTTCCATTTTAGTATATTTTAAATTGCCTTTTTCTCTCTTTGTTTAATCTAAAATATGGAAGAAATAAAAACGAACTTTTCAATTTTTATATCAATTGGAAGAAAAAAAAAAACAATTGAAAAGTGCTTAATATACTAAAGAATTTATTTCAACACAGGTGAAATATACAGGGTGAGTTTTTTCGATGTTTTCTATGGGGATCTCGGAAACTATAAGAGATAGAGTAACGGTTAAATGGGGAAAGAAGTGTAGATTTACGAGACGAATAAAATTCCACTTTCAAAGTTTTCAAAAAAGTCAAGGGTAACTAGATATTTTGAAAAAAGTAAAAAGTGTCAATTTTTTCAAATCAATATATCTCGGTTATTAAAACAGATAGAAAAAAACTGTAAAGGACAAAGTTTTAGATAATTTTATGCAGATTTTTGTAACAATTGAAAAAAGAAACAATCGACGACTAAGTGCTTTCAAATAGTGAAGATTTATTTCCAAACACCTGAAAGTATAAATAATGAGGAATTTATGTATAGAAACATTATTAAAAATTTGATTATAAACAGTTAAGAAGAATACTATTTAAAATTTGCTTAAAAATAATTTTATCAAAACAAGTGAAAAAAAAACGGAATAATTGGAAATTTACTTAAAAAAAGTTACAAACTTATGTCAAAACAGTTGAAATTGTTTAGGTAATGAAAACCATAAGAATTTACAAAAGAGAACATTTAAAAAAAATGTGTTAATAATTTACATTGAAATATATTTACTTTACTTTTGAAATAAAAACTTTGAAATTAAATAAATGAAATGGAAATTAAATGAAATGAAAATTGTTAAAAAAATATTACAAAGCAGCTTAAAACAATTTGTTTAAAAATAATTTCAAGTAATGAAAAGTTGATAATGAAGTGTTGAAAATAATCTAAAAAAAACAGTTTAAACTACAATGAAAAACTTCGGATTTAAGAAAACAAAGGAAAGTAAAAAACATAAAACAATTAAATTCTTAACAATTGAAAAAGTGGCTAAAAATATTGCTGAGAATAATTTATATAAAACAGCTGAATGTTTAAGTTTAAAAAACATTAAAAATTTCATAAAGAGAATGGTTGCGACCGTTACTACGTGGTAATCCATACTTACACCGAATTGAAAAATTAAAACTATGTTTTAACCACAAATAATTATTATTTGTGGTTAAAACATAATACATTTTTCAATTTAGTGATTAAAAATTTCATTAAAAACAGTAAAAGAAGAAAACCATTTAAAATTTGCTTGGAGATGCTTTTGAAATAGTTACAAATTTATACCAAAAAAAGGTTTTCAAATAGCATTTAGACTTTAAAAAATAATTTAAAATAATTTCATTAAATTTTTCTCTATTGAAGTTTAAATTAAATGCTTTAAATATTATTGTCATATGTAAAATACAACTTGTTTAATTTTGAACACTGAATAAAACACTTACTATGTTTTTAACCACTAATTTTAGTGGTTAAAAACATAGTAAGTGTTTTATTCAGTGTTCATTATGAATTACCACATAGTAACGGTCGCAACCATCATTATGATTGTTTAATTTTATTAGTGTTTAGACAATTAAAAACGTAAATTTAAAGTCTCTAACTCTGGAATGGAAATAATTAAAATTGATTAATGTCCAATTTATTTACTCAAATCTAAACATTGAATAAAAACCATAATTAAACGTTTAAATTTGAGTAGATATATTAATTATTATTGAATTTTAATTATTTCTTCTAGAGTTAGAAATTTCAAAATTACTTTTTTTATTTACTAAAACACTAGGATACAAACGATTTTAGTAGATAATTAGAAAAAAAAAACACGAAAACATTTCGTAAATCTACAACAAATGAGTCTTATTAAGATTACAAAACAAATCACTTTTGAAACAACAGTAGTCTTAATAAGACTCATTTGTTGTAGACTTACGAAATGTTTTCGTGTTTTTTTTTCTAATTATTAGTTAATTTTCTATAACATACTTTATTACAAAATGGGTGGAGTAAAACACTTGTTTTGTTCCATGATTTTATTAACAGTTTCCTGACACGTGTTTCGATCCGTTACGATCATTTTCAAAGTTTAACTTTAACGTGTCAGGAAACTGTTAATAAAATCATGGAATAAAACAAGTGTTTTACTCCACCCATTTTGAATATATGATTCCATCAAGAAAGTAGCAGAAGAAGTATTGAATATATGTACTTTATTACATTTTTATTATTAGATTTTAATAGATATTATATGCTTTTTTATTTTAATTGTTCAAGTTTATTGGGTGAAAATTACGTTGTGAATTAGAACTGGGAATGTTGTAATATAATTGTATTAAAATCCTTGTGAATACCTCAGGAAAAACACAATGGAAACGGGCACAATGAAACGTGTGGGTTATGCGTTAATTACGTTTAATATGCAAATTGCGCACGTTTCACAAAAAGTCTATGAATAACAATAAATAAAAAAAAAATACCTAAGGTTTATTGGACATAACTAATAATATCCTACGTAATACAAAAAAATATAATAGTACACCATAAATATTATGATAATAATGATGATAAAACTGCTAAAATCTACTGGCAGTATATGATAGTTGAAAATCGTGAGATTACCGCATGATCTTAATATTTAGAACTGGTTCCTACAGACCACACTATTTCTTACAGTTTTATTATAATAATTGCATTTGCCTCGTGAAAATTGCAAAAAAAAAAACAAATAAAAGACATCGTTTCTTCTTTTTTTTTGCAATTTCCTTTCTAACATTCAAAATACAGAGCATATCACAAATAATCACATCTTTATAACTAACATTTTAAGGGTATTTAAGTAACAAATCAGAAATGATTTTATCAGTGTCAGAATAAATTTAGAACTAATTATTTAAAGTAAAACCTAGTTTATATTATTATTTTTTTTAAACACTGTTTTTTACCTAATATTATAGTAAATATTATACGATGTATGTAGAAATATATAGATATATGTATTGGCTTGGATTGAAAATAGGACCATTCTGTCGAAATGCGTAAGGAAACCAATCTATTAGCATTCATATTATTTAAATTCTACGACAAATTGACTTCCTACTCGATTCGCGTGTCAATTTGTATATTTCATTTTTTTAAATTTTTACCACAGATTCATACCACAGTTAGTTTATTATGTAACACAGACGATTATGTTTTGAAACACTAGTTTTTTTTTTGTTTGTTTTGTTTTAAGTAATATAATTTAAATCGAAGATCGGTGTAGAGTCCTTCGTCACGTTTTTAAAAATATATCTTTATACACAAACAAAGCTGTGTGCTAAGCTACACGACAATTGATTAATGTGTTGTTATTTACTGATTGATCTGCCAGTTTCTTTAAACAGACACTGATATTTAATAAATCATTTAAAAGCACCAATTATTCACGAGATGTTTCCAGTGCGGCGACACGGAGATTATTGCCGGCGTTGTTTTGGTCGAGCGCTTCGATCATCTTCTTGGTCACCTCGGTCTGTTTTATCTTTGTATATTTACTTATATGTAATATTTATATGATTGCGTCACTTAATTTAATATAAATTGTCCGGAATTACGACGTGGGCCGGGATGAGCGGGGTCGCGTTTCGCAACTAAGTCCAGTCCATGAAGTAGAAATTTATTCGTAACATTATTAGTTTGCCGGTCATCCGACAGTCTGAGACGACCGTGGACAGTGTGAAAGCCATCATCATCTTCGGTGCGAGCGGTCCGATCGATTCAGTATCGTCAGTCCCATCCGTTCTCTTTGATCATGTGAGCTAATTCTATTATAAACTTGCCCTCCTTGTACTTCTGACTCGATTCGAACGCATGCTCCTGCAACAACAAAAAAAAAACATTATAATAAATTTGTTAATAAATAAATACAAATATATCTGTATCAATGAAAAAAATATATTCCATTTATCCTATGTGCTAATTTGTTGTTTAAAAATGCCTCGATATGAAACAATGGACATCTTTAAACAATGAAAACAATATATATAGCCACATGCAACTATAACATTTGTATATAAAGAAGTGTTAAAAGAAAGTACCTAAGAACTATATAATATAATAATTAACAACTGGAATATTTATAAAAATTAAAAATAATTATTATAACTCGATAGCTAATGTACATTGCAGCAACACTTAGGTTTTTAATAAGGTAGATAATTTGTTCAATGTTAAAATTCCGTTTCATCAAGAGTGCAGTGAACAAAGTATCTAACGATAGCTAATTTCAGTTTATGCCACTACGTTTTTATCACCATGTTTTATATCATAATAAAATTCAATTAAGCCCATTTTCTACAACAGATTTAATTTTAAAAAAAGTTCTCGTCTAATTTCATACAAATAGAATTATGTATTCAATTATTTATAAAACTTCAAATAAATTAAATGTACTGTATAATAACAACATGGACATGAAAGGGTGAATCAATGTACACATGGCAAAGTACTTAAAATACCATTAAAAATTTAACGCAAAACTGCTATCTATTTAATGGCGTTTCGCGTTCTCAGAAAATCGACGTTAAAATTAAATTTTATAACGTCGCGCTCCACTTCGTTAACCCCCCATTTCTCCTCCTCGTAACAAGGCGTGGCGTCAAAACGAAATAAAAACGCCCTTGTATCTATAATATAGAGTTTCAGCACTAAGCCTTTTGCCTCGTTAAATATTTATCTTTATAAATTGGCGGTTGTAAATATGGAAAATGTGAGAGCGAGATTATTGGTATTGCAAAAGTGAATTGTTCACATTTTATTCGTATGAATAACTGAATGTTACAAATCTACTACCATGATTTAACGAGATTGATAAAGACAATGGTTGCGACCGTTACTACGTGGTAATCCATACCATAATTATTAGAATTTGTTTTATTCTTAAAAGAAAAAGTCTAGATTTCTAAACGAATCCTTTTTTAAAAAATTTAGAGCTTCCAATAAAATCGTCACAATTTAGAAAACGGGTTGAATTAAAAAATCTTGAAACCTAGAGAAGAAATTAGTGGAAATTACTTGAATTCTTGAACTCTGGAGAATAAATTTCTAGAAATTTTCTGAACCCTCGAGAAAATAATCTAGATTTCCAGAGGAAAATTCCAAAAATTCAAGAGCCTCAAAAAAAAACTCTTTGCGATTAAGAAGACAAGTTGCAATGTGGAGAAAAAATTATTAGAAATTTCCTGAACTCTGGAAAAAGAGTCTAGATTTTTAAAAACAGATTTTCTAAAAAAAGCCTTCATTTAAGTGGAAAAAAAATCTACATTTCTAGAAAAAAAAAAACTAAGAACTTCGTAATTTAAAAGACAGCTTAAAAAAAACAATCTTGATATCTGGAGGAGAACTAACTAAAAAGAGCCTAGATTTCAAGGAACAGATTTTAGAAAAATAATTCTCAAAAATCTAGGGCCTCAAAAAAAGAGAAATTACTGAAAATTTCCTGTTTCTACAAACAAATTTTCTAAAAAGTTCTAGAGCCTTCAAGTAAATCTTTGCAATTTAGAAGATAAGAAGACAACCTTGATATCTGAAGGAGACATTTCTGGAAATTTCCTAAGCCCTTGGCAAAAAGTCTAGATTTCTAAATGTAAATTCTAGAGGCTCCTAGAAATTTAGAAGACCAGTTGAAAAAATAACTTGAAATCGGGAAGAGAAATTCCTAAAACTTTCTCGAAAATAAGAAAAGATTCGTAGAGGAAAATGTTCTAAAAATTCTAGACCCTCCAAGAAAAATCCCGCAATTTAGAACTATCTAAATAATTTGAATAGCCTCTAGTTGAAACAAAATGTTGAATTCCAGAGAAGCAATTACTGAAATTTACCTAAATTCTCGAAAAGAAGACGAATTAAAAAACATTTAGAGTCTGAAAGAAAATCTTCGCAATTTATAAGAAAAGTTGAAAAAAAAAATTAATTTGGGGAAAAAGTTATTGGCCATGTTCTAAACTCTAAACTTTTAGAAAAAAAAATCTATGAAATCATAATGCCTCAAAGAAAATCTTTGCAATTCAAAAGACGACATCAAAAAAAATCTTGAACTCTGGAGAACAAATTTCTAGAAATTTCCTGAACCCTCGAGAAAATAATCTAGATTTCCAGAGGAAAATTCTAAAAATTCAAGAGCCTCAAAAAAACTCTGCGATTTAGAAGACAAGTTGAAACGTGGAGAAGAAATTATTAGAAATTTCCTGAACTCTGGAAAAAGAGTCTAGATTTTTAAAAACAGATTTTCTAAAAGAGCCTTCATTTAAATCTTTGCAATTTATTGGAAATTTCTACAAAAAATCTACATTTCTAGAAAAAAAATCTAAAAACTTCGTAATTTAAAAGACAGCTTAAAAAAACAATCTTGATATTTGGAGGAGAAATAACTGAAAAGAGTCTAGATTTCTAGGAACAGATTTTCTAGAAAAATATATAGCCTCCAAATCTGAATAAAAGTTACTGGAAATTTCTGAACTCTCGAAAAAACGTCTAAAGTAAAGATTTTTTTTAAGTTTTTGAGCACTGAAGGAAATCTTTGCAATTTATAAGACAATATTAAAATCTGGAAGAGAAATTAGTGGAAACAGCCTCAAAGAAAATTCTATAAATATTGAAACGAACTAAAAATCTAGATCTCCCGAATAAGACCTTTGCTAAAATATCTGGAAATATGAAGAAGAAATTACTGTAAACTTCTAGAATCCTTCAAAAAAGATCTAGAAATCTACAAGCTAAACTTGTGAAAAATTCTAGAATCCTCGATCGAAATTCTTTGGAGAGGAAAATAAAAAAAAACTGAAAATATGGAGGAGGAATTCCTGAAACTTCTAGAAGCCAATAAATAAGTTTTAGAAATTTTGAAGAAAATATCCTAATAAATTGTAAAGTTAAACAAGATCTTGGGAGAACTTTCTGAATAATCTAGAACTCTCGAATAAAATCTTTGCAATTTAAAAGACGACAAAAAAAAGCAGATTTTCTAAAAAAAGCCTTCATTTAAATCTTTATTGGAAATTTACCGAATTCTACAAAAAAAATCTAAAAAGACAGCTTAAAAAACAATATTGATATTTGGAGGAGAAATAACTGAAAAGAGTCTAGATTTCTAGGAACAGATTTTCTAGAAAAATATATAGCCTCCAAATCTGAATAAAAGTTACTGGAAATTTCTGAACTCTCGAAAAAAACGTCTAAAGTAAAGATTTTTTTAAAGTTTTTGAGCACTGAAGGAAATCTTTGCAATTTATAAGACAATATTAAAAATATTAAAGATAAATTAGTGGAAACAGCCTCAAAGAAAATTCTATAAATATTGAAACGAACTAAAAATCTAGAACTCCCGAATAAGACCTTTCCTAAAAATTCTGGAGATATGAAGAAGAAATTACTGTAAACTCCTAGAATCCTCCAAAAAAGCTCTAGAAATCTACAAAGAAAACTTCGAGAATTCTAGAATTCTCGATCAAAATTCTTTGGAAAGGAAGATAAAAAAAAACGAAAATATGGAGGAGGAATTCTTGAAACTTCTAGAAGCCTCTAAGTAAGTTCTAGAAATTTTGAAGAAAACATCCTAATAAATTGTAAAGTTAAACAAAATCTTGATAGAACTTTTTGAATAATCTAGAACTCTCGAATAAAATCTTTGCTAAAATTCTGGAAATATCTATTTATTTATTAGATAATAAAAAGAAATTACTGTATACTTCTAGAATCCTCAAAAAAAGTTTTATAAATCTAAAATGAAATCTTGTAAATGTAAAAAAAAAATTAAAAGTATGGATCATCTGAGAAAATTATAGAAATTTAGAAGAAAATAAACGATTAAATATTTGTAAAAATGAAAAATTACAATTTGTTGAAAAAGATATTTTTTAAAAATTAATTGTTTTTTTTTTATAAATAAAGAAAACATTTTCAACTTTTCAAAAAGAAAGCATACGCAAAGTTTAAAAAACAGAAAAAAAGCGACAGAAACAGTTGAAGTAATTGACAATGAGTTGCTACAAACGTAGATATTTGTAAAAACACAAAAAACAACATTTATCAATAACAAACAAAATTTTATCCTTAAAATCCTTAGCTATCGTTACCATAATCAATACCTACCCGATTTATGGAAAAAAGGGGTATTAGTATGAATCCCCAAACCTAGTAATATTACCTCCTATGTGACAAGTTATAGACCGATTACCATCCTTCCTGTGATAGTCAAACTATTCAAATATTTTTAAGAAGAAAAAATCATAAAAACTTAACAGCACTTGCGCCTCCCGACTACCATTTTGGGTTTCTTTTTTTTAAATTCAAACAAAGCACCTCGAAGGTTACAAGGCCGCTATTACTTTTCTCGAGAAAAGGTGTTGACTCGGTGTAGCATCGAGGTCTGTTTTATAAATGTTTCCTCTTAAATATTCCCCATCATTCTAGTCCACGAATTCCTTACCAATCGATCCAGTCAAGTAAAAATCCGACAAGCACTAGCCCCACCATTTCTTAAGGGTTGTTTATAGAAAGGCACTTGGTTGGTTTCACAATTTTTACGATTTATTCCGACTAGTTTCGATTTTTACATCCTAACACATTGTGAAACCAACCAAGTGCCTTTCTATAAACAACCCTTAATATTAAAAATGTTTCACCACGTGATAAACGAGAACCAAATTCAACAAATACCCACCATTTCTTCTTGAGCAAGGCGTCCCACAAGGCTTCCAATTTTCCCTATTACTTTACTACCTATATTCTTATGAAATATTTATTCCCAATCTTACATGCTTTAATCCTACCACATATGCACTCCTTTTTGCAGATGATACTGCCTTAATTGCACATGCTTATACCCCTTTCCTTTGCGCCTAACGCACTTCAAGCATCCTTAAAATTACTACAAAATTAGTTCTCCAAATGGAGTATAGGATTAAACCATAATAAAACCAATATTTTCCTTCCTTTAAACGAAATGACTCCAATTATAAAATTAAAATCAACAACACCGAAATATCTCCATCACACACATGTAGATGATATTTTGGAATTCAATTCGACTCAAAACTTTCCTTCAAACCTCATGACCAATCCATTAAAACCAAAGGCAAAACTAGAACTAGGTCCCTGCATTTTAGGGCACTCACGTAGAAGAACCAAGGCATTTCGACAAAGACCGCCGTTAGGTTAGGTTAGGTTGGTGTGGCAGCACCTCTTCGTGCACCGCGAAGAGATGCACACTTAGGCCTAGATAGGCCCGTTGTGATACCAATGAGGGACATACACGAACATCCATGGATCCGGACGGAGAATTCTTCCTTTAGAAAAATCCACCACCCGGCTGGGATTTGAACCCACAACCGTGTGGCCCGTGAGCAGGCACTCTACCCACTAGGCCACCGCGGTCCCAAGACCGCCGTTAGTATATACAAATAAATTTGCAGGCCCCTATTAGATTATGGATCCATTCTTTTTACACAATGCCTTCCCTTCATCCTACATCATATGCAAGTGGCCTAAAGATCCGCCTCTGAATACTTACCCTAATAATCCTCTCCATAACCCAGCTAACGAATTGTTATAACGTATACTAACCATTGATGAAACATTCTCAGCACAATCCTTATCAATAAATGTTGTATTCCTCGAAATCTCAATATTCCTTCAAAATACAAACATTCACGAATTCATCAGATCTTATCATCTGGACAGTTCCCTCAACTAGAATTCAATTTTAATTTAATTCCTTTCATCAGACAGGGCAGAAAAACCTATGACCCAGATAATAGCGTACGAACCAAACTAAGCTAGAATAGAATGTATCAGCAAAATTCTATGTAAAAGTTCCTGAAGTAAAAATGTTGTATCTATAATCGGCTCTTCTTCTGGAATTAGTCATAGTGATCCTTGAGAAGCCCTGATACCAAATATCAGGTCATTTTATTGAAGTATAGAGGTCGCTCAAATCAAAAGTATGAAAAGGAAAATCGTCGACACATTGAAAAGCAATATTATGTGTGATGTTCAGTCCAAGAAGGTTAAAATCAATTTGAATAGCGCACCCGAGTTAGACTTGTGGAAAAACCGTGAAATTTAAAACTTGGTTTCGAATCATAGCGAAAATTTGTTCTCATGTTTCGGAATTGACAAAGATTTTCTGAATATTGATCCTAGTATGTGGGAATCAAATGATGAATATAGTAAATCAAAAACATATTTATCACAGTTGAGCGTCGTAAATGACATACGTAGCGTTGGCTAAAAAGTTAAACACTTTGATTACGAATTCAGAAGAGCAAAAGCAATACCTATATGAATATGTGCTTAGTCATCAACAGCAATTCCCGAGTGCTAAGAAATCTAATCTTAAAATATTGAAACAGATTTGTGAGAGCACTATAAAATCTAAATACTTGGACTACCTCTCAAAAATTCAATTGTTTAAACCTGATCTAGACCACGTTTTGAATTAAAAACATGTTAGTACTTAATTTCATAAGTGATTAATGAATAAAAAAAAGACAAAAATCTTGAAATCGCCGCTAAGAGCACCTGGACGAAATTCCGGGTTACAGAAAGTGGGAGATACCAGTAAGTGGTGAAAAGGTGTTGAACTAAGTCTTACATGGATTCTTTAGTATTTAAGACCAAAAACAGCGATGAAGTCATCTGTCAACCGAAGTTATACGTCAAGTTATCCGGAAAAACGAAAATTATGACCAAAATTAACATCTAAAAATGCACGTTGCGTTTCAAATACGAGTTTAATGATCAAATCCTTTTCTATATATTGCTTTTCAATGGGAAAGTACGTTACGGCAACTTACTAATGTGTTTTGGAAATCCCACAGACTTTTATCCACCGAAAAACTAGATTTGCAGGTTTTTCTTCATACTTTTGGCTTGAGCGATCTCTAAACTTTAATCAAATGACCTGATATTTGGTATCAGAACATCTCAAGGATCATTACGATTAATTCCAGAAGAAGAGCCGATTCTAAAACAAATTTTTTTCTTGCCACCCTAATACAGGGCTCATCCGTGATTGCATCCCAAACTACCAATTTGGCTTCCTCCCAAAACGATACACTACCCTTCCACTTATCATCCTCACCTCAAACATCCAAAAAACACACCTTGAAGGAAATAGGGCGTCCCATGAATAAGGGGGAATGGACCACGGATACCTGGGGCCAAATTATGATGACTTAACACAACTTATCTATATCCAAAAGTTTACGGTTAAGCCGGAATTTGTTCCAAAAATGTTTATTTCTTTTGTTTATTGTTATAATATATATTGAACGCTTTCTTCGATATGAATGAAATTTATTATTAACAACCACCATAAAATAATACATCATTTCAGTTATTATGACCATTAATGATTGACAGGAAGTAAAAAAAAATTGTAGTACCACCACTTAAAAACTAAAATATTGTTTATTGATGCATCCAAATAAAAACTAAAAAAATACCACTTGAAAGACCATTTAATTCAAAAACCTTCTTGCATCTTACTACTATTTGATATCTTGTACGGTTTTGCCAAAAAAACAGTAGATGTAAATTTAAAAAAAATAAAAATTAATTCATATTTTAAAAATTGAAATTTGATCAAAAAACAATTAAAATATTGTTTATAGATTTAAAACGTTTGGAATCTTAGAATTCAACAAAACATAAAATAACAATTGAAATTTTGTAAGAAAAAACAGTTAAGAAGTTTTTTTACAAAAAAAAAACTATTAAAAACTTGTAAGAATAAACAATCGAAATTTGCTACGAACACAGTTGAGAAATAAATAGTATATATATTCAAAAATGTTACAAAATAATTGACTCTTTATGGATAAAAAGAAAACCTGACAACTGTAAAGTACAAAACGTAATAAAAAGAAAAAAAAAACGACAGAAAAAGTTGAGTTTTGCAAAATAAAAATCTAAAAAATGTAATCGACAATTAATTATCCAAAAGAACAAAAAAAGAAAACAATTGATAATTTTATGTAAACAATTTTCTTAAATTCTTAATAAAACTTGTAAAACAACAAAGATTATCATTTAACAAAATATAACGTAATAGAGTTAATAACAAAAGACATTTGAACAACAACTGACAATTATTAAGGCACTAAAAAATTTAAGAATGAACACTTCAAATTCCTGAATTGACAATTGTTAAAAATACTATAGATATTAAATAAAAAAATATTAGATAATAATAAACTTTTGTAAATAAAAACATTTTACAATTCTCAAAAGAAAAACGACAACTGTAAAGCAGTGAAAAATGGTAAGAATCTGCAAATACAAGAAAAAAATCGATTAAAACAGAGGAATTTAGGAAAATAAACATTTAAAAAAAGTTATTGACAATTGTACAAAATAATAGAGATTTCTTAAAATTTTCAAATAATGAAAAAGTAGATAGTATTCTTAAACTTAAACAATATTTACTTATAGTCTGTTCGTTGGATCTTTCGTCGTACGTCACAAACTATCGCTTCAAAAAACGACGAAAGTTTTACAGTGCGTTCTTTTTCTAACGCATTTGGTTTACTTTATCAGACTGAATGTTTTTGCGTCGTTTCTCGAAGAGATAATTTGTGACGTACGACGAAAGATCCAACGAACAGACTATATCTATGTGTAAGATAAATTCCCAATAAAAAATTATCATAGCATTGTATTTTGAAACACTGTAGAAAAAAAAAACATGACAATATTTTGATTAATTGTCAAAATGACATATTTACACATGCATTTAGTTTAGTTTAGTTTAGTTTATTTACTTTCATTTAGAGGGCAAAATAAGCCGCATTTGGCCAATAAGATGAAATATCACGAAGAAGATCTACAATGGGCAAATTCCGTAAGAGTAATTGAAGGTACAAGCTGAAGATCACTAAATTGTAAACTCTACCTTTCCAATTTGATACCAAAATTTTCTGTCAATATTTGTTTAAAATTATGTAAATGTGGATAAATAAGACAACAAACACGCCGGTGGTGGCGCATCGGTTACGGCCCCGAACTGACGTGCAGCAACGTTGGTTCGGGTCAGTAGTCGGATGGGTGACCGGTACCATTTACCATTGGGATACAATTAATGGTGCTTTAGAGTGACGGGGGCGATCCTTTAAAGTAACAAGCTCATTTACACACGCACAAATACACAAATGACACATGGCGGAAGGACCACGTGGTCGATAGCCTAACACTACTACTACTACTACTACTAAGACAACAATTATCATTAAGCAATTCCTTTCAAAAAGATCCCTCAAAGTCAAAATCAACAACTCCTACTCTCTTGTAATCCTGTATAAGATCTACCCCAAGGATCCCCTCTATCTCCACTACTTTACAACATCTTCTGCTTCGACATCTACAACCCTGATCCTCTTTACTTTAATCCCTCAAAATATCTCCTCCAATTTGCAGATGACACAGCCCTCATTTCCCATGCACCTAAAGCTCTTCAATCTTTTCAGCAGCTTATTGACACCCTGGAGCACTGGTTTGCAAAATGGCAAATTAAAATCAATCCCCACAAATCCCTATCACCGTAACAACAATCCTACATATAATTTCCATATCTCCCACACAATTGTTTCCCCTTCTACGTCCATAAAATATCTAGGCATTATCCTAGATCAAAAAGTAAACTTTAAAAGTCACACAGCTTTAAATAAGGCAAAAATCATTACAAGGGCCAAATTATTTAGGAATCTAACCTACAAAAATAACGGAATATCCATAAACACAGCCGTCAAAATTTACAAAATGATTTGCCGCCCTATACTTGACTATGGTAATGTTCTTTTCCTAAACTCCTGCAATCCCACTATCCACAATATACAAGTTAGCGAGCGATCTTTCCTAAGAGCCTTAACCAAAATCCGCCATCCTAGCAATCCTTTACACAATCCTTCTAACCAACTCCTATATGACACTACCTTTGTTATTCCCATCAATGAACGCCTTGTATACCTTAGCGAAAAATTTTCCAAAAACGCCTTCATCCAACACATCCTTTCCTTTTACTGCTTGCGCAGAAATCTTGACCTAATCCCATAATATAAAACCCCTTCATTCACGACATTTAAATTCATCGAATCACATCATCCGTTATCATTATCACCATCAGAAACAGACTGACGAGACATATAAAGACTGTCAAATCCGGGCTGAAAGACCGCTGGTCGATAGCCATTTAACAGACTAATTCACTAACATGATCTATCATACACGTATTATATATATTTTGTTGTACGTTTGTCTATTAATAAAGATGTTGCATATATATAAGACCACACGTTTATTTAAAAAAACTTCTGTTATTCCCAACAATATTTCCCTCCCTAATGGAAAAATGGTATTATTATTTGCTTCCCCAAACCCGAAAATGATCCCACACTTATTTTTAACTTCCATACCATCACACACCTTTCTGTAATTGGTAAACTCTTTGAATCCCTCATCAAACAAAAACACCTTCAAACCTCAATCAACTCAATTCGTGACTATCAGTGTGGTTTCCTTCCCAAAAAAACCATCATAGAGGTGGATTTTTTACGTCCTTACGTCCAATATGCAAACTAAACACCTTGAAGATCAAGAGTCAGCTATACTTTTTTTTAGAGATACAAAAAGCATTTGATTCAGTTTGGCATACTGGACTCCTATATAAATGTTTCCTATTAGAAATCCCCCATCATTTAACAATCCTTTTACTCAATTTCCTTTCCAACAGATTCTGTCAAGTAAGAACACTTTCCCATTCCTTTCCAATCTTACAAGGTGTCCCTCAAGGTTCTCCCTTATCCCCTCTCCTATACAATATATTTTGCCACGATATTAGTAATCATGACCCCACATATTTCAATCCTTCACAAAATTCTTTACTCTTTGCTGATGGCACCGTGCTTGTTACCCATTCACCCTCCCTTCAAATCGCTCAACAATCTCTTCAATCGTCCTTTGATTTCATTCAAGCATGGTCCTCCAAAAGGCGAATCAAAATTAATCCTTCCAAATCCCAACTATTCATCCCCTACCACAAAATCACGCTACGATCCTTATCAATAATACCATAATCTATCCCTCTTATACCTGCAAATATCTTGGCAACCTACTAGATTCAAAAATTCCCCTTATTATTTATTTTGTCAATTCTTTGTTTAAACCGCACACAAATGAAGCAAACGGTTATAAATAAAGTAAACACTCCCAAGCGCTCAACGATTTCCTGGTGGATATTGCATAAGTGGCAATTATTTTATGCATTATTACACAATATTTAGAACACAGATGCGGATTCAGTTTAGCTTACACTCCTTCGAAACGCTTTAGCATATTCAGTGCGTAGCGTTTTACAATAAAGAGAAAGAAACGTTTTTGTGTCACTCCGAATGAATTATGCATACGTATCCGCCTTTAATAATAACAATTAATAATTTATTCACTCGTATTATTCCGTGTGTGTGTGTGTATATAAAATAAAAATTACAACAATATTTTCTTACGATCTCATTGTATTTTATTTCGTTGGATATATAAAAATAGTTTAGTAATAAGACTTGTTTAATTCAGGTCTGGTCATACATTGGGATACAATTAGAAGTGACCTAATTTACACACGAAATAATACATAAACACAGTGAAACGTATTCGATAGCACATCACTACCATTAGTACTACAAACAAATAATCTAATTTATTAATAATAATATTACAAGTATCAAATGACAAATTTGATAATAATATTATTAATCGTATCTACTTAACATAATTATTTAATTTTTCATACGTGCACACAAACATCATTATATTTACAACCAACAATATATTACGCCTTATTTTTTTTTACTACCGCGCATTTACATGTTGTTTAATTAAATGCAAGCCGCCGTAAATATACGTATTTACAAGAAAACGTATTTGTTTACGGTATAAGGCGATAAATTAAGAAACTTTCTAACAGTCGCAGTTGGTCGACTACGCAATTGATAATTTGATAATGCGAAATGTTATTTACCAGCAGTTGCAGTCAATATTTTTTTTTCTCAGCACGCAGCTTATTTACATTTCGAAAACTCTGGTGTTAGTTTCTACATAATTCATATAGTTGATGATAAGCACTGCACGTATTACAATTATAAAACAGTGCGATCCAGTCGTGTGGATAATTTCGTAACACTGATGTGAGATATAAATATATTGAATGCGTATTATTAAATTACTTAGTTGCATTAGAAAATTTTAAATAAATATTGCAATCTATTAAAAAGTAAAGAAGAGTTGAAAAATTCATACAAAATTGCTACAATATTAATATAAATATGAATACAGTTAGATATAAAACCACTTATGACCTGCTTTAGTGAATAATATATTAACCTAGCGTATTCTTAGCCTACTGCAATACTCCAAGAGTTAACCTAATGAAGAAGGAGGCACGATGACTTTGTTTTACCACTTTATTTAAAATTTATTAGTCGAAACGTGTAATTTCATATAAAGAGGTAAAGCAAAGTCAACGTGTCTCCTTCTTCATTAATAGTAGTAGTGTTTGGCTATCGACTACGTGGTCCTTCCGCCATGTGTCATTTGTGTATTTGTGTGTGTGTAAATGAGCTTGTTACTTTAAAGGATCGCCCCCCGTCACTCTAAAGCACCCCTTCTTCATTATATTCAAGTAATCGCCTCCACAATTGTATTTTAATCTAATGTCTACTTTATTACTTGAACTAGCGTACTCATGACCTAGGCCAATGTACAATTTATTGGGGTAGGTTATGCGTAAGACGGCCCACTGAAGTTTTTATTGTGATAGGTCAAGGTACGCGGTGACTTTAATAATTGAATATCAATTCAGAAACAGCTTTCGATTTTATTACAAATTTCGTTCTGTATAGAAATTTAACTGCAGGCAAAATATTTTTTATGTACTCTATCATAAAAAATGGTGTTTTTTTCCAGAATTAGTGTAAATTTCAAAAAAAAAAATCACGATCACAATACTTCCCCTATATATACTTTGTATATAGGGAAAGTAAAAATGTTTTGCCTGCAATTAAATTTCTCAATAGAACGAAATTGTAATACAATCGAATAATACTGCTCTAAAAATCAGTTGAAAGTGTTAAAATTTGTTTAAAAAAATGATAAAACTAGTTGAATATTGATAGATACAAAAAAAAACTTAATGAGCGAAAATAAGTAAATATTGAATGTTCCTTCAGAAAGTAATTGAAATTGTTAGAAATGAAATAAAGGCATGTAAACATTAACGTAAAATATCGAATGCAAATAATGACAATTATTTACAAAAAAAAAACGCTAAACAAATAAAACAGTTGAAATTGTTAGATATCTGTAATTTAATAATTATCAAAAATTAAAAAGTTTTACAAAAACAATTGAAATAGCCAAAGAACGCTGAAAATATTGAATAACAATCTAGCAAACAGTCAAAAAATTATTTAAAAATAATTGACAATTAACAAACGTTTTAATCTAGTGATTATAAATAATCTAAACAGATAAAGTAAAAAAATATCACCACGGGTTAGGTGAGAAAATAATCAATCTTTAAAAACCCATGTTTACAAAGCGAAACAATTGAAATATTGAATAGACATTCAATTATTTCGCTTTGTAGACATGGTTTTAATAATTCAAATTGCCAGAAATAAAAAATGACAATTTATAAAAACAGTCAAAAATCTTTCACAAACTTGGTAAAACAAAAACAATTAAAATTATTATGAATTTCTAAAAAAAAACAATAAAACTGTTACATGTTGATTCAAAAACATGACGAACGAAAATAACTAAAAATTATTAAGAACAGATGAAATTGTTAAAAACGCTGAAACAATTGAATTCCATTCTAGAAAGTTATTAAAATATTAATTAAAAAACAAGTGAAATTGGCAAATGAATCAATTGAAATTATTCTTTATTATCTTTGCTTCTCCTGCTTATAAAATTACAAAATTAATAATTTAAAAAAGTCAACAAGCGAAAACATTTATTGAAAATTATATAAATAAAATTTCTAGAATAAAAAAGGCAATTTTTAAAATTGGTAGAATAAATTTTCAAAAAAAAACTGAAAATAGTTTGTAAAAAATAACAATTGACAATCAAAAGCAAACAATTAAAAATTTGGTTCTACAAAAAAAAAAACGTCAAATAATTGAAATACTTAAAATTGTTAGATATTAAAAAAACAACAATTGACGAACGAAAACAAACATAACTAACATAAAAACAATTGAATAAGTTAAATACACTAAAAAAATTGCATGCTATTTCAGAAAGCAACAAAAATTGAAAATAATTTAAAAAAAACAGTTGAAATTGGAAAAATAATTGAAATTTCTAGATAATTAATTGTAATAAAAAAACAAGTCATAATCGATAAAAACGGGCAGAAAGATAGCCCAAACGAACAGACTAACCATTATTGTTAATCATTTGTACATATTTCCCAAAATTGTATTAGATATTATTCTCTCTCTCTCGATAAAAAATGAGAAAAATTAAAATTATTATAAAAACAGCGATTGTAATTGTCAAATAAATGAGCAATTGAAAACAGTTGAAAGTTTTAACCTAGTTAGCATAAAAATGTTTCATCACACGTTAAAGAGAAGTGATAAATTAATCAATCATAAAAAAAACATGAAATTGTCAGAGCGCTACAACAATTGAATGTTTCTCCAAAAATAAATAAAATAGAATTAAAAAAAAAACAGCAAACAATTAAAAATTTGATTTTGTAAAAATCACCTAAATAATTGAAACACATAATATTAAAATTGTTAGAAATTTTCAAAAAAAAAAAAAAAATTAAACAATTAACACCGAAAACAATTGAAAACTTGAAAAAATACGGTCGCGCACCCATTCTCTTTATTGAAAAAAAAACAGTTGAAAAATTGAAGAATGAAAATAATTGAAAACAACATTTGAAATTGTTAAAAGCGCCAAAATAATTGAATATAAAAAGCAATTAAAATTGAAAATTATTAAAAATAACAGTTCAAATTGTCAAAACAATTGGAATAATTAAAGTTAATAGATAATTGTAAAAAAAATTAAAATCGATAATTAGAAAACATTTTAATAACGCTATAACAATTGAATACTAACATAGAAAACAGTTAAAAGGGTTTAAATTATTTCAAAAACCAATTTATAAATGGCAGTTTCAACCTAGTTAGTATAAAATGACAAAGCGGTAAAACAATCGAATTTCTATATAAAATAACGGGTGTCCAACAATTATTGCAGTCCCGGGTGGCGTTGGAATAAAAAACGTAGGTCAATTCTTTCATGTGCCAAATAAATGAACTGACATTTTAATTGTCAAACATAACTTAAATGTGCATTAAAAATGTCAGTTCATTTATTTGCAACATGTAAGAATCGACCTACGTTTTTTATTCCAACGCCACCCGGGACTGCAATAATTGTTGGACACCCGTTAGAAAACAATAGAATTTACAATTGACAATTTATTAATTAAACTAGTTAAAAAAAACTTGACGAACTCTCGAAAATAATTCTGTGCTAAAAAAACAATCGACAATCGTTATGAATGTTTGAGCATTAAGGAAAACTTTGACAAAGACAAACAATTGAAAATTATTAAAATAATGTTATGAAACTGTTCAATTAGTTTCCTTTAAGGATTTTCATTAGCTATGAAAATATTTTAAATTGTATTTTTTAGTTTTCAATTGTTTTTTTAATTCAACTACATTTTGTTTTGAAAAAAAACTATTGGGTATCTTTTCAGTAAATCTCAATTATTTCTTAATAGTTTTTAACTAATATATTTTCATTTATAAATGTTTTTCTAGCAGAATTTCTTAACTTATTAGGGGTTTAAATTGTTTTTCTTAACAATTTCCAATTATTTATTATTTTTTTTGTAAATTTTCAGCTTATTTTAAGCAAATTTAAAAATGTTTTTATTAAGTATTCAAAATATTAAAAAAAAATAATTATTTCTAGCAAATAATCATCAGCTTTTAGGAAACCTTATCTTCATCATTCTGTTTTTTGTTTTCTGGAAATATTCATACTTATTTTAAATACAATATTTTATTTTTTAGAAAGGTTTAAACTATTTTTATTCAAATACAATTCAATTGTTATTTTTTATGTTATATATGTGTTAGAGGCTTCTACTTCGTTATACATTTTTGTAATAATAGACAAGCTAAATTTGTCGTAACTAGTCACAATAAAAAAGTTTTCAAGTTATACAAACAAAGTTAACGTGTTTTATTCAAGTTATTTTTTTAATCTACTTTTTTACTTTAGTTTCACAGCATATCTAAATTACTTTTATTATATTTCTTCCTTTTTACAAAATACGTAATTGCTTTAACGCATTTTCATGTTTTTATGTAAAATTTCAATCAACATTTTTAAAGCAAATTTAATTTTTAAAATAAACCAAATAACTTTTTTGGCATCAGTTCTTTACCGACACTTGTTACTACTGGTTTTTGCTCAGTTTTTTTGCTTGGCATATTTTAAATAGATTTTAAGAATTATCAATTGGTTTCAATTGTTTTTCAAATTTCAATGATTTTTAGGTAAAAATTGAATTGTGTGCAAATTTCAAAATATTATTTTTTCTTAAATAATAGTAATAATATTTATTAACGAAAAGTCCAATTTACAGAAACTAATATTAATAATACAGTTACATAATATACCATATAAAGGAAATTAAAGCTAAAAATAATAAAAGCACAAAAATGTATTCTAACGATACCTAAAAGTGCACATTTCAAAATTTTCTTTAAAAATAGTAAAATTATTTTTGGAGATTTTTTTTAATTTTTAAGTAATTTTTCATTTTTCTTTTTTTATTTTAAATATTTCTCCTGGTTTTAAAATTAGATTTTCTTAAATTTCTTGCCTTATTACATTTTTCAGATAATTCTTCTTAATCGATTGATTGAAGCCACAATATGGCGAAACATATGTAGTGTTTATATAAAATAAACCAAATTTGAAAATCTGACAGTGTATTTATATTCATTTTTCTTAAGTATTGTTTTGACAAATCTCATTATAAAATAAGAATAAAAAATTCTTATTCTTTCGTAATTATTTTCGGCATGTTTTCTTAATATTTCCAGGATTCCTTTACAAATTTCCTAACATATTTCGTCTCGGTGTGTGAAAATTTTCCAACTTTTTATTTCAATAACTTAAACTTTGTTGACATTTCTGTTTTTAATTTTATCAAAATAAAAAAAAAAGCAATATCTATTAAAGATTTCTGTTTTTTTTCCAACAATTTTTTTCTTCATTTCGTCAGAATTTTTTAAAAATGCTTAAAATCGCATTTATTTTCTTATTTTATGAGTTTCAGTAATAAGTTCTTAAGATTTTTAAAATAATCTTGGCATTTTCTTTCACAATTTTCCAGAAATTTCTTATCAAGATTTGGAAAATTTCCTAAAAAAACTTTTCATATCTTTTTCGCTAGAATTTCTTATCAGCATAGTGTTAAAATTATATGTTTGTTTTTTCCCTTCGATATTGTGGATGACTTCTTATTTTATTTGTATACAGGGTGAGTTTTTTTCGATGTTCTCTAGGGGGATCTCGGAAACTATAAGAGATAGAGAAACGGTTAAATGGGGAAAGAAGTGTAGATTTACGAGACGAATAAAATTCCAATTTCAAAGTTTTCAAAAAAGTCAAGGGTAACTAGATATTTTGAAAAAAGTAAAAAGTGTCAATTTTTTGAAATCAATATATCTCGGTTATTATAACAGATAGAAAAAAACTGTAAAGGACAAAGTTTTAGATAATTTTATGCAGATTAATAAAAAATAATCAGAAATTTTTTATCGCCATTATTTTCCGAGATATGACGCAAACTTACATTTTTTTAAATGGAAACCATAGTTGGCTGTGACCTCATTCAAAAGGTAATTTTTTTCTCTTTAATCCAATATGGCATATGACATAGTTATTTCTAAAAATGAGTGAGTTATAGTCATTTTAAATTTTATTATAAATAAAAAATGGGTAGCCATGAAAAAGGTGAAAGTAAAACAATTGCAGTTGTTTATAATAATAGCAATATTGTAATTATTAGCTTTACAGAGATAAACAAAAATGAAACAACTGCATAAAGTAATTTTGTAATTATCAATATATCAATGGGAGAGAAATTTTAATATTAAAAAAATATGGTCAAATAGTCCACTATTATTACTATTATGACATAAATTATATCTTTTTAAAATTGAATTTATGGCTTTTTGACTATTCTCATGTAAATTGAATTAAATGTTTCAATAACAACTAGTTTATGATTCTCCACAGATTGATATGATTTTTCATATACTTTGTTTTTTACATAACCCCACAGAAAAAGTTCTAAAACGCGCAGATCGGGAGATCTAGGTGGCCCTGGGATTGGTTTATTGCTTCCCACTTATGAGTTAGGAAAAGCATCATTGAAATAATTTGTAAAGCCAACATGTTATGAGGTGGAACACCGTCATATTGGAACCATTTTAATCTTGCTTATAATGATAAATTTAAACAATCGAGCGTATCTTCAAATATTTTCTGAAGAAAATGAAAGTAATCAGTTTCACTTAGTGAGCTTTCAAAAATATATGGACCGAAAATTATTGATCCAAACACACAATGGATTAAACCCAAATTTAATTTGTAGTTTTCTCTGTGAAACTTCTCGTGGATTCTCTTAAGTTCATCTATGTTCATTGTGACGATTAAAAATACCACAATTAGTGAATCGCGATTCATCTGTTCATAATATTTTTGTAAGAAACGTATTATCCTCTTGACAAATGGGTTTATACCACATACAGAAGGCCATTTGATAATTACAAAATTATTATTCTTATGCTGGTTTTTCATTTTTATTTAACTTTGTAGAACTAATAATTACAATATTGCTATTATTATAAACAACTGCAATTGTTTTACTTTCACCTTTTTCATGGCTACCCATTTTTTATTTATAATAAAATTTAAAATGACTATAACTCACTCATTTTTAGAAATAACTATGTCATATGCCATATTGGATTAAAGAGAAAAAAATTACCTTTTGAATGAGGTCACAGCCAACTATGGTTTCCATTTAAAAAAATGTAAGTTTGCGTCATATCTCGGAAAATAATGGCGATAAAAATTTTCTGATTATTTTTTATTAATCTGCATAAAATTATCTAAAACTTTGTCCTTTACAGTTTTTTTCTATCTGTTATAATAACCGAGATATATTGATTTCAAAAAATTGACACTTTTTACTTTTTTCAAAATATCTAGTTACCCTTGACTTTTTTGAAAACTTTGAAAGTGGAATTTTATTCTTCTCGTAAATCTACACTTCTTTCCCCATTTAACCGTTTCTCTATCTCTTATAGTTTCCGAGATCCCCATAGAGAACATCGAAAAAAACTCACCCTGTATATTGTAACCATGTTTGGTAAAGTTTAAATGAAGATAAAGAAAATAGAAATTTCTTTTTAAAATTTTGAAATTTAGTCTTGCTTTTGTTAAAATTTCTTAAATTAGGATTTGTTTTTAAGATTCTGAGAGCTTTATTAATAATTTCTTTCTAGTTTTTTTTTAAGAATTACAAGAAATTTGTTCTACGCACTTCTAAAACTTTCTTAGCATTATTTTACCTGTTCCAGAATTTTTTTTATAAATTTATTGTTAGAATTTTTAATACTTTTTATTATTAATTTTAATAAACTAATTGATGAGGCACTAAAAACTCAATCTTAAACTTTTCAAAAAAAGTTCTTCTCTATTTTGTAAGAATATTTTAGAAACAAATTTTTAAGATTAGAATTAAAATTTAAAAAAATATTCTTGTGTAACATATAATTTAAGTTATATATTTCTGGTGTTGTTTTAAAATCATTCTATTATTCCTAAATATTTATCATATTTTCTTGGATTGTTTTCTTAATACTTCCTAATAAAGAGTATTATTGTAATTATTAATGTTATTAAAAATTTCTTGATTTCCTTTAAGAATTTCCTTAAAATTTCTAGGTGGTCCTAAATTCTAAGATTTTTTTTATCTTGAATTTTGGAGGCGTTCACTTCGTAGTACATTTTTAATGAATAACAGAAAAACGTTTAACTTTTTTATACTACTTTTTATTTTTATACAACACTTGTGACTAGTTTCGAATTACTAGTCACCAGTGTTGTATAAAAATAAAAAGTAGTATAAAATAAGATTTCTAAAAACTTTTCTTATTTAGTGAAAAAGGATTCAGATCTTTCGTTAATTTGTATAATTTCTCCAGAAATTTTTAATCAGATTTCTTTGTTAGAATTTGATTTAAAAAGTTCTTATCAACATTTTTAAAATATTCTCAATATTTTTGGTGCAATTGTTTAAAAATATTTGAGCAATATCTTTGAAAGATTTTTAGATGTTTTTTGACTACTATTTTCTTATTTTGTTAAAAACTTCCATGATTTTCTTCTTACGACTTCTTAATATCCTTTCTTATTTATCCCGATTTCTCAGGACCTTTTATTAAATTTAATTCTTTGAAAGGCTTTACGAATACAGTTTTTTGAAAGAAAAAATGTCAAAAAATCTAAAAATACATAATAAAAGACATGATAAAGCCCAAAATCACGTATTGGCTGTCTAGAACGGCGGTGGTATCCATTGTCACCTATATTGCCCTTGTGTGGTGGCCAAAGACTTAAAAACTAGACACGTAAAAGAAACTGGATAGGCTTTAACGTTTAGCATGTCTAAGAACCACATAGGCTATACGAACGATCCCAACCGCAGGATTGGAGACCCCACACCGACCTATCTTGTGGGGTCCCTCCGACTACACCAGAAGAAGAAAACACTGCCGGGGGACTGGAAATACTGCAGCAAAATAGGATCCGGCCCTCTTGTCCAAACCGACCCCAAAACGGCTGTAACGAGTCTAGTCAAGGAGTTGGTCGAGAAACATCAGCCTGGTACACGAATACAAGAATACAGAGGTACTGGAATAGGCATTTATAGCCCTAAATAAAACACCAGAAGCTTTATGGCTCTGGGTACGACACCCACGATTCTGCAAGAGGAAGCAATTGCAATTGGCACCTAAATGGCGCGCATATATACATCTGCTTAGACAGCGAAGTCGCATTAAAGGCCGTTCGAGCTTATAGTCACGGCTCACAACTGTCTGGAAATGTCGACGATCCCTCTCGTAACTGGCGAAGAGCAACTCGTTGAGTGGATCCCAGGGCACGGGGATATTAAAGGCAACAGAGTGGCAAATGAACTCGCAAAAAGAGGTGCAACTGCCGTTTTGCGGACTCACCCATGGCGCACAGAAGAGAAGTGGTACAAAAATGGAAAGAGGACACAAGACGCAAGCACTGAAACTATGTACCAGGCCTACGTCAATCAAAACGACTCATCAAACTCAATCCCAGCCATAAGATGCTTGAACTCAAAAGGAACGAGCTAAGAACTTTCACCGGACTCATGACAGGGCAAGAGGAGAGTGGAAACTGCAGGTTTTGTGATTCGGCAGATGGAACAACGGAGCACATACTATGAACTTGTGTCGCGATTGTTCATAAACGTTTTTTACACTTCGGCAGGGTGTATTATTATCTCACGAAGAAGTAAACAGTATCACCCCCAAGTTACCAGGTTCATGGAGGACGTAGGACTGCTTGAGAAGTGATTGGTTAAAGGTAGAAGAATAGATCTGTTAGGTCGCATTTCATGAGAGACTATCAAACCTCATAAGTACCCTATTTAACCTATAACCTATATGTGGTTTCAACAAGATGGTGCCACAGCCCGTGAAACAATTCAATTACTGCATTAGACATTTTCTGGTTGTGTACTCTCTCTCTCTTTCTCTCTCTTGACCCCCTAGATCGTTTGATTTAACACCATTAGATTTCTTTATATGGGAGGTCAAAGGTTTATTCAAAAAGCTCTCAACCATCGGTGCATTCAAGAGGAAATTGAATGCTGAATTTACCCAACATGTTATACTATTACCCTATCCTACGTATTTATGAATCAATGAAAAATGACATTCTAAAGACTAAAAACTTTGTTTTCTATTTAATTCAAACTTGGGTTAATTTTGAGACAATATTTATAACAAATTTCAATTATTTTTGTTAAAGCTTTTAGAATTATATTTTTTTTCATACACGTCTTGTCATGTAATCTTTATTATACTCTATATTTATTGAAATAGAAATAACAGATGTTATTCTCTCTAATATAATACAAAGCATATCACCTATAATCACTACAAGTAAACCCTTTAATAGACAAGATTTTCATTGCACTTAAACTCATGCTGCGATTTTAGATTTAAAACAAATTGCATAAACTGTTTACGTTTTTCCATCAATCACATCACGGACATATTACATGCGATTACATTAATTCATTCGCTGCAAAACAATATTCATAAAATGGATAAACAATAATCCGATAACTCGGCGGCCTCGTAACCTCTCTCCTCACCATATATTGACAAAACACCGGGTTAATCCCCTTTGCGATGGTTATTTTTAACGTTCGCAATTATTGTAGTTTCCAATCAATAATACGCTGCTCTCGCACAGGTCCTCTTCGCAGCGCACTTTTAAAAGCCTCGACGAGAAAACTGACGACAACATTATATATATATATATATATATATATATATATATATATATAAATTGAAAAGTGTCAAAGATAAGACGGATTTTACGAGAAACTCACAATGTATTTATGTTGCTACAATAAGAACCGTACGAAAATTTTAAGGGAGATGGTACACAACGTCAGGGATGTCATAGAAATGTATCAAATTGAAAAATCTTAAAGTAGATAATAGCAACTTTGTAAGTTCTGGCGAATGATGAAATTTCAAAATATAGGTCCCTTTTTTTTTATTAAAATCAATCCTATCATTTATACATAGTGATTGTCTATGTGTAGGAGGGATATAAATTTAATTGATCTTATATATAACTTACATATTTCCAACCTAGTGTGGTTTTGCAGCACTCGCAGTAAATATCGGCGACGGCGTGCAGTCCCGTCAAAAGGACCCGTTCTTCTGCTGGCCCGCAGGCTACATTAACTCTGCAACACCGAAGGATACAAGGCATGAACATAAAAATCTCAGCCACCAATACTTATATACATATACTGTTGTTTGATATATACTCACACAGAATTGAACAAATACGCCCGACCTTGACTGCCCTGGAATGACTGCAACAAAAAAAAAAGAAAACGTTTACCGGTTAGAATCGATCCGACGAGCGATTGTGGCAGAAAAATGAAAGAAAACATAAAAGATTCCTAACATGACTAAAGTGTATTACATTAGGTATGTAAAAATGGAGGCGGCGCATTCCGTTTTTACCGATGGCCTAGACACACTTTCCGCGCAAATACTGCCCTCGCAAATTACCAACTGGGGCGCACTGAAGGGGTTGAGGTTGCTCTATTTAAATCCCATCCGATAACACCAATAACAACCACTACAACTCATCGTTTACATGGCTTCGTAGATAACGTGAAATTATTATTTAATTAAAATGTTCTACAAAAAATTATAAACATTTATATTTTAAGTATTACCTTAAATTTAAGGGTGTGTTTGTGTTATCTAAATGTAACCCATTTTCCATATTTATTATTTATCGCCAATGGCTTCAATTTAAAGAAATATGTAGGGTAAATTGTTGTTAATTATACACTAATAATTTAATTAATTATTCAAATAAATAAATAATAATTAGAATTACTTATTTTTAACGTTTCTGCATTTTACATTATTACAATGTAAAAACTACAAAAGAAACAAATAATTTATTTATGTTTTACTGTTTGGGGGGTTTCTTGAAAACGTAACAATTTAATAAGTGTTAATATTAAACAAACTTAATCAACGTTTTAGCTCAAGTTTTCGTACATATGTAGGGTGCGTGGGAGGCCACTATCCCACCCTTCAATTTGTATGTTATTAATGAGGCTTTCTCGGAAAGTAATCTTGTACTACAGTATTAGTAAGCGCAATAATTTATAGATCACATTAGTGAGAATTATAATGGGGTAAAACTTCAAAACATAAACATCTTAAAATTAAATATTTCTATAATTTATTTCAAGAGTATATTTTATTGGTAGGAATGTGAGTTAGAGGACACCCACCTATATATATATATATTTTTATTTATTTTAGTCACTGCCACTGTTTAAATTTCCTGAAAGGTTAGCAGTGTGATTGGGAATAAGTTAAAGAAATAAAATCAATGTTTCAGCTTAAGTTTCTGTATATATATATCTCGAAATTAACTATAAAACATTTAATTTTAACAAATTTTAAAATAAATTTATACTTCAGTACACAGTTTCCCGAAAAATGGAGGGGTAGATAGTGGTATAAGTATAATAATTTAAATTTATTCGAAGAATCGATTACAATATTTTTATATTATAATTTAAATAAAATCGTCATTCTAGTTTATTGTATTGTACACACATTCAGCGTACTCTTGACCTACCCCAATAGTCTTCGCATTGGATAGGTCGGGAGTACGCTCGGTCAATGCGTAGACTGTTAGGGTAGGTCAAGAGTACGCTAGACCAATTCATAGACCATTGCTGGATGTTTAGATTACGCTAGGGTAATGTTTAGACCAGGCATGTGCAACGTACGGCCCGCGGTCCGGATCCGGCCCCTGACTTCATTTTATCCGGCCCGCAGCATAATTTTCAAATCTCACTAAACCTGGCCATTGACAGTAAAAATGTATATGTATTCTTAATAATTTTCATATAATCTAAGGATCATAAAGTTTTATAGGTATCATACAGTTTTGTTCTGTATTTAGTCAACTCAGCATTCAGTGTATGCAATAAACAGGGAAAATCCAGTGCCAGTGCAAATAAGACGTATTTGCACTGGCTGTAAGTATGTTGATTAGTGAAGGAAGAATCAGCAGAGAAAAAGCACGTAGTTATTTGTAGTGAGGCACGTCAGTTTCTAAATTCCTACTTAATTTACAATTTAACATAATCTTTAAAATGACATCAGAGAAGAGAAGAAAAGTTGATATTGAAAATCGTGTTTTTCTAGATAAGTGGACTAACGATTACTTTTTTGTTATGCAAAAAAACAAGCCCGTTTGTTTAATGCCTCGAAATTATATCAGTGGTAAAAGAATTGAATTTAAAACGCCACTTTACATCAAAACATTCTAGTTATAGTAATCTCAATGGGCACAAAGAAAAATAATAAATTTGAAAAAATGTTTATCTGGGCAACAGACAAACAAAGTGATTTATTTAATAGTATTGTACGAGCAAGTTTTATAATTAGTGAAAAAAATGCAAAGCATTCTAAACCTTATTCTGAAGGTGATTTTGTTATAGAGTGTCTTAGTGCTGTCGTTAAAGAACTGTGTCCTGAAAAGAGCGACGATATAGAAAAAATAAGTCTTTCTCGCTGGACTATAACAAGACGTATCTATGATATGGCCTACCATATCAAATAAAACCTTGAGTAACGTGCGTCGTAGAAGTTTGAGGCATTTTCAATTGCTCTCGGCGAGAGCAGAGATACTACCGATACCGCACAATTAGCTATTTTTATTCGTGGAGTTGATATCAAATTTAATTACATGGAAGAATTGCTGCCTCTTCGACCTATGATGGTTGAAACTATTTGTAAAAGTAATTAATTATGCTCATATTTTTTTGGTTTTGGAATGTTACATAGAAGGAACAAGTCCTCAAATCTGAGGCTCAGATAATCCTTACGAGATACAATTGCTACCAGACTCCCCTAAATTGAATGATATTTTTATCTCGGCGTAATGCGTTTGCCCATATTTTAGTCTTCGCCGTTTCAAAATTCGACGTTAGTTAAAGAACCTTTCAGAATAAAGAAATAAACGTAATAAGTTTTGAAATCTAAACGTTTAAAACTACCAGAAGAAATAACAAAATTTGATCATGTTAACGGTGGACGCGAAAGACGCACTGGTGATGGACTGGCAAGGAAGTATCACTGCGGTACTCTGTGGAACCAACACGCATTGGAGGCGGCACAGAGGTCCCTGGCGAGGCTCATCATCGATTGACAGCCGCAGGCTTCGATTAAACAGTTTCCCGCAAGTGCTACATGATTGAGCTTCCACGCCAGGAGCAATGGGTAGCTCATAAAATGGATTAAAATATAATTACGCATTTGTTACGACGTTCAGGTAAACTGAACACCGGTAACACTCATAACTCATTCTCAAAACTATCAGACAAAAATACTTACGCATATTTTAAGCATTCTCAGAACCTTTAAAGCTATAATTAAAAGTAACGAATGAATCGGAAAAGTCACTTTTCAGTTTCGGTCCGTCTAATGATTTTCTGAGCCCTGAGTGGAGTAGTAAACTTACAAATCGCAATAGTAAAACTCTTTAACAGTTCATCAACAACTGTAACCAAATATCAAAGCGGTTAACTCTGAATGCCCAATATTCTACCACTTTAAATTTCCGACCTGATATCATAGATAACGCCGTTTTCTCGATCTGGGACCATGAAATCTGGTCTTCAAACGAACTCAGGTCCGGTCTTTCTGGACCTAACAGTCGGACCGACTAGACCAGCTAGAGAAATTAAATCTACCATCTGGCCTAAACATAAGTTGAAGGTGGAAAATTTAATCATTCCCCTTAATGTCATCAATTCGACGATCGAACTTAAAGCAGCTATCTCTAAGGTCTTCATGGTCATCCTCTTAGCTTTCAAAGAGTAAACTATTTGAAGGATTTTCTTCTCCGAGCCCCGCAAAATATTTGAGATTCATTCCTCCGCACGGAAGCTAACTGATTCGTTTGCTGGGCGGGAGAAAAATTACGCATCCTGAGTAATGAGCAATTGGATCGATGGCTTGGGTCGTTACTGTGTGGAAGTTTTTCAAAATGCTTAAGAAAGAAGACCTATTAACCAAGCGTTAATTGGCGAGAGGGGACTCACCTTTTCTATAGCAATTCGTCGACAGCCTAGAGTGGCAATTTACTTTAAACCCTAGCGATAATTATAACTTCATTAATGATATAATTCTACGATTGTGAGTGGTCCTGCGAAGCAACTATTCTGGACGAGCTCAAAAATCGCAAAGCTTCTGGTCACGACGGCATTTACACGTTAATGGTAAAAAATCTATGTGACTGGGCTCTTTTACATCTGTTTGAAAGTTGGCCGCAGTGGTCAACATCTTCAAGGCGGGAAAATCGCCAAAATTTCCTTTAAACTATCGCCCAATTAGCTCAGTATTCCTCAGGGGTCTACTCTATCCCCAGCCTTGTACAATATCTATATCAGCGAGAAACCGAATTCGGTTCCAGCCATGATCGTACTGTAGATACTGCTGTTCTCTACAGAAGAGTAACTAAACCCCGCTTAGAAAAAATTCTTCAGAAAGCCCTGAAATTCTTCGAGGAGTGGCGTCTGGCGGTTAATGCTGAAAGAAGTGCCACACGAGGAGAAAACATTTTCGATGAAGTAAAAGCAGTTTTTGATCAATTTGAGTTTAAATGGGAGAATCTAAGTAGAATTTCTACTAATGGTGCTCCAGCTATGGTTGCTTCTAATTTAGGAGTTGCCAATAAAATTAAATTGGAACTTTGTAGTAGGAATATTGACACTGAAGATTTGAGTGTATTTCATTGCATTTTACATCAACAAAATTTGTGTGCAAAATTTACACATGTAATGAAAACAGTAGTTTCTTGCATAAATTTCAAATAATCAAAAGCACTTCACCACCGTCAGTTCCAAACATTTTTGGAAGAAGTGCAGACTGAATTTGAAGATCTGACATTTTATTGTGAAGTACGCTGGTTAAGTAAAGCAAAAATGTTTAAACGATTTTATGATTTGAAAGATGAGATATTTGTTTTTATGGATATAAAAGAAAAACCTGTACAAGAGCTAAAGAACATAAATTAGGTCTGCGAACTTTCGTTTCTCGTTGATGTAACAAGTCATATGAATGAATTAAATACAAAGTTGCAAACTTAAGAACAACTTGTTCATGAACTGTACTGTCACGTCAAGTAATTCCAAAATAAATTAAAACTTTGGGAAAATCAGCTCCGAACAGGGAATACCTACCATTTTCTCACTCTTATCATAAAGATCATGCTAACTTCGAAACGTTTGTAAATGAGTTACAATTTTTAAGAGATGAATTTAACACCACATTTAAAGATTTTAGCTGCCAAGACGCAAGTCTGAAAATTTTTTTCCTCCCATTTGAAGTAGAAATAGAAGAAGTTCCATTTTCATTGTAAATGGAACTCATTGAATTGCAAGAAAATCCGATTTTAAGGCTATATTTAGAGAGACGCCGTTATAACATAAAATATTTATAAAAAATATTTACCAACCGATAAATTTCCAAATCTCGCATCTTTGGCTCAGAAAAAAATGTACATACAAATATGAGCAGCTATTTTTGATCTGTTAAAACGTAATAAATATAATATCATTTCCTTAAATCAAACTTCGAATCTCTGTGTTCCTTATAAATTTAAATAAAAGGTCCGGCCCGCGATTTTAGGTTGAATTAGTTTTCCGGCCCGCGGTCTTGATGAATTTGCACATGCCTGGTTTAGACCATTGAGTAAGGCTATTCTAGCTCGATAAGCGAATTTGTTCTTTTATTAAAAATTTTTCAGTTGTTTTTACTTTCCCTATATAGAATATATGCGAATTATCAGTTTGAAATGAAACTTTAAACTTAAGGTTTAATAGTTAAAAACTGGAACTGAAAAGCTGTCGGTAAACATTCATAAACCGGAAGTGGATGTTTACTCGTGGCATTTTATTGTTATTTTTTCGATATTTTTCTAAATATGAAAAATATTACATAACTTTTCAAACAAAAGTTAAAGGGAATGAACAACTGAACAAGTTTCTTATTTTATTAGAATCCATCAACAATAAGTAATTGCATTTATAATGGATTTGTAGGATGGTTGGGTGTTCTATAACCTAGCCACCAATTAGTAAAACAAGCGAGGGTTCTAGTTAAAAGTTATAAAATGTAAACAAACACAAAATAATTGCATTTTCTAATTTGATAAAAAAATTATTTTTACATTTTTTTCTCGCAACTTTATGAAGATCATATATTCCATATAGGTAAAGTAAAACATGGCTTACATTTTGCAAAAAATAATAGGAATTTGCTAAAAACAAAACTGTCGAAAAAATTGGCTTGAAATTTATCAAAAACAATTTGCCTAAAATTATCATTTAAAAATATAAACTTTCTAAGAAAACAGTTATAAATTTATATTAAATTGATATTAAATATAATTCCCAATAAAACATTTGTTAATTTACAAAACAAACATAATAAAATTTACGCAAAAACAGCTATCGTCCTCATCACCCTCCGCCCTGTTATTAAAAGATTGTATTAATCCCTTCTTAAAAACAAAGTCCTTTCTTTAATTTCTAACCACATTCCCAAATACCAATTTGGTTTCCTTCCCCGTCGATCAACTTTCCTTCCCCTAATCATCCTAGCCTCCAATATTCAGGCTGCCCACCTTGAAGGTGAAACTTCTGCAACTGAATGTCAAGAAAGCTTTTGACAAGTGTCACCTCCTACATAGCACTCCTAACATCATATTTTATAAATCAATTCCTCTGTAAACGATCCCTAAAAGTAAAAATTCACAGCTCTTTCTCTTCTTCTTTTACACCCGAAAAAGTACTTCCCCAAAGCTCTTCTCTTTCACCTTTGTTAAACAATATTTTTAGCGTTGACTATTATAATCCTGATCCCCTCTACTTCAATCCTTCCAAATATCTCTTGCGTTACCAAAAACCCTTTAATTCCTCCAGGAGCTGATTGACTCCCTTCAACATTGATTTGCAAAATGGGGCATTAAAATGAATCCCCACAAATCACAGCTCCTAATTCCATACCATCGCACCAACAATTCCCCTTACAATATCTCAGCTTTCGTAAGTACCTTGGCATAACCATAGACCCAAAAAACAATTTTAGAAAACACACTGCTTCAATAAAAAACAAAATAGCTACCAGGGCAAAATCTTTCAGATGTCTGACGTATAAAAATAATGATATTACTACAAAAACAACAATAAAAATTTATAAAATGATTTTTCGCCCATTACTTTATTATGATTGTGCCCTCTTTCTCAATCCTAACAATCCTACCTCCCACAATATTGATGTTAGCGAGCGAGCATCCCTTCGTACCCTAACAAAACTCCGTCATCCTCTTAATACTTTACACAATCCTTCTACTTAACAGAAATTAAGGGAGGGATCATAGTTTGGGTAATATGGAGTTTGTGGAGTGAATTATTGGTGCGATGATAGGGGATCAGGTGATGCGATTTATTTTAATACGCCATTTTGCAAACCATCGTTGAAGCAAGTCAATAAGCTCTTAGAGGGATTGAAAGGCTGTTGGTAGTGTGGGAGCATGTGTGATTAGGGCAGTGTCATTTGCAAATTACAGAAGCTGGATTAAAGTAGAGAGAATCAGGGTTGTAGACATCGGCACAAAAGATGTTATATAACAGATGAGAGAGAAGAGAGCCTTGGGGGAGTACTTGTTCAGGAGTAAAGGAAGAAGAAAATGAATTATGGATTTTGACTTTTAAGGATCCATTAAAGAGGAATTATTTAATAATGAAAATGATATGAGGAGGGATATTTAGGAGGTGGCATTTGTATAATAAATAGTCCTTGGTGCCAGACAGAGTCGATCCCTTTCTAGACATCCAAAAATTGAGCTGCAGAAGCTCTGCCTTCAAGGTGGGATATTTTTATATTTGAAACAAGGATAGTGAGTGGAAGGGAAGTTGAACGACGGGGAAGAAAACAAAAATGGTATTTGTGGATGTGGTTGGAAATTAAATAAAGGATTTTGTTTTTGAGGAGGGATTCATAGATTTTTCCAATAACCGGTAAGAGTGTGATAGGACGATAGTTGGATAATAAAGTAGAGGGTTGGTCGCGCTTAATGATACAAATGACTACTCCTGTTTTCCATACTTCAGGGAATAATGTTTTTTTTTTTGTACAGAAAGTTAATATTATTAAGGATGTGATCGTGGATGTAGAATGGATGTGTCTATGTATATTGTCATATCCAGTTGCTGTATTTCCCCCCCTTTTGATACTAACATCTCATTCATTATTCTCTATGTTATTGTAAATATTGTAAAATATGTCAACAAATATGTGTGAATATACAGTTGGATTTTAACTAAAAAACATTCCAAACAAAAACGGTTTTTAAACAGCAAAACATTTTCAATTATGTAAAACAATTCAAATTAAAAAAAAATGAGGAACATGGAAAAGCAGCTATTTATTTTTTTAAAGCATCTGAAAGAAAAACCAATTCATATTTTTTTTTCACTAAAAATTTACAAGTAAATTAATTGATATCTTATATATAAAAAATAAATGTTATGTTAAAAAAGGCATTTAAAGACTTTTGCAGTATAAAAAAACGCCTAAAATTGATTTCTTACTACTAGAATTTTAACAATAATATTTTAAAATTTTCATTTAAGAAAATTAAAAAAAAATCTAAAAACTAAATAAAATTTTCCATATATTTCTTTCAAAACAGTTTAAATTTCACAATCAAATAATTCATTTTACAAAAAATTAGGAATAAATTATTTTTTAAATGTTTTAAAAATTATTTGGAAACATTTTTTCGAAGAACTAGAATTTTACCAAATACATTTTTAAGTTTCCTAAGAAGGTTTAAAATTTTTTTTAAATATTTCTGGTAACATTTTTGAAAGAAAAAAGAAAATTTCCCAATGAGTAGAAAAATTTTTAAAAATTAAAAGTTAAAAAAAAAAAAAAATTCTTAAAAACACTTGAATATTTACTTAAAAATTAGTTAAAATTTTTAGAAAAATATCCATAAGAATGTGCTAAACATAATTCTAGGATACCGCCTAAAATTTGTTATAAATTTTACTAAAAAAAATACTTGAAAATTTGTAAAAAAAAAAAACTTTATAAATAAAAGCTTCAAATTCCTACAGTAAATTTCAAACAAGAAGCAATTAATAATAATAAATATTTTTAAGCAGCTAAAAAAAAACATTTAAAATTTTTTGAAAACTATTTAAAAAAAAACAGCCTTATAAAATAATATAAATTTAACAAAAACTCCAAAAAATACGAAAAAGAAACTATTTATATATATTTTTAAATAGCCGAAAGGGAAACTATTATTATATTTTTTACAAAACAGTTTAAATTCCATAAAAAGAGAGTTTATATTTTACAAAATAAATGAATTGTCAAAAAAATTATCTGGAGTAAAACAAAGGAAATTATTTTTTTTAAAGCCATTTAAAAACGTTCTTCTTAAAACAGTTACAATTTGACTAAAACACGTCTAAAATTTATTTAAAATCACTAGTATTTCATCAAAAATATTTGCAAATTTCCTAAAAAAGAAGGTTTTAAATTTAAAGCATTCTCATAAAATTGAATTTGATTAAAATTCCTGAAAAAAAAATGAAAATTTCCCAGAAAATGAAAATTATATCATAACCCAATGCTCTATAAAACTACTCATCATATAATATCATTTTCATTATTAAACAAGTCCTTTTTAATAGATCCTTAAAAGTGAACGAGTGCTCCCTCAAGGCTCTCCTCTGTCACCTCTGTTATATAACATTTTTTGTGACGATGTACAACCCTGATCCTTTCTACTTGAATCCATCCAAATATCTCCTGCAATTTGCAGATGACACTGCCCTAATCACACATGCTCCCACACTATCAAAAGCCTTTCAATTTCAAGAGCTTATTGACTCCCTTCAACGATGGTTTGCAAAATGGCGTATCAAAATAAATCCCTACAAATCACAGCTCGTAATCCCCTATCATTACACCAATAATTCACCCCATAAAGTCCATATTTCCCAAACTATACCTCCCTCAATTTCCGTTAAGTACTTGGGCTAAAAAAAATCGGCTGAAGAAAACCTTCTATAATTTGCTTTGAATTTTATAAAACACAAAAAATGGTGATATAGCCATCAAAGTACTTTCCCTATGATTTTCTCGAAAACTATGAGGTTTACGCAAAAAATTATTCTTAACAATTCCTACGTTTTTGAGATACAGCGCCCAGACATTCTCATTCAGGAAAAATTCAGTAAGAGTATAAAATAAACATTTATATTTTTTAAAACGACTGAAGAAAAATAACTAATCGTTTTCTATAAAACAGTTAAAAATTCAAAAAAGACAATTTTTATAAATTTTAGTAATGGGGGTCCCCCAAGGCTCACATATTGGCCTCATACTCTTTAATGTTTATATGAATGATATGATTCGACTTTTAATTAAACAATCCAATATGTTATTGTATGCGGATGATTTAAAGATCTTCAGAATTATTGATTCTATAGATGATTGTAGAGAGTTGCAAACTGATTTGGATAACCTTTCCAGCTGGTGTGTCAAAAATTATTTACATTAATATATTAATAAATGTAAAGTTAGCAATATTACACCCATCATAATTTATTCCATTAATGGTATGGTATTAGAGGTGGTCTCTGAAATAAAGTCTCGTTCGTGACACACATTAAAATGAAAACAAGTCAAGCTCTAAAACTTTTAAGATTTATTTCAAGAATAGGGAAGGATATCTCAGTGGATGGGATAAAGCATTTATATTTTTCGTTGCTGCGATCACGTTTAGAATACGCTTCTGGGGTATGAAGCCCACCACGAGAAGTACTTAATTACGTTTATTAATAGGGTGCAAAAATCGTCAATTATATATTTTTAATTGGAAGATGACATAGAGAGCAACCCAGTCACTTACAAGGCAGCAAAGAAAACCAGTGAGAGTATAAAATAAACATTATATATGTATTCCTACTATAATAATAATGATTTTACAATTAAATGAAAAGTACAGGGAAAGTGGTTACCATCTTTTCTGTAATAACTTCATTAGCATTCCCTGCCTAATCGATTTTGCGCGTTTATTATGAGACTGATAAAAAAAAACGGCGGCGTAATGTGGGCGGTTTTTCTACAAACATTAATTGTGTTTGCCATGTGCGATAAAAAAGTAATTGGATTTGTTATCTTATCGATGGCTTTTAGTCAAATTAGGGGGGGCACACTTAATTTCCATAAACTCCCTATCCATTTTTTGGGATGGCTCTACGGCTCATTCATATGTATGCTGGCACAATTGAAAAAAAAAAACACGATTGGATTTTTTTTTGCCCGTAAGAAGTAAATTGATTTGTTTTACATCAGAATAGATTAGAGGAGAAAGTGATATTTTAATTTAATTAATAAGTTTCTGGTTAAATATTTTATTTATTATAAAAAAAGGTACCAAAATATTTTTTCACATTTCTGTGTAGGAAATGTAACTGATGTTTCTGAATGAATAACAGGGTTTTAACGCTTTGTAGTATTTATTACGTAAAACTTAAAATCATAATTAATACATGAAATGAAAGAGCAACTCAAATAGTTTTGTTTGTAGGTACGTGCATGCACTAGAGGGCGCTACAAGGAACAATGGCGACTAGTTAACACACATCTGGAGTTCAGATAATCCCTACGAATGATACACTGCAACGAAAGTCAATTAAATTGAATGTTTTTTGGGACATATCTCAGCGTAAAATTTATGGGCCTTTTTATTTGGACAAGCACTTCCTATCTTGATGCTCTACAACCCCGATATTCATTTAGAAACACCCGGCATATCTGGGTTTAAATAAAAGTGTGAAGAAAGATTTTCAGTGCTATTTTTATAAATTAAGATTATCTTAATAATGTAGTTCAATAACCCAGAATATAATAATTTATCCATATCTAACTTTTGCAGGAACAGTCACAACCAGTTTGTACGATGAGTGTATTTACGTTGAATTTTTATCGCGCTCTTTGCATATTTAATCCGCCACCGACCTTCGCGTGCTTCTATTTGCTTCGCCCTCGTACTTATCACGACCTAATCTATTTTGACGTGCTGCAATTTCGACGGAGGAGGACCAGATTGATTCCGTTATTTTTCGTCTGGTGCCGATGTCGAGCATTCGTTGTTGCGTCGGTTAGACCGCGTTGAAAAATTCATACGAGAAAATCGATGCACGCCCTTGAACTTGATTACTGTCAATCAGGCGACAGGTATGAATATGTCATTATCCGAAACGTGGGCGTAGGGTAATAATTTATGGGGGCGGAACGCGTGGATGTAAATAAATTAGGTAGTTCTTTTAGGTTGCTGCTCTCTCATCCCTCTTTCCTTCCCCCAGAAACGCAGAAACTGGAAACGCATAAAAGTTCGCTAAGTGGTTGCCTTAAGAGCTACGGTTCTACGGAATACTCATCTTTCAGATAATTTAAAATGTAATTAAGTAAACTATTAAATGGAAAATATGAATTCTGTACTATTAAGTTTATTAACAACTTGTATTATTAATTTCAAATAAATCTCATTAGAATAGAGAAATTAATTACCCCCACCCACATCTAGTTAAGTAATTGCTGTATACATTCAAAGATATTTACGGTATCCGTTTACAGCACACAATTTTCCCTTAAAACATTTATAAGCCGGGAATGGGAGAACGTTTTGCGGAAACAATGATCTCATGCGATCCTGAAATATTTGAACAATATGTTTACTCTAGGGGGGAATGGCGGAGGTAGACACGCGAAAAAGGGGGATAACCAGATATTACAATAAATAAATAACTTCTTGGGGTGAACGTGTTCGTACAATATGCGAGAGGAAAAAAGTAATGTACAAAAATATTTATATGACACACAGGCAATAAAGATTTACTCGGACGCGTGTTTCTTATTTATTGCATAAAAAAAACTCACAGCGGATGCCTTGGAATATATATGGTATATATATATTTTTTATCTATCATTAAAAAAAATCTGCGTTTTATTGCCTCTATTATTTTTATGTTTATGCCATCGATTTTATTACCTTCATATTTCATAACGATTTGGTTAATGATGTATCCTCGATAGCCTTTTGACGAACTAACTCACTAACACATCATCCATTATTCATTATTTAAATGTAAATATGTATAGTTTGTCAATAAAAATGTGTATTATTTTGATGTATCCATTAAATAAAATCGATAATAAATACAACTTTACAACTGTAGTACTGTTTTGATATTCTAAAACTGTGTTAAATTTTTGAATTAACTTAATTTTAATCGCAGTCGTTCGATTTAAAAATCCACTCGACCACGATCCATCCGATAAAGATAATCGCGTGTGTTTGCCGTTCCGCACCAGGCCGTTTCCATTACGCGAAATCGTCCGTTTGATACATCGGGCATTATTTCAGGCTTTTATCACTCCTCTAAATTCCGGTGTCGTCCCATGCGATGATTTATTGCCCTCCCCTGACCACGCCAACGCCCCGTTCCTAGCCGATGGTTATGGTGGATGCGCCGGGAAAAGACACGGGAAAAAAAACTCCACTATCGACCCTCTGCCCGTCCGTCCCACGGGCAAAGCAACTTTCCGGGCTTTAAATAATTAATAGTTAACGTGAATTATCGACGGGAGAAGTTATGGCCGGTGAGTGGAATACGATTTTCGTTAATTATTAATTATTTTAGTGAAGAGCAACAATCAAATGTTATTCCTTTACCTTCGAGATAAGCTCATCGTGGTTGGCGAGGTGTGCCCGGCAGTGGATGCAGGAATAGGTGCGATGGCATTGTGGAAGGTAGGCCTGAAACGTCTTCACCATTGTGCTGGCCGCGACGGCAGGCCATGCGTGCTCGTCACACCTAAAATTTAAAAAAGAAAATGCGTAAAACTTAATTGTTAATTTCTTAAAAAAAAATGCAAATAAAAACCTTCAAAAAACAAATTAAAATAACCATAAATGTCATTGGTAACTAATAGTGTTAACCTTCAGTAATAGGTTTTGTCAAATTGTAATATTTTATAGGTTAAGTAGTAGAGTAGCCTCAATGGCTAAATATTATTATTAACGGGTGTCCAACAATTATTGCAGTCCCGGGTGGCGTTGGAATAAAAAACGTACGTCGATTCTTACATGTTGCAAATAAATGAACTGACATTTTTAATGCACATTTAGGTTATGTTTCACAATTAATATGTCAGTTCATTTATTTGGTACATGAAAGAATCGACCTACGTTTTTGATTCCAACGCCACCCGGGACTGCAATAATTGTTGGACACCCGTTATTATTTATTATATTTAAAATAAACCTTCATAATATACTATGTACTAATCTCGCCCATTTTTTTACTAGTTAGAGGGTGGGTTAGAAACCACCCATCCATCTTACATGTAATTTGAGCTTGTGGAAAAACACATTATATACAAAAAACCGTGTTTTATCTTAAGTTCATAATTTGTAAAGCTAAAAATTTGATAATTAAAAAGATTAATTAAAACACTTGGTTTTATTTCACTGTATTAATTCATCGTAAAAGTTTGTTATGGTTACATATATTAAAGCTTGGTAGAAACATAATTTTACTTTATTTTATTTTTATAATTATTGTTACCTTTTTGAGACTATTGATTATTAACTTGTGCCTATTGTTGATGATCTTATTGAGAGCGTCGAGTTTCAATTCAAAAAGTCTGATTTCCGAGGAAAGTAAAAACAAAACTGCGCTCGCGTCACGGTTTAATAAAATTCCCCCGATTCCCTGTCGAATACTGATGGGAGTTCTGAAAGACAATTTCAAAGTTTCACCGATCCACGCTCGTGAAACTAATTATAGTCAGATGGTGTGCATATTAAAACGGGGGAATGTTGCATCATACCTCATCGAATGCACATAACTGAGTATTCCATATGAATTTCAATTGTTCATTTTTTCTAATTCAAGTTTTGAGTGTCGCCATTTTGTTTCTGCTTACTTTATGTCAATCCTTTTAGATGCATATAAAAATTACGTTCATTAGTAATAGATCGTAATCTTTAATTCTTGTGGAGAATAGTTTTCTATTCACTTATTGCAGTTTTTCATCCAGAAATTTGAGTTTTAAGTTCTACCACTTTGTATTTACATGCGGTATGTCAATAGTTATAAGTGTACATCAAAAATAGGTTTTAAGAATTTAAACTTAATCCCTGTAGACAATATTTTTTTACAATTTTTGTAATTATTTAATGCAGATTTTTTTGTCATAAATTTGTGTTTTCAAGAGTCGCCATTTGGTTTTTGCATAAGATATTTCAATTTTTAGGTGAATTTCGAAAATCCTTTTACTAGTAATGAATTTTTGAAGATTTAAACTTAATTCTTGTATTGAATAACTTTTGTACAATGTTTTAAATCACCGTTTGTAGATGTCTTCTTTTCATTTCAATTTTGAGCGTCGGAATTTTGTTTCTTCATAAGTTACATAATTTTTTTAAAATTTCTTATGAAAAGTACGTTCTTTAGTAATGCATTTTGAAGATTTGGTCTCAATTCCTGCGGTGAACCATTTTTATTTACAATTTATTTACCGAATGCAATTTTCCTTTCATAAATTTGAGACCCCATTTTGTTTCTGTGTACAATATGTCAATTATTTTAGGTGAATATCAAAAATACGTTATTTATTATACGGTTTTGAATATTTCAACTGAATTCCTGTGAGAAATAATTGTTTACATCTTTACAACTCATCTAATGCAGTTTCTCCCCTATAAATTTGAGTTTTGAGTTCTACCATTTTGTTTCTGAATACGATACATCAATTGTTTTAAGTACATATCAAAAATAAACTCATTATTAATAGATTGAGGATTTTAACTAAATTCCTGTAGGGAATGATTTTTTACAATTTTTCTAATCATCTAAAACATATTTCATACATTTGAGTTTAAAGAGTCACCATTTTGTTTTTGCATACGATATGTCATTGTTTGAGCTGAATATCGAAAATATTTTTACTAGTAATGAATTTACAACTCATTTAATGCAATTTTTTCCCCATAAATTTGAGTTTTGAGTTCTACCATTTTGTTTCTGCATACGATACAACAATTGTTTTAAGTACATATCAAACATATTATTAATAGGTTAAGAATTTGAACTAAATTCCTATAGAGAATGATTTTACAATTTTTCTAATCAGCTAAAACAGTTTTTATTTCATAAATTTGAGTTTTAAGAGTCGCCATTTTATTTTTGCATACGATATGTCAATGTTTCAGATAAATACCGAAAATACTTTTACTAGTAATGAATTTTGAAGATTTTAACTAAATTCTTATAGGGAGTAACTTTTGTACACTTTTTTTAAATCACCGTTTGCAGTTTTATTTCTTTCATTTGAGTTTTGAGTGTCACCATTTTGTTTATTCATATGATGCATTAATTTTTTAAGTGTATATAAAAAGTACGTCCTTTGGTAATTAATTTTGTAGACTTGAACTTACTTACAGCGAGGAACCATTTTTTGCAATTTTTCAATCACCGAATGCAGTTTTTCTTCCATAAATTTGAGTTCTAATAGGCGCCATTTTGTTTCTGCGTACAGTATGTCAATTATATTAGATGAATATCAAAAATGCATTCGATATTAATCGATTTTAAAGGTTTGAATTTAATTCCTCTAAGAAATAATTTTTTACAACTTTACAACTCATCAAATTCTGTTTTTTCCCCATAAATTTGAGTTTTGAGTTCTACTATTTTGTTTCTGCATACGATACGTCGATTATTTTAAGTACATATCAAAAATATTATTAATAGGTTAAGAATTTGAACTAAATTCCTATATAGAATGATTTTACAATTTTACAATTTTTCTATTCATCTAAAACAGTTTTTACTTCATAAATTTGAGTTTTAATAGTCGCCATTTTGTTTTTGCTTACGATATGTCAATGTTTCAGATGAATATTGAAAAAGGCTTTTACTACTGATGAATTTTGAAGATTTTCACTAAATTCTAATGGGGAGGGCAGAAAGACTGATGGTCGATAGCCCAAACGGACAGACTAACCATTATTGCAAAACATCTGTATATATTCCCCACATTGTATAATATTGTGTTCGAATAAAGATATTATTCTCTCTCTAATGGGGAATAACTTTTGTGCAATTTTTTGAATCACCGTTTGCAGTTTTCTTTCATTCAGTTAAGGTTTGAGTGTCGCCATTTGAGTATTAAGTTTTACCATTTTGTTTAGTTTTCATAGGTAATTAGTTTGAAGAATTTCAACTTATTTTCTATAATTAATATTTTTTACAATTATTTTAATCATCTAATGCATAAATTTGAGTTTTAAGAGTCGCCATTTTGATTTTTAATACGATAAGTCAATGTTTTAGGTGAATATCGAAAATACTTTTACAAGAAATACATTTTGAAGACTTGAACTTGACTTTTGTGGGGGGATAACTTTTGTACAATTTTGTAAATCACCGATTTCAGTTTTCTTCCTTTCATTTGAGTTTTGAGCGTCACCAATTTGTTTATTTATACGATGCATCATTTTTTAAAGTACATATGAAAAGTACGTTTTTTAGACATGGATTTTGAAAGTTTGAATTTAACTCCTGCGGAGAATATTTTTTTACGTTTTTTCTAATCATAGAAAGCAATTTTTCTTCCATAAATTTGAGTTTTGAGAGGTTTTATTTTGTTTCTGCGTAGAATATGTCAATTATTTTAGGTGAATATCAAAAATGTTTTTCGGGAATTTTCTTACAGACTTCTAGAATTTTCTTCAGTTTTTTTGTAGGTTTATAAAACTTTTCTTTTTCAAGAATTTTCTTATCGGCTTCTAGTTTTTTTTTTCAATAATTTTTGTAGACTTCAAAAAGTTCTCAGCAACTTTTATCACATTTTTGAAAAAAATTTCTGAAGGGTTCTTAAAATCACTTTTTCAGGAATTTTCCTAGAGTTCTAGAATTTTCATCAGCTTTTTTTGTAGATTTCTAGAAGTTTCCAGTAACTTTGATTCAATATTTTAAGAATTTCCTTAATTATTTTTTGTGAATTTTTATATCGTTTTAGTAACTTTTATTACATTTTATGAGTTCAAGAATTTTCCTAATTTATTTGTAGATTTCTAGAATTTTTTTTAGAAAATTTTTCATTTAATTCTTCAGGAATTTTCTTAGAGACTCTTAGAATTTTCTTTCTAAAAGTTTTTTTGTAGGTTTGGAGAACTTTTTTTAATTCCATTTTTCAAGAATTTTCTTATGAGCCTCTAGAATTTTAATCAAGATTTTTGTAAATTTCTAGAACTTCTTAGCAACTTCCATTGCATTTTTGAAGGATTTTTTTAAAGCGTTCTTGAATTTTGTAGAATACTAGAATTTTTAGAAAGTTTAATTCAATATTTCAGATATTTTCTTAGAGAAAATAGTTCTAGAAATCTGTAGAAATAAGCTGAGAGGTCTAGAAATTTGAGAAAAAGCTTCTAAAAATTACCAACAAAATGATACGGATGAAAATCTATGGTAAAAAGGATAGACAATTTAAGAAATCTACAAAATAATATTTTTAGAAAATGCCACAATTTTTAATGAGAAGCTTCTGAACAAAACTGCAACAACACAAAAAGCTAGAAAATTAAAAAGAAAAACCAGACTAAAAAAGAAAGACAGAAGTTGAAACATTATAAAAATCTGTGGAAATTTCCCAAAATCTGGAAAAATATTAGAATTTTTAAAGAAAAGTTTCTAGAAATAACGGACAAAATAAGATTAATAGAATATTTTAGAAATTACAAAACATAGTAAGAAATTACAGAAAATTCACAAAGAATTGGTTAAACTGCAAAAAAATTCTAGAAATCTTGAAACGTAATTGAAACCTCAAAAAAAAAAATTCTACAATTATATGTGAAAAAAGTCGTAAAGTTCTAAACACTTTTGGAAATTACCAAATGAAAGGTTTCTAGAAAACTGTGACGATGTGAAAAATTGCAAACTTCTCGAAAATAGTTCTAGAAATCTGTGGAAAAAAGCTGAGAGGTGTAGAAATTTTAGAAAAAGCTTCTAAAAATTACTAACAAAATGATACGGATGAAAATCTATGGTAAAAATGATAGAAAATTTAAGAAATCAACAAAATAATATTTCTGGAAAATGCCTCAATTTTTAAAGAAAAGCTTCTGAGCAAACTGTGACAACGCAAAAAAAGCTAGAAAATTAAAAAAAAACCAAACTAAAAAAGAAAGACAGAAGTTGAAACATTATAAAAATCTGTGAAAAATTCCCAAAATCTGGAGAAAAAAAATCTGAAAAACATTAGATTTTTTAAAGAAAAGTTTTAAAAAATGAGATTAATGGAATAGAAATTCCAAAAAAAGTTTTTTGGAAAATTTCATAATGGATAAACTTAAATACCAAATTCTTGGAATATAAGAGAAGAAAATATGCTAAAAACTTCTAGAAATCTAAAAAATTTTAATTACTTGGAAGGATAATTTTTTACACGCAGTCTTTCATTAAAAAAAATTGAGTTTTGAGACTTGTCATTTGGTTTTTGCGTACAATATGTTAACTATTAGGTGAATATCAAAGATACGTTCGTTATTAATCGATTTTGAAGTTCCGAACTTAATTCCTATTGTTGTTGTTGAATAAGGTTGTATGTAAAGAACCTTTCTACTCACTTGGTGCAGTTTTACTTTGCATAAAAAAGTTTTGATTTCAACCATTTTATTTCTGGTCGCAATATGTATAAATAAAATAGGTTAGTTAATAACAAGTTTTGACGATTTAAATTTAATTTCTCTAGGGAGTATTTTTTTACAAATTACCTAAACAATCTAATGCAGATTTTCTTTCCTCAATTTTTAGGATGCACAATTTTGTTTTTGCATACGATAAGTCAATGTTTTGGTGAATATCGAAATCACTTTTACTAGTAATAAATTTTAAAGATTTTAACTTAATTCCCGGCAGGAATTAAATTAAAATAAATTTTGTAGAAATTTTTTAATCATTCTTAAATGATATTCTGTTATCTTGTAAGGTTGTAGAATCTTATTCTTAAAAGTTTTTGAATTTTTTGTTAATTTTGTTTACAAAAATACTGTAAGAAGTTTTCAATTTTTTTTCTTTCAGATTTATAGAACTGTGCTGGTCTATATTATCAAGATATTCCAGGAACTTCACTTTCAAATTTTGAATTTTATTCTAAAATTCCTGTCTATTAAAGCTTTAAGTTAATATTATCAGAAATTTCCTGAATATTTTCTTCCAGTTGTATACAATATTAAAATTTAATCTTTAAGTCCAAAAACTAATTTTAAACAATTCTTCATCTAAATTTTTGAAGCTTTCCTTATTGATAGGAAATTTTTCAAGGGTGTTATGTTATTTTATAGGGTTATAGAAATTTATTCTTGAAAGTTTTTGCATAGTTTTTCATTTAATACTGAAGGAAATTTCCGGAATTACAGAACTTTATATTTATAACTATATTGATCAAGATTTTCCAGGAATATCTTTTGTAAAATCTGAATTTTATACCAAATATTAGCCTGAAAAGCTTTAAATAATTTTCTTTGAGTTTCTTAGAACTTTGAACCAGTTTTCATTGTTTAATTAAAATTTAATATTGGCAGAAATTTCCTGAATTTTTTGTTTCAGTTATATAGAACTTTCAAAAATTTAATCTTTTTTAGTTCTAAAAAAATGTCGTCTAAATTATAAGTAATTAGTTCATAGATTCTAATTTTTTAACAATTCTTCTTCTAAATTTCTACAATTTTTTAAGGTTTCCAAATGATAGGAATTTCTTCAACGGTGTTATTTTACTTTATAAGTTTCTATTCTTGAAAATTTTTAATTAACTTTATTTTAATGTTGCATGGTTAATCATTTAAAACTGTAATATGTTTACAAATTTTCTTTTGTCAGATTTGTAGAAAACTTTGTTGCTCTATAGTATCAAAATTTTCCAACAAATTTCTCTTGCAAATTTTGAACTTTATTCTCAAATTCGACGTTAGAAAAGCTTTAAGCAATTTTCTTAAATCAAAATTTTGTAGGAAATACTCTTTCAATTTGTGAAACTTTTATTGGAGTATTAAAACATTTTCTCCTCAATTTATTAAATTTATATCAAACTTGCACGAATATTCCTTTAGAGTTTTTCTTTCTATTTTTTTCTATTTTATCCAAATTGTAAAAGGTTTTTTAAGGGTTGTACATTTTCCTACAAATTTTGAACTTTATTCTAAAATTCCAGGTTATAAATGAAGCTTCAAACAATTTTCTCAGAGACTTTTTTTTTAGAACTGGTCTACACCATCAAGATTTTTCTGGAATACCTCTTGCAAAATTTGAATTTTATTCTAAAATTCAAGGTTGTAAAGCTCCAAGATATTTTCTTCAAGGTTTTTAGAACTCCAGGTTATAAATGAAGCTTCAAGCAATTTTCTCAAGGAGTTTTTTGATTAGAACTGGTCTACACCATCAAGATTCTTCAGGAATACATATTGCAAAATTTGAATTTTATTATAAAATTCAAGGTTCTAAAGCTCCAAGATATTTTCTTCAACGTTTGAACCATTTTCATTATTGTCTTTGTAGAAAAATCTCTTCCAATTTGTGAAACTTCCATTCAAGTACGAATTTTTCTTCTTATATCATTATAAAATTGAGAGGGGTTTTTTAGATTATCAAAAGTTTCCAGGAATTTATGAAATAACGGACAAAATAAGATTAATAAAATATTTTAGAAATTACAAAACATAGCAAGAAATTACAGAAAATTAACAAAGAATGGGTTAAACTGCAAAAAAATTCTAGATATCTTGAAACGTAATTGAAACCTAAAAATATTCTACAATTATATGTGAAAAAAGTCGTAAAGTTCTAAACACTTTTGGAAATTACCAAATGAAAGTTTTTTGTTAGAACTGGTCTACACCATCAAGATTCTTCAGGAATGCCTCTTGCAAAATTTGAAATTTATTCTAAAATTTCAGGTTCTAAAGCTCCAAGGTATTTTCTTCAAGGTTTTTAGAACTTTGAACCATTTTCATTATTGTCTTTGTAGGAAAATCTCTTCCAATTTGTGAAACTTCCATTCAAGTACGAATTTCTTCTCGCATTATAAAATTGAGAGGGGGTTTTAGAACGTTTTTAGATTATCAAAATTTTCCAGGAATTTCTCTTGTAAATTTTGAATTTTATTCTAGAATTCCGGGTTATAAATTGTTTTATAAAGTTTTTTTTATTTTTTATTAACTTTGTTTTCAAAAATGTTAAATAGTTTTTCTTTTAGTACTGTAAGAGGTTTTCAATTTTGTTTTCCAGATTTATAGAACTTTGTTGGTCTATATTATCAAGATTTTCTTTTGCAAATTTTGAACTTTATTCTAAAATTCTAGGTTATAAAAGCTTTAAGCACTTTTCTTAAATCAAAGTTTTGTAGGAAATACTTTCACTTGAGTTTTGAGTGTCGTCAATTTCTTTATTCATACGGTGCATCAGTTTTTTTTTAAATGCACATATTCCTGCGAGGAATAATTTGGTTACTTATTTTCTAATCAATGAATTGATTGATTGAGCTACGTAAAAATCAAAATAATTTGACAAATGAAGCACTAATGATCTGTCTTCACATTTTTTAAAGTGTGAAGAAAGGTCATTAGAAAAAGGTCTAATTACTGAATGCAATTTTTTTTAAATCATATATTTAATTTCTAAAAGGTTAAATATATGTCAATTATTTTAGCTGAATAGCAAAAATAATAATAGAATTTAGATATTTGAACCTGATTCCTGTGGGGAATAATATTTACAACTTTTCTACTCACCTCGTACAGTTTTGTCCCATAAATTTAAGATTTGAGTTCTACCATTTTAATAAATTTAAATTTATTATTTAATTTTCTACAACGAACTAAATGATTTTAATACATTTTATTCTACCATTTTGTTTCTGCATACGATATGTCAATTGTTTTAAGTGTATATCGAAAATAGTTTCATTGGTAATAGATTTTGAGGATTTAAAGTTAATTCCTGTATGGAATAATTTTTTAATCATCTAATGCAGTTTTTCCTTTATAAATTTTTTTAGTCAATAGGATGAATCGTTCTTATTGACTTATCGTGTGCAATTTAAGTGCATATCAAAAGCACGTTCTTTAAAATGAATTTTGAAGATAGAATTTGAATTTCTTACAATTTTTCACCTACTGCAGTTTCTGTTCCATAAAATTATTTTTGGTGGAGGCGCCGGGACTTATTTTCCTAAATGTGGTTTTAATTATAATTCTGAGTACAGTAAAAATATGATTGATGTTATATCATAATTACGTTATAATATACTTATAAAAGTTGCTGTATTACATACATAGAACTAATTGAATGGACTACATTCCTTCTGAGAGAAGGATTTATATTTATAAAATTCTGGGGACCTCCATTAGAAATAAATTAAGCAGAAACATTCCTCCCTTATTTATTAATATTAGCTATGAGTATTTTATTAGAAAATCACCCTCTATGCATATGGTACTATACTTTTTTTTACATATCTTCAATAACCTATACAATTAATAGCAAGAAGTATTTTTATTGTTTAAATGTTGAAATAATTAAGTTAGATAAATTAGTGGTGAAAAGATATAATAATTTATTCATTTCGGAATACTTTTAGCAACTTTTTTTAGTACGCGAACAAAACTTAACTATATCTATCAAACAGGGCCCAATTGCCGGCAGCATTGACATACTTTAACACTTTAAACTGCACTCGACAACTCTTCTCGTTAATCCGTCGGAGCATTTCCAAATGAACCCAAACAAGCAACACGGACTTAATTTAATAATAACACCGAAGGTTAAACCGCGATAAAACGATCAGAGGGTGCATAAAGTATCGTTAAATCGTTAGCCTCGACTCGATTGTTATTTTTTTCATTGTCAAGTCCAAAATAATAATAATAACGACTGTATAATAATTTTATTGTATTGATTTTATATAATTATAATTCTATCTATGACGATTAAATCAAAATGTATTTGTAATATTTGTTGTTTATTGAATAGATACGATGTGGATTGTATGAAACAAAATCCAATTTTATAATTAATAAATATTTAATTCAGGTAGTTAATTTTAGGTTTAAATTTTATTGGTAATAAATTTAATTCTTAAATGTAGATTATTAATTAAGATTATATGTAGCAATATGACTAATATTACACGGGGATCATCTTCAAACACTCGCTACGCCAATATTTGCCGAGGTTAAGATGATGATGTACGAGTGACGTCGATTCGCTAATCAATATTTGCATTTTCCTCCAGGGAGTAAATCGATGGACGGGGCTTGTAAGAGTGCAAGGATGATTGCGCCAATCTGGGTTACCCGCTTTGGGAATAGAGTTGTGCCTGGAGGTAACTCCAATTAAAGTATTTCCTGCATTGGTGGGAACGCTACGAAGAGATGCTCGCGTGGGAGTAAATTGTTCCCATGCATTATTTATCGAACTCGCCACGCTTATTATTGATTATCGTTCGTGGCAACAAGAATTACAATTTTAAATCCAGTAATTAATTCAATTGAAGTATGTTTATAAATATCTAATTTATCTATTTTAAAAAGTTGTTTACTATTTAACGATTAATTTAAGTATTTAAGTTACGAGTTTCATTACTTATTTCTAGCATTCTCTATCCAGCTTAATGAGAGCGCTCGGATGTAATTTTAATAGCGCCAGCGGTATGACAGTTATGCCTGGAAGATAAACTGAGCAAAGGGCCCACGGGAAGGACTTCCTTGGAGTTATGTGAGCGTATAACAGTGTTAATGAAGTAAATAAGAGGTCGGGCGCTCGAGGCGTCCAACGGTCTCAAATCCGCGATCCCCCTCGGGGGATGATTAACTCGTGAGGAAATACTAATCGTTTTATTCTACCACTAAGTCGAATAATGCCCCTAGAACAGCTGTATCTAAAACCTAGGTAGTTCAAAAATATTTCACCACTAGTTAAACAAGCGATTGATTAAATATATTCTTCATTGCCTGTAAAGTGATGCTGTTGTTAGACGCCATGTAAGTCGAAGAAATCGAGTCGTTATTCTTGAATTGATTTTGTAAAGGTGATTAGAGACTTCTATTCATCCTTGTAAAAACTAAAGATTGCAATGTTGGAGATATTCGGAAAATTAATTAATTAATTGTCATCCACACCAACATTCGATAATCTAGCATCTTTCTGGTGAAAAAAAATTTTCAAATTTTTTTTTAGATTTCTAAGATTTTCCAGTAATCTTTTCTTTTTGAAAAATCTGTCCTCCAAATTATTAATTTCTTGTTTTAGAGGATTCAATAGTTTCCAACAATGTCTGTTCAAGATTTTTAAAACTTTCTAGGAAGGTTTAAGATTTTTTAGGAAATTTTCTATTCAGATTTTTATAAATATTTTATTTAATTTTTTTTATTTATTTATTTACGGTAGGCCATGTGATGTTATCTCCCCTAAATTGTTGTTTATAGTTAGAGAGGGTTCAAGAATGTCTTTTAAGATTTTTAAAAGTTTCTAGGAGGTTTTAAGAATTTGTAAACAATTTTCTAGCAAATTTCTAGCATTTTCCAGAAATACTTCTTCTTTCTAATCTATCGTTTATTGTTTTAAAGAATTCAAATATTTCCAATAATGTCTCTTCAAAATATTTTAAAGTTTCTTGGAATGTTTAAGAATTCCTGATATTTCTATAAATCTCTAAATTGTTGTTTATTGTTCTGCAGGTTTCAAGAGTTTCCAGGAATGTCTCTTCAAGATTTTTAAAAGTTTCTAAAGCGGTTTAGGAATTTTTAAGCAATTTTTTTTTGCAGATATCTAGGATATCTAGGGAGCGTTCCAGAATTTTCAAGAATGTTTCGACAAAATTCTTAATTCTAAGACGGTTTAAGAGAGAGAGACAAACATCTTTATTTATTATTGAATACATTTGTTTTGTACAATACAATCGTAATTTATTTTTATTACGGCTATCGACTCATGGTCTTTCTGCAAGCGGTTTAAGAATTTTCAGCAATTTTCTTGTTTCTTTTTAGATTTCTAGGACTTTCCAGTAATGTTTTTCGGCAATCACTACTTTAAATTATTATTGTTTTAAATGGTTCTAGAGTTTTTAGCAATACTTCTTCAAACTGTTTAAAAGCTTCTAAAGCGGTTTAAGAATTTTCAGCAGTATTTTTCATAGCTTTCTAGAATTTTCTTTCATTTTTGAGCCATCTTTTCTTTTAACTCGCGTTTATTATTTTAGAAGATTATAAAATTTACAACATCAAGAGGGTTGGGATTTCCAACAATGTCCTTTAGAATTTTTAAAAGAAAGATTTAAGAATTTTTCAAAAAATTATTGTCAAAGAGAAAGAACATCTATATTTGGACGAACAAAAATCCATTTAGAACAAATACATTTTAATTTAAAATAAGTGTCTTTCTGCCCTTTATTTTCAGATTTCTTATATTTTCCAGAATTTTTTTTTCATTTTCCAGTCATCTCTTCTCTAAATTGTCGTTTATTGTTTTAGAGAGTTTTAGAATTTTTAGCAAAGGCTCTTTAAAATTTTTAAACGTTTTTAGAAAGGTTTAATAAAAACAATTGCTGAAAAATTGTTTTTTCAGTATTTTTTGTATCTCCTCTAAAGTGCGGTTTATTATTTTAGAGGATATAAGAGTATTCAGAAATCTCTCTTTAAAATTTCTAAAAGTTTCTAGAGCGGTTTAAGAATATGTCATATTTTCATAAATCTCTACTCTTGAGTGTTGTTTATTATTCAGGAGGTTTCAAGAGTTTCCAGCAATCTCTCTTCAAGATTTCTAAGTAGGTTAAATTTTTTTTAGGAATATTCAAATTTTTTTAAACCCTATCTCATAACTGTCGTTTATTGTTTTAGAGGGTTCAAAAGTTTCCAGTAATGTTTCTTCATGATTTCTAAAGTTTCTAAAACGGTTTAAGGATATTTCAGGAATTTTATTTTAAGGTTTTTATAAATCTCCAAACTGTCGTTTTTTGTTTTAAAGGGTTCAAGAGTTTCCAGGAATCTGTTTTCTGTGTTTTCTAGATTTTTTTTTTAGATGATTTAGGCATTTTTGAACAAATTTCTCTTCAGATTTCTAACATTTTCCAGAAATGTTTTTTTGATTGTCTAGAATTTTCAGCAATGGCTTTTTAAAATATTTAAACAATTTTAGGAGAATTTTAGAATCTTTCAAAAATTTCTTTTCAGATTTCTAGGATATTCTAACAATATTTATTTAATTTTTTCAATAGAAATGTTTTTCATAAAGTTCTTAATTTACGAGACAAAATTTAATTAAATAATTAATAAGCCTATTGCTATAAACTATAGGAGTTACACGAGATTTATATAACAAGTAAATAAATAATCAAAAACTCTGAAAATTGTTATGAATAGCCTTTTTGCGAAAAACTCATAGTTTTCGAGAAAAATATAGGGAAACGTAAAAGATAGAAAATTATGAAACTGATAAAATTAATATGTTTAATGCTTGAAGCCATCACTTTGTGATACATTTTGAATCAGGAACTTTAAATGAAAATACATTGTTGAAGGTTTTTTTGTAGGTGATAGCACTTACACATCCTCTTGATCGTCCAACAAATCGAACTCAACTGGTTGAAGGTGGAAAGCAAGTTCAGTTTAAAGTTCCTGATAAAATTCAATTTCTAATTCACTTCTTCTGGCATAAGTTTTGGAATTGGAGGGTGGGATAGTGGCCACCCACCCACCCTACATATGCATATTAACCTCACCCACTGACCAGCGTTTGGTTTCCAGGGAAACAAACAGTGGAAACGTTGATTAACTTGGCAAAAATCATCAGCAGTGTTACAACTGAATTAAATAGGTATATGTAGGGTGGGTGGGTGTCCTCAGACACACCCTCCAATCAGTAAAACATACGCGAGGGTTCTACAGTTTATTTAATTAATAACTACCAAAAAATTCGATAAAAATTTTGTCAGATGCAAATTTTTCATTATTAATGTTTTTGTTTTTGTAAATCGTCGAGGAAAATGTATTGGTTGAAGGGTAGATTAAAAGCTACTCACACATACTACATACACTATTCCATTCACACACTACATATAACATTTTATTCAAGCAAAAATAGTGCTTATATTTTTTAACAGCATAGTTTAGTTAGTTTATTACTAAAATATATTTAAATAATAGATAAAATACATCTAATAGAGTTTGTTACTAGGTAAGACTAAAAACCGATGGCTTAAAGGCCAAATGTATATATTTAATCTGCGTGGGTGGACTCTAATCCACCCTCCAATTAATAATATTTAGGTAAAATACGAAAAAGATAGAAAATTATAAAACTGATTGAATTAAATTCCTAATTCACTTCTTCTGGCGTTTGGGAATTGAAGGGTGGGATAGTGGCCACCCACCCACCCTACATATGCATATTAACCTCATCCACTGATCAGCATTTAGTTTCCAAGGAAACAATCAGTAAAAGCGTTAATTAAATTAGCAAAAATCATCAGCAGTGTTACAATTATAATAAGTAAGTATATGTAGGGTGGGTGGGTGGCCTCTGACACACCTTTAAATCAGTAAAACATAGACGAAAGTTTTGTAATTTAATTACGCAATTACTACCAAAAATGGCGATACAAATGTTGTCAGGGTAATTACTTCATCTGTAAATTATTAAATTATAGAATTATGAAACTGACTAAATTATATTCTTAATTCACTTCTTCTGGCGTAAATTTTGGAATTGGAGGGTGGGATAGTGGCCACCCACCCACCCTACATATACATATTAACTTCACCCACTGATCAGCGTTTAGTTTCTTAGAAAATAAACAGTGAAAGCGTTGATTAAATTAGCAAAAATATTCAGCAGTGTTTTTCCTAAATATTAATAGATATACGTAGGATGGGTGGGTGTACTGGGACCCACCCTCCAATCAGTAAAAAATACGCAAGGGATTTACTGTTTATTTAATTAACAACAACAAAAAAAATCAATAAATTATTTGTCAAGTGAGTTACTTCATTTGTAAATTATCAAGTGACAGAATTGGAGGGTGGGATAGTGGACACCCACCCATCCTATATATACATATTAATCTCATCTACTGATCAGCGTTTAGTTTCCAGAGAAACAAACAGTGAAAGAAGTGCTAATCCATTGATAATGGTCACTTTGTGTCCGAAATGTACATTTGGTTATTCAAATAAAATTGTGAAGAAAGGTTATTAGTGCTTTATTTGTCAAATTAAACAGTGAAAGCGTTAATTAAATTAATAAAAATCACCAGTAGTGTTACCTTAAATTAATAAATATATGTAGGGTGGGTGGGTGTTCTCGGACCCAACCTTCAATCAATAAAACGTGCGCCAGGGTTTTTCTGTTCAATTAATTAATTATTACGAAAAATATCGATAATTTTTTTTTTTTATTTAAAAACATGTATACATATTTTGTACTTTCTATTTATTCTCGCATGGAAACACCATTTGTAATTTAAAGTTTAAATATATATGTAGGGTGGGTGGGCGGCCTCTAACTCACTTTCCAGTTCCTTTAACACTAACACTATTTTTGGTTTAATAATAATTGCACAAAATAAGAGGTTATGATAAAATATCCTGCAAATTTTAATTTAAAGTTTAAATATTTAAGATTATACGTAAATTATTAAACAATAGTTTTTTTTTTATATGTAAATGCATAGATTATTGTAATAGGTCGGAAGTACGCTACAATATAAAAAAGCGTTCATTTAAAGAATTGAGTTAAAATAAGTCTTATAGGGCTGAAAGACCACCGGTCGATAGCCATTGAGCAGAAGAAGACGACTATATCAGAATTTATTTTATTTTATTGTATACATTACATGTATTATAACTTATTTCCTTCTGTGAATAAAGATGTTTAGTAGTAAGTCTTATATAATAAAATCTTGCGTTCATTTGGCTTTATACTACAGTTAATTCTTGTTGATAATCGTATAATTCGAGGGTGGGATAGTGATGAAATCCAAAATGTCCGAACATTTAAAAAATAATAATTTAAAAATTGTGTTTCAGCTAAAATTTTAAAAATATATGGAGGGTGGGTGGGTGGCCACTATCCTACCCTCCAACTACAAGATAATCATAAGGAGTTTGCTGTATTATATAGTTGGAAACACGGAAATATTTCATATTTTATTTCACGTAATTCTTAAATTTGTATTTAAATTGGTTGTCGCGTATTTCTGACTTATTGCAATAATCTATGCGGTTATGTAACAAACTGTTGATTACTAGTTTATGCATAATCCTAGTATATAATTTTTTAAGTTTTAAACTACAGTTTAGAGTAAAATGCAAAGTATATTTTATAATAATTCATAATTATAGGCAATTTTTATTAAACAAAAATAGTGATTCTGTTAAAGAATAGCTTAAAGAACAACCACCCACCCTATATGTTTAATTTCAATTTTACATCTTGATTTTATTTTGCCTAATTTGATAATCCAAACTTTGTGATTTTTTTAAAATAATTTATAAAAACAGTGTTTCAGTTAAAATTTAAATATATATTTCATAGATGCATAATTTCATTTGTAGTGAATTTTTTTTTTAAACACTTGAGACAATTGTATTCGATGGAGGGTGGAATAAAATGCACTTCACCCTAAATATATTATTTCATCGAAGCTAAAGCATTGCATTATGTTTTTAACAGCATTAAAAGAAATAGTGTTTGTTGTCAAGCAAAGGAAAAAAACATACGCTTGAAGGCTAAATGTAAATATTTAAATTACGTGGTTGGATTCTAACCCACCCTCCAATTAATAAAGTTTAAACATTAAAAAGATACGGAATTAGGAAGCTGATTTTATTCAATTTTTAATTCACGTCTTCTCGCGTAAGTTTTAAAATTGGAGGGTGGAATAGTGGCCTCCCACCCACCCTACATTGCATATTAACCACACCCACTGATCAGCGTTTTATTTTCAGGAAAACAAACATTGAGAGCGTTGATTAAACTAGCAAAAATCAACAACAATGATGTACCTAAAATTAATAGATATATGTATGGTGGGTGAGTGTACTCGGATCTACCCTTTAATCAGCAAAACCTACAGGACGGATAGTGACCACCCACCCACCCTACATATGCATATTAACCACACCCACTGATCAGCGTTTAATTTTCAGGAAACGAAACTGTGAAAGCGTTGATTAAATTAGCAAAAAACATCAGCAATGTTGTACCTTCAATTAATGGATATATGTAGGGTGGGTGGGTGGCCTCGGACTTACCCTCCAATCAGTAAAACCTACGCGACGGTCTTGCAGTTTAATGAATTAATTAATACCAAAGAAATCAATATACATTTTGTCAAATGCATAACTTCATTAGTAATGTTTTCTTCTTAAAGTTAATTAAAATGTATTACTTAGAGAGTCGATTAAAAGCTACGTACACACTCTACTTATACTATTCCATTTCCACCCTACATATACTAATTTAATCATGCAAAATCAGTGCTAATATTTTTATACAGCATTAACAGAAATAGAGTTTGTTACTAGGTGTTATAAAACATGGCTTGGACGTCAAATGTATATATTTAATATGCGTGGGTGGATTCTAATCCACCCTCCAATTAATAATATTTAGGTAAAACACGTAAAAGATGGAAAATTCTGAAACTGATTAAATTAAATTCTTAATTCACTTCTTCTGGCGTACATTTTGTAATTGGAGGGTGGGATAGTGGCCACCCACCCACCCTACATATACAAATTACCCACAACCACTTATCAGCGTTTAATTTCCAGGGAAACAAACAATGAAAGCGTTAAATTAGCAAAAATCATCAGCAATGTTACAACTAAAATAAATAAGTGTATGTAGGGTGGGTGGGTGGCCCCTGACACACCTTACAATCATTAAAACATAGGCGAGTATTTTGTAATTTAATTACTTAATTACTACCAAAACCCACCCTCCAATTAATAACATTTAGGCGAAAACATGAAAGATACAGAATTAGGAAACTGATTTTATTCAATTTTTAATTCACATCCTCTCGCGTAAGTTTTAAAATTGGAGGGTGGAATAGTGGCACCCACCCACCCTACATATACATATTAACCACACCCACGGATCAGCGTTAAAATTGCAGGATACCAAAGTGTGAAAGCGTTGATTAAACTAGCAAAAAATTATCAGCAATGTTGTACCTAAAATTGCAGTCTAATTAATTAATTACTACAAAAATTGTCAAATGCATAACTTCATTAGTAATGTTTTATTCTTAAGGTTAATAAAAATGTATTAATTAGAGATTGGATTAATAATATTTAGGTAAAACACTTTACTTCTTTTGGCGTACGTTTTGGAAATGGAGGGTGGAATAGTGACCGCCCACCCATCCTACATATGCATATTGACCACACTCACTGATCAGCGTTTAATGTTCAGGAAAACAAACTGTGAAAGCATTGATTAAACTAGCAAAAATCATCAGCAATGATGTACCTAGAATTAATGGATATATGTAGGGTAGGTGGGTGGTCTCGAACCTACCCTCCAATCGGTAAAATCTACACGACGGTTTTGCAGTTTAATTAATTAATTACTACCAAAAAAATGGATACAAACTTTGTCAAATGCATAACCTCATTAGTAATGTTAATTAAACTGTATTAGAGAGTGGATTAAAAACTACACACACACCCTACTGGTACTATTCCATTTCCACCCTACATATACTAATTGAATCATGCAAAATCAATGGTAATATTTTTTAACGGCGTTAACAGAAATAGAGTTTGTTACTAGGTGATATAAAAAAAATTGTCTTGAACGTCAAATGGATATATTTAAGAAGAGGGGTGGAACAATAATACTTAGGTAAAACGCAAAAAAGATAGAAATTTATAACACTGACAACATTTGTATCGCTATTTTTTGGTATTAATAAAGTAATTAAATTACAAAACACTCGCCTACGTTTTACTGATTGTAAGATGTGTCAGAGGCCACCCACCCACCCTACATATACTTATTAATTTCAGTTGTAACACTGCTGATGATTTTTGCTGGTTTAATCAACGCTTTCACAGTTTGATTTCCTGGAAACTAAACGCTGATCGGTGGGTGTGGTTAATATGCATATGTAGGGTGGGTGGGCGGCCTCAGACACACCCTCCAATCAGTAAAACATACGCGAGGGTTCTGCAATTGAATTAATTAATTACTACAAAAAAATTAATAAAAAAATTGTCTGATGCACAATTTCATTAGTAGTGGATATTTTTATTTTCCTTATATAGATTATAGGAAAAGTATTGTTTTCATGAAAATTTTTTGAAACATTTTCTTAACAGAAATATCCGTTTTGAGTTACCCTTGCCAGTAATTTTGGGAAAATACAAATTTGCGTCTGTGTGTGTGCCTGTCTGTCGGTGGGCGCTGTATCTCAAAAACGAATGATCTAATTGAAATTAAACTTAAGTTTTCAACAATAACATGTTCTTGACTTGCGAGAAAAACAAATAAAAAATTGAATAAAACACGACAACTTTATTTATAGTCACAATAAAAAGTTTTCAAGTTATACAAACAAAGTTATCGTGTTTTATTCAATTTACAAAAATGTATAACGAAGTAGAAGCCTCCAAAATATATAACATAAATCAAAAATTAATCATTTTAATATTTTTTGCCTATTGCTAAGAAACTGTAGAAGCTACATGGAATTTAACTAACAATAGCATTTTTGTGTAAACCTTATAGTTTTCGAGAAAAATATAGAGAAAGAACTACAATAGCCACATCACCATTTTTGTTAATTAGATAAATAAACTACTCATGGCAGATTTAAAGTACTATTCTAAACATAGACACTTCTACTTAAAACCCTACTTATTGGAAGCACAAACATTGAAGTAAGTAGTTCTTTTAGTAATAGATAAAGCAGATATAACGAAATGAATTGATCTATTGTTGCAGTTAATGAGTAGGAAGGCAGCTTTTGGAGGTAAAGTATTAGGTGGTGACTTTCAATAGACTCTTGCAAACATTCTTCCAAGAAAAAGAGCAGAAATTTCCACTACCATTAGGAATCAATTGAGTTGAATAACTAAAGACTTCAAAGGAACCAATAACAGAAACTTACTGAAACAATCAGTCACAGCCATAATATAGCAATATCCCTTTACAGTCCTTGACAAAGGCCCCATAAGGTCCGCGCAAAGCAACTGCCAAGGTTTACTCACAGTAGGCGTCTTACTTAGCATAAATCCTGCAGGACTTTGTTGGAGTGGTTTAGTGCTGATGCACACATGACAATGATTTACAAACCTCGCAAGATCTGTTCTCAACTTGGGCCAATAATATTTATCAGCAACTCTAGTTTAAAATATCCCACCATGACCGCAAGTAGGTTCATCATGGCTTTCCCTAATTACTCTCTTCCTCTCTTCTCTCGGAAGCACAGTTTTCCAATTACAATCAGGATCTAACATAGGGTAGTTAGACGGAACATTGATAAATGATAAATTTCCCATCACCAATTTCATTTGACGAATCAATCTAAGATGACATAACTATTGAACGATAAAAGATCAACGGATCTGGATTAAATTAATCACCAACAAAAAATGAAGATCTAACTGTTATTCAATTTCCCAACATCTTTTTCTAGAAGTTAGTAGTATCAATTTCATTTATGAAAAATTGAACAAACCTAATTGAAGAGAAGGCCACAATTTTAGAAATTACACTTGCATGACCTATAAAAACCAGCAAATATAATAACAACTGTAAACAAAAATTTTAATTGAAACAACTCTTTACATTTTAATTACATCTATACATCGCATTTCTTTGATCTACTTACTCATACTCAAATAATGAAATATTACGAAGGTAAAGCACTCTATGATCAAACTAGCGAAACATCTGGATGACTAACGAGGAATATTTATTAATGGCGTCATCAACCCCCATCTCAGGCGCGGTTAATTGCCGGTGGGATCTCTTTCGGAGAACGCGTTAACCCGACCAAATTAACTAACCTACCTGGAAGTCGGGAGTCCAGACATTGATTTTCCCGTATGATAGTAGCCCGAATCGGGCATGAATCATTCATCGCCAGTTTCGCGCAATATACGTATATTTTTCCCCATTGTTGCTGAAATGCGTTCGTTTATATGCGTGGGAAACAATTCGGCGAAATTGTGCTGTTAAAAATATATGTAAATACACATCGGGATTCCTATTTTTGTGTCAGATTCAAACAATGGATGTTTAACGTGTCTGAAATTCCAATTTGCGCGGAATGTCGTAGAATGAAAACTGTCTGCGTCTCACACACGTGATTTATACGTATCGAACATTTCAATATATAAATTACGGTTTCCTAATTATCGATTCCTCATATATCGACATGGAGATATGGATTTTATTTATTAAAGGCAGAGGGATGGGAGAGAGAAAAAAACGAAGATTTGATTATGTACAAAGCCTTACCATTGCAAATTCAATTACATACAAGTTTCTTTTAAAACAACAACACGGTAAGTATGTTGTTAAAAGCCTTTAGTGCATACCTTTCACATCACTTACACAAAGGTGGCCAATTTATCTGCACTAATTACCCAATAATGCCTCTAATTGACTGCTTTAACAGTATCTTGGGATTATTCAGTACGTAACTACTTTACCAAATAATATACATTAGTTTTTTTGTTTGTTTTGCAACATGAGTTTATTATAAATAACCTATAAATATAATATTTACATGTTGTATGGAGGTATTTTCTAGTTCTAGTGGGGTGAAGCGTTCTGAATTCTATTTTTAAAGTTACCTGTTCCAGAACATTCCCCTTGAATTCAGAGGCTTTGAGGAACTTCTGAAACTTCCGAAACTTTGGATTATTATCAAACTTTCCATTTATAACTAGTAGTGTACACACATTATTTTATGCCCACATTTAGTTGAGTTCTTGAATAATTTCCGATGGATAAAAGCGAGCTATTAAAACAAGTTATAATCTAATCAAAATATAACCTTTACTTAATCAAAAATATTTATTTCAATTACAACAGTTGTTTGAAGTATTTCGAAAAATGAATTATTAACTTTATGTTCATCCATCATTTGAAGCATAAATTAACGATCAAGGTGCTTCATCAAGTGATTCTAAGTTAATTTACCTTCTTATTACTTCAAAAAAAAATTAAGCTAAAATAAATGAAAACCAAAACATATACTGTGTCAATATTTTATTAAGGATATGGAGTTTCAACAAGTAACAGCCTCATCAATCCAGTATTTGAAACCAAAAGTATTTGTGTCTTATTGATCACTTGTATAAACATTATTTTGGAGTGATTCTCATCTGATTATCGTCAATCGCAATTATATTCAGATGGAATTCGATTAAAAATAAGTAGGTAAATAGAAAAATATATTTCATTTATTCTAAATTCGAATAAAGCCACTAGTAAACATCAATCTGATTGCGTAAGCTGCATGTTCGCCAATAATGGGGACGTCCAAGTGAGCAATTCATCCGCCCGCTTTGTTTGTACCCCTCCCCCCATCTTCGTGCTGTTTTCGTTTCTGATTAATTCCCCTCCGTGTCCCGTGTGTTTTGATTAATCCAGCCGACGCTTTTAATTTCTACCTGCAAACATCAATTCGCTCAAATTGGAAACGGTTTCGCTTAAATCAAACACGGACGGTTGTTTTTGTTTTTCTGAGAATAACGGCGGGATCATTAAGATTGTTTGTTCTCCTGGGGGGTACAAGGCGGTTACAGTGCTTATTTTCAATTTTGGGGCTAAATGGCTTCGTATTTTTCAATTTCCACACAATTCGTTCAACGCCTTTTACTTTCTATCAATTTTTATTTTCTTTGCGGTGATACTCGCACCAAATAAAAAGAGGTCTGCGTAGGTAACGATTTCTTAAATCGAGTTCCCACGTGAAAGAAAAAACCTAAGTGAAACGTTTCATTCTGAATGTATGTTTGATATTCAGTTCAATTAAAAAAAAACATGTCTTATTAAATGTAACTATAAACATGTTATTAATGGATGAATGCTAAACATATAAAACCTTATATGAACTGTATTAACCAGTCCACGCATTTAAAACTAATCCAACAATCATAGGATACTAATTTTACAATTTATAAACAATTATATCACCGTGTGTGATATTAAACAAAGTATAGTTTTATTTATCATTTATTCAAGTTCGTAATTATATCACCGTTGCGGAGGTACTTCAAGTCGTACTAGAGCTACAATTAGCCAATTCATTTAATAAAATAATGAATTGACTAATTGTGGCGCTAACAAGATGGAGCATCAATTGTTACTTCTGATTGTATAATCGAGTAGTGCAAAGTAAAAACGGTAAAGAAAGGATATATTTTTTCAAATACTATTAATCAATTTTTACCTTGATTATCATTAAGCGTTCACCTTAATATACAACTTAAAGATACGTGCTAATCACACAATTTACAAAAAAAAACATTTTATACACAGAGATATAAAAATTACGTACATATTTAGCAAATTAAATATTGTACTTACTATTAAACATAAGGTATCAACAAATACCTTATTCCTTATATCTCATCAATTGTTTCCTTTCATAGACTACTAACTAATACTAATGCTCCATCCTGCTGGATCACACCTACTCTCTCGACCAATTTACAACAAAAACATAACTATCTAACGGTACATTTACATCCCTAGATTTTGTAGTGGTCGTAATAGTGTTCCCTTATCGTACACGATAAATACACCGAACTTTATTATTGCGCCGAAACTGCAGCTTCCCGTGCAGCCGTAATTTATATGCAAATATGGCGGTCGGTCCATTTTTTTTTCTGTGCAATTTACGTGTAAGTCGGAAAAGAGAAAAAACCCGGACGATTTACGACACCCGCATTATTCATTCAAAACGCAATTATAATTGTATTCCGCGCATTACTCATAACACACCAACAACTATTATGAATGCACAATGGACGCGCACGATAAATCGCATAAATTGGCGGAACGGTTTTATCGAATCGATATTTACTTACGTATTTCTTATTGAAATTAAATAAAAAAAACAAAAAATATAAATGGTTTATTATTAGAGTAATTGTGTGGTACGATCTACTCATATTAGTCTAGACGCTCGTGCACAAATTGCATACGAAAGTGAAGTGTAGGAGTTAGTGACCTGTATGGCTTTCGTTAAGCGAAAAAATGGAGATTAAATTCGAATCGTTGAAGTGTCTGCAAAGGGTAAATTACAGGTCTACTAGTGTACTTGAGCGTGTTCACGGTCTGCTCGCTTTATACGATGGGGTTGTTTAATAATGGCCAAACCAATTTGGTTGTACAATACACCGTCAAAATCAATTTGTAAATTAGGATCAAATATAGTTATCGCAAAGTCCATATTTAGTAGCCATTAATGCTATATATAAATATTATTTTTATTTTATATACAATGCTAAAATGCGTTACACCGATGAGATCAAAAAAGACCTAAACCGGTCCTTAATTGATATCGAGAGTGAAAACAATAGTTCTATAGTTTCATATTATTATTGTTGTAATTGTCACTATTGACAGTTTTCTTTAATTGTCCAATCAAGTTGATTAGAAAAAATCTTCTAGGAATGTTATAATTTTTAATCTGGACTAGATAAAGCATATTGTGAAGTGAAGACTTTGTGAACTTTGTGTTTATTATTTATACTCAACATGTATAACGAAGTAGAAGCCGCAAAAATCAATAATATTTGTGAACTAGTGTTAACTATTCCAGCTACCAGTGCTTCGGTAGAACACAGTTTTTTCAGTTTTAATACGCATTAATTTCATGAAAAATTCTACAGGAGAAAAAAGACTCTCAAATTTGGTTATATTATCGATACAAAAAGATTTTGTCAAGAACCTATTTCAAAACCCCAAATTTTATGAAGACATTACAAACGAATTTTCAAAAGAAAATAGAAGAATAGAACTTCATTATAAATAGGTAAGTTAATTTAACTCACTTTCCTTGATTGCTTCCCTACTTTAAAATTCCACCGCATGCCACTGCAACCAACCAATTTAGTACAACGCATTAGACAGTAGATGTCACTAATCTTAATGGTATATCTATCTTTGAAGAATGTCACTTTAGGATAATCATCATAAACGATATACCTATTTAGAGTTTTATAACTCAGAGTTGAAGATACAAGAGAAGAGATAAAACGGGCAAGGGCAAAACATATCAGAAAAAAAGTAAATCGATAGTCAGGGGATTTGGCAAAGTAAAAGTGAAAGAAATTAAAACAGGCAGAGGCAGAATGCATAGAGATAAGGACAAATACAAGAGATAAAAGTTATAAAAAGATAGAGAAAACTTAAAATAGAAGAGATGTAGGTGTAATAGAATTAGTTGAGATGGACGCCAAAACAATAAGCATCTCTTTTGAGTATCATTTTTTATAGCACGACGTGTATGCTAATTTTAAAATAAGAAAAAATTGAGGAAGATTAAAGCAAAGTAATAACGATAATGAAATAGAGATACAAACAATAAAGAAAAATTAGAAGCAACCAAGAATAGCGAAGAATTCAAGGGATGGAGGCAAAAGATATACTGACAAAACAAAAAACAAAGGAGACAAAAGAGATACAGGGTGACTGACGAAAAACCTTTGGTGGTGTATCTCGCTTATTTTTTTATCCGATTTTAGTAAATAAAACATCAAATTAAACCATTTTTAAAAGACTTTAATAGAATCTGAACTGTTATTTTTTCTCGCACCCAGTTTTTGACAAAATACGATCAACATTTTTTTTTTAAATTGCACTGTATATATATTTTTATTGATTCGCAAGGAGATTTTTTTTCTGAATATAAAATTGTAGACAAATTTATCCATACATCAAACTTAAGTCGAGAAATTGAGGATTAAAAAAATAAATAAAATGTCAAGTATCCATTGTAAACAATATACAGACCCTATTTTAAATGTCAAAAGTGACAGTGACAGCCATTGATAGAATACTGCAACGATTTTTAATTATTTCATAATTAAAATGTTGCAATATTTCAAACACTGTACTAGAATTTTGTGCTTCTACAGAAATCGTTTTTCAGTTTTTGAAATCTTGCAACATTTTTATTATGAAATTATTAAAAATCATTGCAGTCTTGTACCAATGACTGACACTGTCACTTTTTATTTTTTTTTTAATCCTCAATTTCTCGACTTTGGTTTGATGAATGGATAAAATCGTTTACAAATTTAGATTCAGAAAAAAATCTCTTTGCGGATCAGTACAAAATATACAGGGTGAGTTTTTTTCGATGTTCTCTATGGGGATCTCGGAAACTATAAGAGATAGAGAAACGGTTAAATGGAGAAAGAAGTGTAGATTTACGAGACGAATAAAATTCCACTTTCAAAGTTTTCAAAAAAGTCAAGGGTAACTAGATATTTTGAAAAAAGTAAAAAGTGTCAATTTTTTCAAATCAATATATCTCGGTTATTATAACAGATAGAAAAAAAACTGCAAAGGACAAAGTTTTAGATAATTTTATGCAGATTAATAAAAAATAATCAGAAAATTTTTATCGCCATTATTTTCCGAGATATGACGCAAACTTACATTTTTTTAAATGGAAACCATAGTTGGCTGTGACCTCATTCAAAAGGCAATTTTTTTCTCTTTAATCTAATATGGCATACGACATAGTTATTTCTAAAAATGAGTGAGGTATAGTCATTTTAAATTTTATTATAAATAAACAATTGATAGCCATGAAAAAGATGAAAGTAAAACAATTGCAGTTGTTTATAATATTAGCAATATTGTAATTATTAGTTTTACAGAGATAAATCAAAATGAAACAACTGCATAAAGTAAGTCTGTAATTATCAATATATCAATGGGAGAGAAATTTTAATATTAAAAAAATATGGTCAAGGAGTCCACTATTAATACTATTATGACATAAATTATATCTTTTTAAAATTGAATATCGCTTTTTGACTATTCTCATGTAAATTGAATTAAATGTTTCAATAACAACTAGTTTATGATCCTCCACAGATTGATATGATTTTTCATATACTTTGTTTTTTACATAACCCCACAGAAAAAATTCTAAAACGCGCAGATCGGGAGATCTAGGTGGCCCTGGGATTGGTTTATTTCTTCCTACTTATGAGTTAGGAAAAGCATCATTTAAATAATTTGTAAAGCCAACATGTTATTAGGTAAAGCACCGTCATATTGGAACCATTTTAATCTTGCTTGTAATGATAAATTTAAACAATCGAGCGTATCTTCAAATGTTTTCTGAAGAAAATGAAAGTAATCCAAACACACCATGGATTAAACCCAAATTTAATTTGTAGTTTTCTCTGTGAAACTTCTCGTGGATTCTCTTAAGTTCATCTATGTTCATTGTGGCGATTAAAAATACCACAATTAGTGAATCGCGATTCATCTGTTCATAATATTTTTGTAAGAAACGTATTATCCTCTTGACAAATGGGTTTATACCACATACAGAAGGCCATTTGATAATTACAAAATTTTATTCTTATGCTGGTTTTTCATTTCTATTTAACTTTGTAGAACTAATAATTACAATATTGCTATTATTATAAACAACTGCAATTGTTTTACTTTCATCTTTTTCATGGCTACCCATTTTTTATTTATAATAAAATTTAAAATGACTATAACTCACTTATTTTTAGAAATAACTATGTCGTATGCCATATTGGATTAAAGAGAAAAAAAAATACCTTTTGAATGAGGCCATAGCCAACTATGGTTTCCATTTAAAAAAATGTAAGTTTGCGTCATATCTCGGAAAATAATGGCGATAAAAAATTTCTGATTATTTTTTAATAATCTACATAAAATTATCTAAAACTTTGTCCTTTACAGATTTTTTTCTATCTGTTATAATAACCGAGATATATTGATTTGAAAAAATTGACACTTTACTTTTTTCAAAATATCTAGTTACCCTTGACTTTTTTGAAAACTTTGAAATTGGAATTTTATTCGTCTCGTTAATCTACACTTCTTTCCCCATTTAACCGTTTCTCTATCTCTTATAGTTTCCGAGATCCCCATAGAGAACATCGAAAAAAACTCACCCTGTATATACAGTTCAATTTGAAAAAAAAAAGTTGATCGTATTTTGTCAAAAACTGGATGCAAGAAAAAATATCAGTACAGTTCATATTAAAGTCTTTCAAAAATCATTTAATTTGATGTTTTATGTATTCAAATCGGATCAAAAATAAGCGAGATACAGCACCAAAGGTTTTTCGTCAGTCACCCTGGATAAGTAAAAGGATTTAAGACAAATATGACTCTAAAGCAATAGGCATCAGAAGTATAAAATACGTAACAAATAAATAAATAGACAAACTCAATAGAGATAATAGAGTTGATACTTGTTGAGTTACCCTCTTGATGGAACCAGATATGTAATGTTGGCGAAGAAAAACACTTGTTATGTTAAAAACACGTGTTAGACGTAAACACGTAATAGAGCCTAAGAGAAAGAAATAAAGAGACAGAGAGATTAAGAGAGTTTAAGGGATTAAAAAAATATATCAATACTTCTTGCGCTACATTCTTGATGGAACGAAATTTTCAAATTGGGTAAATTAAAGCACTTGTTGTGTTCCATAATTTTATTTTCAGTTACTATTATTAAAAAAAGATATGAACAAAGTAATAACCATGAGGATAGTAGTAATATAATAATGATTGAGATAGACGCAATTTTACGGTAATGAATATTTTTTCTACTGCTTCTTTTGTTTTTTCTTGATCTATTGATCTATTTCTCCTGCTATTTCCAATAAAAAGCTGAACTTTAATTACTTTTTTTAGTTAATCCACTAACAGCCATACTAATAGTCGCGAATTAATCCGATATTGAGGATTAATCCTCCGATTAATCGGGCTAAAACTCGTCCAATAGTCCCGGATTAATTCTACAAATAGTCTTAGATACGGCAATACCATAAATAGCGATTAATCGAGGATTCTAGGATCCGAGAATTGATCTCTATCTATTAGTACGACTGTAAGAAATTTAAAATATATTTTCTGATTGATTTGATTTCAAATAAAAGGTTTTGGCGATTCAGTAAGTTACAATTTTACTACTACTAAACATCATTGTTTACAGAAAAAAAGATACAATACAATACTTGTAATAAATAAAATAATTCCTAATGTGAGACACTGGCTTCTAGTTTTCTGTCCAACGGCTATCGACCCGCGGTCTTTGAGCCTGTAATTATCTGTCATACAAACGTCATGATTGCTAATGTTGCTGTTTTAACTGTCTGCTGTTCTTCAAACGTCATGATCGCTAATGTCATTGAGAAGTGAGGTAATGAATTGTTAGATGGTAATTTCGGGGTATTTATATGGAGGTGTTGTAAGGGATTACAATTTTATTTTCCTTCAATCGTTATGATCCATATTTTGATTATAATGTAAACACGCTTTGTGAACAATTTTACTCTTTTTGTATTAATTCAATATTTAGTTTTTTATTTCGCATTTAAATTCTACGCGAAGAAATCATATTATTTTTAACCGATTTGATTATTTCACAATTTTGATTAATTTTTGCTTCGATTCATATATATTATAGATAATTAAGGGTAAGTATGGATTGAATGAACGCAACCATACTCTCTTCAGCACTTCTACACATTCCATTAACCTAGCGTACTCTTGACCTACCACAATAAACTGTACGTTGTCCTGGCGTACTCCTGACCTGCCCTAATGCACAATCTATTGAGGTAGGTCAAAAGTACGCTAGGTAAATATCAAATTTATTATGGACGATCAGTAGACTATTGAGATAGGTCAGGGTTACGGTAGGTCATAATTTAATTTATTGTTGTAACTTAAGAGTACGCTAGCTTAATTTATAGTTTATACGGTGAAAATAACACTTTCAACCTTTTCATATGTTTTTTTATAACAATAAAAATATTACGAAACAAAACAGGTTTTAAATACGTAATTATGGAGGCTTTGACTTTGTGATTTTTGTGTCTCCAGTTCCGATAAACTGTTATTTGTCTCCACCTAATATAGAGACAAGAGAGATACAGATAAAAGATTTATTTTGAGAGACAAAAAGAAATATGAAATTAATATGGGCAAGCCAGTATGACACATACGATAAAACAAGACAGAAATAAAGAAAACATAAATAGAGATAGAGATAAAAAAAATGGATAAGATAGATAGTATAAAAAGAAAGAAATAGACGAAAATTAGGTTCACCTTGTAAACGAAATGCACATTTAACGCTTAATAAACAACATCAAAATAAATATTTGAAAGTGTTATCGTATTTCATTTACCAAAATTTACCAAAGTGATTAAGAATATGAACTTTCAACAACTAACAGCCTCAACTATTAAGTTACTTAATAAACAAGTGAAGTAAGGAATAAACTGTGTGTTATTTTCATTTACAAAACACTTAAACCAACAATAGAGAAATAGTTGAAAAATAAAGAGAGATAGAAACAATAAAGATCGAGATGAATATAAAAGAATAAAAATAAAAGATAAGAGGATAATTCACTTAACTCTATTGCATATGTTTTTTTTTTCTGGGATCAAAAAAGAGAAAGATAGAGATAAATGAGATACGATAATATGATGAATTAGTTTCTCACTTAACCCGTGGTGAAACATTTTTGTATTAATTTATTGTTGAATTAAAATACTTGGTATTACAAGTGAAATCATACCAAGTGTTTTAATGCAACAATCAAAAAAGAGATACGATAAAATCATAAAGGTGCCATCTATTGTCTAAACGTTGCACTAGATCCCAAATGGGTGGATAACCACCGTCATAGAAGGGATCTGTCAACAGCGACAATTATAACAAAAATAACAAATGAGGTAAATAAATTTAATTTGTCTTTAACTGTCTTTTTTGGTTCTTTTGTCTCTAGTTCTCTAGTGCTTATTTATTTTTTATTATCCCGACCTTTCTATCTGATGCCTCTTTTACATTTTACTATTCTCTAACATTTTGCTATTCTCAAACTTACTTATAAGTAATGAAAAGGCAAAATGGAGACAGAGCAAATAAAAAGTCTTAAAGAAATATAAAATAAATAAGAACAAGAGTGAATGAGACAGATAGGATAAAAAAAAAAGAGTAATAGAGGAAAAATAATAAGAGATGTAGACAATACATATAGTAGACATTCAAGGATTACAAAGAAAAAAAAAGCAAAAAAGAGGAAAAAGGATGGAGGCAGATCACATAAAAAAGACTTAAAGAATAAAGTCAATGCAGATATAAATAAAATGATTGGAAAGAACACTGAAATAAAGAGAAAATACGTAGGGTGTAAACAACTTGGACAGAGACAGAAATAAAAGAGATGAAAAATAGGAGAGGTACAAACAAAAAGGCAAAATATATAAAGATATCATTTGTCTCTATCTATTTATCTAGATAGATAGATTTTATATTATAAATTTTGTAAGAAAGGAGTACAAATAAATAAATAAATAAAATATGTGTTTTATCATTCTAAACTTGTTATTAGCAGAGAAAATAAAGAAAAAGTAATATAAAATAGAAAGGAATAGGACTTAATGACATAGTATAAACCAATAAAAAACGTAAGAAATAGAAGAAATATAATGAGAGATATAGATAATACAGATAGAGTTAAACGGATAAGAAAAATAACAGTGATAGAGGCCAAGTCTACTCATTTTAGGGAGACAGATCAGATAAAAACATATAAATAAAAGAGAACAAAATAGGTAAAACATAAAATAGATATAGAAGAAAGGTTAAAAAAGATTAAATTACTTTTTACTTTCCCTATATAGAATATATATTCGTGAATGAGAACGTCTATGGGCGATGTATCTCAAAAACGAATGATCCGTTTGAGATGAAACTTTAAACTTAAGTTTTTATCATTAAAAACTAGAACTGAAAAGCTTTTGGTGAACATTCATAAACCGGAAGTGGATGTTTACTCGAGGCGTGTTTTTGGTGTTTTCTCGAAAAGTTAAAGGGAATGAGAAATTGCACAAGTTTTATTAAAACAAGTTTTTCATAAAGTTCTTAAGTTGCGAGAAAAAATTAAAAATGTTGATATTTTGTTGCTTATTGCTAATAAACTATAGGAGTTACATGAAATTTATATAAAAAGTAATAGTAAAGAATTCAAAATTGAGCAATTTGCTAAGAACAGCTGTTTTACATAAACCTTATATGATAGTTTTCGAGAAAAATGTAAGGAAATTACTATGATGGCCACATTACCAATTACATATTTATTTTTCTTTACATTTTACAACTTTTAACTAAAACCCTCGCTTATGTTTTACTGACTGAAGGGTGGGATAGAGGCCACCCACCCACCCTACATATACACGATAACTTTAATTCCTAATAGTTGATGATTTTGCTGTTAAAAACAATCAAACCCTTTATGTAATAAATAATAAAATAAAACAAAATTAAAATTTAATTTTAATTATAAATAACATTCTATTGCTAATCTTATCTCTTTTAGATTTTACCCACCCATAAAATTTTTACTAATTTACTTAATCACTCAAATTTTACCTTTTTAATTTATTTTTATTCGAAAATACATATAGGTATAAAAGGATTACAAAGAAAACAGTAATAGAGCCTAAATAAATAAAAACTGAGACAGATCAGATTTAAAAAAAAGAAATAAAAGAGATACAAAATCGGAAAATACAAGAAACAAAAGGTCAAAATACTTATAGAAAAAATGAATTAACTTTATTTTATTTGTTTTTATCTTTCCTTTGTAGCTCTACCTTTCTATTTGATGCCTTTAATCATTGAATTTTAAAATTCAAAACCTATTTATGAGCAAAAATTAGGCAAAATACAAAAGGATAGATATATATTACATAAAAAAAGAAATATAACATGACTGATCGAGACAGTTAGGAAAATTGGATAAAAAAGAGAGAAACCACCGATAAAAAATAATGAGGGATAGAGATAATAACGGTAAAGATAAAATGATTACAAAGAAAACCTTAATAGAGGTATAATAGGTAGATATAGAGACAGATCAGATAAAAAGAAAATAAAAGATATCAAAATAGATAAACCCAAAATAGATATAGAAGAAAGGTCAAATAAGAGAAACTTAGGGATAAATAAGATAACTTGTTCATTTGAATCTATCTTTCTCTTTTTTGAGGCCAAGAAAGATCTTTTCCTTATAGGCCCCTTTGTCTCTGCGTCTCTTAAATGTATGACAAAATAGTAAATCATTATAAATCTGCGTATAAACAGAAAATAGGCAAAATACGCAAGGACAAAGACAAATCATATAAAAAAGAAGATATATAAAATAAATAGAAACTAAATGAGATAGAGATAATACAGATAGATATAAAATTATTAGAAAGATAACTGCGATAGAGTTAAGGATATAGACATATTAGATTTAAAAAAAATAGAAATAAAAAGATTAGATGGAATAGGGTTTAAGCAAAAGGCAAAAATAAGAAAGATAACTGTTATGCATGCATTCATCAACTTTCGTATTTTGGTTCTTTTGTCTCCTTCCCAATATATTATATATTTCTAAACCTTCTTATAAGAAGAGTAATCGAAGAAATATTAGATTATAATACGTGAACTTAGGCCTGATAGTATATTATTACGTTTTGTACGCATTTTAAAAAAAATTACAGCAGAAATAGTAATAATTAAAAGAAAACTAAATATTTCATATTCTTCTTTCCATTTTCCTATTTTAGTATTTTGAAACTACTAGTCATTTTTTTCCTTAGGTCTTTTGTAATATCTAATACATGAACGAGTCTTTAAATTAAATATGTAATTATGAAGGTCTGCAGTTCTTGTTTTTGAAAATGCAAACTAGAACAAATAACTTCTTATTATACCAAAAAAAATATTTGTTTTGATTTGAAGTATCATTAATATTTTGCCTTAAATTCTTTGAACATTGTATTCTAAGCACAGCTAGTATATTTGTTCTAAATTCTAAACAAGTGAAGTGCTAAAACATAGCAAGGAGCAGGTGTTCGCTCAGATCAAAATCTTCTTGTGGCGAAGATTATGGTGATGCTCAAGAAGCTGAAACTATTGATACTAGCCTATTAGGAAATAGTAACGTAAAAGCGAAGGTGCACCAAGAGATAAATGAAAACCTAAATAAATTAATATAAACATCCGTTGGGCAACTCAGAATCAATCTGAAGACATGTGGCAAAATTTAAAATCGGCCATCTTAGAGCCTTGTAAGAAACATCTGACACCTGAGAAAAGAACAAACCGAAAAAATTGTATTAGCGAGGAAATATTATGGAAGGCTTATGGAAGAAAGGAAAAACATAAAAAATTCAGACAAACAGAAGTATAAAGAAGTACAAAAGAAGATCAAATATAAATGTCGACAAGCTAAAAAAGAGTAGCTGAAAGAGAAATGTACTGCGATTGAAAATCTGCAAAAACTGCACGACTCCCATAATGTGCATAAGAAAATAACAGAGTTCACTGGAATTGGTCGAAAACAAAGACCATACATCCTTACAAATGATGAAGGAAACATTGTGTTAGATATTGAAGATCAACCCTATAGGAAAAATATATCAGATCCCTTTTTTTATGATCAAAGAGAAGAAATAATTACCAACGGTAACAATAAGACTGGACCATCTACTTTAAAAGAAGAAGTACAAACAGCAATAAAATCAGCCAAAGATTGAAAAGCTCCTGGCCCCGACGACCTACCTGCAGATGTGCTTAAGTTAATTGAAGAACAACATTTAGATGTTTAAACTTCCGTTTTTAATAAGATCTATGAAACAGGATAAATACCACAAGAATGGCTTCACTCAACGTTTGTCTCAATTCCTAAGCAATATAATTCCAAAAAAATGCGAAGAACATCATACGATCAACCTAATGAGGCACACTCTGAAGATCTTTCTTAAAGTCATCCACCGTAGGATCTACAAGAAACTGGAAGACGATATAGCAGTTTGCTTTAGAAAGGGAATTGGCACAAGAGAAGCCTTGTTTGCTTCAACGATGTCTAAATGTCAACCAAAAGGTGTACACCTGTTTTATAGATTATAATAAGGCATTTAATAATGTGAGACACAAACAACTAATAGAAGCACTGGAACGCATAAATCTCGACACAAGAGATATACAAATAATAGTAAAACTGTACTTAAACCAAAGTGCATCTGTTCACGTCCAATTCGAACTAATAAAACCAGTTGAGATCAAGCGAGAAGTCAGACAAGGGTCCTCTTTAACATCTATTCTAAAGAAATCTTCACCGAAGCCTTCGAAAGAGTAGCCGGTGGAATACAGGTTAAAGGCACCCCTCTAAACAACTTTCGTTACGCGGACGATACAGTGTACTTCTCGCCGAAAACATGCAAGACATTCAAAATATGTTGAATAACGTCGTCACAACTAGTCGAGTATATGGGGCTGACACTCAGTGTTAAGACGACTTAATACATGATTGTCACCAAAACTGAAGTACCCAATGAACATCGGTATGTGGAAGGCGAAGAGCTGGAAAGAGTCGAGAGGTATGACTATCTGGGTACAAACGTTGACTGCGCCGTGGATTACTGCGCATGAATAAGGAAAGTAAATTAAAATATTACCGAGTTTAAAATAATCTAGTCACAAAAAATTATTTAAGAAGCATTAAAATAAATATAATCAATTAATTTCATATTTAAAATATTTTCAACGGAGCATTTTGAATTTAAACATAATTTGTAATAATTTGGCCGGGGTGAACACGAAAGAGCTTCCTAATTGGACGAGGTTGAGAAATGTTTAATATTTTTTTTAACGGGCAAAAGTAGAGGTAAAATCGGATCATCCCAAAAAACCGCCCCTCTATCTCTCGAAAGTGTGTAATTGTATTCCAGTACTTTTGTGTGTCGGGACAGAGGAGAAAAAAAAAACGACTGCAGGGGCAAAAGGGGTAATTGGATTAGCACACAACAAAGGGATTACCGTCCCCGACAGAAGATTAAAACGAACGAAACGCGCGTACAGTTCGTCCGCACCGCTAATAATATAGTAATCAAATTTGTAATAATAATATTAATTATCGGGCGCGTATTCTCCATGAATATAATAATAATAAAATGCTTGCATAAAAATAAAGAAGGTGAACGTTAAAATAAGTCAAACAAGTTGTTCAATTTATGTTTTAACGACTGGTTAGTTTAAGTTAATGGTATGAACTTATCTGCATATGCAAGGTTATACATACAGGGTGTGGCAAAATAAAGTTTATATTTCTTTAAGTTCCTGCGTGAACGCAACAAATCCAAAATGGGGGTATGTTAATCGGTAGTCTAGATCTTGGAAGTTTAGCAGCTAAGGAGCGTTTCTTGAGAGCAAGAATTTTACAAAACTTGGTTTCGGCAACTGTAGCAAAGGTTTTCGCTACTTAAATGAGGTGCCAAGCTTACTTTTAAATCAAAAATTGGCGAAAAAGTTTGAAGAGACCAGTACAACATTCGAAAAACCAAAAACTGGTCGACCAAGATCATCAAGAACAGCAGAGAACGTAAATAGTGTTAACCAGTCTGATCGTGATGGTCCGAACCTTTCATTTTGGATGCTCGCAGGTGCCCAGATCGTCATTCGTATTATGCACAAAGACCTAAAGCTGCAGCCCTATAAAATTCAATTGGTACAAGAATTAAAACCTCGGGATGTCAGTCAAAGTGAAATTTTCTCTGGCAAATTGATGGCCTATGAGGAGTAGGAGGAGGAGGAAATGAATAGAAGAAAAGGAAGTAGTATGATGAGAAAAAGTTATTTTTTGAATTGAAGTTTGAAAAATCGAGTTTCCTTTGCAGGAAAAGTCGCAAGGTTAGTAGGTAATGAATAAGCTTGTTGTTTTTGTTAACGGTGAAAGGCATATAAGAGTTGTAACAAAGTGTTTAATAGCTGCATTAAGTTTCTTACACTTATTTTAGTCACTATTGAATCCGTGATGGATAATTCAGTCTCCAGTTTCAAACTGCAATTATTATTATTATTATCAATAATAAACTACCTTTATCGCCAACAGTCAGTAAAACCATGCATTACCACAGTGATTTCCGGAAGTAAACAAACACTTTATTTAACTGTAAAATTTGCGGCAGATAAAGTACTTTACCTGCCGCAAAACAGGCAGATAAAGTATTTTACCTGCCGCAAATGTTTATTGACATAGCCATGACTATATGACATTGACAGAAATCGTGCGTCTCGCTGACTCAGCTCCAACAGTGAAAATTTAATCGAGAATTATTTATTAAAAAATAGTGGAAGAAAACAAAAAGGAAGATTTTTACCAAGTGCACCGGATGAAATATACTTGATGATGAAGGTAATATATGCAAACTTTTCAAAACAAATTTGATATGAATGTTTATGTTTAGTTTATTTTGTCATAATAAAATGTGACAAGTTTGATATGTTAATTTATTTTTAATTATAAATGTTTACGGTTGGCGATAAAAGTTTGTATGCACCACGTCAGTAAAGTGTCTTTATTGAACTCGCCTATTACTCGCCTCGTTCGCTTCGCTCACTCGGCTCATAATCTCAGACTCGTTCAATAAAGTATCACTTTACTGACTAGGTACATAAATAACTATTATTGAAAGATTACTATAATTATATTGTTAGACACTGTGGGTAAAAAGTAATTCAAAGACAACTACTATAACTATTTCTGCTTAACCAATAATTAATTACCTTACCAATACCAGACTTGTCTAACTTTTTACATGAATTTACAAAGGCTTTATTTATAAAAAATTCAATTTAGATATCATTTTTCAATTTGAGATCAGTGCACTTTGATGGCGTACGAACGAACGCCGTATTGAATATCGTTCGAAGGGTGCACGGCCCGATGGATCAGATTTAATGAAATCATAAGCTCTCTGAAATTTCCATTAAAAAGTCTTTGTTTGGGCTTATGAGCGTTTGCTCGCACGTACGCCCGTAAAAAAAAGTTTATTATCGGTTCATTTCATTGTTGGCTCCGCCAAAGCGTGCCCTCGCAATAAACTCTTTTCGAGAGTTTTATGGTCGCTATTAATTTCCTCCTTCGATTTTCATTTAGCACATGCAAAAATGCTGATAGTACCTGTGACATGGTTTTTCATTGGATATTAGATTTTACCAAACTGTAAAGGTTTTGATATGATTTATAGTTAAATCAATTGATTTCAATGATTAATGAGTATTACAACAAAAATTACCTGCATCAAACAAACCACTACTGTTCCAAAACGATCAAAATCCTCTTGTTTGAAGGTATTGGTTTTATGATAGTAAACTTCACTACACTCCACTTGAAACCGAATATCAAATGACGCTAGAATATTATTAGCAAAACGAGTTTTGCATTCGGCCAAAAAACCGTTACAACTGTGTCATTCGCATGACGTATGGTTCCAGCTGATTTTTTTTTTTGCGAAAACTGTTTCACTTATTAACGCGAGATACCGTTTCGTGATTATCGCCGGTAATTATGGCCGGACGTAAAAATCGTACGATTTCCCATTGTCTGTAATTGGATGGTTTCACGTCGGGGAATTGCGGAAACAGGATCCTCAGCCGTTCGGAATAGGTCAGTGACAGACCGGACGGTTTTCGCGCCGTCATCCTCAAAAAAAACGCCGTTTTAATTATGTCTCAAGGTTAAGTGGATCTAGATCTTTTGGATAATTATATATTTAAAAAATCGATTTTTTTTCGAAGAGTCGAGTCACGATATCAGGCGATACGATACTTCTTCGAAAATTCTTATTACGTCGATGTTTATTATTTCAATTTTTAAATTGTCCCCGTGTACAGTTAATCGATAGACATCAAAATTTTACGAGTTTTGAGCTCGTTCTTAAATATTTTATGCTGCATGCGATGCACTTTCGATCGAAGCAATAATAACATACTTCCATCGTGCTGTCACGTATGTTGAAGTTTTGTTTATCATGGGGGTTTCAATTCTTAATTAAACTTGACATCATTTTATTAAATTTTCATGTACTTGTAGACTAGAATCTTTAATGTAGAATTATATACATATGTTTTTTTCATTGAAGTTCTCTATTTGATCAAAATGTCTACTACATTGATTGTATCGATTAATCTATTAATTAAAGGATGACATAGAAAATAATAGAACTGTTGGGTCCAACAAAATGTACAGAAGTCCTGTAAACAGCATCAAAAGTAGAAATCCAGAACAAACAATAAAAATTTTGATTTACTTTCAAGTATAAATTTTTTTTCTTCCGTCACAAAAACTGAAGATAAATTTTGTATTATGACCATTTTGAACTAAAAATGAAACATCAAAATTTTATTTTCAAAACTGAGTCAAGCTTGAATTGACATTTTGGATTAAGGGCGTTCATATCATGTAGGAGAAATAACTTAGAATTAATAAAAGCACTTCGTGCATACTTCGACTCAGATCTCTAAGAATTTTATTTAAATGATTATTACTTTCTGTTATTACAAAGTTGAGCGGATTTTGCTATAAAATCCTGGACGTGATATTAAGCTGAATGTGGCTCAGGTATCTTCAATTCCTAGGAAAATCCGAAATTAAGTATTATAATATGGAAAAACATGGCCAAAATGAAGTAGAATGAAGCTCTGTCAAACAAGTATAAGATTTCCAAGAGTTGGATTGACATTATCAATGTTTGGTGACAAGATCGCCGCTTCTAAAGTCTTCCTAGGGACATGTTGAATATTTGTCCCGTTTTGTACTGATTGTTAATCAAACAGATTCACGACTCTCGCACTATTTTCGCTTCTGAAGTTTTGGACATTAAGCCAGTTTATCTTAGGTCCAAGTTGGAAATTTGACACCGATTTGTTTGAACATCAACTAACAAACTACAACGAATGTTCGAAACAATATCGCAAATGGATTCAAGAATAATTTGACTATCACTAAAAAAGCTTATAATTCTGGCACCACCTTCGCCTCTGAAATTTGAGACAACAAAACGGAGAATCTTCAAATTCTTGGTTTTAAAGTTTCGCTTCACTCGTTCGAGCATATCAACGGGAATGTTAGCAATGGCTTGGCGAATGTTGTCCTTCAGGTGTTGCAGGGTCCGTGGTTTGTCATTGTAAACAATAGATTTGAGATATCCTCATAAAAAGAAGTCACAGGGAGCGCGCCAGCCACAGTAAGTCAAAGAGATTAGGCGCTCAAAAGTTCCATTGTGTGTGCCGTGGCTCCGTCCTGCTGGAACCATACGTTTCCAAGATCCATTTCTTCAAGTTTTGGGAGAAGAAATGCCTCAATCATTTATCTGTACCGTACTATATTCACAATAACAGTGTGTTTTTCTTCCTCGAAAAAGTAAGGCCCAATTATCGCAATTCTCGACAATGCACACCACACAGTAAAACGTTCGTAATGAAGTGGTTTCACATGAAGTTCACGGGGATTGGATTGATCTTTTGTTTGTTTACGCATACAGTAAGATGGAAATGAGCCTTATCCCTAAAAAAACACGAGAGCGTCGTCCTGCAAGTTGAGGAGCGCTTCACATGCACTTTGGCGAGAAACAAAATCGCGTTTGGAGGGATGAAACTTGTGTTCGTTGTGAAGAATTCGTCTTACACTGCGATCAGAAATCCCCAGAGCGCAAAAACAACAGCCTCACCCTCTCGATGTTTTCTGGGATTCTGGAAGTCCGTTGACTTCCAAGCCCTTTTTTTTACCACACTGTGATTTCCCTGAATGCGTCCATCCACGAAACGATAGATTGTCGGCCAAGAACGGGTTATAGGTTAAGTAGGGTCTTAGTGAGGTGTGTTTGCCTCTCGTGAACTGCGACCTAACAGATGTATTGTTCTACCCTTAACCAATCACTTCCCAAGAAGTCCCACGTCCAGCATGAACCTGGTAACTATCTTGATATCGGAGGGCACAATGCCCTGTCATGAGTCCGATGAAAGTTCTTAGCTCGTTACTTGTGAGTTCAAGCACCTTGTGGCTGTGATCGAGTTTCATGAGTCGTTTTTATTGACGTAGAGACCTGGTACATTGATCCAATGCTTACGTCTTCTGTCCTCTTCCCATTTTTGCACCACCTCTCTTCTATGCGCCATGGGGTGTCCACAAAACGGTGGCATTTGCACCTCTTTTTGCGAGTTCATCAGCCTTTAATATCCCCGTGCCCTGGGACCCACATGAGGGTCAACAAGTTGTTCTTCGCCAGTTGCGAGAGGGATTTTCGACATTCCCGAGCAGGTGTATATATGCGTGCCATTTAGGTGCCTATCCAAGCATTCTCTGGCGCACAGATCAATTGCAATTGTTTCCGCTTGCAAAATCGTGGGCGTCGTGCCCAGAGCCATGAAGCTCCTGTGGTTTTGGTTAGGGCCATAAATGCCTATTCCAGTACCTCTGGTATTCTTGGCACCATCCGTGTACCAGGCTGATATCCCTCGTCCAAACTCCTTGACTCTCATCAAAGCCGTTTTGGGGCCCTCGATCGACACCTAAAACGGTAATTCGAATTCGGGCTTCCTGGACATAATGTCCGTCGATTTGGACAGAAGGGCCGAGTCGATTTGCTGCAGTATTTCTAAGTGTCCTGTCCAGTCCTCCGGCAGTGTTTTCTTCCTCTGGTGAAGTCTGAGGGCTGCCACAAATGTAGTTCACAAGTGTAATATGGAAGGCAAAAGGCCAATTGGAAGGCTAAGTAAGCGCTGGAAGGATATTGATGAAGAAGACGCCAAAAACTTAAAACTAAGGGGCTGGCGAAGAGTGGCGATGGTCGGTATAGAATGGAAGTATAAATTAAGGGAGGCCAGACCTCGAATCGGGGCTGTAAAGCCATTGAATTGAATATCATTACCACAAAAGCTATTTCAAAATTAGAGGATGAGAGGTGAACCATAGTATTAAGAAAGGACTTGATACAATTTCCAAGCATGATTAAAGTAATAGGTTTTAATATCGAAGCGTTGAAAAGCCTACATCAGTAACTAAAAATCTGTTATATTTTTGGAAAATATTTCAACCAGGTGTTAATTAATTCTATTTTCAATTAGCTTACGTCTATACTTACCTTGAATCAATAAACAGGCAAAAATTGATGGTGTATTGTTTTAAGAATGTAAGTATTATCTTTTTCAAAAAGCCTATGACAATCATTCATCAGCAAATTTGAAACCATAGTATTAATAGAGGATTTGATGAAAATTTCAAGAAAGGTTTAATTAAATTAATGAGTTTTATAGCTAAGAGTTGTTGAAAAGCCTGGATCAGGAAGTAAAAATCTGTTACATTTTTGGTTAAATCTTTCAGTTTGTGTTAATTAATTCTATTTGCATAAAAGTTTACATACATGCTTTATGTTTATTGATTATAGATAAATCAATAAACATAAAGTCGCATTTAGTTACGATAAGATGACGTGGTCATTACCTGCATTCAATCACAATATCTATCACCATTATGGAATGAGAAGAAATCAATGAAGCATATCGATTAGACTTTGGCACCCAACGCAGGGCCAATTTGTAAATACAATTTTAAATAACACAATTATAGACGAAAACAGTTTTATATTATAACATTTTAAACATAATATTTATCACTATTATGGGATAATTAATTCTTCAAACATGTATCTATTAATTTGAGTCAAACAGCTTTATATATAAAAAAGATTTTAAAATACAGACGATAATTTGGCACATAACATAAGACCAATTTGTGAATATCATTGTGTCATTTTAAATCACAACTCTACAGACAGAAACAGTATTATAATAAAAAGAAAACATGGACAATGGCAATATATGTAAGGTCATTTTAGACCACACCTCTACAAGGCAATTTCAAATGAACACAATTGCTTGTAGAACAGAAACCATAAAACTTTAGCGCCCAACATACAGGGTGGCGAGCGATAAGTCATATGATTTGTTTCATGAATAACATATTTGTTCACTTCTTCAAGTCGCACACGTGCATTTGTGTCGACTCTCCGATACACATTTTCTGGAATAACTTGGAATAACTCCTCAATGATGGCACTAAGTTGTATTGCATTTCTGGATTTTCAAGGGGTACCCCTCTTTAAGGAACCCGCAAAGGAAGAAGTCACACGGGTTAATGTCCGGGCTGTGGGGCGGCCACATTCCTTCTCCTGCATAACTTTCTGGAAATCTGTTTGACAATACCCTAAGGCCAAGTTGTTCGTGTAGGAAATCAAGCACAACGTTGGCAGTATGGGGGCGTGCTCCTTCCTGCATGAACTATTGTGTCTGCAATGGAAGACGTGAGGCCATGAGTTGAGGGAAAAACTGGTTTCGCAGCATTGTGTAAATAGCGTTTACAGTTACTGTACTTTCATGTGGATTATTCGCGGAGGTGCCCAGAATCGTACATTCTGTTTGTTCACAACACCGTTCACGTAAAAATAAGCTTCGTCGGACAACCATGTGTTGTGATGCACTGCCTCTTGATCTTAATCGATTTCCCACCTTGCAAACTCTCGCAGTAAGCTTATTCGCCACAGTCATCTTGTAAGGATACAAGCAAAAGTCTAATTTAAGAATTATTTGCACAGATCGGCGCGAAATTCCCAACTCGGCACTCTTCTTGTTGGTTTACTCGGACTACGAGTCTAAGCCACTCGAAGGGCTTCAATGTTTTGCGGCGAAAGTACAGTACGTGCATGTGGCCGCTGACACTACAAAATAGATTTAGTACCTTCAAATTTTTGATGTAATCTGACCAGTGGTCTCTCAACACAGCAGCAGGTGTTCACGAGAATAGAAATGAAGAGGAATTCGGAGCTGGCGACCAGGGTTTAATGTTTGGATATACCACAGATGAATCTGAAGAGTATATGGCATTAACAATTAAATCACAGAATAGCTGATCTCGGAAGGTCTGGTGATTTCTGGTGGACTAGGCCCGATTTTCAAACCCAAGTCTTATGAATATAAATACTACCATGGTGCTTGCATACCACAAAGAGTACACACAACCATAGTGTCTTTGCAACATAGCCTTAGTTCGTGTAGTATTTGAACACGTTACCCCGACCAAATATCTTCAGTCACAGGAAGAAAGATCATTGTAGACACATATGCTGGTTGGGGAGCACATGGTGGTGGTGCTTTCTCTGGCAAAGATTTCACAAGAAGAGATAAGTCTGCTTGTTGGGTAGCTAAGTTTTTAGTTAAGGCTGTCTGGTGCAAGTAGCAAATGACATTGATGTTGCTGAACCACTCTCTACCAGAGTATTCGACTAGGACACATCAAAACTCCCAAACAGAACTTCTAAACATTGTCAAGAAGCACTTCGATCTGAGACCAGGAACAATTGTAAAGGAATTGAAGCTACACCAATCAATTTATTAAAAGAGAAGCTCATATGGATGCTTTGGTAGGGATGGGTTACTTCGAAAATTCCAAAGAAGTTGCTCGTAAATGGCAACGGATCTTGTAAAGTAAATAAACTAAACTATAATTTGGCATTAACCTCCTCATCCAAAATTCCTTTATTTGAATACTCGATCCCTCTAGTTCATCCAACAGTGAGCACACTGTGGATGGATGTAGCCTCGTTGCGCAGACCACAGTGGTCGTTCCCACTGGGAATATCCTGAAGCATACAAGATTCAAATCAAAGAAAGCATCAGTTTTCTCTAGGACTTTCCAAACTGTTGGCTTCTGCAATGTTGTCGAGAGAATTGTTGTTAATGATAGGTTTTCAATGTGATAAATTATTTTCGAATCGATAAACATCTTTTGAAATGTGATTTTACCTTTAGCATTTGCCCGATGAAAAACAAACACAAGATTTTGCACGAAAAGATCCCCATAAAACTGCTCAATAAATATTACTAGTAATTATTTTTGCGATCATTTTTAAAAGAATAGCCAAAACTTACAAATTCTTGTACTAAACGATTGAAAATATCTAATGAGATGAAAATAAAGATTTTGATCTTAATTATTTGACATTTTCATTCATATATTTTATTATTAGGATATTTTATGCAATATTTCTTCAAAACTTATACTTTTTTTTCCACCCAAAGACTTATTAGCAAAATCTTTCATGAATGTGAGAGCATTGATGCTGAGCGTGAACTGATATTGCAAAGTCATCATATAGCTTATCGTGATATATTTAATACTGCATAAATATTTGGCCGTCAAAACAAAATTATTGACAGTGGATCCTAGATCTACTACAAGAAGTTTACAAAAACGTAGGCTGAAGTCAATTATCTTTTTTGAAAAAAGTCCACCGTGTGCCAAATTAAGCATAAAACCTTCTTTATGTCAATGTAACGCTGTTTTTCGCCGCGAACAATAACACACCGTTCTTTATCCGCCATCGCAGCAAACTGCAATCGCGGACTCACAATAGAAGCAATGAACGACATCTGGACATTAACTTCCATTAACTGCATAATGTTGAGCGCACAATTTGTAAGCTATTTCCCCAAAAGTAGACTTATAGAATCAAACTTCAATAGGGTGACTTATTGTGCGCCACCCTGTAAGAGCAATATATCAAAATCATTTTTAAACACCTCTAGAATGCAATTTCGAAATGAACATAATTACTAGTAGAAAGATACGACGAAATATTAATAAGAAATTGCACATCATATTTTTGATATATAAAAGAGTTAGATCATGTTAAAATTAACAAATCAACTACGTGTCTTTATATTAAACGCATACGTATTTAGTTGCGATGATAGGATTTACTAGGAGCGTTCAACAGAAATCGATGTCGATGTTGACCTTGAATTATTCGAGTCATATCTGCATTAAGATCACACGCATAAAATATTGGTTGAGGTTAAACAATCAGTACATTAAAAGCGCGCGCGTAATTTAAGCCCAGTTTTCGAAAGCCCACTTGTTGAACGCTCGTTATTAAAAGAAAACAGGAGGATACTATACTATCTATTATGATGGTAATGCGCATGATTAATTCCAACAAAGCGGAACAAAACAGGCTTGAACAGAGATACGCAATCGAGTTTTGAATGCTTGGAAAGAAACTGCCGAAACATGATGCTTCAAGGATGACCGCATTTCAAGGTCACAGTCCGGGAGAGGACCAAAGCGCCCAACAACGGTCAAAACCGATAAAAACGTGAGTCGTGTACGCAATCGCTGACTCCCTAAACATGTCCACGTTTGCGATACATGGGTATAGTGTCCGAGGATATGCAAATTCGCAAGGTCTGCGAGTTGACGCAAGACCAGAAAGAACTTCGAGGTTGGCGCTGTCAATAATTGTTCGATTTGATTCAAAATGAGCCAAACTTTGTTAAGTGTGTCGTAAACGGAGGCGAATCCTGGATGTTAGAGTACGACCCAAAATCGAAAAGGCGCAAAGCGTGTGGCACAAAAAAATCATCGTCCCCTCCTCAAATAATGCGCTAATGAGCATGTCTCGCATCAAAACGATGCTCATTGTTTTTTTTTGACGTCTGAGGAATCGTCCATTTAGAGTTTACCGCCGGGGAAACTGTCAGTGTAGCCTTTTACCTGCATGCTCTACCATGACAATGCCTCCAGTCACACGGCCTTCATCATCACCAATTTTCTGGCCGAGAACAACATCCAGTCTTCTTACAGTCCCGGCTTTTTTTGTTGTTTCCCCGATTGAAGAGAGCTGAAAGAAAAGTCCGTGGAAAACATCCAAAAAGCACGTTACAACGTTCCTAAGATACAATTCTGTTGAGAAGTTTCAGAGAGCCTTCCAGGCATGACAGATACGTTTTCGGTTGAGTATTGATGATAGTAGAGCAGCAATACTATCACTGAGTGGTCACAAGATCACCTCAAGACTGGTAAAAGAATCTCACAACAACCTGAAACAAGCAGCACAATCAAACAGTATTGAGCTGCGCTGTGTCAAGGGACACAATAATGAAGAAGGCAACAGCAAGGCAAACGAGCTGGCGCGGGCTGGTTCGGCTTTCAGTGATACCACGGACGGCCCCCGATCTCGTCAACACCCGGCTCTCGCCCACCTTAGACAGTCCATGTTAGGGGAGCTCTGGCCGAACATGGCCACATCAGGGAAACCCCTCCAAGCGTTGTGCTGTCCTTTGCTCGTCACCTTGGGTGATTTTGGCTAGGTGGGCTGATATGTCCAGCCCCCATTGGAGGAGGGCCGGGATTATACCGTACAGGCCTGGCGCTTTAAATGGTGAGAAGTTTTGTTTGCCCAGGTTATACATCCCTCTTCCGTGAAGTAGTCTATCGCCTCCCAATCTTCCTTGAAAGGATTTGAGGGTATGGATTCTGATCAGCCTTCGTTGGTGTCCGTACATCCCGGGAAATGGGTGTTAATTTCAGCTGCTTCGAGAGGTTAGAAGAGTAACTTCTATCCTCTCGTTTTAGGCAACCTATTTGTCGTGAGGGATCCTTGGAGAAGATCTTTTTGAGCCTTGCAGCTGCTGAGGTGGTTTCAACCTCCTTACAAAAAGACCTTCAGACTGCCCTTTGTCTTTGTCTTATTAGTTTTTTGTAGTCGTGTTGGATGTTTTTATAGACCATCCAGTCCGATTAATGTTTAGATTTCTTCGCTTTATTAAAGGATTTTCTCGCAGCTCTTCTGAGATGGTCGAGTTCTCCGCACCACCAGGGTGTGGCGTTCCCGGAGTTTTCCACCTTTCTCGCATGGCAGGAGTCCTTATATGCTTTTATAATGGAGTGTTGAAACGTATTTACACAAGCTTCAATGTCAAGCTTTGGGTGGCTAAATGAATGATAGAACAACGGAGGGTATCCCAGCCAGGGGCGCACAACGGGTCTAGCGAGGCCTAAGTGCTTTGGTCAATTATTTGATCCCCTTTGGAAAACTCGATCCAGATCCAGATTGTGTATTGATGTTGGGGGAGACTCTTTTGAAGAATTTTGAAATTTTTAACTTTTATAATAGACCCTGTATATTATAACCATATATTACTATTTTAAAAGAGGTTGTACTTAATTCATTGTATAATTTTAATGTGATGCCTCACAGATACAATTTTATAATTAAAAATCGATATTTTGGCACCCAATATGGGGCCAATTTATACGTTCACGCAAAAACACGTTTGTAATAATATCTATACGTAATACTTCAATACCATAAAATCCTTATCTAAATATTATTAAAACAATGCCTCAGTAACTAATCTCTTCAATATACACGATAGAGATTTGTTTACTTAATTAATTGCGCATCTGGTTTATAATATAAACTGTTATTAATGTTGCTATTAATATGTAGTAAATAAATTACTCTGATAATGTTATTATATATTATAGTACACACCATATTTTTTCTCATGATTGAAAACTATTCTTAATCGCACTTTACGTAATTACCGAAATGAACTACGCAAGACTTTCTATTTATTTTACGTGCAGATCCATTAAAAGACTTCAATTTCGCACCGTCGAGTATTACGACTGAATTCATTCTCTTTCTCCCTCACGCGTTCTATCAATTCTCTCGATTAGATTTTAATCGTTCCCGTGCCAGAGTGAACCCAAGCAACACTTGCAGTCAAACTACTTTCGGAATTACGAAGTCTCATTGTTCGCGTACGAAAAAAAAAATCGTGCCTGATTGCACCTAAAATCAGCACGACTAATAAGAGTGAAAGTGCATTCGCTCGTATCACTGTCGATTGGGATAATAAAGAGCAAGGATATGCAGTATTATTATTATTTATTAGTTATTGCGATTGCGATCGTGTTTCTCAACCGATGCAATCTATTGATTGTTAGGGGGAATTGGTTTTGCTCGTTTTGTATTAGTGTGGGAAAGAAAATCAATTTTATTATCAGAAATGTTCTTATAATTGGATTTTAAGACAATTATTTATTATTATTTCTCTAAAGACATAAAAAGAAAGTTCGTTTTGTTAATTTTCTTTAGTAGTAGAAAATTTGGTAAAGACATCATTCCAAATGTTTGTACAATTTTGATTTCATCATTAATAACGAGTCTAAAATATTTAATCTAATTTCCAGTGATTTAATCTTTAAGGAATCCAATATCCATCGATTGGAACATATTATCAGGGAGATGAATGCAGAGATATGTGCGAGAAGGGTTGAAAATTTACAGATGTTTGTATGGGGGAGGAAAGAAAACAAGAAAACAACGCATTTGCTGGAATTAGCTTATTTACGAGTGAACAAATAAAACGTTTTCATGAACTTTAACAACCATTATTTAATTACCACACCGGCCGACAGATTCCGGATGAAATATTACTGCAGTGTACGTGTGGTAAATAGATTAATTTGAAAATTAACAAGTACATTCTTACCCTCTATGTATAATGAGGAACTTTATGGTAATATTTCTTAAACTTAAAATCTAAAGAGTGTGTATAATTGTATACTCCTAAGAAATGATACTTGAATGTTTTACTCACCACAAACATCAGCTTTATGTGTTCAATTTTAATTACGCTCGTGGAACTGTAACAAAAAAACATATTTTATTATACTGTACAATTTTTAGTATTTATTGTAAATAAATGTACATTTTGACGCTATTGTTCATACAACTACAAAACTGATGGAAAATGGAATTGAAAATTATTTAACAGCAAACGCACTAAAACAAAAAAGTCTAGAAATAAATCGATAGGCTTTAATCAGAAGATACAATATATTAAAAATTTAAATGTTATTAATTCACGTCAATTAATCCTTCTAATTAACATACAAATGTTGCACCACGGGTTAAGTGAGAATTTAATTCATCATTTATTAATTCACGTTCGTATAAAGAAGATTTTTTCAAGTTCTAAAATTTGTATAAATAAAATCAGCAAAGTAAACATTTAATAATTATAAAAAGAGTTCTAAAATTTATATAAAAAAAGTAATATAAAATAAACTCGTCTAGACTAGAACATTTAATGAAAATTGAATTATTGTTTATGTCAAAAAAAGTTATGGAACACATTTATTTCGTATAAACAGAAGAAAAATAAATAAAATATTGTTTATATTTCTGTTATTTATTAATTAGTAAACTTCAATTAATAAATAACACGATGAATCATTTTTATAATATAGTTAGTACTTGATGGATTTGAATATACAGGGTGTCCCGTTAATGCGGGGAAATGGCTGGACCATAGATTCCTGGGGTCAAAATATAATGATTTAACGCAACTTATCTATATCCAAAAATTTACGGTTAAGCCGAAATTTGGCTTCAAAGTTTCAAATTTTTTTTATTTCTTTTGTTTATAACAATTGAACGCTTTATTTGATTTGAATGAAATTTATTATTAATAAGTACCATAATATCATACATCATTTCAGTTATTGTAAACATTAGTGATTGACAGGAAGTATAAAAAACAGTAGTACCACCACTTAAAAACTAAAATATTTTTTTATTGGTGCATCCAAAAAAATCCAAAAAAATCAATTTGAAAGGGCATTGAATTTAAAAACTTTTTTGACTCTTACTAGTTTTTGATATCTTGTACGGTTTTTGCACAAAAAAATAAAATATGAATATAGTGTACTCATTATGCACTCATTAATAAGTAAATAAACTTACTCAATTGAATAAAAATTAAATAATATCAATTAATAAGATAAATCAAAACAACATCTAACACTTTTCAAACAATTTTCTTTGCAAAATCCTAATACAAACAAGATATCTCTTTGTTCCAAATATGAATATTTATGAACTATAATAAAGTTAAAAATTAATTGTTAAAAGACACTAAATAATTATTATTATACATAATTTACAATTTTTAAAAAAAGACGGCCACGAAAAACATTTATTTTCGATTCGATGAAAAACTAGATTTTGTTTTTTCTAGATAAAAAATATATATTTTATTTTTTTGTGAGAAAACCGTAAAAGATATCAAATATTAGTAAAAGATAAAAAAGTTTTTAAATGAAATGGTCTTTCAAGCAGTATTTTTTTAGTTTTTATTAGATCCACCAATAAAAAAATATTTTAGTTTTTAAGTGGTGGTACTACTGTTTCTTATATTTCTTGTTAACCAATAATAATCATAATAACTGAAATGGTTTATTATATTATGGTAGTTATTAAAAATAAATTTCATTCAAATCAAATAAAGCGTCCAATTGTTATAAACAAAAGAAATAAAAATGTTTAAAACTTTGAAGCCAAATTCCGGCTTAACCGTAAATTTTTGGATATAGATAAGTTGCGTTAAATCGTCATATTTTGACCTCAGGAATCTATGGTCCAGCCATTTCCCCGCATTAACGGGACACCCTGTATAAATTTCTATGGATTAATTTTTATAATAAATAAATACAATACTAATAATAATACATTTCTTTACTTTACTTTATATACAGACTAGACAAGCATTTCGATTACAAATATTGTTACAAATAACTAAATTAAGTAATTAGTAAGAAAGTTACAGTTACGAGGAGCGAGATGTAGAAACTTCAAGGTGTTTAGACGTAATCTCGGTGTGATTTGATTAATGGCCGAAGCGTGATACATTTTAGAAATTGAAACAAATACCACTTTCTTTATAATTGTGATATTAACAAAGAACGTTTTCTCCGTTTCAATTTGCATAAACTTGATAGTCTGAATGGTAAAATGCCTTGAATATCAATACGATTTTATTTTTATTGTGCATTTTTAAAATAATAAAATCTACATTTTATTATAATATTTTGTTATTTAACTATAACAAAAATCACTATTCATTGTTAATAGTCGATTATCGATCACGAGAACTTAAATTTATTTTGAAGAAACGATTAAATATAATTAACAATATTATGGCGCCCAATAAGGGGCCAATGTGTAAAATCACAACCCTAAACACTCTTGTAATATTATAGATATATGCACGTCTTTTTTAAGCCATACAACGCTATCCATCCCATCCAAGGGATAAGAAAAGTCTTCAGTTTTATTCGCTTACTCAACATATTTCTTGAAATAAACATGGACAATTTTATTGGATTGATGAGGCTGATACTTGGCGAAACTCAATATGCAATTATTAAATAAAAACACGACTGTTTATAGAACATTTATTTGTAGGTGCACTGCTATAAATAAAGCAAAACTATTTAATAAATGCATGGACAATTATATTTACCTAGCCGAATTCTGATATTTGTTGTGAAAGTACCATCTATAGGAAGCAAAATTATGGAGGAATACCATAATTTTTTATAGCCCAAATCGGTTTCTAGACCATTGAGCATGACCTCATCGGACGGCGATTAGTCGGTTGATTCTTACCGTGCTATACAAGGACTTCTCGTTTAGGGAAACAAGGCTAAAATAAAACATCCGTATACTGCGATGTTGCTTAATTTTTAAAATCATGGTCATCCGAATAAGAAAAATATGCTCCAACCAATTAAAAAAAGACACTTAAGGGATTTGGGATAACCCTAAAAGATGTTTACACATGTATCTTTTCCTCAGTTATTTTTATCTCTAAAATGTTTGTGCAAATTGTGGTCATAATGTAATAATGTACAATAGACATATATATATATATATATATATATTTTCATTTTTTCTCTTCAATTTCGTAATATTCAAAATATTATTCAAATTTAAATCTTCAACCACGAATCATCAGTGTTGTGACTTCAATTGTGAAGACTAAACATTTAATGCGTATCTTCAACTTCAAAATTTGTAACTTCAGCCTTCAAACTTTAATTTTCAAGCTAAAAATCGATTTAAAAAAACGATAAAAGTATATAAACCTATAAAATTTTTGAAATATTTTAATTGTGAGTCTATATTATTCAATATGGGGAAATCTGATGTGATTCAGATCATAACTGAGATAAGAAATCTTGAAATATTAAATCATAAACAAAGCATCTTTAAGTTTGTATTATAATCTTCTACTTTTAAGTCTTCAATTTTGCATCATAAATCATCAAAATTATTATTAACTTCTAAAGAATCAATCTTCTTCTTGAACTACAAATTTTTACATGGTTGCCTACAACTTTGTGATCTTCAATCTTAAACCTTCCATGTGTAAAAATATTATACATAATTTTAAGTTAAAACATTTTAAAATATCTTTAAACTTCGGATTTTCAATGCCTTTAATCTTCAAACTTTAAGCTCAAAAAAAAACCTTAGATAATGTATAAATCTACAAGCTTTGTTATTTAATTTTATGAATACACAACTTAATTTTCAATTTTGAACTAGATAAGTAAACCTGCATCTTTAAGTTTGTAATTTTAATCTTCTCTTTTAAGACTTTAAATTTACATCACGAATCTTTATAATTGTTTACTAACTTTTAAAGTTTCAATCTTCATGTTAAAACTAAGAATTTGTTCGTTTGCCTAAAATTGTGAAATCTTTAATCTTGAACCTTTGATACGTAAAAATATTTTGCATGTTTTTTTTTTAATTTTAAGTCACCACGAGTAAGCCTTATAATTTAAATTATAAAAATCAAATCTTTTCACTAGGAATCTACAATTTATAGTAAATTATTATTTTAGGGGTTTAATATTTAATATTGAATCTTAAATTACGTATCTTTAACTTTCAATATTTAATATTGCATCACAAATTGACAAAATATTTTGAATATTCAATATTTTTCTTAACCCACAAATATTTAGTTTTTCTTCAATTTTGCAATATTCAAGACTTTTTGGTGGGTAAGCAATATTATACATAATTTCTTACATTTAAGGCTTCAATCTTGAACCACGTTAAGTCTTATAACTTTAATTTTGATGATTAAGTCTTTAAACTTCAACTTAAAAATTTTCATTTTTATGCTAAAAATAATATAAAATATGTAAATCTTCAAATTTTAGAGTATTTTAATTTTAGCCCTTGAAGTATTTCAATTTTGGTCTTTAACTTGTATCTTCATGTTTGTAGTTTCAATCTCCTATTTTTTTAAGTCTTCAATTTTGCATCATGAACCTTTAATATTGTTTATTCACTTTTAAAATTTCTTCCTTGGAGGAATCTTTAAAGCATTTCTTAAAGTAAAGCCTCAACGATTTCTTAAAGACATTTTTAATTGATTTTTTGAAAGGATTTCTTAACACTATTCTTTAGGATGTTTCAAAGTATTTCTCCTTTAAGGCAGGTATTCATAACGTATGGTTTACCTTAATGATTTTTTCAAAGGAATTTCAAGAAGAATATTGTAAAAAAAAATTTAATAGGATTTTTTAAAGAATTACTCAAATAAATTAGTGAATGGGTTTTTTAAATCATTTCTTTAAAGAAAGATATCTTAAAACGAAATTCCTGAAGCATTACTTAAAGGATTGCTTCAACGATTTTCAAAAGTATTTATTAAAGGATGTCTTCAATATACATTTTCAAATTGCCTCTGATTATTTTTAGAAAACTTCTTTAAAGGATTTCTTAATGGATAGATTTAAAAACTTAAGAATATTTTAAAGAATAAAGAAAAGATTTCGGCATAAAAGGTTTTCAAAAAGTATTTCTTAAAAGATTCCTTAAGCATTTTAAAAGGATTTATTCAGATAATTTTTAGAAAATTTCTTTAAAGAATTTTTTCATGAATGAATTTAAAAAATAATAAGAATTTTTTAAAGAAAAAAAGAAAGGATTTCGCCTTAAAAGGTTGTTTATAGAATTTCCTCAGTTTTTAAAGAATTTCTTAAAGATTTTAAAATATTTAAAAGAATTCTTAAAGTGTTTCTTTAAATATTCCTCAAGCATTTTAAATGGTTCGGCGCAGAGAATTTTAAAAACTTTTTTAAAGAATTTCTTGAAAGATTTCGCCTTAAAAGATGTTTTATAGAATTTATATAAATAATGCTTTAAGAATTCTTACATAAAGTATTTCCTTAACAAATTTTTAAAGGAATTCTTAAAAGATTCCTTGAAAGATTTCATAAAGTGTTTTTTTAAGGCATTAGTAAAATAATTCTTAAAGCATATTATTTCTCAGTGATTTCTCAAAGAAAATCTCAAAGGGTTTTTTGAGGGATTTTTTTAGGATTTCTCAAAGGTTTGTTTTTTAAAGGAATTTTAAAAAAATTTCTTAAACGATTTCTTTCGAAAACGGATTTCCCTCAGATTTCTTAAAGAATTCTTAAACGTTTTTTAAAGGATTGCTTCAACGATTTCTTGAAGAAATTCTTAAAATATTTCATGCATGATTTCCTAAAAGGATTTTTTAACGAATTTATTATTAAATGATTCGTTTGAGAATATCTAAAAATATTTTTGAGGATTTTTCAAAGAGTTTCTTAAAGTTTTTTTTTCTTGAAGGATATTTTAGCAGATTTCTTTAAAAATTTCTTAAAGAAATTTCATTGAGATTTTGTAAAATTCGTTTTTTCTTAAAACAATCCTTAAAGCATTACCTTAACGAGTTCCTGAAGGATTTCTTAAAGGATTATTTTTCAAAAAAAATTCCTCAAAGATTACTTAAACGTTTCTTAAAGAATGGCTTCAATGATTTCTTGAAGGAATTCTTTAAAGATTTCATTAATGATTTCTTAAAAGGTTTTTTAAAGAATTTCTTAAAGATTTTTTAAGGACTGTCAAATATTATCTGAAAAAGTTCCTTAATTATTTTTTGAAGCATTTTTTTAATGAATTTTATTAAGGATTGTTTTCTAAAGGAGTTTTCAAAAAATTTCTTAAAGATTTTTAAGATTTCTTATACTTAAATATTCTTTAAGTATTCCTTAAGCATTTGTAATGGATTGTCAGAGAATTGTAAAAAATTTTTAAAGAATTTCCCTAAAGATTTCGCCTTGAAAGGTTTTATAGAATTTATATAAAGGATGCTTACTTAAAGTATTTTCTTAGCGATTTCATAAAGGAATTCTTGAACAATTTTATAAACTATTTCTTTAGAGTATTTTTAAAGGCTTTTGTAAAGAAATTCTTAAGGCATGCCGTTTCTAAGTGATTTATCAAAGAAAATCTCTAAGGTTTTTTGAAGTATTTCTTAAAGGTTTGTTTTTTAAAAGAATGTTTAAAGAATTTCTTTCAAAAAAAGGATTTTCCTCAAAGATTTCTTATATTTTTTAAAGAATTGCTTCAACGATTTCTCATAAATTTTTTTGAAGAAATTCTTAAAATGGTTTTTAAAAGTATTTCTTAAAGATTTTTTAAAGGATTATTTAAAGGATTGTCTCAAAGATTTTGAATTAATGAATTTATTACAAGATTTGTTGAAGAATTTCCACAGATATTATTGGAGATTCTTTAAAGAGTTTCTTAAAGTTTTTTTTCTCGAAGGATATTTTAGAGGATTTCCTTAAAACTTTCTTAAAGAAATTTCACTAATATTTTGTAATGCTCGTGTTTTTTTTAAAGAAGCTTTAAAACACTTCTAAAAGCATTGCCTTAACACTTTACTTTCTTATAGGTTTTTTTGTTTCCAACATAATTTTAAAGATATCTTCAAAGATTACTTAAATAATTTCTTAAATATTGTTTAAACGTTTCTTCAATGATTTCTAAAAGGATTTCTTGGAGAAATTCATAAGAGATTTCATGCATGATTTTTTAAAAGCATTTTAAAAGTATTTCTTAAAGATATTTTAAAGGATTGTCTCAAAGATTTTCTGGAACATTTCCTTAGACGATTTCCTAAACAGAATTTAAAGAATTTCATCAAAGATTACTTAAAGAATTTCCTAAACGCTTCTTAAAGAATTGTTTAGTGATTTCTAATCGGATTTCTTGAAGAAATTCTTAAAAGATTTCATGAATGATTTCTTAAAGTATTTCTTAAAAAAAATTAAGGACAAATTAAATTAAACAAATAAATTTTTCTTAATTGTTTTTTTAAAGCATTTTTAATGAGTTTATTAAGGTTTCTTTCTAAAAGGATCTCTTAGATAATTTCTAATTATATTTTTGAGGATTTTTTAAAGAATTTAAAAGTATTTTAGAGGATTTTATTAAAAAGAAAAATTTTGTAAAGCTTTTTTTCCTAAAGGAATTCTGTCATTTTTCTGAAGTGTATGTTTGTGAAAAGGAAGAAATCCTTTTCCTTTCCTGCGTTTGTTACAATTTTCATTTACAGTTTTACCTTTTATCATCAGCTTTCTATTTTCATCTGTAATCCATCATCTATTACTTTTTGCATTCTTTTTTCCTTGTTTATCGTTTCTGCGTTCGTTACAATTTCCATAAAATAAAGGCTGAAAGACCACTGGTCGATAGCCCACTTTTCTGTCGCCACCTCCAACATTTCCTCATCTTCCCCTGCACCCACCTAAGATGCTGCTCATAACCTTTCGAACACCTAAGGATGAAACCCTGATATTTGAACACTTCCAGAAATAATTATAGACAACAATAAAATTACTAATGTGGATGAAGGTTTTACGATCTGGACCATACATAACAATTGCAATTGTCAACAGGTTTGAATTATGGTTTGTTACACCTGATATTGAGAGCAAACTATAATAACATTTTAGTCGTAAAATTAACAGCATTCGGGTTTCATGCTTTTATTGTCTTCGAAGTTTTCTAGTTAATCAGAAGCTGTATGACAAAGTTAAGAATTATAATTAATCAATTAGCAGGTGTGCCACAGGGTTCACATCTGGCCCACATATTTTTGCTGTTTGTAGTCGATATATCATATATGTCATGCCTTAACATGATTTAATTATTTTAAATTAGATTATGTTGTGAAATAAGATATTTATAGTTTTTTCAGGTGCCTTAAAACCATTTATGATGATGTTAAGGGTAGAGAAGTAAAGAAAAAGATAATCCTTTGATAGTTAAACAACAAACGGTTAACTTATTCTGTTCTAGTGCACTATCCCACTCTCCAATTATAACTGAAGGTCTTGTTTTGATTAATAATTATTTTACAGAAATGTAAAGTTATCCTCATTACCAAAATGTCGTTTCTTATATATATATTAGTGAAAAACCATATTAATGCTTTTGCATCATAGAACTATAATTTACAACTAATTAAACTCGATATCTTTGGTTTACTAGTTTTACCAGTTTTGACTAGATCATTAGTGGAAAAACCGATAATTTGATAGATTTTAGTTTTATTTCCTGTCATTTAAGGAAACGCCTCCGCCATAATATTATCCATTAATTAATATTAATTACACACAAAATATTTGATGCTAACATACCTGATATCAAACCACGGACAATGTCACATGATGAACACCACATATAATACTAATAATATAATACCTCTCTCGTTCGACCACAATTGGCTACAAATGTACGATCCCGTTCAAACAACTCACGTGTAAATTAAACAAAACCATCGACAAATACCACAAACCGATCCTACAACTTCCCGCTTGCCGATCAGACGCGATAGCTAAATGGCTAACGGCCAAAACGAGCGCGTGTTCGTAATCCACGGCCGTTTATATATTTATAAGCCATTAGGCCAAACAGGAATCGGCATATTAATTCGTTAATGAATCAAGCAAAAAGCGTGCTCATTGTAATAACACTTTACAATTAAATTACACGATTTTTTTTTTAATCTACGCCGCACAATATAATTCACCTTGGCGCCGGGAAAATGACGAAATTATCGATATTCGATGCGTGTGTGCGGGGAAACTAAGGAAGTCGGTGTTATGAAAGTTATTTATAAAAAAACGGTTTTCTGGTGAGGAAATCGAAAAATTCTTTCTAAGCAGCATGCCTCCTTGCCTGTGTTGTCAGTGGCTGTCGTTTCTCCCGATGTGATCTATAACAATAAATCAATTTTATTGCTCCTCTCTGTTTGACACGTGACCTAATTCAGTAATAGAGTTTCGCAACGGATTATTACGCTCGTGGTATTAGTTTTAATAGAATTGAATTGAAACTATTGCGATTCCCCAGCTGGATATCCTGAGCGTTTTTTTTCGAAAGTGATTGATGATTGTTGAAACGCTTGAATTGTTTAAGTTAAATTTCTCTTGATATATTTCTTAAAATAGTTGAATATATATAAAACAAAAGAAACGTATTCGCTTTGGACAAATTGCAAATAATATAAAATAAATCTGCTTTATCGTTTGCACTTTAAGTATACTCAGTGAAATTGGAATCTCAACACCAAAACTGGGTAGGAATTTTTGATAAAACAGGTGATCGATAATCTCTTGAGGTATTATATCTCATGCAACCTGTAATTCGTGCTGAGGAACATACAGCGTCGGCTGAGGACGTAATAAGTTGTCTTCTCCCTATAATATCCCACACATGCCCAATGGGATCAAGATGATGGCAAGATATTGAAGGGCAGTGTCTTTCTGAAAAAGTGGGTCTTCCAATTGCTGATAAAATGAAAGAATATGGAGTTCTATCAACTAAACCACATATCGCTGGGCGTTCATATTGTCTCGAATAAACACCAATCCTACTTTTATTGCAGAATTCCTACTGTTTGTTGCTCAGGCCTCTTAACAGAAAATTCCATACCGGAATTCGTTCTTGAATTACACTTTAGGATCGAAATGTACATCTAGCTCAAATAAACATTATTTGTGAAGAAAGTGTTAGTGTTTTCCTTCCAAGTTGAAAAAATTCCATATTGCGACGTTCTCCTCGTCTTCATCTGACCCCAGACGTCTATCATGCATCCTTAAACAGAATCAGGATTCATCACTAAACACCATCCTATGCCACTCTATGTTCTAATGAACCACTCCAAATGTTGATGTCATTGTTGAGCCATTAGTGGTAACACAAGATCTGACTAACAGGATTGCCTAAAGCCTAAAGATGCTATTTTGCGATAAACCTTTCAAAGGGTTACAGGATGATCTTCGCTAGCTAACCATAGATAGGCAATTGATCTAGTACTGGAGAATCGGTCTCTTGTTGCCCTTTTGTTCCTGATCCTCTCTAGTCTCGAGTTTCGGTTAAGACGATTTAGCAATTTTTCTATTTTTCAAAAAACTACCTTCGCGAAAATCAAAGATACGACCTCATAACTTCATAGTAATAATACATCTTCATCTTTTGACTAAATGCATACAGTTTAATATACAACACTCAATTAAATTTATTCTAATTAATAATCAGTAAGAAATCATTACAACGAAATATGAAGTAATATCAATTTTTAATAGAATGATGTATTATGTAAACAACGACCCTGACAACTTTGACATTCTTCCAAGCAAATCGTTGCGTTTTCTACAACTCATTGGCATAGTTCCGCACGCATTTCTGCGATATCCTGACACATATCTTCAATCCCCATTAACCCACACGATTCAAATCAAGTGTCCCAAGGACAAAATTTCTATTCCCTTCCTCATATTACTTAATGTATTACCACCAAGGAAAAATATTTCCTGATTGATGGACTACTTTAATTAATAATAGAGTTATTTAAGCAAATTGTAAATTTGTGAATTATCCTTTCAACTAATTTAGTTAATAATAGAGTTATTTAAGTAAACTGTATATTTGTGAATTATCATTTCAACAAATATCCTTATTGGTGGGGAGTGGGCAGAAAATAATTATTGGCGATATAAAGAAACAAATTTCTAAATCTAAATTCTTTTTTTCGACAATCTCTTCTGTTTTCATTAGTTTTTCCAATATTTTTAATCCACATTTTTTTATAAATCATTTTTATTTCAAAAATATGCAAATAATTTTTTGTTAATTGTCAATTATTTTTACGCTAATTTTATTATTTTTTTATGAGTTTTGAAATATTCCTTGATAAATCTCAATTGTTTCAAATTGTTTGCAGAATAATAATTATTTGTTTATATTTCTAACTATTATGACTATTGGTTTATGGCAACGAAATTATGTAGCGTTTATCTTTCAGTATTTTATTCACTATAATTATAAGGAAAATCAAATTTTGGTAACACACATAAACGTAATCTATTGATTTCTTTCTCTAACATTATTAATTTTTAAAGAAACAATTTTAATTAATCATTAAAAGATCAGTTTTTTGTTGATGAACATTCAATTTATTTTCCACAAATCTATCCGTTTTTGATAACTATCAATTATTTTATGAAATTCCACATGTTCTTTAGGATAGAGCAATTGATAAAGTATTGGCCTAGGTTAAGAGTACGCTAAAGCAATTAATTATTTATTAGCCTAGGCCAAGAATACGATAGGTGAATTATTAACGTATTGTGATAGGTTAAGAGTACGCTAGGGCAATGAATAACATATTGAGGTAGGTCAAGAGTACGCTAGGAAAATAAATAATTTATTGAGGTAGGACAATAGACTACTAGAAAAATGATTAGTGGATCTGTGTTTCTATGTATATTTTTGAATAAACTTGAATTAAATTATACATTCAGAACACATTAAAATTCTTTCACTTTTTACAGATGATTTTGATTAATAAACAGAAAAGATCTATTTTTACCCACTCATAATAGAAAACATCTCGTTTTCTCATATTTTTTTTATAAGAGAATCGTCGCTTATGTATCAAAGCTGTAGGGTGGGATACATATATAATAAGACTTAAGCTACAAGAGTGCTTATAAAATTATTAACATCATTTACATAAAGATAATGGTTGCGACCGTTACTACGTGGTAATCCATACTTGGTATCATTTACATAATTTTTGTTTTTTGTTTTAGGCTACTTAAACAGTTACAGTGATGAAAGTATCAATGCGTATATAGGGTGGGTGGTTGGCCTCTATCCCACCCTCCAACAAATAAATCATACACAAGTGTTTTGTTGAATATTAATTTCATTACAAGCGTTTTTTTTTGTCTAAACTCAGCATATAAACTCATATTGTTTTTAATAATAAAACCTACTATAATCATTTAAAACTGGAGGGTGGGATATTAGCTACCCACTCACCTTTGCCACTCCTATCAGATTTAAAATTAAACTCTTTTGCTTTTTTGTTTGTGAATTTTTGAAACTGTTAAATTTTACAGTCCCAATTTCAGAAGATTTTTTTGAGCAATAAATATCGATTTTCAAGCATAAGTAAAATTGAAAATTAGGTAAATTATAATACTATTGTTCAGATGATAGATAACAGATCATAGCAGATAGATGACAGATCGTAGAGCACAGATGATAGATAACAGATGCCAAATAAGAGATAGCAGATAATAGATAATAGATGAGGGATAACATGTGACAGATGACAGACGATTGATTACTGATGATAGATGACGGATGACAGAAAACAGATGATAGATGACAGAAATCAGATTTTACATGCCAGACGACAGATGACAAATGTTAGATGACAGGTGACAGATGATTGATGACAGATGACAGATGAGAGAAAACAGATGACATATACCAGATGACTGATCATAGAAGACAGATCACAAATCATAGAAGAAATATGACAGATGGCAGATGCCAAATAAGGGATAGATATGAAAGATGGCAGATGATAGATAGATGATAGATGATTGCTGACATATAATAGATATCACCACACTTTATAGATGACAAAACATAAACTATACACAACATACAACATATTATAGTTGATAAGTATGAAAAATTTTGAATAACAATTGACAAATGACCAATAATATGGGAACTAATATATGACAAATTGAAGTTGACACATTATACATAACGAACAGCAATTTTAGATGGTTGGTGATAAATGACAGATGATTACTCACAATGGTTTACAAAGAACAAATAGTATTGATAGATTATAAAATGTCTCTGAAAGAAATGTTCCTTTAAGGAAGGTCTATCAAATGAGAGATGCTAGATAATTGACAGGTGACAGATGACAAATGTAAGGTGGCAGATGCCAGATGACAATTATCAGATGCTAGATGATAGATTGCAGACGACAGATGACAAATGCAAATGACATATGCCAGATGACAGATGCCATATACGAGTAGCAGATGATAGGTAACAGATAATAGAAGGCAGATGACAGATCATAGACGACAGATGCCAAATAAGAGATATCAGATAACAGACGACTGATGACAGATGTCATATGGCAGGTGACAGATGATAAATGACGGATATTAAAAAGCAAATAGATACAGAAACCAGATTTCATATGCCAGACAACCGGTGACAGGTGACAGATGACAGAAAACAGATGACATATGCCAGATGACTGATCATAGAAGACAGATCACAAATCATAGAAGAAATATGACAGATGACAGATGCAAATAAGGGCAGACGATAGATACCAGATTATTGCTGACATATAATAGATATCATCACAATTTACAGATGAGAAAACATAAATCGTAAATGACATACTACATATTATAGATGATAGGAATGTAAACTTTTAAATAACAATTGAGAAATGACCAATAATATGGGAAGTAATATATGACAAATTGAAATTGACAAATTATACATAATGAATTACAATTTCAGATGGTTGGTGACAAATGACAGATTATTACTCACAATGATTAGAATAGAATAGAATAGAATATAAAATGTCTCTGAAAAATATGTTCCTATAAGGAAGTTCTATAAAATGACAGATGCTACATAATAGATGATAGATGACAAGTCACAAGTGACAGATGACAAATATCAGATGACAGATGATTGATTGCAGGCGACAGATGACAAAAGCAAATGACATATGCCAGATGACAGATCATAGACTATAGATAATAGATGCCACATACGAGTAGCAGATGACAAATAACAGATAATAGAAGATAGATGACACATCATAGAAGACGGATAACACATGCCAAATAAGAGATAGCAGATAAAAGATAATAGATGAGAGATAACAGGTAACAGACGACTGATGACAGATGAAAGATGTCGTATGGCAGGTGACAGATGACAGATAATAAATGACGAATGACAAAAAGCAGATAGATACAGAAACCTGTCATTTATCAAAGTTTAGCTGGCATGTATAATTTTTCACCAATCACACTATATTATTTGTTAATGTTGGTTGTCAAACGTCATCTGTAACTTATCACCAGCCAGATATCATCTGTTACGTGTCATCTATCAAAAGTTATTTCTCACTTGTCACCAGTCAGCTATCATCTTTCACCTATTAATTCAATGGTTAGCTGTTGTTGGCTACCATCTGTCATTTATCATCACTCAGCTGTCTTCTGTCATTTGTCAAAAGCTAGCTGAGATCTGTCATTTGTCAAATGTCAACTGTCATTTGTAATTTGTCACGAGTCAGATGTTATCTGTCACGTGTCATTTGTCAAAAGTTAGTTCTGATTTGTCAAAAGTCATCTGTCATTTGTTGATAGTCAGCTGTCCTTTGTGAAAAGTCAGTTGTCATTTGTCACCAGCCAGCTGACATCTCTGTCGCTTATCTTTTTTTTTATTGTTACTTGTAATTTATCAACTGTTTTTGTCATGTATTAATTGTTATGCCAGACGAGAGATGACAAATGTTAGATGAAAGGTGACAGATGACAGAAAACAGATGACATATGCCAGATGACTGATCATAGAAGACAGATTACAGATCGTAGAGGAAATATGACATATGGTGGATGCCAAGTAAGAGATAGCAGATAGAAGATAACATATATTAGATGATAGAAAAAAAAATTCAAATGACAGAAGGCAGACCATATATACCAGATAATACACGACATATAATACATATAATCACAAATTACAGATGACGAAAAACAAATCGTAAATGATAAGACATAGTAGTTGCCAAGAATGAAAAAATTAAAAATAACAAATGGCAGATGATAAATGATATGGCAAATAATATATGACAAATTAAAGTTGACTAATTGTACAAAACCAATTACAATTTCAGATTATAAATAACAGATAATTTCTGATGACGGTTTACAGAGGCCAAATAGTAGATGATAGATTACTAAATGTCTCTCTCTGAAAGGACAGTTCCTTTAAGGAAGGTCTATCAAATGTTAGATGATAGATAATAGATTGTAGATGACCGATGACAGGTGATAGATGATAAATGATAGGAGAGAAATAACAGAAAGCATATGACATATGCCAGATGTCACTTCATAGAAGACAGATGGCAGATGATAGATGAAATGTGACAGGTAACATATGATAGATGGCAGATTGCAGGTGACAGATGACAGATGAAAAATATCAGATGACAGGCGACAGATGATAGATGACAGATTACAGAAAGCAGATGACATATGCCAGTTGACAGATGATAGATCATAGAAGACAGATGACAACTTATATAAGACAGATCACAGATGGCAGATGTTACATAAGTGATATCATAAGATAGATAAAAGATAATAGAAAATTGATGACAGTTCCTAGAGGACAGATGAAAGACAACATATGACAAATAAGAGATAGTAGATAATAGATAACAGATTAAAGATAATAGATGAGGAATAACAGGTGACAGATGACAGACGACTGATGAATGATGATAGATGATAGATGACGGATGACAGAAAACAGACGATAGATGACATCAGAAACCAAATTTCATAAGCCAGATGACAAATTTTAGATGACAGATGATTGAAGAGATGACAGATGAGAGAAAACAGATGACATATGCCAGATGATCATAGAAGACATATTACACATCATAGAATAAATATGCCAAATAAGGAATAGATATCACAATTTACAGATGACAAAACATAATAGTAAATGACAATTGACAAATGACCAATAATATGGGAACTAATATATGACAAATTGAAGTTGATAAATTATACATAACGAATTACAATTTTAAATGGTTGCTGACAAATGACAGATGATTACTCACAATGGTTTACAGAGAACAAATAGTAGATGATAGATTATAAAATGTCTCTGGAAGAAATGTTCTTCCAAGGAAGGTCTATCAAATGACAGATGCTAGATAATAGACAGGTGACAGATGACAGATGGGAGTTGGCAGATGCCAGATAGCAAATATCAGATGGGAGATGATAGATTGCAGACGACAGATGACAAATGTAAATGACATATGCCAGATGACAGATGCCAGATACGAGTAGCAGATGACAGATGCCAAATAAGAGATAGCAGATAATAGATACAAGATAAAAGGTGAGAGATAACAAGTGACAGACGACTGATGACAGATGACAGATGTCATATGGCAGGTGACAAATTATAAATGACGGATAACAAAAAGCAGATAGATACAGAAACCAGATTTCATATGCCAGACGACGGATGACAGATGGCAAATGTTAGATGACAGAAAACAGATGACATGCTAGATAGATACAGAAACCAGATTTCATATGACAAACGACAGATGACAAATATTAGATGACAGGTGACAGTTGACAGGTGACAGATGACATATGCCAGATACTGATCATAGAACCAGATCACAAATCATAGAAGAAGTATGACAGATGCAAATAAGGGATAGATGGCAGATGGCAGACGACAGATGCTAGATAATAGATGATAGATGACAAGTGACAGATGACAAATGGTAGGTGCCAGATGACAAATGAGAGATGGCAGATGAGAAATATCAGATGACAGATGATAGATTGCAGGCGACAGATGACACAAGCAAATGCCATATTTCAGATGACAGATCATAGAGCATAGATGACAGATGCCGCATACGAGTAGCAGATGATAGTAACAGACAAAAAAAGGTACATGACAGATAATAGAGGACAGATGACAGATGCCAAATAAGAGATAGCTGGTATTAAATAACAGATAAAAGATAATAGATGATAGATAATAGGTGACAGACGATTGATGACAATTTACAGATGTCATATGGCAGGTTACAGATGACAGGTGATAAATGATGGATGACCAAAAGCAGATAGATACAAAAATCAGATTTCATATTCCAGACGACAGGTGACAAAATGTTAGATGACATGTGACAGATGACAGAAAACAGTTGACGTATGCCAGATAGATACAGAAACCATATTTCGTATGTCGGACGACAGATGACAAATGTTAGATGATAGGTGACAGATGACAATAGACATATTCCAGATCACAGAAAACAGATGAAATATGCCAGATGGCTGAAGGAAGACGATATATATCAGATGATAGATGACACATAATACATATATCACAAATTACAGAAGACGAAAAACAAATCGTAAATGATAATACATAGTGGTTGCTAAGAATGACAAATTAAAAATAACAAATGACAGATGATAAATGATATGGCAAATAATATATGACAATTTGAAGTTGACGAAATATACATAACCAATTACAATTTCACATGGTTAATAATAAATAACAGGAAATTTCTGATGATTGTTTACAGAGAACAAATAGTAGATGATAGATTACCAAATGTCTCTGAAAGGACAGTTACTTTAAGGAAGGTCTATCAAATGAGAGATAATAGATTGTAGATGATCTATGACAGGTAACAGATGACAGATGATAGATGATAAATGATAAAAGACAGATGACAGAAAGCATATGACATATGCCAGATGACAGTTCATAGAAGACAGATGACAGATCACAGAGGACATATAATAGATGCCAAATAAGAGGATAATAACAGTTAATAAAAGATAGATGACAGATTATAGAGGACAAAAGACAGCTAACAAATGCCAAATAAGGGATAGCAGATGATAAATAACAGGTAATAGAGATTTCTGAGGCTAAATAGCGGATGATAGATGCCATATAGTAGATATAATCATAAAATACAAATCGTAAATGAAATACAACCGATAATAGTTGATAAGGATGTCAAAAAAATAACAAATAACACATGGCAAATGATATCACAAATCGTATATGAAAAATTGAGGTTGACATAACGAATTACAATTTCAGATAGTTGATGACAAATTACAGATGCTTACTGATGATGTTTTCAGGGATCAAAGAAAAGTTCCTCTAAAGAAGATCTATCAAATTTGAGATGATAGATAATAGATGATAGATGAAATGTGACAGGTGCCATATAATAGATGATAGATGAAAAATGTCAGATGACAGGCGACAGATGATAATAGAAGATAGATGACAGATCATAGAGGGCAGATGACAGATGCCAAATAAGAGATAGCAGATAATTGATAACAGATAAAAAATAATAGATGAGAGATATAAGGTGACAGACGACTGATTACAGATGTCATATAGCAGGTTTCAGATGACAGATGATAAATGACGGATAACAAAAAGCAGATAGATACAGAAACCAAATTTTATATGCCCGACAGCAGATGACAGAAAATTTCAGATAGTTGATGAAAAATGATGGATGATTACTGATGACGATTAACAGGGAACAAAGAAAAGTTCCTCTGAAGAAGATCTATCAAATTTGAGATGATAGATAATAGATGAAATGTCACAGGTAGCATTTGATAAATGGCAGATGGCAGGTGACAGATGAAAAATTTCAGATGCCAGGCGACAGGTGACAGATGATAGATTACAGATTACAGAAAGCAGATGAAATATGCCTGATGATAGATCACAGAAGACAGATGTCAAATCATATAAGACATATCACAGTTGGCAGATGCTACATAAGATATATCAGATGATAGATAAGAGATAATAGAAAATAGATGACAGTAGGCTGAAAGACCGCGGGTCGATAGCCGATGATTAGAAGAAACCTCAAGTCTGTACTCTGTTCACTTCATAAAAATCTGTATAAATACTTACTTCTATTAATAAAGATGTTTTCTCTCTCTAGATGACAGTTCCTAGAGGAAAGATGACACATGACATATGCCAAATAAGAGATAGCAGATGACAGATAAGAGATTTCAGATTACAGATGGCAGATGATAGATAACAGATGATAGATATAATATAACAAATATATTTAAGTAAATCGAATTTATTTAAAAAAATTGTGAGTGATCTGTATGGATCATGCCAAATTCTACATTTTTACCTCTCTCTGTTAACACATGTGTTATTTAATTCACAATTCTTTCGAGGACTTGGGTATGGTTTGGCTTCACAAACACGCGCTTTAGTTGCCAAACTCCCCGCTATACTACGTGTGTTAATAAATTATTTATTCCAAATTATTTCTGGCCACATGAATGTGTCGTCGTGCAGGTGTTCACGACCGATCCCAAGTGAACAGTCATATTCGTCCACGGTCAACAATTAATTTGTAAGATGTTTTTGCCCCCGACAGGAAGCTCCGCGACGGCTTTCAATATTGCAGCAGATTGAATTTAATTATAAAGTTATTGTTTATTATTATTACCCCGCACGTTGCCCATTGAATTTCAATTGGCGCTCTCTCTCTTGGTTATAATTATCATTACCACTCCGAGCAAACTTCCTCCATCCAGTTACTAAAAGCACACACCTAATGAAACTATTATCGATGCGGCGCTCGAGAAAGTTAGACGGCGAGTGGGTGTGTGTGTGTGGGGGGGGAGATAGTAGGGGGTGGTTAGGGAGAATTCGAAACTCGCCGACGCCGCCGACGCTTTCATTAAGCCGAATTTGTCTCGACGCCTCCTCCTCAATTTCCTTATTTCGTTTCGCGATTACGCGAATTTCACGAGGACGCTGCTGATCGATGCCAATTAATCCCAGGGAGGTTACCCCCCAAGGGGCGTGACGCCGTGTGCGCGACGCAAGGGGAGTTCCCCGATTAATTGGGGCCCTTTGTTAATTCAAGACGTGTGGGAAATTAATTGCATCAAAGCAGATGGGAGTTATGAGGGCATCTGTTACACGTAAATAAAATCAATGAGATCTTATTAAGGTTAAGTTAATAATAATATATACTTCTTTGTTTATTTGAAGTGTTGATTTTAACCTATGTAACTAATAATTACAAAAGATTTTGAGAGAGTGAAGTGAAAAATGATGATAAGTGGTGTACTAAATGCTTTATGTATAGGTGATAGCTGATAAAGAAGAAATGATTTAAAAGGCAATTTATAAATCGCTGGAAGGGGCGCCGTGCGTCTGAACAATCGTGGGAGGTGAACGGCCTGCGCCTTTTCTTCGGTATTAATACATTTTACGCCTCTATAAAGGATCATTTAGAGGTTGTTAAATTTGCATTAGTTCCCATTAAAAGTTGCCGCACAATGAGCTAACAAGCGGCAATATTGCCACTGATTGCTGTACTCTTATAATTAACCAGTGTACAAAAAAAAAGCAGAGGCGTTTCGACCAATAATTACACTCGTTTAGATTGTTTTATGTTTTAGGAAAATTTATACTGTATAACGTACATATTCTTCGTTTATCTTCAAAATACACCGATTATATAAAAATAATTGAAGGCATTGGTCAATTGTGATAGGTCAAGATTACAATAAGATAATCAAAAAGATATTGGGATAGGTCAATCGTACGCTAGGATAATAATAAATTGTTTGAGATAGGTAAAGAATACGCTAAAACAATAATAAATCTCGTAATCTTCTAAACCAATCGTTACATAAATCTAATTCTAGAATATCTTCTGAGCATATTCAAATAAGTAAAAATCCGTTATTTATTTCTTAATCACCTAAACGGAAAAGGAAACCACCTACCTACCTGATTACTCACTATTTCGTGATGAAAACCAATCAACCTTAAATCCTCTGATTGCACATCACAAAGCGTTTCATGCATAATTTTACAATCTGAATAAAACACTTAAACAGCTTCGGAATCAAATCAACGAATCCATTCCCTCCTACTTAGAAATTGATGAACGACATCTCGAATAGTTTTCAATTCCGTTTCCAGGTCTTTCGATAAATCAAATGTTATATAGCACAATGAACTTGGATCGTTCTGGCCATCGAAAAACAAAAATAATCACAGCAGTTCGCAGGAAATTCGCGCGCGATCGTATCGATCGTGTGCGCAACAGATTTTTTCCCGACGTCTAGACTCGCGAAAGTCCTCCTTCTGGGCAGGTAGAAAACGAACAACGGCGGTTCGAATCCGCCGCGCGATTTTAATGAATAAAGGAGCACATTCGCGACGTAAGTAACCTTTAGTCGCGGCATTGTTATCTCCGTTCATTCATCTCTCGCCGCTCTTGCAAAAAAAAAAAGGAGTAAATTTGCATCCATTATTCATGAACGAGTGAGGCGTAAGGACGTCGTCTCAACTGAATAAACCCACAAGAGGTTCCTAGGAAGAGATATAAAGTTAGGTCAAGCGTTTATGTTAACGAGACTCTCAGCCGCGAATTCGGCTAAGAACACCTGCTTTGATCATATTTCCACTTGCGGGCGAATTCATTCAGGGGACTTTTTTTTTCAAAGATTTCATCATAAAATGCTTAGATGATGATGATGATCGTGAAAAGGTGAAATTATCCCCGTGGGGGAAATTGAAAAGTCTGTAGTCTTTGACGAGTATTATTCGTGACATTTATATTAAGAGAAATATAATTAATTTCAGTTACAGAGAATCCAGCCATGAAATAAATTGGAAGTTGCGAATGACTTTGAAGCGTTCTATAAAACCTGAAAATAAATATAAAATTGAATTTGTTTGGTAAGTATTAAAACAGTATTATTATTATTATTATTGAGCAATTCCAATGAATGAGAATATTGAAATTTGAGGACACTCACATAATAAAGGACGCGACAATTTATGGTAGTGTATTGCTTACCCACAATTTATAGTAGACGAAACTTAAGAGTAGCGCTTTACTTACCTATCCCAAAATCATTATTTTAATACATCGTAATGATTGAGATAACTGTTGTCTTATCCCAACTAACACCATATATCTGTTTTATATTGATTGTTATTATTGTTATGTATTATGTTTGTCCAAATAAAGATGTATGTATATATAGATTCATTTGAATTATTATTTTTGAGTATATTTTGTTCCGTTCAGGATACTTAAAATAGCTCGAAGAGACTTTGGAAACTCTTGAATCCTTTAAAATAATAAACGACAGTTTAGAGAAAAAACATTTCTGTAAAATGCTAGAAATCTGAAAACAAAATTATTAAAAAATTCTCGTCCTAGAAACTTTTAAAAATCCTGAAACCGGATTCTTGGAAACTCTTGTAACCTCTAAGACAAGAAACGGCAGTTTAGAGAAGATATTTATAAGAAGTTGAAAGGAAATTGGCTAAAAAAAATCTTAAACCTTCCTAGAAACTTTGAAAGATCTGAAAGAGACATTGCTGGAAAGAATTCTCTAAAACGATAAATTACAATTTTTAGGAGAGATTTCTTGAAAAAATTAGGAATCTACAAACAAAATGGTTCAAAAGTTTTTAGACCGTCCTAAAGGCTATTAGAAATTTGGAAGAGACACTACTGAAAGTTCTAAATCAATATCAACATTCAGTTTAGAGGAGCTATTGTTGGAAAAACTTTTCTAAACAATGTTAGAAATCTGGAAAAGAAAATTGTTGGAAAATTCTTAAGCCGTCCTAATAAGAAATTTTTGAAGAGACATTCTTGGAAATTCTAGATTATTCTAAAGCGAGTTTAAGAGCAAGATTGTTGAAAAATTGAAAAATATTACTGGCGATCTGAAAAGCAAATTGCTGAAAATTATTAAACAGTCCTGTAAGGTTTTAAAAATTTTGTAGCAACATTTTTGAAAACTCTAGAGCCCCCTAAACCAATAAACGACAATTTAGAGGAGAGATTGATGGAAAATAAAAATAAAGCATTTATGGGAAATGCTAGAAATCTAAAAAAAAGTTAAAAAATTCTTAAGCCGTCCGAGGAACTTGGGAAATCTAAAAGATGCATTGGTTGAAACTCTTAAATCTTATATAACAATGAACTGTAATATAAAGGTGTAATTGCTCGAAAAATAAAAGAATATATTACTAGAAAATACTAGAATTTTCAAAAAAATAAATTGTAAAATTGTAACAGTTAACAGTTAATTAGGTAATTATAAACATTTTGAAAAGACATTGCTGGAAATTGTAGAACCCTCTAGAATAATAATTTATATTTTATTTAGAGAAGAGATTCATAGAAAAATGAAAGAGGATATTTAAAGAAATGCTAGAAATCTAAAAGGAAAATCCTGAAAAATTCTTGAACTCTCCTAAACACTTTCAAAAAATTCTGAAGAGACATTTTTGGCAATTCTAGACTCTTCTGAAACAATAAACGGAAATTTAGAGAATAGATTGCTTGAAAATAAATAAAAACTGTGGCAGAAATAAAATTGCTGAAAATACTTAAACCGTCTTAGAATCTTTTGAGTATTTTGTAGATACAATCTTGAAAACAGGCATTAGTTTAGGGGAGAGATTGTGGAATATATATGAAACATTTTTGGAATGTGCTAGAAATCTAAAAAGAAAATTGCTAAAAAAAATCTTAAATAGCTTTAGAAACTTTTAGAAATCTTAAAGAGACACCTTGTTTTGTGGTAAAAATATGAAAAGACAAACAATAGTGGATTTATTCAAAAAAATTACTTCAGGAACTGAAAGTTTTAGTGATTTTTTATCAGCCTGACTTAACGTTATAGTTCACTTTTCCAAATTTCCAATCATTCTATCTCACAACAGCTAAACTCAATATTTAAACATATAAATAATTTTACGATAAAAAAGGAAACACTGTTTTAGACGTAGATTTTTTGACCGAATTCAAAGTTCAAATACACCATTACATTAATGAAAATTTCAGTGTGTTCTTCAAATTTTCGAACATTCCATCTTAAACCACTAGTTGAAATATCGAATTTGGTCGGGTCCAATACAAAAAAATTAATTCTCCTCCGTTAATGTTACAATTGTCGCCCAAAATTGGCATTCGAATAGAGTTAGAAGCAAAAAATTGCAAAATATTTAACGTTACATTCCTATAATCCCTCTAAGGATTAAACTAGTACATTAAATTATTTGAATGGCGCATTTCCGACCTACTACAATAATGTATGTGATGAGCGTATTCCTCGGAGAACTCAATGAAAATTTAATTTCTTAAAGTAATGATCTGTAATTTTAATACAAAACATTTTATAGTATTTTTTACGAAATTTTTGATTTACTTTAACTGAATGAATATTTTAGGGCGTCAAATTTTGAAATATTCCATTTCGAAATATCGAATTAGGTCAAGACCAATACAAAATAAATTTCCTCCTCTACAATTTTGGACCTAAGTTATTACACAAATAGACATGAAAGCAACAAATGTGCAAAGTTTTAAAAGTTGTAATCCTATAATCACTCTAGGAATTTAACATAGTGTATATAATAATAATAATAAACATTTATTCCCAACAGACATTACTTAAGTCTTACAAAAGGAATGTTAACAAGAAATGCATAACTAAATATTTGAGTAAGAGAAATATAAAAATAAAACAATAAAAATTAAGCTACATTGGTCGAATACAAAAATAACTAAATTAATTAATCACTATCGAAAAAGAAAATATACATTCTAAGGCTTTTGAATTAAACACACTAAATGCGGAATAAATATAAGCAATATATTGGATTCGATGGTAAGCGCAAATCATTTTTCTAATAGGTGAGTTTGTATTATATTAAAGTAGCATATTTCCGACCTATTTTAATAATTTAAGTAAAAATGTAGCGCACTGTTCGCCGATCACAATGTAATTTTCATTTCGTTGCTTCAAATTTTTCATAATATGTTTAAAAATGTGAGTTAAGATTTATCATGCAAGTTTAAGAAAACCTAATGAAAATTTTGCAGACGTCTAGTGCAACTTTTTCATTCGTTATCTTGTTGAAACATAGTTTGCTTTAAAATAGTAAAAATGTCAATTCAATAAAAACCAAAAATATGTTTTTTTGTTCCAAAATAAACTTTGTAAAATTATTCAAAATAAAAAATTGATAATCAAATAGCAACTATAATAGAAAATGAATTATTACAGGAAACAAATAATTACTTTTCCTATATAGTATATATAGGGGAAGTATTGTTTTCGTGTGTGAAAATGTCTGTGGGCGCTGTATCTCAAAAACGAATAATCCGATTGAGATGAAACTTTAAACTTAAGGTTTTATCGTTAAAAACTGGAACTGAAAAGCTTTTGGTAAACATTTATAAACCGGAAGTGGATGTTTACTCGAAGCCGTTTTTTGTTTTTTTCCAATATTTCTTTTAATTTGAAAAATATTACAAAACTTTTCAAACAAAAGTTGAAGGGAATAAGAAACTGAACAGGTTTTGTAAAAACATATTTTTCATATAATTCTTAACTTTCGAGAAAAAAAAAATTGAAAATTTTGACATTTTTTGCCAATTGCTACTAAACTATTAGAGCTACAAGAAATTTATATAACAAATAATTGTAGAGAATTCAAAAGTAAACAAATGACTAAGAATATCGTTTTTGCGTAAACCTCATAGATTTCGAGAAAAATCTCCATTTGGAAAGTATTGTTTTCGTGAATGAGAATGTCTGTCGACTCTGTATCTCAAAAACGAATTATTCTATTGAAATAAAACTTTAAACTTAATATTTTATCATTAAAAGCTGTTGATGAACATTTATAAACCGGAAGTGGATGTTTACTCGAGGGGATTTTTTTTTGTTTTTTCTCAATCTAAATTTAAAAAATATTACATAACTTTTGAAGCAAAAGTTAAAGGGAATGAGAAACTGGACAAGTTTTATAAAGACATGTTTTTCGTAAAGTTCTTAATTTGTGAGAAAAATATTTAACTTTATAATATTTCAGAAATTTTTTAGATTTTTCTTTAAGGATTCTTGAAATTTCAGTAATTTCTCCTCCACACTTTTAGTTTTTATTGGAACTTCCTTTCCAAAGAATTTTTATCGAGAATTCTAGAAATTTTTACAGGTTTAGCAAAGATTTTATTCGAGAGTTTCAAAAAGTAATTATTTATATTTTTTTATAAAGATGATCCATACTTTTTCATTTATTTCATTTTAGGTTTATAAAATTTTTTTGAAGATTCTAAAAGTGTACAGTAATTTCTTTTTTCACATACAGAATAGAAATACCTTACATTTCCGCATCCAAAATCGTTGACAAAAGTAACACTTTTCCGCATAGCAACACTTTTTAGCATGGATACACTTTTTCGTACTACTTTTATTTGCTATTAATCAATGTCAGTGTCAGTTACATAAATGGAGTAATATATACAACAAACGTACTATCGGTAATTATAACCTAATTTTTATATGTCAGTGTCAAAAATGAAATCGCAAACACCTTTATAATTAATGTTATATGCAGTATGTGAAAAAATAGTGTATACAACTCGTGGGAAATGCGCTTTTCCGCACTCGAGTAGGAACTTGATGCAACAACCTACTCTCGTGCGGAAAAGCGTAACATTTCCACACTTGTTGTACAAATAACTATTTCTTATCTAATAAATAAATAGATATTTACAGAATTTTTAGCAAAGATTTTATTCGAGTTTTACAATTTATTAGGAAATTTTCTTCTAATTTTCTATAACTTACTTCTTAACGTTTCAGGAATTTTTTTTGCATCTTCCTTTCCAAAGAATTTTGATCAAGGTTTCTAGAATTTATCACAAATTTTCCTTGTAGATTTCTAGAACTTATTTGGAGGATTCTAGTAGTTAACAGTAATTTCTTCTTCATATTTCCAGAATTTTTAGCATTCGGGAGTTCTAGATTTTTTAGAAAGTTCAATTTCAATATTTTTAAAATTTTCTTTGAGGCTGTTTTCAGTAATTTCTCTTCCAAATTTTAATATTGGCTTATAAATTTGCAAATCATTTCCAGAATTTTACACTTTTTTTTCGAGAGTTCAGAAATTTCCAATAACTCATTTCAGATTTGGAGGCTATAAATTTTTCCAGAAAATCTGTTCCTAGAAATCTAGACTCTTTTCAGTCATTTCTCCTCCAGATATCAAGATTGTTTTTTTCGAGCCATCTTTTAAATTTAAGTTTTTAGAATTTTCAAGAATTTTTTTTTTCTAGAAATGTAGATTTTTTAAAGGTTTCTAGAAATTTCCAAAAATTTCTTTTGGAGAGTTCTAGAAATTTCTCCAAGGTGTCTACTATTTTTTTTCTTATATGTTATTATTTGTTGTATATTTAGGGTGTAGCATTTCATTAATGATTTTAGTATTTGCTATAAACATCTTTTCAAAAATTTTAATATCTTCCGTTAATTATTTAGATTTATTTCCTAATTTTGTTGGTCTGTAAATTCTAGTATTTTTGAGCAATTTGTTTTGGATAAAGCAAAGCAATTTTTCGACAGTTGTTTTTTAGAATGTTTTTGCAATATTTCTGGAAATTTATAAAATTTCTTGTATCGTTATATCGAAATTTTAGGAATTTCTTATCTAAATTGCGAAAAAAAAAATCAAGATTTTTAGTCCATCAACATGTATTTGATGTTAGGAATCATTTCGTAAAAGAATTTTTTTAAACCGTCCTTGCTATGAAACGTTATTTTAAAAATTCTGAAAAACAATTGAAAATCGAATGTTTATTTTTTAGCATTTTTACTTCTCTTCGTTGCTGCTAATTTATTGGTGAAAGAATTTTCATAATTTCATAACTATTCCAAGAATTATAGCTAAAATATAAAAAAAGACAATTGAATAACAAATTTTTAATTTTTATTCTATCAATTTGAATTGGATGTCAGCAATCGTTTCGTAAAAGAATTCTTACAATCCGGCCATCATGTAAATAGTAATTGTAAAAATACTGAAAAACAATTGAAAATAAAATTTTTAATTTTTTGTCTATGAATGAAAAAAGTTAAATTTTAGTATTTAGTATTTTTACTAATTTTCGTAATATCATTATTATTTAAAGAATTATAGCTAAAATTGTAAAAAAAATAATAACGAATTTTTGATTTTTATTGTATCAATTTGGAAATTTCCAGTAAAATGCAAAGATTTAAAAGAAAACATTTTTTAGAAAATTTGTTTTCAAAAATCTAAACTCAGGAAATTTCTAATAATTTCTTCTCCACATTTCACGGTTTTTCAATTTGTCTTCTAAATCGCAAAGATTTTCTTTGAGGCTCTAGAATTTTTATAATTTACTTCTAGAAATTTAGATTATTTTCTCGAGGGTTCAGGAAATTTCTAGCAATTTATTTTCCAGAGTTCTAGATTTTTTTGTTGAAGTCGTCTTTTAAATTGCAAAGATTTTTTTTCTAAAGTTTAGAGTTCTTCTTAATTTTTTTTCAACTTTTCTTATAAATTGCGAAGATTTTCTTTCAGCCTCTAAATATTTTTTTAATTTCCTCTCCTTTTCAACAATTCAGATGAATTTCAGTAATTACTTCTCTAGAATTCAACATCTTGTTTCAACTAGAGGCTATAAAATTATTTAGAAAGTTCTAAATTGCGGCATTTTTCTTGGAGGGTCTAGAAAATTTTCCCCTACAAATCTTTTCTTATTTTCGAGAAAGTTTAAGGAATTTTCCGTAATTTCTCTTACCGATTTCAAGATATTTTTTCAACTGGTCTTCTAAATTTCTAGGAGGCTCTAGAATTTTTTAGAAAATTTTCATTTAGAAATCTAAACTTTTTTCCAAGGGTTCGGGAAATTACCAGAAATTTTTCCTCCAGATTTCAAGGTTATTTTCTTATCTTATAAGTTGCAAAGATTTTCTTGGAGGCTCTAGAACTTTTTAGAAAATTTGTTTGTAGAAATCTAGATATTTCTTGAGGCCCTAGATTTTTAGAATTTTTTTTTCTAGAATCTAGACATACTTTTTCAAGAATTCAAGAAATTTCCACTAATTTCTTCTCTAGGTTTCAAGATTTATTAATTCTACCTGCTTTCTAAATTGTGATGATTTTATTGGAAGCTCAAAATTTTTAATAATTTGTATGGATTACCACGTAGTAACGGTCGCAACCATTTTCTTTATCAAAAATTTTACTTCTAACAATTTTCTTTTATTCAAATTTTGTAATTAAAGTTATTGCAAACCGCGAGGCGATCAGTAATTAAAGTTAATATGTATATGTAGGGTGGCCTCTAACCCACCCTCCAATCAGTAAAACATAAGCGAGGGTTTTAATTAAAAGTTGTAAAACGTAAATAAACTTAACATGATTACATTTTTGTAATAGATTTATTCAAACAAATTTAAGTAATTTTGAAAAATAAGACATAACTTTTCAAACAAAACTTAAAGAGAATGAAAAACTGAAAAAATTACATTAAAACATTTTTTTTTGTAAAGTTCTTAATTTAATTTTTTTACAATTTTTTGGTTATTGCTAATAAACTATAGGAACTAGATGAAATTTATATAACAAGTAATTGTGAAGAATTCAAAATTGAGCAAATTATTAAGAATAACCTCATGGTTTTCGAGAAAAATATAGGGAAAGTATTATGATGGCCACATCACCATTTTTTGATTTAAAAGACTAACCCAAATTTGAACGAGAAAATAAAATTTAAAAAAAAACCAAATATTAATGAAAAAGAAAATCATTAAAGTTTTGAAACTAGTGACAAAATAGCGGCCACAAAGTAAAACAAAACATGTTAAGAACAACATTATTACTTGGAAATAGATATAATGTTTTGAGCTAGGTCGGGAGTACGCTAGGTCAATTTGAATTTTTAAATATCGATTTTTTTTAACAGGCATTTTTAGTCTATTAAAACATTAAATTAAAAATAATTTATATCATTAACGAGTAATACGCATAATGGCCAGGTAATATATAATTGGGCTGTATTTCTTTCAAAATGCTGCTGGCAATGCTGTACTAGTAAATAGTGTTCGATGTCGTAAGTTTTTAACTAGTAAATGAGAATTTAATTCATCGTAATGATGTCATAATGAAATCAAATATCTTAACGCAATAGTGATGGCATGTGAAGCAGCAAGAGGTGGTCGTTTGTTAAATATTAATTTTCATATGTAAATGGCTCAACCGATACTTTAACAATCAATAAAAACTTTTTTGAAAAGTTGAAAGACCCTTTAACTTAGGTTAGCGTATTATTGACCTACCGCAAAAAACAAAGATTTTGTAACGTGTTGTTAATTTACTTCAAATAATTACTTAATGTTAACTTTACTATTCACATTCTTGTATGGGGGCGGCATTTACTTAGTGATACACTTTGATGACAATTAACAATTTAAATAAGACACTATAACTTCACCTCACCACAAAACAAAACAAAACAGTGTTATTTAAATTTACTATTTTGACATATCTCATAGTAATAACCTATGGATATTATGAAAAAGATTATCTAGTGTATTTAATTGTTTTTATTATATGATTTTCTTTTCGCTTGCAAAATAAAATATACCAGACGAAAAATCTAATTTGTTTCTTATTTTATTTCAAGTAAACAACTTTTTTCCCGAAACAGTTGTAAACAAATACGAATTCCTAGTATTTCAGTTTAGCGAATATTCATGTGTGAATTGTAAATAAGCGATGAATAATAAAAAATTTCGTCGTCGAATATAGAACAGTTTTATTTACAGTTAGCTTCTAAGGACTTTTGTCATCGTAATAACTTGTTTACGCGACAGCATTCTTCAAATCTTTTTACCCAAGGTTTTAACTTCTACAATCAAAAGGTGAAAATACTTAAATAGGGAAAATATGGCAATTAATTATTGATATTTATCATTAACGAAGTTGAAACAATTTAAAACACTTTACGTAAACAAAATCTGTTGGATATTTTTGGCTCAATTTTGTACATTTAATTAATGTTATATATTACAAAAATTGTTTGAGTGTGGATTTAAAATCCTTTTTATTATCTTAGAGGAAATTCCAAAATTACGTATATTTATTACTCATTGTTATATCCCCAAGAAATCTATTTTTAAAATATCATTTCATAACATAAGGTGATACAAAAAATAGGCATTTCTGAAATTCTGAAATGTGTGGGACAATGACATTTAGTAGACTTTCCGCCATTTTAATGATTATAGAACTTATTTTTGGAGAATGAATAGGGGATTACAATAATTCACAATGCTGTGGATTTAAAATCCTTTTTATTATCTTAGAGGAAATTCCAAAATTACGTATATTTATTACTCATTGTTATATCCCCAAGAAATCTATTTTTAAAATATCATTTCATAATATAAGGTGATACAAAAAATAGGCATTTCTGAAATTCTGAAATGTGTGGGACAATGACATTTAGTAGACTTTCCGCCATTTTAATGATTATAGAACTTATTTTTGGAGAATGAATAGGGGATTACAATAATTCACAATGCTGTTACAAGCTTTCGTTACACCTTAATGGAACAATTATCTATTCACTAGGAACCCTAGTTTTAACAGGATGGAGCGACATTATACACATCAATTGATGATGTGCAAAAATTGTTCGATCATCGCGATATCTGAAGATTTTACCCTCTCGCAAAATTTGTCAGTCTGTGATTTCTTTATGTAGAGCTATCTCAAGAGTTAAGTGTACAATACTCGACCCAAAATTGAGTTTAAAACAGAGAATTCAGAACGAAATTTTTGGGATACTGTGTACTAAGATGTTGTAGCAAATTTCAAGAATGCTTTCGTATAGAAAGACATTGCCTGAAGGACACAATTTTTTAGAAAAACGTAATTCCATTAATATTTATTTAATGTTTTACTTACTATAAATAAAAGTTTTTCTTTCATCACTCTTGGTTTTATTGATTTGTTTTAAAGTTTCCCCTTTTTTATATCACCTTACAATATGATCATCAATTAAATCTCTCGAATGAATTGGTTTTCGTGCTAAAAAGTAGTATTTACGTTTCCCTCGCAATAGAATTGCCATTTTATCGTGATTGATACCAAACAATTTGCGGATTTTACAAACCCACCCCCAAGAGGTAGACGAAATATATGCTTTGTGTTTGTGCAGTTTGAGGACCGACCGAGCGACAAATCCGTTTAGTATTCACCATTCAGCGTCGTGTACTCCCGTTTTATATTTATAGAGTCGACGACAGTGCGCGGTTTGCGGTCTTCTTGTGGAGCATTTTTATTCAGTCGAATTCGAATTGCTTGCGGCCACTTACTTTTTGGTCGGACGGCAGACCTTCCCCTTGTGATGGGTGGCCGAGCGAGCGAGCAGGCTGGCAGGCAAGCGGGCAAACGGACCCGCTCCGCTCCTTCCGAGACATTTGGGACAATGAACCGTCGCGGTTCAACGTTTGGCATTGATCGCTTTTTTACCCGTGAACTTGCTTCATAATTAGTTATTATAGTAATATTTCATGCTACACCATCGTCACAGTCGAAAGCATCCCCTTTAATTAAATCGCAAACTACAAACTACATCGAGATTAAATGTAAATTGTTTGAATTCAAATAACGAACATAAAATCTTAAAATAAAAAAAAACCTAAAATCTTTTTCCACCATTAAGGTGGTTTCTCTATATTTACTGATATCAGTAGTTATAATACTTCATGGTAAAACTGCGTTTCGATTTATAAGAATTTGATTACTCAAGAGAATCAATATATTGGTTCAATAACAGTTTCCAAAATAGCTATTTTACATGAAATTTGCAATTCAAGAAAACCACAAAATCTGTGCTTTCCTATATTTGTTTTAATTGAAGAACTAACGTAAGAATCTATAAAAATTAACTCTTCCGATCTACTTTACTATAGTTGTGTCAGATATATGATTATTATTTCATTTTTGATCGTCATGCTGTATTAAAAAAATTAAATTAAGACCTTATGCGAGTAACATTAGGAATTACGATTTGTCGGTATTGATTATGATGTACCATTTTGCAAATCAGTGCTAACGGAAGTTAATGAGTTCCGCTGACTCTTCTGGTAGCGAAGGGACATGCACAAAGCCAAATTGCTGCAAGTCTAAGATTATAGAAGATAGGCTCAAAATTATACACATCTAAACAAAATATATTGTATAGTAGAGGTGAAAGAGGAGAGCCTTGCGGAAGTCTTTGGTAAAAAAGAAGGACTTCCGCAAAGCTCTCCTCTTTCCACTCTACTAAACATATCCTGTTTCGATATGTATAATTTTGAATTTTATTTTAAGGAATCAATGAAGAGAATGGTTACTACGTGGTCACTTTAAGGAATCTTTTGAAGGATGAAAATTATACGAGGAAGGTTTGTTTGTTATCGATTAAAAAGGAAATATTGTTTTGAATCCGATAGACTTTGTATTGAGTCAGAATCTACTTTTGTCACGATACCATAAAATTCTGTAATTTAAGCATCTGCAACATCAACAATTTAACTACGTTAGCATTTTAATTGATTGTCGATAGTTATTGGGTTGCATTGTGACTTAATGTTTTCCTTCAGTGTTTTAATACTTTGGTGATCGTAAATAAATTACAGATCTTCATATTTACCCACATAAACGAGATCAATGTAGACAAATCGATGTTGGGAGATGGTCAATTAATGTCTTCAAAACGACTGATAACAGGATTTAGCGATCAGTTACACGCAGTGTATGAAATACTTAATTTAGCCCAGTGCTAAAAAAAAGAACACCAAAAAAGAACTAACTGCGCTAAAAAAATAATTTCTAGAATTCTTCCCGTTAATAACAACAATCACCATAAAAAAATCAACAGCTATCAAACAGAAAAACAGATGAGTATTTTTTTCTTCTGTTGTAAAGCTGTTGAGAATTTCTTTCACGAAACCTGATCTAACATAAAAGAAGGGATGATTTTAAAAAAATAAGGATTGGGTCGGAACCCAATACAACCATAAAGAACCTACAAAGAACGAATCCCGGTTTTCTAACCGGAAAGAATAGCAAAAAGCACCATGTGTAGATTTCAACAACATATTGAACCGTAAGATCAGTGCACGACACATTCTAACAGTTACAAGAAAAAATCGCCTGTTTTCCAAAAGATGGCCACAGACTACAATTGATTGTCCGCTAAGAGATTAAAATTGAAAACAAAATTAATGACAAAACCTGACTACCTGAAATCCCACGCTTAAAAAAACCCAATAATTTTCATAATCATCCATATTTTTTTACTTCCTGGGACGTACTGGGACATCAACGGTATCAACATTCATCGCTGAAGCCCCTTCATGTCTGCGTCGTTAATTTAATTTAATTATAATTAATTTACATGTGCGTGTGTACATTAAATTTAGCTTAAATAGTTTATAATACATCTACGTTTACATCATCATTTATGTTTAGCCGTTCATCAAGATTTCAGGTTCCCCACGTTCTCTTCCTCCTTCTTCTTTAAGACTTCGTTAATGTTGATTTACGAGCTGGCCCTCCCAGAACTTCTTCCATTGCCCCGCGTTTGTCCTGCCAGACTGCGCAGTCGACCAATGTGTACTCTGCAGTATCCACTGCATTCTGCCCCGCATCGCAGCGGTCACTTTCCGATCCTTTGGAGAAATGACCTAGACTCAAAGGATCTGGCACAGGAAATAGGTTACCTCACCCATGCTTCCTCTTCATACATTTTCCAATCTCTGGGATCAGTCGTCTCGTCCACGCACCCTTGTTATCCTTGTCCCAGCGCTCTTGCCATTCCGTAAGCATATTCTTCTAGTTACTCCTCCTCGCCACCTCTCTGCTTTTCCCTCCTGCCACAGCTGCGTGTGTTCTGGCCCTCATCGAGAGTAATAGGTCCGGAAGAGGCATGGAAACTAGAACCTCCGCGGCCGCCTTGGAGACTGTTCTATAACCCCGGGTTACCCTTAGTGCCGCGGGTCTCATCGCACTGGCGAGCCTGTCCCTGTTCTGGTTCTGGTTTAATTCGATGGGAGGCCAGAGAGTTTCGCTGCATGTAGACCCCAGTGGGGCGGCCTCCCATCTGAGTCCTCATTCCTTGCTACGGTCAAACCACACCTGGCAAACTCCAGCAAGAGGGACTCTTAGGATGTCTGATGATTTTAGACATCCCTCTTCCATTGTGGATTCACGAGATTGCATAATACTGGGCAGCCTAGAAGTACATACTCCGCGGTTTCTTCTTCCTCTTAACACCCTCTGTGGATAAGACTAGATCATGGATGCACAGACCGCGGCCCGCGGGCCGCATGCGGCCCGCCGGTCGAATACCGGTGGCCCGCCGACAGCAAAAATAACACTCTCGTACATTCTAAAAATATTGAATTCTATTCCAGAATAAAACCAAAAAAAATATGTTCGAAAAGTAATTTGAATCTCGCGCGCGTGCGTCGTCGGTAACAGCGGTCGGTAATGTTCGTGCTGATCTCGGTTAAATTCGTTTGCTTGAAGAAGCGCGGCGGCCGGCGGCGCGATGACGATCGCTCGCGTAGATAGTACACGACTCGAAGCTTCCAGAGTCGGTTTCGAGATTTCTCCAGACAGTTTTCGACTCTATACGCGCGGTATAAAAGCCACGTTTAATCGCCGCTAGGTGTATTAGTGTTCTGTGAGTTTAATAGAGGTTTTGGAAGGCAATAGTTGTACTCCACTAGCCGGTGTCATATATTTTGATCCACATTCAACGTAGATTTCCTGTTGCAGTGTTAACCGTCAAGTGCCGTGTATAATTGTGTTGTGAAATCGTAAGTAAAACTCTATTATTAATAAGTGTTTCCCTACCTATTTAATCAATTATTTTTGATAATTTAAAAAGGATGGGTAATTTAAGTAGGTACTGTAATTGTTTTTAGGTGCTGTGTTAATCCTAGCCAGGATTAGAACGCAACATGGACAAGCCAGGACCTAGTAAAAAACGTAAGGTTAAAGATGAAAATCGGCAATTTCAAGAAATTTGGACTGAGAAATACTTTTTTGTATGGTCGCATAACAAAGTCGTTTGTTTAATTTGCAAGAATTCTGTTGCAATTGCAAAGGAATATAATGTAAAAAGGCACTATGAAACGCAGCATCCTTCTTTTACCAAGTTTACAGGCGAATTAAGAAAGCAAAAAATGTTGTCTTTAAAACGGGAGCTTACGGGTCAGCAAGCTATGTTTAGAAAACCCATTGAAGATTCAGAAACAGCTACAGAAGTTAGTTATGAAATTTCTCGAATGATAGCAAAGCGAAGTCGCCCCTTCAATGATGGGGATTTTGTAAAAGAATGCATAGAAATTGCCGCTAAGAAAATGTGTCCAGAAGCAGCAAAAAAGTTTGAGAAAATTCAACTGAATCGTATGACCATCCAAAGACGAATTATGTCTTTGTCAGGTAATATTGCGGAACAATTAACTGAAAAAACTAAGATCATTGAATTTTTTTCATTAGCACTCGACGAATCCACTGATATTAGTTCCACAGCTCAACTTCTAATATTCATACGAGGTGTTACTCAAGATTTTGAAGTCGTAGAAGAGTTATTAGGAATGTGTTCATTGAAAGGTCAAACCAAAGGAGTTGATATACTCAATGTACTTTTAGATGAGCGTTCAAAAACTGATTTGGACTTATCAAAATTATCGGGAGTTGCGACTGACGGTGCTCCTTCGATGATTGGTGTCAATTCCGGGCTAGTTACTTTGCTGAAAAAGCATCTGCAAGAAAAAAACATAAAGGCTGAAGATCTCATGCAGTTTCACTGCATTATACACCAAGAAGCCCTCTGTGCTAAACAAATTGAATTTCAAAATGTCATGAAAGTGGTAGTTTCGACTGTAAATTTCATAAAATCACGAGGACTCAATCACAGGCAATTCAAACAATTCCTTGATGACATCGAAAGCGAATATGGAGATTTACTGTATTATACAGAAGTAAGGTGGCTAAGTCGTGGATTGACACTGGAACGATTTCTAAATTTAATAGAAGAAATTGGAATATTTCTGGCGGAAAAGCAAAGGGATGTCCCGGAACTTAAAAATCCTGATTGGTTGTGTGATTTGGCTTTTTTAGTTGACATTACAAATCATTTGAATGTCTTGAACACACGGCTTCAAGGCAAAAATCAACTGATATCCCAGCTCTACGCTCATGTATCATCCTTTCAATGCAAGCTGACACTTTTCAGATCGCAATTGAATTCTGGAAATTACAATCATTTTCCGAATTATAAGAAAATGGCTGAAAAATTCAACAAAACTGCGATTAATTTCAGTTATGTAGAAAAGCTAGATATTTTGATTCAATCTTTTCAAGACAGATTTTCGGAGTTTAAAAAAGTGAAACCTCTGTTGGACATATTCAGCAATCCTTTCACGATTTCAGTTGAAAATGCGCCAGAGTCAATGCAGTTAGAAATTATCGACATTCAAAACGACGAAGATTTACGCAACAAATTCAACGAAGGAGACTTGCTGAACTTTTACCGCTGCATTGATAAAAATATGTACAAAGAGTTGCGCATAAACGCTCTGAAATGTGCCAGCTTATTTGGTTCTACCTATATATGTGAACAAACTTTTTCAATACTTAATAATAATAAAACCAAAAATAGAAACCGCCTTGCAAATGAAAGTTTGGAAGCAGTTTTACGTGTTGCTACAAGTAAATTTGAGCCAAATATAAAAAAGATTGTAAGCACTATGCAGTGCCACGCTTCAAATTAATAAATTCCTTTTTAATTTTAATACATTATTATCAATTATTTATTGTCTTTAATTACCTACACTTCTGGCGGCCCGCCATCAGTTCATGATTTGCCCGAGTGGCCCCTAGTCTTAATAAGTCTGTGCATCTCTGGACTAGATTCTAATCCCAGTTTGTTCAGGTGAGATCTTAAATTACAGTATCCTATTCGGAGCCCTGGACAGTTGCATACAGTATCTGGCCATTTTGGTGTTCATTGCGGTGAAGTTTTTTGAGATCCTACAACCATATGTGTTGTCCCATCGCTTTTTGTGGCATTTTATTGATGCAATTTTCAGTAGGGTCCTCAGATCTAGCAGTGAGGGCTTCGGTCCGAATATCGTTCGTCCGTATGCCTTCCTCGTCAAACCATCTGCTATTTGGTTACCTCTGCTGTTGGTGTGTCCTTTTAGCCAGCCATAGGGTCACCTTGTCGTCACGAACCACTTCTTCCAAGGCTTCGCCAAATTCCAGTGTTAATGCTAAGGTAATTTTGCAGCTGGCAATAGGCAAGATTTCTGCCCTTCTGTGCGTTAAGATGTTTTTTCCTTTGATCTTCTTATCAGAGATTGCATCTGCTGCATATAGTATACCCACGAGTCCACCATTGTTGGTGTACTCATTATCTTGCTTAGTGCTAACATAATATTTTTTAGGGACAGGTTTTTGTAGAAAATTCCTACACCAGCCCCTGCTTCCATTGACGACCCATCTGTGTATATCTGAATGTCTTTGTGCTTGCTCCCTACTCCTGAGTCTTCGTATCTCAAGTCTGCTTTCTGATGAATATGTATTTTCGAGGGATATTGTCCACCGGTATCATAATCTCGGGATTTCTTTTACTGAGATCTTCTAAGATTTTTTGGTGTTTGCCTCCTCCGCTTCTTACAAGCCATGCCTTTGTTGCTCGAAACCTTATAGCCGCTGCTGCTGCCTGTTTTCTGATAAATATGTCCAAGGGCGACAGGTGCAGCAGGGCTTCCATAGCCGCTGTTGGTGTTGTTCTCATGACTCCTGTCGCGCTCAAAAGAGCGCTTCGATGAACGTGGACTCGAAGCCTTACGGATGATTTCGTGGTCGTTCTTGACCACCATATTATTGATGCATGTGCCAACATTGGCCGCACGATGGCTGAGTAGATTCATAGAGCTACCTTTGGAGATAGTGCCCATGTTTTCCCCACAGCTCGTCTGTATTGCCAGAGCGCTATGCATACTTTCTTAGTTTAGTTTATTATCTAGAAGAATGCCCAAGTATTTGACTCCATCTTTCATGGTGAGTTCTTCACCCCTAAAGCTTAGTGGTTTCAAATCTCCAATCTTTTTTTCCTTGTGAACAACACTAGATCCGTTTTTGTTGTATTTACGGATAATAATGTGCACTATTTGTTTATTATATCGAGAGCATCCGACATACGTTTCGATGGCATACTTTCTGAGTTGCCGGAAAGTAGGATCGTGATATCGTCGGCGTAATATACCGTGCAGAAGCCTGTCCCTGTTTCTCTGGGAGGTGAACCACCCCCATCAGTAATCTCCTGGTTCCTTCCGAAGCCCCCGATGTTCCCTAGGAGCTTGACTACCACCTTTACAGACCTTGTCGATGCCGCCGCAGTCTTCTTGACATGGGATTGGTTTCTAACATCACCCCTAGGTACTTCTGTGTTGCCAACCGTTATCTCATGTCTCAAGAGCCGGATTTGTTCTTCCGGAATGCGACCCGCCCTTCTGCGGGAGAGCAAGACAGCGCTGGTCTTTTGCACCGCCACCTCAAGCACTTTCACTTGATCTGTGGTCCACTGTGCCGCCATTCTAAAGTCACCAATATCTCACCTCCTGATTATGATGAACAGGTTGTCTGCGAACGCGACCGTCTCCGCACCTTCCGGTAATGGTAGTCTGAGCACCCTGTCATAAGCACTTTCCAGTGCAGTAACGACCCATCGGCTCCTTGAAATACTATCACCGTGTCCTGGAGGTAACTCCTAATCATTTGAAGAAGGTACTCTGGGGCCCCTTTCTCTGCCTGTGCGTCCAGTATAACCGTCCATGGGAGCGAATTAAAGGCTAATCCTAACGGGCCTTTCTTCGCCCGGTCGTTGATTTCTCTAACCTTTAGTATTGCATATACCCTTGACCTCCCTTTTCTAAACCCATATTGATTCGCGCCAAATCCGCCAGAAATACCTTTATCCGCACCACAAGGAGACGTTCCAGCATCTTCACGGCGCAGTCCAGCAGGCATACGTGGCGATATCCATCAGGTTTATCCGCCTACTTCCTCCATCTAATAAGACTAAAATGGACATTTCAACGAATAGTCCCTAATCAAACATCTACTACATAGAACCACAAACTGAACAGAAAAGGAACAATTACACGAAGCTAAGCGATAAAACAAATAAAAAATATTAATCGGTGGGCATTTGAAAAGTCCGTGCAAAGTCCGAGAGATGGCGCGTATCGAGGTCATGTTTAGTTAGTAACATCTCTAGAATGAACGCACGCCAAGTTTCAGCCATATTGGTCCATTTCTTTGTGTTTGACATTCGTGTTTTCAAGAAATGGACGAAAAAGAATTTCGTATGGTGATTAAACATTACTTTATGAAAGGCAAAACGCCTCAGGAGACTAAAGAGAAACTTGATAAACATTATGGTGACTCTGCTCCTTCGATTAGAATAGTTTATAAGTGGTTTCAAAATTTTCGGACTGGCCATATGGGCACAATTGACGCGGAACGTTCTGGACGGCCTGTGGAGTTTACGACTCCAGAAATCATTGATGAAATCCATGATATGGTGATGGATGACAGAAGAGTTAAGGTGCGTGAGATTGCTAGTGCTGTGGGCATCTCGACTTAACGGGTACATAATATTTTGCATAAAGATTTGGACATGAGAAAGCTATCCGCAAGATGGGTGCTTGACCAAAAACGGAATCGTGTGAAGTGTTGCAAGGATGGTTTGCAGCTGTTCCAGAAGAATCCGGAGGACTTTAAGCGTCGTTTCGTCACTGTGGATGAAACTTGGATACACTACTATACTCCTGAGACCAAACAACAATTTAAACAATGGGTTACCAAGGGGGAAACCGTTCCTTCGGCCGGAAAGGTTATGGCGACTGTCTTTTGGAATTCGCAAGGAATAATCCTCATTGACTATTTGGAAAAGGATAAAACTATTAGAGGTAAATATTATTTATCGTTACTGGACCGTTTGAAACCCGAGCTGCAAGAAAATCGCCCGCGATTGGCCTACAAGAAAATCCTTTTCCATCACGACAACGCATCAGCACACACCTCAGCAGTTGTGGTCGTAAAATTAATGGAAATAGGATTCCAACTCGTTTCACATCCCCCTATTATCCAGACTTGGCTCCCTCGGACTACTATTTGTTCCCCAATTTGAAGAAATAGCTAGCGGGACAAAAAGTTTATTCAAACGAGGAGGTGATTGCAGACACTAATGGATATTTTGCAGGCATGGACAAATCCTATTATTCGGAAGGTATCAACAAATTAGAACATCATTGGACGAAGTGTATAAGCCTATAAGGAGACTATGTCGAAAAATCAAAAAGGTTTACCCCTAACACGTTAGTAGTTTTTACTTTTGCACGGCCTTTCCCACTCGATTCCCAGTCACCAACTGCGCTACGTTGATGAGATCCAAAACAGATCGAAACCGTTCAGTAGCTGTTGCTGACAGGGAACAATAAATAAATACTATGCCCAGCTACCTTACACTCAATTTAATTCACGATATGATCTCCTGAAGCCACGGAATCCGAAGTCGCGAAACATCAAGAAAACTCGCTAAATATTTGATGATGTCAAAGTGACGATATGAACTAAATTTGCTCCTTCATTCGAAGATATAACCATTGGATTGCTTCAATATGTGTGTCCGAAAACGAGTACGTATATTATAAAAAAGTAAAAACGTGGATCTACAAGTTAAGGTGAAAGAACATTTTTCAAGATTTAATTCATCGCCTGCTGGCGAAATTATGTTTAAAATTTAAAATCTAAATAATTCAAGACCTTATGTAAATGTTATCTACAAAGTCACGCTTTCTACATCCTTTAAGAGTACATCAGTAGCTCTTAAAATACGTATGATTTATAAGGCTTATGTAAGATATTCCTATGTTAATTAGCAGAAATTAAGATTTATTATGCACATGCACACACATCTATTTATACTATTCTATTGTCTTCCTTGAATAAATAATACCATATTCGTATCGTAAAAATATAATAATTAGTGCGTTTCTTGCGTAACTATGTCACTTGTATGTAGATTTTAGTTTTTTTTTATATACAGCGTAAGGATATTGATGGCTAATTTCTGTGTTTACCACATAGTAACGGTCGCAACCATCATTATGATTATATCAGACCAAATATAAAAAATTTAACATTTAAATACATTAAAAATGCACTTGCCTAGTTCCAACGGACTGTCATTCCTGAAGTTTGGAGGGATTTGAAAACTATCATCGGCTAATTTGTATTCCTGAATAAAAAGAAAACGTAATAAATAATACAGTAATAGAAAAATCCAAACATATATAAATAATTGGCCAATTATATTTGAATGTAGGAAAATTAGGGCCTTGATACCTAATTTGCTTATATATACAGGGTGTTTCTAAATGATTATCGGGGTTTTAAAACGAAAATAGTCGCTGAAGGACAAGTCTCCAGAAAATACGGAGTATGTGGAATTAATTCATAGCGCAATTCCTTTAATTTAACGGTCGTATCCTAGTGACCTGGAGAATTGTCTTAGTAAAAAAATATTCCTTGCCATTTGACCTTTACCTCGTCGTCCGATCGATTAAGTGATGCACAGTATAATTCTTTATTGATGGTTTTACGATATTCAAGATAATCAATCATAATATACATTGATGCGCATCCCAAAAAATTCTGACCAAAACCTTACAGGATGATTATTGTGTCCTCAGGCGCTTTGGATGGCTTTCACCAAGCAATAACCACTCCAATGACTGTCGATTGGACTCCGGTGTATAGTGGTGGATCCATATTTCATCCATTGTCACAATTCGACGCAAAACTCCTTCTTTATGCGTTTAAACACGACCAGAGTTGTTTTGAAAAGTCGAACACGTTCCTCTTTTTAGTCAATTGTTAGAAAACCGCGATACATTTGTAAATATTCATGAATGATATGACCAACGCGTTCTTCTGGGTTGCTTATGATGTTAGCTAGCTCATTCAATTTCATTTTGCAGTCATTCAACACAATTTCTCTGATTTTCTGGAGCAACTGCTTCATCTGATCTTCTTGAATGTGGTGCATCATTCCAGCTTGTACTGTTAAGATGAAACTCAGTAAAACCAAAATTTTATGGTTTACTTGAACAGTGTTTATTCCCATCAACTAAAACACGAAATTTACTTTTTGTCATGGTAAAAATAAATTCAGAGGTAGAGTTAAAACTTGTATACGAATCAACCAAATGTGATGAAATTTTTACATTATCTAAGTTAATGTTGGTACTCTATATAAATTATAAGAATTTGTAGTTTGTGGCGCTATCTACATATCAGGCCAAAGACTTTTAATATATTTTTATCATTATTGAAGCACTTGAACTAATAAATTCATTAACTCTAAGTAATCGAGTGTCGTTAATGTAATATTAAAATTTCTGTTTGTATTGTACATAATGAAATTACGATACATTACTGAACTACGTGGAAAAGATAGATTGATCGACAACAATATGCTTATGTAGTAATTATTTTAAAAAAATCAATAAGGCGATGTATTCGTTTTGAATCAAATTGCATTCTTTTCAAATGATGAACTGCATGTGAAAAGAACGGTGTAATGGCATTGTTCTCGTCCCGAGTGCAACCTTGAAAACTTTATACATTTCCTGAAAGGAAACGAAATATGTGTAGCACTAACGGTTCCCTCAACAATCGTCCTCGACTGGACAATAAAGTACGCCCAGACGTCCTATCCCAATAATAATATCGTCGGATCAATGAAAAATTCAGTATGAATGCGGAAAAATACATCACTTTCTAACAAAAAAAAACTCTTTACTACAATCGCTAGATGGCGTTTATATAAAAATGTCTCAATACCTGTTTAAATTATTGATACTATTAAAATAAATGCAAATTATTTGTAAAATAATTGATATTTACTATTTACCACTATTTTTTATATATATATATATATTATATTACTCTTAATGTAAAATCCGAATTGTAAGACGTAAAAATATGTGATGTGTATATCTATGTCGTACATAAGGTCTTCCTTAAAAGTGTAACGTTGGCACATGCATCGGAATAATATATCGGCCCATTATGGCGTCGCCGGGTGGAGTTTGTGTGACTCGAATTTAGATGATGCGGGAACACATACATGTACACACATCGCGGGGTAAATATTTAACCACCCCAGACGAACGATTAGGTCTATCTCGCGAACTCTAATGTAGCGATTACTTCAAAACTAAGTACACTCCATACTAGGGGTTTCCAAACGTATTTATTCGCCCAACTCGAATCTAACAATTAGATTAAGAAAGAGATAATTCTATTATATAATAGATTCTTTTTTAATCCTAAAGTTATTTACTTCTTGATTATATAAATTTGGAATAAAACACTTGTTACGATATCCTACCGACTGCGCCAGTTATGTCATTTGTTAAGTCCGGCGACTTTTTAAAAAAAACAACGTTTATTTAGTCACATCTGGATGAATACCAGACAGGTTACATTAATTTCTGTTAATTAATTATAATTGTGTGAATAAATAAACGCTGTTTTTTAAAAAGTCGCCGAACTTAACAAACGATGTAACTCACTATTATTATTCAATACTTGCTCTATTGATGGAACAAAATGTTTCAATTGTAACATGCAATCTATAGAACACAAGTGTATTACTTTTTCCAATTTAAAACACAATTAACTTTTTATACTATTATTTTTATTGGTTATTTATTAGAGTGTTAATTGGAATTTTAAATTTCGAGGTCTACGTCCTCTCATTTTTGGGCATCAATTAAAACCGGTGGTCCTTCAGTAAATATGAATTATTTTTTTTACGGACTGGACCGGGATTAAAAATAATTTTCCGCAGGTGAGACAATTTTAATTGCAGACTCGGCAGACAATGGCGGAGAGGAGACGCGGGTTAATTGTAGCGCGTCTTAATTAATCGCCGGCGCGTGAGGTCGTCTAAAAATATTTATGCTTTACATTATATTTAATGTCACTTAGTGTAGTTTAAGAATTCTTAATAGCGAGCTTTGTTAAAAGCGTGGAATATATAAGGTCGAGAGTATAAATTTCTCGCGAATTATTCATGCGGGTCATTCAACTTCATTAAACCAGATTTAATCGAAAATTTAATATGTTAAATATAATATAAGCAGAATATCTACCAGTTTCACTTTTAATCATGTCAAATATAATATGGTACATTCGAATTAAACATTGCATTTACAAAAATGTAAATACAAGTTAAAACGTGTAACTAACGTTGTTGTTTTTAGCAATTAATTCAAATAGTTTCCAATCTTGTATCGATTGCCAGTTTTTAATTAAAGTATTTTTTTTAAAGAAATAATAGAGTTATCTTCTATTTGAATCACTATAAGTTGATATTAAAATGAAGTGTTATCTCTGGTAATGAAACATTTAATTTCACCTTCGATTCATCATCTCCATCTCTTACCGTAAATAATCATTTCACCTCTTTGTGGGACTAATATTTTCAATGGACGTTTGTCTTTAAAGTGCATATTCTTCTATATTAATATCCGCATTTTCATTTTTGTAATCCAACTGCAAACCTTTAGTATTTATGTCTTCCCTTCCGATAATCAAGTCATCTTTTATTTTATCTACAATAAGTTGGTATTGAAATAGTGGGTTGTCTTTGGTAATTAAAAATGTAATTCATAACCTTTATATCATATAAAAAAAATACCATTTCACCTCTCAGTAGAGCTGATATTTCCGATGGAATGGTAACCTTAGATATTGTTTCTAAACACGAAAATCTGGAAAAAATAACTTTCAGAATACTTTCTTTTCCTGTTCTAGAGTTGCAGTAAGATAACCACAATTTCATTTATTAAGAGATAAATAAATACTGGTTTGATGCTTCGTACTTTTACAGTTTCTGGAATAATTCCTTACATTGAAACTTTATTTTATTTCCTACGATTGTTTAAAGTTAATAAGATGAATTTTAAAGATTTAAAACTAATTCCTGCTGGAAATATTTTTTTACAATTTTTCAAATCACCGAAAGCAGTTTTTCATCCGTAAATTCAAGATTTGAGTGTCGCCATTTTATTTCTATATTCGATACGTCAATTGTTTTAGGTTAATATTAAAAATACCATAATTGGTAATAAATTTTAAAGATTTGTAACTAATTCCTGTTGGAAATATTTTTTTACAGTTTGTCAAATAATCGAAAGCAAATTTTCTTCAGTAAATTTAAGTTTAGACTGTCGCCATTTTGTTTCTACTTACGATACATCAATTGTTTTAAGTTAATTTAAAAATTACGTTTATTGGTAATGTATTTCAATATTTGAAACTAATTCCTGCTGGGAATATCTTTTTATATCTTTTTACATTTTTTTTCAAATTACCGTAAGAAGTTTTTCTTCCATAAATTCAAGTTTTGAGTGTCGCTATTTTGTTTCTACATACGATTCGTCATCTTTTTTAGGTTAATATTGAAAATACATTCATATTTAATGTATTTTGAATATTTGAAACGAATTCCTATTGGGAATATACTTTTACAATTTTTCAAATCACCGAAAGCAGTTTTTCATCCATAAATTTAAGTTTGGAGTACCGTCATTTTATTTATACATACGATTCGTCAATTGTTTTAGGTTAATATTAAAAATACGATCATTGGTAATAAATTTTTAAGATTTTAAACTAATTGGAAATATTTTTTTACACTTTTTTTTTCAAATCACCAAAAGCAAATTTTCTTCCATAAATTTATGTTTTGACTGCCGCCATTTGTTTCTACATACGATACGTCAATTCTTTTATGTTTTTATTAAAAATTCCGTCCATTGTTGATGAATTTTGAAAATTTGAAACTAATTTCTGCTGTGAATATTTTTTTACAATTTTTCAAATCACTGAAAGCAGTTTTGTGACGAATTTTGTAAATGTTTTTATGTATTTATGATGTTTTTAAAATATTTTACTCTTTAATACTTTTGTTCTATTTGGAATATTAATTTTCTAGTTTATTGTTTCTTGTTCAAAATTAAAACAAAATCATTAAAATAACTTGAAACAAACACTAAAATATTTCTTGTTTTGAAATGTAAAAAAAAAACACGAAAATTAAAAAAAAATCCATTATAATCCATGTATTTTGTATATTTTTTTCAAAATAAAAGTTATAATTAAAAGAATAAAGAAAACAAAATATATGTAATAATTTGAAATTTTGAAATATCAAAAGAATAAATAAATTCCATCAAAATATATTTTTTTTAACAAAAAGTGTTTACTTTTAGAATTTGAGAACTAAAAAAGCCTGTAATAAATTCTAAAAATAGTTTGATTTGTTATAACAGTTTTTATCGACGTTCATTTGTTTATTTTAACAATGTTTTTTAAAACTATTTTACTTGTAAATAGTTTTTTTAGGCTTGTCGTCGGTAGCCAAGAAGACAAAGACGAAGAAGTTTTACAATTTTTATTTCGTTAAAAAATTATGAATGTAATACTTAATACTATCTTCAATAAAGATCTCTCTTGTTTTTTATCAGATTTTTTTTTCTTTGAAATATAAATTGTAATTTTTTTTAATTAATAGGTTTCCGTTATAAATAAATCAAAAATAATTTTAAAAAAAACTTAATGCAAACATTTAAATATTTTTGGTTTTGAAATCACAAAAGTTATTTAAAAATAACAAATATTTATGATAATAAAAAATCATAAGATCTACAATATTTTTAAAATATTAAATCATCAAAAGAATAAAAAAATCCAATGAATACAAATTTTTATATTTTTAGAATTTGAAAAAGTTGGAATTGTAACTGTTTTTGTTTTTTTATCAAAATTATTTTCGACTTATTTACTTTTTGATAGTTTTTTACCAGAACTTTGTTTTTTGAGGTTCATAGATTTTAAAAACTTTAATTCGTTTTTTAAATTTTAAAAATCGACGTATTTTTGGAAAAAAAAGTCAAAACAAGTTATTTAATCAAATTTTGAATCATTAAAAGAATAAAGAAAACAAATGATACATTATATTTTGAAATTTTTAAATCAATAAAATAATTTAAAGGTTTTTTTGAATATAAATTAATATTTTTAAAATTTGATAACACATAAAAAAATACTAGAAAATTGTATTTTCTCGATGTAAATTTTTTTTAAATCATAATTTTTTACAATTAATTAACTGTTGAATAATTTTTCCCTAATCAGAATTTCTAGGGAATATAGGTTTTACATATTTTATGTTTTTAGTTAATCGTTTTTGGTTTTCTAAATTCAAAAAAAAAGAAATGTTACTGATAAAATGTGTTTCAACGGATATTTTTTACGTTTAATGTGTAAGTTATAAGATTATTTTTTGTAATTTATTGTTTTTCCTTCAATTTTACAGTTGCTAATATTGTTATAATGATAGATAAGTTTTAGATGTTCTTTATTTTTCTTACTTATTCTGACTATTTTAAAAATTGTTTTTGTAATTATCAAAAAAAAAGTAAAACATTAACCTATTTTTAACTTTTTTGTATATTGTGAATATTTTACACATTTTTTAAGAAGTATAATATTTAATTTTAATATCTTTTTGAAACAAATTTATAGAAACCAGATAATAGAAAACACCCACAACCAACCCTTGCCCAAACCAAATTCTGTATCCCTCGAAACCCAAATATTCTTTCTAAATATCAACATACTCCCCTTATCAGGACTGTTCAGCTAGCTAACAAAGATATTCTTTTTATCATTATTAAATTTAAGACAGGGCAGAAAGACCTTAGGTCTATAGCCCAGATGGACCAACACCATCTATTTGTATCCATATTTATTGTTATTATGAATTATGTTTTGTCCAAATAAAGATTATCGTATATTATAGAAAATATTAAATTATTATTTCCCTGTTAACAACATCCATAGACCGGTTTCGACATATTTGAGCCTCGTCAGCGCAGCGCAGTTTGTAGCTGTTGTTGAAAACAATCGTTTAATGTTCACCATTGTTATTGTTAATTATCGCTGTTGTCGGTCGTTTGTCTACATAATTAGGTAAATCATTACAGTTTAGGCAATATAGATATCAACTCAACAGTGTTTCTATCCTTAACTGAATACAGGGTCTATTGTGAAAGTAATGCGCATGATTTTATTGTGACGCAATAATTGCTATCTATCTTCAGCAGTATCGCAGCGGGGTAGGTAAACCGGGTCGGGAAATGTGGTGAAGGGTCTGTACTTACAATTCAGCCGGTCGCCAGTTTGCTCGGGGCAGTCTGAGTGGAAAGACGTGGCGTGAAGTGTGTTTTTCGTCTTTGTTACACGACGCGATGGATCGATACGGAATCAAGTTGTGTGTGCGGCTTGAAAAAAAGGCAACTGAAAAAGTCCAGATGCTTCAAGAGGCTTTCAAGGATGACTGCATTTTAAGGTAACAGTCCGGAAGATGGCACAATGCGTTCAAGGAGGGGCGTTCTGGACGTCCATCAACGGCTTTTTTAACGCCGAATCGTCCATTTTGAATTTGTACCGCAGCAACAGTAAACTCAGTCTTTTACCTGCGTTTACTTAAGAGATTGAAACTCAGGGCAGCACGCGTGACGGCTGACATCAAAGACATGGTCAGGCTCCACCATGACAATGCCCCCTGTCACACACCATTCATCATTACCAATTTACTGGCCCGAGGATCTCCCAGCCCACTTATAATCCCGACTTGGCTCCGTGCGACTTTTTGTTGTTTCTCAACGGAAGAGAGAGCTAAAAAGAAAGCAATAGGAGTCCTTGCAAAACATCCAAAAGCATGTTAGAATGTTCCTAAAAGACATTCCCATCAAGGAGTATTAGTGTGCCTTCTAGACACATTTCCGCAAGTGAATTGATACTGTAGAGCATACCTCTTCAAACGTTTTTAGAGCAAGGGCCAAAAATCGTTTTCAGATCGGCTACAATGCTCGACGTCACTTTACCACCACATCAATAAAATTAAAAAAATATAATTTCAAAATGCAATAATCTTTATTGTTTAAAGATCAATCAATCAATGCGATATTTGACATCGTTAATGTTCAATCAATCAATGCGATAAATATAGCATTGATTGATTATTTTTGACGAGTGTGTCGAAATTTGGTTTTATTTTTGTAGTTGCAACCCGCATACTGCCTTCCAGATGTGCATCTGTAACTCTCGACCTTGTTTTAGACGTCACATTCTTCATAAGAAGAAAACAGCTTCTCGCACACATATGTGCTTCCAAACAGAGACATCATTTTCTGGACATGTTTTCATATTTCAGGAAACTAGTTTTGATCGACATATTATGAAGATTTTATTTTATTTAATATTTCATTTAATAGGAAGATCCTTGTCGAATTTGTCTTTCAGTTCCGAATTACACTGCAAATCGATAAGCTCCATCTGACAATTTTCTGGCATGTCTTCAACGGACACACTGAATGGTCGAGCAAAGAGTTTGGTGTAATTTTTATTATCTCTGAAGTCAGAAAACTCTTTTTTGAGTAAATTTACTGCTGTGACATATTTATCCACATCTGTACATTCGCAACTCTTCAGTTTAGAAAAGTGCGTATACTCTATTTTCAACAACTGATTTTTCCATAAATCCAGTTTAAACTCAAATGCCTTCACAATAGCAAGTAGGTTGTTGACGAGATTTTCTTTTCCTTGTAGTTTGTTGTTCAAGTCATTGAGATACAGCGTGATGTCAGGCAACAAGCCGAGGTCACTAAATTGAGGAACCGGTTTCCCTTTGATTTAAATGAAGGAGGCGATTTCCTTCTTGAGTTTAAAAACGCGTTTTAACATTTTTCCTCTGCTCAGCCAACGAACATCAGAAAATCATGTACCACCATACTCGGCATTATTTCGTGTACAAAATTTTGGAATTCTCTGTGGCTAAGGCCTCGTGATTTAATGAAGTTCACAGCTTTACGGTGACTTTCATCACCTCATCAATATTTGTGGATTTTGAATTAAATTTTATTACAATGGTAATGCATCAAAGACAGATCTTTCTGCTGTTTTTTCATCAAACTCACGAGCAATTATTTTTTCCTATCATGAATGGTGCACCGTCTGTTACAACTGCAGAAAGGTTTGTCAATTCTAAATTATATCGTCACAGTACTGTTATCAAACACTCATAAAGATCACATCCTTTTGTAGTTCCTTTCATCGGAAAAAGGCCAGCCGTCTCTTCAGTGATGACAAAATTATTATTCTTTTAGTGAATTTTCAATGTCTGCCGCTAACTCTTCGATTCTTCTGGCGACAGTAACACCGGAGAAACTAATACTTGAGCGGTGGCCTCCTACCTTAATAAATTCACCATCACTAAAAGGTTTTGATTTTAAAACTACTTTTTCGGATATAATGTAGTCAACCTTCACTCTAGCTTCATTTTCAATGTTCTGCATCTTGCTGTCGTTGAAGTTGACTTTTTAGAGCTCTCACTTCATCTTACCGTATGTTTCAAACTTTGTAGCATTCTTTGCATCGTAATGTCTTTTTAAGTTATATTCTTTCAAGGCTGAAAGTGAATCTTGACACATCAAACAGACGGATTTTTGGTTAACACTAACGAACAAGTACAACACAGTCCACTTGCGGTTTTCTTCATCAACTTTTCGTTTTTTACCCGAAAAAGGAGCCACTTTTAATGTCAAGGTAGAAGAAACGAGTTTAATCTTTCAATAAAAATTTCCACGACAAAACTAAACTTGCGTTCGCAATCTTTCGCTTGTGTCGCTTCGTTAGCTCTTGGAATTAGAACTGGCCACTGCCGTGTGATTCCGGCTATATAAATCTCTCATAATTTCTAGAAGCTATGATACTGAACTAATAGGTCCCTCTGGTAATGCTAATTTCTTGAATCATGTGATGCCGGCTTTATATAGGCCGAAAACGCCAACTTTGAATCTCTCATTATTTCCAGAAGTTATGAAACTGGACTAGTAGGTCCCTCTAGTAGTGCTAATTTCTTGAATCATTCGAAATATGAGACATGCAACGCAACGCCATCTCGTGGTCTCTTGGGTAGTCGTGTTTTTAGTTAGAGCGATTATCGCGAGCTCACAGAGTGTATCTCTTCTAACTAGGAGGTGCTATCGTCCTCAGAGTGTCGGGGGTGTGACGCCTTACAATATTTTCTTTAGCCTCTGAGGGCCGCGGGTTGAAGACCTTTGCTGTAGAGTATTTTGACAAAATTTTAAGCATTTGTATCGGTACGATCAATCAATATATTATTCCCAGAAAATGCGCATTACTTTTATAATGAACCCTGTAGACTATTTTAAATTCTAATTTTATGGATATGTAATTACGTTTAGTAAAAATTAAAGATTATTAAAGTAAGATAGTATCTTTAAGATGTAATCTATGGTCTAAATAATATAATAAAATTAGTTATCTTCCTACGTGTCAATAGATGGCAGCACAATCCAGCTTTATGATAATCAAGTGACAATTGCCGTGCACACTGTTAAAATGGTAACCGTGCTCGAAGAGTGTACTGTGGAAGAGCAGCGTGCTGTTTTGCGGAGCCTGTTAACGGTGAACAGTGATTGTCGCGAAGAGCAGTGTACAATAGAAAATTCTCACAAGGGCGCTCAAAACTAGTTGACAACCATCGAACTGGCCGCCTCGTTCAGATTGCGACAGATGCAGCAATTCGACGGGTGGACAAGATGGTTCGAACTGACAGGTGAATAATAATAAGCAGCAACGATCATTTGAATTTCCGGAAAGTTTGTGTACGGTGGGTACTTAGACAACTGACTTAGGACCACAAAAGGAATCGAATGGGCTTATCCTTGCAACACATTTATCAGTACACCGATAAAGTGGAGGGCATGCTTAACAGGATTATTACTGGTAATGAATCATGGATGCATCACTACCAACCCGAAACAAAGCGTGATTCAATGCAATGGAAACATCATCCTTCAGCGCCTACAAAGAAATTCAAGGTTGTGCCCTCAGCTGGTAAGATTATGCTTACCGTGTTCTGGAATTATTAAGAAGTACTCCTAACCCATTTTCAGAATAGAGGTGAGAATGTTAATTCTGAATCGTACTGTAGAGTTTTGTTGTTGCTTTGGGATGCATTTCGAAGAAAACGTAACGTCCAGGCCTACTGACGGGAGGAATATTGCTACATGGCGATAATGCTAGGCGGCATGCGGCCCGATTGACCTAAGCGAGAATTGAAGTATTAGGGTTTCAACTTCTTGAACATCCAGCTTACAGTCCCAAATTAGCCTATCATCTGTTTGGTCCATTCAAAAGGCATCGTGGCGGCAAACATTTCGAGGGTGCTCAAGATCTTCAACAAGAGGTACGCATGTATTTCAGACGGCAGCCCAAAGAATTGTATGTTGCAGGTATCGGGGCATTAATAAAGCGATGGAATATGTGTATAAATGTTAGTGGAGACTTTATCGAAAAATAAAACTGGTTTTAATATTATTATTTTTTTATAATACCTTTTATGACCTAATTACTGAATTTTCCTCCTATTAGGTGTAGTAAAAAGAAATCCATTATTTATCCAATAGATGGCTTTAATTATCTGTATCTCGAGTTTCACTAGATGGAGGGCGTTAGAAAGATTAAATAAAATTTCGTACTAAAAAACATTTCTGACTCAGTTTTGTTTGAGTGTGGCTGAAAGATGGATACTAGCAAAAAGAAAATACGCTATATTTTACACTTTTTCATCGATAAAGACTGCTGAAAATGGGTATACTGTTTATGGTCATGATACTGTAACAGCTAATCACGCGTAATTTTATTTTCGTAGATTCCGTTCTTGTAATTTTGATGTCAAAAATTCAGCACTCACTGGAAGGCCAATTGTCGAAAATATCGATAAAATCATGGACATTATCGAGTCCGGCCATCATATAGGCACTCTTTGTCCAAGAATGCACAAAAAACCGTTTGGGGCCATTTGAACAAGGCTGAATACAGAGAGAAGCTCGATGTATGGGTGCCATACGAGTAAACGCAAAATAAATGACATTTACCGAATTTCCATTTGCGAATCGCTGCTGAAATCGAATTTCTGAAGCGGTTGGTGACTGGTGATGAAAAGTGGATCACTTACGACAACGTCAAGCGAAAACGGTCGTGTTCGAGCCGGGGTGAGCTGGTGAAAATGGTGGTCAAGCCAGGATTGACGGCAAGGAAAATTTTGCTGTGTGTTTGGCGGGATTGGCAAGGCAAAACATTTAACTTGGGACTGTACTGTCAACAATTGGACCGTCTGAAGGTGCAATCGCCTAGAAGCGGCTTTGGCCAATATAAGAAGAATTGAATTGTATTCCATCAAGACAACGACGGGTAACAGACATCGATAATGACTTGCCAGAAACTCCGAAAGCTTGATTGGGAGGTTCTTATGCAGCCACCTTATAGTTCGGACCTGGTACCAAGTGATTACCATCTCTTCCTGTCAACATTTTTGCTGGTGAAAAATTCTCTTCAAGAGAGGCTTGTGAAAATCGACTGTATCAATTTTTTGACAATAGAGACGAATAGCAACAAGTTATCGAACAAAACGGCGCATATTTGACCTAAATCTGATAGTTCTAACTATGGTAATTAAAGCTAAACCATCAAAACGGCTGCCTACTGTCGCCAATTGGATAAATTGAATTAAGCCACCATCGAAAAGATTGGCAAATCGTAAGAGAGTTGTGTTCCAGAATGGCAACGCGAGACCACACACAAGTTAATGACCTTTCAGACGTTGCTGAAGCTTGGATGGGATTGCATAGGCCGACCACCATACTCACCAGACTTAGCGCTTTGTTTCGATCTTTACAAAACTCTTTGAATGGTAAACCATTGATTTCAGACAATGGTGTCAAACAGCACTGGCTCCATTTTTTTCTGAGAAAGATAACAAAAGGTCATTGAAAAAAATAACAAAAGAAATGACTTAAGACTCAATCCAATACTACAATAGAAGTATCAAAAAAGAAAAACATTAAAGATAAACTGCATCCCCAATCAAAATTACATGTAGTCTTTGTGTCTTTATGTATAGGAGTTTTAATTTAAATACTGACCTTAAAAAATGTTGATAATATCAATTATACGCGTGTGTAATCACCGAAAAAAAACACTGCACTGGCAAACAAAGGTTGTTCACGTCTAGTTAAGCGTCTCTGGATGATAAAGCGTTTGGGTCAATGGAAGAGCACAGACAGAGCCGCTTGCAAATCGGATGCATCCTGTCGAGAACAACACGCATTGTTTATAATAATAAAAGCGGAGAGTGTAAACTGCGAATGCTAAAACCGACTTCTAAAAATAATACACTTATTAACCTTGGCTTTACACCCGATACCTCACTCGCACATCTCCCGACGACCGACTGGCCTGCGGTCACTACACACACTGCCTCTAGATGTGAATATACGCAGCGTAACGGCCGCAATGCACTCACTGTTATCTATTGATACGAAAGAAAAAAAAAGCTGGCACCGATTTTAACATCACGAACACACACACACGACCGTCGCTTCCTGACCCGAAACTCTTTGTTGTTGCAGGGTCAGGGTCTACGGTTCAGTCGATTCGCCCAAAATTCGAAACGGATTAGTTGCGTTAATCAAATTTAAACCACACACATAATATACCAGTGAAGGAAGTGCGAACGCGACACGAGCCAATATTTAATCAACGCGAGCTCGGTTCAAGGACGTTTGTTTATTATTTATTTGTGTATCGGAACAAGTGCGCCGCTAAAAATATTCGTTATTTTTAAATTGGAAAAAAACCTAACGGGTCCTTTGACGCACGCCGTTCCCCCCAATTATCCAATCAACTAAAACACTCGGTGCGGATTAGTTCTATAAATTCAATTCGCTTCCTTCGCGCCGAGCCAAAGGTGACCAAAACACGCGTCTCGAAGCCTTTTAAATTCTTAAAACGGATACCGCCTCGAAAGGGCATTGTTTATTTATTGCATTCGATCGTGGGATAATTTTGATATATGGATCTATTTATTTCAACCTTTCTCTAAACAATTGATTATTCAGTGACGAAGGTATACATGGTGGAATCGATAAATTGAATGTTTAATATTACAAGACCTAAAATATTGAAGAGTATACTGACGTTGTAAGAAGGACATTATAAAAGACAAAAACTACATCCAGAAAATATGTGAATACCTTGTAAAGTTATTCTCATTAATCATCTTCCAAAAACTTAGAATATGGATGATTTTTAGAGAGAGAGGATACTCGGTGATATGGAAATCGCAACACCAAGAAAGGTTAGGATTTTTTTGACCAAACATGGCACAAGTTATTATTTTTTTATTAATAATAAATTGATGCCAAAAAAAGTAAGGTAGGTAAGGTAAGTGGGTAACCATCCTTTACTCTTTGTGGCATCAATTCTAGCTAATGGTTGATAATATCTTGAGATATTGTATCCCAAGCTACCTGTAATTTATGCTAAGGAGCTGGCAGAGGCTGCGGAGATTACTGTAAGTTCTTTAGTCTTTTCCCTATAATGTCCCGTATGTGCTCAAGGGGCGAAAGATCTGGAGATTGCGGTGACCATGTTAAAATATTAACATTAACGTCCGCTAATCGACCAATAGAAAGTCTTGCAATATGGGGACAGGCATTGTCTTGCTGCAAAAGTGGGTATTCCAACTACTAAAGAAACGGAAGAATACGGTGTTCTATAACCTCATCCTCATATCTCTGGACGTTCATATTACCTCCGAAACCAAAATCCATACAGTTTGAAGCCTCTCAACCGAAAATTCCACGTTGTGACGTTTCCACGTCCAAGTCTGATCCTCATACATTACAAACGGAATCAGGATTCATCACTAAACACCACCTAGGTTCCAGTACAACCTACACCACTCCAAATCTTACTGTCCATGTTGAGCCGTTAGTGGTAACTCAAGATATGGCCGATAAGATTGCATTCTAATTCTGCGGGAAACCATTCGAAGGGTTACAAGATGACCTTCTTTAATTAATAAGATCGGCAATTGATCTGATACTGGAGAATCAGTGTCTTGTTGCCAAACAAGTCGAAGAACCTCATTTTAAATATTGTAGTTTAAAATACACATATCGTTTCAGATAAAAACACTTCAAGGAGTCTAAAAGTACCAATCATAAACAAACAAAAAAAAACGTCCAAATTGATAACGATGCATAATAGGTCAACTACCGCGACCTTTCCGCGATAAAACCGCACGTTTTTTTGTCAATAATTTCAGTCAATAACGGAATCAAAACATCGCGCTGACTAGTAGGAAGTACTTACTTAATCGACTGACGTCAATTGTTATCGTGTTTATTTACATTTTGTTTTGGGATTTTCTCACGCGTTCGCGAGAAATAAATGTATTTATAGTTTGGCGCGCGCGCGCGATTCTGCATATCTCTCTCTCATATGTATATATTTTGAACGTGGTGTTGTTATTTGTTGCTTCTTTTTTTCGGAATTCAATTTCTGCACCGCTGAATGAAAAGTGCCGTTCCACTTTTCGCCATGCTAATTTACGAGCGTTGTTAGACGCTCGGCGAAAATTGGAAGCGTAAATCTTTCGGCCTCGTTTTTTTGGGCTTGCCGGCCTCTTTTTTTGATGGAGAAATTTCTAAAATACTGCGTTTGATTTTGTTCTACTTATATAATAAATTAAGACGTATACATTGTAAGACTTGCATTTTGTACATCTATGCAGTGCAAAGTACAGAGAGTTTCGGCATTGATTTAAATACTCTTTTTATTTGTTTTTTTAGGATATTGGATATTGAAATTATCTGCAAACACAAGATCATACGACAAAAGCCTTATTATTTTTAATTTGTTCAAAATTCAAGTATTTTACCTAAATTGCAGCCTAGTTGCTCATACTCATAGAATTAAAGTCTTACGTCCAAATCCTAAAGGTTCTAATGTGATATTGTTTTAGTGTCTCTATAAAACTTGATACTTTTGGTTAAAATTGGAATAGCCTACACACACATGATCATATGAAGGAAGTTCAATCTCTTTTTTTACAACTTTCCAAACATGTCATAAAATGAGGCTTGAAAAATGAACAACTTATATACCTTTATAGTGTAGCAATAATGATGATAAAATTCTATAAAATTATTTTAAGATGATAGTGTCCCAAAATTAATCCAAGATTTGAATAAATAGAAAATTCAGCTTTTAGTCTTTAGATTGTCATTTTTTATTGAATCATAAAGTACAAAGGAGAGGGTTATTTATGGAATAACATTTCGAGCCTCCACGGCTTTGCTCCTCATATAATCCGGCTGCTAGTGGGCTTGTTGACCTTTGATTTCAAATAACCCCATAAAAAGAAATCTAAAGGTGTTAATCCTAGGGAGGCAATAAAGGATACTACCAGGAAATGTCTCATGCAGTAATTGAATTGTTTCACAGGTTGTACAGCATGTGGCATCATCTTGTTGAAATCACGTATCACTATGTTATCATGTTCTTGGCGATCCATCGCTTGAGTCCCGACTAGAAAAGACCTTTTGGTCCTGGACTAGTCCCAACAACTACGATCGCGGAGGAGTGGTTTTAGTCAGTAAGAGTCCGACACTACCCTACGATAAGGGGTGTGTTTGTTATCATGTCGTTATCTCGTGCACTGTTTGACCATCCTTATTTTCAAAAAAGTAGATGCCTCCAACACTATTTTTTATATATGTGGTTTCTCAGAACCCAAACACTGCAATTTTGGCGATCAACAAAACCATCAAGGCGAAAATGTGCTTCATCGCTTAGGGTGATTTTGCAAGAAAAATTAGGATCCAATTGTTGATACTCAATAATCTATTCAACGAACTATTTTTGCTCTGCGTGGTCATTAGGCTTTTGATGTCGTGTTAATTGAATTTTATAAGCATAGAGACAAAGATTTTTCACCAACACTCTCACCTAAATGGCTTGTTTTTAGACCAGTGTTTAGTGTCTGCAACTGCAGACATAAAGCTTTTGAAAAAATTGGAGGACTTTTGGTAATATGGGAATATTTGTAATTAGGGCAGTATCGTCTGCAAATTGCAGGAGGTATTTGGAAGGATTAAATTGAAAAGGATCAGGGTTATAGATAAAACGCTAAAATGTAATACAATAGAGGTGAATGAGCTCTCCTCTTGGGGGAATTCTTTTTCGGGAGTAAAAGAAGAAGAGAGAGAAAGAGTTGTGGTTTTTATTTTTAGGGATCTATTGGAGAGGAACTGTTTAATATGAGGAGGGATATTTTGGAGGTGGCACTTGCATAATAAGCATAGATGCCAGACATAGTGAAAAGCTTTCTGGACATCTGCGGAAGCTCTACCTTTAAGGTGGACAGTCATATTTGAGGCTAGGATGGTGAGTAGAAGAAGAGAAGTTGATCGACGAGGAAGAAATCCAAAATGGTATTTGGGAATGTGGGTAGAAATTAGAGAAAGGATATTATTTTTTTGAGAAGAGATTAATACATTTTTCCAATAACAGGAAGGATTGTGACGATAGATGGAGAGTTAAGTTGGGTTGTTCGCGTTTGGTGATACAAATTTCTATTTTCCACACTTCTGGGAAGTTTTGATGTTATTAAGGATGTGGTCGTTCATATGGATTGGAATGAATATGAGAATATGTCTATGAATATAGTCATGTCCAATCACTGTACGTTTCCCTTTTTTAAAACATAATTTTATTTGAAATTAGTATTTAAGAATATAATATTTTTCTTGTTTTTTCTTTCTTAATTTCCAATTTTTATATTGTTTTTGGAAAAATTGTTTAATAGTAATTTTTGACTAAATTGCATTCAGCAACTATTTATTGTTTTTAGACAAATTGATTAACGATTTTTTTCAATACTTTAGACTTCACTTAAAAATTATGAAATTATTAGGAACAAATATCTTTAAATTTAAAAAAATCTTTTTGAATTTCTTTTTCCAATACAATAAATTCTAAAACAATATTTGCAATTTCTTTAGTTTTGTTTTTATATCTGCCGATTTTTCACCTTTTTTATCTCCCTAAAAATAATAATTACAATATTGCTATTATTATAAACAACCGCAATCGTTTTTACTTTTAAGCTTCCCATGGCTATATTTCTATATTTTGATTTATAATAAAAGTTAAAATGACTGTAACTAACAGATATATTCATTTTAAAAAAATGACAGTTTTTACTTTTTCAAAATATCTAGTTACCCTTGATTTTCTTGAAAGCTTTAAAGGTGCAATTTTATTCGTCTTCCCCATAAAGAACATCTAAAAAAACTCACCCTGTATATTCTATAATATTTTAATTACTAAATGTTTAATAGCAAGCATTTTGACTATTTTTTAAAGACATTTCTTGTTTTATTTATCAAACATAATTTATTTGAAAATAAAAATCAATAATACCCACGAATTCTTGTAAATTTATTAATTTCTTTTATTATTTAAATCTTAAGATAAAATTCAACATTTAAAGTTTGTTTTTTCATTATAAAAATCTCAAAATATTGAATATCTTGAGTCGAATTGATTGGTCTAAAACACAAAATGTAAATACTATTATTGTAAAAGAAAGAAATTGTCAATAAAGATATTTATTATTATTTTGAATATCTTTTGAGAAATTATTTTACACTAGTTTTTTTTTAATCATCAAAACCAATTTTAAAAATTATTTTCAAAATATTATTCATTCCTTTTTGTAGTTTCAAATTCCTCGAAAAATGTAAAAATTAAAACCCAACAATTTTTGTAATACAAAAAAGCAATAAATTGCTTAAAATTAATTAATTGCTTTTCTTTAGATTAATATAATCATCTTTTGAGAAGTTATTTGAAAAGAAAACAATTGGACAAAAATCGATTTTGAAAATTTTTTCATGAGATTCTTATTTTTTTGTATAATATTGGATATCAAATTATGCGAAAAAAACAATTGAACAAATTAAAACAAATCTTCAAAACGTATCAATTTTGAAGATTGATTTGATGAAAATCTTATTTTTTGTAAAATATTCACATCCTTAAAATGTAACCATTTTCATTTTTGAAAATTTTCAAAATTTAATTGTTGCAACTTTCGTCTGAAAAATAGAAATTTTAACAGTGTAAAAATGTTTGCTTTTGAAACAGATTTAATTATTATTTGAATTTCAAGGTCACTTGGAATCAAAGTCATTTGAAAGTCGGTGTCGTTTGAAAGTCAAGATCATTGAATGTCAATGTCATTCAAGTTCAAGGTTAACTTTATCGTTTCAACGAACTTTTAAATTTTTTAAAACTTATGTTTTCTTATTTAAAATCCAATTTTAAAAATTATTTTCAGGGGATTATTCCTTTTTGTTCAAATAGTTTCAAATTCCTTGTAAAATGTAATAATTAAAACCCAACAATTTTTGTAGTAGTTTTAAGTGATTTATTGCTTTTTTGTATTATATTAATCTAAAAATCTTGTTTCAAAACAAAATTATTAAAGATGGTTGTTTTATTTTTAAATATCAAAACATTGGACAAATTTTGAGAAGTTATTTGAAAAGAAAACAATTGGACAAAGTAAATATAATCAATTTTGAAAACTTTTTAATGAGATTCTTATTTTTTTGTATAATATTGGATATGAAATTATTCGAAAAAAAAAACAATTGAACAAATTAAAACAAATCTTCAAAACGTATCAATTTTGAAGATTGATTTGATGAAAATCTTATTTTCTTGTATAATATTCACATCCTTAAAATGTAACCTTTTTCATTTTTAAAAATCTCCAAAATTTAATTGTTGCATTTTACGTCTCAAAAATATATATTATTGAATATCATTTGGAAAATTATTTGAGAACGACAGGAATAAAGAAAAGAAAAAAACTTTGATTTCAGAAGTTTTTGATAATATTTAAAAGTGTAATAACTTTTGTTTTTTGAAACACACATTTAATGATATCAAGATCATTTAAATTTCAAGGTCACTTGAAAGTCGTCATTTAAAGGTCAGGGTCATTTGAAAGTCAAGGTCATTGATAGTGAAAATTATTCGAGTTCAAGGTTAACTTTATTGTTTCAACAAACCATTAAATTTTTTAAGACTTGTGTTTTCTTATTTAAAATCCAATTTTAAAAATTATTTTCGGAAGATTATTCCTTCTTACAGTTTCCAATTCTTTGAAAAATGTAATAATTAAAACCCAACAATTTTTGTAAAAGTTTTAAGCAATCTATTGTTCTTTTTGTATTATATTAATCTAAAAATCTTGTTTCAAAACAAAATTTTTAAAGATGGTTGTTTTATTTTTAAATATCAAAACATTGGACATCTTTTGAGAAGTTATTTGAAAAGAAAACAATTGGGCAAATTAAATATAATCAATTTTGAAAACTTTTTCATGAGATTCTTATATTTTGTATATATAATCCTTGGATATAAAATTATTCGAAAAAAAAACAATTGAACAAATAAAAACAAATCTTCAAAACGTATCAATTTTGAAGATTGATTTGATGACAATCTTATTTTTTGTATAATATTCACATCCTTAAAATCTAACCTTTTTCATTTTTAAAAATATCCAATATTTAATTGTTACATTTTACGTCTCAAAAATGTAAATTATTAAATATCATTTTAGAAAATTATTTGAGAACGAAAGGAATAAAGAAAAGAAAAAAGTTTGATTTCAGAAGTTTTTGATAATATTTAAAAGTGTAATAACTTTTGTTTTTTGAAACACACATTTAATGATATCAAGATCATTTAAATTTCAAGGTCACTTGGAAGTCGTCATTTAAAGGTCAGGGTCATTTAAAAGTCAAGGTCATTGATAGTGAAAATTATTCGAGTTCAAGGTTAACTTTATTGTTTCAACAAACCATTAAATTTTTTAAGACTTGTGTTTTCTTATTTAAAATACGATTTTAAAAATTACATTCAGGAGATTATTCCTTTTTGTAGTTTCAAATTCCTTGAAAAATGTAATAATTAAAACCCAACAATTTTCGTAAAAGTTTTAAGCAATTTATTGTTCTTTTTTGTATTATATTAATCTAAAAATCTAGTTTAAAAACCAAATTATTAAAGATGGTTGTTTTATTTTTTTAAATCAAAATATTGGACATCTTCTGAGAAGTTATTTGAAAAAAAAAACAATTGGACAAAATTAAATGAATCAATTTTGAAAACTTTTTCATGAGATTCTTATTTTTTTGTATAATATTGGATATGAAATTATTCGAAAAAAAAAAAACAATTGAACAAATTAAAACAAATCTTCAAAACGTATCAATTTTGAAGATTGATTTGATGAAAATCTTATTTTTTTTTGTATAATATTCACATCCTTAAAATGTAATCTTTTTTGAAAATTTCTAAAATTTAATTGTTGCAATTTTCGTCGCAAAATAGAAATTATTGAATATCATTTTGGAAAATTGTTTTTGTTTTTTGAAACACACATTTAACGATATCAAGGTCATTTGGATTTCAAGGTCACTTGGAAGTCAAAGTCATTTAAAGGTCAGGGTCGTTTGAAAGTCAAGATCATTGAATGTCAAGGTTATTCGAGTTTAAGGTTAACTTTATTGTTTCAACAAACTTTTAAATTTTTTAAGACTTATGTTTTCTTATTTAAAATTACAAAGTATTAAACTTTGTTGTGTTTTCTAATTTTAAAAATTAAAAATATATTTTGTTTTAAAAAAAAACCTTCAAAACCACACCATAATTTGTATGGATATTCATTTATTTTTTATTTTAACAATATATATTTTTTATCCAATTGTTTAAAATACGAAAAAAAAAACAAAACACTTCTTGCTTAAAAAAACATGTTTGTTTTCTAATCTTTAAAATCTAAATACACAAGCTTGATCTTAAAAAGAATATTGGAAAGTTTTTTGTTCTTATTTTTTTGAGCTCTTATTTCTTTCAATTCTAAAATGTTATATTTTTTTGTTGGAGAAATGATTAAAAAGACATTAATCTTTGTTTTGCAACATAAAAAATGTTGTTTTTTAGTGGTTCTTTCATTTTTCATTTTTATAACTTCGATTCTAATTTCAGCATTCTTTTTTTAAATTTTACTATTCAAAGATATCAAAATATTGAGTATTTCATCTTGAAATTAATATTCATTCAGATATTAATTTATGAAAATTTTGTCATATGGTTCGTTCGTTCACTTGGACTTGTGTATTTACTTGGCATCCATTTTTTTCTAGAAATTGTTTCTTGTAAAATACTGTTTGATTCAATGTATCACTTTTTTATAAATTTATAAAATTTCTATTATTTTTTGGCAAATTTTCAATTCAATCAATACCACCTGTCTAATTAATTAATAATAACATCTTTTCTTAAAAGGTTTCAATTCTTTATAGCAAACTTTCAATTATTTAAAGTAGAATTCCACTGTTTTCACTTTTATTCGTGTGGTCTCAGTAATCATTCGCAATCACAATTTTTTGTTTGTTTTATTCTGACCTCATGAATTATTAAGTTTGTGTTTTCGAGATGGGATTTTTTTTCTCTCGTGTGATCACTTCTGTAGATTTAAAAGTTATGCACATCACGGCCTTTGCAGGATGTGCCCGTAAAATATTAAATTATACAGTGGGACATAAAAAGCAAAAAAAGGGACATTTCTCGTTCGTCATACATGCCGTGCCACATAAAGTCCCCGATATTAGAATGGGAATGCCGCCGTAAAATATTAAACGCGTTACGAATGGGGCGTAAAAATATTGGTTCCTTGCAGATTTTTTTTTTTGGCAAATAGTTTCTGCGGTTGCATATGATTTATTTCCTTATATATAAAACAAAACTCTATACACGAACTAACGTGCAGCAACGTTGGTTCGGGTCACCAGTTGGATGGATGACCATTCACCGTTAGGATACAATTAATGGTGCTTTAGAGTGACGGGGCCATCATTTAAAGTAACAAGCTCATTTACACACACACAAATGACACATAGCGGAAGGACCACGTGGTCGATAGCCAAACACTACTACTAATAATATGTTTATTCCAATTATTATTTATCTTTGTTATAATGATATTAAATGATTAATTTTTGTTTATACCTTTATCATACCCATGATTGCAAGTTGTTTTCATGTAGGTAAAACAAAGGATAATCAAGTATGCATTCGCTATTTAAATATTTACAGATTTACAGTTAGCGCGTGAGCAATTTGACCGGCGATGAATCATCTTGCTTTTTTTTAAATTTTATCAAAACACATAATCGTGCATGTTTCATAGGAATTTAAGATTAGTAATGTTTTAAACAGTGCGCACTAAATTACCAAGATAATGGAACACGCGCCTTCTAGATTTAAGGCTTTATTATTTCATTTAATATTCAAGATGCGATTTTAATAACTAGCATCAAATATTAATACAATTATGATTAAACATAACTGACTGTTTAAATAAACATTAATAACGGACCAAATATTTCACAGACGTAAACAAAAACATCGCTAGGTAAATATTGATATAACTCCATTATTATTATTATTACAAAACGTCACTTATTTAACAACTGGCGCACCAGCCGTAAACACCATGCATTTATAAATTCAATATTTGGCAAATGTCTGAATTCATTATCGCCAATTAGTGTAATTTCACGCGCAATAAAGTAATTTACTGTCAGCAGAATTGATTATTTTTTTCTTCGTGCTTGCAACTCATCCTTTCTCCCCGACGGCATTTCGAGTTACGTCGAAAAAGTGTTTTCATCAGAAGAACACCGTCGGCGGTTTTTCTTGTGCGCCTGTCTAATGATCCGAGACTGCGGGACTATCTCGAACGATAATTGTTTTTAATTAAGTCGCTCCTTTGTGTGCATTAAACGTTATCGCGTATATTCTTCGTGTCGCTTTTTGCACGATAACAGGGTTGCTTTGAGGTGAATTTTATAAAGGATCGTTTACCGAAATCGGGTGGTGATTTTGAATTGAGACGTATTTCCTTATTTAATTATTTCAAGAACAATTCCCAAAAAAAATGTGCTGCTTATATTACATTGCATTTTTGATTTGTTGTCTCCCTGTCAACATCACCTATGCACCAGCCAGTTCGGTCTAATTGGGTCTCGTCAGTGTAGAGCAATTGATATACAGTTAATGTAATTTTTAATATCATCAATAAATCAAAATATTTTCTATTACCTGACCTGGTAATCGAAAAAAAATTGGAATTTCTGTTAAACTCAAAAATTCTTATTTTTAATTTGTAACAATTACAAACTAAAATAATATTGTTTGAAATGATTCGATGATTTTGTTAAAAAATGCAGTAAAAGAAGAGGACAAAATAATAGACTGACCCTTTTTTGAAGAAGTGCTCAACCAGTTCCTCATCGTTAAATTGTGGATTTTCCCTTCGCTTCGCTGGATCGTCGGGGTATCCTCTAACTTCAACTCCTACTTCTTCTTTCACCTCTTCCTCAAGTACTCGTAGGACCAGTGAACGTGTGACACACATCGTCGCCGACTCCCGAGTACTACAAGCACGTATCCTCAGCCGTGCTCTGAGAAGAACTGTCAGCTGGTAAGGTTCTCCGTGTGACTCCTATTCAGCTTCATGCGCCTTTGATGCCGTCACTCCATCTAGCTTGCCATCTCATCAGGAGAAGTTCCCCTACTTCGCTGAGAAGAACTGCGTCGGGTGGTAAAATAGTTCTTCGAGATTCCTATTTATCTGGGGCCCCAGAACCGAAATAAGAAGATTCATGCGTCCTTTGAGCCGTTCCTCCATCTAGCTTGCCATCTCATCAGGAGACATTTCCCTGTTTGATGCTGCTTATGTCAAGACCTCTGCCGCATCTAATTCTCTTAGCCGATTGACAAGATTCCCATGCGCGGAGATAACATGGAAGCTACAGCGAGTGTGGACCTCAAGCTACTTCATAGTAGGTGCATTCTGGACCTCGTGGCCCACGATATCGATGCTTCATGTCTAAGAGTCCCTTTTGGATCCGAATCGAGTTTGCCAAGGGTGATCAAACCATTGACCAGAGCACCTAAGCCTCACTAGGCCCGTTATGCCCCCCTGTCTGGGACAGCCCTCCGTTGTTCTATCACTCATTTAGCCACCCAAGGTGACGAACAAAGGACAGCACAACGCTTGGAGGGGTTTCCCTAATGTTGGCTATGTTCGGCCAGAGCTCCCCTAGCATGGACTCTCTAAGGTGGGCGAAAGCCGGGCAGGTGGTTAATACATGTGGCAGGTGGTTAACACGCCCCTTACGCGCCATGTAGATAACCACAACGCCTTGGTCTTCTTTACAGCGGCCTCGAGTTCTGCTACTCATATCCATAACTGCACCAATCGCCTCCTGCTCCAGTCTTACAATATTTACCATGACCGTGGTATAGCGTCATTACCAATAGGCTATCGTCAACGAAACCCAATATATAGACACTATCCAAGGCAGGTACAATACCCCGTCATATATAATGTATGTTCCACACGATGATCCCGAGCACCTATCTCTGGTGAACGCCGTAAGACAACGGCCAAGTTTACGATGCTCGGTCAGTGCCTTCGAAGATCACTACCCTGTTGCTGAGATAGCTTACTATAATGGCTACTGCGTAAAATGGTAACATAGTTCTCTAAGACAACTCTTTATCCACACACAGGAGTTGATGAAATTTATATCCAGATAAAAAGTTGTTTAAATTTTTGCAAGGTCAGGCGAGTACGGTGGGTGACGGAAAGTTTCCAACTCCAACTCATGTAGCTTTGGCACGGTCATTCGTGCGGCATGCGATCGAGCATTGTCATGCAGCAGGATTGGATTCATCCGATTAACTAATTTTGGCTGTTTAATCGCAAGATTTCTCACAATTTCTTCTAGATGATAACAGTAGACATCCGTCGTGATCAATTGGCCAGGTTCCATAAAGCTGGTGAATGACACCTGAGCCAGACCAACAAACAATGACTATCAGCGTCTTCTGGTGGATGTCTCGTTTCGGACAATGTTTTGATAATTTATCTTTGTCCAACCATTGCGATAACACTTACCATTATCGTACATGATCCATTTTTTATCACACGTAACAATTCGATTTAAAATGGCTCGGCTTTTTTGCGAGAAAGAAGAGAAAGACATGCGTCGAGTCTCTGTTCCTTCTGTGCATCAGTCAATTCATGCAGTATCCACTTGTCTAGCTTTTTCACTTTACCGATTTGTGCCAAATGAGTCAAGATTGTTTGCTTTGATACATTGTACATTAATGATAATTCATGTGCGTTTTGGCTGGAATTCGCTTCCTCGGTGGCTTTCAGGACGTCATTATCCTGTGGTTCAATAGACAGGTCGAAATCTCCCGAACGAAATTTTTTAAACCAATGAGCTATAGTTGCGTTTGTAGCCACTTGAATGCCGAATACACTATTAATATTGGCGACTGCCAACTGTGTGGTGGCTTCACGCTGGAACTCATACTTAATCAACACAAGAATTTCGTTGTGTTCCGTAGTCTCACTTAATCGCCTATAAAAAAAACTATTACAATTTTTTTCAAACTGAAATATGCGTTAGAAAAAGAAAATGTACTTTCACACGAAAAATTATTAAAATTATGCAGCCATATGATCGAAAAAAATTATGTCAAAATACGGCGTCTAAATGAGGTTGTGTGCGATTGAAATAAATAATATGAAGTTTGCTCCATTTCATACTTGACAACCTAAATGTTTCGTAAAGAATACCACTTGTACGTCGTGCGGGGGAGGGGCTTGTCTTGGCGAGGGGCTTACGAACTTAAACGGGGTCGCATCGAGCACCCAAGTCCGATCGGCTTACCTTTACGTGGTACCCACTGACACCGGGCTTTGGGAGCTGCTAAGTGTCGGAGGACTCGGTTCCCTTAGCCTTATAAATGACTCAGTCTTAAATGAGGAAATTTCGCGGGCGGGTTGAAATCGAGGGTGCGCTCAGCTCAAGAATGAGGACGTGAGACTGTAGGTATCGGGTCACGTGGGGTTCACTCAGACTGTAAAAATGAAGACGTATGCTGGGGCTACGGGGGTTGAGGACGCGAGATTGGCCGCGGGGTGAACTTGGCCTTAAATGAGGATGGCTTAGCCCTGAGTGAGGACGCTTGCACCCTATGCCAAATAGGGTTGGACTTTGTGATATGGGGGATAAATCGGTAATAAGCGTAGTTTCTCAAATGTACCTATTGCTGCCCATCAAGCAGCGCCCTACAAGTCATCTGGATAACCACAACGCCCTGGTCTTTTCCTCAGCTACCTCGAGTTCTGCTGGCCACATCCCTAACTGCACTAATCGCCTAATTGCTGTGCAACCTTACAACGTCCAAGATATCCTATTACCTCACCAGCAATAGGATATCGTCAGAAAATACCACAATGTGATCAGCATCCGGGAAAGGCAAGTTCAGCACCCCGTCGTACCTAATCAGTACCCTCGTAAATCATTGGCTTGTCGTAGAAGAAGCTTGCTATAACGGCGACGAGGTAATTTAGCCGGCCGGTCTTGCAGTATCATTATAACCGACTATGGCATCGAGTTGAAGGCATTCCTGACGTCAAGTATATCGCTAGGCAATGACTTGAGAAGGTAAAATGCTAATGGTGGCTCCTCGGCTCCGCATCGTCGCCCACACGCCACTTGCTTAATTTTCCTCGATAATCGAGGCTTTAAACCTCCACCCAGACGATAAGGAGCCTTAGCGGTTGGTCTTGTGGCCAAGTTTGATGGCGACATCCCCATTGTTGGCTAACATACCCGTCATTCGTCCTGGATCCAATAGGCTCACTGACCATGATCACGTCTATGTAACGCTCCACTTCTAAGATAATCGCCAGACAATGAGAATGTGGTACCTGGTTAGCCTCCTCTTCGACCACCAGTAAACCCTTCTCCTGGGCGGTCTCCACCGTTTCGGAATCGTGGCATCACGTAACTGTCTGGAACAGATACTGCCGCGACTTCAGGGCCCCCGTACGTGGGTCTTGAGAGCATCCATTGTACCGGAAAAAATGGTCGTTTGGTTGAGCCAGTTCCCATGATGTACGTAGAGGAGGAGGAGGTGGTGTGCTCTGCGACATTGAAGAAGGTAATGAATAGTGGCTCATCAACTAAGTCTCGTCGTCCACACTTCACGCGCTTAATCTGCTCAGAAGTAATGCCAAAACGTGATATCGATGGAGGCCGTGTTTCTACGTGGATCAATTGTTGGCCACTTCTAGGTTCGGAAATGATATAATGTCCAGAATGAGCACCCCGCGCTGATCCAGACTGGTATCATCATCCTATTACGGGGCCACGACCACCGGACAACCTTTTCGGACAGTCCAGCAACTCCTTCAACTCATCGAGTTTGGAGAGCCTCTAAAGCTATTAAAACTAAGCATTATACCTCTATTTAGACGTTAAAGGACCTTGGCGGCTAGGCGCCTTGGCCAGGTGGTTGGTCTTGGGGCAAAGTTTGATTGCGACATTCCCATTGTTGGCTAACCAATCCGTCATTCGTTCCGATTCCGTTAGACTAACTAGCCATAATCACGTCAATGTGACGCTTCGCTTCTAAGATAATTGCCAGGCAATGACTCCTTTTCCTGACAGTCCTGATTGGACTCCTCGTTCGACCACCAATAATCCCCCCTCCTGAGCGGACCCCACCGTTTCAGGATCGTGACATCACATGTCTATCTTTAGTCCTTAGAGTCTCCGTACGTAGGTCTTGGCACGTCCATAGTCCTCTTATGATGATTAACTTTGAAGAGTTGGGCCTTACACCTCTACCCAGACGTTAAGAGGCCTTGGCCGCTAGACACCCTGGCCACGTCAATGTGACGCCTTCTAAAATAACTAGCACATCATGGGCATGGCAACGGTTAAAGTTAACTTGTAGGAAGGTTACTCGGGTTGTCGAGCCCTTTCATATCATTATTATATATGATAATAATAATATTTACAAATTTGACACAAGAGATCCAAATGAAATCTACACGCTGGGATATTCTTCCACTTGGCCTTATAATACGTCCTATTCAAATCTGAAATGGCTTGCAGACTATTTTTTGGACTTAGTTTTTAGCAAACATTTTTCAGCAGTTGAAAAATTATTTTAATAAGATCAATTTTTAGATCATACAAAATTTTACCTATTTTAACGTATGGGATTCTTCACTCAATCCTAGTATTGACCTTCCATATGTACAGAAATCTTACTTGAAGACCGTTTGTTGGTATTTTGGTTTTATTTTGCTTTATAAAGAACGATTAAATACCACCTTTTACATTTTGGCAGTTGGTGTCTACCTTACGTTAGTTTTCATATGGTTTTTTTAATAATTTAATAATATGAGTCCTTTATATGGTCTGAGAATCGGCGATAAAAAAACCTTATACAAACATGAATCGTGAAAATCAGCAAGATTTACTGCTGAGGGCTTTTGAATGCGTAATTAGTGGATCCTCTAAATTACCATTTCTATTACATTGTTGGAATTTGTAATAATAGATCTACGACTTTCTCAAAAAAAAAAAGATGAAGCTTTAAACTATAGCTGTTATTAGAAAATTATGAGTTTCAACAAATCTAAACCATCAATATCTGTTGAAATGAGGAACCTTAGTTAATTATGTGTTTTTTTTTCTTACGAGGTGGTGCGTCCCTGCACTGCGGTCTCCGTGGTTATTTTGTACGCCTCTGGATGTGTACTCCTGTGTCTTCTATGAAGTCTAGGAGTTTCTGTCAGGATACTCTTTAGATCTTCTACAGGAAGAGCATAGGCCAGAATTTTGCCGTGCGTTCTCGTTTATAGGCTTGGCAAGTACATAATAAGTGTTGGGGAGTTTCCTCTTCTTCCAAACACCCACGGCATAGGGAGCTTTTCTCAATTCCTCAATTCCCATCCTATATTAGTGCTTATTCAGGTCACAGTGCCCAGTGACTAGTCCTGTGATTTTTCGTACATTTATTCGAGTATACGTTTAGGATTATATAAATCGAAAAGTTTAATATCCGCCATAAAATATCCTTTCCCTTCGCGAACCGCAACACCAACGCAAATAGAAAACCGAGACGCGCTCACGCAACGAGGAAACGATCAAAACCACTCGTATCGCGTATTTGGAACGCGGACACAATTTTCCGCACCGATTGGATTCTGCAGCAAAAACCGCCCATCCAAATTGAGGCCCGACGAATTTAGATTGTTTACTTTATTGCACGCACCGTGGCGGTTTTAATTGGTGTAAATAATCGGCGCTGCTGTTAGATATTTCGGAACTGCGCGAAATTAAAATAAACGTTTTCCTCCTTTTAGGTTCTCGCCTCGTCCAGATTAACAAGAAGTCCGTGTATGTAGGTCGAGCATTCTAATTATGAGCGTTCGTTTGTGTATGTGTATGTGTGAGCTCTCGGTGGGGATTTATGAGGGAAATAAGTGTCGTTAAGTGAAAATTGGTTGAATCTGGGGTAATTGGGGGGATAAGGCATTTGCGGATGGTGCATGTTCTCGTAGAACGAATTGGACCGTTTCTTTGTGTACGGATGGCTGCGTAACCATCTTCTCGTAATTGTGAGAGCTTGATTTCTTCCATAGTAAAATTCGCAATAGGCAATTATAGTTTTCTAGGTATGAATTATGGAAATGTAATTAGGTTTTGTAAAATTATTTGCTCTGGAAAAATAAGAATTCCAATGTGTAATTATGTAAATTTGATGATTTAACTTCTTGCAATTTTTATAATTTTAAGAAGTGAACTTCGATTATCCGATCGTCAGTTACGGGGAATTAATTACCCGTCCTTTATTAAATGAATAACCCGACGACTTTATTATACGAAAACCTGACATAATTAATTCGATAAGTAGATTGAAACCGCTAGTTAGATCTATGGGTAAAGACCGTAGGATTACAATTGGGGCACATTCTGCTGATACCACTGTCATTCATTTAGCATTAATTCGGCCGCCTCATCAATTATTGGAAATTACTTGGAAATTAGAATAAATTGAATATTCAATGTCGGTTCAATATTTATTAGGTTAAGAGGGAAATTCTAGTATTTACCCAGAGGTGAATGTAGAATTGGAAATGCTGAAAATTACCTGAAACAAAAAAGAATTTTGAATTATTTCAAATAAGTAAAGATAATAAATATACTTAATTTATATTGTCATTCAAACTACAAAGTAAGTCATTTTAAAATAAAAAGCTGTATTGAATTAATTAATTACCCCATCCTGTTAAAAGCACTAGTATAAGATTCATTCACTTTACTGAATTGATAATGATTGAAAATCTTAGTGCTACCTAAAAAGCTTCAAGTCTTAAATGTAGTAGACTTTAAAAATGTTATCTTAAAGAATTCTAATTAACTATTTATAGTGTATTCATCGCTCTTTTGCCGAGCAATAAAAAATCAAAGACAGCCCGCTGTCTTTGGCGGCATCGCCGCCGCGTCGTATAAACACTCGATGCGAGTAGATCGGCACACGCCGTGTGCACCCTTCCTCCTCATGGCATAGTCTATCCTTTTCCTATATATTCGACATTATATTTTTCGTGGCTTGGTTTAAAATTCATATCAGCAACTGTGTTAGTGCATATTTCGTCGGTGGGCGCTGTATCTCAAAAACGAATAATCCTCTTGAGTTGAAACTTTAAACTTAAGGTTTTATTGTTAAAAACTGGAACTGAGAAGCTTTTGGTAAACATTCATAAACCGGAAGTGGATGTTTACTCGAGGCGTTTTTTAGTTTTTTTGTTATATTTTTCTAAATATAATTTTTTTTTAAAAACGTTTCAAACAAAAGTTAAAGGGAATAAAAAACTAAATAAGTTTTATTACAACATATTTTTCATAAAATTCTTAAATTTCGAGAGAAAAAATAAAAATTGAAATTTTTCACATTTTTTACCAATTGCTAATAAACTATTCAAGTTACGTAAAATTTATATAACAAATAATTGTAGAGAATTAAAAAAGGAACAAATTATTAAGAATAACATTTTTCCGTAAACCTCATAGTTTTCCTGTAAAATATAGGGAAAGTACTATGATGGCCACATCACCATTTTCTTATTGTTTGTTATTGTGTCTACTTTACTTACAAGATTATATTCTTAAGGATTTTATTTGTTTATTACTTTCCCTATATACTATATATAGGGGAAGTATTGTTTTCGTGCGTGAAAATGTTTGTGGGCGCTGTATCTCAAAATAATCCGATTGAGATGAAACTTTAAACTTAAGGTTTTATCGTTAAAAACTGGAACTGACTTTTTGTTTTCTTCAAATATTTTTTTTAATATGAAAAATAGTACAAATATTTTTTAAACAAAAGTTAAAGGGAATGAGAAACAGAACAAGTTTTGTTAAAAAATATTTTTCATAAAACTCTTAGTAGTAACATATATTTATTGACAAATTTTGTACATATTTACATTAAAATGATGAATAATGAATGATGTGTTAATGTATTAATCTGTCAAAAGGCTATCGACCAGAGGTCTTTCTGCCTTGTCTTGTCCAGTCGTATGGCGTCAGTCGTTAGTGAGTAGATGCATGAAATGATGAAATGAAATCAAAAATGGTAGAATGTGGGTTTTTAAATTTAGGGATTATGTTTGGGTTTCGAGGAAGACAGTATAGGGATAATATGTGAAAGTTAAAAGGATTTTTGGCGAATTTTTCTGATAGGAATCGAAGACGTTCTAGGATGGGGATAACTAAAGTAGTATCATAGAGGAGCTGATTGGAGGGATTGTGTAGAGGATTAAGAGGATGACGGAGTTTTGTTAGGGTACGAAGGGATGCTCGCTCGCTAACTTCAATATTACGGGAGGTTGGATTGCTGGGGTTGGGATAGAGGGCACAACCATAGTCAAGTAGTGGGCGGCAGATCATCTTGTAAATTTTTACAGCAGTTCTGGTATTAATACCATTGTTTTTGTAAGTTAAACTTCTAAAGCATTTTGCCCTAGAAGTAATTTTGCTTTTTGTTATGGCTGTATGTTTTTTAAAATTAATTTTTTGATCTATGGTTATGCCCAAGTACTTAATGGAAACTGAGGGAGGGATCGCAGTTTGGGAAATATGGACTTTGTGAGGTGAATTATTGCTGTGATGATAAGGGATTAGGAGCTGTGATTTGTGAGGATTGATTTTAATGCGCCATTTTGCAAACCATCGTTGAAGGGAGTCAATAAGCTCTTGGAGGGATTGGAGGGCTTTTGGTAGTGTGGGAGCATAAAACTGTTAATTTTCGAGAATAAAAAATAAAAATTGAAAATTTTGACATTTTTTGCCAATTGCTAATAAACCATTGGAGTTTTATATAACAAATAATTGTAGAGAATTCTAATATGAACAAATTTTTAAAAATAACCTTTTTGCGTAAATCTCATAGTTTTTGATAAAATATAGGGGAAGTACTAGGATGGCCACATCACCATTTTTTTTGCTTGTGACGACTATCTATTTTTTCTTTTCTTCAAATTGTTTCCAAAATCATTCATGATCTCGTTTTTGTTTTATTTTTGTACAGAACTAGCCACCGTGATATTTATTATGGATGATGAATCATTACCTAAACATTTTGTGCCTATTGCTAATAAACTTTAGGAATTACATCAAACAATCAAAAATTGAGCGAATTGTTAAGAATAACTTTTTTGCGAAAACCTCAAAGTTTTCGAGAAAAATATAGGGATGGCCACATCACCATTTCATACATAGATTTTGCAACTATACTTCAACTTTGTAGAATTTAATTTAAATGAAACCTCGCTTATGTTTTATAGATTTGAGAGTGGGATGGAGGCCACCCCACATCTATTTAATAATTTTAACTATAACAGCGTCACAGCTTTAGAAATTTTTGTAATTTTTTTAAGAATATTTTTGTTATTACGATCAAGTGACTTAGGCTTAAAATAAAAATATATATGTATAGTGGGTGGGTGTCTTCTTTCTTACCCTTCATCCTATAAAATTTGTACTTAATTTTTATTGGATTCATTATACTAATGCATAGATTATTCAATGAAAGAGTCAACTTGGTATTATAATTTTTATTAAAACCCTCGCTTATGTTTTATGGATTGGAAGGTGGAATAATAGAGGCTTCCTTCTTACCCATGCTACATTTTTTAATTAATAATTTTGAATTTTTTTCCTATTGCTAAATAAACTATAGGAGAAGTAAATATAAAGAATCCAAAATTGAGCTAATTGTTTAGAATAGCCTTTTTGCGTAAACCTCATAGTTTTCAAGAAAAATATATGGAAAGTATTATGATGGCCACATCACCATTTTTAATGTACTACAAGTAAAAACAATTTATTCATGAAAATATTCAAATTTTTTGGGTAAATATAATCACAATTTAAAAAAACTGATTGTTCTAATTAATGAAAAAATGAAAAACTATTTAACAAATCCGGTACAAACATTTTTTTGTTTTAGCAAAAAGAACATTTCCTGCCTACGAATTGAAATACAAAAAAGAAAATGTTATTAATAGTTAAAACTAAGAACTCATTAATGTTTCTTTATTGTTTGTAATGTAGAAGTAATCATAGTTTAAGATTAAATGTTTTAATTTGTTATACCAAATAGAAAAGCTTTTGTTTATGTATATTTGTTTGAATATTATTGACATAATAAGTTATTCAAAGTTATGATTTAGATGTTTTTAAAATTAATAAAGTACTTCCAATTATTACTTTCCCTATATACGTAGTATATATAGGGGGAGTATTGTTTTCGTGATTTTTTTTTGAATTTTTTTTTTTGCGGAAATATCCGTTTTGGGGTCCCCTGAACCCAAAAAACTAATTTCTGGAAAAAAAAAAATTGTGTCTGTGTGTATGTGTGTGTGTCTGTCGGTGGGTGCTGTATCTCAAAAACGAATAATCCGATTGAGATGAAACTCTAAACTTAAGGTTTTATCGTTAAAAACTGGAACTGAAAAGCTTTTGGTAAACATTCATAAACCGGAAGTGGGTGTTTACTCCAGCCATTTTTTGTGTTTTTAAACGATAATTTTTTAAAAATAAAAAATATTACAAAATTTTACTAACAAAAGTTAAAGAGAATGAAAATCTGAACATAGTTTTTATAAAATTTTTAAGTTTTGAGAAAAAAAAATTAAAATTAAAAATTTCTCTAAATATTAAAAAAAATATTAAAAACGGTTCAAACAAAAGTTAAAGGAGATTATAAACTGAACAAGTTTTATTTGAACATTTTTTTCATAAAATTCTTAACTTTCAAGAAAAATAATAAAAACTGAAAATTTTGATATTTTTTGCTAATTGCTAATAAACCATTGAAGTTACATGAAGCTTCTATAAAAAATAATTACAGAGAATTTAAAACTGAACAAATTATTAAGAATAACATTTTTGCGCAAACCTCATAGTTTTCGAGTAAAATATAGCGAAAGTACTATGATGGCCACATCACAATTTGAATAGTATTGTGCATGAAAATGCATGAAAATGAGGTTCATTGTCGATATTTTTCTAAATATGAAAAATATTACAAAACTTTTCAAACAATAGTTAGAGAGAATGAGAAAATAAACGACTTTTATTAAAACATTTTTTTCATAAAATTTTTAACTTTCGAGAAAAACAAAATTGAAAATTTTGACATTTTTAGTCAATTGCTAATAAACTATTAGAGTTACATGAAACTTGTATTACAGATAATTGTAAAGAATTCAAAACTGAACAAATTATTAAGAATAACTTTTTTGCGTATACCTCATAGTTTTCGAGAAAAATATAGGGAAAGTACTATGATGGCGACATCACCATTTTAATTAAATATTATTTTTATAAATACAATCTGGCTAACTTATGTGTAATATTCACAATTAAATGTCCTAATTAAAAAAATATATAAAAAGTAGTCATAATTTACATGTTATCATTTAAAACTGAACTATTACAATAAAAAGTGTTCAGTAAGTTATTTTATTAAGAAACGCCTGAAAATTCTATCATTGTTTTGGATATATTTTGTTGTTCCTATGTTTACTTTGATTTTGTTTTACAAAGTATAAGAAACTTTTTTATAAAATTAAATTAGTATATTGAAGATTATGATTAAGTATTTTGTTTTATTTACTTGTTTTAATTCGGTTACCTATTTAGACTATAAGATTAGGTTATAAGCCCAAGAAGTTTCGTGAAAATTTTTTGAAGTTCGTTGAACGGAACTATACTTTGAAGTCTCTACTCTTCTAATCCACTAATTTCTGAAAAAAATGTCTGTGTTTGTGTGTGTGTCTGCGTATCTGTCTGTCGGTGGGAGCTGTATCTCAAAAACGAATGATCCTATTGAGATGAAACATTAAACTTAAGTATTTATCGTTAAAAACTAGAACTGAAGAGCTTTTGGTGAACTTTTCTTCGCTTGAAGAAGCCACAGTGTGTCGAAACAATTCTTGCGTTTTAAAAAAGCAATAATAAAGTGTTTTGAAAATTTAAGTGTTTTTACTTCATCAACCATACAAGTGAATATGAATTTTCATCATAGAACAGCCTCATCTGTTACTATATTCAAAAATTAAATCATGTTTATATAAATAATCAGATATTTCTGATTTTTTACTGGACGTAGTCGGTGCCTTATCAATTTGTCGACTATGATATGATGCATTGTCCATAAGTATTACGGAGTTTTTGGCCAAATTCGGTATCAATTTATTTTCGAACCAGTTTTCAAATAAAACCGGAGTCATATCGTCATGATAATCGAAGTGGCATTAAGAGATCTCTATATTTAATGAATTGCTCACTTAACCCGTGGTGAAACATATTTGAAATCAAAAACACTTGGTTTGTTTCACAGAATATTTCTTATTATTCTCCGACTAGTTTCGATAATATGTCATTACTCTTTGATAATGACATATTGTCGAAACTAGTCGGAGAAAAATAATAAATATTCTGTGAAACAAACCAAGTGTTTTTAATTTCTAATCAAGATTAAGAGATCTCCTTTACCGATAGAAGTAACCAATCGTTTTCTACTAACCTTTATAAAAAGACATTTTTCGTCACCGAATACTCAAACGAAATTTTGAGTTCCGTCACTAGTGACGTTAACTTTCGTCACTAGAGACGATAGTGACCTACAAATTCTCACCTCGGTCTAGTTGTCTGCTGTCACTATATCGCGTCATTATTAAAGATCAGTTTGTGAGTGTGTGCTGTGGTAACTTCATCATAATTTCTGATTCAGAAAGTGATTTAGATCTTCCCAATACTCCACCAGAAATAGTAAATTAAGCTGAGAAAACTTATGCAGGTTTATTACCAGAAAAATAGAAAAAGAGGTATGAAAAAAAAATGCAAAATTTATGGAATGGAAGACTGATAATCAAAATTGTCGGAAAATTTGAAACCATCGACCTTTTGGTCCATATATTCTATGTTACGAACAACATTATCAATAAAAGAAGATATCAACATGAGTATACCGCGTGACCCGTTTCAAGACGCATCATAGGGGATTCCCATGTAAAATTTTCAATTGCAGTTTGTATCTCTATTATTTAAATTATCAGAATAAAATTAGAATAATACCTTTACTAGAGTTATTGTGGAGGTTTTATTTTTGTTTCATCTTTAGTTTAATTCGAAATATAGCTTAAAAAGTGTAAACAAATATTCGATAATAAAATCCTCAATATAGTAGTTGCTGTGAAAAGTCAGTCTTTGTCATCTAAATTGATTCAGCCACAACCAAAAAATTAAATTCAAAATTCAAAATTCATTATTCTTGTTAAAACGAGTTAACTTAAAGGTACAATTAACGTAAACAGAATAAGACCCTTTTTACTATTTCTCATTTATTTCACAAAATTTAGAACTTGAATCAGGATCAACTGCTAGCAGTTCTTGATAAATGGCTTCTATAAGTTTGGTATGATGTCCAGAAAGTAAGGACGATTTTTATTTGGTGCCATTTTGTCATATGACGTTTGCCAGTCGTGCTTGTTTCATGTTTGTTATTTGCTATCCTTCCACAAAGAATACACCAATTAAAGAAGGAAATTCAAAGGGTTATTAACGGCATCTTTCGTTTTTGCGCCCACCGACAGACAATTTTTTTTTTCTAGAAATTAATGTAATGGGTTCAGGAGACCCCAAAACGGATATTTCCGCAAAGAAATTTCCAAAAAATTACGAGAACAATACTTCCCCCATATATATATATACATATACTGCGTATATAGGGAAAGTAAAAATAGTCGTCACAAGTAAAAAATAATGGTAATGTGGCCATCATAGTACTTTCCCTATATTTTACTGGAAAACTATGAGGTTTACGGAAAAATGTTATTCTTAATAATTTGTTCCTTTTTTAATTCTCTACAATTATTTGTTATATAAATTTTACGTAACTTGAATAGTTTATTAGCAATTGGTAAAAAATGTGAAAAATTTCAATTTTTATTTTTTCTCTCGAAATTTAAGAATTTTATGAAAAATATGTTGTAATAAAACTTATTTAGTTTTTTATTCCCTTTAACTTTTGTTTGAAACGTTTTTTAAAAAAAATTATATTTAGAAAAATATAACAAAAAAAACTAAAAAACGCCTCGAGTAAACATCCACTTCCGGTTTATGAATGTTTACCAAAAGCTTTTCAGTTCCAGTTTTTAACAATAAAACCTTAAGTTTAAAGTTTCAACTCAAGAGGATTATTCGTTTTTGAGATACAGCGCCCACCGACGAAATATGCACTAACACAGTTGCTGATATGAATTTTAAACCAAGCCACGAAAAATATAATGTCGAATATATAGGAAAAGGATAGACTATGCCATGAGGAGGAAGGGTGCACACGGCGTGTGCCGATCTACTCGCATCGAGTGTTTATACGACGCGGCGGCGATGCCGCCAAAGACAGCGGGCTGTCTTTGATTTTTTATTGCTCGGCAAAAGAGCGATGAATACACTATACACCTATACATTTTATAGACCCTGTTACCTTAAATGTTAAATGTAAGACTAGATTATGTTTCACTAGCTAAATGTAACTACTTCTTGAGAATGGTTATTAATTATTAAAACTAGGTATTATATCTGGCAGCAGGCCGCACATCCATCAAGTCGAGATCCCGTACAATTAAACGGGCGCTTAGTGATACACGCTTCGGTATTACCTCGTTCTAAAGGATTTGCACCATCAGCCAAGTCTCCCGTCCGGATCCAGACCCGAAATAACTAGTGCACATTTCACCTTTCCAGCGCACAACATAATATTTTGCTTCAGGACGTAATAGAATTAAAGTTTAGTAAATCACTAGCCCGAATCGGGGCACAATCGACCGAAATTAATTACTGGGTCCATTTGTGCAACGGAAAGCCGCTGAATTAATTCATCAAACACAATGGACGAATTCGCGCAATCGACATTTTAATCCGGCACCGAATCCAATTCACGTCGTGTAACACGGTGCTGTTTAAATAGTTTCCACTGATGAGTTAATTTTAATTTCGGAGTGGACTCTGCTGCTGCCGTTCCCCGAAGTTTGTCCCGTAATTGGGTAAACCAGTACTTCACCTCCGCACATACTCATAAATCATGGACGTTAAACAGGGATTCAATTAGCAACGCTAATAACGACTCCTTTGCAAGGGGCATCAAAGTTTCTCGATTCAATTTATTCACTGCACTGAATAAACCGACACCCAGGATTTACAATTTAAAAACAATTTTTAAAGCATTTAATTTATTTGAAATGTTTACAACTCTATAAAACAATAACTGTACTCATTATTCATTTCATTCATGTCATATGTGAATTTATTTTATTAAGATATTTAAAGCAGTAATAATTTATAGATTTAGTTGAAAATAACAATAAAATCACGTCTATGCGTAAATAACAAAACTGCTAAAACGTCAAAAAAAATTATCGATTTGTCAAGTGAAAAATTATTAGTGACGATGGCACTAACCACACTGTGCAAATTTTCGGCGATAGCTTCGAGCCAGGTGAGCTCGAGGAAGTTCCTCGATGGAATCTCCACCAGGAGGTACGTCAGTGGTAGCGGCCAGAGCACGCCTTCTCAGCCTAACGAGAACGCAGTCGCCCAATTGCTCAAGAAGATCATGGACACCATCAAGAGTAACGACGTTGTCAAAGATATCCAGCAGAAGATTGGAATTCCACCTCAAACACCTCCACCACAGCAGGCATCGCAGGTTAAAGAGGTTAAGCAGAATGTGAACAAGGACTTAGACGAGGGATTAAGTAAAGATTTGAGTGCGAAGGATAAGGGTAGGAAGTGAGAGGTGGGTTTGGTTTATTTTTAATTATTTATTTCGAAATAAAGTGTGCTAAAATGGTGCAATAAATAAGTCGCTAATTTTTAAACGATTGTATTTTCTTTGACTATCATTATTTGTTTCAAAAATTAAATATCATATAAAGTCGTCATAAAGTATCGCATCAGTTGCGAATATAAATTTTCACTAATTCATAAAACAACAACCACGCAGTTTCTAGTTAAATTTTATTAAAACACATTTGTTCTGCTGGTTCTCTGGCCACTTGTAATACTCTTCTAGTGCCAAGCCAATTGATTAGGTAATATAACCAAGGAATATTGGTATAACAGCTGCCAAAATAAATTACATGTCTTGGAACTGGTCGTAACAATCGAATAACTATATTTAATAGAGGTCCTACGTCTGATTCATAACATAGAATTAAACGCAGGAAGATATTTAAAGTATTCTTGACCTATCCCAATAAATTATTAATTGTACTAGCGTACCCTTGACCTACGTTAATCAATTATTCATTGTCCTAGCGTACTCTTGACCTACCTCAATAAATTATTAATTGCCCTATCATATTCCCCACCTTTCTCTATAAATTATTCATTACCTGTATGCAAAAACACGTGCATATTATACTAAAAAAATCAGATAAAAATTAACAAAAAGATTATAAACAATTGCCTGAAGGTTCTGTCAGGTGGCAGTAAACGACTTAAAGATGGTAGATGACAATTGTCAGTTGGTTTTGATAGATAGTAGATGAAATTGTGAATTGGTTTTAACAAATTACTTATAATAAATGATAGTTTGACAGATATAGTTATTAATTTTGGCAGTTAATAGATAACGATCCATAGATAAAAGATAACATATGACAATAGTCAGTCGGTTTTAAGAGTTACAGGTGAAAAATAGCAGATGAAAATTGTCAATTGGATTCATTAGGTGGCAGTACATGATTGACAGATGCTAAAAGACAATTGAACGACATATGATAGAGAGATGGTCATTGTAAGATGACAGTTAACAATTGAACGATTATAATTGAAAAATAGTAGATTACATAGGTGACAATTGTCAGGTGGAAGTAAACGATTGGCAGATAGTAAAAGGCAATTTTCAATTAATGTAGGTTTTAGATTAAATTAAAATTCACTTGGCTTGTTTCACAAATTAATAATTTATTCAACTAGTTTCGGCTCAAGGCCATTATCAAGAATTTTTTCAATTTTCAATTAGTTTTGACAGATAGTATATGACAATGGTAAATTGATTTTTACAGATTACTTTTAATGAATGACAGTTGATATTTAACAATTGATATATATAGATGTCAGTCGCTTTTGGAAGTTAAAACTTTATAGATTGCAGTTGAAAAATAATAGATTGCAAATCTCAGTAGATTTCATCAGGTTTCAGTAAAAGGCAATAAATGATAGTTAACAGTTAACAGAGCTAGCGACCTTGCCTACAAAACAGCTGAAGAATAATCTCAAAAAATCAAGGAGCAACAAGTCTACTAATAATAATAATAATAACAGTTAACGATTGAAAGACAAGACTTGATTTTGTTAATTGTCAATTGATTTTGACAGATGATAGATTATAATTGTGATTTGGTTTTGACAAATTACAAATGATAAATTATTGTTGGCAAATGTTAGTTGCTTTTGACAGTTAACGGATAACGATCGACATATAATAAACAGATGACCATCACATAATCAGTTAGATTCATCAGGTGACAGTACACGATTGACAGATAGTAAAAAACAATTGACCAGATGATAGACAAATGCCTATTGTCAGTTGGTTTTGACAGTTGCCAATTGACAGATATTTATTGAAAAATAGTAGATAACATACATAGTTCAGATAGTCAGTCAGTTTTGACAGTTACAGGTGCAAAATAGTAAATGAAAATTGTCAATTGGATCCGTCAGGTGGCAGTACACGATTGACAGATGGTAAGAGGCAATTGAATGACAGATGATAGATTATAAGTTGGCCTTGACAGTTAACAAATGCCAGATTATAATTGTGAAAAAGTAGGCAGACAATTGTCCATAGATTCTGTCCAGTGGAAGTAAACGATTGGCAAATAGTAAAAGGCAACTTTCAATTAGTTTTGACAGATAGTAGATGATAATTAATACTGATTAGTTTTAACAGATTACTTTTAATAAATGATACTTGATATTTAACAATTGAGAGATATTAGTTGGTTTTAGCAGCTAACAAATAACAATCCACATCTAACAATTTTCAGTTGGTTTTGGCATTTCAAATTTCAGTTGAAAAATAGTGGATGGCAAATCTCAGTATAAGTATCATCTGGTGGAAGCAACCGATTGATAGATGATAAAAAGTAATTGTCGGTTTGTTTTGGCATATAGCTGGTGACAATTGTTAGTTGACTTCAACAAATTACTTTACCTAAATGGTAGTTAACAGTTAACGATTGAAAGATATCACTTAATTTTGACAATTGTCAGATAATTGTGAGTTTGTTTTGACAAATTACATTTAATATATCAATTAGTTTGACAGACATTAGATGACAATTGTGAGTTCACAATTTCACAATTCAGAGATATTAATTAGTTTTGGCAGCTAACAAATAAAGATCTATAGATGACAGAGGTCAGTTAATTTTATCAGTTGAAACTTGACAGATTACAGTTAAAAATAGTAGATGACAAATCTCAGTAGGTTTCATCAGGTGTCAGTAAATGATTGACTGATGGTAAAACGCAATAAATGATAACTGTCAGTTAACAATTGAAAGACATGACTTAATTTTGTTAATTATCAGTGGATTTTGACAGTTGATAGATAATAATTGTGAGTAGAGTGTGACAAATTACTTTTGATAAATTATAGTTGACATATATTCGTTATTCTTGACAGTTAACAGATAACGATCGACAGATAATAGACAGATGACCATTGTCAGTTGGTTTTGACAGTTAACAACTGATAGATTATAGTTGAAAAGTAGTAGATGATATAGATGTAAATTGTTAGCAGGTTCTGTCATGTAGAAACGTTTGACAGGTAGTAAAAGACAATTTTTAATTATTTTTGACAGGTTTACTACAATTGTGAGATAGTTTTAACGGATGACTTTTAATAACTGCAACTATCACAGTTAATATTTAACAATTGATTGTTATTAGTTGATTTCGGCAGCTAATAAATAACGATCAACCGATGACAATTGTCAGTTGGTTTTGGCAGTTACAACTTGATAGATTACAGTTGAAAATAAGTAGAAGACAAATATCAGTAGGTTTCATCAGAATGAACCAAACCATTAATATATGGTAAAAGCAATTGTCTGTTGTCGGCAGTTGATAGTTTTCCAAGTATAATATAAATATAAAATGTCAATTTTCAGTTACTTTTGACACTTATAGTAGAAACATATTAGGTGACAAATGTCAGTAGGTTATGCCAGATTACAGTAAACACATTCACAGATAGTAAAACGGCAATTATCACTTGGTTTTGATAAGTACTATCTTATCTTATGCAAATGAGTTGGTTTTAACACTTAACAGATAACGATCGACGGAAAACAGTTGATAGAAAATATATGACAATTGCCAGTTGGTTTTAATCGTTAACAATTGACACAGTATATTCGAAAAAAGTAATGGACATAGATAGAAACGAAAATTGTCAGTAGATTTGGTCAAGTGGTCGTCAACGATTAGCTGATAGTAAAAGGTAATTTTAAATTATTTTTGACAGATAGTAGATGACAATTCTGAGTTGGTTTTTATCGATAACTTTAAAAAAATGATATTTAACTATTGAGAGCTAGTTGTTGGCTTTGGAAGCTAACAAATAACGTTCCATAGATGACAGATGTCAGTTGGTTTTGGCAGTTAAATGTTGACTGATTACAAATGACAAATAATAGATGACAAATCTCAGTAGGTTTCATCAGGTGACAGTAAACTATTGACAGATATTAAAAGGATATTGTCAGTTGGTTTTGAAAGATAGTAGATGAAAACTGTAAATTAATTTTAACAAATTACTTTTGATAAGGAAGAACCAAACCATTAACAGATTAGCAGAAAACAGATAATGATCGGCAGAAGACTGATAATAGATAGAAAATGACAATTGTCAGTTAGTTTAGCAGTTATAGTTGAAAAATAGTAAGTAACAAATGTCAGTAGGTTATGCCAGATTACAGTAAACATTTCAAAGATAGTAAAAGGCAACTGTCACTTGGTTTTGATAGATAGTACCTGATAATAATGAGTTAGTTTTTAGCACTTAAAAGATAACAATCGACAGATGGCAGTTGATAGATGATAACTGTCAGTAGGTTTTGATAGTTAACAATTGATAGATCAGTAGGTTTCGTCAGGTGGTAGTAAGCATCAGCTAATTGTTTACTACCACCTGACGAAACCTACTGACAATTGCTATCTATGTCATTTATTATAATGTATCAATTGTTAACTGTCAAAACATACTGACAGTTATCATCTATCAACTGCCATAGATGAAAGATTACAGATGACAAATGTATTGTAGAATACAGATAATTGTAAAAATTCAATGCTAATTTCAATGTAGTCATTTGAGAAGTCCTGAGCCAATTTTAAGACATGAGAGTCTGCCTGTCAATGATTGTTCGAGTTTGGGGCTCGAAGCCAATGTCTAACATATGATCAGCTTCATCAAGGACAAGGTAAGTACAACGAGAAAGATTTGTTGATCATTTTTCCAGAAAATCAATGAGACGGCATGGTGCTGCAATAACTATTTCTGCACCTCTCTCCAAATCACCTGCTTGTGGCCCTTTCGGGGCACTTCCAAAAATACATGTTTTCTCACGTGTGCAACCTGTAGAATAAGTTGACCTGATTTGCTCAATGAGTTTTCGCATTTGAGGCTTAAAACCCATGTCTAACATACGTTTAGCTTCATCAAGGGGAAGGTAAGTACAAAGAGAAAGATTTGTTGTTCCTTTTTCTAGGGATTCAATGAGACGATCTAGTGTTGCAATAACTTTTTCTACCTCCCTCTCCAAATCTTTTGCTTGTGGTCCTTTCGACACATCTCCAAAAGTACATGTGTTTCTCACATATGAATTGCTGCCAAAATAATAATAATAATAATAATAAACGTCTTTATTTGCTCAAAAATGGGCGAAGTTTAGCCATTAAGGCTACTCTACCACTTAACCCTTAAATCATGCGCACCTTGTTAGATTTGTTGAGCAAATTCACGAGTAGGTGCAAGCACAAAAGCAATAGGGCCGCACCCACGCGACGTTGGTTGTTGACTGTTGATGTTTACAATAGCCGGAAGGATGTAAGCCAAAAATTTACAGATCATGTTTGAGCAATGCCAACAATGTCCTTACCAATCATGGCAATAGACCTTGCGACAAAATAGCAGTGGGTAAATCATAATCAGGGAAACTCCTCAAAACGGTGAATTGGTTTAGGAGCACTGACATCGACAGTAATTTGCTTACTTCAAAAGTAAAACAGTGGGCAACATTTAGGGTAGGGTAAATATAAATCTACTTAAAGGGTTAAAGTTAAGCTGGAAAAATCTACCACCAGCATTCTGAATGCTGCTCAAACGATTACAGCTTGTCATTATTAAACTAGAATTATGATGAATGAAATAAAATTCATCATAATATAGAACACTTCAAATTACTCAACCCGAATTTAGTGATTAAACTAGAAGTTTTTATTTGTGAAGAATAATGTATAACGAAGTAGAAGCCTCCACCGTTAACAGTCTTGAATAAGAATTGCTGAAAAGTTTAAGTTTTTTAATTTGCAATTTGGAGGTGAAATTTATTTAAAAATATTCCTATCAAGCGATTGTATCCACCACCACTTACGTAGCTTTCTGAAAGAGGTGCAAAGTTGACAGATTACATTTCAAAAATAGCAGATGACAATCAGTTGGATTTGTCAGATGGAAAAAGGGAATTCTCAGTTAGTTTTGACATGTAGTAGGTGACACTTTTGATAAAATCGGTTTTGATAAATAACAGTTGACAATCTACGATAACAGATATCAGTTGTTTTTGACAGTTACTAAGGTAACAATCGATAGATGATAATTGATACTTGGTTTTTTCACATGACAATTAACAATTGCCAGATAGTGGACAACAATTATCAGTTGCCAAATAACCGTCGATAAATGACGGAGAGTAGATAACAATGGTCAATTGATTTTGACTGTTGTTGGTTAAATATTAATAGTTTTAGCTTAAATTATCGCCGCAGTACTTTTTGTAGATTCCACTTTGTTTTGCTAACAAAAATCGTATTCCAGAAATGCATTGATGAGAAACAAAGGGCGTAACCGGTCCGTAGTTCTTTACTGATCATCAATTAAAGGTGCAATCAATATCAATATTGTTCAGTTTTTTCCATTTATTATCCAACATACTTTAGACCTATCCCAATCAGTTATATTTTATTGTAGCGTATATTTGACCTATTCCAATTAATAAATCACTGTTATAGCATACTTTTGACCTAGACTAAATAAATTGAAGGGGAATTGAGAACTAACCCCTTGCTAATGCTTCTAATTATCACAAAAAACATCTCATCAACATAAATTCTTATTTATAGACAAAAACTCTTTATGATCGACGAAATTAAAGACATTCTAAAGAAAAACTGTTGCTTAAACCTATAGTAATTCCACAATAACGTTGCCCTTGTGGATTAATCGTCCGATATTTTTCATGGTCAGTTGAAATAAGTACAAATAGCCTAGAGCATTTAATAGCCATGTTTATCCTAACAAATCAAACTTAGATAGAATAAATGCAAATATAAAAACCAACACGCACGAATTCATTATTATTTTTTATAATAAATTCGTGCGTGTTCTTTTTATGTTAGGATAAAAGTGGCTATTAAATACTCTTGACCAGTAATACCCTTTTTTTTAAGGAAGAGAAAATATTTACGAGAACGCTACGGAATTGCCACCTTTGTCGCCGAACAAGAAATACGAGAAGCGCGAATTAATTATTCATTCAATATTAACACAATAAAGGTAAATACGCCCATTAAAAACGTTTATAATTTATTTAAATTTTCGGGTATTTCACGGGGGCACCAATTACTTCGTTATTATAATGAATTCTTGCGGAAGTCTGAATTTGCATACTGATTCACCTAGTTGTACAGTCGTACAGTGTACAAGCTCGTTTGATACATAAAACGGAATGTTTACGTTTTGTTATGGTTTATTCATGAAGATCGAACTGCGTGGGCCCGCAGAAACGTACGCAAATTGTAAGTATCCCATTCGGGTATTACGTATTTTATCCGTGGAAATAAGGTATGCATTTCGGTTGCGGAGACGTGTACAATCCAATTGGACAATTGTCTGAATTGAATCTTTATTTATGCGCACCGGATGCGATGGGTTGCCCCGTTCTATTAATCATTTATATTTAAGGTGAATGGGATAAAGTGCATTACAAATGCACATGTGTTTATATTCTCTATAAATACAACTATATCATTATTCTCAGCTGTTGAAACGATTAATTAATGAATTGCGCCAGTAACCGCCTTCATTCCGTAACAGTCGTTATGTTGTTGCGGTGTGTAATTCTGCATTAAATTGATGAAATTTAAACGATAATGCCGGACGGTATCGCGTGCCCACTATCAGTTTTATTTAGTTTAATTGTAAATTATAAATGGCTTTTAATTAGAGTCGACCTTAAAATTGTTTTCTTCTTTTATACCGGACCTCCTCCTGTTTTGTTCGAAAGGAATTGTACGTATTTATGTATGATGTAAGTTTCGGTATTATTGATCGCCTAAGTGGGGAAAAAGAAAAGCGGCAGAATGAAAACATACTTTAGATTTTATCACTGTTTTATTATGGTATTGGACTTTTATTGATTGTGCAATAATCTAACTAGTATCTATGGGACTAAGGAATTTATTGTATTGATATTTTATATTTAGAGAAAAAATAATAATTTTATGCATTTTTGATATTAAAGTAAGAAAATACAACACAAGAAATCTAACCTTAAGAAAATAAAACTGCATACGACAATTAGAAATATTGTAAAAAAAAATTCGTCAGCAGGAATTAACCTAAAAAAATCTAAGTACATCCTAATTACATACAGTTTAAATATTGCACTAAAACAATTGCCACATCGTACTTGGAAACAAAAATACAACACAAGAAACCTAACCTTAAAAAAACAAAACTGCATACGACAATTAACATTTTGAAAAAAATGAACGTCAGCAGAAATTAACCTAAAAAAACTCAAAGTACATCCTAAATACATACAGTTTTAATATTGCACTAAAACAATTGCCACATCGTACTTGGAAACAAAAGTACAACACAGGAAATCTAATTTTAAGAAAATAAAATTGCTTCCGACGATCAAAAACATTGTAAAAAAATAACATCAGCAGAAATTAACCTGAAAAAACTCAAAGTACATCCTAAATACATACAGTTTTAATATCACACTAAAACAATAGACACATCGTACTTGGAAACAAAAATACAGCACAAAAAACCTAACCTTATGAAAATAAAACTGCATTCGACAATTAAAAATTATTGTAAAAAAATAACGTCAGCAGGAATTAACCTAAAAAAACTCAAAGTACATCCTAAATACATACTGTTTTAATATTCCACTAAAATAATTGCTACATCGCACTTGAAAACCAAAATACAAGACAAAAAAATAAGGATAAGCAAAACTTATATTATTAATTTTCTGCAGGTGACCTTCTTCAATTGTTCCACAGCTGCCTGTGAAAAGATAATTTAAAATAAGTCACATAATTATACTTATTTCATTTTCCAAAGATCAATGAGATAAACAACTTCAGACAATGGCAATTTATTTCTGTAAGTACAGTTAATTAAACACACAAAATTCTATACATTTCGTTTAATATAATCATATATACCACAGTTATTTTGAGGCTAGAAAATTTGACGCCAAATGGTAGCAACAGCGCGCGCAATTTGTATATTTACAGATTATTATCTCTGTGTCAACAACATAAACTGCATAATAACTTAGATAATTGGCTGCTTACGTCCATTGCGAATTAACACATGTTTTGTTCGTAAATAATGTAAAATAGGTTTGTCTGGGCCATGAATAAGATACGGTTACACTCGGTCTTACTCAAACAATAATATTTTTCAGAGGTTTGAAATGAAAAACATGTTGCTATTACAATCAGTGATATTTTTTCCCAATGTGTCATAATGTAGATTACACAGATTTATGTAAGTCGATAACAGTATTTCTGATATATTTACACGAACAATTAAAAAAATACTGATTACGTTTCTTCTTCAGTTACGAATTATGAAATTAATATTTAATTGTGGAGGCGTTTACTTTGTGGAACATCTTGAATATAATGAAGAAGGAGACACGATGACTTTGTTTTATTTAAATATTCAAATGACTAATGACTAGCTGTTAGTCGAAACTATAGTCACATTGAATTTTAAATAAAGTGATTCAACAAAGTCATCGTGACTCCTTCATGAATTTAATGTATTACTTTATTATACTTTAGATTTCTTCTAAACAAAATACACATAAATATACAGAAATATAACACAAAATAATTCATTCATTATATTATTTATCGTTTTTATACAAATTTATTGCATTATCAAAAATCTAAACATATATTATTTGCGAATTAAATATCATTAATTATCATCATCATCATTATATATTATTTTGTTTCAGTGGCAATAATTAATTTAAACTTTATCGTTTTTATACAAATTCATTGCATTATCAAAAACCTAAACAAACAAACATAGTTTATTTTGTTACAGTGGTGGTAATTAATTTAAACATCAGATTTACAGATATTTCGTTCATACATAAAGTTAGTTAATTAAATTAGTTATCAAATGATTATTTATTTCGTTTAGTGAAACGATTTCATATTTCCTATTGTCCGCCGATTCTTTGCGGGGCTGTCATCGGCACACCACCGAGTTAATTGCCTTTTCGTAAAACAACGGGGGCAATTTGGCCAAGCTAAATTACGCTATGATGTTAGGTCCATTAAAAATAATCAGCCTCACTGTAGAACGCGTTATTTTTTCCCGTTTTTTTGCTGCATCGCAATTCATGTGTATTTTTCGCTATCAAATAAATAGAACGATTTTAATTAATGAGTTCGAGGAAATTCCGATTATTAATTAAATCATTAATCAAATTTCCATAACAAAATGTAATGGTGTTTTTTTTTTAATTTTTATTATTTGATTTAAAAAGGTATAGGTTTCGACGTGAATTTAGAAAAAAGTTCTCCTTATTGACTTTTAACAATAATACCATTTCTGATAATAACAATAAATTCTTAAAATGAAAAATTAAAAACAAAATAATAATTCAAATACTTCATAATTCATGACTTTCATCCTAAGAAATAAGAAATGCACTGCTTCATCTGTTGAAATTTCAATTTATTTCTGTATTTTAATATTATTTCAGGAAATTTATTTGATCAATAAAAAAAAGAATTTTCTTTATTTTTTCGGTTAAAAACTGTACAATAAAAAATAATACAAAAACTAAAATTCATTCGTCTTTTGTATTATTTTGTCTCCTCTAGCGTTCTGTCATTTATCTTCTATCTATTTGTATTCCAATATTGAATTGATGAAGCGGAGGATACATGATGAAACTCAAACATAAATTGGGAGGGTTTCACAATGTGATACATTTAGAATCGGAAGATTAAAAAATGACCTTGTGTTATTAATCTTCCTAATCGAAAACAAAAAAACAAAAAAAAATAACGACACACGAGAGAAGATACAAAGAAATAGTAAAGAAAATATAAGATGAAAGATAGAGAGGACAAAAGAATGATAATAATTGGGCAAAGATTTGTTTGTTAAGTACCAAACTGTGGGTAGTTTCCTAGGTATGTATTGGTCTTCTTACGTCATATTAGGAACGCGATGTTTGATTAAATAAGTGCAAATACATTTACCTATTAAGAAGTAAATTATTTCTTTGTGTTACCTTAACTCTCCTTTGATCATTAGATGGCGTTTTTATTTATTGAATTGACGATTTTTTTAAATTTCAATGTGTTATGTTTTTTTTTTAAATTCAAATGAATGTTCCTAATATGATTATTAATTAATCTATCGATATAAACAAAATAATGCTATGCTTTTCGTCATAATGGTGATTTTTTGGAACACAATTTACGTTTTGAAATGCTTAATAATAAAAACAATTTATATAAAACGATTAATCAATGACGAGGGCGATTCTTTAAAATGACAAGCTAATTTACACACACATAAAATACACACAAACACAGCGGAAAGACCACGTAGTCGATAACCAAATTAGTAGTAGTAGTAGTAGTGTTAGGCTATCGACCACGTGGTCCTTCCGTCATGTGTCATTTGTGTATTTGTGTGTGTGTAAATGAGCTTGTTACTTTAAAGGATCGCCCCCGTCACTCTAAAGCACCATTAATTGTATCCCAATGGTGAATGGTACCGGTCACCCATCCGACTACTGACCCGAATCAACGTTGCTGCACGTCAGTTCGGGGCCGTAACCGATGCGCCACCACCGGCGTGTCCAAATTAGTATTATTATTGATCAATTTGATTTTCCAAATTAATTACGTAACAAACAGTTAAAACCGATTTATGTTTTTCCTAATGGGAAAGCTGTAATTTAGGAAGTACTCCCATAAAAATAGGTGCCAAAAACAATTGAAATTATAATTAGAATTCTTTTTGGAAAGAAATTACATAAATTAATAATAATTAACGAAAAAAACATAAGCAAGGATTAAATAACATAACTTTGAAGATATAATTATGATCTTAAATTTGCTTGGATATATTTAGCGGAATATTGACGCATTTAAAAACAATTTAACTATTTGAAAAAAGTCACAAAAAGCATTTAAGAATTTTAGATGAAAGGTTTCAAATAATTCAAATAGTTGATTAATAATCCAACAACTAATGAAAATGGAATAATACAATCAACAAAAAAATATGATTATAAAAAAGCATATTATAATATAATTTTCATTCAATTAAAAATTACTAATTTTTTTATATATTACAGAATAATGCGAAAATTGGTGGCTGGGATAGAGGCCACCCATCAACCCTAAATATACATTAAATTTCTATTGAAACACTATAACTTTAGATTGAACGTATATGTGGCAATATCCCACCCTTCAATTACTGTATTATAAACGTCTGTGTTTTCAAAAACAAATTGTAATGAAAGAATGGTGACATGATCAATAAAGCAAGCAATCTTTATTAAATAAGTACGATCTAGAAATTGGACGGTGGGATAGAGGTCACCCACTCACACTATACATTCAATCTTAATCTAAAACCGTTGATTGAAATATTGCACAATATTTCAACACTGTTTCATTTCTTAACATCAGCATTAACAATTATTTTTAAGTAAACTAATCACTCTTCGACGATTGGTCGCTTAAAAATTAATAGTAGTGATAGTGTTTGTGTTAAAAGGAAAGAAATACCATTTTTTTAGCGTGAGTTTACAAAAATATGTAGGGAGGGTGGGTGGCCACTATCTCACCCTCCATTTTTTGCAATATAAATAACGATTTTTTTAAATAAATTGCAATAAAAGAGAATATTTACCTGATAAATATTGTAAACATTTTTTCTATCTCACCCTCCATTTTTTGCAATATAAATAACGATTTTTTTAAATAAATTGCAATAAAAGAGAATATTTACCTGATAAATATTGTAAACATTTTTTCTATAAATAAAAAAGCATGCAGTAAAATTCACGTGTATGTTTTTGAAATTGGAGGGTGGGATAGAGGCCACCCACCCACCCTACATATACAATTAAATTTAAATCACTATCCTACGATTACTTTCCTAAAATTTGTTAGTAGTGCTACTGTTGTCAAAAGGAAAATAACACCGATATATCAGCTCGAGTGTCAATAAATATGTAGAATGGGTGGGTCGCCACTATCACACCCTTCAATTACTACAATATATTATCGACGATTATTTTTTAAGAAATTGTAATAAAAGAGAATATTTAATAATTAATGCACGCATTTTTTGTTTAAAATAAGTAAGCAATTTATAAAAATCCTACATATGCCTTACATTTCAATCACCATCCTACGTTTCGTTCCCCTAAAAAATATAGTAGTAGGGTTAATGTTGATGTTAAGGAATTTTAAAACAGTGTTTCAGTTCGAATTTCAATATACATGTAGGGTGGGTAGGTGGCCACTATCCCACCCTCCTATTACTGCAATATAAACGTCGGTGTGTATAAAAAAGGAAATTGCAATCAAACAGAATGTTTACACAATCTGTAAAACAAACAATCTTTTGCAATTACGTAAAAAATCATTAAAACATTCGTGTAGGTTTTAGTAATTGAAGGGTGGGATAGAGGCCACCCACTCACCCTACATGTACATTTAATTAAAATCACCATCCGATGATAAGTTTCTTAAAAATGCTAGAATTGATATTATTGATGTTTGAGGAAATTAATATCAGTGAGTGGGTGGCCACTATCACAACCTCCAATTACTACAATATAAACGACGAGTTTTTTAAAAGAAATATTAATAAAAGGGAATATCTTTTTAATAAATAATTCGAATATTTTTAATAATTAAGTAAGCAATTAATAAAACTGTCATGTGTTTTCTTTAAATTGGAGGGTGGGATAGAGGCCACCCACCCACCCTACATATACTGTACATTTCAATCACCATCCTACGTTTAATTTCCCTAAGAACATTAGTACGGTTGATGTCGATGTTACGGAATTTTGAAACAGTGTTTCAGTTTGAATTTCAATATATATGTATTGTGGGTGGGTGGCCACTGTCACACTTTCCTGTTACTGCAATATAAACGGCGGTTTTAATAAAAAAGAAATCGAAATACAAGAGAGGGATGAAGTTTAGAAATAGAGGAAGAGAGTTGAAATGGAAGGGAGAGGTGATTGAGAGAGTAAAAGAATTTAAATATCTGGGTTTTGTGTTTACGAGGAGCACGTCAAATACCTGCAACAAAAAGCAAGAAAGGCATGGTGCGTGGCAAAAGAGAGGTGGGGAAACCTGATGGTAGGAAACTTCTTGATGACGTGGAAACTATGGGATGCGTGTGTGAAGCCGATATTGATGTATGGTGTGGAAACGTGGGCAGTTAAAGAGTATGAATGCATTGAGAGGGAGCAGACAACGTTCCTGAAGCAGCTTCTGGGAGTGAAGAGATCAACTCCTAGGTATATTTTGCTTCAGGAATCAAACAGGTTGTAGGGACAATGGGAGATGAATGTGAGTACGTGGAATAGTGAGAGATTAGTGAAAGATGTATGGAAAACTTGTGTGGGGACAGAAGAGTGTAAATGGACATTGGATAGGAAAGGATGTATAAAAAGGCGGGTGTGGGCGGAAACGGTAGTGAATAAATGGTTGGAACAGGGTGTAAATGGGGCGGCGTGGATGAGAGAAAAATGGCTGGAAGTGAAAGCGCAAGAGCGGCAAGAATGTATTCTAAGGAGTGGGTACAACCCAATGTATGGTAGTTGGCAAGTGAATGGAAGGGTGCCAGAATACCTATTAAAGACAGAATAGGACAGGTCCAAGAAAGTTACTCTGGCAAGGGCTAGATGTGGATCGGAGGAGAGAGGAAGGAAGGTATGGATGGGGGAATGGTATGGCAGGTGTGAGTTGTGCGAGAGTGGAAGGGACACATGAAGTCATTTAGGCCTAAAGTGAGGAGTGGATAGGTGGAATAAAAAGGATAGGTGAAGGGATGAGAGAGGATAGGCATAGAGATTGTGATAAGAATGGGACGGGAAAAAGAAAGAAGAAGAAGTGGCGATTGAGAAGATCGGTCGATTGGAACGTGGCATCCGGTGCTCAACGACGAAAAAGGATGACAAAGCCATCATCAAGATATTTGAAAAGAATCCTAGGTGTTCGTTACGGCGAGCGCAAATTCTCTTATTGAAAAAGGGTATAGAAGTGAGCCTTAAGACTATTAGACGACTATTGCTTGATTTCGAATACGGCTGGCGGTCCAGAAAGTTAAAACCTTTTTTGAGCGAAAAGCACGTCGAAAAACGGCTGGAGTAATGTAATCTTTACTGATGAATCATCCTTTTGGGCCTGGAGTACCAGAAGGTATGCGTGGTCGACTCGTCACAATCCCGTTGTTAATTAAACGTACAGTAAAACACACAGTGAAAGTACATGTGAGGGGATGCTTCAGTAAGCAGGGATTTGGTACTTTACATCTCTTCACAGACAATCTGAATGCACAGAAAATGAATATGATTTTATCATAAGTATTTACTGAAGTCTGCTCAAAGATGGTTTGGCTCAGATAATTGTTCATGGGTGCTACAAGAGGACAACGACCCAAAAGACCAAAGTCGTGCATGTACGGAGTGGAAATGTGAAAATGGCATCACTACAATGGATTGGCCTTCTCAATCGCCTGATGCCAATCCCATCGAAAACGTGTGGGGAGTCATGAAGGTCAAACTCAGAGAAAAGAAGGTTTTTAATTTAAAGCAGCTCGTTCGTCATATACGGGAAATCTGGAGATCTCTTCCTCAGATAATGATTGAAAATCTCGTGGAAAGCATGCCCCGACGCTGCTAGGCCATACTCGATAACAAAGGAGATTGGGCAATTTACTAAGTAAACGCATTTTAGTTTATGGGATGTATTAATAGATCCAAATTAATTTTTTAACAATTTTGTGTTTTTTTTTATAAGAAACAGCCCGAACGCTGTTGTGGAACAGACTCTATGTAGTAATTTTATGTAAATATGGGGTGTATGCCCATAAGGTATTTTTTTACAATTTTACAAGATAATGTATACTTAATTAATAAAGGAAACAATCTTTTACAACTAAGTAAGAATTCATTAAAACACTCGTGTATGTTCTAAAAATCAGGGTTTCTGTTTCTGTCCACTATCATACTCTCCATTTTTTTCCTCATGAGGTGGTGTCGCTTAGCGTCCCTGCATTGCGGTTTCCGTGGTCCTTTTGTGCGACTCTAGATGTTTTACTCCCTGTGTATCCTGTGTCTTCTATCAAGTCCAGGGGATGATCTGTAGCTCTCCTACAGGAAGCATAGGCTTCCCAAATTTCGCAGTACACAGTTGATGTTGGAAAGTTTCCTCTTCTTCCAAACAAAGGAACTTTTATCAATTCCCATCCTATGTTTGTGCTTATTCAGGTCACGGCGCCCAGTGATTTTTCTTAGTTTCAATCTACTCAGCCTTGACGGTACCAACATGCCGTCAGGTATCGGACCATCTAGAGAGTCTCATATGCCTCATTCCGATTTGGTTATGCCATGCCTTTTTATGCTCCTCTGCTAGGTTTCGTCGGATTATTTCCTTTTCGGTTTCATGAGGTATACCTAAAGCGAGTTCAGGTCCTATAAATTCACCCGCTGCCCCTTGTTTGGATAGCAAGTCGGCCCCCAAGGGTCCAATAATTCTTTGGTCCTTGGGTATCCATACTAGCTCTGTTTTCTAATCTGTTTATGCAGGTCATGACCAGCCTGGACTGCACTATCGGCGAAGCTAGCGCTTTTATGGCTGTCTGGCTGTCCGTCATAATGGTAATTGGTCCTTTGTTATGTCCCAACTCCATTACGTGATGAGCACGCCAGTCAATGGCAGTTATTTCGGCCTGGAAGATGGAGGCATGTTTCTCCAGAGCAATCGCAAATTGTTTGCTCCGGTTGCAGCCTCCACAGATACCAGCCCCGGTTCCTTTAGTATTTTTGGCCCCGTCTGTATACCAGATGGTTCCTTTCCTCGATCCCGGGTATGTTCCATCTTTTTTTTGTGGCTGAACTACTGGTATACCCATATGTCCATTCACTCCGCTGTGGTATGATGGGTTTTGAATCTGAGGGATGGATGTACGATTTAATGAAATCGGACCTCATTTTTAGGGTCTCTTCTTCTTGTAGTACTTTAAATGTTGCTGGTCTTGATGACCCCACATTTAAAGTATGTCCATTTATGTGCATCCTATAGGCTGCCTGTATAGCTTCCATCATAACAAATAGATGTAGTGGTGGTATCGATAATATGTGTTCCATGGATGCTGTGGGCGTTGTCCTCATTGCCCCAGTTATAAGCAGACACGCCTGTCAAGTTTTGCTGCTGCGTTTTTGGTTTGGGTCTTTTCTCCCCAAACGAGCGCGTATGTCACTATAGGTCTTATGACCACAGTGTATAGCCATTTGATCATACTGGGTCTCAGTCGCCATGTGCGTCCTACCATTTTTCTGGTCGCGAAATGTCCTCTAATGGACTTTTTGTTAATGTTCTCTAGGTGGAAGTTCATTCTGGTATCAAGTATGACCCCTAAAAATTTTACTTGATTTTTGATTGGGACTTCCATTCCATACATATGTACTGATTTTACGTCAGCGGTTTTTCCTCTCCTAGTAAAGGGAATGATCGCCGTTTTGCCCGGGTTTACAGTTGACCCTTCATTCCTGTACCATCTTTCTACGGTATTTAGTGCCCTCTGCATCAAGTTTGATACAGTGGTCCCAAACTTCCCGCTTACTAGACTCCAATTATTAATAAATAAACAACTTTTTTTTTAAGAAATTGGAAGAATATTTATTTGATAAATAAAGCACACAATTTTGTATAATTAAGTAAGCATTTAGTCTCTCGCGTGTGTTCTTCAAATTGAAGGGTGAAATAGAGGACACCCACCCACCCTACATATAACGGGTGTCCAACAATTATTGCAGTCCCGGGTGGCGTTGGAATAAAAAACGTAGGTCAATTCTTTCATGTGCCAAATAAATGAACTGACATTTTAATTATCAAACATAACTTAAATGTGCATTAAAAATGTCAGTTCATTTATTTGCAACATGTATGAATCGACCTACGTTTTTGATTCCAACGCCACCCGGGACTGCAATAATTGTTGGACACCCGTTACATTACATTTCAATCTCTGTCCTACGTTTAGTTACCCTAAGGACATAGTAGTAGAGTTAATGTTGATGTTAAGGAATTTTAAAACAGTGTTTTGGTTTGAAATACAATGTATATGTAGGGTGGGTGGGTGGCCACTATCCCACCCTCCTATTACTGCAATATTAACGGCGGTTTTAATTAAAAACATATCGCAATACAAGAGGATATTTACTTAATTTATAAAGCAAACAAACTTTTACAATGAAGTAAGAATTCATTAAAACCCTCATGTATGTACTAGAAATTAGAGGGTGGGATAGAGGCCACCCACCCGCCCTACATGTACATTTAATTGCAATCACTATCCGACGATTTATTTCCTAAAAATAATAGTAGTAATAGTGTTAGTGTTTAAAGAAAATTAAAATAGTATTTCTGTTTGAGTTTCAATAAATGTGTAGGGTGAGTGGGTGTCAACCATCATACCCTCCAATTATTAACAACACACTCGTGTATGCTCTTTAAAATTGTAAAATGTCAATATACATAACATTATTGCAAATTTTAATAGATTTATTCAAACAAATTTTTCAAATAACGTTTTACTGATTGGAGGGTGGGATAGAGGACACCCACCCACCCTACACAAACTTTAATACCTTATCGTCTCGCGGTTCCCAATAAAATTGATTACAAAACTTTTTGAATAACAAAGAAATATTTTTTTTTTAAATTGAGTAAGTAAATTAGTAAAAATTTGAATCTAAATTAGATAAAATTAGCTATAGGAGGTAATTTATATTTAAACTTAAATTTGGATTACGTTTTATTTTTTATTACATAAAGGGTTTGATTGTTTTTAGCAGCGAAATCATCAACGATTAGTAATTAAAGTTGTCATGTATATGTAGGGTGGGTGGGTGGCCTCTATCCCACCCTCCAATCAGTAAAACATAAGCGAGGGTTCTAGTTAAAAGTTGTAAACAAACAAAAAATAATTGCATGTTTTTAATTGATGTATTTATTCATACAAATATTTCAAATAATTTTTGATGATGTTTTACTGACTGGAGGGTGGGATAGAGGCCACCCGCCCACCCTACATATACATATTAATTTTAATTACTGATCGCCTCGCGGTTTGCAACAACTTTAATTACAAAATTTGAATAAAAGAAAATTGACAAAGTAAAATTTTTGAATGTGTAAATTAATAAAAATTATATCAATAGTAATAATGGAAATTAAAACCTTTCCATTATTACTATATCATAAAGTTCTTAACTTTCGAGAAAAATAATAAAAATTGAAAATTTTGACATTTTTGGCCAATTACTAATAAACCATTACAGTTACATGAAACTTGTATAACAAATAATTGTAGAGAATTAAAAACTGAATATGTATATAATTTTTATTAATTTACACATTCAAAAATTTTACTTTGTCAATTTCAAGCTTAAATAAGATAAGTATAGAAGGTCATTTATAGTAGTAGTAGTAGAGTTTGGCTATCGTCCACGTGGTCCTTCCGCCATGTGTCATTTGTGTATATGTGTGTGTGTGTGTAAATGAGCTTGTTACTTTAAAGGATCGCCCCTGTCACTCTAAAGTACCATTAATTATATCCCAATGGTGAATGGTACTGGTCACCCATCCAACTACTGACTCGAACTAACATTTCTGCACTCTCGCTAACGTTGTGGTCATTTATTTTTAAACTTAAATTTGAATTATGCTTTATTTTTTTACTCAATGCAAGGTTTTATTGTTATTTTCAGCAAAAAGTAGGGTTGGTGGGTGGCCTCTATCCACCCTCCAATCAGTAAAACATAAGCGAGGGTTTTAATTAAAAGTTGTAAAATGTAAAGAAACATAAAAAAGTGGTGATGTGGCCATCATAGTATTTTCTTTACATTTTTTTTTCGAAAACTATGACGCTTGTGCAAAAGGGCTAATCGTAATAATTTGCTCAATTTTGGATTCTTTAGAATTACTTGTATAAATTTAATGTAACTTCAATAGTTTATTAGCAATAGGCAAAAAATGTCAAAATTATCAATTTTTTTATAGCAAGTTAAGAACTTGATACAAATGTTTTAATAAAACTTGTTCAGTTTCTCATTCCGTTTAACGTTTGTTTGAAAAGTTATGTAATATTTTTCAAATTTAGAAAAATATCGAACAAAATAAAAATAAAAAACACCTTGAGTAAACATCCACTTCTGGTTTATGAATGTTTACCAAACGCTTTTGAGTTCCAGTTTTTAACCATAAAACCTTAAGTTTAAAGTTTCATCTCAAACGGATCATTCGTGTTTGAGATACAGCGTCCACAGACATTCTCATGCATGAAAACAATACTTTCGCTATATATATTCTATATAGGGCAAGTTAAAATATGATGAAGGAGATAAGATAAACCATAAAATAAACGAGTAAAAATTGAAAACATAATACAGAAGAAAAAGGTCTCAAGGGATACAATTTTTCCTAAAATTTGAGAACTCATTGAAAGAAAAATTATACAAAATTAGAAAACGAAATTTTAAAAGAAAACGTAACTTTTGCCCGCGACTGTACTTTAAGTTCTTTAAGTCGTTTTCCACGTGCCTTTTAAATGCTAAACTTTTTTAATACGCCAAGTTTACATTCTTACCATTACTGCGCTTGGAAACAGTTGTAAACATATAAAATGCAGTACGTAAACACATCTACTGAATAAATATATTTTTTATTGCACATCAACTTTAAAATAAATTAGAAATATTATTAATATATAAAAATGGAAACGACAATCGATCGAGTAAAGGTCGAAGATTTTTTATTGAAACTGTTTTATCAATACCATAAAAATATTAAAAGGAATCAAATAATTAAAAGATTATTTAATAATTTAAAAATACGAAAACATTTCGTGAATCTACAACAATGAGTCTTACTAAGACTACAAAACAAATTAATTTTAAAACAACTACTTCTCTGGCTAAAACCTCGACAGACATTGGATTATACAAATTAATTTGCGTGTTACAAATAGTACAACTATCAAAGCAACACTAATTTGAATGAGTAAGACTCATTGTTGTAGATTCACGAAATGTTTTCGTATTTTTAAATTATTATTTAATTTTCTACAACGAACTAAAGGATTTTATCTACGATCGTACAGAAAGTAGACGCTTTTTGCATCATTTTTCATTGTAAAAGTGGCTTTTTAAAGCACTAGTGCTTTTTTACGTTTTTATTGCACGGTAATGTCAAACTGTTTTTATTGCACAGAAATGTCAAATTTGACAGATGAATATATTGTAGCACAAATTTTCGACGAAAAACTTATTTTTTTATTAATTGATACAAATAACTAATAAACTATAAATAAAATATATAATACAAACGAAATAGCAGATTTAAGAACTCTGAAAATTTTATTTAATGCAAGTCGAAACTATTACAATCAAGCGAACATTTTTTCCATAAATAATAATGGCGGCCGACATTTGTGCAACTTGTTTACTGGTTGCTAAGTAACGCTTTCATTAGTGCACTGCGGGTAAAATATGTTTTCATTAATTGAATTATTAAAATGACATTAAAATATTACTCATAAGAATATATTTTTTGAAATCCTTACGATCGAAGATAAAATTTTGTAAGGCACACGTGTAAAATGTTTCTTTATTGCACTCCTGGCTTTAAAAAAACTCGCTCGTTCCTCGCTCGTGTTTTTAAACGCCAGTTCGTGCAATAAAGCATCACTTTTTACACTTGTACCTTAAATAACTATTAATACATTTTATTAAAAGATTATTATTTATTAAACTGAGGACTGAGTGGTTGAGACGATTATTATCATAGGTTTTGGCAGTGTGCGATTTTCCAGGACGTACGAAGAGGCTAGACACAGTTTTGTTTTGTGTGTTGTTTGAACTGGTGTGTATTTGTGTGGAGAGAGAAAAAAAGGCAGCAGGTTCAGTGGTCCACGTTCTTCGGGGTCAACACACTCACCTCTCTTCGCCCCGTGAAGCGTTCGTTCCGTCTGCTACAAAATGCGCAGATCTTCAATAAACCGCGGATCTAAGTGCGGACGCGCTCGCGCGACGAGTTTCCCGTTAGGATGCGCGCCGCGGACAATGAAAACGCGCGGACGTACGTCTCAGTTCACAGGAGTTAACACAACAGCTGACTGCCATAACAAAAGACTATGCCTACATTTTTCTACCAATCAATGCTCGTTTAAAAAAGATAAACACGCCGACAGTGTTTGTATGCAAATTGTATTATTTGCGATGGATGTAAATAAACGTACCGTAGCGGATCGTCGCCGTCCGTTTTGTTTGTTCATCATAACGCGGATATTATTTTGAAAATGCTAAAAAATTCGTTGAGGAAGGTGGCACGGGCCCCCGCGTTACATGACAACTCGCCGCGGTGAAATAAACAACGTACATAACATGGCAGCTGATGCAGTTTGCACCGAGTGAACAAAGAAAATGCGCTTTTGCGTTAATAAAACGAAAAGATCGACTCACCTTCCAGGTCATCCGTGTGCGTGTGTGCGTTGGGGGTGGTGTTCACGGGGTGAGGATGGCGAATCACTCGAACTGAACCGAATAATTTGTAACAGAAACTGCCCGTTGTGTGGTGGTCACAATTGGTATATTCTTTGCGTTTGCGTTCGCGACTGTTTCCTCGGCTGCTGCGATCAAACTGCGCTTCGGCGTTCCGCCGCACACGTCGCGGGGGCGCTGCGCCCGCGCTCTGCGCATGTAAACACTCCAAACCAAAATAAATATTTATTTCGCATGCACACCAAACAACAATCGATTCCTTTCATTACGCTCGATTCAATTTAGTCAATTTTAAATATTACACTTCGCGGAAGTTGCCATTTAATTAAACATACGCTCGCAATTGTTTGATATTGATACTAATCTATTCGTGTATTTATAATTTTTACTTTTTAATTTCCAGGAACATGCACTAAAACCTAAATATACGAACACTTATTTAAGTAGTTTTTTAAATTAATAGTTAGAAAAATGGTACTACTATCTCTACAATCATTTGATTGCACTTAATTCTTATAGTGTCTAGAGTAAATACTGAATTTCTATTAATTATGTCACAAAAATATCAATTAAAGGGTAAATTTTTAATTTAATTTCAAAATAGCATTTAGTTTTAAAGAAAAAAACTGTCCTCCTGTGATCCCTGTGCGCAAAATTTAGTGTTTTTTTATGTATGTGTCTATGAATGTATTTTGTTAACAGCTAATCCAAAGCATTATAATAAATAATAATAATTCATAAAATACAGTAGGGCTTATTCCTTACCTTGCTTCGGAGTCTATAATTGTAATTCAGAACTCTATAATACTATAGAGAATCTGTACTCAAATTAAAGGAAACTTAAAAAAATAAAGGTTATGAATTTTGTTAACAACTGACGGTAAGTGACAAGTATACGCGTGCTTGATTAAAAATGATGTGAACGTCATTTTTTTCGCGGCATTTATCTCGATAATTCTACGTCCTACCCGAAAAAATATTATTTATACATAATCATTTTTACATTCTTTTACAATTATGTATTATATTATTTTTATGTAATTGCTATTAAAATTTTTGTTTTTTTTCGAAAAGTATACATATATGAAATAATTGTTTAAATAAAAGTTGTTCACTTTTTTATTACCTGTAACTTTTATTTAAAAAATTGTTTAAATTTGTTTTCTGTTTATAAAGAAAAATTCGAAAAACAAAAAATGGCTTCGAGAAAACGCCCACTTTTGATGCATACAATTTTAACTAACACCTTTATAGTTCATCCGATTAAGTATAAAAGCTTAAGTTTAAAGTTTCAGTCCAAAATCTTTACTAGCTCTTGAGATACAGATTCAAAAAAACGAAATTTTTAATTTTTTTCAAGAACCATAACATTTATTAAAAATTTATTGAAATAAAAGTTGTTCAATTATTTATTATTTGAAACTTTTATTTTAAAACTTGTATAAAATTGGTGTTAAAAATATGCCAGAAAAACAAAAAATACATAAATTGAAGAACCATTTCGGGTTATCATTTAATTTTTTCTCAAAAGCCACAATATTTATGAAAAAAATTGTTTATATAAAAGTTATTCAGTTTTGTTTTTTAATATCTATAACTTTTATTTGAAAAAATTTGTATTTCAAAAAAAAATCATAAAAACTGGCGATGAACGAAGTTTTACCAAAAGCTTTCTGCTCGTGTGACATAAAATGAAAACTTAAGTTTAAAGTTTTAGCGGTTTTCGAAATACAGATTCAAAAACAAAAGTTTAAATTTTTTCTCTAAATCCGTAGAATTTATTTATGATTAATTAAACAATTTGTTTCAATTAAAGTTCTTCAGTTTTCTAATTTCTCTAACTTTTGTTTAAAGATTTTAGACATGTTTTTTAAATTGAAATCTTTATTTAAATATTTACAACTATAACATAATATTGATATAATACATTGTAAATAAAAATATATCTTTCTTCTTCCCTTTTTCTTCACCTCGAAATGGGGGGATGTTTGGTTCTTTTGATTTTTTAAAGAAAAATCTAGAAAAACAAAAAGCGGTATCCAGTAAATAACCACATCTGGTGCACGAAATTTTACCAAAAGCTTTTGTTTTCTTTTCAACAAAGAACTTTATTCTTTATTTTACTTGATAACTCTTCTTGCTTATAAAGTTTTTTTGTAAAATCTTTGGTGGTTTTTAAGATCCAGATTTAAAAAAATAATAATAATTTCCGTTTCTTCAAAAACCGATAAATGTGTTTAAAAATAGTTGTTTCGTATTTTATTTTCTATAACTTTTGATTAGAAAATACTTTCTACTAATATTACTAATTTTTGATTTTTGAAAAGAAAATGCAGAAAAACAAAAAATGTTCTTTTGGTCCACGATTTTTTACCGAAAGCTTTTCATCTCTTTTGACAACGAATAAAAACTTAAAATTTCAATTCAGTTAAAATATAAATTAAAAGATCAGGCTGAAAGACCGCAGGTCGATAGCCGTTTGACAGGAAAAAATAAATTATTATATAATTCCATTGTCATTTTGTTAATTATATGTAAATTATTTTCTTTTTTTTTCTGTAAATAAAGATGTTTATTATTATTATTATAAATTAAAAAATCATAATATATATGAAAATGTTTGTACAGTTTATGTTTTTTTTTAAGGAAACCTTACAAAAACAAAAAAATTCTTAAGTAAACACTTTCGACGCACGATTTTGTTTTCATCAAAAGCTCTTCTGGCAATGAGTTAAAGTTTAAAGTTTTTGTTCAAAATCTTTGGCGGTTCTTGAAATGCAAATTCAAGAAAATAAAATTTTTATCTATTCTTTAATAATCGAAATATTTCAATTTCAAACTTTTATTAGCAGGGTGTTTTGTGACTCGGGGAATAGAATTAACCACACATACTAAAGCGAATCGAATTTTCATTTTCAACTTCTACAATAAGTATACAACATTTATAAACGCTGCAGGCAAGAATTTTTAAAATCCGACCTTTCGTTTAAAATTTATGTGTTTAACGTTTACAATAAGTATGCCACATTTGTGAACCATGAGTGAAAGAATTTTTAAATTTCGATCTTTCGTTATAGAGTTATGGCCAAAAAACGAAAAACAAATGAAAATCGAATTTTCGTTCTCAACGTTTACAATAAACATGGGACATTTGTCAACCATCAGTGCAAGAATTTTTTTAATCAGATCTTTTATTTAAGAGTTATAACCAATAAAGGAAAAACAAATGAAAAAAGAATTTTTATTTTTAACTTCTGCAATAAGGATACAACATTTGTAAACCCTGAATGCAATAATTTTGAAAATCCGACGTTTGGTTTAAAAGTTATGTTAAAAAAAATAAAAAACAAACGAAAATCGAATTTTCGTTTTCAACGTTTACAATAAATATGCCACATTTGTGAACCATCAGTGCAAGAATTTTTAAATTTCGATCTTTCGTTATAGAGTTATGGCCAAAAAACGAAAAACAAATGAAAATCGAATTTTCGCTTACAACGTTTACAATAAACATGGGACATTTGTGAACCATCAGTGCAAGAATTTTTAAAATCCGATATTTCGTTCAAGAGTTATAACCAATAAAGGAAAAACAAATGAAAATCGAATTTTCATTTTTAACTTCTACAATAAGTATACAACATTTGTAAACCCTGGGTGCAAGAATTTTTATGATCCGAGGTTTCATTTAAAAGTTATATTCAAAAAACGAAAAACAAACGATAATCCAATTTTTGTTTTCAACGTTTACAATAATTATGCCTCATTTGTGAACCATCAGTACAAGAATTTTTAAAATTCGATCTTTCATTATAGAGTTATGGCCAAAAAACGAAAAACAAATGAAAATCGAATTTTCGTTTTCAACGTTCACAATAAACATGGGACATTTGTGAACCATCAGTGCAAGAATTTTTAAAATCAGATCTTTCGTTTCAGAGTTATAACCAATAAAGGAAAAACAAATGAAAATCGAATTTTCATTTTTAACTTCTCCAATAAGGATACAACATTTGTAAACACTGGGTGCAAGAATTTTGAAAATCCGACGTTTCATTTAAAAGTTATGTTCAAAAAAAGAAAAACAAACGAAAATCAAATTTTCGTTTTCAACATTTACAATAAATATGCGACATTTGTGAACCATCAGTGCAAGAATTTTTAAGTTTTGATCTTTCGTTTTAGAGTATTACGAAAAACAAACGAACATTTGTTAACCATCAGTGCAAGAGTTTTTTAAATCCGATATTTTGTTTAAGAAATAAAATCAATAAAGAAAAAACAAATTGTAAACCCTGGATGCAAGAATTTTTAAAATCCGACGTTGGGCGATGACAACTGAAAAACAAATTGAGTTGTCATAGGCAAGACGTTAAAAAAAAGTTTAATTAGTTTTTAGATTTTTCCGAGAACTTTTTACTACTGAAGAGATTAACATTTTTGTTTTTAACTCAAAAACGGCCGTTATCAAAATTTTCAAAAAATGATCAAAAAGTTTCAAAAATAAATTTTCAGATATTTTCTTACCTTAATTATTTTGGTGCGCCGAAAGTGGCTGTTGTGAAGAGGTCGTATTTTTTTAATTTTTTTATTTTGCGGATGGTTTTTTTTTTATATGAACTTTACAGCAACTCTGTCCAAAACTTTCCAGCAATTTACCTTTATCTTTTAGAATGCACAAACATCTTAAAAATACAATTTGTTCAGATTTTTATTATTTATTTATTTATAATTGTGCTTTGGATTACCTGTTAACAAAATATATTAATAAATACATATACAGGGTTATTCACGCTATACGGCACGGAATATTGTGGCCAAAATACGTAACTTTCAAAAAGTTTCACTTTGGGGATATATGGGGGTCTATTAGGGCTACTTTTTAAAATTATTTTCATAATATACAGGGTGTCCCAAAAACCCTAAAAGTATTAAAGTTGTGTTTTTTTTAAATGAAACACCCTGTATTTTATTGCATTTTTGGATCCTTCGATAAAAATAAGTGTGGGTTTTAATAAGGTTTTTATTAAATAAACCTTAAGGTTTTTGAAATAATTTGAATTTTGTAAAAAATTAACCTAATTTTCATGTTTCAAATACTTAAAAAATAATTAAGTTATGCATACCAAATTTAGACTGAAATGTAACAATAGATCATGTTTTATTTTCCAAGTATAATAAACTTTACATCTTATGCCGGGTGTAAAAAAATTGGAATTAAACAAATGAGAACTTTATATGGCTATAACTTCATTTATTTAAATGGAACGCTATATTTATTAATTTATGAGCAAATGCACATTTTAATTACCTATCGAATGGTATTTATATCTTAAGTGTTAAGTCTTCTCGTTTTTACAGAAAACGCCAAAATATTGTTTATTGCACCGTTTTAGTACTTTTTAAGTAAAAATTTTAATGTATCTAGTTTTCTATGGTATTTAAAAACGTTAGAAAATTAATTTAGTCTGTCACTTTAGTTTAAAAAGCCTGTATTTTGTTATAGTTGTCTTATTTTGCATTTTTGTGTTAGATCGTTAGTAATCGTTATTGTTTGAACATCGCTGTTGTATTTTTGGTAAAAAATGAAGATTTACTCAAAAGAAGGGGGTATTGGCATTATTTTTATGCTTGAAGAATGTCATCAAAATTGTTTATTGGCTTGTCGTGTTTTTACTTAAAGGTTTCCTGAAAGAAATCACCCTAAGCCAGCCATTTTTGACAGACTATTAAATCAGTTTAAAGAAATTGGAAGTGTCAGTTATAAAAACCGCAGTATAAGAAAATCTGTGTAAATTTTCGTTTTTTACTATGAAATACAACAACGATGTTCAAACAATAACGATTACTAACGATCTAACACAAAAACGCAAAATAACACAACTATAACAAAAGACAGCTTTTAAACTAAAGTAACAGACTAAATTAATTATCTGACGTTTTTAAATACGATAGAAAACTAGATACAATTTTTTTTTTACTTAAACAGTACTAAAACGGTGCAATAAACAATATTTTGGCGTTTTCTGTAAAAACGAAAAGACTTAACACTTAAGATATAAATACCATAAGATAGGTAATTAAAAAGTGCATTTGCTGCCAAGTTAAAAAATATGGTGTTCCATTTAAATAATTTAAGTTATGGCCATTTAAAGTTCTCATTTGTTTAATTTCAATTTTTTTACACCCAGCATAAGATGTCAAGTTTATTATACTTGGAATATAAAATATGATCTATTGTTACATTTCAGTGAAAATTTGGTATGCATAACTTAATTACTTTTTAAGTATTTGAAACATGAAAATTAGGTTAAATTTTTACAAAATTCAAATTATTTCAAAAACCTTAAGTTTTAGGTAATAAAAACCTTATTAAAACACACACTTATTTTGATCAAAGGATCCAAAAATGCAATAAAATACAGGGTGTTTCATTTAAAAAACACAACTTTGATACTTTTAGTGTTTTTGGGACACCCTGTATATTATGAAAGTAATTTTAAAAAGTAGCCCTAATAGACCCCCATATATCCCCAAAGTGAAACTTTTTGAAAGTAACGTATTTTGGCCACAATATTCCGTGCCGTATAGCGTGAATAACCCTGTATAACTTTTATTTGAAAAAAAGTTGAATTTTTTGTTTTTTAAAGGAAAAATTAAAAAAATAAATAGCCAAATATTCACTTTCGGTGCATGAAGTTCTACCAAAAGCTTTTCTGCTCGTCTGACATATAATAAAAGATTAAGTTTAAAATTTTAGTTCAAAATCTTCAGCGGTTTTCGAAATACAGATTCAAAAATTAAAGTTTAAAGTTTTTCTCAAAATCCGTAGTATTTATTTATGATTTATGAACCATTTGTTTAAATGAAAGTTGTTCAGATTTCTAATATCTCTATTTTTTGTTTAAAAGTTTTAGACATATATTATTTTAATTTAGAAAAACATAAAGCGGCCTCCACTTTGTCAAAAGCTTTTTTCAACAACGAACCGTATTCTTTATTATTCTTCATAACTTTGTTCTTCTTGCTTATAAAGTTCCTGTCTAAAATCTTTGGCGAATTTAAAAATACAGATTCAAAAAAGATATTTTTTAATTTCTTCACTTCAGAAACCGAGAAATGTGTTTTAAAATAGTTGTTTTTCATCATCTATAACTTCTAATTTTTGTAAAATTTTTAATGTTTGAAAGGAAAATAAAGAAAAACCACTTTAGGTGCTCGATTTTTTACCAAAAGCTTTTCATCTCTTTGACAACTAATAAAAGTTTTAATTTTCAGTTCAGTTGAAATGGAAATTTAAAAAAATGTGTATTTTCTATAACTTTTATTTTTAATTATTTATTTATTTATTTATCTTTGGTCTCCATACTTGAATAATACATAATATACATATTAATTATATAAATAAATTGTAATTTTTAATTGAAAAACAACCATTTTCGGTGCACGAATTTCTAGAAAAAACTTTTCTACTCTTTCGACAAAGAATAAAAGCTTAAAGTTTAAAATTTCCATTCAAAATCTTTGGCGGTTCTTAAGGTACAGATTATGAAAAAAATATATTTTTAATTCTTTTTTGACTTGTTTAGTTTTTTGTATCATCTATAAATTTTATTTAGAAAATGTTCTACAATTTTTGGTTTTTTCTAAAGGAAACCCTACAAAAAACATAAAATGTTCTTAAGTAAACATTTTGGGCGCACAATTTTTTTTTTTTCAAAAGCTCTTCTGACAATGAATAAAAGCTAAAAGTTTTAAGTTTTCCTTCAAAATCTTTGGTGTTTCTTGAAATGCAGATTCAAGAAAACAAAATTTTTATTTTTTTTCAATAATCGTAATATTTATTTAAAGAAATCTTTCAATTTCAAATTTTTAGGTAACAGTTATGGGTAATACATAACCTAAAAATTTTTGTTTGCGTTTAAGAAAACCAGAAGAAAAAAACGGAAACGGCTTTGAGTAAATATATCCTTTTAGTGCGCAAACATTTACCAAAAAGTTTTCAGCTCTTCTGATAAAGAATAAATGTTTGAGTTTCAGTTCTAACTCTTTAACTGTTACAGATTCTAAAATAACGGGTGTCCAACAATTATTGCAGTCCCAGGTGGCGTTGGAATAAAAAACGTAGGTCGATTCTTACATGTGCCAAATAAACGAACTGACATGTTAATTGTCAAACATAACCTAAATGTGCATTAAAAATGTCAGTTCATTTATTTGCAACATGTAAGAATCGACCTACGTTTTTTATTCCAACGCCACCCGGGACTGCAATAATTGTTGGACACCCGTTAAAAAATATATATTTTATTTTCTCAAAACCGTAACAATTATGAAAAATTTATTTAGATTAAAGTTGTTCAATCTTTTAATACCTATAGCTTTTATTCAAAAATCTTTGGAAAATATTTTAATTCTTTCTTCTAATTTCTGGTGTACGAATTTTCAGCTTTTGTTTATTAATACTTTAGTATTCTTATATATATGACATTCCAAAAATGTTGATTACAAAAAAAGAACGAGTTCAATTCTTTTCAAAATGATCTTCCACTCAAACCCTGCCTTCTCTCTAGTGATCGGAAATGCCATTTTTAATTTTTTCCCAAAATCCATAATATTTATGAAAAATTTGTTTAAACGAAAATTATCCAGTTTTTCTTTATTATCTCTATTTTTTATTTGAAAAAAATGTAAAATATTTGTTTTGTTTAATGGAAAATAAAAAAAAGTTTCTGATCAAAACCTTGTAATACAAATTCAAAAACGAAAACGAGAATTTTACGTTTCTTTTTAAAACGTAATAATTGTCAAATACAAAAATGCTTAAATGTGAGTTGTTAAATTATTTTATTACCTGTAACTTTTATTTGAAAAATTTTGTAAAATTTTCTGTTTACTTTTTAAAATCTTGAAAAAACTAACAAAACCTCACTTAGGATTTTTAGCTTTTTCGATAAATAATACGCTTAAGTTTAAAATTTCAGTTCAAAATCTATTGGTTTTTAAAAAAATTTTAGTTTTTGTTAAAGTAACATAATTTTTATAAACAAATAAATTTAAAAAAATATATAAAAAAATCCTGTAAAACAAAAAACAGCCTCATCTAACAAAGATTAAAGGTTTTAATGCAATATTTAATCGAAAATCTCTAACAGTCTTTAAAATGCAGATTCAAAAGAACATTTTTAATTTTGATTAATGGTTAAGGCCCTAACGTCGTGATACATCTTGAAAATTTAAACAAAAACGTTTACTTTAAGTTTGAAAATGATCAGTTAATGATCGAAACTCGAGTCACTTAAAAATAAGGTCTGACATCAACAAAGTAGGTTTTTGTTTAAATTTTGAATTTATTTTCTCAGAATAAAATATTTACGCAAAAGTTGTTTATTATCTATAACTTTTATTTGAAAATTTATTTCGTATTTCTTCTGCAGACGAATTATTACCAAAAACTTTAGACTATTTTTAATAAAGAAGTAAAGTTTGAATTTAATGTTTCCTTTGTATTTTTAGTTTTTTTAAGAAAAATCAGGAAAAAACATAAATGAAACATCCACTTCCAATGCACGGATTTTTACCGGAAGTTTTCAGCTCTTCCGAGAAAGAATACAAGTTTTAGAGGTTCTCGAAGTACAGATTCAAAAAACAAAATTTTCCTAAAAGATTTAGTACAAGAAAATGTTTGTAGTGTTTGTTTGTTATTTGAAGTAAATTCCTATCCTTAAATAAACACTTACTTCTTAAAATTTCAGATCAAAATGTTGAGTTACAGTTTCAAAAAATTTTACTTTTTCACAAAAAAAAGACATATATAATAATTTTTTAAATAAAAATTGTTAAGTTATTTATTATTTATGATTTTTCATTTTTTTTTTCTTAAAAGTTGTTCAGTATTTTATTACCTAGAACTTGTATTGTAAAATTGTATGGGATTTTAAAGAGAAAAGCAAAAAATGTTCGCAAGCAAAAACACATTTCAGGTATACTTACGATTTTTGTACCAAAATATTTTCAGCTCTTCTGGAAAGGTATAAAAGCTTACATTTAAAAGCAACAATTCAAAATGTTTAGTGGTTCTTGAGATATTGATTCAAAAACAACAAAAATTTCAATTTCTTCTCAAAAACCATAATTTTTATAAACATTTTCTTTAAATTAAAATTGTTTAATGTGTGATTATCTATCATATTTATTTGAAAAGTTTTGCCAGAAATAAAAAACCTCAAATAAACGATTATTTCTAACAAAATATTTCTGAAAAAAATTAATACATGTTACTACGTGCTAATCCATACTTTTAATTTTTCAATTCAGTGTAAAAAAAAGTGTATTTAAAAAAATCAATTCGTTGTTATCTAAATATAACTTTATTTGAAGAATATTGCAACATTTTTTTAATTTAAAGAAAAATCATGAAAAACAAAAAATGGCCGCTAGCTAATATCCACTTCCAATGCACGATTTTTTTAACCTAAAAACTTGTCTTCTCCTTTTTCTAGACAAAGAATAAAAGCTTAAGGTTAAATTTTCAGTTCAAAATCTTCGGTGGTTCTCAAAATGCAGATTCAAAAACAGAATTTTAATTTTTTTCCCAAAATCCATAATATTTATTAAAAATTTGTTTAAATTAAAGTTGTTCAGTTTTCTAATATAATGAGAATAATCAAAAAACAAACTTTTTTTTTCAAAAAATATATACAGAGTGAATTTTTTTAGATGTTCTCTATGGGAGTCTCGAGTTTACGAGACGAATAAAATTCCACTTTTAAAGTTTTTGAAAAAGTCAAAGGTAACTAGATGTTTTGAAAAAAAAGAGACAATTTTTTCAAATTAATATATCTCGGTTATTATGAAAAAAATTGTAAACGTCAAAGTTTCAGATAATTTTATGCAGATTATATATAATTTAAATAATTCCTCCATAAATATTCTGGTTTATGAAAAAAGAAATAGTTTTTTGAATCTGTATTTCGAGAACCGTTAACGATTTTGAACTGGAACTTTAAACTTAAGCATTAATTCGTTTGTTGAAAGCGAAAAAAAATTGTTCCGTCGGAATTTTTCAGCAAATTTGCTACCATTTTTCTTTACGACAATTTCCCTTTTAATTGGCGAGAATTTTATTCAAGATTTCCATATGTTTTCAGCACTTTCAACCATTATCTCCTTTTCGAATTTTCTCTTCCTAGAGATTTTTAAACAATTTCCCACTATTTTTTATTTATAACCTTTTTTTTAATTCTCTCAGCAAATTAACTTTGATTCTTAAAAACTCCCCATTTTTCTTTGGGGCTTCAAATAATTTAGCATTTCCTATAAATATCTAGAATTTTCAGACAGTTTCTTACCTTAATTATTTTGGTGCACCGAAAGTGGCTGTTGTAAAGAAGTCGTTTTTTGCGGATTGTTTTGTTTTATATAAACTTTACAGCAACTTTGCTTAAAACTTTACAGAAATTTACCTTTATCTTTTAGTATGTACAAACATTTTCTTTAAATAAAAAATGTTCAGTTTTTCATTATTAATGGGTTTGAGTGGAAGAGAGAACTCCTCTCAACAAAAATTTTGAGTATATTTACATAATTTATATTATAAATTTTGTATTATTGTGTTAGAAAGGAGTACTAAGATGTTAATAAATAATAAATAAATAAATTTATTAATTTGTAATTATGCTTTGGATTACCTCTTAACAAAATATATTAATAAACACATGCATCTTTCTTATCTTCACCACAAATCAAGAAGGCGTTTATTTAAAGTCAAAAATTACTTGGAGTAAATGTAATAGGTGACAAAAACTCCTTTAAAAATTATATTTATTAATAGATTGAACCAAAAGTTACTGCGTTATTTTATAAATATATCTTTTTGAAAATTTTTAAAGAAAATCTTCATTATCTAACAAAGAAGATGACTTTTGTTTAAAATCATAATTTGCTTCGAGCAAGTGTGATAACTTCGAAAATAACTTCTTCTTTGGTATGAATAAGAAATAACACAGTAAAACCCTCGCTTATGTTTTACTGATTGGAGGGTGGGATAGAGGCCACCCACCCACCCTACATATGCACTTAAATTTCAAACTCAAACACTGTTTTATGTTTTCAAAACACATCAACACTAACACTGCGATTAAATTTTTGGAAACAAAAGCAGTAACAATGGTTGAAGCATCTATGTATATGTAGGGTGGGTGGGTGGCCTCTATCCCACCCTCCAATCTACAGAACATACGCTAGGGTATGCACTGAATTAATTTTTGCTTACAGCAAAAAATATAGTTGGTGACAAAATTGATTCTAAAAATTGTATCTGTTGGAATTTCATTGAAAATCGCTGTATTGTTTCATAAATACATTATTTTGAAGATTCTGAAATAAAATCTTTATTATCTTCACCGCAAATCAAGAAGGCGTTTATTTAAAGTCAAAAATTACTTGAAGTAAATGTAATAGGTGACAAAAACTCTTCTAAAAATTATATTTATTGATAGATTGAACCAAAAATTACTGTGTAATTTTATAAATATATCTTTTTGAACATTTTTAAAGAGAATCTTCATTATATTTCCTACAAAGAAGATGGCGTTTGTTTTAAATCATAATTTGCTTCGAGCAAGTGTAATAACTTCGAAAATAACTTCTTCTTTGGTATGAATAAGAAATAACACAGTAAAACCCTCGCTTATATTTTACTGATTGGAGGGTGGTATAGAGGCCACCCACCCACCCTACATATGCACTTAAATTTCAAACTCAAACACTGTTTTATGCTTTCAAAACACATCAACACTAACACTGCGATTAAATTCTTGGAAACAAAAGCAGTAACAATGGTTGAAGCATCTATGTATATGTAGGGTGGGTGGGTGGCCTCTATCCCACCCTCCAATCTACAGAACGTACGCTAGGGTATGCACTGAATTAATTTTTGCTTACAGCAAAAAATATAGTTGGTGACAACATTTATTCTAAAAATTGTATCTGTTGGCTTTTCATTGAAAATCGCTGTATTGTTTCATAAAAACATTATTTTAAAGATTCTGAAATAAAATCTTTATTATCTTCACCACAAATCAAGAAGGCGTTTATTTAAAGTCAAAAATTACTTGGAGTAAATGAAATAGGTGACAAAAACTCTTCTAAAAATTATATTTATTGATAGATTGAACCAAAAGTTACTGCGTTATTTTATAAATATATCTTTTTGAAAATTTTTAAAAAAAATCTTCATTATCTTCCCTACAAAGAAGATGGCGTTTGTTTTAAATCATAATTTGCTTCCAGCAAGTGTAATAACTTCAAAAATAACTTCTTCTTTGGTATGAATAAGAAATAACACAGTAAAACCCTCGCTTATGTTTTACTGATTGGAGGGTGGTACAGAGGCCACCCACCCACCCTACATATGCACTTAAATCTCTAACTCAAACACTGTTTTATGCTTTCAAAACACATCAACACTAACACTGTGATTAAATTTTTGGAAACAAAAGCAGTAACAATGGTTGAAGCATCTATGTATATGTAGGGTGGGTGGGTGGCCTCTATCCCACCCTCCAATCTACAGAACGTACGCTAGGGTATGCAGTGAATTAATTTTTGCTTACAGCAAAAAATATAGTTGGTGACAACATGTATTCTAAAAATTGTATCTGTTGGGTTTTCATTGAAAATCGCTGTATTGTTTCATAAATAAATAATTTTTAAGATTCTGAAATAAAATCTTTATTATCTTCACCGCAAATCAAGAAGGCGTTTATTTAAAGTCAAAAATTACTTGGAGTAAATGTAATAGGTGACAAAAACTCTTCTAAAAAAAATATATTTATTGATAGATTGAATCAAAAGTTACTGTGTAATTTTATAAATATATTTTTTTGAAAATTTTTAAAGAAAATCTTTATTATCTTCCCTACAAAGAAGATGGCGTTTGTTTTAAATCATAAGTTGCTTCGAGCAAGTGTAATAACTTCGAAAATAACTTCTTCTTTGGTATGAATAAGAAATAACACAGTAAAACCCTCGCTTATGTTTTACTGATTGGAGGGTGGTATAGAGGCCACCCACCCACCTATGCACTTAAATTTCAAACTCAAACACTGTTTTATGCTTTCAAAACACATCAACACTAACACTGTGATTAAATTTTTGGAAACAAAAGCAGTAACAGTGATTGATGTAGCTGTATATATGTAGGGTGGGTGGCCTCTATTCCACCCTCCAATCTATAAATGTACGAAAGGAAATGTACTGAATTAATTTTTACTTAGAGCAAAAAATATAATTGGTGACAAAATTGGTTCTAAAAATAGTATCTGTTGGGATGTCATTAAAAATCGCTGTATTGTTTCAAAAAAACATTATTTTGAAGATTCTGAAATAAAATCTTTATTATCTTCACCACAAATCAAGAAGGCGTTTATTTAAAGTAAAAATTTAGTTGTAGTAAATGTAATAGGTGACAAAAGCTCTTCTAGAAATTATATTTATTGACAGATTGAACCAAAAATTACTGCGTTATTTTATAAATATATCTTTTTGAAAATTTTTAAAGAAAATTTACTGGAAAAGAAACAGGGAGAAAGTCGATAGCCTTTTGACAAATTAATATACTAACCCATCATTCATTATTTATTGCCTTTTACTACTATTTAAATGTAAAAAAAAATATTATTTCATTTCCTAGAAACTCATGAAAATCCTCGCAATCTAAAACAGAAATTACTGGTTAATTTCCACAAAATAAACAAGAATTACCGGAAAATTCCGAAAAGATAAGCTTTCTCTTGCTTTCTTGCTAGAACATTCTCAAAACGTTGAGTCGTAAATTATAGAATCTTTAAAGAAATATCTGGCAAAATAAGATAGAGATGGTGGAAAATTTTATAAATCTGAATGGGAAAATGCTGAAAACTCCTAGATATTTAGAAGAATAATTGCTTGAAAATTCTAGGAATCTCAAAGAAAATTCTACTACTGAAACATTCCGATTAGGTAATGCGAGAAATTGTAGAGAATTTTCTAAGAACAGAAGAGCAGTTTCTAGAAATTTATAGAATTGTTAAAATTTAAAAGAGACGCTAGAAAATTCATTAAATTTGGGGAAGAAAATTCTGTAAAATTCTAAAAATATAGAAGAAATATTGCTGCAAACTTTTAAAAACATTGCAGAAAATGTTTGCAACTTATGCTGTACAAACAAATCAAGGATTGTTAAAATAATCAGTGAAGACTAACAAAAAATTAGTAAAAACTCTCTAAAAATTGATAATTCTCTAGAAAGAAAGAAGAGAATAAAAAACTTTAGTAGTAGACCATTTTTAAAAAGAGTGAACTCCGCCCAGGATTCTTATAACCTAAATTATTTGTACGTTCTTTCTTTTTTAGATTTTGTAATTAACTTTTTGGAATATAATGTATATAAGAATACCAAAGTATTAATAAACAAGTATTTATTTATCCAATATGTTTAGTTTATTTTGTTTACATAATTCTTCTTAAATGCTTTTACAATCCTTCTTAAATAAAACATAATAACAATAAATATTCATAACAATTTTGAACGCACATGGAAAGGCTTAAGATCGCGCTTAGATGATCTTCCACTCTTGCCCCATCAATTTTAGAATTCTAAAGGAGAAAATATTTGAGTACTCTACATCCCTGTAAAAATAAAGGAAAGTCAAAGGTAAAGTCCTGGTAAGTTTTGTTAAAAAGATAAAGAATAAAAAAGGTGAAAAATTCTTTTAAAATATCTAGAAATACAGAGGAAAATTCTAAAATCCCGGAGGAGAAAATGCTTGACAATTCTAAAAATGGTGAAAAACTTTCAAACCCTTGAATAAAAATCTCGCCATTTGAAAGGAAAGTTGCTCGAATGTTTTTGAAGCAAAAATAGGCTGAGAATTTCTGACAATAAACAATATTTTTTCTTCCTTAAAGGAAAATCCGTAAAACCAAAAAAAATAACAACCTCTAGTAAAAAAACGCCCACATTCAGTGCAAGAAATAATTAAAGTAAAAAAATATTTGAAAAGTCTAGCTATTTGTAGGAAATACTAAAATATTAGAAGCCCTAAAAAAATTCTGGCAAATTAAAAGGAGAAGTGTTTAAGAATTAAAGTAAATTAAATTTACTGAAAAAATATCAAAAAGATTACAAATAAAAAATAGTGGAAAATCCTTTAAACATCTCTAGAAAGAGGGAGGAAAATTATAGAAATCCGAAGGAGAAAATTCTTGACAATTTTTAAAATCTGTGGATATTGCTGAAGACATTTGAAACCCTTGAATAAAATTCTCGCCATTTAAAGGAAAAAGTTGCTGAAACATTACTACAAAACAATATTTTTTTTAAAGGAAAACCAAACATATGACCTTGAGTAAACATTCACCACGAAAAGCTTTTCTTTACTCTAAACAAAGAATAAAAGCTTAAGATCAAAGTTCCAGTTCAAAATCTTTAGCGTCTCGAAATATAGATTCAGAATATTTATTGAGAAATTATTTAAATAAAAGTTATTGATTGTTCGTACGTGTTTTTTGTAATTATTTTATTTTTATATGTATTGTTTAAGAAAGAAAACCAAAGATATAAATAATAAATATACAATTTAATTGAAAAACGTTGTATTTTTTGATTTTAAAGAAAACTATGGAAAAACAAAAAACGTCCACTTTCAGCGCATTTTACTAAAAGCTCATCACACAAAAAATAAAAGCTTACGTTTACAGTTTTTTTTGGTACAGACTCACACATTCAAACAAATTTAAAGAAAAAAATAGGCAGATTCGAAATTTAAAAAAAAAATCGTCACAAAATGATTTTAATTATTGTGTGGGATTTTAAAATGATTTGTTCCGGGATTAAGTTTATATTATGTCGTCTTATCTACCAGACAGACAGCGAAGATAAGAAAAAATTTAACGATAAGAAGATAAGATGCGTTTGAATTATCTGACATAAGAGTTTATTTTGAGACCTGATAATTTTATAATATTTTCTTTCCTTATCTAAAGAATTGTAGATAATTGTAAAAATCAGTGATTTGTAATCGCCTTTTGGCGTAGGACCAAGAATATCCGATAATATGAGGGCAACACCATCATAATCAGTTGTTAATGAAATTATTGGAAGTTATTTCTTAATTTCCTTTTAATATCTAAGAAAGGTGGTACAGCAACAGTTCGACAATGTGAAAATGTTTACGATGAATTAAATTCTCACTTAACCCATGGTGAAATATTTTTATGTTTCTATTTAACGTGAAAATGTTTGTTAATTTTCCACATCATAATGGTAATAAACGCTTGGCGATAAAAATTTATTATTTATTTATTTAAAACATAAGATAATCTAGTGGCCTACTTTTTTTAAGATAATCAAAATTGATGATTAGCTTTTTTTTTTTATTAATTTTATGACAGATACTTTCTTGAAAATTACTAATTGTCGAAACTAATTGAGAATTAAAAAAATGTTTTATATAGAGAAGCCATTATGGTGAGATTTACTGTCTAAAATTGTGTTTTAATTGGCCAATACATTAAGTATTTTCAGAATTTGTCAAATGAGAAATGAATTAATAACTTTTATTATTAATTTCCTCATTCGTTTAGGACAAATAAAGTACAATGGGAAAGCCAAAAAAAAAAGAGAGGGAAATGCATGACATGGTAGTGACGACATAAAACATATTGAAGAAAGGACGCGAGCAAGGAGAAATAAGAGGTAGGTCAGTATTATGTGACTAGTTCAATATACAATTTATTAATATATGTCAGGGGTATACTAGTGTAACGGATTATTTTTGCGATAAGTCAAAAATGCGCTAGAAGAATAAATACTATATTAACCCAGGTAAGAGTACGCTAGGGCAATAAATATTTTATTGGGGTAGGTCAAGAATACGCTAGAGCATTAGAAAAATATATTAACCTAGGTCAAGAGTACGTTAGTGCAATGAATAATTTATTAGGACAGATCAAGAGTACGCTAGGGTAATAATTATATAATTTATTGGTATAAGCCAAGAGTATGCCAGAGCAATCAATAATTTATTGGGGTTGATTAAGATTGAAACAACAATGTTATTAAAAATTTTTAAAATATTTCTTCTTAAGGCATTTTTCATCTGTTTTATTTTTAAATTTGTTTTATACTTATACAATTCACTTTCTTTCCCATAAAGGACTTGTATTGGTATAGTTTATTAAATCAAATTTTCAAATCAAAATTAGTGTTGTTCACTTATTTTACAATATAGTAAATACAGTTACCGCAACGTTTTTAGTTCTTAGCGCCATCTATCGCCGCTCAAACACAACTGTTATAAACACTATTTCCTTATCAACACTATCTGTATACAACCTTGCACTTTAAAAAAAATCAAAACACACGCGCACACATACACGGACACATGAGGAAATAAACTTGAAACACAACTACGACAACAGCTATTGGCGCACACGTATCACAGCCGATAATAGATAAGGAAATAAACAAATGCTAAGTTCAAAATATTTATTTAATCTATATTCAAGCGTATGTACAAATTGCTGGGATTACTTCACTTACTTACATACCTACATACATATAGCAAAATAAATAAAAATATCTATAAAAGTAAACATCGTGGTTTGTACTTAAAATTATAATAATTACGGGTCCGTTCGGTTTGAAATTCAGCAAAGAAATGATAAAACGAAAAGTGATAAGACGGAAATCGGGCGCCGCGTTCTCCACCGTCCCCTCCCCCTCCTTACCCCCTTTTTCTCTCTTCATCTTTATTTTTTTTTTTTTATATAAAAATCACAGAAACATTATGTTTTGCTAAATAACCTTGGGCTAGTGCTTACATTAATTAAGATATGTTATTTAAAATTAGATTACATTTTTACGTTATTACTAAACATTGTTCTTAACAAAATTATTTAGCAAACTATACAACTGCGCCGCGTTCGGGCGTCGCCACCGTTTTTGGGACCGTCGTGTGAACGGATGAAGATTTCGATTGAGGTTAAAAGTGCGTAATGTAATTAAAAAATTTACACGCTCAAAAATTTAATTGAAATATTACTGCGATTAATAAGGAATGAATAGTTTTTATTTATCGGTAACTTCTTACATAACTGATAGTTTAATTGAATCCACTAGATGGCACCTATTTAATTATAGGAAAAAGTATATAATAAGAAGAAATTGTTTGGAAAATTTACAATAAAAATAGTTTGAAAGGTGGAAAGGTACTTAATTAACAGTCAGTGTGTAGGAAAAGATCGCCTTCACAAATAAAAAACTTTTTAATTTTGTTTGTATAACACTGACTTTATTAAGTAAGTATTAATAAAGTCAGTGTTATACAAACAAAGTTAAAAAGTTTTTCATTTGTGAAGAATAATGTATAACGAAGTAGAAGCCTCCACCATTAACAAAGATCACCTTGGAAAAACCTAGATGTGGGATAGGAAAAGTAAGAAGGAAAGCCGGATCGAAAAGATATTGAAGAAATTTGTTAGAGAAGTGTGTGAGGAATGGGTGGAAAGAAACAAAAATGTGGCTGAAGACATACGAAGATGGTTGTTGGTTCTCAAAGAAGAAACAATCGGGAGAAAAGAAAATACAGCAGAAATTAATTGAAAAATTTTGCAACTTTGGAAAAACCTAGATGTGGGATAGGAAAAATAAGAAGGAAAGCCGGATCGAAAAGATACTTGAAGACATTTGTTAGAGAAGTGTGTGAGGAATGGGTGGAAAGAAACAAAACTGTGGCTGAAGAAATACGAAGATGGTTGTTGATTCTCAAAGAAGAAACAATCGGGAGAAAAGAAAACACAGCAGAAATTAATTGAAAAATTTAGCAACTTTCTTCGAAAATAAAGTCTACAAGCTGCTAAAAATTTAACACTTAAAAATCTGGTGATTTTAAAACTTAGTATCAGTTGAAATTTCATTAAAAAAGCCATTGGAGATTTGTTAAGAAAAAAAAAACATTTAAACTTTTCTATAGAATAGTTCAAATTATACCTAAAAACAATTGAAAATCTGTTAAAAATCAATTAATATTTAAAAATAACTATTCTTTTCACTTTGTTGTTTTAGCACAATACACTATTGTGGTAAAACAAAGTGAAAAGTGTATTTATTTTTAATCAAAATTTACTACCAAGTAAACGCCGAAAACATTCAAGAATCAATTAAGATTTGTAATGAACGAAGAGTTTGATTACGGAAAAAAACAGATTAAATCTTTCTTAATACTTTTTACAAACTTTAATTTAAAATAAAATCAAATTGTGAAGAAAGTGTAGTGTTTTTTATTTTCCAAGTGTATTAAATAAATCTTCACGTAACTCAAGAACAAATTTCTTTAATTTAAAAGTTATTATAAAAAAAAAACCTTAATAAAGCCAGTTTTAATTTAAAAGTTACTGACATTAGGACAAATAACTGAAAATATGTTTAAAAAAAAAAAGACAATCGAGTATTTCTCAAAGGTGAAACGAAACAATCGAGAAAGAAATAGTTGATTTTGTTCTCTTAAAAAAATATGTTGACTGAAACATTACTGAAAACCAATAACCATTTGTTAATAAATGTAAACTTTCTGAAAAATCATTTTAAAATGTTCTTGAACAGTTGAAAAATTACAGAAAAAATAACATTAACATTTGCTAATAACAAACTGAGAAAAATAATTAAACATCTGTTAGAAGCAATTGAAAACTACCTAGAAAAATATTTTGAAGCGTTAAAGCTAAGAATAATCCACATAATATTAAATAAATACCTAAATTTTATCAAAAAAAAAAACTAACAATTGAAATCGGTTGAAAAAAAAAATTGAAAAACTGTTAAAAATTTTAACTTCCTTAGAATTAGGTAAAAAATAGGTAATTTTTTAATGCATTTTGTAAAATGATTCCAAAATAGTATTAAAATTTTAAAAATGAAAAAAACAATTGAAAATACTGCAGTAAAATGGTGTCTGAGGGAAGGCTTTAATGTCGATCCTGACGATTGGAGGTACCTTTCACTAATCGTAGAAAACAGAATATCAACGCTCACAAAGTATAAGGACAAGAAATTGCGCTGTGCGATCAGGTGAAATTTCTAGGTTCAACACTAGACAATTAAAAAAAAAAAACAATTGAACATTCCTTAGAAAAACATTTGAATACTTTAGACTTTACTAAATAAAAAGCTGAGAGTTACTAAAAAAAAAATACTAAACATTTATAAACCTTTCTTGAAAGTTTTACAAAAAAAAAAAATAGTTGGAATCACGACAAAAAGCAAAAAACTGTGGAATTACTTAAAGAGGAAACAATCGAGTAAAAAAAAAAAATAAGTCAGAAATTAGCCAAGTAATAGTTACAAACTTGTTCAACCTTCTTGAAATATAATATTAGGAAGTAGCTGAAATTTTACCTAAAGAAAAGAATTGAAAATATGACAACGTTGTATTTTTAAATCATTTGAAATTTCATTAAAAAACTATTGAGATGTGATCTGATGAAGAGAATGGTTACGACCGTTACTACGTGGTAATCCATTGAGAAAAATTTTCCAATTCAGTGTAATGGAAAATCTATTTAAACTATTCAAATTTTATTAGAAAAACAATTAAGGTTTGTTAAGAAAGAAACGCTTTAATTAAGAAAGAAAAAAACATTAAATCTTCCTTAATATTATGCATATAATGAGTTGAAAACTTACTAAAATAAAAGCTATCACACCAGGAATTCATTGGATGCTTTACGTGCAGATAAACTTAATTAATAAAGCACATAAACCTGTTTCAAAAAGTTTAATCACACCAGGAATTGTTTTCATTTGATGGTTTATGTGCAGATAAACTTAATAAAGCACATAACCTGTTTCAAAAAGTTTTAACTTTTTGAGTTTCCTCTTCTACTTCCATTGTATACCTGGGCATTAACATAGATCAAAAACTGGATTTCAAAAAGCACACAGCTTTCAACAAAACAAAAATTACAACCAGAGCTAAACTATAGTGAAGCTTAACCTAAAAAAGATGACATGTCTATAAAAACAATTGTAAAAATTTACAAAATTATTTTCCACCATCTACTTGACTTATGATAATGTCATTTTCTCCAACTCCTGCATCCCTGCTACCATCCATAATATCAAAATTAGTGAGATCTTTTCTAAGAGGTTATCTCAAATCTGCCATCTCTTTAATCCTCTACATAATCCTTACCACTAATCATAGTGATGGGATGATTGTTAGTGTTTTATTCAGTGTTCCTTCCAACTAACTCGATACATGATTCTACCTTTGTTTTTCTTATCAATTGACATCTTTTATACTCCTACAGGATTCTACCTTTGTTTTTCCTATTAATTGACATCTAGCCTAAGTGAAAAATTTTCCAAAAATTTCTTCAAATAACATCCTTTTTCTGTACTGCTTACATAGATATCCAAATCAGCACCCAAAATTTAAAAAAATCCATTCACCCACAACATTTCAATTCATTACATCACATCATTCATCATCATCTGAGACAGCGTGACAAAACAGAGACTTACAAATTTAACAGACTAACAATACCAACATAATATTTTTATATTTTTATAAATATTAATTGTATTTGGTAAAAGTCTGTTAATATAAATAGTGTTGTTTATGTTGTGAATAATTAGCTTAAGATTTATAAGGAAATTGTAAACAATTTTGTTCTTATAGAAAACGTTGGTTAATTTTGATGGAAAAGTGAAATTTATCAATATAAAATAACTTGTAATCACTTTTTCCACAGTTTATTTATATTTTGCTAACTGTGGAGAAAGCGATTACAAGTTATTTTATATTTATAGTGCGTCATCTTCACGTAACTCATTAAACAACATTAAACTTATCATTTCTTCAATGAAAATTAACGATGATCAACAAAACCTTAATTTTTTAAATTCGCTTCCAAAAATTTTACTCCTGTTCATTGTTTGAGTACGTGAAAAGTTTATAATTTGTAAAACACTAGTTTTGTGACGTGATGGCTTAAATTTACTGTTATCAAATAATAAACAAAGTGAAAAAAGTGTCAAACTTGTGTTTTACATTTCCATGTTTATCATTTGTTATTCAAAATTTATATTTAGCGATAAATAATACTATAAAAATAGTGCCAAACTAGTGTTTCACATTTCTTTGATTATTAATTGTTACATTAAAAAATGTATGTCAATAATCTTCAATATAAAATTTATCCAATTGTAGATTAATGAAATAAACACAACATTTTACATCAACAAACCAAAATCATTTTTAATTTAGTTAGTAAAATCAAATTTTTAGCACTTGGGTAATATTTTGAGCGTGATTTTGTAATTATCAAGGTGAACATATTTATTTTGTTAAACAAACCCCAACAATTTTGACCATAAAAATCCAATAGGTTAAAACGCAAGAATCAAAATATTCACGATTTCATGCATAAATTCATAACAATTATAGATTGCACTACACCACAACAATGGTCACCACCAAAGAACATTCTAGATTAAAAAACTAGGGCACGTTTTAAATTTCGAATATCACGATTTCACCTATAAAATGATGATAATTAACCGACCTATGAAGTCGGTTAAATAATTTTGGTCTTTTACTAGTTGAAATACATAAAATTATTGGGTTGGCGCAAATTTAACCTCAATTATAATTCGATATCATTTTCCCCGTTTTTTTTTTATTTTTAAACGACCCAACGGTGAAAACGTCAAGCGGCACACCCTGTAGGTAAAGAAGCTTTTGATTAAGAATATTCCTGCATATTACCACCGCCGCACTCCATTTCACTGCTTTTGATCGCCTCGTTTTTAATCACGTCCGTTTTAATGTCCATCCCCTCCACCTTCGGCTTGTTCAGCTCCATGTGCTGCCGCTGGTGCAACAGCAGGTGGTTTTTCTGGTAGAAACCTTTGTTGCAGTACGAGCAAATGTGCGACCTGAGCGCGCACTGACCGTCCGGGTGCCGCTTATTGTGCTGCTGGAGGCCGTGCTTCGCACTGAACGCTTTCGAGCATGCTTTGCAAACGTGCGGTTTTACTTTCTGTATGGTATTATTAACTTTATTATAATTCATGTTTTTATTGTACTGATAATTATTACCACTCATCCCGTTTGCTATGGAAAAATTTTGATGGTGCAAGCTGGCTGTTAGTGTACAGAGATCGTTTACTAGTAAGGAATCGCCGCTGTGCAATTTTATATGCAAGGCTAGTGCTTCGGGCGTGTTAAACGTCAGCACGCATTCGTTGCACGTCAGCGGCTTGTCCAGCGGGGTGCCGGAATCGTGGTGCATTTTTATGTGGACGTTCAGTTCCGACTTCATTTGGAAAGTGTCGCCACAGTTCGGACACGAAAAACTGAATTCTCCATTGTGATATCTAAAAACAAACAACATTTCAATTATTAATCAATAAGTTTAAAATGATATTATCTTATTAATCAGTATTCTATCAAAACAATACATTCAATTGTGATTGCAATAATACATCCATTAATGAATGGATTTATAATAGTATAAAATAGTAGTATTATTATATAATTATTTCTAAAATTTTTACTCTAAACTTTTCTCAGACAAATTTAGTAATATTTTTATATTAATTTTTAATGCCTAAACATTCATTTTAGAATAGTCTTTCATGTAATATAAATTAATTATAAACATTTCAAAATGACAATTAAAACTTTATAAAACTTTTATACAGTACGTTCAGCTTTATTAGCAGGACGAAGTATTAAGAGCTTGTACCTTAGAAATTTCTGGTCAAAATGAAAAATCATATTATTAACCTTTTACTTTTATAATCAATGCGATAGAACATAAATTAGATTTTCAGTTTTACGGTCTTCGACATATGTAGATGATATATGATGAGGAGGCTAGAAATAATTAGAATCGTAATATTTAATATTCATTATTCTTTATTAGCTTGTTACTCCTTACAATACAAAAATTTTAGCCGAAGGAATCACAGGCGGAGTTTATTACTTCTCAATGATCTACCATTCGACCCATATCCTTCCCCAGACAAGTGATGGTGCTTGGTTGCTTGATTAATTAATCCAGCAAATATACTATGTTTTGTCCCTTTTTAAAGGAAATTCTAGACACTAATCTATATATGTCATCATGACCGCGCATCGTATATTTGTAGTACCACGTTGCGCCGCTAAATGGCTCTTGTGTCATCCTGAAAGGTGGAGACAGTTTTGTGACTGTGCCTACAATGTAGACGTAACACGAGAAAATGGCTACTTCTTACGAACAACGAACTTCAATCAAATTGACATATAATTAGGGACAAAAATTCCTGGATTTAAGGCAAAAATACACCTAAATATTGATTTCTGGTGGTGCATTCCAGTTCGACATGGGCGTCAGCAGAAGAATTTCGAGGTACTAGTGAAAGATCATCTAGGATGAACTCAATTCCCAATTCTCGTACTTTCTTAGTGTAATTAATATTATTTATATATCTTTTTATGTGTTAGGATTTTTTGTTAGCACAGAATTAAAACAAACAAATAAATAAACATGCGGCAGTGATTTTTTTTACTCTGCAAGAAAGCAGGGGAAACAGCTCTGATGATTCAAACAGCTTACAAAGAACACACTTTTAGTAAAACTCAAGTGTATAAATGGTTTTCTCAATTTAAAATAAAAGAAATGGCTATTGTAGATCAGCCCGCAACAACAATATGAGCAATATGAGTAATTTAATCATCTAATCAAGAAAAATCGACTAACCCAAGGACTTATCCGGGTGTTCTTGGAGCTATTCAGTTTATTTTGACCATTGATTTACAAATGCAAAGAATTGCAGCAAAGAGATTTTAAACCGGCGATCAACCAGTCATGGAATGAAGAATGTATCAAAGGTTTAATTTTTTTTCTCAACAAATTCATCATAAACGAATCATGCTAATTAGTATAGGATTCAAAAATTAAAAATCAATCTTCTCAATGGAAGTGTACTGACTTACCACGCCCAAAAACAATTTAACATATGAAATCGAATGTAAGGACAATGTTGATTTGTTTTGTTTTGACAACTAAGGGATCATACACTCTGAATTTGCCCCCTAAAACCATACTGTAACGTAACAATTATATTTGGAGAGGATGACAACGTCTGGCCTTGTTGAAATCTGGTGAGTAGTTCTTACATCACGACAACTCTCCCACGCAAACGTCTGTCAGTGTTCACCACTTTTTCACCTCAACGAAAAACGCTTCATTGATTGTTTCTAAAAAATCAGGATAAATAAATACCAATTTTAACCTACGGTCGACAGCCAGAAGAGGACGAAGAAACAATATAATTATATATTGTAATACTATCTACAATAAAGATGTTTTCTCTCTAATATAATAGTAATATTATTTCCTTCTTTCCATTATTTCTCACCCCAATTTCATTACAGTCTTTACTCCGGCACCATCTTCCATTATCCATTTAGTTTCCTCACACACTCCTCTGCACATCTATGTGACCTTTTCTTTCTTACTTAACCGACTGTTAGTTTTTTTTCACAAGACGTGAGGGCATTTCATTTTCCCCAACCAGTGGATTGGAGGGAAATATAAATTCTTTTATATCTTGAAAAATATCACTTTTAGGTATAGGGTATGCTTAATATTTTTTGTAGGAAATTAGATGCAGAATAATATGAAATTTAAAAAAATATATGATTCCATTTAAAAAAAAAGAGTTACGACAATTTGAAATTTTAGAAAATGGCGTGTCTGATACAAAGGCAGGGTTCCTCAAAAGTGAAAATTTTTAACACTGGTACATAAACAGTACTTATGAACAACCATAGGAAAGAGAAATTTTCTTAAATTTTAAATAGAACATCAGAATAATTTTTTTTGTGAACCTCCGCTTTTTACATTTTTTTCAGAAAAACGTTAATAACTCGGAAATGCCACATCGAAATTAAAAACCAAAAAAAGGTTCAAGTAATAAAATATTATCCAAATTAGAAAATGAAAAAATATACAGGGTGTTCCATTTAAAAAATGTTTGCTTTTGTTATACCGCAAAATTGGGACACCCTGTATATTTGAAAATAATTTTACGGCATAGAGATTTTTAAATCAATAAATTTTCATACGAAACATTTTTTTCTATCTCTCACGAGAAAGGCGCTAGGAAAGCCCGACGCACTGTTGCAGGACCCTGTATATTCACAGATATAACATTCCCTGGAACTTTTGTTACGAGATTTTTCATTATGTTGTAATATTTTCTTTCTTAAGAGATCTCAGAGACAACGAAAAGATGAGAATTTTGGCTATGCCATATTTGTTACTTGGTGACCACTTCTAGGGCAAACACACCATGGAAGAGCTTGAGACGAGAAGAGGAGGACATCCACTACTCGACCTTTCCAATGCCGTTTCAGCAACACATTATAGTATACAAGTTATTGAATTGACGAGGTGGATACATGATGAAACTCCATAACAAATTGAAATAAAACAACACAGTTGGGAGGATTTCATGCTGATGAAGCCACTGTGTGGCGAAACATGTTGCAATGTTCAACAATAAATGTGAAATCCTCCCAACTGTGTTGTATACAAGTTAGTTTTAATATAGACTCACAATCGAAACACATGAATTACATAATAGATTAAATAATAATGTTTGAATCAACAATCATATTAACTTTTTTAACTGTTGATTTTGTATAATACTGTTAAAGTCACTTTGTGTGTTAATACAAATTTACATAGAACCTTTTTAAGAGAAACGACTTATTGCTTTTCACATTTTCATGGGTGTAATTTTTTTTTTATTTGACATCGACATCTATTGACGATGAGCCTTAACACACCCATTATTTTGAAACAAAAAGACAAGACAAATGATTAGAAGTTACATTATTTTACAAACCTACTTTTAATTAATTTAGTCAGTCAGATGAGATCACTAAACTCGCTTCAACAATATTACGCTGATAACAACAATATAAGGAAGAATGAAAATTGAAACTTAAAATGAATAAATCAATAACCATTGTCAGCTTTCAAATCTATCATCTATCATTGATAAATTGTTTCCTGTCATATGTGAACTATTATTTGAAACATGTTCCACTCATGGAAACTTTCCATAAATACACGAATTTTTTGGATAATGAAAATAGCGACCGTTAGCAGCACTGAGAAAATGTGTTTGCTTTCGTTTCATTTATTATCGAATAAACTTTCAGTTCTACCAAACAATTGCGTACAGTAGATCTTTACAATGTTTAGCAACCGGGAAATGTTTCCATTGAGCGCTGATGAAGGGTTCGAATAAGTTTGCAACATGTTTAACCCTTAGTTGCACCACTTCAATTTTGTAACCAACCTGCACATGGGGTCTTCCAGGACCCCAAGTAGAAAAATTGCTTAAAAAATTCTTCTATCCTCTATATAGGACTACAGAACTGTGCAAAAGTGTTAACTGGTACATTATGGACTAGACAAATCAGCCATACTAGAGAGTTAACTCTTTTCCCTCGAGGATTGAGAAAATAGGTTAAGAAAATTTTTTAAATGCATTTTTTCCTTTAAAACTCGTAAAACTCTTATTTAGTTATATGAAGACTTGAAATTGTAGGTAGTGGTGTATTTTATACTATATTTCAAGAAAATAAATACAATACAAGGGCTTCTTTCAGAAAATATTCTTGCAAAAAACTAACTAACTAAAGTAAATAAAAAGATTTTTCCATGTAAAAAACGCATTTATTTAAAAAAAAATTAAATGCCACAGCAATGAAGACATAAACATAAATAATTAAAAAGTACTTTTATGAAAGGATTGGGTCCTTCAGGACCCCCGGTTGCAGCTAAAGGGTAAAATAATATTACACAGATGACAGATAAAAATTGACAGTTCATTTAATTTTAAATTTCACCTTCTTGTTTACTTTTTTGTTATTGACTGATGCCAGTTAACATATGGCACATGATAATTAACAAATTTTAAGTGATAAATAACGAATGACAAAAGAGGTCACGGTTAACAACAATGTTCAATAATAAAAATGAATTCAAGTCCTTTACGTTGTAGAAAAGTAACAAACAATTAGAAAAAACACGAAACACATTTTTTTTACTAATTGTTAACAATGTTTAATGTGATTCATCATTTTTAAAGGCCCTCATGTTTTTGACAGTTGGAGGATGACAGGTAACAATTAACAAATAACACATTGGTGATTGTAAAAAAATCCATAAATCAATAAATAACTTTCAATTTTCTTTCCTTCCTTTCCGTTTGTTTTGTTTTTGAGAGGTGACATATGATAGATAATAGATAACCAATAACAAATGACAATGAGGCAGTAACAGTTATTAGAATTTTTTTAATGTCTCAATGTGATTTTTAATTTAAACTTTATAAATTTTTAGAGGTATTCTTGTATTTTTTTTTGTGGATAGTTCTTAGTTGTCAGGTAACGATTGAGAAATGACAGATTGAGAGTTGAAAATTGTTTAATTGTAATTTTTATTGCTTTGTCATTTTGTTTTATTGGTAAATGGCAGTTGTTAGTTAACATATGACAATAGCAGTGATAGTGACAGTTGGCAACAATAATTTTTTAATGTCTCAATATGATATATATTTAATCTAAATTTCTTTAATTTGCTTTATCAGCTTTATATCTTGTTTTGCTGACTTAACAGAGCACAAGTAATAATTGATAAATTGACAGATGACAAATTAAACAGTTGACAGACAATAGTGTAGATTTATGGATTTTAAATTTCAATTTTAATTCTTTACTATTTTTTTATTGTTAGATGGCAGTTTATTGTTAGATGACAAGTAATAAATGGTAAGTACCAAATAAGACAGTGATAGAATTTTTTTTAAGTGATATTTATTTTAAATTTCTTCAATTTTTAGATGTCCTCATGTAATTTTATATTTTTGTTAATTGTTGTCAGTTCACAGATGACAAGTAACAATTGACAAAAGACAATTTGTAATGCTTATTGATTTTAAATTGGTTCACATTCTTTCCTTTTTTTTCTTATTGGCAGATGACAATTGATAGTTAATATATGACAGATGATCATTTGGCAAATAACAAATGACACAGTTGATAGCTAACATATAATACCTAGTAATGACAAATGAGAACCGTAACTTCTCCAATTGTTAGAGATACATACTCATTTAGAGAACATCTAAAACAACTCACCCTGTAAAACAAAAGATGAATGCCAGACAGACGGAGAGCAATAATTTTTGTCTCGATGCAATATTCAATTTTCTTTTCTTTGCATTTTCTTTTTCGATTTGTAGTGGTTCTTGTTTGATTCAAATTTGTTTGTTGTTTTCAATTCCATATTAATAATTTTAATTTTTTTACTTGTGACAGATGTCAAATTACAGATAGATGGATATTAGATGATTGATGGCCGATGGTAATTGATAGTTGACAAATGACGTATAATAGACAACAAATGATAGTTGTTTCTTAAAGTTTAAATTCTTATGATTACTCGTTATTCAATTTTAATTTCTTTTTCATCAGTGATTCCTGTGCCCTTAATTTGTATTTTTTATATGAAATGTATGTATATCATGTAATATTTTTAAAATTTTTAAGCAGAAGAAGCAAAGACATTAAAGAATAAAGAATTTAGTACACTGAATTGACAAATAATGATTTGTGGTTAAAACATAGTGAACTTTTTAATTCAGTGTAAGTATGGATTACCACATAGTAACGGTTTTGATTTTTTGTAATTGACAGTTTACAGATGACAGATGATATCAACTTTTTTTGTATCTGCATTCACTCCTGGTGTTTTCTCCCTCCTTTCACTTTTCTTTCCTCTTTTAATTTTTTCTTGTTGACAGATAACAGATGATGGACGACAGATTAAAATGATAAATGACAATTGCTATTTTGATTTTGTTGTTGACAGTACATACATGACACAATTAATTTTTTTTTTTCATTTTTTGACACAATACAGTTGATAGTTAACAGATGACTGATGACAAATGTAAAAAAAAATTTAAATGTCTTGATGTGACATTCAATTTAATTTTCACATTGTTATTGTCTTCATCAATTTTTAGTCCACATGATTTAAATTTTTTATTGTTGAGAGTTGAAAATTCACAGAAGACAGATGACAGCCAATAGATAACAATACTCATAACAATTAATAACAGTTTAAGTTTTTTGTGTTTTTTTTTTAAATTAACATTTCAATTTCTTTTTTTTAGGTGTAGTTCATTGTTAATTGTATTATAACTTTATTGCTTATTAGACTACAATGTTTGTTCTCTTCATAATATACATCATTAAATTTGTAGTTATAGAATACTGATGCATGTACTATAATTGTATAGCTGATAGCAGATCATACAGCAGTAACACTTACCTCATGTGCGCGATGAGAGTTCTCTTCTGGAGGAATTCCTTATGGCAAACGGGACAGGCGTGAGGTAATTTGCCGTGTAACCTGTGGTGGTTCACTAATTCGAATTTACGGGTAAACGAGGCACCGCAGTCAGAACATACAAACGAGTTTATCGATCCGTGGAATCTCGAGTGCATCACCTGAAACACATTTCGTTTCTTTTTGCATTCAATTGTTATCACCGAATGGATACAGTCACCACTTTCAATTGTATTTCAATCAAATGAGACAATAAACTTCTTATACTATACTATACAAAATATATATGTTTGACATAACTTAGAAATAAAACATTACAACAGCCAAAACACTGTGTGTTCTAAAGTACCAAAGAATGAATGAATGACAATGACATTTTAAAATCATTCCAATTTAGAGAAAATTTTAGTATTGCAGGCAAAGGTAGTAACACATATTTAGTTTTTAGTTTATTGTCTAAAAAAATGTTATTTCAATATAAAATGGTTTGCTACACCGGTTCTAGGATACTGTGAATGATGATGTAAGTGACAGTAACAATGAAGAGTTATTGTTTCTCATTAATCACTTGGTGAAACATTATGTTAATGAGAAACAAATACAAGATATATTAAGTGCCAGTGAAGCAAAAATGGAGAGCAATTTGTTGTTTTAAAGCTGAAGGACACATTTTGAAAGACTACTACTCTAATATGAATTTATAATAGTTTTTAGATTAAATTTATTTGACATTTCCTGGTATTAAACAATTACATAACCTCAAATCTACTGATGTATTTTGAAATCAGTTTTGCCAGTTGGGTATTACAAGCCTAACACTTCAGAATTACATTTTTATGAAAACTTTATTTAAACAGTGCAAGTCATTACTCTACTTTTTAATTTATAGATTTTTGTGATGTTTTCCTTATAGAAATATTTCACTGTTTTAAATAAACTTTACTTTATTAATGTATAGAAAATTAAGTAATAGTGAGGTAAGTACATTAATTATTCTTAAAACATGTTGTTTATAAAAATAATAAATAAGCATACAAATATCTTTATAATGATTGAGTGACATAAGTAAAGTCATAAATTGTAAGTGTTTGTTAATATTATTTATTTAAAGGTTAAAATTAAAAACAACCACAAGTAAAAAAATAAAATGATCTTACACATATACTATTGTATTTGTGTCAAAAATTGCCATCACATTAATTTATACTTTTTCTATGTATTGTTACATAATTTTTAATCTGCACATATTAGAAAAAAATAAACATCTTGAATGGAAACCCTACATTCTTAATGGGTAGAAGGGTATATGATTATATATCTTGAATGGAATAACAAAAAAATTGAACATTATTGTTTTTATTGTTGTTGACTATTGTGTTATATTAAATTTCCATTAAAACAGATCCTAAAGGCATAATATTATTATTTTGTGAGTGAGTTTAGTTGACAAACACACCTAATTAGTGTTTTTATTTTACCACTTGCTCTTTCAACAGATTTTTCCTATAAATAAAAAAAAACCTCAAAATGACCAAGACAAAGAAGTTGCACCACAGAAAACGAATTCAATACTTATTTCTTGATATTTTATAATTTTCCTGCGTGTATGACCGAATAACATTATTTATGTCAAAAAAAAAATCCTGGACGAAGTAAGAAAAAGGCCATTCACAAGCAGATATGTCTTTGATAATGACCTAAAATCTAAACTATATTGATTACACTCTGTTATAATAAAAATATAAAGGCAGTAGTAAATAATTAAATTATTTATCAGAATGATTTGGATTTGATTTAACTACTTGACAATACTATAAAAAACTGTTATTTCTGCAATTTAATGTCACAAATAAAAACTTAAGTGCGTATTTGTCTTTATGTAATATAGTATCTATTAAACATACAATTATTTGTAAATGTACTCTTATTATGTGTTAATTATTATTATAAGCCTTTCATAATGGGTTAATTTAGGTAAAATGTATTAATTTTATTACACAGTAATATTTTCAATTATAATTAATAATCAATATTTTCCCTTTATACCTTTAACCTCAAATTAAAGAAAGAATGGATATTAATTTAGCTTAAATCGCAATCGACATGACAAATTTTATTACAGTTCTATTTTTTACTTACTCACTTATTATTCATACGACCCACGTTATTGTTATTATTGTTTTAATTCTAATATATATATAAATAAATAACTACACCAGATTTGTTCTAATGTATAATCACATTTCCTTAAATCACAATTCTATTCACGTATTAACTGTATATTTGAATAAATTAAATAACCACAACATGTGTGAAGTTAGAGGTGTTTACATTGTTTAATAAAATTTAAATTGTTTTCTAACCAAAGAAAAATTCTTTCATTGTGATGAGGTTTAAATTGAATTAAAAAATATATAATAATTACCAGATGATCTTTCTGAGCAAAAGATTCCCCACACTCATTGCAAACGTGTGGCCTCTCTCCAGCATGGAACTTGCTGTGTGTAACCAAGTGTCTTTTTAAAGGAAAAGTCCGCCCACACTCTGTGCAAATGAAAGGACGTTCACGACTATGCACCTTTAATAGAAAATGAAAGATTGTTACCGGCTAATTCATAGAATGAAACCAAAACCAAAAAGACATACCCTTGTATGCGTAATCAGATGATGTTTTAACGTAAAACTCTTCTTACATTCCGGGCACTGGTAAGGTCGCTGGCTCGAATGCAACAACAAGTGGGTGTTTAAACAATGTTTATGAGTGAAGGCTTTGCCGCAGTGGTGGCAACTGTGCGGCTTGATCCCACTGTGCGTCTTCTCGTGTGTGGTCAAGTGGTGCTTCAGCAGGAACGTCTTGCCGCACTCGTTGCACGAGAACGGCCTGATTTTGCTTTGCGCCGGCTCCTCCGGTGGCGAGGTGTTGATCTCCGTTTTCGGGGGGATGTGAGGGATGTGCTCGTTCCTTTTCGATAGGATCTGGTTGTACTCCTCGGGTGTCAGCTGCACCGTGGCAAATGGTGATATCAGATGTTTCTCCAGCTTCTCCGGGGGCGGAAGGGGCGGGGGTTCCTGCTTATTCATGAAGAACATTGGCTTCCTGATCTTCACCTTCTGTGCGTCCTGGAGGACGTTGTGTATGGAATAATTATGTAAGTCTTCAGCAGCATTTTGTGCCTCCACTTGCCAGTAGGCGAAATTCGATGTTGTGGCGCACATCATTTAGAAAAATTTCCCACACTGTCCCGCACTCACAGTAACGTCCCGCGTCCAGTTTCTACGGCGGAAATTACACCACCAGCGGCACAAACGCGGAATATACAATTTATTTGTTTAGCTTTACGTTTTGACATACCAAGAAGTCGCTAGGTGATGCTATATTTAGCATGAATGTAGTAGCAATTAACGTTCAGCGATGCCAATCCTAAGACAATAAATTAAAACTTAATTAATGAATATTATTTTGTATTAATTAACTATGCTTAATTTAATATCTACATAAATATTTAAAGCGGTTATTAATTAAACCCACGTGCGTGTTTACTAAGTTTCCAAAAATTATTTCGCGTTATTATGTTTAACAGATCTTAATTACAGCAAACTGTAATCCGGTGATCTACTTGACATATTGTTTTTTTGTAACTAAATTTTATCGCAGCGAAAACGTTCGAGTGCCGTGTAAATTAATTTTTGCCCTTTAAAGGAAGCCGAAGTTGAGATAAGTCGCGTCGAGTGAGGCGTCCTTGAGAGGTAAACACAGCTGCAGTACCGTTCTAATGCTGCGGGATATTACGCTACGCCGACATAACCTCAAATAAAAGTTTTGCAATTATTTTCGGGGGTGCTTTTGCAGGGTCTCGAGATGAACCGAAAGAACGCCGCCCTGAAGATACACCTCGTCCAGGACACCCCTCCGGTGTAAGTATTTGTTTGTTTTCGTGCACGGCAGCGGTAGCGTTCTATTTCCGTGCGGGTTTGTGTATTGGGAAATCGGCCCGAGTCTAAAAGGCGCTTTGATTGATACGACACCGAAATATCCAATATCAGATTGATTAACCACCGTAAATCATCGATGGTAACTGTTTTACTCCCAATTAAATTCTAGTTGGCCATGGAAAACAAATGTCATCTGTTTTTTTTTCTATTAAAAAAAAATAAAAATTTCATTCTGCTGATTTTCCTAATAAAAAATTTCGTAAGTTGCCATTTCCATATTACCTTATTAATAGTAATCGCATGCATTTAACTTATATAGTCATATTTTTAAGAGTGAGTTGAAAATGATGTGGATTTTACGTTTTATCTTTGCATAGTGTTTATTGCTAATTTATGTATCGGTATATTTTGGAGGTTTAAATATTTTACCAAAAAATAAAGAATACTTTTCCCCTACTTTAAACTTAGCTAGGCAATTTAATGTAAGAAGACTAGACAGGCATAAATAAAAAATGCACAAAAAACTAGAAGACAAAACGGAATAAAATTAAAAGAGAGAAGACTAGAAATACAAGTAAAACCAAAAAATTCAATCGATAGGGGGCAAAAACAGAAAACAGATTAACAAAAACAGGATTATTTGTATAAACAAAAGAGAAAAAATATAGAAGATAAAATTGATTTAAAATATTTAGAATATTTTCTGATTTTTATTTTTGTGGACAAAAAACATAAGCACGTGGAACAAATAAAAGACACAAGGCGGAATAAACAAAACCAAAAGACAGAAAATTAATAACAGAGAAAACAAGAAACAAAATAATAATAGAAATCTAGATGTTTAAAAAAGAAAAGACAGATAAACTGAAGACAAGAGAAAATGAATCAAAAGATATGGAAAAAAAAGAAACACAAAAGAAAAAAAACTGAAGGTAAGACAAACAATAATCAAAGACAGGTAATTATATAGAGCAAAAAACAAATAAAAAGAGAAGACTATATGGGCAAAAATAGCAGAAGATTGTAAGGCCTAATGAAACAGAACACAAGATGAAAAACAAATATAAAACAATTCAGACCAAAACTAGAAGACATGACAGAAAGATATAAATAGAAGATAAAATAGTAGTAGTATTTTTCTATCGACCCTGTGGTCCTTCCCCCATGTTATTTGTATATTAGTGTGTGGGTTACTTTAAAAGTAGAATATTAAATATGCAAAGAACAAAAAAAGGAAGAAACAAAAAATAAACAGATAAAAATAAAAAAAGACTATACAGAAAAAACAAGACAAAAAAGAAAAAAATAAAAGACTGAAGACAAGAGACATAAAAAGAAAAAAAATCCTTAAATTGATATATTAATCTCTCTTTAATTCAGCTTAAACAGTGCATTCTAAAATAAACTATGCAAAAACTAAGTAGCTTGAATAACCAATCAATTGTATGATTTTTCTTTAATTGCAGGGAACCTCCAGCGAACCTAGATACGAGGACCACGATCACCATAGGTGAGCACATGTTCGATGTAGAGGCGGATGATCTAGACAAGATTTGTGAACTGGGAAAGGGGGCTTATGGTATAGTAGAGAAGATGAAACACATTCCCAGTGGGACGATCATGGCCGTGAAAAGAATAACAGCAACTGTTAACACACAAGAGCAGAAGAGGTTGCTCATGGATCTGGATATAAGCATGAGGAGCAGCGATTGCCCGTACACGGTACAATTCTATGGCGCCATGTTCAGGGAGGGTGACGTATGGATATGTATGGAGGTAAGTTAAAAATTACATAAACTTAGTAGAATTAAATAAAAAACTTAACATTTTATTAATTCTAATTATTATTTACATAATACCGTACCTGTAAATCAATGTTTAGTTTAACATTTTATCATTCGTTTGAAGGTTTTATCAGGTTATAGTTAATTAAAAGTTAAATATAAGTAATGAACGTATTTTCAGGTGATGGATACAAGCCTTGATAAATTTTATGCGAAAGTGTACAGACATAATCGTAGAATACCGGAAGACATATTAGGTAAGTAAATTATTATCCACTGATACAGGTTTTGGATACAATTTTACAAAAGGCACCTACTGAATATACATATTTTTATTTCAGGAAAAATTGCCCTTGCAGTAGTTAGTGCATTACATTATTTACACACAAATCTAAAGGTTATTCACAGGGATGTTAAACCTTCAAACATTTTAATAAACCGTAAAGGTGAAGTAAAAATGTGCGATTTTGGCATCAGTGGTTACCTGGTTGATTCAGTTGCTAAAACCATCGATGCAGGCTGCAAACCATACATGGCTGTAAGTAATCTATATTATGTTAATATATACATTTATAAATTGAAGATTTTAATTATAAACCTTTTTTTATATATTGTTTTTTTTAATATATTATAATTAACAGCCAGAAAGAATAGATCCTCAAGGAAATCCGTCGCAATACGACATTAGATCGGATGTATGGAGTTTGGGTATATCACTTATCGAACTAGCGACGGGGAAGTTTCCCTATCAAAGCTGGGGCTCGCCATTCGAGCAGCTCAAACAGGTGGTCAACGACGACCCACCTCGCCTGCCGCCCAACCAGTTCACGCCCGAATTCGAAGACTTCACCGCAAAATGCCTGCAGAAGGATTACAAGGACCGGCTAAACTACGACCAACTGCTGAACCATCCATTCTGCCTCCTACACAAAGAGAAAGTGACTGATGTCTCCTCCTACGTTTCTGAGATACTGGAGTTACCTGAGAATCCCTGAGATTCGTGCAACATTTCGTAATTTTTATTTCTTTCTCATATGTACTCATTAATTTTTTTTTAAATTTGTGTCTGTTCTATAATTCATCATTAATTTTTTTCAAAAAAAAAGGTGAAACCTTTTCAGCTTTTTAGGTTTCTCAATTCTAAAAAATTGACTGAAACGTAAATTCATCCCGATCTGAATTTATTCAAGTAATTTTAAACAACAGTCCCACAGACTAATGTTTCAGTTTTTTTAATTGTTTGCTTGTGTGGGTATAATAAGGCATAATGAAGATGGGCAGGTGAAAACACCATATCGCCAGCATGTGAATGTGTTGCATTTTTTTTTTTAAATATCTATAGTGTGTTTAATTGTTGATTAAAGTTTTGTACTACAGTTACATAAGTGACAGTTAAATGGTCCATCAATGAAGCAAGGTTATATTTAGCTATATAGCAATTGTAGTCAAATATACATTATTTTAAATATTTATAATGTTATATTTTCATATTATCCTAATATATAATACAGAATAATTACTAATGCACCATCTAACTGCCACTGTTTCATGTTTGTATTTCCATAGTCACTTTTACATTACTTTAATTACTGATTGCACCTACTTATTTTGATTTATTGATTTTGATAAGAATTTGTTGTTTATTGGCAGAAAATATGTTTAAATAACTGATTGTAAAGGCATACATTTTTATGAGTTTATATCACGCATTTTTGACACAATTGAGTTGGTCAAAAATGACCAAGCTAATTGTGCCAAAACAAAATGTTACAAATTTAATAGTGTGTGATAGAAACAGAAAGTTAATAATTCATTTATCTCCAGTTTTGACTGCTACTTATATCTTTTATTTTGATTGTAATAATTTATCATGTATTGTGGACATTTATTTAGATTGGATTTTTCTTCACACAAAAGTATTTCCGAATTTCTGCCTTTTTAACAATTATTTCCCAATCAATCATTCTGTAAAAAATCAACATCACTAAATTCACTGGAAAAAAATGATGTAACTGATTTTAGTATGTCGTGAAGATTTTAATATCATTTTACTTTAATTATTCATATTTTACTGATATGAAACTAATGCAATGTATGTCTTAGAGACAGTTTATAATTAACATCACTTATTAGTGGAGTGAGCAATGCATGTTGCAACTAAGGAGCAATAAATAAATTAACAGTTTTCTCTAATGATATGGAGTGTTGAAAAAACTGATATAACTATATAGTTCTAAGTACAATAAGTAGTGAATGAGATGGCACTATAAAATACCCTCCTTTGAGCGCTAATACTCGATATGTACATAAATATATAACAGATTCAAATTATTGCAAAACACCACCGTTAATATTTTTGTAGAACTTGTTCATAATAACATTTGTAGTGTTCAATATTTCGTCAGACTTATAACTATATACACATTGTAATAATGGATAACTATTTTTTTACTGAGAATATTTTAAAACTTTCTTTCCTCGTTTCGAAAACACTTTCCTTTACTTTAAATTATTTCTGTTACAATTAGGTTTTTAGTTCAATTTATTTTATAAGGATATTTTAATTTTTAGAAATTTTAAAAGTTATGAAGTGTATATATGTATGTGTGATAATAAAATATACAAAGTAATCTATATTTTGTTTCTAATTACTATAATACTAGATAAATATAATAAAATTTATTTAAAATATTAATAAAAATATATAATAGATTCATTTGTGTTGCTGGAGCAACAATAATATATTTTATGAAATAAAAATATGTGTTAAATTAAGCCATCTACATGTCCAATTTAATTTGGTTGTAGAAAATAATATAATTGTGAATTTTTAAGAGGCATTCAATATAAATGCAATCATGTGATGCGAAATTGTAATCTGCAAACTCACTGGGATTAACAAATTAAAAAGTGTTTAATGAAGTAAATTAATCTGAATTTTACATTTATTAACTCTTTAAAATCAATAAAATTTGTATATTAAATAGTCATTCTTTAATTATTATTTTTTTAAATTAGTTTAAGAATAAAGAGAAAGGAAAAGGTTAATTTTTGCCTTTATGCAGGAAATATTTGGTATAAAAAAATCAAATTATGTTTCTGATATATATTATATTTCCATTATAATAACAAACAAAACAGTAGTTTGGCTCCATTATCAGTACTCTACAGTCTCACCAGTCTTAAACGAATTTATTTAATACTTCACAAGTAAATAAAAATATAAAATAATAAAAATCAACACACTTAAATGACTATGTCTACTATTAATAAGGATAATCAGTGCTTAGGAACTTGATACAATTTTTCCTGCATCTAAGGTTTTATCAAGTGCATGTTCAATAAATAATACAATTTGGTTTCCAAATTCCAAAATTATTGAACAATATAATACTTTAAAAATAACAAATATTGAAAATTGAGATTCATAAAATCATATAGATGGAAGAAATCTTATTAGATGAATGTAGTGAAATTAATCTACAAAAATTAGGTACAAATTTGAACTGAAAACATGTAGTCATTACAAAGAACCTTTGGAAAAACAAGCATCTTTGAAATTAGTCACATTCAAACTGATAAAGTAATCATCATGTATATACCTAATAATATCCTCGATCTTGCATAAATGTATCTTATGATCAACAGTAACTATATCCTTACAGAAACCTATCTGTTTAGTAACATCTCTACCGTTGGCGAGCACGCGGAAGTACACGCCCTTGGCTCCACTTTGAGAATCCCTGTTATCGTTGTACACCTCGAAAACTATTCTTCCTGCGTACCTCGACAGCAGCGGATCGTTCTGTAATCCGAGCGCGGTTGAAACCTGCTCCAGGGTGTGATCGTGCCCGGAATATAAGACTAGATACGGCCCATTACTTGAAACCTAAAAAAATGATAATAGTGTAATAATTGAAAAAAGTTCCTTATTTAAAATTCCATGCAGATTAGGAAGACATACCATGTGTAACATTTGGGACACAATGTGTTTAATTATACCATAAGATCGTAGCAAACAAAACCTGCGCCAGTTGATGTTCTTCCACTTCTGGTGGGTTATCCAATCTGTGTATGCAAATATTCCCACCACATTTTGCCTCCTAAAAAAAAAGAACACAGTAAGTATATACAAATGTTGGCTATTGACCATGTGGTTCTTTCACTGTGTTATTTGTGTGTGTGTGTAAATGAGCTTGTTACTTCAAAGGATCGCCCCCGTCACTCTAAAACATTTACCCTAAATTAATAGTTTTAAATAAATCATGTATCAGTACAGAGCAGTTATCAACTTCCAGGAGTGATAGAGTACACCTAGTCGAAAAGTAATGCATGTCGGAAATTACTGGTGTACGCGATAGATATCGCTATGTAAAATGAAGCAGCAGATGAAACTGCATGCGCACATGCAGTTTGATGACGATCCATAACTCCATGTCCTTTTTTCTTAGCTGTATTAATAATAACAAACATTCCTCCCTCTTGTATCCTACTTCATTGTGTTTTGTGTCATCACTACAAGGCCAAAGCGTTTTCGGCTATACATTGCATTGTGACTTCTCTTCGTGTACTCTATCTCCCTGAAGATTAAAAATATGTAAAACCATTTACAGAAACAAACATTTTTAGCCTTTTTCTTAAATTTTCAGTCGTTTCCTCTTATTTACATTAAACTTGCAGGTCATCTTTTGTATCTTATAATACTATAAATCACATTAAAAAGATATGCACAAAAATGCTAAATTTTATTACTATTATTTTAAAAGATTATCTTACCTAACACAATTCAGTGGTGTTTCACATGGTAAACCGCTACCATGGCAAACATATGCCAACAAGGAATCTTTAACAGCATGTGGATCACTGCTGATGCTTCCCTGATCCACCACAGTGGAAAATATCGACCTCCCTGTATTCTCAGCCAGTAAACTTACAGCTGGATGTGACTTGAGATCACTGTTTATAGATCGTTGTACAGCCCTAAACATATTAATTCATGATTTTAAATATAAATAGTATTATTATTATTTGTGCACTTACTTTGAGTATTTATCTGAAATAGGGCAACCACAGTCTTTGAAACAAAAGCTCATCGATTGGCTTTCGACAATATTCAATTTGGTGAGTGTGTCCGGTGATATGAGACCGTACAGAAATGCCAGTGCCGACTGGAAAGTCCGCCTGTACCTAGTGCTGTAAACTGAAATTTCAGATTGGGTCAAATTTTGAAGCTTCGGCCATATGTAGGCGTAACTCTGTTTCAGCATGTGCCCCAGACTCAACAGCTGTGAAACACCCTGCATGGTCAGTTGGCCAAGCTGACATTGCCTGGGGTGTGTTGGTAACAGTGGAAATCCGTGGAATGGTCCAGGGCCGATCCAGGACACCTTTCCAGAAACTGTTAAGTTGTGAAGGTAGCCCTGAAATAATGCATTTTTCAAACACGATCTGTTGTTTCTTGAATAACCTTCTCACTTATCTCTTGGTGATACATTATGAAATAATAGGTAAAGAATTGATCAACACTTGGTTTCTTTCACTGATTGACTGGTGTTTCTTACCTTATAACTATTCATTAAATCAGTTTCTGGTGTTCCACAATGAACTGCTGATATGTTTCGAATGTGCAGAAGTGGTCCACGATCTCCATGTCTAATTATTACCAGCAGTCCCTTCAGTATCCATTTGCTTGGTTCTAGTGTTCCTAAATCAAATAAAATACTTAAGGCCCAGACTCGAATGCATATTTTTGTGTTGATTTATATGAGGTTGAAGTGTAGCCTTTCATTATGAATTATGATTAACCACTTCCCGCATACGCCCAAGATATCTCGGGCACTAGTTCAAAAATAATTGTGCGGGAAGGGGTTAAATAAAAACTGATATTTCAATAAGCAAAAACAAACACTTTTGCCTGATAAATTTTATGTAAACAACTTTCAGAATAATAAAAACATGGTTAGATTCCGTTCTTCACAGTTTTTATTATTTAAATTATTAATATAATCTTATAATAACTCAAGATTACATACAACTTTCATAATATTTAATAATCAAGCAAATTAATGCATTAAGATTTTAAATTATTATCCCATTTATTTTCCAATTTTCTTTTACACGCACCAATACACAGATTAAGTATTTAGATTGTTTTTCTCAATGTGTAATTTATTTTTTTTTTTCTCTTAACAAAAATAGATATCACAACTATTTTTGTGTGCTTACTTGCATGAAACTTTGAAAGTCATTGTTCAAATCCCATACATTAAATACTTAGAAAAAAGTTGGCTTGCATATTCAGACAGGATGTCTAATGTATTGAAAAAGTCAAATAAAAAAATCTCATACGAACAGATGCTTAGCAATACGGTCAACAACATTCCACTTATAAAGTACATATTATTTTTAGTTTAGGGAGCACTAAAACATATTTTCTATGGATGGGGGATGTTTAGTTTGTCTCAACTTTAATATTTCATTTACTCTTAAATTTATTTCAATCATAAACAATTTATAATAATAATACTTAATACTTTGTCTGTATAACAAAGTATTAATTATTATTATTGTATAATAAATAACATGTATAACGATGTAGATGCCTCAGGAATCAACGATATAAACAATTTACTATATTTTATTATTGTATTTAAATTAAATTATTTATTTTAATAAAGATGTAAAAATAGCTCTATTCACTCTTTCTTAGTTTATTGATATAGATTATCCCAACAGTAAATATTATGAGAAAAATCTATCAATAGAGATTCAAAACACTTTAACTTAATTAATCTATTATTATTATTACTTTTTCTATAAACCATGAAACAACCTATTAATAACAATACCACCCCCACAAAATATTATACACATATAAAATTAGTTCAAAACAGTTCCTGAAACATCAACTTTGTGATTTACTATTGAATAAATTTTATTTACCGCGAATTTGGCCGGGTGCCAGTTGCCCCTGAACGTGCCCACACTTCCTGGTGGATTCAGTGCTTTATTTCGGTTGGAAATTTCTTAGACGGTGATCGGAATCAATTGGACAATTGAAAACACATGTGAAAATATCTGTGACGCCGATCGCTGATCTGGAAGCCGGCATGCCGGAGTATTTGTGTGTTCTCTGTGGTGTATAAATAGAACTGTGCCTTTATAAATAGCACGGAGAGTGTGAAAAATTAAACTTTGCACCATGATGGTTTTGGGCAACATTATTATCTTTAAAAAAGAACCACAACAAGGATTTTTAAGTTTCATTATTGTATTGATAAACCATTTAGATCTTAAAGATTTTATTTATACAGTCAACTCAATAAATGCAAGGTGTAAATATATTATATAGTTTGTGATGTCTTTTTCAAAAGTTGATTAAAAGATATGTATATATAAAACAATTTTCTATGTCTAGAGTCAAGTTAATTTTGCAACGAACGCTGCCTAAAAATGACCAATGGGACTAGATCGAAACACTGCAAATCGGTTCATTTCAGATTCATCAAAACTTGCAAATTCAAAGAATTAAATTATCTTCACAAAACTATCCACACGAATATTTATATATACTTTTGTAAATAGGTATTTATTATAAATTAATTTAGGTTTTATTAAAGTCATTTATGATTAATTTAATGAATTAATTAATTATTGGTGAGCTATTATATGATTAAATAGGTAATAAGTAAATAATTGGTTTAATTAAAGAACCCTATAAAATTATATTAAATCATCACCATAATTTTATTGATTAATACACTTAACTTTGTTTCATTGGTTTTATTTTATGTCTGACTAGATTTTATTTATTTATAATTAAACACTTTAAAAATGAATTTTAATGAATAAAAACATTTAGATAATTTTTTTTAAAGGTTCACATTATAAAACCTATTTTTTTAATCAATTCAATAAACTATTTTCAGTTCAACGTAATTATTTTGTTTAATTAATCCAATTATTTATTTATGACTATTTAAATGGACCATTAAAAAAGAGATTGTAAATGTTCAATCAAATGTAAATGTAATTTAAATAATTGGATTGATAAGGCAGTTACTTGTTGAAACTCTTGATAAAACACTGACGTAATGTAAAGTACGTCATTGTTTTATTAAGTGATTTAAATAATTCTTAATATTTAAAGTATAAATCAGATAATTACTTATTGTTATTTATTATTTATTTGTTAAATTGGAATTGTGTGAATGGACAGATACCTTCATCACCCTCCGTGATCTCATGAGGCAGATTGCAGAGCTTGAAGATCCGCTTGGTCTTAACGTCGAAACCTAAATTGTGAAAGAGCTCAGTGGTGATGGAGGGCTCGAGCAGCCTCTGCCTCGGCTCTAAGAACTTGTATATCCCGGCCACCAGCAGCAGGATCCATATGCTCATCACAATGTAGCAGTGGAGGGCCTTCTGCTGGGCGGGCATGCGGATCAGGTCGAACGCCATCATCAGGGCACCTCGCCGTCATGTCGCGGTCCTGGCACGCGCCTGGGGGCCGCGCGCTATCAGCATCGGGGGGATCATCTGATCCTAACCTACGAGCGTGGTGCGATTAAACAGGGGGCAGGACGCCCGGAGCGTGATCTCTTTTGCGCAATAACACGCCGTTATCTAATCAGCGGCGATAATTAATTGAACGGTTACGAAAAGTCTATAAATAAAGACAAAAAAAAGTACTTGTTTACATCGCGATTCCGTCAAATTTATTTGCGATGCGTTTCACGGCGCATACGCGAGTCCATAGAAACGTAAACGAGATGGCGGAAAGGTCGTCGCGTTTTACGGCAGTGCCTCTGGTGGTAGGGAGAATAACAACATCTTATTATAATTTATGAATAAAATTGCGATAATATTTTCCTCGTAAAAGCTTCTAAGAAAACCCTTAAAAATATTTAAAATAGGTAAAAATTATGAAAAACAATTCTAACTATAAAAAATGACGATGTGGCTATAACAGCCTTGTATGTTTAGTAATATAACATAAGTAATAATAAATATTGTTAAGAAAACATATAATTATTCCAAAAAAGAAAGAAAAATTCAGTATTTGCCAACTTTAATAAATCGTACGCTTGAACTAGCGTACTCTTGACCTTGGTTAATGTGTAATTTGTTAAGGTAGGTCGGGAGTACGATAGGTCATTGCATTATTTATTGTGCTAGGTCAAGAGTACGCTAGAATAATAATGATTCTAAGCTTATTTTAATTAATATTCGATTTACAGTTTAAAGTAACGACTCGTCCAATATTTAGAGTAGGAATAATAAAAATTGAGAATTGATACAAGCAAAAATATCATTATTATATTTAAACAAATTATTAAATGAAATACGAGACTCCTTTCGTCACAAATTTCTCGATATTTTTACTCGTATTTCATTTAATAGTTAGTGCATCTTCATGTAAGTCAACAAATATTAAACTATTTAAACAAGTTGTTTAAAAAACGCTACTAACATTAACTCTCACTTTAGAAAATATCTGAAATTATGAAATGCGCTTAAACAACTGAGCAAGTCTAGAAATCAATACAAATTATTAGATATTTATAAAAAAAAGGGAACAATGAACGAATAGATAAAGCGGATAAAAATTTAACGAATTGACAGTTATTTATAAAAAGAGTTTAAACTGACAAAAGTGGCAGAACAGAATGTCGCAAAAGAAAACAATTGAAATTTTTAGAAATTTAAAAATAAATAACAATCAATAAGGGCAGCAACAAAAAATTTACTAATGAAAAAATGAAAATTAAATCAATTTCCAAACTTCAATTTCTAAAAATAGGTAAAATAACATTAAAACTCTTAAAAAGTGGTATTAAAAAACTAAAAAGATATATTAAAAAGGGAATTACTAAATACAAGAAACTATATCAAGATATTAGAGCAATAATACTAAAAATAAATAAAAGCAATAAAAAAAAACAAATGAAATATTAACCGTCTTCAGCAGTTGAAAAATATGTAAATAGACACTCGATAAAAACAGTGACAAAAATACTAAGAAAAACTATTTAAACTAATTAAAATTTTTAAAAATAATTTTTGAAAAAATTGAAAAAACTTGACGATGGGAAATTAAAAATATAGATAATCAATAAACGCAATGACAAATAAAAAACAAATGAAAATTAAAAAATTAAAAGCTACAAAAATTAATTGCGAAAATATGTAAAAAAATTATTAAAACTAATCAAAAAACTTTACTGAAAACAGTTCAAAATCGATATTGAAAAAACTTAAAACATGTAATGTAATGTAGGAAAGAAATTGCCAAATATTAAAATAAACTGAAAAAAACAATTGCAGAAAACAAAACTATTCACAAATAACAAATAAAATATTGAACTGTCTTTAATAACAGGGTTAAAAAAATATTTCATAAATAAATATGTAAATAGACAATTAATTAAAACAGTAACAACTAATTACTAATGAAAACAATAATTAAAAATTGCAAAAATCAAATGCGAAAAGAGCAAAACATATTAAAACTATTCAAAAAAACTTTGCCAAAAACAGTCAAAAAAATCATAAAAATATATGTGTAAAAAAATTAATAAATATAAAACCACAAGAAACAATTAACAAAAACAATTATAGAATGAATGAAGTACTGAACTGTCTCCAACAGTGGTTAAAAATTATTAATAGACAATCGATAAATTCACTGACAAAAATTATTAAAAACTATTGAAAATTAAATAATGCAAAACGGTAAAAATCAATTGCGGATAAAAAAAACTTAACAATTGGAAATAATCAAAAATTATTTATAAAAACATTTGAAACTGACAAAAGTGTGAAAATAGTTGAATGTAGGGACACAGAAAACAATATAAAACATTGGGCAATCGATAAAAACGAAGATTTAGGACAACAATTAAAGCATAAACAATTAAAAACTGCAAAAACCAATTGCCAAAATAAGCGGATAAAAAAACTTAACGAATCGAAATAATAGAAAATTATTAAAAAAAAAGAGTTGGAGCTAACAAAAGTAATAGAAAATTGAATGTTCTCACAGAAAACAATTAAAATCATTAGAAAATTTAAATAAACAATAGGCAGTCGATAAAAATATAAAAAGTTAAAAAATTAAAACTTCAAAAATTAATTTCCAAAAATATGTATAAACTCATTAAAACACTTCAAAAAACTTTAATTAAAAAAGAACTCAAAAAATAAAAATTATATATTAAAGAAAAAAGTAATTACCAAATACAAAAAAACTATATAAAAAAAATTGAAAACTGTTAAAAAACAAGCAAAAATGATTAACAAATAAAATATTGTCTAACTGTCTATAAGAACCGTTACGGAAATAATAAATGAAAAATTGTGTAAATAAACAATCGATAACAGCAGTAACAAACAAAAAAATACCAACCTTAATAAGTAATACGCCTGAACTACGGTTAATATGTGGATTACTAAAGTAGGTCGGGAGTACGATAGGCCATTGCACTAATTATTGTGGTAGGTCAAGAGTACGCTAGAATAAATAATGATTCTAAGCTAATTAAAATCACTATTCATCATATTATAGTTTAAAGTAACGAATAATAAAGTAACAGTTGAAATTGACAGACAAGGCGCCAAAATAATGGAATATCTAAACAGGAAATAAATTAAAAATTAACAATTGATACAAGCTTGACGAATGAAAAGAATTAAAAATTCACTCTAGAATTTGATTGAAATTATTAGATAAATATGAGCTAAACTTATCGAAACTGCACTCACGATAAAAAATACAAGGGCTGTTCAAATGAAAAGGTACAAAACGTTATTGTGGGTGTAAATGAAGTATTTTTTCACAGTATACACCACAGGCCTGAGCACAATAATCCCACTGGTTAACGAGCCGAAGGATTTCGTGTTCCTAGAACTTATGTGGCCGTGACGAGATCGAGTTTTTCAAAGCGTTTTTGAGTTCGTCGTCCGAGTTGATTTTTCCGTTTTCCAAATAAGATCTGGGAACCAAACACGTGGAAATTGCAGGATGACATCCGGGCTGCAGAGTGGAAAGACGAGCTGCTTCAACTTGAACTTGTAATTGGGTAATTACCCCCCCCTAAGAATTATTGATTCGCTTATTTTGTTTATTCTTAAAAATTACTAATATTTCCAACAAACAAGTTAACTGTTGGTAATTCTAGTCAGCGATCTATGACAGTGCATTTTCCAAAACAGTCAGGCCATGTACACAAATTAAAATTATCTGCGCAAGCACCGTTAGAAAAGTGATGACTTCCTTTGCACGGGGGGTTCCCTTTTCTAATAATACCCGTTATTGATACTATTCGCCTCTTTGGTATCGTAAATCGTTAAGTTGTTTTACATTAAAAGAGCGCGATTCACATTTCTTAGTTTAATTTATAATATTTCTTGTCTTACTTGGTTTAAATGTAAAAGATAGAAACCGAACTGTTTACACGTCGCATGTAAATCCTAAATTTTTAGTGATTGCTGATAAATTACCAATTTATTATAATTCGATCAATTATACATAAGGTATTTTTTTGATTTTAGGAATAATATATGCATTCTTTTAAATTAATTTATTCCTGATTTTTGTTGTAATTAAATTAGTAAATAAAAAATTTATAATCCACGTTGGATTCATTTGTTCAGAAAATTAAAAAAAACTGACGATTCTTCAACAAATAAAGATCGATCTATGTCAACAGTCAATTTAAATCATCCATCTACATCTTCATTGACATTTAGCAGTAGAAATCTTCACTAGGTTTTTCCCAGCATGAAAAAAGTAGCATACAACATGTACATATAGTAATGTTGAAATTTACATTCATGTAGTTAAATTTAGTAAATTGAGAAATTTCGAATTTTAAATTGTAAAAGAAAACCAAATGATACTTTTTTTTACCCTATTTTAGACAATTTAAATGGTTAATCTTTTCTAATCATTTAAACAGATTCTTTTGCAAATATCTCAGACAGTATCTCAATATTCTACATTATCAGGTAAAAATGTTGTGTTATAAAAATATTACCATAAAAATTCAATTTTTTATGCGAAATTGTTTTATAAAATCACGAGATATAAGAAATAAATTAAATATGGAAAGACTTCTACAAATTAAAGAAACTAGACATAGATTAAAACCAATAATCAAAAGTATCATATTTAGGGGAAACAAAATATTCCCTTACGAGATCATCGTGATGCTGGTTCTCTCTTAAATACAAAATCTATTACAAACGAGGGCAATTTTTGTGAAATTCTACTTTTCGAATTGCATCTGGCGACAACTTTAAAAAATCATTTGGAAAACCATTAAACATATTTCACAAATGTTTTATTCAACAAGGGGAAAAATACTGCCACATCTTTTAAACAATTTATAATGATGCAGTCATATTTTAAACGAATTACAAATTAAAATGACAAAACCGCGAATTACCAAATGCCAGAGGAATAGACCAAACCTGGATCAACCTATTATAGCAGATTATTTTTATTTATCTTTTCCCCTTTTATCCATTATGGGTGTCAGACTTATTTTCTACAATATGTCTCAGTTAATTTCTTTTACATTTCTTTACCACTGTTGCGTAGCTTGTGCTATTTTCTTATTTCTTTCCATTCTATTCCTTTTCTTTCCGCTGCTTGATGTACTTGCTCGTTCCAACCCTTCCTTGGTCTTCCTAATTCCCTATATCTTTCTTAGGTATCTCATTTCCATTGCATTGGTTTTTCTGTTATTAATCTATGTGGTTACTCACGATTCACTACTATAGTCCATCCGTTGGATCTTCCGTCCTACGTCACAAACTATCGCTTCAAAAAACGACGAAAGTTTTACAGTGCGTTCTTTTTCTAACGCATTTGGTTTACTTTATCAGACTGAATGTTTTTGTGTCGTTTCTCGAAGCGATATTTTGTGACATAGGACGGAAGATCAAACGGATGGACTATATATAGCAGTTAATGTCTTTTATATACTTTTGTTTTTATTGTTTTTGTAATCTCTTTTTCCTCTAAGAATGATTTCTTTATTGTGTTGAAGATCATTCCTGCTTTGCCTAGTTTTTCATCTTTTTCTGATTCTATCTTCCCTGTTTCCTCTAGTGTTGATCCCAGGTATTTAACCCTATTTTGTGATTGCTCTCTTTTGATGATATTATATTTATCTTTTCCAGCTCTTTTTGAATATTTCCAGGTTTTCTTCTGAATCTGCTATTAATGTTATGTCGTCGGCAAACATTAATACATATTTGCATTTTTAATAGTTTTTAATATTTCTATTTGTGCTTTCGGCTCTTTGTTTGCTATTTCTTATTGCTTCGTCATTAAGTGATGCAAATAGTAAAGAGCTTAATATACAACCTTGTCTCGGTCCTGTTTTGGTCTTGAACTCCTCTGATTGTTTATTTCCTATTCTTACTTTATTTTTGTTATTTCTTTATTATATTTATTATGCTTTTTTTATCCTTCTTGTTTTGAGTATATGCCATATGTCCTCTCTTCTTACCCTGTAATACGTTTTTTTAGGTTGTAATTCTTTTCCCTTTTTATTTATTTATTTATTTATTTGCTTGTTTTAATTCTGTGCTAACATAAAAACCTAATACATACAAAAATAATATAAATAATATTCATCCAAAATTTCTTTTCTGTTAATTGTCTCATTATTGTATATTAAGTCTTGTTTGCTTCTATTTTTCTCAATCCGTGTTTTTCTTCTCCCAGCTGTTGATCTAATTTTCCTTTTATTCTTGCTTCTATTAACCTAGTAAAAAATTTCTCTGGTTTGATTGTGAGTGTAATACCTCTGTAATTATCACATATTTTTGTGTCTCCTTTTTTGTGTATGGATATTATAATTCCCTTGTTCCATTCCTCGGGTATCTTGTGATTTTTGATAATGTCACTTACTATTTTCAAGAATTCTTCCTTCCCCTTTCCCCATATATTTCATCATTTCGGCTGTGATGTCATCCAAACCTGGAGATTTTCCTAGTTTTATTTTTTTGATTGCAGCCTCCAGTTCTTCGATTCTTATTTCGTTGATTCACCTTCTATATTTCCTGATGGTTTGTTTTGGTTATTTCATTAAAGAATTCTTTCCATCTTTCTAATATCTTCTTTTCTTCTGTTATTATATTTACGTTTTTATCTTTTATACTTGGCTGGGTTAATGAAGGTAATTGTTCATTTGTTTAATAGTGCTATTAAACATCTTTTTGTTTTCTGTGAACATTTCTTTCAGTTTCTTAACTAACTGCTCCCAGGATTGCTTTTTTGCCATCTTGAATTTTTGTTCCACTTTTTTATTTGCTATTATATATCTTCTATAATCTTATTCTTTCCTTGTTTTCCAATTCTCTTCTTTTGTTTTTACAAATTGTTTTACCTCTTCTGACTATCACCTGTTTTTCTTTCTCTGTTTGTTTGATATAGTGATTGTTTCACAGCTTTCTTGGGCTGCTTCACTTATGATTTCTTTGATCTTTTTCTATTTGCTTTCTGCTCCTTCTATTTTGTTCGTCTTTTTCTCTATTTTTGATTGGTATTCTTTCTTTTCAATTTTTGGCTTTATGTGTTTTTTTTATTATTGTTTTCGACTTCGTATACTTCAAGTGTTCACCTTCTGTTTTAATTTATATTTTTACCAAATAGTGGTCGCTTCCTATTTCAGCTTGTCTTATTACTTTAACATCTTTCACCTTTTCCATTCTTCTGCGTCTATTAAGGAGTAGTCTTTTATTTCTCTTTTCTTGGTCTAACTTCTCTAGTGTGTTTATGTATGTATTTGAATTTTGTGTTTGTCACAATGAGGTTGTTTGCTATACATAATTCTATAATTGTTTTTCCATTTTCGTTTCTGTTCTCATGGAGATGAGCAAAAAAGATACAGTGGAAAGTATGGAGATACTTTCCACTGTATCTTTTTTGCTCTTTCTCTTCTTTTAGTTCTTCTGAGTTTTTTGTCATTTCTCTCATGGAGTCTTTAAACATGCTCTTTAATTCCTCCATTATGACATCGTTCTTAGATATATTTAGATTTTCCTTCTCCGTGAGTTTTTTTTCTGTTTTCATCTTCCTTTGTTTTATTTTTCTATCCTGTTGTTATTACAACGTTTTGTTTTACTGCTTCGATTTTCTATCTTTTTCTATTCTCCATTGCACATTTGGAATCCTTGGAATCCATAATTAGGGCTGTCGATATCTCTTTCTCTATTTGAACTCATTTGTTTCTTTATTTCCTACTTCCTTTTAGTTTTATATATTTTAACACTACTTATTTACTTTTTTATGGACTTTTGCATGTACGTGGTTCGCTGTTTTAAGTACCTCTGAACTGAATAGAGGTTTATTATCGAATTAATATATATTTACCTCTCCTGAATAATATTATTACAGATCTGCAATACAGATTTAATAAAGACACGATGAATTTGTTCAAATTTAACACAACAATACCTAGTGTTTTATTGATAACAAACTGGCGAAGATTTAGATCCCACTTCAAAATCTGTTGCAACATATTTAAATAAAATTTTACCTGAAAACGTAACATGTGCAATAGCAATTAAGTCTGAATTGGCATTTTGGAAATTACAATGGCAAAAGAAAAAGAAAATCAAAGAACAATTACCAGAAAATGCTTTAGATGTATACAGAAAATATGACCCGAATATTTACTGAACATAAAAATAATTTTACAAATATTATGTACTCTTCCTGTTAGCGTTGCTTCTGCAGAAAGAAGTTTTTCTGCACTGAAGATTCAAATCGTGGCTGCGAGCCACTATGTCTCAAAAAAGTCTAACCGAGTTAGCTGTATTACATATTCATTGATATATGGATATTAATATTGACAATGATTTGTCCAAAATCTAAAGGATAATTTCGTATTTGAATCAATTCAATGTTTCTGTAAATATATAGTCATATTTAGCTAAAATATTTATCTATTTAATACGAATCTAGAGATGATATATGTGTACTAAACTTATATTGCAGTAGCAGTATTGATTGGCCATCGACCACGTTAGTCTTCAGCGGTGCTATTTTCGTATTTAGTAGTTATTTGTGTATTTATGTGCGTGTAAAGCTTGTTAATCTCCATCACTCTAAAGTGTCATTAATTATATCCCAATAGCATAGTCATCCGATTGCTGACATTAATGGCCAGAAGTTCCTGCAAAAGAACTGGACAAAAACCAATACTAAAGGATATGTAAAAGTTTTCGGATGTGGATAGGATTACTGCTTTCTAAACATCATGGAACAAGAAGGGTTTGAATGTAAGAACATAATTTGTTATTATGAACTTCGCACGTGCTTCTTTCGTCCAAAATTTTACCTATAATTTTTTTGTAATAAATTTGTTTTTATGTGTATTCTTTAATGAAAGAAGACCAAAGTTCTGAATAAATAAATAAATAATTATCGCTGATTCGTTTCCGTATTTATTTTTGTGTAATAAAGCGAAAATTATTAAGTGATTGACGAAAAACTAAATTGAAAATCCATATTATATCTAATTAATAATAAGTTGTTTATTTTTTCTCAAATTTTCATTTAACTCGCTATAATTGTTTCAACATATTGTAGCTTCTTCAGGTGAAGAATATACTTAAATGAAACATTAGTAATTCTTTTTCTTCACTGGTTTATTTAAATCGATAATTGCACATAAACCAGCGAAGAAAAAGAATTACTAATGTTTTATTTAATTAAATTAATCTTCACATAACTCAAAACAATATACATGAAGAATATACTACATTCAACAGTTCAACCCTACAACTATGAATTATCCACTTACGTTTTTCATGCTTACAATTTTTTCCATTTTTTGTTTGTTTTATTAGCGCCCTTTGCACGCAGCGTTAGTAGCGCCGTATAAATCACGCGGCCGTAGGACGAACTAAACAAAACCTCAAGGTTGCATACAGTGGTTCCCGGCTGACGATCAGAACTCGAAATAATCCTTGCCATTGTGCATCCAAATTTCAATTCGTGTGCGCGCGGATGTGCTCGTTTTCGAAAATGTAGACGTCTCGTTGTAACGTAAAAAAAAGAATATTACGGTCGACCGTCGAGTGCATTGTTAAATTCAAACAATAGTCCGATTTCGAAAAATCAGTTTCGTAAAATAATAGACCGGCGTAAACAAGGGCCACGTGATCGCGGCATGGTCCGCGAGCGGTGGGAGTAGGCCACGGGAACACGGGAAAATCGACCTAAAGAGCAAAACAGTAGGGAATGGGAGCGCGAGGCTGAAATACAGAATACGCGGCTCCGGTCACGTTTACCGAAAAATCACCGAACCGAACGCGCCGGATCGCCGGCCCCCCGTACCCAGGAACGCCGATTCCCCGCAAATATGTGATACAAATTGCACGCACTGACATTTTAACCAGCTGTTTATAGACTAGTTCAAGTGTTATCACCGCCAGTTATGACGAACCAGTTAGTTTAATTAAGTGGCATCCAAATAACCGATATTCTTTAAATTGATGACATGTCCCAGCGGGATACTGTTATTCATCTAGTGGCCGGGGGGTAAGTCCTTCACCCTGATTTTATTACGACTCTAACCTATAACGCGCAATTACATAATTCCACACTAAACACCCGGAATGCACGTGCCGGATAATCCGCGTGTAAACAAATAAAATGGGTGTGTACGATTGAAACCGGAAAAAAAACGACAACGGGCGGATTTGTTTTTCCAGAAAATCGAAAAAATCAAACACCTTATCACGTTATTTTTTGCATAATCGGTGCGAAATTTGCGTTTCAATTATGCGCACGCGGTCGCCGAGTGGTCGCGGTCCGCTAATGCGAGAAAAAAAAACCGGTGTGTTTATTTTTAAGTTTGCCCCGACGCGATAATTCGTATGTAAACATTGCGGCTAGCGCCGCACTCAATTCACGATTTTACATACAAATTTAACAATTTGATAATTTGAACTTACCTTGCCGTAAACGTTAACTCCTTAACAGAGGCAGGAAATCGTTTTTTTACACGATAATAATTGCAGTTTACGATGTGTGCTCGTTTTCTTCGTTTCACGTAATTTGTTTGTGTTTGTTCGCGTTGCGAAAACAATGCATCGCCAACTATGTCTTTAATGTAAGACATACGACGCAGTGTTTGTTTCCTTGTAAGAGGGTCGCGTGATTATCCGAGAGTACTGTAATAAATTAATAATAATATCTATTGTATCGACTAACAGATACGATTATTACTTTTAACGTTTTAAATAATTAATTAACAATTTCATAATTACGTATTCATTGGCCAATCACAGAAATTTGAATCTATTCGATCAACTTAATCAAGGAGTACCAACAGTTTAAAAAAACAAAATTTTGTTTTTATCTTATTTATATATATTCAATTAGCATTTAAAGATTTTAATGAATTATATTGTTATGTGCACAGTATTATAAGTTATGAATTTTCCTGTTGGGAAATAAATTTATTTATTATTATTATTATTAATGAAAAGAATAAAAACAGTAGCACGTTGTGTCTTGTTGGATTATTTCAAATCTAATCAGTCACGTTTTACCTTTTTAAAAATAAGTTTATTGTTTTAATTGAATTTTAACATTTCTATAAAAAATATGATAAATATTTTGTATGTTCTAGCGTTGATTGAAATATTTCTGCGTAGTTTCCACGATGAGTATTAATTAATTAATCGATCGATCGATAAGTAATAATAAAATACAATAGAGAATGGAATTTTGCAATTAAATTTATTTAAAGTCGATGATATGCAATAAGTTTTAAAAGAATGATGAAAATCTAACCTTGTTTGAAACAAAAATGAACTTGTCGAGTTATGTTATTACGGAGGAATTTTTTAAAGCGGTATTTTGATCAAAGGTTATGTATGAACAATGGAAAATCAAATTTTGATCAAATGTTATTGATGAACAATTGAACATCAAATTCCTTTGTTTTTGTTTGTGTCAAGATGACGTTTACGTGATGATTAGATCTGCTTATATAATCACTCGATAATTGTAATAAAATTCTGAAAAAATATTGTCAAGAATTTAAAAAAGATATACTCTGTACGTATAACAATATTTGGGAAGAATTTTCTAAATAAATGTTTATAGATTGTATTATTAAGGTCATTAATTAGGTTGATACATTTCAAAATTAAACTTATCTAATCTATAAATTGTTATTATGTAATTTGTAAAATGTGTTGTATGAAGTGAAAAAAATAGGCGTCGTTTTATATTATTAATATGTGTGTTGTGAAATCTAAAATTAGCCGAATTAAAACCTGCAAAATCCTGTTATCATCATCGACGTGCGGAAATATTAATCGTTGCCTGTTTACTCCGATTTGTTTATTTTTTATAGTGCAATTATCTCGACGAGTGTACAAATAAACGCACGTACACTTTGTTTATATAACGTCGGCATTTTATGCAACGGCAACGGATTAATTAACAACAGCTGCACAAAACGAGTAAACATTTTCAGGTGAAACTCAATTAAAATTAATAAATTATAATCCAACAAAAATTTAATTTATTCATTTAAATTAATGAATAGATCAATCCCTAAATTAAATTTTTAGTGTAAAATGTATTGTTTTTTTTAATTGTCTTGAAATAAACACTAAACTAAAACACCTGCTATGTTTCTACGACTAATTTTTTTTAGTTTAAGTGTTAAGTAACGGTCGTAACTATTCTTATGAAGCCTCGAAACATATTATAAATTTTTGATGTGATTTATAGCAAAATTTGAGTGTCCTAGCAAGATTAGAATTTAAGGTTGAACAATCTTATCGCGAATTGTTGTGGCGCATTCATCGACGATACAACACGTTTCCCATTTTATCATCGCACTATCTCAAATGTACAAATGTTCAAGGTCCCATCAATTGCAAGCAATAACAACAAGTTCGGGAATAAATAATTGCAAGGATGCTAATTCGTAATGCTAATTACCATAGACGATAAACATATTCATTCGCCTTAACGCCAATCTCCATTGCTCGCCTAAGTCAAGGATGCGTACTTAGTCTTCTTTTGTTTTATTATTTTTTTCGTTTTAAAACATTATGGCTGTTCAACCTTGTTGCGTTTAACGTTCTGATTGTAGTATATGGATTGTAAAAAAATATAGTGCGAATATTTATTTATATTTATAATACTATCAGGTTAATTAAAGCATTATTTATATAAATTTTATAAAAAAATCTTTTGTGGCGAAATCTTTAAGGAAATTCTTTAAAATCCTCTTGCAATCCTTTAAAAATGCTTAAGGAATACTTAAAGAATATTTAAGAAAAAGAATTCTTTTAAGAAATCTTTAAGAAACTCTCTGAAAACTCCTTTAGAAAACAATCCTTAATAAAATTCATTAAAAAAATACTTTAAAAAATAATTAAGGAAATTTTCCTGAAAATATTTGACAGTCCTTAAAAATCATTAAGAAATACTTTAAAAAACCCTTTAAGAAATTATTTTTGAAATCTATAAAGAATTTCTTCAAGAAATCCTTTAAGAAATCATTAAAGCAGTTCTTTAAGAAACGTTTATTTAAGTAATCTTTCAAGAAATCCTTTAAATCTTGTTAGAGAAAAATCCTATGAGAAATCCATTAGGAAATCGTTAAGACTCTTTTAAGAATCCGTTACAAAATCTTAAAGAAAATTAAAAAACCATTAAAAAACTTTTAAGAAAATTTTCTAGAAAATCATTGAGACAATCCTTTAAAAAATCTTTAAGAATTCTTTTAAGAACCTTTTAAGAAATCATTCATGAAATCTTTAAACAATTTCTTTAATAGTGTTTTGTTTAAGTAATCTTTAAGGAAATCCTTTAAAAAATTTTTCTTTGGAAAAAAATCTTTTAATAAATCCTTTAGGAAATCGTTAAGGCAATGCTTTTAGACTCTTTTAAAAATAAACGAGCTTTACAAAATCTTAAAGGAAAAATCCTTTAAAAAACCTGTAAGGAAATTTCCCAGAAAATCTTTGTGACAATATTTCAGAAATACTTTTAAAAACCTTTTAAGAAATCATGCATGAAATCTTTTAAGAATTTCTTCACGAAATCCTTTAAGAAATCGTTGAAGCAATCCTTTAAAAAACTTTTAAGAAATCTTTGAGAAAAATCCGGTTTTAAAAGAAGTCTTTTTTTAATATTCCTTTAAAAATCAAACCTTTAAGAAATCCTTTAAAAACCCTTAGAGATTTTCTTTTCGAAATTACTGAGAATTACTTTACAAAAGAATTTTAAAAATACTCAAAGAAATATTTTATAAAATCGTGTAAGAAATCCTTTATGATTTCTTAAGGAAATGCTTTGAGTAAGAATTATTAAAGCGTTCTTTATAATAAATTCTATAAAAAAAATCTTTAAGGCGAAATCTTTTTCTTTTAAAAATTCTTTTTGTGATTTCTTAAAGTGTAATTTTACATTTTGTGTATATGTAATTTTCTCTAACCCACCCTTCAATCAGTAAAACATAAGCGAGGGTTTTAATTAAAAGTTGTAAAACATAAATTAACATAACATTATTGCAAAATTTAATAGATTGATTCAAACAAATTTTTCAAATAATTTTTGATGATGTTTTACTGATTTGAGGGTGGGATAGAGGCCACCCGCCCACCCTACATATATATATATAAATTTCAATTACTGATAGTCTCGCGGTTTGGAATAAAATTAATTACAAAACTTTTTGAATAAAAAAAGAAATTCAAAAGGGTCAAATTTTTTAGTGAGTAGTAAATTAATAAAAATTGTATGCACGATGGGTGGGCAGACTTTAAATCTAAATTAGATAGGATTATATTTAAACTTAAATTTGGATTATGCTTGATTTTTTATTACATACAAGGTTTTATTGTTTTTTTTTTTGCAGCAAAATCATCAACGATTAGTATTTTAAATTATCATGCATATGTAAGGTGGGTGGGTGTAACCGATGCTAATTGACATATGTCAGTTGACAAATAACTTACAACAAATGACGACTAAGAAATATAACCACACATATGAAAAATAATGATAGGTAATAAATGACAGTTGACATATAATAGACAATAGACGATAGTTGACAAATGTGATAATTAGTGTCATTTGACAGATGACAAGACAGATGACAATTAACAGATGACAGTTAGGAAAAAAAAACATAAACGACACTTGACAAATAATAATTTAAAAAATGTTAATTCACAAATGAATATACGATGTTTAAAAAATAACAATTAATACATTATTATTGTTGATTAACTCTCAATGACAGTTGACAGGATAGCAGATGATAATTGACAAATAACAGACGATAAATAACAACAAACAAACAAATACTAGTTAATAAATGACAGTTAACAAGACGACAATTGATAAATAACAGACAACTTGACAGACAACAATTAATAATAATAATAATAATACATTTATTAACGGAAGCCATTTACAGAGTACAAGTACAAATGTTTAAAAAATGCTAGTTGACAGATGAAAATTGACAGTTAATAGATAAATAACAACGAACGACAATTGATGATAAATTTTCTAATGAACAAATAATTCTTAACAGATAATAATTGACAGACCATTTATTAATATATACTATTCAACAGATGAGAGTTATAATAAAACAAATATAAATTCACAAATAATTGTTAGCAAATAACAGTTATGACAGAAAACCCCTTATTAACAGATGACATTTAACAACTAATAATTCGTAGATAAACAAATAATAGCTAACAAATGGCAGATGACAGTTGATAGATGACAATTAACAAATGTGTTAACCGATGTTAATTAACATCTATGACAAATAACAAATGACAGTAGAAAAATTTTAATTCAAAAATTAACAAACGATAATTCACAGATGACAGTTAGCAGATATGTATAAGGAGTATAAGGTAACAATTGACAGTACACATATAAAAAAATGACAGTGGATAGATGACAGCTGATAAATCACAGTTGACAGAAGACAATTGAGCAGTTGACAATTTTGTTAACAGATGTTAATTGACAAATCCCAGTTAACAAATAGCAAACATATAAGAAACAGTTGACAGATAATTGTTAACGAATATTAATTCGCAAATTATAGCTAACAAATGACAGTTGACAGATGAGAGCTAACCAATATTAATTCACAAATGAACAAATGATAATTACCAAATTTCAGTCGACATTTGGTACTTGATAAGGGATAAATAATAATCGTTAGTTGACAATTAAAAAATATATTAACAAATGCGAATTAACTAATGAGAGAAGATAATCGACAGATAATAAAAGACAGTTGACAGATGAAAACTAACAAATGTGCCAACAGATGTTAATTGACATATGTCAGTTGACAAATAATAGACACCAAATGACGAATAAGAATCATAAGTGAGGGTTTTAATTAAAAGTTGTAAAATGTAAAGAAACATAAAACAAAATGGTGATTGATGTGGTCATAATAGTATTTTCCTTACATTTTTCTTTCTTAAGTTATAGAGGCCACCCACCCACCCCACATATACAAGCTACCTTTAACTAGAAATATTGGTGCGATTTGATAAAATCTAATGTCACAAATTGTCAGTTATTTTTGAAATTATAAACTAGTGCTTGTAACTTATGTATCAAATATATGCAGGGTGGGTGGGTGCTCTCTAACCCACCCTCTAACCTGTAAAATATGCACCAAGTATTTACTAAAATCTTAATTGATGATTTTATCAATAAAATAGTTCATTTGAAAAAATAATAAATTTTGGTTAAATATTAATGTATGTTTTTCTGATTGGAAGTTAGGTTAGAAGCCACCTGCCCACCCTACATATATACATGTTAACTTCAACCAGAAATTTAAGCGTAAATTTTTAAATTCCAATATCATAATTTTTGAGTTTTTTTTGTGAAATCGTAAACTAATGCTTCTAACTTATATAATACATTTTATGTAGGGTGGGTGGGTGTTCAGTGTCCTACCCTCCAACACGTAAAACATGCACGAAGATTTTACTACATTCTTAGTGGAGTAATAACACTGTTACATGAAATTTTCAACTAAACTATGAATTTAGAATAACAAGTTTTCAATAGACCTTCGTGTGTGATGTAGAGATTGGAGGGTGGGTCAGAGGCCACCCACCCACCCTACATATACATGCTAACTTTAACTAAAAACCGCTTAACAATTTTTATATTCTAATCCAACATTTTGTGAGTTATTCTTTAAAACCAAAAATCCAGTATTTGTAACGTGTGAATTAAATATATGTAGGGTGGGTGGCTGGCCTCTATCCCGCACTACAAACAGAAAATCATGCATTAATTATTAATTTTCAATGGAATAATAATATTGGTGAATGTATACAGGGTGAGTTTTTTTCGATGTTCACTATGGGGATCTCGGAAACTATAAGAGATAGAGAAACGGTTAAATGGGGAAAGAAGTGTAGATTTACGAGACGAATAAAATTCCACTTTCAAAGTTTTCAAAAAAGTCAAGGGTAACTAGATATTTTGAAAAAAGTAAAAAGTGTCAATTTTTTCAAATCAATATATCTCGGTTATTATAACAGATAGAAAAAAACTGTAAAGGACAACGTTTTAGATAATTTTATGCAGATTAATAAAAAATAATCAGAAAATTTGTATCGCCTTTATTTTCCGAGATATGACGCAAACTTACATTTTTTTAAATGGAAACCATAGTTGGCTATGATCTCATTCAAAAGGTAATTTTTTTCTCTTTAATCCAATATGACATATGACATAGTTATTTATAAAAATAAGTGAGTTATAGTCATTTTAAATTTTATTATAAATAAAAAATGGGTAGCCATAAAAAAGATGAAAGTAAAACAATTGCAGTTGTTTATAATAATAGCAATATTGTAATTATTAGTTCTACAGAGTTAAATAAAAATGAAAAACCAGCATAAGAATAATAATTTAGTAATTATCAAATAGCCTCATGTATGTGGTATAAACCCATTTGTCAAGAGAATAATACGTTTCTTACAAAAATATTATGAACAGATGAATCGCGATTCACTAAATGTGGTATTTTTAATGGCCTCAATGAACATAGATGAACTTAAGAGAATCCACGAGAAGTTTCACAGAGAAAACTACAAATTAAATTTGGGTTTAATCCATGGTGTATTTGGATTAATAATTCTCGGTCCATATATTTCTGAAAGCTCACTAAGTGAAACTGATTACTTTCATTTTCTTTAGAAAACATTTGAAGATACGCTCGATTGTTTAAATTTATAATTACAAGCAAGATTAAAATGGTTCCAATATGACGGTGCTCCACCTAATAACATGTTGCCTTTACAAATTATTTAAATGATGCTTTTCCTAACTATAAGTGGGAAGAAATAAACCAATCCCAGGGCCACTTAGATCTCCAGATCTGCGCGTTTTAGAATTTTTTCTGTGGGGTTATGTAAAAAAACAAAGTATATGAAAAATCATATCAATCTGTGGAGGATCATAAACTAGTTGTTATTGAAACATTTAATTCAATTTACATGAGAATGGTTAAAAAACCATAAATTCAATTTTAAAAAGATATAATTTATGTCATAATAGTATTAATAGTGAACTCTTTGACCATATTTTTTTTAATATTAAAATTTCTCTCCCATTGATCTATTGATAATTACAGAATTACTTTATGCGACTGTTTCATTTTGATTTATCTCTATAAAACTAATAATTACAATATTGCTAATATTATAAACAACTGCAATTGTTTTACTTTAATCTTTTTCATGGCTACCCATTTTTTATTTATAATATAATTTAAAATGACTATAACTCACTCATTTTTAGAAATAACTATGTCGTATGCCATATTGGATTAAAGAGAAAAAAATTACATTTTGAATGAGGCCATAGCCAACTATGGTTTCCATTTTAAAAAATGTAAGTTTGCGTCATATCTCGGAAAATAATGGCGATAAAAAATTTCTGATTATTTTTTATTAATCTGTATAAAATTATCTAAAACTTTGTCCTTTACAGTTTTTTTCTATCTGTTATAATAACCGAGATATATTGATCTGAAAACATTGACACTTTTTACTTTTTTCAAAATATCTAGTTACCCTTGACTTTTTTGAAAACTTTGAATATGGAATTTTATTCGTCTCATAAATCTACACTTCTTTCCCCATTTAACCGTTTCTCTATCTCTTATAGTTTCCGAGATCCCCATAGAGAACATCGAAAAAAACTCACCCTGTATATGTTACTTTCAACTAGAAATATAGGTGTGATTTGTTATATTCAAATATCATAATTTGTGAGTTATTTTTGAAATAAATAAATTTGTGCTTGTAATTTATGTAATAAACATATGTAAGGTGGGTGGGTGGCTAATATCCTACCCTCCAATCCGTGAAACATATACATGAGTTTTACTAAATTCTTAGTGGATTGATAAAACTGTTGCATGAAATTAATTTTCAACTAAATTATTAATTTCAAACAACTAAAATTCGGTTAGAATTTTTTTTTTATATAAAAATCAAGTGTTTGTAACGTATGTATTAAATAAATGTAGGGTGGGTGAGTCTCTTCTATTCCACCCTCCACCTGTATAACATACACCAAGTTTTAGTAAATTCTTGAACTATTATTAATACTGATGCATAGATTTCTCAACTAAATTGTTGATTTTAAAATAAAATAAATTTTTGTTAAACGTTCATGTATGTTTTGCAGGTTAGAGGGTAGGATAGTGGCCCCCCACCCACCCTACATATACATTCAACAACTTCGAATAGAAAGCTGTTAGGGGGTTTTAAAAATCGTAACGCAAGATTATACATTTTTTATACATTTGTCAAAGTGACATATATTCGTAAACATATCCTAAAAAATGGGAAATACAAGCATTTTAATGCATAAAAAGTACCTTCGAAACTAATTCCCAGTTTTATGAATTAGTGGAGGATTGAACATCCATGGGTTTGAGTGGAAGAACATTTTACAAGATGAACTCCGCCCTTCAACTTGCTGTCAAAATTTTGTTTGTATGTTTTCAATATTTTTTATGTATTTTGTAATAACTACTGTTTTTTAAGCAAGTATGCTAAAGAATAAATAATAATAATAATAATAAATAATTTTGTTTATAATTTTAGAAAAAAATAAGGCAATGATTTTAACTTATGTAATAAATTTATGTAGGGTGGCTGGATGGCTTCTATTTCACCCTCTAACCTGTAAAACATGCACGAAGATTTTGCTAATTTCTTAACGGATTAATAACGCTGATGGATGGATTTTACAACTAAATTATTAATTTGGCACAATTAAGATTCTATTAGACTTTCGTGCGTGTTAAAGAGATTGAAGTGTGAGTTTGAAACCACCCACCCCTCTACATCTTCATAGTATTTTAACTAGAAAGCTGTTTAATTTTTTTAATATTATAATCTTACAATTTTTAAGAATTTTTTAAGATAAAAATAATTGTTTTTATTAGCGTATGTATTAAGTATCTGTAGGGTGGGTGGGTGGCCTCTATTTCAACCTACAACCTGTATAATACACACCAAGTTTTTACTAAATTCTTAATCGATTAATAATAATACTTGTGCGTGAATTTATTAACTTGGCACTATTAAGTTTTTATTAGATGTTCATGTATTTTGTTAAAATTGGAGTGTGAATTGAAGAGGACACCCACCCACCCTAAATATCCTAGTTAATTTTAACTAGAAATCTGTTTACATCTTTTTTTTTATTTTAATCCCACACTTTTTCAGTTATCTATTGAAATAAAAAAACAAATGTTTGTAACTTATGTATTAAGTATATGTAGCGTTTGCGGGGGTCCTCTCTCCCACCCACCAAACTCTAAACTTTACCAAGTTTTTTAGTAAATATTTAACGGTTAACCCCTTAAGTACTGAATTATTTGTAGATTTTTATGCATATAAAACGGATTTAATTTGTTGCTGTATGGATTAACGCTTTCAGCCCTGGATTATTAAATTTGAAAAAGACCATTTTTTGTTAATTATTATTGATCGGAAGACCATAAATACCAAATTTGAACTCATTTGCTTAATTAGTATAGGAATTAATTAGTGGTTGCATTTTAGCTTTAGAACCTGTTTAAAGCTAAAATATGCTAAAAATGAAAACTTACATTTATTCTAAAAAACTTAGTTTCGTACATAAACATAAACATAATTTATTTAATATAAAATTTTTTACTAATAAATAGAAAAAACACGAAAATATTTTCGTAAAATCTACAACAAATGAGTCTTATTAATATGTTTAATGCTTGAAGCCATCACTTTGTGATACATCTTGAATCAGGAATTTTAAATGAAAATACACTTCGTTGATATCAACGAAGTGTATTTTCATTTAAAATTCCTGAGTCTTATTAAGACAACAAGAACAAATCACTTTTGAAACAACTACTTCTCTAGCTAATACTTCGACAGACAATAGCAAGGCTATCAAAGCAACACTAGTTTGAACGTATTTCTGTACGTTAAAATAGTTTGTGAGTGACTATACTATGGTAATTTGGAACAAGAAATGAATTTAGGTTGACGTAATTAAAAATAAATTAGCAAAGCAATTAAATATTTCAATACTCAATTTTATAACCATCTGTAGACACGTGTTTCGATATTTCAATCTCTTCAGTACAGCTTTATTATAAAATTGATTCTAAACATAAATAAAAACGTTTACTAAAATAAAAATAATGAAATATAAATAATTTACTCAGATATGTACGGCAACTGACACAATAATGAAATATAATCGACTGAAGGTCTTATTTATACCTGCAGGGATTACTTCGCAAATAGATTGTTGAGGTTATTGGCATCCATCTCGCAAGACTTTATAAAATACTTATTTACACACAACACAAGTCATGTAATGACGTAAACTGCGCATGTATTTTGTTTAGGAGGCTTTGTTTAAGTAACATGTAGTGATAAACAGCAAAAATATGGATTGTCATAGTAAGTAAAGACATGTAAATGTTGCGGTGACAACCGCCAGGTCCGAAAGGGTTAATATGTAAAAGTAATACATTTTATTTGGAGAGCTCGCTAGCAATTGATCCTCTTTATCAACAGGTATGGAACCTGTATTATATTCGACTTAATAATTTTGTCTAAATTGACACTTCTTTTTTCGCTTCCCTATGTTAACTAAATCAATTTTTGAATCTCTTGTGCTAAGCATGTATACATCTATCTTATCTTTCCATCTTAGTGCTAAAAACCGTGGGACGATAACATTTTGGCCTCTCATTTTTTTAGTTTGAGGGAAGTAAGCTCATTTGGCATGTGTTTTCTGTTCTTTCGAGCAGTTCCAACTACATTTGTATGTTGTAACAAATGCAATAACCTGATGAAGACTCACAAAGTCTATAGATTTTTCAATGGATTGAACTGAATATAGTCAAACGACCTTTGAATTTCATGAGAGATTCATCTAGTAATACTGTGCTCTCTGAAGTATAGATTTTCGAATGTATTATTCAGATAATCAACTAGATTTCTGATTTTTGTAATTCTATCATTTCCATCCAACTTTTTGTTGTCTGCAAAGTGAAGGAATCTTGAGATATTAAAAAAACCTATCCCGTGACAAAGTGGCTGCAAAAATTGGTTTATAATACTTCTTTTTGACCAATATGAACTTAATTTAGGTTTTTTTTACTTGAGACATAATAATACATAATAGAACATATTCTTTCATTTCATCCTGAGTTACTAAAAACCACAAAAAAAACAGGGGAAATAATAAAGATGATTGGACTTTGCCTTATTTGCAACTGTAAGATAAACAAACGCCAGGCAATTGTTTGCGATCAACGCCTGCCTCTTCAATTCAGATGACGAGTCAGACTCGTCAACCGTAACTTCGCCCAAGTAAGCAGATGACGAGTCTCACTCGTCAAATGTACCCAGAGGGTTAATAATACTGGTGTATAGATTTTTCAACTAGATTGGTTATTTAAAGAATTAAATTTTTGTTAAACGTCCATGTAATATTACATGTTGGAGGTTGGGATAGAGGCCACATACACATGTCAACTTCAACTAGAAATAGAGTTGTGATTTGTTAAATTCCGCTGTAACAATTTGTGAATTATTTTTGAAATCAAAAACTAGTGCTTGTAACTTATGAAATAAATTTGTGAGGGTGTCTTCGATCTTATCATTTAATCTGTAAAACATAATGAATGAAGGTTTTACTAAATTTTTAATGGTTTAATGGTAATGAATTTTTATAAGTCTTTCGTGTATATTATAGGGATTGTCGGGTGTATTTGAGGTCACCCACCCACCCTACATATACATGTTAACTTTAACTAGAAAGCTGTTTGCACTCTTTTTAAATTCTAACCTTCTAACAGAGAGAGAGAGAGAATAACATCTTTATTCGAACATGAATATATACAAAATTAAAAACATTTACAAATGATATTAAATGTGTTAGTCTGTCCGTTTGGGCGATCGACAATCGGTCTTCCTGCCCTGTCTTGACTCTAAGTTATGTTTAAAAAATAAATTTCTTTGCTAGCTAGCTAAACTGTCTGAGTGATTCGAACTAATGAATTGATGTAGGGTGAGGGAAGGGTGTTTAAATTTAGGTGGGATAAGGGGATTTCGGGGAATGCAGAATTTATTTAGAAGGGTTACATTAAAAGGGTTGTTGACGAATTAACAACTGAGGCTATGTATACGTTGGGAGATGGGAATAATCTGGGTGTGTTCATAAAGGAGTTCATTTGAGGGATTGTGGAGGGGGTTAATTGGATGTCTAAGTTTAGTGAGGGTTCGTAGGGCTGATCTTTCGGCGACATTAAAGTGATGGAGAGTGGAGGGGCGGATTTGGTTGAAGAGGATTGCACCGTAGTCTATCAGAGGTCGACATATGGATTTGTATATCTTAACTGCTGTTTCAGTTGAAATACCTTTGTCTTTATAGGTTAGTGCTCGAAAATGTCGAGCTCTGGTTTTGATCTTGACCTTTGTGGCTTGTGCATGGGCTTTAAAGGATAGTTGGGAGTCGAACAGGATGCCTAGGTATTTACAGGAGTAGGTAGGGTAAATTATGGTATTATTTATGGAAATGGAGGGGGAGTGTGGTGTAATTTTATGATGCGGAATTAGGAGTTTGGATTTAGAGGGATTGACTTTTATACGCCATTTGGAACACCAGGATTGGATGGCATTAAACGATTTTTGTAGGGAATGTTGGGCAACCTGGAGGGTAGGATCATGGGCGATAAGGGTGGTATCATCGGCAAAGAGAATGGAGTAGTTTAAGGGATCAAAGTGCGTAGGGCTAGGATTGTATAGGTCGTGGCAAAAAATATTGTAAAGGAGGGGTGACAGGGGAGAGCCCTGACCTTCTAACATTTTGCTAATAAATTTAGAAATGATTAATTTTGATCAGTTAAGTTTTTATTAGAGCTTCATGTATATAGTAGAAAATGGTGGATGGGTTCGAGACCAATCACCCTACATATACATGTTAATTACAATTGTTTATTTATGTATTTATGTTAAGTAATAAAAACAAATAATTACAAAGCAGATGACGATGACGACCGTTTTTAAGTGTTTTTTCTCATAATTAAATTAAATTATAATTAAAATTATTATTTTAATTATTAGTTTTGAAATTGTCTATAAAACATTGTTAATAAAATTTAAATGAATAATAATGTCGAAAAACAAATGAAGATCCTTAAGCCATCTTGATCATTGCAACCGTTATTACGTGGTGATTCATGGTATAAATTATAAAACACTTATTTCGTGTATTTATGTGTGAAAATTAAAGGCATCCCAATGGACTTTCATCAAATTGCAAACTCGGACCAACGACCCTTCACTCTACCTAACTGCAAACCGCGTTCATGATTTTATTTTGATCACAACAAACACGTTTGAATAATGCAACGCAATAATCGCACGGCCAACTACGATTCTATTTATAGATCCCGCGTACAATAAATCAATTAACGTACGCGTATATTTTTTGTTTTACGCGACCGGCGTTTATTTGTTTTTCTTTTTCCACTCTTCTCGATACTCTGATGTGTGTCAGGGACGCTGTCGAGCAGACAGACAGTAGGAAACGCTTTTAAATGCCATTAAACTACACGTAGTGTGCGCGCATTACGTTACATTCCCGTGCGCGTGATTAAAACGCCGAGAAGACGAGTGTTTGCGCCAGTTACCGCCAATTCATCAGAGAGATCTACGCCTGCGATAATCTTATCGCCTCATTGTCTATCCACTCTAGTTCTCATTATCACAAATTTATACAATACGAAATATCGTACGAGTTTAGTAACGCGCACTTGTGTGTTTACATTGTTGATTGGACGTTAATTAATGGAGTGTTAAACTTACATTCCAGTCATTATTACTAATACATCAAGACTATTAAAAAAAATAAATCTAATCTAGGGTAACTTAATCAAACTCATTTTTTTAATAAAATTGTTACATAACTTACTTAAAAATAGCATTCAAATATTAAAAATCGTGTTTCTTTTATATTTTCCATTAACCTCCTCAGTTATGTAATAAGGATTGTTATTAAAAAAATTTAATTATATTTTGACTATACAAAAAAATCGAATACTAACTATACTGAAATAATAAGGCTAGATAAATAAAATACCACTGCACTAAAAATATATTTAATTATAAATTTTTACATCTCTTAATGATGAAAAAAAACCGACAATTCTGTATTTACGCGTCACGGTTATCTTTCGTGGTAGATTGTAGTGTGTTAAAAATAAAAGGAAACCTGTTCGTTACACTTAATTATAAATAGTATGGCTGCAAATTGCATCCTAGACCTCGATTTATAATTTTCAGCGCCAACAGCTGTGGGTTTTTGCGTGTGCGCATAATTTCTATAATAATAAATAAACCGATTAAACTAATTTTAATTAAAAATAAGAAAAATACTCGATTTTTCACTATTAAACATCGGGCGAAGATGAAAAACTATAAAATACCCAGCATTCTAAAAAATATCTTTGTAAATTATTCAATTAGTTAAACAGTTTACTCAGTTTAAATTATTAATCCGATGTCTTACTCTTGTAAATCCAACACACGTAAGCCACTGTTTGTTATCGCTTGTATTCATGTTTGAATATACGATTACCAGAGGAAGTGGAAACAGGGGTGTTAATTAATGCAACAGTGTTTACGCCAATAATTGATTTGATTAAAATTGCATACGCCATTACGAGCTTGCAGACACAAAACACTGATAATTAATCAAACGTCAATACATCTTAATGAATGTAGAAATTGAAAGAGAGAAAAAAATCCATTGTAAAATTACTGTTTGTGTAGTTTGTAGTATTTTTATTTATTTCACTTTAACCTTTATAGAATTAGAACTAATAGAGGAAATTATAGAACATAAAGTAGAAATTATGGGAATAACAGAAACTAAAAAGAAAGTAAAAGGATACTGGATAATCTTATCAGAAGTGGAGGAAAAAAGAGAGAGCTAAAGGAAGAGTAAGATTAATAGTTGTACCAGACGGGTTGAAAGACATTATAGAGGAAAGACAGGTGAATGAAGGAATGTCAGTAGACATAATGCTAACAAAAGAAGAAATGTGGACTATAATAACATCATATGGAGAAAATGAAGATGCAAGTAAAGAAGACAAAGACAAGTTCTATGAGGATCTACAAAAAGAAATAGATGATGGAACGGAGAACACTATAATCATAGGAGACCTAAAGAGTGGGCAAACAAAACGAAGGAATAGAAGAATACATGTGGAAAGAAGGAGAGGCAATAAGGAACAATAATGGAGACAGAATAATACAATTTTGCATAGAAAATAACTTAATAACCACAAATACAAAATTTAAACACAAAGATATAAACAAATATACGAGAACGCAAGCAGCGAAGAACGAGAAATCCCTAATAGATTACTGTCCAATAAGTAAAAATAAATGGAAAATCGTGAAAAACGTAAAAGTAACAAGGAAAGCTGAGATAGGAAGCTCAAAATAGACATAGCAAGAAGACAACTAGTACAAACCAACAAGAGAAGATATAAATAATCAAGGAGAAAATAAAGACGCACAAATTTAAACAAGAACAATACCGAAATACATACCAGGAGATAATAAATAGAGAATTCGCCAAAAGAAAAGATAATAAAGAGATTGAAGAAAAATGGACAATATTAAAAAAAATTTGAATTCGCAAGGAAAAATTGTGGAACAACAAAGATAGGCAACAAATGTAGAAAGAAAACAGAGTGGTGGTCCGAGAAAATAAAAGCAAAAGTACGAACAAAAACGAAGATTATGAAGATGAAACAAAGAGAGAAGAATAGAAGTAAAAGATTCATGGATGATATTTGGTATGAAAATGAGCGAAAATTATCGGGATAATCAGAAATTATTCTACAGAAACATTAAAACAATTAAAACAAAAGAAAGTACTGAAATATAGTGACAAATGAGGATGAAACAATGCAAAGATGGAAACAATACTTTGAGGAGCTAACAGGTACAGAAACACAGGCCAAAAGAAAACAGGAAGGAAAGGACAACCAAATGGACAACGATATGGACGAAGCTGAAGAAATTACGGAAAGAAGAAACAAAAGAAGCTATCAAAAAACTGAAGAATGGGTGGGATGAAGTGGGAGTTAGAAAACTCACAGAATTAATGAATGAATGAATGTAGTATTAAAAAAGGGAAAGATACGTACAGAGTGGAATGTAGGAATAATTCTACCCATATAAAAGAAAGGAGACAAGAGGGACTGCAGTAATTATAGAAGAATCAGATTAACAAGCTTACCAGGTAAAGTAATGGCAAGAATACTTGAAAAAATAATCAGAGACATGGCAGAAAATACAATACAATAAGATCAATGCGCATTTAGAAAAAAGAAGCACCCAAAATTTAATTTTCATATCGAGACAAGTAAGCGAAAAAATAATAAAGAAGAACAGAGAGGCAGACGCATTTTTTTGTGGATTTCTGTGTGTCTCGAAAATCGATCGATGTCGAGTATACTCGTCAAACTCAGTTAATTGGTTAACAGAAGATGTTAAAAAACTACAGGTGAAAATTTGTAAAATAAAACAGTTAAAATTTACCAAGAAAAAAAAAAATAAGTTGAAAATTTACAGAAGACAGTTGAATTTGGTTAAGGAACAAAAAAATAGTTAAAAAAGTTGAAATAAGTAAAAAGAAAATATTGAAAATTTACAGAAAACCTGCCTAGAAACCATTAAACATTTGCAAAGAAAATAATTGAAAATTTGATCATAAAAATATATTAAACTAGATGGAAGAGTTCTTATAGAAGAAACAGTCGAAATTAAAAGGAATCAGTTGATGATTTACCAAGTGATATTTAATGTATTTCGAGGCAGTTGAAAATTTGCAAATAAATTACTTGAAAAAAAACCAGTCGAAAAATTTTAGGAAACAAAATTTAAAACGTCTTTGGAGAGCCAAAATATGAACCCAAATCAGAACACCATATTGCATGTATCATTCATAAATTAACTTCTTGCCAAAATCCTCAAACAAAAATTATTTTTGGACAAGGATTTAGAAAAACCATGGGCATTAAGGTTCTTCCAAGTGAGAGTCGAATCAAAATAAAGTTCTAAAAATTTTATCTGTTATTGAGTATTGGCACAAAAATTTTACACTATGAGTCTTATTTTTATTAAGATACAGTTTATTTGTAGCGCACCAAGAGGAAACGACGTTCAGATGTTGAAAATTAATTTGTTGAATATCACCCACGTTTACCACGGTCGTGTCATCTGTGAATAATAATACACATGGGTCATCAAGAGACTTTTGGAGAGCATTTATAAATATTATAAAAATGACAGGTCCCAAATTTGACCACCCTTGAGGAACCCGATGTAGTATCGATAGCACTTACGATCTGTTACCACTCACTTCCGCTGCTTGTGCTCTGTTGGGTAGATAAGATGATATCAAATCTAGACTCTTCAAGATAAAATTATATTTGGCCAGTTTCTTAAACAACAAATTATGCGAGATACAATCAAATGCCAAAACTGAGCTCATACAATTAGATCTGTTCTCAGAGCATTCAACTATTTTCTCGCATAAATCTAGGAGGCCATATACAGTATTTTTTCTGGTTCTGCATCCAAATTACTTCATATAAAATAACTTATTTTTCAAAACCATCTACAATTTGTATTTTTAAGAATCTTTGATCTATATTACCCATCATATGTAGATATTGGTCCATATTTGCCAGAAACATTTCGATCGCCTTCCTTAAATATATGTAACACTTGTCAGTTTCAATACGATTGGAAATACCGAGGTAGAAATAGTAATATTTATGAGTTTAGTTAAAGACTTTATCAAGACACCTTTTATATATTTAATTATGTCAGTTTTACTTTTTTCTGAAGATGGCATATCAACTTGCCATTATCAAAACTCAAAGTAGTTTAGGCAAATTGATTCGCCGTCTTTAAAAAAATAATTTTGTTTTTGTAAATTTTTAACCTGTTCTATGATAAAATTTTCAAGAGAATGGTTGCGACCGTTACTACCTGATAATTCTTACGTACACTGAATTGAAAAATTTTCAATTCAGTGCAGGCAAATTTTTAAATGTTTCCGAATTGCCGAAACTATAAATTTAACTTTTAAATTTGATTCGCAACTTTTAAGACGATCGTGCAATTCCACATATAAGAATTTCAAGTGCACTTGAATTTTACTGTAATGTTAGTAGCAAAAAGCGAGGCTTTTAGTATGAGACCAGCGATGATCTGCATTATTGAAACTTAATTTTAATGGTCTTATATTAGATTCAGTCCTTCTCCTCAATCAAAACATAGTTTTTGGTTTCTGATTTTTTCGATTATTTTTTAGTTGAACATAATAACCAAGTCTCCCAACTCTTTTGACTTTTGTATTTTTTTAATGTCAATTAACTATTGACAAATGAACACGTTCGAAACGTACACATAGTGTAAAATAAAAACTGTGAAGAAAGGATATATTTTTAACTACTATTAATAGTTTTTGGAGCTGAGAATTTACCAAGTTGTTGGAAGATGAAGATCTTGACCTAATGGTCGCATTTGAGTCCTTGGATTCTGATAGATTAAATAGAATTAGTCCAAGTATGAAAAATACAATAACTTCGTAAAAACCAATAACGAAGTTCACAACAAGAATGGGAGTTAAGCAAGGATGTGTCCTAAGCCCACTCCTGTTTACATTAGTGTTAGCTTCTGCAATAAAAAAATGCAAAAAAGAGATGAAAACACTGAAATTAGGTTAGGTAATATTTTCGTGTTTTTCTAATTATTACTGAAATTAGGATTTTGGAAGATGCAACGGACGGAAATAACAGAACTACTTATTCGCAGATGATGTATATGGTCATGGTAGCAGAAACCGAAAAAGACTTACAACAAAATAAGCAAAGGACAGATGAGATGGTTTGAACATATAAACTGAAAAAGTCATGCAAATGATATATGAAATAAGAGTACAAGGGAGGAACCAGAATCTTTTTTGGAAAAGAGAAAAACATGGAATGATGGAAACACAGATGCAATAGAAAGAAGGGGAATGGATTAGGAAGAAGCAAAACAGCTAAAACAAGACAGACAGAGATGGAAAGAGGCATACAGTTAAACGTATTTCGCACACTTATTTCAATTGACGTATTCATTTAGCGACTGAACATAGTACTGTTGTAACTTTATGTATTATGTACTGTTTCTGTTTTGAATAAAGTTATTATTATTATTATTAAGATAACTCTGTATGAATATGTAAACCGCCTTACACTGAAAGGTAAAAAGGAGTAAGATTAAATAAAGTGAAATGGTAGTAAGTTATTATGTATATGTAGGGTGGGTGGGTATACTCTAACACACTCTTCAATTATAATAACATAAATGTGGGTTTTTCAATAAACATCTTCTGAACAAAGAAAATAACCTACTAATGTGTGCATTTTATTGTTAATATTTTAATTAAACTTCATTAGAACTTTGTGTTCTACCGATTGGTGGGTGAGTTACAGGCCGATGCCAACACCTCGATTGCATCCGTCGACAGGACATTAGCCACAGAAAGTAATATTTTAAAAGAACTCATAAAACCACCAAATATTTTGCCAACAATTGCAAACTGGAAAATCAAATGCGAGTGGAATTTTACCAGTGGGACAATTTATATGAATAAAACTATATAAGTACTTTCAAAATTATATTGTCTTCTTCAGGCGAAGAAATGGTCCATTTCTTCGCCTGAAGAAGCCACAGTGTAGCGAAACAATTGTAGCGTCTTACAATATATTTTAGAAAGTATGTACTTATATAGTTTTATTCATATAAAGTGAAGATGAACTTTCAACATTTATCAGCCTCATCAATCAATCAGTTAGACAATTATCAAACATTCAATGGAGAAGAAGCGATGTAAAATATATCAACAAAGAGGCTTTCTTCGATGTATAGTTGAAGAGGCTATAATTGATAAGACAGAATCGACTGTTTTTGCAGAAATTCAAGGTTATATTGATTGTTGCATTAAATTAAGTGAAATGTTAGACTTGACACTGTCTTTTGTAGACCGTAGATTATTTGACGATATCAGCTTTCACCCCTGTGTCCGGATTAAGAGGTGGGAATCTGAGAGGATGCTCTCATTCATCCCTTCGGATGGAAATTTCCGCTTAATTTATATCACCCATCAGCAGCCAAAGTTTGGTCGCCATACCAATTTACATGCGACATAACTTAATAATTAAATCTGGTGAACAGGGAAGGTTGGATATTACGGTTGGACCTAAACAAACTCTTGGAAGAACCATTGAAGGTGTCAACCTTGAGATTCTCCTGCCAAAGTCCATCTTAAACTGTAATTTAGGGAAGGCAAGTATAATTTCGATTCAGTTGCAAAAATTTTACATTGGGATGTTGGAAGAATAGACGTTACCAAGCTACCCAATATTAGGGGAACTATTTCTATTGTAAGTAGCGCGAATAGATCTGAAATTAATCCGTCAATCAGTGTACACTTTACTGTCAGCGGTTTGAAAGTGCATATATTGGATATGTACGGAGAAAAGTACAAGCGATTCAAGTAAATTATATCACAAAAGCTGACCGGTTCCAAATTCAAATGTGATCTTCTCCTCATATATTTTTATATATTATATATTGTATTATTTCTGTTGTTGATGTAAATGACATCGTCCTATATCTCCAGGCCACCCGCACACACGAGGAGTCTCCTGCTAGCTACCTAGCCCCCCCCCTGGCGGTGGACAGTAGCCTCTCTACTGTCCTTGTTGGTCTTGCCGCCCCTGTTACTGCTTCCCTAACATGTCGGGTACAGTAGGGGGTTCGAGTCAATCGGCACCCCCAGGTATTTTATAGCTGCCCATTTCGACGACCTGCCCCAGCAGCTTTATCCTCTCCCTTTCGTTCTTCCCGTCCTCGACAGCTAGGCCACCGCGGTCTTTGTACGAGGGGCGGTTCAAAAATAAAAAGTACTAAAGTGTTTGGGGTAAACCTTTTTTATTTTTCGACATAGTCTCCTTTTCGTCCAACGATGTTCAAGTTTGTTAATCCCTTTCAACATGGACATCCTATGTCTGCAAATTATCCATTAGTGTCTGCAATCATCTCCTCGTTTGAATGAAATCTTTGTCCCGCTAGCAATTTCTTCAAATTGGGAAACAAAAAGTAGTCCGAGGGAGCCAAGTCTGGAGAATAGGGGGGGATGTGAAACGAGTTGGAATCCTATTTCCATTAATTTTGCGACCACAACTGCTGAGGTGTGTGCTGGTGCGTTGTCGTGATGGAAAAGGACTTTCTTGTGGACCAATCGTGGGCGTTTTTCTTGCAGCTCGGTTTTCAAACGGTCCAATAACGATAAATAATATTTACCTGTAATAGTTTTACCCTTTTCCAGATAGTCGATGAGGATTGTCCGTTGATAATCCCTAAAGACAGTCGCCATAACCTTTCCGACCGAAGGAACGGTCTTCGCCTTTTTTAGGGCAGATTCCCCCTGGGGGGTTAGTTTAGATTATTGTTTGGTCTCAGGAGTATAGTAATGTATTCATGTTTCATCCACAGTGACGAAATTCTTCTGGAACAGTTGCAAACCATCCTTGCAACACATCACATGATTCCGTTTTTGGTCAAGCGTGAGCAATCGCGGCACCCATCTTGCGGATAGCTTTCTCATGTCCAAATGTTTATGCAAAATATTATGTACCCGTTCAGTCGAGATGCCCACAGCACTATCAATCTCACGCACCCTAACTCTTCTGTCATCCATCACCATATCATAGATTAGATCAATGATTTGTGGAGTCGTAACCTCCGCAGGCAGTCCAGAACGTTCAGCGTCACTTGTGCCCATATGGCAAAATTTTGAAACCACTTATAAACTGTTCTAATCGAAGGTGCAGAGTCACCATAATGTTTATCAAGATTCTTAAGTCATTAGTCTCCTGAGGCGTTTTGCCTTTCATAAAGTAATGTTTAATCACCACACGAATGCCAAACACAAAGAAATAGACCAATATGGCTGAAACTTGGTGTGCGTTCATTCAAGAGATGCTACTAACTAAACATGACCTCGATATGCGCCGGTGATGCCATCTCTCGGACTTTGCACGAACTTTTCAAACCACCCTCGTAATCGCTACACTAATCTCCCTCTTACTTAGCCAATCGGCCACCAGCAACACCGCCTCTGCCGCGTCATGTAACGATAAGCATTTCGTCTGCGAAAGCCACTAGTTCTACTCAATCCAGATGTGGCAGCCCGAACACTCCGTCAATTACCACATTCCAGAGGCCGAAGACCGATCCCTGCGGAATTTACCCTGTCATCTTTATCGCCGAAAGGTAACTCCTTACCATACAGAGCAGATACTTTGGTATCATCTTGTTTGCCAGCGCCTCCATTGTTACTAACCACTGCATTTTTCGCATCCTATAGCATTGGAAGCACTGCCTCCTCCACCTGAACGGTCCCCCAGGTTGCTTCCTTCGCGCGTTGACCTACCCTACTTGAATCCGATGCTGTACCCTACCTAAGCAATTACAATTAAACCATCGTTCTTGCTTTTGATTCCAAAAAAATACAATAGTCATTATGGTAGTAATATTGAGGAATGTATAAGTGAAATTGTAGCTTGTATTTAATCGTATATGTGGGGCGAATGTGTGAATCTGTCTAACACATACTACTTTTTAAATGCGTATCGATTAAAAGTTAGGAATATTTAAAGTTTACTAAATTTTGTTAAAAAACAGTTCACAATTTCCTAAAAACTGATTTTCAATTTTATCAAAAATTTTAATAAATTTAAAATTTGTTTCATGGAGAAAATGTTAAGTATAAAAAATATCGTCTGTGTTTAAATCAACCTACATGCCTAAATTCCTCAAGGGTTTCCAAAGATTTATCACTTTTCGGAACGAACAACAATCGTGTTGTTTTGTACTTCAGAGTGGTGGACAATTATTAGAGAATTCTGATTTTACCTAGTGGTTTAGCGAAAATTCCTTGTATGTCTTATTAGATTTAAGCTTTTTTTTCCGTGAATAATAACTCTATGAGCACTTCTTGTCTCAATCCCTTCATCAAATTATCACCTTGTGTTGCTGCCTCTAAGGGTGGAGTAGGCCAGCATCAGAATTATAATAGATTGGTTGATTTAATATACAAATGTCATCCGTACAAAAACGTTACCGCTTCATGTTTATCTGAGTTATGAAAAATCGAGCATTGCACGATTGGTAATATCATGGAAGGGGTTTTTCTGATCCACGTCGAACTGTATAGTTTATGTTTAACTGGAAAAATGTGACTGGGTCGTTCTGAAAATATCGCGGCCGTGAGCAACAGTGTTGAAGAAGATCCGAGTTTGTCAATTCCTCCACGTTCTCGACGATTGGAGTTGTCCACAACGATCGCATGGTGAATTTTGCGCAATGGCTTTGAAGCAAGGTGCAAAAATTGAAGCCAGCCGACCATTCACACCGTCGTACATTCGCTTAATTTATTTAAGAATACAACCGGCTGGTTTTTCTGAAGAAAAAAAAGCAGGTTTTCAGACGAAGCCTATTTTCATTTATCTGGATAGGCCATCTGGAAGCAAAATTGCCGCATTTGGGCTTTTGTTAATCCAAAACGATTGTTGCGAAGCTTTTGCATGCTCAACGTGTAACTGTATGGTGCGCTTTGTGGTCTAGAGGCATTTTTTTCAAAAATTCTGCTTGAAATGCGGTTACAGTCAATGTATTAGGCTGTCGAGAGATGTTAACAACACAATTTTGGCCTACTATTGATTATATGAATATCACTGACATGTTTCAACAGGATGGTGCCACAAGTGTTGATTGAAAGAAGAATTGGAAGGTAAATAGTAGCCACTAACCCTACTTAAATAACTTTATATAACCTACGGATAGAGTGTGTAGTTTCTAATAAAATAGAAAGTAAAATTGTAGAAGTTGGTAAACTTTAATTTTTTTTAAATTATTTTCTTGTAACTTCTTTAAAACTCTCACGTATGTTACCGTCATATGAGGATGGGTTAGAGGCCAACCAACCATCTACCCGTACATATAATAATAATTATTATTTATTTCCCAACAGATACATAGATCAAAGTTATCAAACATAGAGACATATATAATAACATTTTAAAGACTAAAAAAGACATATATTTACATCAAATTGACTGTTGCTTTAAAAAATATATAACACGAATATTTTAGAGTTATTACACCAGATGTTTCTAAATGAATGTCGGGGTTTTAACGCTTTGTATTATTTATTACGTAAAACTATTTCTTATAAAAATTTGGGAAATAGTAATAGTTGTAGAGCATCAAGATTTGAAGTACCAGTTATAGTTGCTTTTCCAAACAAAAAAGGGCCATAAACTTTGCGCCGAGATATACGTTGTACCATCTCGTGAGGATTATCTGTGCGCCCTCTAGCGCATGCGCGTGTCAAAAAATAGAACTGTTTGAGTTGCTCTTTTATTTCACGTATTAATTATAATTTTAAGTTTTACGTAATAAGAACTACAAAGCGTTAAAACCCCGATATTCGTTTAGAAACATACGGTATTATTGCTTAATTTTATATGTATATGTGGGATGGGTGGGTTGCACTCTAATACCTCCTTCAATTACAATAATATAACCTGGGATTATTCAATAAAAAACTGTTTTAACTTATAAGTCCCATGTTATAAAAGATGTAACATAATCCTATGAAAGGGTTCCTCAATTCTGGTAAGGTTTTACTTAACAAAGAAAAGAAAATTAATTTGTGTATTTTTTTAAAATTATTTTAATTAAACTTCATTAAAATACATTAATGTATATTCCACTGATATGAGGGTGGGTTAGAGGCCATCCGCCCATCCTACATATACATTTGCATTTAAACCACAGTTTGTGCTTTAGCTTAAATAATACGACAGCAATTTTAGTGGTTGTATTAAGAAATTTATAAGTAAAATCATAACTTGAGTTTAAATGTATATGTAGGGTGGGTAGGTTTGAAGAATAGGAGAATAGAAAAAGTGAGTGAAAATTGATATATGGCAAAGAAAATATTTGAAATTTACAAAATCATGTTTTTTTTAAATTTAAATTTCTTAAAACAAATGGAAAAAAAGTCAAAATAAAATGAAAGAAATGACAAATAATCACCAGATGAATTTACTTGCATTTATCAAGGAACAATTTGTTTTATGTATTTCTTATAAATAGATGAAAATCACCTAATAAAAATTGATAGAAAATATTTCAAGATTTTCATCAGAACATTCTAGAAAATCCTATAAAAATCTAATTAAAAGACAATTAAAGGATTTTTTTAAATTTATCTGAAACAGATGAAAACCATCACTTTTTAAACAGAAAAAGATGTTGAAAATATAAATTTTTATTATTGTACTAAAAGCATTTAAATTTTTTAAATGAAGTATTCAATGAAAATATTTCAATATTTTCATTAAAACATTCTAGAAAATCACACTAATATGTAATGTCTGCCGTCTTAAACAGATGAAAACTATGAAACAAACGAAAACCATCAATCTTAAACAAAAAAAAGATGTTACAAAGCCTGCGTCAAAAAAAAAAGAATTATACCTGAGTTCCTACTGCAAAAACTTTACAAATTTATTTGAAAAAGGAGGAAAATGCCTCAAAACGAAACTAGGTAAGAGTTTTGTGTTTTATTCGTAGATACGGTGCCACAACAGATTATTATTTTGTTTTTTGCAGTTGGTGGAAGAGTTACTGGACTGAATACTTGTAGTGTGTTTATGACTAAAGAAAAATAGAGTTTTTTAATACCTGCAGCTTTTTTTTCCATAACGGTAAAGTCCAGTACATCTTTTATTTTTGTAATTATAGTTTTAATATCAAGAAATTTTTAAGTAAATCTTGTTTTAAGTTTTAGTGCATATGTAGGGTGGGAGGGTGGCCACTATACCACCATCCAATTAGTATAACGTAAACGAGGGTAATCAATTAAAAAAAAATTGTTGATGAAAATTTTTGATTTTAATTGTGCAAAAACTTTGGAATATTTTAATTTCCTTCCATTAAAACTCTGCCGTGTGTTTTATTGATTGGAGGGTGAGTTAGAGGCCACCCACCCACCCTACATATACGTTTACATCTAAACTACGATATCTGGTTTTGTTTTTGTAAAATATCTCAGTAATTTGAGTTTTAATATCAACAAATTTGTAAGTAAATTCTGGTTTAAGTCTAACTGCATATGTAGGGTGGGTGGGCGGCCACTATCCTACCATTAAATTACTATAACCTAAACGAGGGTTTTCAATTGAGAAAAATTGATTTAAGGTAAACATTATTGATTTTTATTTTGCAAAAACTTTTTAATATTTTAATTTCCCTCCATTAAAACTCTGTCGTATGTTATACTGATTGGAGGGTGGGAAGAGGCCACCCACCCACCCTACATATACGTTTACATTTAAACCACAATATTTGTTTTTGTTTTTGTGAAATAAGTCAGTAATTTGAGTTTTAATATCAAGAAATTTATAAGTAAATTCTGGTTTAAGTTTAAGTGCATATGTAGGGTGGGTGGGTGGCCACTATCCCTCCATCTAATTACTATAACAAAAGCGAGGGTTCTCAATTTTAAAAATAACTTTTGTTGAAGAAAATTATTGATTTTAATTGTGCAAAAGCTTCTTAATATCTTAATTTCATTCGGTTAAAACTCTGTCGTATGTTTTACTGATTGAAAGGTGGGTTAGAGGCCACCCTCCCACCCTACATATACGTTTACATCTAAAACACAATATTTGTTTTTGTTTTTGTAAAATAGGTCAGTAATTTGAGTTTTAATATCAAGAAATTTATAAGTAAATTCTGGTTTAAGTTTAAGTGCATATGTAGGGTGGGTGGGTGGCCACTATCCCACCATCCAATTACTATAACCTAAACGAGGGTTTTTAATTGAAAAAAAATGTTTTAAAGAAGAAAATTATTGATTTTAATTGTGCAAAAACTTTGGAATATTTTAATACGAAAACGAGGATTTTCAATTGAAACAAATTGTTTTAATGAAGAAAATTATTGATTATAATTGTGCAAAAGCGTTTTAATATCTGAATTTCATTCCGTTAAAACTCTGTCTTATGTTTTACTGATTGGAGGGTGGGTTAGAGGCCACCCGCCCACCCTACATATACGTTTACATCTAAACCACAATATATGGTTTTGTTTTTGTAAAATAAGTCAGTATTTTGAGTTTTAATATCAAGAAATTTATAAGTTAATTCTGGTTTAAGTTAAAGTGCATATATAGGGTGGGTGGGTGGCCACTAACCCTTCATCCAATTACTATAACCTAAACAAGGGTTTTCATTTGAAAGAAAATGTTTTAACGAAGAAAATTATTGATTTTATTTGTGCAAAAACTTTTTAATATTTTAATTTCCTTCCAATAAAACTCTGTCGTATGTTTTACTGATTGGAAGGTGTGTTAGAGGACACCCACCCACCCTACATATACGTTTACATCTAAACCACAATATATGGTTTTGTTTTTGTAAAAAAGTCAGCATTTTAAGTTTTAATATCAAGAAATTTATAAGTAAATTCTGGTTTAAGTTTAAGTGCATATGTAGGGTGGGTGGGTGGCCACTATCCCACTATCCAATTACTATAACCTAAACGAGGGTTTTCAATTGAAAACAAAAATGTTTTAACAAAGAAAATTATTGATTTTAATTGTGCAAAAAATTAATATTTTAATTTCCTTCCATTAAAACTTTGTCGTATGTTCTACTGATTGGAGGGTGGGTTAGAGGCTACCCACCCACCCTACATATACCATTACATCGAAAACACAATATTTGGTTTTGTTTTTGTAGAATAGGTCAGTAATTTTTGTTTTAATATCAAGACATTTATAAGTAAATTCTGGTTTAAGTTTAAGTGTATATGTAGGGTGGGTGGGTGACCACTATCCCACCATCCAATTACTATAACCTAAACGAGGGTTTTTCAATTGAAAAATATTGTTTTAACGAAGAAAATTATTCATTTTAATTGTGTAAAAAAGTTTTAATATTTTAATTTCCTTCCATTAAAACTCTGCCGTGTGTTTTATTGATTGGAGGGTGGGTTAGAGGCCACTATCCCACCATCCAATTACTATAACCTGAACAAGGGTTTTCATTTGAAAAATATTGTTTTAACGAAGAAAATTATTCATTTTAATTGTGCAAAAACTTTTTAATGTTTTAATCCAATAAAACTCTGTCGTATGTTCTACTGATTGGAAGGTGGGTTTGAGGCCACCCACCCACCCTACATATACATTTACATCTAAACCACAGTATTTTGTTTTGTTTTTGTAAAATAAGTCAGTAATTTGAGTTTTAATATCAAGAAATTTATAAGTAAAGTCTGGTTTAAGTTTAAGTGCATATGTAGGGTGGGTGGGTGGCCACTATCCTACCATACAATTACTATAACATAAACGAGGGTTCTGAATTTAAAAAAAATTATTTTCTTGAAGAAAATTATTGATTTTAATTGTGTAAAAACTTTTTAATATTTTAATTTCCTTCCATTAAAACTCTGCCGTGTGTTTTATTGATTGGAGGGTGGGTTAGAGGCTACCCACCCACCCTACATATACGTTTACTTTTAAACCAGAATATATTGTTTTGTTTTTGTAAAATAAGTCAGTATTTTGAGTTTTAATATCAAGAAATTTATAAGTAAATTCTAGTTTAAGTTTAAACGTATATGTAGGGTGGGTGGGTGGCCACTATTCCACTATCTAATTATTATAACCTAAACGAGGATTTTCAATTGAAAAAAATATTTTAACGAAGAAAATTATTGATTTTAACTGTGCAAAAACTTTTAATATTTGAATTTCATTCCGTTAAAACTTTATCTTGTATTTTACTGATTGTAGGGTGGGTTAGAGGCCACCTACCCTCCCTACATATACATTTACATCTAAACCATAATATTTGGTTTTGTTTTTGTAAAATAGGTCAGTATTTTAAGTTTTAATATCAAGAAATTTATAAGTAAATTCTGGTTTGAGTTTACGAGCATATGTAGGGTGGGTGGGTGGCCACTATCCCACCATCCAATTACTATAACCTAAACGAGGGTTTTCAATTGAAAGAAAATGTTTTAACGAAGAAAATTATTGATTTTAATTGTGCAAAAACATTTTAATATTTTAATTTCCTTCCATTAAAACTCTGTCGTGTGTTTTATTGATTGGAGGGTGGGTTAGAGGCCGCCCGCCCACCCTACATATACATTTACATCTAAACCACAATATTTGGTTTTGTTTTTGTAAAATAGGTCAGTAATTTGAGTTTTAATATCAAGGAATTAATAAGTAAACTCTGGTTTAAGTTTAAGTGCATATGAAGGGTGGGTGGGTGGCCACTATCCCACCATCCAATTACTATAACCTAAACGAGGGTTTTCAATTGAAAAACATTGTTTTAACGAAGAAAATTATTGATTTTAATTGTGCAAAAACTTTTTAATATTTTAATTTCATTCCGTTATAACTCTGTCGTATGTTTTACTGATTGAAAGGTGGGTTAGAGTCCACCCATCCACCCTACATATATGTTTACATTTAAACCACAATATTTGTTTTTGTTTTTGTAAAATAAGTCAGTAATTTGAGTTTTAATATCAAGAAATTTATAAGTAAATTCTGAAATAAGTTTAAGTGCATATGTAGGGTGGGTGGGTGTCCACTATCCCATCATCCAATTACTATGACCTAAACGAGGGTTTTCAATTGAAAAACATTGTTTTAACGAAGATAATTATTGATTTTAATTGTGCAAAAACGTTTTAATATTTTAATTTCCTTCCATTAAAACTCTGCCGTGCGTTTTATTGATTGGAGGGTGGGTTAGAGACCACCCACCCACCCTACATATACGTTTACATCTAAACCACAATATCTGGTTTTATTTTTGTAAAATAGGTCAGTAATTTGAGTTTTAATATCAAGGAATTTATAAGTAAATTCTGGTTTTAAGTTTAAGTGCATATGTAGGGTGGGTGGGTGGCCACTATCCCACCATCCAATTACTATAAGCTAAACGAGGGTTTTCAATTGAAAAAAATGTTTTAACGAAGAAAATTATTGATTTTAATTGAGCAAACCTTTTTAGTATTTTAATTTCCTTCCATTAAAACTCTGCCGTGTGTTTTATTGATTGGAGGGTGGGTTAGAGGCCACCCACCCACCCTACATATACGTTTACATCTAAACCACAATATTTGTTTTTGTTTTTGTAAAATAAGTCAGTATTTTGAGTTTTAATATCAAGAAATTTATAAGTAAATTCTGGTTTGAGTTTACGAGCATATGTAGGGTGGGTGGGTGGCCAGTATCCCACCATTCAATTACTATAACCTAAACGAGGGTTTTCAATTGAAAAATATTGTTTTAACGAAGAAAATTATTGATTTTAATTGTGCAAAAAATTTTGAATATTATTTATTTAACTCTGTCTTATATTTTACTGATTGGAGGGTGGGTTAGAGGCCATCCACCCACCCTACATATACGTTTATATCTAAACCACAATATTTGTTTTTGTAAAATAGGTCAGTAATTTGAGTTTTAATATCAAGGAATTTATAAGTAAATTCTGGTTTAAGTTTAAGTGCATATGTAGGGTGGGTGGGTGGCCACTATCCCACCATCCAATTACTATAACCTAAACGAGGGTTTTCAATTGAAAAAAAAAATGTTTTAAAGAAGAAAATTATTTATTTTAATTGTGCAAAAACCTTACAATATTTTAATTTCCTTCCGTTAAAACTCTGCAAATCAAGAGATCTGGTATACAAAACATCTTATCTTCTGATGGTAAGTACAATTGTACTTGTGCAAAAATTGTGGTCCACAAAAAAATTCTAAAAATGTTAAATTTAAATAATAATATATCCAATTAAATTACTGCATTAGCTTTTTATTGAATAATTCGTTCCAAAATGAAGACAAATGTTTTAGTAAGCGTTCTATTATTTCTGGTGAACTATTGTGTAACTGTTGACTTTGCTGCGGTGTTATTACGCCGCAATATTATTCACCTGCATGAATAATAATTTATTTACGACGGAACACTCTGAAAATGCAGGTAATTTTTTACGACGTATTGTGTGGTGAAGTATGTTTTACACGCACTTGTGGATTTCGTCAGGATTCGTCCTCAGTGTCAAGTTCACGTGTCACGGACGACGCACATTCTTGTGGGCGTGCGTGTGCGTTTTCACCGGTGGACCTTGACCTATCACTTACTTCAAACTTGTTTTTTTTTAGATTGGAAATCGTTTGGTTCGCGCAAACTAGTTTAGCATAATGGTCTGTTTGTAAATATTGAAATTACTAGAGAAAGCAAAAATAAGGCTTGCGAAGAAGAAGTTCTTCTTCTGTTGATGCATTTATCCATTAGGCACCAGTAAGTTAATTAATTAATTTATAATCTGTTTAAGTGTAATAATTTACCTACCTGATTAAAATTGTGATGAAGATCTAGATTTGTATGAAAACTTATCAAAAACGACATGTGCTATTAATAATTGTGTGAATCAGTCTAACGTCGTTTTATAAATGGGACAGGAAAGAGAGAAAGAAAATCGCCTTGTATCAAATAACGCAATTAACATAGACTCTAACGAGTTGTCACTTTTACTGCCAACGTTATTTCTTAAAATAAACGCTTCAAAGTATTAGTTTAACACATTTTTTTTCAACAGTAATATTAACAAAAAATGATCATATGGACTTATTATGATAAATATAAACATTTTTAATGAAGATAAGTAACTAAACGAATTGTAAATAAAAAAGCACACGAGGGCTAAAATAATTATAACTATAACAAGACGCATGCGCTATTATTATAAGACACGTGCGCTTAAAACTGTTTTTAATAATCTGCGCATCGTTCAATAACTAGCATTCACCATCAAAACCGATCGAACGATATTATTTATACGTATGATTAACGCAATAGTGATTTGTTAGTGTGGGTGCCAAATTATTGTAATAAATAAATCAAATGTCATTTGTAAGACAATCCCACTGATGGTAATTTAAAGTGCACCTGCACATGTGCACAAGTAAACAAATAACGGGCAAAACTGAATCGAGCTGCTGTGTATTATTAGAAGTGTTAAAAACACAAATGAATATGGCCTCGGCAGAGTTTTTGGTACCTGTCCCAAATATCTGCGTCTATTTGCAACGATAGCGGTGATAGCGCGTTTGTTTGAGTTTTGGATTTTTATTATTATTTTTTTCGCGCTCGTAATTATCGCATAGGTTCGTAAAAGTGCTGTTCAAACACGGCGGTTTGCTCTTGGAGGACGGGAGTTGCGTCAATATTGGTTTTCATGTTTGAATAAGCAATCGAGATCTGGTTCTACAAATTATCCTCTTTTTTTTAAATAATAATTCATCACGATGCTACGAGGTGATTACATGCGTGCTGCAATTTCGTGCCTTTTCATCCCTTACATAAAAAAATATCGCGTGCCTTTAATTTTCTCAAATGTATTCACACTGATTGGATGATTGTTTAAATTGCAGCGGTAATTTACTTCCTGTGTATATTTTCTGAAACAGCTTAATTTTAACAATTTGTTATGGCAATTTTATTCGCAATAATTTGGTTATAAAATTGTAAATTGTATCCTAACAAAATGTGGAAATATTTATCAGATTTCTTTCCCAAATTTTCTTTAGTTTTTGCGGTTTTGCTATAATTTCTTATTTTACCTTAACAGAATTTTTCATTAAGAATTTATCTTGGGTGATTTAACTTTTTTAATTAACTTATTTCTAGAATTTGTTAGATTGTTTTCTTCCAGTTTTTCCATGTTTTTTTTTTCAAGAAATTAACTTTCAACATTTTTTAGGTTTTCTTGCCAAGTTTTCTCCAATTTTGGAATTTCTTACTTTACCCTAACAGAATTTTGCAGTACATCTTTTTCCAAAGATTTTTCATTGTGTCATGTAGAGTTTTTAAGTAACTTTTCTTGCAGATTTCTAAAACTTGTAAAAAAAATTCACCCAGCTTTTCGAGGAACTTTCAAATTGTCGATATTTTCAACATTTTTTTAAAAATTTCTTTGCACGATTTCTCCAGTCTTGCGGTTTTTCTACAAATTTCTTTACCTAATCAGAATTTTGCAGTGGATTCTTTTCCAAATCGTAAGATTTTGTTTTTGTGATGATTAGAATTTTCAAGTAGTTTTCTTCCAAATGTCTAGAATTTGAAACATTTTTTTCTTCCCGTTTCTGATAATTTTTAAGACATTTCTAAAAGTTTTCTCCAGTTTTAGAGGTTTTTCTACAACTTCTTAAATTACTTTATCAGAATTTTGCATTATATTTTTTCTAAATCCTAAGAATTTTCTTTGTTGGATTTAGAATTTTCAAGTGATTTTTTTACAGATTTTTTAAATTCATAATAATTTTTTCTTTCAGTTTTGTAGCAAGTTTTAACATTTTTTTGCAGTTTTCTTAAATTTCCTTCTTTACCTCATCAGAGCAAAGTTTTTCTAAAATTTCCTAGTCAGAATTTTCCAGTAAATTCTTTTCCAAGTTGCAAGAATTTTCTTTGCAATGTTTCTAAAATTTTAAACTTTTTTTACTCCAATTTTTCATAACTTTTAAGGCATTTATAAATAGTGAATATATTACCGCAAAAATGAAAAATTGCAGGAGAACAAGAAAAGTCTTAGCAAAGAAAGTTAGAAAATGTTTAAAATAAAAATTTCTAACATTTTTTCTCAAGTTTTCTTCAGTTCTGGAGGTTTTTCTACAACTTCTTAATTTACTTTATCAGAACATTGCATTATATCTTTTCTAAATCCTAAGAATTTTCTTACTTTGATTTAGAATTTTAAAGTAATTTACAATTTTCTTTACCTAATCAGAATTTTGTAGAATTTTCTTTTCCAAATCGTAAGATTTTTTTTGTGATGATTAGAATTTTCAAGGTCTAGAATTTGTAAAAAAAATCTGCCTGTTTCTGATAACTTTGAAGACATTTCTAAATTCTGAAAGTTTTTTCTCCAGTTTTAGAGGCTCTTCCACAATTTCTTTAATTTTTTGGATTTAGAATTTTCAAGTAATTTTTTTCCAGATTTTTTAAATTCGTAACAATTTTTCTTTCAGTTTTGTAGCAAGTTTTAACATTTTTTTTGCAGTTTTCTTAAATTTCTTTCTTTGCCTCATCAGAGCAAAATTTTTCTAAAATTTCCTAGTCAAATTTCTAAAATTTCAAACTTTTTTTTCCTCCAATTTTTCATAACTTTTAAGGCATTTATAAATAGTGAATATATTACCGCAAAAATAAAAAAATTGCAGGAGAACAAGAAAAGTCTTAGCAGAGAAAGTTAGAAAATGTTTGAAATAAACATTTTTCTCATGTTTTCTTCAGTTCTAGAGGTTTTTCTACAACTTCTTAATTCACTTTATCAGAACATTGCATTATATCTTTTCTAAATCCTAAGAATTTTCTTAGTTTGATTTAGAATTTAAAAGTAATTTACAATTTTCTTTACCTAATCAGAATTTTGTAGAATTTTCTTTTCCAAATCGTAAGATTTTTTTTTGTGATGATTAGAATTTTCAAGGTCTAGAATTTGTAAAAAAATTTCCTGCCTGTTTCTGATAACTTTGAAGACATTTCTAAATTCTGAAAGTTTTTTCTAGAGTTTTAGAGGTTTTTCTACAATTTCTTTAATTTGTTGGATTTAGAATTTTCAAGTAATTTTTTTCCAGATTTTTTAAATTCGTAACAATCTTTTCTTTCAGTTTTGTAGCAAGTTTTAACATTTTTTCTGCAGTTTTCTTAAATTTCCTTCTTAACCTCATCAGAGGAAAGTTTTTCTAAAATTTCCTAGTCAGAATTTTCCAGTAAATTCTTTTCCAAGCTGCAAGAATTTTCTTTATGTTTTGTACAATTTTCAAGTAATTGTTCTTACAAGGTTTCTAAAATTTAAAAAAAATTTCCTCTAATTTTTCATAACATTCATAAATAGTGAAAATATTAGCGCAAAAATAAAGAAAAGTCTTAGCAAAGAAAACTAGAAAATGTTTAAAATGTTTCTTCCTGTTTCTGATAATTTTTAAGGCATTTCCAAATTTTGAAAAATTTTAACAATTTTTCTCAAGTTTTCTTCAGTTTTAGAGGGTTTTCTACAACTTCTTAATTTACCTTATCACAATTTTGCATTCTATTTTTTACAAACCCTAAAAATTTTCTTTGTTGGATTTAGAAGTTTCAAGTAATTTTTTTCTAGATTTTTAAAATTCGTAACAATTTTTTCTCTTAGTTTTGTATAATGTTTTAACATTTGATTGCAGTTTTCTTAAATTTCTTACTCTCACAATTTCGCAGCACCGTTCAAAACCGTTGGAATTTTCTTTGTGTGATTTAGAATTTACAATGAATTTTTCTTTAAGAATATTCATATGATTTGGAAAAGAAATCACTGCAAAAGTAAGAAATTGTAGGAGAACTGGAGAAAAATTTTCAATACTTGTAATAGTAATAATAATTTATTTGTGCCAGGACATAAAAGTTTACACACGTCAAAACAAAAGTAGATAAAAACGTAAAATTTAATATTTAAGAACTAATACGAATCAATAATCAATCGGTTGTGTTGAGATCGAGTTTATAATCTAAATCTTGTCAGATTTCTTTGCAAAGTTTTTCTAAAATTTCTTAGTCAGAGTTTTGCAATAAATTCTTTTTAACATGAAGCTGTAATAAAATTAGTTTTTGTCATTATTTTGAAACGAACTCATTTGTAAATTGTGTCCAAACAAAATGTGGAAATATTTTGCAGATTTCTTTGCCAAATTTTCTTTAGTTTTGGCGATTTTCCTATTTCTTTTCCAAGTAGTTCTTTTTGGGTTGATAAATAAATAAGTAGCAAACATTTTCGCTGTGTTATGTAGAATTTTCAAGTAATTATTCTTGCAGATTTCCAAAATTTGCAACATTTTTCTTCATCCAGTTTTTCACAACTTTTAAGGCATTTATAAATAGTGAAAGGACTGCAAAAATTTTAAAAATGTAGGAGAACTAGAAAAGTCTTTGCAAAGAAATCTGAAAAAAGTTTAAAAATTTTCTCCAGTTCTACAGTTTCTCAATTTTGCAGTAATTTCTTTTCAAAATCGTATGAATTTTCTTTGTGTTATTTATAATTTTTATGTAATTTATTTTTCTTCCAGATTTGTAAAATATGTAATATACTGTTTCTTTCAGTTTTCAATAATTTTGTAGGCATTTTTAAGTTGTGTAAATTTTCACCATTTTTCGGATTTCTTTGGTAAAATTGTGGAAATTTTCACCAGTTTTCAGATTTCTTTGGAATAATTGTCCAAATTTTTAACATTTTTCAGATTTCTTTGCCAAGCTTTCTCCGATTTTGGAATTGGAAATTTCTTACTTTACCTTAACAGAATTTTGCAGTACACTATTTTCAAAACGAATTTTTAAGTAATTTTTCTTGCAGATTTCTAAAACTTTTTTTTTTAAGCTTTTGATAATTTTCGAGAAATTTCCAAATTGTCTATATTTTCAACATTTTTTATTTTATTTTGAGATTGCACGATTTCTCCAGTTTTTACAATTCTTTACTCATAATGATGGTTGCGACCGTTACTACGTGGTAATTCATAACGAACAATTTTTTACTTTATCTAATCAGAGTAAGCAGTAAATTCTTTTCCATTCCTTAAGAATGTTATTGTGTGATTTAAAATTTTCAAGTAATTTTTTCCAGATTACTAAAATTCGTAACAATTTTTTTCCAGTTTTGATAATTTTTGAGGAATTTCCAAATTGTAGAAAATTTTAATATTTTTATCAGATTTCTTTGTAGTTTTCTTAAATTTCCTACTTTATCCTATCAGAATTTCGCAATCAATTATTTTTCAAGCTGTTGGAATTTTTTTTGTGTGAATTAGACTTTTCGATTAATTTTTCTATAATCTTTAAGAAAATTCATACGATTTGGAAAAGAATGACTATGGCTACAAAAGTCAGAAATTGTAGGAGAATTGAAAAAAAAAATAACAGACATTTTTAAATTGTGAAAATTTTCATCGTTTTTCAGATTTCTTTGGAATAATTTTAGAGTTTTTTTTACTATTTATTTTATTTTTGCTGTAAGCACTTTTCCAAGTCGTGAGAATTTTTAAAAATCTAAAATTTTCATGTAACTTTTCTTCCAATTTTGTAATATTTGTAAGAATTTTTTTTTTGTTAATTTTCAAGGAATTTACAAATTATAGAAAATTTCAATTTCATTTTTAAGTAATTTATTTCTGGAATTTGTTACATTGTTTTCCAAATTTTTTAAGGAGTTTCCAAGTTTTCAAGATTTTTCAGATTTCTTTACAAAGTTTTCTCCAATGTTGGAATTTCTTACTTTAACATAATTTTGCAGTACATTCTCTTCCAAAGATTTTTCTTTGTGTTGGCAGAATTTTAAGTAACTTTTCTTGCAAATTTCTACAACTTGTAAAAAAAAAAATTCACCCAGCTTTTCGAGGAATTTTCAAATTGTCGATATTTTCAACATTTTTTTTGAAATTTCTTTGTACCATTTCTCCATTTTGCAGTAAATTCTTTTCCAAATCGTAAGATTCTTTTGTGATGATTAGAATTTTCAAGAAGTTTTCTTCCGAATGTCTAAATTTCTAAAATTCGTAACAATTTTTTTTTCTTCCAGTTTTGATATTTGTTGAGGAATTTCCAAATTGTAGGAAATTTTAATATTTTTATCAGATTTCTTTGTAGTTTTCTTAAATTTTCTACTTTATCCTATCAGAATTTCGCAATCAATTATTTTTCAAGCTGTTGGAATTTTTTTTTGTGTGATTTATAATTTTCAATTAATTTTTATATAATCTTTAAGAAAATTCATACGTTTTGGAAAAGAAATTACTGAAAAAGTCAGAAATTGTAGAACTAGAGAATAATTTTCAAAAAAGAAATTGTTTTTAAATTGTGAAAATTTTCACCGTTTTTCAGTTTTCTTTGGAATAATTTTAGAGGTTTTTGTATTATTTTTATTTTTATTTTTGCTGTAATTACTTATCCAAGTCGCGAGAATTTTTTTAAATTTAAAATATTTGTAAGAATTTTTTCCTCCAGTTTTTTTGTTAATTTTAGTTCCAATTTAATTTTTAAATAATTTCTTTCCGAAATTTGTTACATTGTTTTCTTCCAGTTTTCCATATTTTTTTTGAGGAGTTTCCAAGTTTTCAACATTTTTCAAATTTCTTTGCCACGTTTTCTCCAATGTTGGAATTTCTTACTTTACTTTAACATAATTTTACAGTACATTCTTTTTCTTTTTTCTTTGTGTTATGTAGAATTTTTAAGTAACTTTTCTTGCAGATTTCTACAACTTGTAAAAAAAATTCACCCAGCTTTTCGAGGAATTTTCAAATTCTCGATATTTTCAACATTTTTTTGAAATTTCTTTGTACCATTTCTCCATTTTTGCGGTTTTTCTACAATTTTCTTTACCTAATCAGAATCTTGCAGTAAATTCTTCTCCAAATCGTAAGATTTTTTTGTGATGATTAGAATTTTCAAGTAGTTTTCTTTCAAATATGTAAATTTCTAAAATTTGTAACCAATTTTTTCTTCCAGTTTTCATAATTTTTGAGAAATTTTCAAATTGTAGAAAATTTTAATATTTTTTTCACATTTGTTTGCAGTTTTTCTTAAATTTTCTACCCTATGAGAATTTCGCGGTCAATTATTTTTCAAACTGTGGGATTTTTTTTTGTGTGATTTAGAATTTTCAATTAATTTTTCTATAATCGTTAAGAAAATTCATACGATTTGGAAAAGAAATGACTACAAAAGTCAAAAATTGTAGGAGAACTGGAGAAAAATTTTCAACAGGCATTTTTAAATTGTGAACATTTTTACCCTTTTTCAGATTTCTTTGGAATCATTTTGCAGGTTTTCCTACTATTTTTATTTTTTCCTCCAGTTTTTTTTGTTAAATTTCAAGGAATTTACAAATTGTAGAAAATTATAATTTCATTTTAAAACAATTTATTTCTGGAATTTGTTACATTGTTTTCTTCCAGTTTTCAAAATTTTTAAGGAGTTTCCAAGTTTTCAACATTTTTCAGATTTCTTTACCAAGTTTTCTCCAATGTTGGAATTTCTTATTTTACTTTAACACAATTTTGCAGTACATTCTTTACTCAAGTGCTATGCAGAATTTTTAAGTAACTTTTCTTGCATATTTCTAAAAAAAAAACAGCTTTTCGAGGAGTTTTCAAATTGTCGATATTTTCAACATTTTTCTTGAAATTTCTTCGCACGATTTCTCCATTTTTGCGGTTTTTCTACAATTTTCTTTACCTAATCAGAGTTTTGCAGTAAATTCTTTTCCAGATCGTAAGATTTTTTTAGTGATGGTTAGAATTTTCAAGTAGTTTTCTTCCGAATGTATAAATTTCTAAAATTTTTCAATAGGCATTTTTAAATTGTGAAATTTTTTTTAGCATATTTCAGATTACTTTGGAATACCTACTATTTAATTTTTAATTTTTACTGTAATTACTTTTCCAAGTCGCGAGATTTTTTAAAATCTAAAATTTTTATGTAATTTTTCTTACAGTTTTCTTTTTAATATTTGTAAGAATTTTTTTTTCTCCAGTTCTTTTTTTTAATCTTCAAAGAATTTACAAATTGTAGAAAAATTCAACATTTTTTCAGATTTCGCCATTTAATGGAAGTTTTTCTAAAATTTCTTACTTTACCTTATAAGAATTTTGCATTATATCTTTTCTAAATCCTAAGAATTGTCTTAATTTGATTTAGAATTTTCAAGTATAATTGTTTCCAAGGTTTCTAAAATTCATAACAATTTTTTCTTTCAGTTTTGTAGAAAATTTTAACATTTTTTTCAGATTTCTTTGCAGTTTTCTTAAATTTATCAGAATTTCGGAGTTCCCTTCCAAACCTTTGAAATTTTCTTTATGTGATTTAGAATTTTCAATGAATTTTCCTTTAAGAATATTCATATGATTTGGAAAAGAAATTACTGCAAAAGTAAGAAATTGTAGGAGAACTGGAGAAACATTTTCAACACTTGCCAGATTTCTAAAATTTCTTACTCTACTATAATCAGAATTTCGAAGTAAATTCAATTTAAGTCGTAAGAATTTTCTTTGTGTTATGTAGAATTTTCAAGTAAGTAATTTTTCTTGCAGATTTCTAAAATTTGTAACTGTTTTTCTTCCAGTTTTTCATAACTTTTGAGGCATTTATAAATAGTGAAAATTACTGCAAAAGTAAGAAATTGTAGGATAACTAGAAAATACTTTGCAAAGAAATCTGAAATTTTTTTCTCCAGTTCTCTTAGTTTTTCACTTTTGCAGTAATTTCTTTACCAAATCCTATGAATTTTCTTTATGTGATTTAGATTTTTTTTATTTACTATTTCATTTGTTTTCCAGATTTGTAAAATTTGTAATCTATTTTTTTCAATAATTTTCTAAGTATTTTTAAATTGTAAAAACTCACCATTTTTCAGATTTCTTTGGAATAATTTTGGAAATTTTTCTACAATTTTATTTTTGCTGTAAAAACTTTTCCAAATCGTGAGAATTTCCTTAAATTCAAAAAAATTTTAATTTTTATTTTAATCTTTCTTTTAATTTGTTAGAATTTTTTCCTCCAGTTTTTTTGATAATTTTCAAGGAATTTACAAATTGTAGACAATTTCTTAAATTTAAAAAAAAAACGTCCACTTTTTTTAAATATGTGTAAGAATTTTTTCCTCAACTTTTTTAAATTAAATTTCAAAAATAGTTATATGTAAAAATTGCTTAAAAATTAAATGAAAAATTTCCAAAAACAATACTTCTATTTTATCTTCTTTTTGCAAATCAGTTTTTCATAGTCAATCTGTGAAAAACTGATTTGAAAAAGAAGATAAAATAGAAGTATCATGAATAATAATAATAATAATAATAATAATAATAATAGCCTTTATTACCCAACAGACAAATATCCAATAACAGGGTAACATAATACATAATAATAATATAGACAATTAATGCCTTACAATAAATGTAAATTTAAATTAGATAAATTACATAGACACATATAAGTTATACAATTTAACAAAAACATTATTTAATCAGTAATCAAAGAAACATTAGATTTAAAGTTCTTAAAACTAGGATCAAAAATATCCGCATGGTTTTGAACATCCTGGTAAGATTTATACATTTTGTACATGGGGAATTGAAATGATGAATCGTATTAGGCGCAGTGTATGAAAAAGTGTCTGAATTACGTGAGCATAATCTTGGTACATGAAATAAAAGCTTTTCTGTAAAATTTTGATCATCAACTCTGTTGTTAATTAATTTGTAGAGATGGCAGATTGAAAAAAATTTATGTTTGCGAGCTACTGACCACACATTAAACTCGGTAAGTAAGCTGATGTATGAAATTGATCTATCCGGATAAACTCCGTGTTTTTTATAAAATAAATATTTTAAAAACTTTTTCTGAACTCCCTCCAATAACCCAATATATTTCACCTGATAGGGTGACCATACTACAGAGCAATACATCAACTTACTATTAATGTATGAATCATATAAAATACTAACTGTGTCAGTATTTGAAAACTGTTTGCAATTTCTTAAAATAAAACCTAAGAGTTTGTAGGATTCATTAATTAATTTAAGTATATGCTCATTAAAGTTCAACTTAGAATCAAAAATTACACCTAGATCTTTAAATTGAGACACCCTTTGTAAAATGGAACCATCAATGTAATAATTATTGTAAACAGTGTTCACTTTTCTAGAATAAGTAAGCACACAACATTTAGTTATATTTAATTTAAGTCCGTTTTCAGCACACCAACCATGTAATTTATTAACGTCCTCTTGGAGAAGTTGGCAGTCGTATTCATTGTTAATTTTCCTATACAGTTTGATGTCATCTGCGTACAGTAAAGTATCTGAGGAAATCGTAGAACAGGCGTTATTAATGAAAATCAAGAACATCAGCGGTCCGAGGTTGGATCCTTGGGGTAACGAAAAAAGATTATTTTTAAAAATAAAAAATAAAAATTATTAAGAAAACGCAGAAATATTACTAAAAACAAATGAATAAATTAAATATTTTCTTAAATAAGTATTGATAAATTGTGCTCGCTTGAACTGGCGTACTCATAACTTAGATTAATACGTTGTTTGTTGAGGTAGGTCGGGAGTACGATAAATGATTGTAGTATATATTGTGGTAAGTCAATATTACGCTAGAATAAATAATCATCAATAGTTTATATTTAAGTCTATATTAAATTAATAAAATTAATATTCGGTACATTATAGTTTAAAAATAACGATTTAAATACAATAACAGGAAATCAGTTGCAATTGCCAATGCGTCAAAACAATTGAATGTCTTATGAAATTATGCGAGTTAAAAATTGACGAACGAAAAGAATTGAAAATTATTTAATTAAACAATTTGTGTAAAACGCTAAGATAATTTAATGTCTCCTTAACAAACACCTGAAATTGTAAAAAAGGCTAAAACAAATGAATGTCTACTCTATAAATCAATCAAAATGATTGAATATTTGTAAAAAAAAAGGAATTAACAAACGGACGAAAAAAAAACCTAAAAAATGAAAATAACTTGAAAATTATTTATAATAAAAGTTGTAACTTAAAAATGCCAAACAAAATAAACAATTGAATGAAACCAAAAATAAAAAAAAATAAAAGACAATCAATAAAGGCAGTTACAAAAAATGTACGCATGAGAATAATTGATCAATTAATTAATGTAAGAAATAATTCAACTCTTATTTTTTGATAAAAGTGTTTTAAGCAATTGATAATAGTAAAAGCAGTTAAAAATTATTGACTCAAAAAAATCAGTTGAAGAATTCAAAAACACTAAAACAAGTGTTGTTCCAGGAAACAATTGATATTCTTATTTAAAAACAGTTGAATTTTTTAAATGTACAAAAATAATTAACAATAATAACAACGATTTATCTTTTCCAATCAGAACTATTTTAATAATTTAAAATCGTATTTGTTAGACAAATTATTGACAATACTCAAACAATATTCATAAAATTGTTTGAGTATTGCCAATAATTTATTTAAAAAAATACAATTTTAAATTATTAAAATAGTTCTGATTGGAAAAGATAAACCATTTTTGTTATTGTTAATTATTTGTGTACATTTAAAAATTTCAACTGTTTTTAAAATCGTTTTCAAGAAATATTTTCAATTGCTTTCGTTTTCAACTGTTTCTAAAATCATTTTTAATTGAGATTTCATACTGTTTCACCAAGAGATAAGTGAGAAAATTATTCAAGAAATATTTTCAATAATTGAGAATGATTTTAAAAACAGTTGAAATTTTTAAATGTACAAAAATGATTTAATAACAATTTAAAATATTAGAAATTTGTAAAAGAAATACAATTGACAATCGATAAAGGTAGTTTGAAAATTATTTACACAAAAATTGTTTGAATTAACCAAAAGGACAGAACAATTGAATTTCGCTACAGAAAATAATTTAAATTATTATAAATCAAAAATCAAGAAAAATAGACAACTGGCAAAAATGTACGTATGAAAATAATTGAAAATTAATTGTAAACAATCACAGTTAAAGTTGATTAGAGTGCAATAAACAATTGATAATAAATTATGTTGAATTGCTTGTGTTGGTCAAGTTTTTAACATTATTTTTTGCAACGAGATTCAATTGTTTGGGGCTTTTGATATTTTTAAAATAAATTTTTAATTGTTTTTTCGCAGTGATGATTTTAGCATTTTTACCAATTTGAACAATTTTAAAAATTCATTTTGTATAGTTTAAACTAATGCTCAATTATTTTTTGCTATTAAGAATTTCAACTGTTTTTTAATTGTTTTTAATTGTTTTCGTTTACTTAGACAACCAATAATATTTTTTTTGAACAAGAAAAGTTTTTGACAATATGATAAGATTTTTTTGTTTTAAGTTTAAATATAAATGACATTCTATAGCTAATCTTATTTAAGCTTGATTTAAAGCCTTTCCACGTGTCATGTATATAATTTTTTTTTAATAATCTACACACTCAAAAATTCTACTTTGTCAATTTTCTTTTATTCAAATTTTGTAATTAAAGTTATTACAAACCGCAAGGCGATCAGTAATTAAAGTTAATGTGTATATGTAGGGTGGGTGGGTGGCCTCTATCCCACCCTTCAGTCAGTAAAACATCATCAAAAATTATTTGAAATATTTGTATCAATTAAAAAATGCAATTATTTTGTGTTTATTTACATTTTGCATCTTCTAATTAAAACCCTCGCTTATGTTTTACACATTGGAGGGTGGGATAGAGGCCACCCACCCACCCTACATATACATGATAACTTTAATTGCTAATCGTTGATGATTTTGCTGCTAAAAGCAATAAAACCCTGTATGTAATAAAGAATAAAACAAAACCAAAATTTAAGTTTAAATATAAATGATTTTCTATAGCTAATCTTATTTAATTTAGATTTAAAGTCTGCCCACCCATCATGCTTAAATTTTTTTCTAATTTACTCACTCAAAAATTTTACTTCTTTAATTTCTTTTTTATTCAAAAAGTTTTGTAATTAATTTTATTGGAAACCGCGAGACGATAAGGAATTATAGTTTAAATGTATATGTAGGGTGGGTGGGTGGCCTCTATCCTACCCTCTGATCAGTAAAACATCAACAAAAATTATTTGAAAAATTTGTTTGAATAAATCTATTAAATTTGCAATAATGTTATGTTTATTTACCTTTTACAACTTTTAATTAAAACCCTCGCTTATGTTTTACTGACTGGAGGGTGAGTTAGAGGCCACCCACCCACCCTACATAAATATAACAACTTTAAATACTAATTGTTGATGATTTTGCTGTTTAGAAAACAACAAAACCTTGTATGTAATGAAAAATTAAGCATAATCCAAATTTAAGTTTAAATGTAAATGACCTTCTATAGCAAATCGTATTTAAGCTTGATTTGAAGTCTTTCCACGTATATATTTTTTATTAATTTACACACTCAAAAATTCTACTGTGTCAATTTTCCTTTATTCAATATTTGTAATTAAAATTATTGCAAACCGGGAGACGATCAGTAATTAAAGTTAATAAGTATATGTAGGGTGGGTGGGTGGCCTCTAACCCACCCTCCAAACAGTAAAACATAAGCGAGAGTTTTAATTAAAAGTTGTAAAACATTAATAAACATAGGGAAAGTATTATGATGTCCACATCACCATTTTTTTTTTTCTTAAATTACATTCGCGCTGGACTTTAGATACATAAAAATGGCTCCTGAAAACTACACGGTTTACTTGTTTTGAATGCCTTCAATATTTATATTTAGCGTATCGCTTATTGATAAACGCAATTATCTCGTTTGTTTGTGAATTTCGTGCAAAAATAGAAAGAGATTGATTGCCATACGTCGTGTTTATTTCATTTGGATAAGGATACGTAATTTTCTAATGATTAATTACGTTTGAAACATCATTAAAATCATGAAATATCTTAATCTAAAGAATACTTAATTTTCGTTTATGAGTTGCATTGTATGAGTTAAAGGAAGATTAATAATATAAATACACAGGATATATTTATAATAGTGTTTAACAATGAATTCTTGAGATTAAAATATTCCTCCACCGCCAGTGTATTGATATAGGTTATATTTCTCTCCTGAAAAAGAGTCGTTGAGTTTTGTGAATACATGGTAATCTGAAGGAGTTAAGACGTCCGTCCTGTAAGCTCGTCATCATGGAAAGTTACGATACCAACACCGAACAGACATGATATTTCTCCATGCACATCCTTTAATTGATGATGATATCCTAAGTTCGCACAATTTTTGTGTAGAGAAATCTAATCACAACCCTAACTTTACGACTGGTGGCTTAATTATTTTCCTAAACAATTTAAGCACTCATGCAAACAGCACAATCAATATCAGCGAGATGTAACTTTGCACACAAACTGCTGAAATATAATTGATAGTAATTAGTAATAGTAGTATTTATTTATCCACTGTGCTTACATAATAAAATCGAAAAAATACATATGTAACAATAATAACTGAACACATCAGCACACATCTCTATTCGCCAGCGCTCCGCACGATGCACACAGGTATTACTTTCCTACCATCCCTCGTATACAACCAATTGGCATTATTTAATTTCCATTCAATCAATTAAGTTTTATTTATTATTTTATTTTACGATGGTCTAATATTTTAACGAAATTTTGCATTAATGAGGCACATAAAATTTATTATTAAAGATAAATTCTTACAGTCCTTAAATAGAAATCATGGTCAGAACGAATTAATTTCCCGTTGGCGATGGAAGGTTTTAATTCGTTATAAGTAGTTAATCACAAATTAAAAGTGAAACCGAGTGTTTAATTTCTACTTAAACGCCAAATCGGTTTAAACGTTTAAGGCTGTTTGCCCAGAGCTAAACTAGCGTAATTATCAGCGCTGATATTAGAAATTAATTACACAAAATTACATTCGAACAGCTGTACTTAAAACGAGTGTTTACCGTCTACGGAAAAATCAGTCGCGGTTGAGTGTCCTCAGCACGGCACGCAGACAAATTGAACTTGATTGTGATTACGCGTTACGTCATCTGAATAGGTAGTATACTACTTAAACAAATAACAATAGGCCAACCGTAGAAACAGTCGACAATTTGTGTAAATACACCGCTATAAATAGGAACGTGTGTTTGTTTTGACTCGTTGAACATTTTAACTACACCACAATAAATATGTAACGTGTATAAATAGGATATACCTGAGAGTAATAAATAATAAATGTTGAAACGAAAATTTATTAAATAAATTTAATAACTGTTGAGACTAGTGATTTTGATTGTATTAATCACAAAAAACGAAATTGAGTTAAACACATATTTAGAATATTTACAAAAAATTATACAGATTAATTAATAAAGTACTAAAAACCTTTCTTCACAAATTTTATTGAAATTCACAGATATATAAATAAAAAATTAAATAAAATTTGTGAAGAAAGGTTTTTAGCACTTTATTAATTAATAAAGTGCTAAAAACCTTTTTATTATGAACTTATTATGGATGAACTTCATTAATTAATGAAGTTCATCTTCACGTAAATCACAAAAAAGATTGATTGATATTTTATATAGATAATAATTATTAATAATCTTAATCAATTTGACAATAATGTTTAAAATCTATTTGCATGCTAGTGCCTAGTACGCATAAAGAATGTAAATTGGGTGATTAAAAATTCTGTAAACAGGATTCTGACCTTGTCATGTAATGCATAACGATGTCCGATTAGGATAATTACTCGTGTGTACAGTGCAGGCATGAAAGTCTCTCTGTGAATTCCTTTTCTTAACAAAAGCACTTTACTGTTTTAGTGTTATTACAAAGGTGGTTGAAAGTGACAGACGCACATTGAAATACTGTTTGTAATTCTAGTCAAAATATTAAGTAATAACAGTGAGATTTTTTTGTATGTATATACGAGGGATAGAAAAAAAGAAAGGAATTAATCAAATTTCAAAATAATTTCCATGGAGATTAATACACTTACATGCGCACAGTAAAGGATTTTCATTTTTTCGTGAAACGTATTTTACGAAATTATTCATTAATTCATGGTCTAATCGAGTATGAAGAGAGAAGCTCGTAAATGTAATCCCATTTTTTTCCTCTGCATATTCAAACGTGCTTAATCGTGCGGACCTTATCTTGCCGGAATAATTTAACAGGAATTTATAATCCCGACGACAGATTAATGTTTCATGATTTAATGTGAGACGTCTTCTTGTAAAATTACGGCTGTAGTTGTGTTTAATAGTATTATTTGTGTTTTATTGTCTAGTTTCATGCAACAATATTCAACTTATTAATTAACGCCATCTATTGAAGTCATATATTAACTAAAACCACTTGTCATATAACGCCATCTATTAAACAAGTTGCGTAATTGGATTTATTTCTCATACTTTCTTTAATTTTTTTGTATGTTACATTTTTATAACTTTACTGACTAGTTGCCGATATGAGTTAGTTAATTGTATGCCTTAATTAGCTGAAAAATAGAAAACTAAGACTCATTCAACGCCATCTATTGATTCTAGACACTTGTAACAGCGCCATCTATTAAACAATGAGTCTAACAATAGTTTTCAATAGCATTTTGTATTCGCAATCTTTTTTAGATTAACTTTAAGGGACATATTTTATATTTTTCCTATGTCTTAGGCTTTCACCATCTATTACTGATGAAGATTTAAATTAAATTATACTTGGTTTGTTTCACAATTTTTCTATATTTATTCTATGAGTAAATATAGAAAAATTGTGAAACAAAGCACGTGTAATTTAATTTAATTTAAACCTTCATCAGAAATAGTTTAAAATGTTTTACCAAGTGATAAATGAGAAAGTGACTCAAGAAATTTCACCATCAATTCAAGACACTGATATATTATTAACCAAGTCAAACGCTTACTTACTACTATCAATTCCAGTTGTAGTTATGCGTTTAGTTTAGGAGCGTCATCTATTGACCACGGTTATTTATTATTACACACCGCCATCTATTAAATATAAGGCATAAATTAGCGGTTTTCGCATAACATTATTTCAATTTATTGCAATATTTTTCTTTACGCAAAGAATTAATCCACTTCCTGCCATTCTATTTTAAAATTCACTCCTGCAGATTGGCGTGTCCATTTTGTCAGGCTCAGCATGTTTATGTTTACGCCTATTTCCGTACGGAGATTAAATTGGTGTATCAATCTTCCTTATAAATATTTACCCTCGTAATGGAAACAACGTCTTTTTTATACAAAATGATTCGTGATTTTATATTACACAGTGATTCATCATTTTCGTATATGGCAATGTGATGATTAAAGGTTTTATACTTAGCTGAATGTACCATCAGAAACATTTTTATAAGATAATCAATTAATATACACAAATAAAAATAGAACAATGTTTGATAAAATTAAAAAAGAAACAATTATACTTTATTAATTAATAAATTTAATCCCTGTAAAAATGTTAATATCCTTTAAACGTTCATTGTACTATAAATAAAAAATGAATACATAAAAATACCAATGTGTTTAATAGAGATAATGTACTTTATACCACAACCAAAGGTCTAATAAATGTTGTTGCCAAAAGACGTTGTGAGTAAATGAAAACACTTCCCGAAAGGCGCCAGAAAATATTTTACTAACGTCAAACGCGCCGTTTCGTATTTGCTCGATATATATTTTCCATATTAACGATCGCGTTTAAAAATACCTATATATATTTTTTTTCTTATTAATTTTTATAATTTATTTACAGCGTGGCCGGCACTGTGGGTGCCATCGTGACGTGCCCCCTGGAGGTGGTAAAAACCAGGCTGCAATCGTCTAGGTCCGGTTTCCACGAGTTACCCCAAATCGCGCAGGAAATCAACAGCAAAACCACCTGCAGGACGCTGCCCGAACAGAGGCGTAGGTTATGGACATCCTCCAATCATCTCCGCCCTCAAGTTGTGGCTCTTTCAGGTTACGTTTCACCATCATCGGGTCACTCCATTGGACTGATCCAATGTTTAAAGCATATTATTAAATACGAAGGACCGATGGCCTTATTTAAAGGTATCTATTGCGAACAATCGATCGTAAACCAAAATAACTTTTATGATCACGTTTACTAGGTCTGGGTCCTAACCTTGTCGGGGTGGCCCCATCGAGAGCCATTTACTTTTGTACATATTCGCAAGCCAAACTCTTCTGGAACTCGATATTACCCCCGGATTCGCCCATTGTGCATATGCTGTCCGCTTCCTGTGCGGGCTTCATGGCCAGCACCCTCACGAACCCTATATGGTTCGTCAAGACCCGCCTTCAGCTGGATGTTAATAAAGACGGTAAACGAATGACGGCCACGCAGTGTGTCAGGAGGATATACGCTAAATCGGTAGGTAAACATCACCTGTTTTTACAAATTAACACACATTATATAATTTCGGAGGAAATTTTCAAAAGTCGATTTCACCTTGAACATTTAATTAAATAAGCATCGAAATTAAAACGACCCCCAATTAATAACCATAATTAAACAAATATTTTTCTAAAATTCCATTCCCAATTTAATAATCGATTTGGTTATTTACTTAATTCATTAAATAAATTTACTTATTTTTAATTAATAATATATTTAATTGTAGGGCATTAGCGGTTTCTACAAGGGCATCACCGCGTCGTACATGGGAATATCAGAAACGATTGTACATTTTGTGATATACGAGGCCATTAAGGCGGAACTGATAGCGTCCAGACAGAGGGACTCGGAGACGCGGGACTCGCGCGACTTCCTGGAGTTCATGATGGCCGGCGCCGTGTCGAAGACGATCGCCTCGTGCGTCGCCTATCCGCACGAGGTGGCCCGCACCAGGCTGAGAGAGGAGGGCAGCAAGTACACCTCCTTCTGGCAGACGCTGAGCCTGGTGTTCAAGGAGGAGGGCGTGAAGGGCGTGTACAGGGGCCTCACCACGCAGCTCATCCGCCAGATACCAAACACGGCCATCATGATGGCCACCTACGAGGCTGTGGTTTATATATTGTCGACGCGATTCGAAAACGAGTTCTACACGAAAGAAATGAGCACAAGATAAATTGATTGATTTTCCAGGCGATTGCTCAATTTAGGTCCCTCCAAAATTTAAAAAAAAAAACAGTAATTGGCTTAGAAAACAAAAAGAAAAGATATTTTTATACGCACTTTTCTGGATCCCACACATATCTTAATCTGAACATCGAGCGTCGGGAAAGTGATTGTACTGAAGTTTCCTATGTTTAGTCAACTTTTCTCTTGGATAGGCAAAAAGTCACGTAATGCTAATTAATCAAAACAGACGTAGTTGATTTATTTTAGTGCCATACCGTACACCCTTGTAATGCACAGGAACAAATCTCATTTAGTGGACTGGTAGAATCAATTTAATTATTATAGATCGTTTAAGGAGAAAAGTACTTGTGAATATATATTTTAGTTATTATATATTATATTATATATATATAGTCTGGTCAATGCTTCCTTTTTGTTGTTCTTTTTTAGATACAATTTATATAAATATACATACTTAAATCACCTATATATATTATATGAAGATTTATTAGTGTTATGCTGTATATAGCCATGTTAAATAAATATTCTATAAAATACATTAAATGCAATAGTTTACTAATTCCTAAATGTAATTAATTCCTTTCTTTAATAAATGATACCCTCATTAAATTAAATGACTCATGTTATATTTATGGTTTATACTTATATTTACATTTAATTATTAATTGAAACAATCACTAATACAAAATTTAAGAATAAAACTTTATCATTTAAAAACAGATTCAAGAACTTATTAAATTTTGTCTAGTAAAACAAGCTTTATTGAAATATTAAATATGATAATTTTTGTCATCAAACACTTGTACTATAGGCAACCCATTATACCCATTACTTATAAAAAGGATTATCCGTGCAATTATTTGGATCATTCATTTATATTTACTAGTTTATACATAAATCATCTTAATTACTGCAATTACGCAGTATTTAATGCAGCATAGAAATATGTCTAGGTCTGCATGTTAAATCATTTTTAATAATATTTGACCTTTGGCCTATAGGCAATCAAATATACTGAACGCGATTTCACATAGAATGAAATGAAATTACTGTAATGCAAACCAAGTGACTTTTTTCAACAACCTATTATTAACTATTACTAATGAAGGTTTAAATTAAATTACACTTTGTTTCACAATTTTTCTATATTAACATAATGTTTCACCAAGTGAATAATGAGAAACAAATACAAGATATATGAAATGACTATCCTAAATAATAATGCATGCTTTATTTTTTTACCCAATAAATGGACATTAACACAGAGAAACTATTTATAAACGGGCTTTTAAGTTATTGGAATTGCGCAGTTTACAATCCAGTTCAGGATTCCTTATTGATTTGTCTAGTAGTAGTAGTAGTGTTAGGCTATCGACCACGTGGTCCTTCCGCCATGTGTCATTTGTGTATAAATGAGCTTGTTACTGATTTGTCTATTAAACTGGAAGATTACACATATTTGGTCTTTGATCGCTAGGCAATCAAACATACAAATTACGACATAATTTTATATGCAACGAGCATAATTTATTGGCCTAAATATTATTGCACGATTTATTTTTTAAATCTAATTATAGACATTAACCTACATAAACTATTTCTCAACTGATTTTTAAAATTAAAAATTATTAAAACGCACAATTTCAGCCAAATATTTACTCCCCTTCTTCTGTATACCAGAAGTATATTTGGTTGCATATACATGTTTGAGTTTAAATTTTGAGGGTATTTAAATAATGTGTTAAATAGATGAATATTTATTTATTTGTTTTATTATTAACTACAAGGTTAACTGAGTAATATATTTTTAGTTCTAATTCAATCAAATTAATACACAAATGTTTCACCACGGGTTAAGTGATAAACTAATTCATCATATAATATATTTTATCTACGATCGTACAGAAAGTAAACTGTTTTTGCATCATTTTTCATTATAAAAGTGGCTTTTTAAAGCACTAGTGCTTTTTTACGTTTTTATTGCACGGTAATGTCAAAATGTTTTTATTACACAGAAATGTCAAATTTGACAGATGAATATATTATAGCACAAATTTTCGACGAAAAACTTAATTTTTTATTAATTGATACAAATAACTAATAAACTATAAATAAAATATATAATACAAACCAAATGGCAGATTTAAGAACTCTGAAGATTTCATTTAATGAAAGTTGAAGCGATTACAATAAAGCGAACATTTTTTCCATAAATAATAATGGCGGCCGACATTTGTGCAACTTGTTTACTGGTTGCTAAGTAACGCATTCATTAGTGCACTGCGATTAATTGAATTACTGAAATGACATTAAAATATTACTCATAAGAATATATTCTTTGAAATCCGTTACGATCGAAGATAAAATTTTGTAAGGCACACGTGTAAAAAGTTTCTTTATTGCACTCCTGGCTTTAAAAAACTCGCTCGTTCCTCGCTCGTGTTTTTAAACGCCAGTTCGTGCAATAAAGCATCACTTTTTACACTTGTACCTTAAATAACTATTATTTTGCGTTTTTAACAAAATACAATAATAAATAGAAATATAATACAAAACATTTAAAAACTTTGAAAGTGGTTAGGCATCTGTCACGATCCTCCACTCTAACCCTTCCTTCAAGAATTCTCTATATTCCATTGCAAAATATCATACATTAGACCAAACTGATAAATTAAAAAAAGATATAAAATATGAGGCGGATGATTCTCTGTATTCTGTTTACCATTAATATTTTCCTTAATTTAAGCTTATTATACATCATTTTAAAGGAGGAATTTTGACTTTAAAATCCCGAGTTATTTATATAATAATATTGTGGGAATAAGACAGGATTAGAAAACAATAATATAAATTAATAAAGGATTAAAGAGATGTTTTAAAAACACAATTTTAAACATCAACATTCTAGCAATCTAAACTTTATTTATATATTTCAAAGTATATCTTATATTAACATTTCATATAGAGCAAAAATACTAAAAACTACTTATACAATTACTATTCCTTTTTATATTTTATTAAAATAAATTTCTTATTAGCTATGATATAATACCGACAATTATTTAGCAGTATAGCATGGACAAAATAGTCACCATCTGGTAAAAAATAAAAAATGCAAAAGACACGAAATCACATATTTCATTTTGATATAACATCACGTTTTTTTTTTTTTGTATTTTTACGAATAAATGCAAAACAATAGCGTAATTGAATCTTTCTGTGACCATCTCCAGATATGCAAACGGAACTTTATTTTTATTTACATTTTTGTTTTGTTTAAGGTATTTTTACCATCTAACTAATTGTTTTTTTTTTATTATACAAAAATGGACCTTTTTCAACCCTGCTTGTTACTTATTTTAGTGTCTTAACATAAAGTACATTGATTTTTTTTTTTAATATGACACATTCAAAAGGTCCTAAATTTAACGAGGAAACAATTTTTACAGAGCAACTGATTTGCCGTATAAAAATTGTTGGTTTGGCGTACTCAAGCAGCAAACGACCATCTGCTGGTGTGGTTATGATGTATTTAAGTAAAAATAATTGTTAGAAAACCCAGGTAAACTTTTGAAGTAGTCAAACATAGTGTTTTTAAAGGATGCTAATAAGGAAACCCTAACCCTCATAGGTTGAAGGGTACAACGAGGAGTCCACTATGCGCTACGTACTTCAAAAGTTTTCAGCAACCCTCACGAAATTTTCGTGCGCCACCAACAAAACAGTATGAGGGCGGAGCCAAAATCGTCGAATGAGAACACTAAGATGAATATGACGGTTAGGATGTTGACTTTTACGGTGTAATACTTTTTGGGGTCGGATGATGATTGTCCGAACGGGAGGTTGGATGTGGACGAACGCCGCCTTTTACTATGAACGTATTTTGTAGGGAAGACACTTACTGAATCACAATTATTGAGTACTGAGGAGGGGGCGGGGCGGCGATCGTTAGCGTTTGATGTTGATGGCCGTGTGAGGGGGTTGCGCTTTGAAGCTGTGAGGCCACACAGCTCTACTGGACACCCTCAGCTCGGGAATTTGCTGTAGAACAGGTAGGTGAGATCGTAGTTCTTGAAGTAGCACACCTGCATCTCTCTGCGGTTCCACTCTCCAATTTTCGAGAGGTAGTGCAATTCTTTTGGCACATCTTTAGCTTGAGAAGACTAAAAAATAAATTCAAAATAAATTATAATACATAATATTTATAGAAACATTTTCTTACTACTGCTGACAAATTGGTCAAGTACTTTCTCAAATTCTTACTGAAAAGTATACCACTTAGATGCCTACTATATTGAAGGACATACAGAGTATATAAGTTTATACTTCTTTAGCTTGACAGCATGTTTCAGAGATGGCGCTGTTGAAGACAAATTCGTAAGCCGAGGGAATTATTCTTGTTTAATTTATAAAATTGCCTATAGAACAAATACGTTAGATTTTGATAAAACGAAAATTACCTGATTTGCGAAGACCGTGATCGTAAACTTTCCCGGATTGAAGACGTCCAGCACCTTCGAAATGATCTCCCTATAGGAAGACGACGGCACGTTAGTCTCGAAGCTAACGTAGGAAAACTCCGATTCGGGCGTAATGTGGATGGTCATGTACGAACCCTAGCGAGCACAAACACAATTCAGATCAGAACAGTGTACATCAATAAAAAAAAATTAATCGAACGAACACTGCACACTCATTTAAAAATTAGGTATAGAAATGGGTATAATTACCGCGGACCTTCGTGGCAATTAAAAATATACATTATTTTTTTTTTAGACTTAACACGCAGCGATGCAATACTTACAGAAGGTGTATCTGTATTTGTCTGAAGGGGAGATAAGCGTGAAACATATGCAAATTAACGTAGTTCGTTATTATATGGGTGTGTGGAGGGTGGTGGTGATGTACTTACATTTTTCGAAATTCCGTTCATTGAATAGCCGCACGGTTCGAACAGGTAGTCGTCGATTATCATATTGGGGATGATTTTATCTATTCCGGACTTCTAAAAATTGATTTCGTTTTAGATTATTAAATATACATTATCCAATTTTTTTAAACAGTGGTGAATGAAAAGTAGGTGCCAAAAAAATGGTCCATAATGGAAGTATAAAACGTTAATCTCGATAATAACAGTTAGCAAAGATGACTCAAAATTGCTTAATAATAAAAGTTGAATTAGTCTAGAGAATTAATGACAATCTGCCAAAAATTATAAATGTAATATCAAAATAAAAGAATTTTATAATATAAAATTAAAAATACGTATCAATTTTTTTATTTCTTTATGTGATCATCAATTTTGAAAATATCAAGTGTGTGGGTTGATTTATTTTTCTATTAATTAAAACACTTTGAACTTGAACTTGAACACTTGAATTTCTCAACATGTATAATGAAGTATATGCCTTCAAAATAAATAAAAATTTTCTATTTTTTAAATTGATTCGAAAAATTATATTTTTAAAACTAGAACAATTAAGTGAAATATTTTCAAAATCCACCTAATAAATGTTTAGTTTTTATATAAAATTATTAAGCACAATCATATTTTTAATCGATTTTGAAAATGTCATGCGAGTGCCAGTTGTTTTTCTATTTTTTAAATCGATTTTAAAAATATATAATTTTCTAGATAAAGATATTTGCGATTAAAATGAAATATTTTTAAAATCTACTTATCAAATATCTTGTTTTGTATATAATCTACAAGTACAACTCTTTTTTAATAAATTTTAAAAATGTAAAGATAATGGCAGTTATTTTTCTACTTTTTAAATCTATTTAAAAGATATGCAATTTTCTTTTGTTTTGTTTTTACATAAAATTATTAAGCACAATCAATTTTTAGCAGATTTTGTAAAAACCAAGAGAGTGGCAGTAGTTTATCAAAGTTTTAAATCGATTTGAAAAAATGTTTTATTTTCTGAATAAGATTATTTACTGTTAACGGTGGAGGCTTCTACTTCGTTATACATAATTCTTCACAAATAAAAAACTTTTTAACTTTGTTTGTATAACATGGACTATAGTTCTTCTAGTTTGATAATGACAAGCTAAAATTGTCGAAACTATAGTCACTAAATAAAGTCCGTGTTATACAAACAAAGTTAAAAAGTTTTTTATTTGTGAAGATTGTTTACGATTAAAGTGGATTATTTTAAAAATCTACATGTTAAATATTTTGTTCCTGAATAAAATCATTAAGCACAATAAATTTTTAATCGATGTTCAAAATGTGAAGAGAGTGAAAGTTGTTTTTCCATTTTTTTTAGCGAGTAAAAATGGTGCAGTGTTTTTAAATTAAAAAATATTTTCGATTCAAAATTTACGTATCAAATATATAATTTTTCTATGTAATCAATGTTTAATCAACTTTAAAAATATCAAGTAAGTGGCAGTTGTTTTTTTAAGCGAGACTAAAAATTTGTGATTTTCAAAATAAAAATATTATCGATATAAGTAAATTTTTTCTTAACATACGCATCAAATGTTTAGTTTTTGTTTATATTAATTTAGAACAATCAATTCCTAATCAGTTTTGATATATTAACTAAGTGACCGTTGTTTTTCCATTATTTAAATCGATTTGAAAAATAAGCAATTTTATAAATAGAATTATTTACAATTAAAATGGAATATTTTCAAAATTTCCTTATTAAATGATTTGTTTTTGTATACATTCATGGAGTACAATTAGTTGTTAATTAATTTTGAAAATATTAAGCCAAGGACAGCAGTTTTACCATTTTTTTAAAACTATTTAAAAAATTTATTTTTTTAAAGAAGCATATTTACGATTAAAGTGGAATATTTTCAAAGTCTACATATCAAATGTTTTGTTTTTTCTATATAGTCATTAAGCACAATCATATTTTAATCAAATTTTAAAAGTTAGTTTTTCATTTTTTAAATCGATTTAAAAAAAGGTGTAATTTTCTAAATATAAATATTTACGATTAAATTGATTTTTTTAAATTCCACTTATCAAATCTTTTGTTTTTGTATATAATTATCAAGTACAATTTATTTTTAATCAATTTTAGAAAGATTAAGTTTTTGGTAGTTGTTTTCCAGTTTTTTCAATCGATTTGGAATACTGCATTTTTTTTAAACAGGAATATTTAGGATTAAACTAGAATATTTTCAAAATATACGATTCAAATGTTTTGCTTTATATAAAATACATTTTTAATCAATTTTAAAAATATCAAAACAATAGCAGTTGTTTTTCCATTTTTTTTAAATCCATTTGAGAAATGTGTATTTGCTAAATAATAATATTTGCGATTAAGGTGGAATATTTTCAAAATCTACATATCATATGTCTTGTTTTGGTATACAATCATCGAGTACAATTAATTTTTAATAAATTTTTTAAATATTACCTAAGTAGCACGTGTTTTTTTCATTTTTCTAATAGATTTAAAAAAAAAATAATATATACGACTAGAGTAAAATATTTTTACATTCTTCGTATCAAATGTTTTATTTTTCATATAAAATCACTAAGCACAATCAATTTTTAGTTAACTTTAAAAAAATCAAGAGAATGGCAGTTGTTTTTTCATTTTTTAAATCTATTTAAAAAAATGTGTAATTTTTTTGTAATAAGAATTTTTGTGAATAAAATGGATTATTTACAAAATCTACATTTTAAATACAGTGCACGCCGCTTAATGTGATCACAACGGGACTCGGGGTTTTTGATAACAATAACCGATTGATAATAATAGCCGAAAAACAAAACTTTATTTTAAATAAAAATATATAACGTAACAAACTATAATAACGCAACATTTTGAATTCTCTACAATTATTTGTTATATAACTTTCATGTTGCTTCAATAGTTTATTAGCAATTGGCAAAAAATGTCAAAAATTTCAATTTTTATTTTTTTTCTCGAAAGTTAAGAATTTTATGAAAAATATATTTTAATAAAATTTGTTCAGTTTCTCATTTTCTTTAACTTTTGTTCGAAAAGTTTTGTAATATTTTTCATATTAAAAAAAAATATCGGAAAAAAACAAAAAACGCCTCGAGTAAACACCCACTTCCGGTTTATAAATGTTTACCAAAAGCTTTTCAGTTCCAGTTTTTAACGATAAAACCTTAAGTTTAATGTTTCATCTCAATCGGATCAGTCGGTTTTGAGATACAGCACCCACGGACAGACAGACACACACACAGACACAATTTTTTTTTCCAGAAATTAGTTTAATGGACTCGGGGGGACCTCATTTTTACTTTCCCTATATATACTTCGTATATAGGGAAAGTAAAAATGATAACATAAACCGAAATCATGATTACTATAAACGAAAATTTTTGTATGTAGTATACACGTTCGGCCCGTTCTTCGCAAAAGTGATAACAATATCCGATTGATAACATTATCCGTGATTCTAATAAGCGGCGTCTACTGTATTTTGTTTTTGTATGTAATCATCAAGCACAGTTGATTTTGATTCAATTTTGAAAATATTAAATAAATGGCACTGATTTTTCCATTTTGTAAATTAATTTGAAAAAAGTGTAGTGTAAACAAGAATATTTACGATTAAAGTGATAAATTTTCAAGATTTAAATATTAAATGTTTTGTTTTTGTATAAAATCATTAAGCACAAACAATTTTAAATCGATTTTGAAAATATCAAGAGATTAGCTCTTGTTTTTCCATTTTTTAAATCGATTTAAAAATGTTAATATTTAATATACCTGATACTTGTTGTGCTTCACTCTTGATGGAACCAGATATGCAAATTGGGTGAAGAAAAAAAAACACTTGTATGTTCCAGAGTTAACCAAAGAAAATTCTCAAAAATGAAAAAGGAATTGCTTGGATATTTTAAAATCCTCTACTAAATTTTCGTAATATGGAAGGAACGTTCCTAGAATATTCCAAAATATATTAAAATAAAGAAATGTTAAGTCAAGGCTTCTAATGAAATTTCGAGAATTAATAAAATTGAATACCAATTTTAGGAAAATTCAAAATAAAACAAAAACTGTAATAAAGAAAAATTGAAAATAATTTATTTTAGCCACATTCTTGATGGAATGATATTCGATGAGGTAAAACACTTGTTAAGTTCCATAATATTTTTATTTTCAGTTGTCTGACACGTGTTTCGATCATTCCTGATCAGACAGTAAATAGGAAAACTAATTCTCAATTATGATCGAAACACGTGTCAGGCAACTGAAAATAAAAATATTATGGAATGGATAGTTTATAGAGCAAAAAAAATTATGAGACCATAAAAAAAACTAATAACAACGACATATTAATTTCCCAGGAGAATCTTCTATTTCTAAAAAGATTGGGTTATAAGTATTAAAATTGTTAAGATATAATTCCTCAACTCTGCAATAATCTCTTTTCGTTTATTTAGAGTGGTAAACTACGAGGGAAATTCAGTAATTAGGTCACAAAAGGTAGTATAAAAACGGTCGCCATTTGAACACTGCCTACACATGCGCACTTGGGTATAATAAAGCTGGATTGTGCTGCCACCTATTGACACATAGAGAAATAACTAATTGTTGTTTTCAGCTTTCTCGCATCATTTTTTGACCTAATTACTGAATTTCCCTCGTATATATTCAAAACCATTCTATTTCCAACTTTTATGAAAAGGGACATCAATTTAATTCGAATGTTTCTAACATTTTAAAATGACTACACCACACTAAACAGATCTCACGTGTAGAGGCTGTAACAATAAAGTAGAGTAAAGAGTCCACCAGATATCAAAATCTAAATTTCTATTATAAAGGTTGGGTGACGAAGAACTAGTTATTTCAGAAATTGAAGTGAATTGAGTTGAGTTGGTGGTGCACCAAAATTTATTTTATGTTTTCGTGAGAGATAAGATGGTGGAAGATGGTATGTTGGGATTTAGAGAAGTTGATGGATGACAAGTGTGGGCCTATGAGGTGAAGGAGTTAACGTTCATTTTGAGCTTTGAGTTAGCGAAGTGCGGGTTTCAGTGTGAGGCCCATATGGCAATGTCGTTTGCGTATGTCTGAATAATAAAGAATTATGGGAGAGGAACATTGTACGTGAAAAGTTAGTAAGGGTGGGTGATGGATGGATGGAGAAGAATTCGGGGAGGAGACGGAGATTGAGTGGGAACGGTTTTGGAGAAAAAATTTGATTATTCGGATTGTTGGAATTTAGAATTTGATGTAAAAATAGACAGTAGCAGTGGCTTGACCATTACTAGCAGAGTTTTCCGAAGAAGGAGGTTGGAACAAATATTGCATCATGGACAGAACGACCATAGCGGAAGCTATTTTGGTGGTTGAGAATATGATCTTCGGCGAAGTCGAGGAGTTGAGAGAGGATTATTCGTTCCAGGAGTTTGCTCATCGGTTACGAAAGGTTTCCAATAAAGAGCGGAGGAGTGAGAGTCAAGACTTTCAATGGTGTTAACACTAATATTTGTCCCACCCATAGAATTAGTACGCCTGTTGATACAAATAGATCCCGTTTATACATTAGAAATGAATTGAACAGTCCTACAATGCATAGCAATTTGTTTTCATCTTACTTTAATTCAAATTACGCCGCAGTTTGATCATAAAGTGAGTGGTAACACCACGCTCATTGAATTGTGCACTATTTTGTTGTGTTTATCGCAAGTTGTGTTTTATATTATCTCCTAGTTTATTGGCAAGCGATGGACTTGATTTTAGCTACCATGGCTTTATTGAATATGATTCTTTTCAGTGTTTTACATTGTGGTACACCTGTGTCCCAACAGACATTTCGAGCGGGACACAATTGTCCCGGTGGATCTGATAACTATGAGTAAGAGACCACTCACACAACGTGATCTCGAAGATGGAGCTGAAATAGTTATGGAAAATGACTGGAGAGATGAGGATGATGACCCATTTCGTTGAGATGGTTCTTCTAATGAATATTGCCACCCATAAGAGAGCGGCACAGATTCTGATTCGTCTGTTCGCGACGAACTCAGTAATGATGAATTCATTAATGAAAATGAATTTATAGCCGTAATAAAGTTGAATACAGACAGGAAGAAAATAAGATAATTGAGAACGAGGCCGTAGAGCAATCTTCAGATGTGATATTTTGGAGTAGCAATAGTCAACATTTTACTCCTGATGATGTTCCTGCTATTTCATATCTACCATATTAGATGAAGGAAGTCGAATATTTCCTGAAGATTTTTCCTAGAAGCCTTCTGAATGCACAAATGCCAGATTTAAAATATTCGAGAAAGTTACCGAGAAAAACAGATTTGAAACAGATTACCATGAAATACCATGAAATAATGTTTGAATTGGGACAATCTCTTGTGATGAGTTACATCCGTGTACCAGGATTCAATGATTACTAGTCAAACAATAAATCATTGGGCAACATCTCAATAAAGAAGGCTATATCCAGAGATCGATATAAATTAATATCATCAAAATTATATTTCAATAATTCAAAAAAATCTGCTAATGCGGAGAAAATATTTTACATCAAAGAAGTTATCAATTTGGTCAAATAAACTTTCAGCAAATATCGTTCAGACTCATCGTTTCAGTACGAATCGATGACGAAATTCAATGGGAGATCGTTGCTGAAGAAGTATTTACCACTGAAGACCAAAAAACGAGGTATAAAGATTTGGGTTCGCTCAGATTCAAGAACTGTAAATGTTTACGATCTAAATATATATGCAAGAAAATGAACGCCACTGAAGTTACTCTTGACGAAAGATTCATTCAGCACTACAAGTGAACGAATGTTGCATTGATATTTGATAGGTTCTTCTCATCTGTCAACTTACTTGACAGTATCAAGTTTTCTGCCGTTGGAACATTGAGGAGGAAACGCAAGAATGTTCCCAAATTTTCAGGGAGTTTGGAAAGAGGTGTTCCAATTTAATAAAAACGGTATAGTAATTTTCAGGTGGAAGGATATAGTCTCTGCTTCTCTGATGAAATCAGTATGATAAAAAGAACCATGAAAGATGGCGTGGCAGTAAGAAAGAATTCTCGAGTCCGGAAATGCTCAAGTTCTACAATAAATGTATATGGGAGGAGTGGACCTAGCAGATCAAATGGTTGGATTATATGTCTTTGATAGAAGATCCAAGCCACTAGCAATTGCAAAAATATTGCCTCAATGGTAATAATCACCTCTTGATCATCATCGATCATAGGAAAAATGGTTTGAGTGGAAGAACACTGCCATGTGAATTTCAGCTCTTGCGATCTAAATTTCAAGTTATTGTAATTGTATGTTATTTTGTATATTTTTTGTAGGATTTGTAAATAAACTAAGTGGTGGATTTTTTTTTTACAAAATACTCATGATAGCTGTTAGAAATGCACATATTCTGCATGATGATGGCAGGCGCACAAAATCGTCATCATTGTAGCACGAGATTTAAGACGTTCCAGTTGGCTCGGAAGAAGAACTATGGAACATTACTCGTCACTTGTTATTTGTGATTTATTATCTGTTATTTATCGTTTATCATCTATCATTTATTATTTGTCATTTGTTATCATTGTTTATTATCTGCAATTTATCATCTCCCATTGTCCAGTTGTAAATTGTCATGTGTCATATGACATTTATTATCTATCATTTGCCATTTATTATTTGCAAATTGTTATTTGTCATTTGCCATCTGGCATTTGAGCCTTTGTTGTAATTTGCCATTTGTCTTACATTATTTGTCATCTAACATTTATTATGTTATTTGTCATGTATCATCTGTGATTTGTTATTTGTCCCTTTGTTGTAATTTGTTATATATCATTTGTCATCTGACATTTATTATATGCCATTTGTCATTTATCATCGGTGATTTGTTATTTGTCATCTGCAATTTGTTTTCTGTCATCTGCTTTATTGTTGTAATTTGTCATTTATTATCTGCCATTTATAATGTGTCATCCGTTATTAGTGATTTTTCATCAGTCATTTATCATTTGTCACTGGTCAACTGTCATTTGTTGTATATTATTTGTTACTTATCATCTGTCATTTATTATTAGTCATTTGTTATTTGTCTTTTTTATCTGTCATATTTGCCCCGTTGTTGTAATTTGGCATCATCATCATTTCCCCAGTTATTGTAATTTGTCATTTACCATCTGTCACTTATTACCTGTCATTTGTCATATATTATTTGTAATCTGACATTTATTATGTCATTTATCATCTGTGATTTGTTATTTGTCATCTGTCATTTCTTTTCTGTCATTTGTCCCTTTGTTGTAATTTGTTATATATGAATGATATGTGACATTTATTATGTCATTTATCATTTATTATCTGTGAATTGACATTTGTCATCTCTCATTTTCCCAGTTGTTGTAATTTGTCATTTATTATCTATCACTTGTCGTTTATCATCTGTCATATGTGATTCGTAATCTGTCATTTACCATCTGCCACCTGTTATTTATCATTTGGCGCTTGCCATCTGATATTTGTTATTTATTATTTGCCACTTGTCAACTATCATTTGTCATAGAATATTTGTCGTATGTCATGTCTTATTTATCATTTGTCACCTGTCATGTGTGACTTGTCATTTGTTATCTGTTTTTATTATCTGCCATTTGTCATATGTCATTTGGTCCGTTGTTGAAATGTGTCATGTGTCATTTGTGATCTGACATTTCTTTTCAGTCATTTGTCATTTATCAACTGTGATTTGTTTTTTGTCATCTGTTATCATTTGTCGTCTGTCATTTTTTTACAAAAATTATTAATACACGAGATAAAAATAGCTAATGATAATCGAAAACTGTGAATTAAAAAAATACAAAAAACACTGATGTCGAACAATACAAACTATCATCTGTCAGTTGTCTTCTGATTTTTTTGTTATTTGCCATCTGACATTGTTTATATGTCACTTGTCATTTGATATCTATTATTTACCATCTGTCATTTGTTATTTCTCATTTGCCCAATTATTGTAATTTGTCACTTATTACCTATAATTTGGCATTTATCATCTGTCATTTATCGTCTGCCATTTGTCATCCGTTATTTATCATTTGTCATCTGCCATTTATTATTAGTAATTTGTTATCGGTCTTTATTTTCTGCCATTTTTTCATCTGTCATTAGCTCCGTTGTTGTAATTTGTCATGAGTCATTTGTCATCTAAAATTTATTATCTGTCATTTATCATCTGTGATTTATTAATTGTCATCTCTTATTTACCATTTGGCATCTGTTATTTTTTTACGAAAATTGTTAGAAGTCGGGATAAAATGGCTTATAACAATTGAAAACCGTGAATTAAAAATTAAACATCAGGTGATATATACAATCTGTCATCTATCAGCTGTAGTTTGTTTTCTGCTATTTTTCTTTCTTTTATATGTCACTTGTCATTTCTTATTACTTATCTATTATTTGTCAACTGACATTGCTGTGTTTTTCTTCACCTAATATCATTTAAGATTAAAATAGAATATTTTCAAAATCTACGTATGAAATGTTTTATTTACGTATATAAATTTATATTTAATCGATTATGAAAATGGCAGTTCTAGTTAATTTCTTTTTTAAATTAAATATTAAAATATTTTCAAAATTTGCGTATCAAACGTTTTATTTTTGTATTTAATCATCAAGTAAAATTAATTTTTATTCAATTTTGGAAATATTATTATAAATCAGTGGCAATTGTTTTCATATTTTTTAAATCGATTTAAAAATGTGTCATTTCCTAAAATATGAATGCTTGAGATTAACGTTGAATATTTTCAAATTTTAGTACCAAATGTCTAGGTTTTGTATATAATCATCAAGTAAATTTAATCTTTGATCAATTTTAAAACTAAAACGTCAGTGGCAATTGTTTTTCCATTTTTCAAATCGATTTGAAAAATGTGTATATTTTCTAAACAAGAAAAGTTGCCATTAAGGTGGAATATTTTCAAAATTTACACCTCAAATGTCTTGTTTTGGTATACAATCATCAAGTACAATTAATGTTTAATCAATCTTGAATATATTAAGACAGTGGCGGCTGTTTTTCCATTTCTTAAATAGATTTGAAAAATACGTATTTTTAAAAATAATAACATTTACGATTATAGTAGAATATTTTCAAGTTCTTCGTATCAAATGTTTTGTTTTTTATATTAAATAACTAAGTAGAATCAATTTTTAATCAATCTTGAAAATATCATCAGATTCGCAGTTGTTTTTTTCCATTTTTAAATCAATTTAAAAAAAAATTTATGTAAATATTTGCGATTAAGGCAAAATATTTCAAAATCTAAATATTAAATGTTTTGTTTTTGTATAAAATCATTAAGCACTAGCAATTTTTAATTGATTTTGGAAATATCAAAAGATTGGCAGTTGTTATTCCACTTTTTAAATCGATTTTAAAGTTTAATTTGTATTAAAAAAAAATATTTACATGATTATAGTTTCAAAATTAAGATATTAAACGTTATATTTTTACATAAAATCGTTAAGCATAATTATTTTTAATCAATTTTGAAAATATTAAGAGAATAGTAGGTGTTTTTCCATGATTTGAAAGAGGTATAATTGTTTTAATAACAATATTTACGATTAAGGGGGACTTTTTTTTAAATCTACCAAATAAATGTTGGTTTTTTACATGGAATCATTAAACACGATCGATTTTTAAACGATTTTGAAAATATTAAGTCAGTGGCAGTTGTTTTTACATTTTTTTAATCGATTTATGTAATTTTCTAAATAAGAATATTTGTGATTAAGTTGTAATATTTTCAAACGTTACATATAAAATGGTTCGTTTTTATATAAAATTATAAAGCACAATTCGATTTTGAAAATATCATTAGAAAAGTAGTTGTTTTTCCATTTTTAAATCGATTCGAAAAAGTGTATTTTTTTTAAATAATGATATTTATGATTAAAGTAAAATATTTTCAAAATATACGTATCAAATGTTTTGTTTTTGTGTATTATCTTCAAGTAGAATCAATTTGTAACCAATTTTGAAAATATTAAGTCAGTGGCAATTGTTTATTCAATTTTTAAATCAATTGAAAAAATATCTCACTTTCTAAATAATAATATTAAGGTGATTTTTGTTTCAAAATTTGCATTTTAAATGTTTTATTTTTATATAAAATCATGAAACACAATCAATTTTTAATCGATTTTGAAAATATGAAAAGTTTTTCTATTAAATAATTTTTGATTAAGGTACATTAAATAAAGCCCATTAAATTCTTAGTATAATAATTAAGCATTTTTGATTCCTCTATTTTTGCTACTTATGTTTTTGTGGCATTAAACAAAGATAAATATTATTATTATTAAAAACATTTTGATGAATGATTATGTAAAGTATCAACTAATAGAGCTTACCTTTGTCGCTTCAGCGGCGTTTAAACAATCTTCACGTGTAAAAATAGACATAATCTCCGGATCTAAATCCGTCATGAGAATTTCGAGTGTTTGATCGGGATCCTGTGGTGGTAAATTAATACGACTTTCGGGCAGAGGATTTAGCGTGTACAAGAACCAGCAGTCTTTATTTACAGTTCCTAAACAATACGCAGCGCCCTCTGGGAATAACGTGTCGAGCAGCGCCACCTGTGGAAGTAGAGAACGCAATGCTACAGATTTTTTTCCACATCGTGTCATTAAATTGGCAAGCAATCAGATTATTTGTTAGTTTAGTAGCGATTGATTGATTGATTGATTGAAATAATGCTACGAGTACCTTGTAGTGTCGCATTGTGAACTAGGTCCACCGGGCGGAGTTTTATCTAAGAAAAATCTCCAGGATTTACTGGATAAGAGGGGGTGTCTACTGATTTAGTTTTACCTCCTGATCGAAGTGCTGCTGTGGGGCTACTTGCAGCTCTGGCCTCTTGTAATTCTTCCTCGAGTAAAACAGGTCTTCGACGTCGTTGAATCCAGCGTATTGTTCAACCAGTAACAACAACGGCTCTAAGCATAATAACGGCGTCGTTGTACCGCACGTCTTCAGGATGAATCTCCTTTTCGATATAAACATTGAACTTTCACTGAAACAATAATAATTATTATTTAACGTAAAAAATAAAACGCGTTCTAAAAATAATTAGTTTGAACTTGAAAATAGCATTCACCTCTACAGAAAAAACTTATGTTTAGTGGAAATAGTTGGATGTGCCAAAACTGTTTCAACTGATTCAAGTTTTCGGAATTTTGTTTTGTCAGCAAACCATTAAAGCATTTATTTATTATGAAATAGTTGTTATACATTTGTAATCATATTATTGTTGTTGTTTTACATAAGCATAACACTTTAATGAGGTTCAGAAACATAATATTTATTAATAATAAAGATAAACATCTTTATTGAATTTGGTATTACATAACAATTATAATAATGTTTCGTCCTTCCCTTCTTGTCTAATTAATAATAATTAATTAATAATATTTGATTGTAATTTACAGTCTTAAAATTAATCGTCATATTTAAACGCACGGTTATAAATTCTAATTTATTATAACAAACACGTGAATGAATTACGACATTTTTTATGCACGGATACACGTTTCATAAATAGCTTTTGAAATTACGTCCAAAAAAAAAATCAAGACGGTAACTAATAACATGCACAGATATTTTAAGGACAACTTGAAAAACAGATCGAGAACCTGTTACAGAAAATACTTTCAAGTTGAGCTATCAAAAACATTTGAATTGAAACAACACAGTTGAGAGGGTTTCACATTCTTAGAATTAACATTAATGATTTAAGAGTAAGAAGAAAGTAATAGAAACTATTTTTAAATGTAACATTTAAAGAAATACTGACTTCTGAATATTTTTAATATTATATTGCAACAAAGTTTCAGCACACAGTGTCTTAATCAGGTAACGGCCTCGTCAATCCAATACTTTTGAAGGTCTTGGGAAGTTGGCTCGACATCTCCAATATGATCTTAAGAAAACAAAAAAGTAAATAATAAATAAAATAAAATTGAAGGGTTGAAAGATCACAGGTCGATAGCCAATTGAAAAAGCAATAAAGATGTTTATCACTCTAAAAATTCATATATTTTTTTATTATTAACAACAAACTTTTAATTCATCGGTTCAAATGTATACATTTTTCTTCTGGTTGGAATGCATGAATTATTATATCAATTTAATTTATTTTTATGAAATCCTTAATAATATTATAAATAATAAGAAATATTAATAATAAACTATCGATTTTACTAATAATCGCTATGATAATAGTACCAGGAAATTTCCAAAAAATCTTGTCTATAATACAATTAACCACAGGAAAAGGTTAGATGAGAGATCATTAACACACAAGATAATGAACAAATATCAGAAATAAAGATAAAGGCAATTATATAAGCCAATGAATTTATCATAAAAAAAACGACTTTTGAACCCCAAACTATCAGCACTTGTACTTGTCCAATGCGTGAAATTCTTTTATTGATTAGTTTATGTGAACTGTAATGTCAATACATAACTGTTGATAACGTTAACCGCAGCGGCATTGTCTTGTGCTCGATTTTACAATTGTGTTTGTGTGATAACGGTGTTTATTTAGGTTTGTTATATTATACTCTTCAGTGCTCAATGATATCACTGTGGGAATTAGTGTTTGTCCTAATGATGCAACTCTTGTGTCAACAATCGCCATCCAATGTTTAATGTAACGCCGATTGTAGATTTTAATTGTTTCATACGAGGAAATAATAATTAAATATCGTACAAACAAAACTATAGTTTGTACGTTTACAAGAAAAAACAATTTAAAACTTTCTAGAATTTATTTGCAGTTTTATTTGGTAGACTCTTCTTTTTCTAGAACGTTTACAATTTTTATTTCAGAATTTTTGTTTAAGAATTCATGAATTTAACGGAATTTTTTCTTATGAAGCATTTATTACTTTAACTTTTCAGGTTTTCCTTCAAGGGTTCTAGAAATATCCAATAATTTTATGTCCAGATCCCAAGAATTTTTTTCGTAGGTTGTGAAATTGTGAAGCAGTTTTTTTTAAAATAAATTTCTAAATTTTTCAGTAATTTTTCATTTAGAAATTTTCACTAGGTTTTGCAAAGCTTTTTCATAGAAGTTAAAGCAACTAAAATAAGTCCAGATTATTTTTAAGTAGTTGGATTTTTTCTATTCTTACAAATTGCATAATTTTCTTTCCAGAAATATTTTTGTTAGACTCTTAGATTTTCCAGGGTTTCTTGCTTTTTCTTATTGGAATATTTAAATGTTCTAAAATTTTCCAGTAAGTTTTAATCTACATTACTAGAAATTTTGTCGAGAGTTTTAGAATTAAAAAAAAATTCTAGATTAACTTTTCCGCAGTTTTATTTTTTCATTTTTCTCCAATTTGCAAGGTTTTTTTTGATGCCTGTAACAATTTTTTCTTTTAGACATTTTCTAAGATATTTTTCATCTTATTGAATGAAATTTATTTTTTTTTATTTCAAAGGTTATATTTTCTAATAAATTTAATTCTAGATTCATCCAAATTTCTAATGTTATATTTATCAATTTTCCTGACAATTAAAAGAAGTTTATTGAAAGTTCTTGAATTTTTTTACAACTTCTTATAAAATTTTAGAATTTTTAGCATTCTTCGCTTTATCTTATCTGGATCTCCTACTAGATTATTCATGGGTTCTAGAATTTTTCCAGACTCTGTAACTGAAAAGCTTGTAGTGAACACTCATAAACATGAAATTTATATAACCAGTAATTCTAAGGTATTCAAAATTGAACAAATTATTAAGAATGGCATTTTTGCGTAAAGTTCTAGAAAAAATATAGAAATAAAATGTATTAAAATCCTTTAGTTCGTTGTAGAAAATTAAAAAATAAAAAATATAAGGAAAGTAATATGATGGCCACATCACAATTTATTTAAACTATTTTTATGGCGTTTTGTTTTAAGAAAGTTTTCAATTGTTTTTGTATGTATTTATTGATTTTTTAACAAAGTTTATAACTATAACCATTTTATAAGCAAATTTGTAATAGTTTTTTTGTTGTTGTAACAATGTAACTACTTTTTTTAAACTGTTTTTTTTAATTATTATTGTAAGGAAGTTTGCAACATTTTCAAAGTAAATTTTAGATTTTTTTTTTGTTCCTTATTATAAAATTTCTTTACTTTTTTGCAGAAAAGTTTCAATAGTTTTTGAACAGTTTACCTTTTTTTGGCCAACTCTTTTTTTAACAACAAATTTCTTTTCTTATTTAATTTATTTGATTCTTTGAATATTTTTTTGTACATTTCTTTCTAATTTTCAAACGTTTTAGTTTTATTTTAGAGTGAATATTAATTTTCTTTTGGATAAAATTTCGACATATTTTTAAAGTATTTTTTTAAGAAAGTTTTCAATTGTTAATTTTACTATTATTTTGGTTATAAAACTGTCAAATAATTAAATGTGTCAACAGTCTATTCTGTAAGTTTTATTTTTTTTCCTAAACATTTTTTTATACATTTTAATTTGATTAAACTCTTTTTCTTTTTATTCGAAGAAAGCTTCAAAGTATCGTAAAGTAAACTTTCAATTTTTGTAAATATTTAAGTGTATTTTTAATTTTGAACTGTTTCTTTTTTTCAAATTTGTTTTCGTTCCTGTTCAGTTGTTTCTTTTAATAAATTTATGATATTTTTCAATTTTCACTATTTCTATATATAAACTTTTATTTAATAAATTTAAAAATACGAAAACATTTTGTTTAACATTTTATTTGTTTTGTATAATCTATATAATTTAAATTTTCGTATTAATTGTGCAATTTTGAAACATACCCAGAATGAAAAATTTTAAATTCTAGAAGGATAACATTAATTTTCTTAAAAATCAAGAAGTTGAAAAAATGTAAATTCTAGAAATCCTTCTAGAATTTCTTATAACCGGTGTTTCTAAATGAATATCGGGGTTTCAACGCTTTGTAGTACTTATTACGTAAAACTTAAAATCATCATTAATACCTGAAATGAAAGAGCAACTCAAACAGTTCTGTATGTTGGTACGCTATTAACAGCAAAAATTGCGAATTGAATAAAACACGATAACTTTGTTTGTATAACTTGAAAACTTTTTTATTGTGCTCTATGTGCTCTATAGTGTGTTTGATAATGACAAGCTAAATTTGTCGAAACTAGTCACAATAAAAAAGTTTTCAAGTTATACAAACAAAGTTATCATGTTTTATTCAATTTACAAATATGTATAATGAAGTAGAAGCCTCCAGCCTCCAACATATATAACACAGTACAAATGGCGACTAGTGGACAGAAACCTTTTTGTGTTCTGCAGTTTGTAAAAACTGAATCTGAAGTTATTGTGCAATGTGCGTTCCGGATTAAGTTCATAGAGGCCAGCCACCCACCCATCCCACATATACATGATAACTTTAATTGTTAATCGTTGATGATTTTGCTGCTAAAAACAAAAAACCCTTTATTTGATAAAAAATTAAACAAAATAAAAATTTCAGTTATAAATGACTTTCTATAGCTAATCTTGTCTAATTTAATTTTTAGAGTCTGCCCACCCATCATGCATCAATTTTTTTAGTAATTTCTCATTCAAAAATTTTACCTTTTTAATTTCTTTTTTATTCAAAAAGTTTTATAATTAATTTTATTGGATACAGCGAAACGATAAGGAATTAAAAGTTTATATATGTATGTGTAGGGTGGGTGGGTGGCCTCTATCCTACCCTCCAATCAGTAAAACATAACCAAAAATTATTTGAAAAATTTGTTTGAATAAATCTATTAAATTTTGCAATAATGTTATGTTTATTTACATTGTACAACTTTTTTGTTTTTTTTTTTCGATATTTTTATAAATTTGGAAAATATTACAAAAATTTTTAAACAAGAAAATGAGAAACTGAACAAGTTCTATTAAAACATGGTTTTCATTAAGTTCTTAATTTAATTTTCACACTTCTTGCCTATTGTTAATAAATTATAGGAGTTACATGAAATGTATATAACAAGTAATTGTAAAAAATCCAAAATTGAGCAAATTATTAAGAAACCTCATAGTTTTCGAGAAAAATATAGAGAAAGTATTATGATGGCCACATCACTATTTTTTTTTAAGTTTCCAACTGTTTTTAACTCAAATTTTAAACAAATTTGTGTTTTCAAGTATTCTTTAAGACATTTTTAGTTCTATTTGAAGTATCTAATTGTTTTTTTTGTTTCTTAATTTTATTTGTTTTTTTTCTCATAAAATATGAATTCGTTTTTAAGTTAAATTTTAAATTGTATTTTTTAAAGGGTTAAAGTTTTTTAAAGTTTTTCCACCTCTAGCTATATATCACATTTAAACAATTTATAAGTGTTTGAAAAGAAAGCTTTTTTAAAACCAATTTCTAATTATTTAAAAAAAGTATATCAATTGTTTAATAAGTTTTCATTAGCCATTAATTTGTATTTATTATTTTTAGTTAACACATTTTATTTGCAGTAAATTTTCAGTTTTACAGAGTACTATTTTTTTAAATATTTCATCTGTTTTATTTTCTTCGCAAATATTTAAATGGTTTTAATTTGATTTTTTCAACAATGTTTAACAAACTTGTTTCTTTCTTCAATTAATATGTTTATTTTTGTAAAATTTCGTTTAATTTGTTTTATATAAAAATATTCTTTAATTTTTTGTTTTTGACATATTCACGATTATTTTTGTTTTTGTTAAATTTCAACTTATAAATTTTCATTTGATTTGTTTGTTTTATATGAAACTGCGTTAATTGAAATAATTTTTTCTTTGTTGAACTGTTTTTTAGGAAAATTATAAAGCGATTTATTTTTATTTTTTGTTAATTTTTACTGTTTTTGTAACACATAAACTGACTTTTAACTTAAGCTTTAAAATGTTTTTTTTTTTACAAATCATAGGTTTTTAGAATGTCCTCTATTTTTGTTTGTAAATTATGTTTTTTCAAACAAATATTCAATTTGTTTTTGTGAAAATTTAAGTTTTTAAGAAAGATATTAATTCTTTTATGTATGTTTTCTACTAATTCTTATTTAAAAAAAATACAGTTTTAATTGCTTTTTGTACAGTGTACTATCTTTAGCAATTGTTTTGTTAGTTTTTTTTTCTTTGGAAAGTTTTTATTCTGTTTAATTTTAATATTTTAATTGTGTTAACATTTTTTTTAATTAAGATTTTTTTCGTAAAAATTGTCTACAAATCAAAAATATTTTTTGTTTTCGGCTGTTTTTTTAATGACAAATTTGCGATTGTCTTTCTTTATCATTTTCAACTATGATGTAACTTTCATTGTTTTCTTATTGTAAAAAATTAACTAGGCTGTAACATAAATTTTAAATTGTATTTTTCTTCTATCAAATTGCATTTTTTTTAAATCTAAGTGTTTTTATAAATATTAAGTATTTTTTTAACAAATTTTCAGTTATTTTTTGGAAAAATTGTAAAGTTTTTTTGGAGAAAAATATTAACCCTTTTCTAATAAGTTTTCCTATGGTTTTTTATACTTTCTTATTTTTATTTTCTTTCTTTACTTTTGCAGAACAAGTTCAATGTTTGTAAAATTTTAGTTTTTCTCTGTTTTCTTTAAAGAATTTTTAATTGTTTTTTTAATAATATGAAAAATTATTTTTTTTTCACTAGATTCTTCATGGAGCAACTGTTACCAGAAGAATAGAAATACTGGAATGAAAGAAACACATTTTTTTGTGAATTCAAGCATTTCTAAATACGATACTATAGAAAAATATTATGTAAGAATATTAGAATCTTTTTGTTAGCATGTTGGATAAAATAAATAATACTTAATACCAATTAAGTTGATTCTTTTTGTACACTTCCATTTAGATTTTATATCAAAAATTTAAAATTAAACTAATTTTTTGTTTTCGTCCGTTACTGTTTTTGTTTTTACAAATTCGCATTTATTTATGTAATGCATGATAGATAAAGGTTAAATAAATAAATTTTAAAAATTAAATATATTTTTGTTTGTTAATAGAAGCTATTTTTGTTGATGTTCTTCCACTCCAAACTATTCAGCCTATTCTTATGAAGAATCTTTCGTTGGTGATCTTCCGGCAGCTATAATTCAGCTCTTAAGCTCATTTCTTTTTTAAATAAAATACTATTTCCATTAAATTAATTGTTACTCTTTACAACATCTTCTGCTTCGACAGACCCCCTTCACTTTAATCCCTCAAAATACCTCCTCCAATTTGCAGATGACACAGCCCTCATTTCCCATGCACCCTCCGTACCTAAAGCTTTGCAATCCCTTCAGCAGCTTATTGACACCCTGGAGCACTGGCTTGCAAAATGGCGAATTAAAATCAATCCCCACAAATCCCAGCTTCTAATTCCCTATCACCGCAACAACAATCCTACACATAATATCCATATCTCCCACACAATTGTTTCCCCTTCTACGTCCATAAAATGCCTAGGCATTACCATAGATCAAAAAGTAAACTTTAAAAGTCACACAGCTTCACATAAGGCTAAAATTATTACAAGGGCCAAATTATTTAGGAATCTAACCTACAGAAACAACGGAATATCCATAAAAACAGCCGTTAAAATTTATAAAATGATTTGCCGCCCTTTACTTGACTATGGTAATGTTCTTTTCCTAAACTCCTGCAATCCCACTATCCATAATATCCAAGTTAGCGAGCTTTAACCAAAATCCGCCATCCCAGCAATCCTTTACATAATCCTTCTAACCAACTCCTATATGACACTACCTCTGTTATTCCCATCAATGAACGCCTTCTATACCTTAGCGAAAAATTTTCCAAAAACTCGTTCAACCAACACATCCTTTCCCTTTACTGCTTGCGCAGAAATCCTGACCTAATCCCTAAATATAAAACCCCTTCATTCACAACATACGAATTCATCGAATCACATCATCCATCATCATCACGACTGACGAGACATATAAAGACAGACAAATCCGGGCTGAAAGACCGCTGGTCGATAGCCATTTGACGGACTAATCCACTAACATCATCCATCATACATGTATTATATTTATTGTTATTGTAAGTTTGTCTGTTAATAAAGATGTTGTTGTTGTATGTGAATGTTGAAAGGATTTTTGAAGAATTTTTCTGATAGGAATCGAAGGCGTTCTTGGATGGGAATAACTAAGGTAGTATCATAAAGGAACTGATTAGAAGGATTATGTAAAGGATTGAGAGGATGACGGAGTTTTGTTAGGGTACGAAGAGATGCTTGCTCGCTAACTTGAATGTTACGGGAGGTTGGATTTGTGGGATTGGGATAGAGGACACAACCATAGTCCAGTAATGGGCGACAAATCATTTTATATATTTTTACTGCAGTTTTAGTAGTAATATCATTATTTTTATACGTTAAGCATCTAAAATGTTTTGCCCTGGTGGTAATTTTGTTTTTCATTGTAGCAGTGTGTTTTTTAAAAATTGATTTTTGGATCTATGGTTATGCCTAGGTACTGAAACTGAGGGGGGGGGATAATAGTTTGGGAAATTGAGATATTGTAAGGGGAATTATTCGTGCGGTGGTATGGAATAAGGAGCTGTGATTTATGGGGATTGATTTTGATGCGCCATTTTGCAAATCAATGCTGAAGGGAGTCAATAAGCTCTTGGAGGAACTAAAGGGCTATTGGTAACGTGGGAGCATGGGTAATTAGGGCAGTATCATCTGCAAATTGCAGGAGATATTTGGATGGATTGAAGTAGAGAAGATCAGGGTTATAGATGTCAAAGCTAAAAATATTGTATAATAGAGGTGGAAGAGGAAAGCCTTGGGTAATTCCATGTTCGGGGGCAAAAGAAGAAGATTAACTTTTAGGGATCTGTTACAGAGGAATTGTTTGATTAAATAAATGATGTGAGGAGGGATGTTTAGGAGGTGGCATTTGTATAATAAGCCTTGATGACATACAGAGTCAAAGGCTTTCTGGACATTCAGAAATAAAGCTGCAGAGGCTTTGTCTTCAAGGTGAGCAGTCTGAATGTTGGAGGCTAGGATAGTTAGAGGGAGAGAAGTTGATCGACGGGGAAGGAAATAAAATTGGTATTTGGGGATGGGGATAGAAATTAAAGGAAGGATATGGTTTTTAAGAAGGGATTCATACAATTTTTCAATAACAGGGAGGAGTGTGATGGGGCGCTAGCTGGTTAGTAAGGAAGAGGTTTGTTTTCGTTTGGGGATACAAATAATAATTCTTGTTTTCCACACTTCTGGGAAATATTGTTATTGTATAGGAAGTTAATGTTATTCAGGATGTGGTCGTGTATATGGAATGGAAGGGATTTGAGGATGTGTCATGTCCTGTTGCTGTATTTTTCCCTTTCTTCTGAACAGTTATTTTTTTAGAAATATTTAACGTACCAGTCATTTACTCCACGAAAATGTAAGCTGTCAAACTTTGGGTTGTCATTGTATATGTCTTATTAAAATTGTCGGCAAACTTTTGTGCAATTACGTCCAAGTCGGTGATGGTCTCATTAGTTAACGGGTCGAAAATGCTGTGTAGATTATCTGTCTTTTTATATTTACTGAGTTTGTTAATCTCAGTCCAGATTTTTTCCCTTTGAATCATTAATTTTGTTACAAATATTTAACCAAACGTCGTTCTTGAATTCAGTTATGAGTCTTGTAATGTCTTTGTTATGTTTATTAAATTTTTGTCTAAGTTCAGTTGTGTCCGTTAGTTGTATGTCTCTGTGCAATTGTCTTTTAAATTTAATGAGTCGTAGGATGTATTTTGGGAGGGGATATTTATAAAATTGTCTGGATATTTGAGGTGTATTTTGGATAATGATTTCATTAAAGTGGGTGATCGAGTTGGCATTAATAATAGAGTTGACAGTAATGTATTCTGATATGTCTTGTTGAACTTTCTCAATGTTACATTTTTTAAGGTCAATAGTTTCCAAAACACTCTTTATACATTTTAATTTGATTAAACTCTTTTTTTTAAGCTCCGTATATTTTATATTTTGAACAGTTTTTTTCAAATTTGTTTTCGATCCTGTTCACTTGTTAGTTTTATTAAATTTATGATATTTTTTAATTTCCACTATTTTTATTAAAAAAACTTTTATTTTTTTTGTATAATCTATTTAATTTAAATTTTCATATTAATTGTGCAATTTTGAATCTAGAATGCAACATTCTAGAAGAATAACATTAATTTTCTTAAAAATCAAGAAGTCGGAAAAATGTAAATTCTAGAAATCCTTGTAGAATTTGTTATAACGGGTGTTTCTAAATGAATATCGGGGTTTTAAGGCTTTGTAGTACTTATTTCTTCGCAAATTTTTTATTGGTTTTAATTTTATTTGTTCAACATTCTTTTACAAACTTGTTATTTTTTCTTTTTGTAAAATTTCGTTTAATTTGTTTTATTTAAAAAAATCTTTAATTTTTTGTTTTTAGCATATTCACGATTAATGTTAATTTTTGTTAAATTTTAACTTATAAATTTTTATTTGAATTGTTTGTATTAATTATAATTTTCACTGTTTTTATAAACCATAAACTGATTTTTAACTTAAGCTTTAAATTTTTTTTTTCAAATTATAATTAGTTTTTTTAGAATTTTTTCTGATTTTAAATAAAATATCTAATTATTTTTTGTGAAAACTTAAAAGTTTTTACGGGAGATATTAATTCTTTTTTAAGTTTCAAATGTTTTTTCTTACTGATTCTTATTTTGAAAAAAATGGACAGTTTTGATTGCTTTTTGTACAGTGTACTATTTTTAAGAATTGTTTTTTTTAATAATTTTCTTTACTCATATTCGTATTCATTTATTTTACATTTGCCACAATATACAAATTACATAATAAATAAAAACTAATTTGCTGCGGATGTGTTTGTCATATAATAATTAATTACATTTGAAAGTCTGGTCAAAAGAGAAAAAAAATGAAAAATATAAACTAAACAATAATACATACATACATAAAATTTAGAGTACGTCTTAAAATAAATACATACTGTTTAAAAAAATAAATACTGTTTTTAATTTTAATTTTTTTACTGTGTTTAACATTTTTTTTTTATTTCTGAATTAAATTGTTCCTTTTCGTAAATTCTGCCTACAAAATTTTTAATAAAATTCAAACTATTTTATTGTTTTCGGCTGTTATTGCTTTTTTATATACAAATTTCCGATTGTATTTCTGATAAATTTCAACTATTTTTATTTATAAATTTTCGATTGTTTTTATTTGTATGATAAGAATTTTTCAAACTTGAATTATATTTTTTCTTTGGTAAAATTCACAACTGGTTTTCTTTCTAGCTGTAAATTTTAATCGTCTTTTTTGTTGTAAAAAATGAACTGGTTTTTATCTTAAATTTTAAATTGTTTTCACCTTCTAGCAAATTGCAATTAGTTTTATTTGAATTCCAAGTGTTTTTATAAACATTAAAAGTGATTTTTTAAACAAATTTTAATTTTAATTTTTTTTGAAAAAATTCAAAGTTTTTTTGAAGAAAAATATTAACCCTTTTCTAATAAGTTTACAAATGTTTTTGGTATACTTTCTTGTAGAACAATTTTAATGTTTGTAAAGTTGACTATTTTCTAACTGTTTTTTTTTTAAGTTTTTCTCTGTTTTTTTAAACAATTTTTAATTATTTTTTTAATAATGTTAAAAATCCTTATAAAATTTGTTTTACACAAAAAATTCTGACTTTATCATTTATAAAAAAAAGTTGAAAAATTTGCACATAAATTTTTTTTTACAGAAATCGAAAAACGTGTCAAAATTTGTCTTGAATTTCGTAAATTATAAATAACATAAATAGTTACAAATGTACCAATATAGAATACAGACACGTAAAATTGAAAAACAACAATAACATAAACAAATGTGTAAAATAAATAAAAAATAAGGATTTTGGGAAAACCTTCAAAATTTGGAAATTTCTTGTAATACTAGACTGAAAGACAAAAGGCTTTCTGAATAATTATAGTAATTATATTATTTCTGTCTCTTGAGGTCCAAGACCTAGAATCTAAAAATATAAATTCTATAGTAAAAAAAAGAAACAAAACATAGAAAATCGTGTTTTATTTCATCCTACTTTTGAAAATGAAAATGGTTACCACCATCCTGTTTTTTTTTTTTAAAGTAACGTAAACACTTGGAAAATCACACACAAAAATGCAAAAACGCAAAATTCAAAAAATACTAATGCTTTATTCTTTGTTGGAAGATCGGAAAAGCTTTTGGAGTAATTTCGCCCACCGGAAGTGGGTGTTAATTGAAGGGCCTTTTTTTCTGATTTGGTACATAAAAGTTTTTGTGCTAATGCTTCCTCAAGTTAAAATGGAGCATGTCTTTATTTCCTTCTCAACTTATCTTAACTAAATGATATACAAATAAAACACTTTGTAACTTTGTTTGTATAACACTATTTATTTTCTGTTTACTATAGTTTCGGCATCTCAACGTGCCATTATCAATGAAACAGAAAATAAATAGTGTTATACAAACAAAGTTACAAAGTGTTTTATTTATACTCAAACATGTATAACGAAGTAGAAGCCGCAAAAATTAATAATAAATGATATACCTAATCCTAACGGAGTGTTTCTTGATCTAGTGTTTATTTCTTAGTTGTTCTGATATAAATAAAGCTATAAATGTTTTCTATAACATTTTTTTATTCAATAAATTAATACACATAGGATTTAATCCATCGATGGTAAACTGAATCAAAAGTTTTCTGAACAATAGAGCACAACGCGTTAAGATACATAGCCACGAGTCCAACATAATTAGTGTCACCTCTGTTGTGCTTCAAGGGTCCTATTTGGGACCAAATTTTTAATTTATAGGTCAATGATGTCGTAGATTGTTTTATATTTTGTAAAGTTTTACTATATACCGACGATTTAAAGCTTTTTAAAATAATAAATAGCCCTCAATCGCAGAACATCTACAAGCAGATATTGACAACCTCTCTAGTTGGTGTGAAACAAATGGTCTAAACTTGAATATCAAGAAGTGTAATTCAATGTCTTTTTCTCGTGGTCGCATTACATTCAGTTTTGACTATGGTATAAATGGGATTCTTCTTGAAAAGGTTACAGAAATTAAGAACCTGGGAATTATTTTTGATTCTAAACTTTCTGTTGTTCATCATATTAAATCCCTTGTAAATGGTGGTTTAAAATTATGAGGATTTATCTCGAGACGTGGAAAAGTTTTTTCGGTTAACACCATTAGACTGTTATATTGCTCACTCGTGCGATCTCGATTAGAATATGCTTCATGTGTCTGGTCATCGCATCAAATATATTTGGTTAGATAACTTAACAAAGTGGAAAATACATTTTTAAGAATGGCAGCATTCAAATTAAGTATACAAATGAATGATCTGAATTATGAACGACTTAGGTGTAATTTAAATTAGGTGATGCACTGATTTCCTTAATACTATTTAAAATTCATAATAAAATGTATTAAAATCCTTAGATCTTTGTAGAAAATTAAAAATTTATATGTAAGATTCAATTACTTTTTAATATTTCGCAATTATCAGGTAATTTAAATTAATTGGTGGAATTTTTATAATCATTTCCTATTTTTGTTTAAATTAATCAATATTATCTTTAGGAAATTATTATTATTATTATTATTATTATTGGGTTAGTGCAACGTAGGTTAGTGGAATTGGTAGTAAACTGCGTTTCGGAAGTGAGATTAGGTAAACAAGTGGCCGGCGTCGACCTTGCCCTTGGTGAACTGAACTCTGTTGTCCCAGCAGGAAAACAAATCGATATGAACGGGAGGAGAGCGCCGCGACGCCCCCCAGGAGAGCACTCTCTCTCTATACGCGAAAACGGCACGCACCGCTAAATTATTGCGCAACATCAAAAAGTCAGTCAATCGATACCATTCCTCACTCACCTAGAGACCAGATTTAAGCCGATATGTAAAACTTTTTTTATGGAAATCGTCACTTATCTTAAATAAACTGTGACGAGAAGATAAGGAAATGTGAGTATTAGTTTGCATAGTAGAATATCAAATACTATAGGGTTTTATGATGTAATATTAAATTACATTTTTCTCAATTCACAAATGAAACGAAGCCAAATGCGTGGACGATGTGTTCTGTATATAGAGAAGAACACACAGACAATTAGATCAATTTATCAATATTTAAAACTTAAATCATCATCCGAATTTTTGTTAGAAGATCTAAAATGTTTTTGGAAACACTAGGGCCAACAGAAGTGTGTTGGAATTTTTCACTAATCTGGATTTTGATTTACAAAACAAATAATTGAATAGAATTAGAAGTACATAGGAATTACTATGAGAGATTTTTATTTTCAAAAGATATTGTAAATAAAGTTATCGTTTTTTCCCTTCTGATCAACTGCTATCGACCATCCTGAATTGCTATCAATTTCTTTTTTTCAGAAAACTTAAAATTATTTAGATATAAAAGTCTTTAGTTTATTTATTTTTATATCTTTGGTCTCCCTTCTTGAATAATACATAATAAACATATTAATAAAGATATACATTAAATTTTGGGCAAAAGTTAAGACTTGAAGACTTTAGCTTATGAACTTTTTCAAAGAGGAAAGAACTTTCCATTGTGTTAAAACTAAATTTAGAGCATAGGTTCTCAACGTAGGCAATAACGCCCCTTTGTGGACGTTTGAGACTTTCGGGACAGTAGGAGACCCAGAGAAAATTAGGGACCATTGAGTTGACGCAGAAGGGACAATAAGTAAGTAAAGTAATATTAAGATGGGCTCTAGAAAAAAAACATATTCTCAAAGTGGGAAAATTTTTATTAGAAAGATAAGAAAAATATTACAAAAGTTGTATTTCTTTGGAAAATTGTTGATGATGTTAACAATTTTCCAAAGAAATACAACTTTTGTAATACTTTTCTTCACTGGATGTGTAAATTTAGAAGAAGAAAAACAAGTTGGTTGAGAAACTGTGGTCTAGAGTATAAGATTTGTAAGATTTTTGTTTTCTAAATTCACAACTTCAGTTAAGAAAATAATTATAAACGTATTTCTTTCGAAAATTGTTGATGCTGTTTTCTTTCAAATAGAGCTCAGTCGTAGTTCCCACGCTCTGACATTGGTCGTGAATTTATTTGCGCCAAACCGTGAGCAACACATGCCAGAAGCGTGTGTTCGTTATGAGGAAAAGTGTTACTATTTTTAGACAAATTTTGCGCGGGACGTCATTAATTTTTTTCGATTTCTGTTTGGTATTACGTAATATTGGCCGCGGGACAAAATGCTTATAAGCGAGAAGCCGACACGAGATTCTAATTATGAAAATGTTTATTGTTTCTCTCTCTCCCTCTCTACCTCTCTTAATTGACCGGTTGTCTTAAATTTTAGCAAAAGCTTATTCCTCACACTGGTGCTGCAATAATTTAATGTAATGTTTTTTTGAAGAAAGATAATATTTTCCTTTGTTACATTGTAACCGAAATATACATTTAGCATTTAATAGAATAAGTGAAATAGTGCCAAACTGTATATATATTTTCCTTATGAATCGAGTAAACTTTTCTTGTAGAATAATGGTTTAACAAAACCGTTAAGTCTTTAATAATCATGATGAATGGTTGCGACCGTCACTACGTGTTAATCCATAATATAGGCACTAATTACACTTATCTATCTTTTTACCTTACCTTTTTTTACCACAGTTTTGGTAAAAACCCATGTAAGTGTTTTATTCAGTACCTATCTTTAGTAATCAGTTGTATTGTTTACATTAGGAAATAGTGCAAATAAACATGGTCAAAAATAAGATCTGCCGAAAGTTAGAAATTCGAGAGCTATCGCAAATTGAAGAAAAAAAACTTTTAAATTATAGGCCAAAAATACTGCTCAATATTTTGTTAGTGTTGTGCAAAAGTGCTTAATCTTATGAATAACAGAAAAACGTTTAACTTTTTTATACTACTTTTTACTACTACTACTTAAAAAGTAGTATAAAAAAGTTAAACGTTTTTCTGTTATTCATTAAAAATGTACTACGAAGTGAACGCCTCCAAAATTCAAGGCTTAATCTTATATTTTTATAATAGATCTTCAATCTAGAATCAAAAATATTGATTTATTTCTCCAGAAAATATCCCATCTTTTGTAGCATTTTTTTTCTACTTTCAATTGTTTTATATCACAATAAAAAAAAATAAAAAAGATGTCCAATTAATAATTTTTTTTCCAATTTAAATTATTTATATTTTCAACAGATTTATGCGATTTTCTTTTAGGTAATTTTTTCAAATTAAATTATTTTCTTATGGAATTTCAACTCTTTTATTTTTCGATTTCGACAAATTTTTTTTACAAATTTAAAATAGTTAAAACAAACTAAATTTTTCATAGAATTTTTTCAAACATATTTTTTGATATTTTTATAAATTTGTTTTTTTTTTGACTGTCATTTTAACAAATTCTGAATGGTTTTTTTTTTCTGGCAAAATTGAAGAAAACTAAACTCTTTTCAGAATATTGTTTTTTTTTTTAATTTTTCATATTTTCAACAATTTTCTTTCTGGTAATTATTTCAGATTAAATTATTTTCCTATAGAATTTCAAGTGTTTTTTCTTTTTAGATTTTGACTGCCATTTTAGCAAATGCTGAATAGTTTCTTCTGGAAAAATTAAAGTAAACTTTAAACTCTTTTTAGAAAATTGTTTCTTCAATTTAAATTATTGACAACTTTTCATTTTACTGCTGTAATTTTGTTGTACATTATTGTAGTAATCTTACTGAAATATACCTTATTATTATTATTACAAATTTAAAATAAATTTTAAACTTTTTATAGATGTTTTTTTAAAAAGCTTTTTAATACTTTTATAAATTTGTTTTTTTTTTTACAGCCATTTTAACAAATTCTGAATAGTTTTTTCCGGAAAAATGAAAGAAAACTAAACTCTTTTTAGAAAATTGTTTCTTCAATTTAAATTTTTCATATTTTCAACCGTTTTAGGCAATTAATTTTCTTTCAGGTAATTATTTCTGATTAAATTATTTTCTTATGGAATTTCAACTTTTTTTTTTTCGATTTCGACTGCCTTGTTAGCAATTTTGAATAGTCTTTTTTACAAATGTAAAACAAACTTTAAACTTTTTATTGAATTTTTTTTCAAACATATTTTTTGATATTTGTTATTTTGACTGTCATTTTAGAAAATTCTGAATAGTTTTTTTTTGCCAAAACTGAAGAAAACTTTAAACTCTTTTCAGAAAATTGTTTCTTCAATTTTAATTTTTCACATTTTCGACAGTTTTATGCGATTTTCTTTTAGGTAATTATTTCTTATTAAATTATTTTCTTATAATAATTTCAAGTGTTTCTTTTAGATTTCGACTGGCTTTTTAGCAAATTTTAAATAGTTTTTTACAAATTTAAAACAAACTAAACTTTTTATAGAATTATTTTTAAACATATTTTTTGATATTTTTATAAATTTGTTTTTTTTACAGCCATTTTAGCAAATTCTGAATAGTTTTTTTTCTGGCAAAATTGAAGAAAACTAAACTCGTGTTCAGAAAATTGTTTTTTCAATTTTAATTTTTCATATTTTCAACAGTTTTAAGCAATTTTCTTATATTAATTTCAACTGTTTTTTTTTTCGATTTTAACTGGCATTATAGCAAATTTTGAATAGTTTTATTTTACAAATTTAAAACAAACTAAACTTTTTTTGATATTTTGTAAATTTGTTTTTTTTTGACTGTCATTTTAGGAAATTCTAAATAGTTTTTTTGTGGTAAAATGGAAGAAAACTAACTACACTCTTTTCAGAAAATTGTTGTTTTCAATTTAAAATTTTCACTTTTTCAACAATTTTAATCAATTTTCTTTCAGGTAATTATTTCAGATTCAATAATTTTCTTATAGAATTTCAACTGTTTTATTTTCGATTTCGACTCGCTTTTTGGCAAATTCTGAATAGTTTTTATTTACAAATTTAAAACAAACTTGTTATAGAAATTTCTGTTTAAACCTTTTTTTTTTTGATAATTTCAACTGATTTTTAAATATTTTTGTAATAACATTGAATTGTTAGCAAATTTTCTGTACTTTACTTTATATGTTTATGGGTTTCTAAACAAATTTTAATTTTTCATATTTTCAACGGTTTTGGGCAATTTTTTTTTCAGGTAATCATTTCAGATTAAATTATTTTTCTTTATAGAATTTCAACTGATTTTTTTTTTCAATTTGACTGCCATTTTAGGAAATTTTGGACTGTATTTTTTACAAATTTAAAACTTTTTATGGAAAATTGGTTTTAAGCCCATTTTGATTTTTTATATTTTTAATGGTTATTTTTAAAACTATTTTAAATTTTAAGCAAATTTTCAATAGTTTTTAAGCAATTTTAATCGATTTGAACAGTTTTAAATCATTTTAGGTTTTTAAAAATTTTGAACTAATTTTTATTTTTAACCTAATTTATTTTATATTTATTTATTTTTTGTTTTTTCGCAGTTTTGAAATTTGTAACTGAACCCTTATACTTTTTTTTTGTTTTCCAGCTATAATCTTGAAAATATAAATATTTTTTTTATTATTGTCAACACTTTTAAGTAAATTCGAATGTTTTCAACTATTTTTAAAGATTTTAGTTTTTTGGCAAATTTTTTTTTTTTTGTAATCCAACCGTTCTGAGCATTTTTTATTGTTTTTTTTTTAGTTTTCAAATGTTATCTTCAATTGTATGTTTTTGTAATATTTAAACAGTTTTTGGACTGTATTTTTGACAAATTTAAAACTTTTAACATTTTGTTTTAGGTTTTCAACTCTTATAAAATCAATAATATTAACGTTTTTTTAAGAATTCGTTTTTTAATATTTATCATGTGTTTTGGTAAAATTTTGGTAACTAACAACAAAAACTTTAAGAAACCTTTTTAACAACTTGTTATTACTTCGTTTTGTTAGAAAGGTTTCAACTGTTTTTCTTTCGCATTGGACTATTATTATTACAAATTTTCAATTATTTTTAATTGTAAATTAAACTTTGTTGATATCACACTTTATTTTATTATAAAGTGTGATATCAACAAAGTAAACGTTTTTGTTTAATTTTCCAAGATGTATCACGAAGTTAACGCCTCAACCATTAATCAATCTTTATTTGACTTTTAAAAAATTTTAAGAGACATTTCTGGAAATTGTTGAACCCTTTAGAATAATAAACTATAGTTTAGAGAATAGATTCCTTCAAATATAAAAAAGAATATTTCATAAAAATGCTAAGAATCTTTTTAAAAAAATGCTGAAAAGTTATCAAACTCAAATTTGATTGTTTTCAATTCTAGAACCTTCTGAAACAATAAACTGAAGTTTAGGGAAAAGACTGCTGGAAAATGAAAGAAAACAGTACTGAAAAATCCTAGAAATCTGAAAAGAAAATTTCTAAAAATTCTTAAACCGCTTCAGAAACTTTTAAACATGTTGAAGAGGAATTTCTAAAATTTCGAGAACCCTTTAAAACAATAAGCTATAATTTAAAGGATTGATTGCCAGAAATAAAATAAAACATTGCTGGAAAATCCTAGAAATCTAAAAAACCGAAAAATATTTTTTTAAAATTTATAAAACATTTAAGAATTTCTTAAAAACATTCTTTAATACTAGAACTAAAATAACAGACAAGAGTTGTGAAAAAAATGAAGAGAAAACATTTTTGCAGAATGCTAGAAATCTGAAAAGAAATCCTTAAACCGTCTTAGAAACTCTTAAAAATATTAAAGAAACATTACTGGAAACTCTTGCAAAAAAAACTCTTAAACCGCCCTAGAATCTTTTAAAAACTTTAAAGATAGATTACTAAAAATTCTTGTACCCTCTAAAATAATAATAACAAATAATTTAGAAGAGAGATTTATAAAAATCTGAAAAGAAAATTGTCGAAAAGCCTTCCTAGAATCTTTTAGAAATCCGAAAGAGACATTCTTTGAATCTGGGGAATGTTCTAAAGCAATAAAGTTACAATTTGGAGGAGAGATTGCTTCAGAAAATTAAGAAAACTTTACTCGAAAATCCTAGAAATTTAAACAAAACATTTGAAATTATTTTATATTATTTTATATCTTTAGAATTTCATGTATTACTATAGTACTTTTATTAATATGTCAAATGTACAACTCAATTATTAATGACTCCCCCATGAATGTATTTACTCATTCTTTCTGGAATAATAAATGATTATGATTATGAAAAATTCTTAGAACCTTAATACTTTTGAAGAGACATTATTGGAAACTCTTGAACCCCCAAAAACAATAAACGGCAGTTTAAAGGAGAGATCGTGGGAAACATGAAAGAAAACAATTCTGAAAAAAAGCCTGAAAAGAAAATTGCTGAACATTCTTTAAAGTTCAAAGAAACTTTTAAAATTTTTAAAAAGACTTTGTTGGAAACTTACAAATTTAAAGGAGAGATTGTTGAAAAAATGAAATTTAGAATATTCTAGAAATCTGTAAAGAAAATTGCTGAAAGAAACTTAAACCCTCCTAAAATCGTTGAAAGGAATTGCAAGGAATCACTTATTTTTCCACTTACCTCCATTATAAATGAAATAATGAAAATTGCATCGGTAATTCCCGTACATAAAAATGGCGATATAAATAATCCACAAATATTTTGAAAAGCCATTGCTGGAAATTCTCAAATTAAAACAATAAACGACAATTGTAAAGTAAATAATAAATAAATAAATTTAGAGGAGAGATGGCTGGAAAATGAAAAAAAAAATTTCTGGAAAATGAAAAAAAAAATTTCTGGAAAATGTTAGAAATTTGTTGAAAAATCATCCTGGAACTTATAAAAATCTAGAAAACAGATTCCTGGAAACTCTTGAACCCTTTAAAACAAAAACAAAACGGCAGTTTAGAGAAGAGATTTATAAAAGTCTTAAAAGAAAATTCCTGTAAAATCCTTAAACCGTCTTAGAAACTCTTAAAAATCGTAACATTACTGGAAACTCTTAAACCCTCTAAAACAATAAGCGACAGTTATAAGAAGAGATTATAAAAAATATGAAAATTCCTAAAAAAAAATCTTAAACCCACTGAAAAATCTTGAAGAAAGAGTGCTGGAAACTCTTGAAACCTCCTGAACAATAAACAACAGTTAAGAGTAGAGATTTATGAAAATCTGAAAAAATCCTAAACTTTAAAATAACTTGAAGAGACTTTGCTCTAAACTCTTGAACTCTTTAAAACAAACAACAGTTTAGAGGAGAGAATCTGGAAAAATGTTGTAGAATAAAATTTCTGGATAATGCTAGAAATCTGAAAACAAAATTGTTCAAAAATTCTTAAACCGTCATAAAAATTAAAAAATCTTGAAACTAGAATTGTGGAAACTCTTGAACCCTTTAAGAAATCTGAAAACAAAATTGTCCTAGAAACTTAAAAAATCTTGTAACTAGATTCCTAGAAATTTATATTTATAAAAATCTAAAAAGAAAATTTCTGAAAAAATCTTAAACCTTCCTAGATACTTACACTGAATTGAAAAATTCACTATTGTAATTCAGTGTAAGTATGTATTACCACGTAGTAATGGTCGCAACCATTATCTTTAATATGCTTCCTAGACACTTTTATAAATAACTAAATAGTTGAGGCTGTTAGTTGTTGAAAGTTCATATTCTAATCAATTTGGTAAATTTTCGTAAATGAAATATTTGAAAGTTTTATCGTATTTCATTTACGAAAATTTACCAAAGTGACTTTTAAAAATCTTAAAGACATTGTTAGTAATTATAGAATCCTCTAAAATAAAAAAATTGCATTGCGGAGGAGAAAAAAAATTGGGAAGCATTATTCGAAAATCTTGGAAATCTAAAAAGAAAATTGTTGTATAATTCTTAAAAACCTTTAAAAGCCATAATTGGAAACTCTTGCATACTCTAAAACAATAAACGAAAATTTACAGAAGAGACGGTTGAAAAAAATAAAGAAAGCATTTCTGAAAAATCATAGATATTTGAAAAAATAATATTAAAAACAATTCTCAGTGAAGATATTGCCATAAACGTGCCACCTATTGCTGACAGGGAACAATTATTAAGGTTAAAAAATTCTTTTTTGTAGAGATAATTGCTGAAAAATTCTTATAACTTTTTTTGTAAAGACATTGTTTAAAATTCTGAAGCGAATTTAAGGGAAATATTGTTGATAAATTGAAAGAAAATATTTCTGGAAAATGATGGAAATCTTAAACATTCTTGAAAACTCTAGAATACTCATTCTAAAACAACAGATAACAGTTTAGAAGAAAGATTGTGGAAAATATTAAAAAAAAAACATTTTTGGAAAATATTATAAATATGAAAAGAAAATTACTACAAAAAAATCTCTAGAAACTTTACAAAATCTTGCAGAGAAATTGCTGAAAACTATTGAACCCTCTAAAACAATAAACGGCAGTTTACAGGAGAGATTAATGAAAATCTGAAAAGAAAATTGCAAAATCTTAAACCGTCCCTTTAAAGAGACATCGTTGGAAACTCGAGAATCCTCCGAAATAAGAAATTACAATTTTAAGGAGAGTTTTCTGAAATAATTTAAGAAAACATTTCTAAGAATCTGAAAAAGAAAATTGTTGTTGAAAAATTCTTAAACCGTCCTAAAAATTTCTAAAAAATTTCAAGGGAGATTGTTGGAAATTATCAAAACCCTCTAATAAATTTCGAATTCCTCTAAATAGAGATTTGTCTAGCGTACTCCCGACCTACCTCAACACATTTTACCTTAGCCTTGAACAATCTTAACATACGATACATTAGGGTAGCGTACTTCTGACCTACCACAAATAAGAACCAATCGACCTATTATTTTATCTTCAACGAATAGTTTATATTACAACAAATAATTTTATGGAATAATAAAATGAACGATTGAATAAAATACTGCAATATGTTATTAAGATACACAGAATTTATAATTCTTATTTTAGGCTATGGATATGAATGAATATTTTGTTTAATAATTTAAATAAAGGTTCCTTTAATTTGTCCATTCCCACATTTACATCACGTCATCATAACAAAATCTTCTCACATGACAAATTAATTCGTGCCAAATTCAGCAAATATTTTGACCACAAAATAAACTCGGTGCTACCACGATTTTCGGCTGCTGATCATGGGCACGTTTTTTTTTGAATCCCAGAGGATGTTTAGCAAACGGCTACGTGTCAAGGTCACCCTCGTCAGCACGCTCTTATAGAATTTTCGAGTCATCATTAGCCGAAACGTGACTGATAAAAAAAGCGAGCGGGATTTAGGTCATCAAAATTACTGGCGATGATAATCCGTGTGACCCAAACGGGAACGCCGTTTGATTTGCTGATTATCAGTGTGACATAACTTTGTAGTAAATAATTGTTACTTGTCCTTCCTAAAACGTAGTCATAATAATTATTGCAATATTGATAATGGCTCGTGGTCAATTGTACGTTTGATAATAAGCAGGAATTAATAGTGGTGTAAAGATAATTCTGTTACGTTTATTGAACAAATTACTTTAATATACCAAAAAAATATGAATGAATGTAATAAAGGCATTTCATATAATTGATACTTGTTGAGCTGCAATCTTGATGGAACTTGGTGAAGAAAACACTATGTTTTTTTCAATCGCCTGACACGTGTTTCGATCATTACAGACTGATTATCAAATTTAAAGGCATTTCAGTTATCAAAATAAAAACGTAGGGCTGAAAGAACAACGGTCGATAGCCAATGGAAAAAGCAAGAAGAGAAGTAATTAGTAATTGTTCTAATATTAGATGTAACACTATTTTCCAGTAAAGGTGTTTATCTCTTTATTTTTTTCCTATATAATTTAAAAATTCTACTTAACAATTCGGCTTCCTCTTTACTAAGAACTTCAATTTAGTATAGTACATGCAACCTGCGAAACCATAGATCTTAAGAAGTTTAACAATCTCTAGGATTTTTAAAAATATCTGTACTTCATAAAATGTTTTTTCTTTCTTTCTCGAAAATTTCATTAATAATCTTAATTTCGATTCCTTATAAACCATCTCCCACTAAGAGATTAGCATCAATTATGCATTACAAATGTATCAATTCCCATCTTAATCTACTGTATAAGTAAGAATAATTTTATGTCTTTGAAAATAGAAGTGACAAAAGCAAGTACATTTGCGATAAAGTGAAGTAATATTCTGAAGATTTTAATGTATCGCTTATCAGTTGATGCAAGAATGAATGATTTTGGGTACCCGTGTGCACTTAAGCAGGAAGATAAAAAACGAAAAAAATCCAGGGTCAGACGTCCGATACGCATTAATAATCATAAGAGGTTGAAAATTTTTGAAATAAAACGTTGACCTCTTATATTTCCTAATCGCTCCCATGTTGTTCTTATATTATAATCAGTTCCACGTTTTATACAATTTTCGAAATATTGGAAGGCCAAAAAATGTTCTATATTTTTTAAAGAAAAATTATCAGACTTGTCATAATGTTCAATGTTCAATGCACATTAAACTATGTTCATATGATACGTATAATTTTTTGTTTGTTATATTAGTAGATTAATCAGTTCTTATTTTATTGTAGCATTAGATGATTTTGATCTACAATTAATCTGAAGATTTGATATTTCATATTTTTGTAATGATAGTATTTGATGAATTAGTTTCTCACTTAGCCCATGGTGAAACATTTTTGTATTCATTCAATAACCAAATTAATGATAGTATTGTATGAAACATAATAAATATTCACATAACATTATAAATATAAATAGTAATACAAATTATTTGATGTTTAGTTGTGAAGACGTTTACTTTGTGGTACATCTTGAATATAAAGAAGGAGGAGACACCGTTATTTTGTTTTACCAATTTACTTTAAATTACACGTGACTATAGTTTTGACTAACAGTTAGTCATATCAAAATCTCACCTATGTATAAAAACCAGTTCAATAGAGCAGTAAAACAAAGTTATCGTGTTTTCTCCTTCATTACAAATTATTTATCAAAAGAACGACAATTCACTCCTGAATAGCCTCTAAATATTTTTTGTTGTTAATTCCCAATTAAAAAATCATTAAGAAACAATTTCCATTGATAACTCGATAACCTTTCCAGTATTTAGTCATTTTTGCGTAATAATTCTATTATTAGTAATCATTATTTTATCAAATCCAAATTAAAAAAAAAATCATATCTTAATACTACGCGTCTACAATGTAACTACTACATAGCCAAAATAAACTGTCGAAACACAAAACGAATAATTTTCATGTCAAGAAAATTATTCTCAACATTTAACATCCTTATATAATTTACCTATTCAATTGGAATGTGTGTAATCGTAGTTTTTAAACAATTTGTGTTTGTATTTATTAATACAACCTTATCACTTACGACTTATATATATATTTATAAAGATGCGAAGTAGTAGAGTAGACGGGTGTGTTTAATTTTAGTCTGATAATCTGCGGCGTGTCAAAGTTCACAGGGGTGTTAACCTTCTGGGCAGCACTCCTCTTGAACTTAAATGAAATCGCGCGTCAAATATTGAATCATCTTCTGGGATCAAGTGGACTCCTCCATGGGGCAATTGTTTGATTGCCGACAATTGGTTAATGTTTTCTGGTCAATTAATTCAAACTGGGAATTAATGTTTCCTTGTAGTAATATTACATTTTTTAAAGAAAAATGAATTAAAATATTTGATAATAATAAAATATGTATTGATTATAATGCAATGTTGATTGGTGTCCTTTCTCTGCTCCATCCTTCAGCCCAAAAAAAGTAATAGATTTGGTTCATGAATCTTCTTCGTGTCGACTATCCCACCTTCAAAATCAACGAGAGTTGCATATTTTTCAATGAATTAACTCAAAATGTAATTTCTTAAGTTTATACTTTTGCATTTTTTGAATAAAAATCCTTAGATAATGTTAAAACAATTGAATAATGTAATAAACACCCACCCACCCTACATATATATTTTTTTACTCAGCAATTACGTGGACCAGTTCACTTCTAACACTGAAAAACCTTCAGGGGTGCAGATTATAAAACCTAATTAAATGTCGTGCATTCGTCGGCACAATTTGTTAGTTTATTCCAGCCTACGCGCTTTTGTTTTCATGTAAAATGGGATTACCTTCTAGCAATCATTAACCTTTAGCCTTTTCTCCTCTAACTTTCGCATCCGCTCCTCCTCCTGTTTAATGTATTGGGCCTCTTCCAGCTTACGCCTCTCTTCATTACTTTTAGTTTCTTCTTCTAACCTCTTAAGCTCATCATTCCTCTGTTTAACCAACTGCTTCTTTTCGGCCTCTTCGCGCATTTTCATTAGCTTTTCCTGCTTTTCAGCTTCTCTTCCTTCTGCGCCTGCAACTCGAACATCTTTTTCTTCTCTGTTGCTTGGCCTTTAATTTTCGCTCCTCACGCTTTCTCTTCTTCTCCTCTATCTGAGCCTTGAGCAGTTACTCATTCTTCCTCATTGCCTCTTCTTTCTTTTCTTTACGACGTTGTTCTCTTTCACGAAATTCTTGATGCAATGCTTTTATAGCGCTCATTGTTTTTTTGCAGATATTATAGGTGTGGTGTGTGTAGTAGTTTTCACTGTTTTGCAACTGGAGTAGATTGAACGCTACTAGACAAGAAGCGATTCGACGAGGATGGTGTGCAAATTCTGGAAGCAGACTCCACAACTGGAATTTATGATTTCTTCTCAGATTCCTGTTGTTGTGCATTAGCTTTATTTCTTGAAATTGTCCTTGTTACTCTAATTTCTGAATCCATAGCACTCTCGGCACCTAATTTTTCAAATGCCTCTTACTTTTTTCTTAACAGAACTGTTTTCAAATAGCCGGTTTCTTCACTGTCCCTTTAGTCGCCTTAACTTCACTTTGAATGTGTTCAAGTGCATCTTCATAAACAGAACAAGAACTTTTTTTTCTGACAGGAGAAACTTCTTTTCCTACTACAAAAGTTGAATTGACTTCTGGTGTATTATTCATAACATTTATTTGATTCAATTTATTGGGTATAACGTGTGTTTCATCCAAATTTTGTCCAGACAATTTATTAGAATTAACAATAAATGTTCCATTCACTTGAGGGCTATTATTTTTCTCATTGTTTTCGAATACAAAAGTTCCATTACATCATTGTTTCCTACTGTGTTATTTGTAGCGGTTGCATAAGTAACATTTGCTATATTGGTTTCAGTATTTTCATTTGAAACAAGAAAGGTGGAGTTACCTCCATTTGTGTCCATGGAATTGCTTTCAAAATTATTTTTTGTTACAGCAAATGTAGTGTCTAATAAATTGTCTGGACAAAATTTGAATGAAACACACGTTATAAACACAATAAATTGAATCAAATAAATGTTATGAATAAAAAGAATAAAACAGTAGTGTTGTACCTTAAATTTTTATGCGTATGTAGGGTGGGTGGGTGGCCACTATCCCACCATCCAATTCATGCATAATCAACAAGGATTTTAGATCATTTTTATTAGATGACGAAAATTTATAATATTTAAAGTTGATTTGTCTTTTTTGCATTTTTTTAAAAGAAAACTATGTACTGAAATTATAGTTTTGGTTAATTCATTAGAAAATATGCGACACCCTCGTTAATATTACGTAAATTGTAGGGTGGGGTAGTGGGCAGCCACTCACTCTATATATACATTTAGATTATAAATTATGCATCTGGCTTTAAAAACATTTATCATCAAAACAGTTTTACATTTTATATTCCTGGAAACTTAACTCACTATCCGTAGCTAGTGTAAAAATTGTATATGTAGGGCGGGTAGGTGGCCACTATCCCACCCTCCAATTCATGCATAATCAACAAGGTCTTTAGATAATTTTTAATAAATTAAGAAAATGTACAATTTTTAAGTTGCTTTATTTTTGTTTTATGTTTCTGAAAATCCTTTGTTGATGTTAAGGTAATTAAAGGGTGTGATAGTGGCCACCCACCCGCCCTACATATACAATTTTTACACTAGCTATTTTTACACAAGTTAAGAATAGTGAGCGTAATTTTCAGGAACATAAAACGTAAAAGTGTTGATGATGATAAATGATTTTAAATCCGGGACCTTAAGGTATAATTTAAATGTATAGACAAAGTGGGTGGGTGGCGACTATCCTAATCTTCAAATCACGTAATATCAATGAGGGTTGCATATTTTTTTAATGAATTAACCCAAAATATAATTTCTTAAGTTTATACTTCTGCATTTTTTGAATAAAAATCTTTAGATAATTTTAAAACAATTGGATAATGTAATGGTGAACACCCACCCTCAGTACATATATATTTTTTTACTCAGCCTCCATCACAGGTTTTTGTTTTTCATAAATTTTAATAGTAAAAGTTAATGAATTAAAATAACAAAAGAGTAATATTGTAGCTTAAATTTTTATGCATATGTATGGTGGGTGGGTGGCCACTATCCCACCCTCCAATTCATGCATAATCAACAAGAATTTTCGATAATTTTCAATACATGAGGAAAATGTATAATAATTAAAGTTGATTTGTCTTTTTTGCATTTTTTTAAAAGAAAATCCTTTGTTAATGTTGAAGGAATTGGAGGGTGTGATAGTGGCCACCCACCCACCCTACATATACAATTTTTACACAAGTTAAGAATAGTGAGCGTAATTTTTATTACACGTAAAAGTGTTGATAATGATAATGATAAATGTGGGTGGGTGGCTATTGTCGCAACCTCCAAATCGCGTAATATCAACGAGAGTTGCATATTTTTTAATGAATTAACCCAAAATATAATTTCTTAAGTTTATAGTTTTGCATTTTCTGATAGTGGCCACCCACCCACCCTACATATGAAATTTTTACAAAACTACGGATAGTGAGTGTAGTATTCTGGATTATAAAATGTAAAACTGTTTAGGATGATAAATACTTTTAAAATCATGTGCCTAATTTATAATGTAAACGTATATGTAGGGTGGGTGGATGGCCACTATCCCACCCTTCACATAATATCTACGAAGGTGTTGCATATTTTCTAATGAATTAAACAAAAAAATAATTTAAGTTGATAGTTTCTTGCATTTTTTAATGAAAATCCTTCCTTAATATTGAAACAATTGGATATTTTGTTAGTTGCCACCCACCCTACATATATAATATTATGCCCGGTATGAATATATGGTGTAATTATTAACAAAACAGCTTCTCCATCACTGTTTTTAGTTTTTAATGAATTTTAATAGTAAGAGTTAATAGATTAAAAAAAGAACAAACGAGTAGTGTTGTAGCTTTAATTTTTATGTATATGTAGGGTGGGTGGGTGGCCACTATTCCACCCTCCAATGCATGCATAATTAACAAGATAGATAATTTTTAATAGACTAAGAAAATATACAATCTTAAGTTGATTTATTGTTGTTTGATGTTTTTAATGATAATCCTTTGTTGATTTTAAGGGAATTGGAGGATGTGATAGTGGCCACCCACCCACCCTACATATACAATTTTCACACAAGTTACGGATAGTGAGTGCAGTTTCCAGGAATATAAAACGTAAAAGTGTTGATGATGATAAATTATTTTAAAACCAGGTGTTTAATTTATAATATAAATGTATATGTAGGGTGGGTGGGTGCCCACTATCCCACCCTCCAATTCAAGTAATTAATGAGGGTGTTGCACATTTTTTTAATGAATTAACCCAAAATACAATTTCTTAGGTTTATATTAAGTTTATACTTTTGCATTTTTTAAATAAAAATCTTTAGATAATGTTAAAACAATTCGATACACCCACCCTAAATATATATTTTTTTACTCAATATGAATAATGGGTGAAATTTTTAATGGGACACCTTCTCCAACATTGTTTTTAGTTGTTTTTAAGAATTTTAATAGTAAGAGAGTTAATCGATTAAAAAAACAAAAGAGTAGTGTTGAAGCTTATTTTTTATGTACCTATAGGGTGGATGGGTGGCCATTATCACACCCTTCAATGTATGCATAATTTACACGGATTTGAGTTTATTTTTAATAGATGACGAAAATGTATATTTTAAATTTATTTTTCTTTGCCCTTTTTTCATGAATATCTTTTGTTAGATAATGTTAAAACAATTGGGTACACCCACCCTACATACATAATTTTTTATTCAATATGAAGAGTGGGTGAAATTTGTAATAAGACACCTTCACTATTATTGTTTTTAGTTTTTATGAATTTTAATAGTAAGAGAGATAATGAATTTAAAGAACAAAATAGTAGGGTTGTAGCTTAATTTTTTATGTATATGTAGGGTGGGTGGGTGGCCACTATCACACCCTCCAATGCATGCATAATTAACAAGGATTTGACGCAAATGTATAATATTTTAAGCTTTTTTGCATTTTTTTTAAAGAAAATCCTTTGTTAATGTTAACGAAATTGGAAGGTGTGATAGTGTCCACCCACCCACCCTACATATACAACTTTTACACAAACTACGGATAGTGAGAGAAGTTTTCAGGAATATAAAAAGTAAAATTGTTGATGATAAATGATTTTAAAACCGGATGCAAAAATTATAATTTAAATGTATATGTAGGGTGGGTGGGTGCCCACTATCACACCTTACCATTCATGTAATATCAACAAAGGTGTTGCATATTTTTTAATGAAAATCCTTCGATAATGTTAAAAGAACAATCATATTTATAATATTTATTTTAACAATAAGAGATAGAGTTGAATAATTAAAAGTACAAAACTTAATATATGAATGCCACTAAAAAGACAAAGAAAACAAGATAAAATTTTGGTCTAGCAATACACAAAGAAAAAGGCAAGAGCAACATACAATAAAAAAAACAAAAAAACAAAGGAATGAATAAAATAAAAAAGAAGAACAAAAAAGTCCCAAGCTAAGTAAATGATCAAATAATAAAATGGTGTATAGTGTTTCAAAAACAATCTAAGGACACTAAAATAAAAAATAAAAAAAAACAAGGGAAAAGTAAGAGTAAGATTTGAATATTTGAAAAAACTCACCAAAACAGTCAAAAGAGTCACAAAAATAAAGGGAAAGCAAGAAATGTGTTGTTTAATTTATAATTATTACAAAGATCACCAAAAATAAACACTGTAAAAGCAAACAATAAAAAAAATTCTGGATCACCAAAAAGCAATAGCAAAATATATAGAGAAAGTAAAAACACAAAATACAGAGTGACCAAGAAAAAGAATGAAGATGCAAAAAATAAATCGAATGTATAACAAAAAAAACATTGGAAGAAGAAAACTAGATTATAATTCACTAAAAGTACAATACAAATAGTACATCCAAGTGTATTAAGAATCAGAATGCAGACTCGCCAAAAGAGTTAAGGAAACGACAAGAAATACATCCAATGTAAAACAAAGCTCAACAAAACAAAAACGATGGAAAAGCAAATACAAGAATGTATAGGTCATCAAAAATAATAGAATTTAGAGCAATAAATTTATAGGTCACTAAAAAATAAATAAAACAAAGAACAAACATACATTTTGACAAAAAAAAAACAAAGAAAGAGTAAAATTTAATTTACAAATAAAGGACACTAAAAAATGACAAGAACAAAGACCTAAATCACCTGAAAAAAAAAGGAAAAAGCAAGTGTGTAAAATTTAATATATAAATTCATCAAAATAACCAAAATGTAATAAACACCACACCAAAGCCAGGATCACTAGAAAATAATAACAAAAGAAAGAGGAAGAGCAAAACTTATTATAATAAAAAAAAACAAAGGAATGAATGACATAAAAGCAGCTCTCATATAAGATAAGTTAAAAGCTACGTAAAATATTAAACAATGTAATGATGTTAGTTTTATAAAACAATTCTAAAGGCAACAAAAACCAAACGGAAAATGTATAAAGAAAGTTCACCAATAAAGAACAAAGAAAAAAACAAATTTGGAGGCATCAAAAAGGAAATAAAGGAAAAATCAAGAAATTAATTCAGTGTATAAAAAAGGGCACAATAAAATCTATAGAAAAGAAAGCGATAGGAAAACGTGAATCGCAAAAGAAATCAAAAGAAAAAAACATGAGCAAAATCTATGAACAGAGTTCCCCAAAAAGGAACAAAGAAAAAAGAAACAAAATTCAGAATCCCCAAAATGGAAATAAAGGAAAAATAAAATAATAAATTCAGTGTATAACAAAAGTCACAATTAAGGCTATAAAAAAAAACAAGAGATGAAATATAGATGAGCACAAGTACAAAGAAAAAGCAGAATATAAAAATCAAACGAATAAACGGGAGCAAAATCCAATTTACAGGTCACTAAAAGATCAAGAAAAAAAACTTAATCACCAGAAAAAATAAATGAAAAATCAATAGTACAAACATATAAATATCAGCAAAAACAAAATAGAAACACAAGAACAAAATGCAAAATCACAAAAATAATTTAAAAAGCAATAGCAAAACTGAGGATAATTAAAAAAAACAAAGCAATTATTGAGAGCGAAATGGCATAAAATAGAGAAGAAAAGTCTAAAGCTAAGTAAAGTATCAAACAAAAAATATGGATGCATTAAGCTCAAATTTATAATACAATTCTAAGGAAAGAAAAAAGTTAAAAGCAAGAACAAAACCAAATGTATGAAGATAGTTAACTGTCTAGACGAAGCAAAAATAGTAAAATTTAGGAAATAAATCAACAAGTAAGAAAAAAATCTAATGTTAAAAATAGGTCATCAAAAAAACATAGAAAAGTCAAGACCCAAAAATTTTATATATGTTTTTTGTAATTATTTGTTAAGAAAGAATAAATAAACAACAATAAACAATACAGGGTCATTAAAAAAAACAAAGGAAGCAAATTTTAATTTATATGTCAGATACGACACATTTAAGTGTTGCCATTAAGATTTCACTTATTAGATTTTCAAAGATTTTTGCAATAATTGATTATATGGATATAGGTCTGTAACTAAACACCAGATTTTTACTTCCACTTTTATTCAAAGGAATTATAAAAGGTGATTTCCATTTACCAGCAAAAGAAATGAGTAAATTAAAAGCTTACTACAGCATAAGTTTTATTGATATAGTGTAAAAAATCATTTTTGTTTGTTTGATATCAAAATAAGGATACTTCAACTTTTGTAAATCATTTATTTACGATTCGTTCAGCAAAGATGTTCTTTAGGTAATCCACTTAAAGAAAAAAATTGTCAAAAATGAAAAAAGAAATAACCAATCTCGGAATTTCTTTATTAAACCATTAGATCAACACGTTTCGTAAAAACCAGAAATAATTCCTAATTTGAGGTATCTTTAGACTTAACAATGGCTTTCTAATAGTAGAAACTGTATTCAGTTGTAATTCTATAATTTTTTGGCAAAACAAAGTTATCAAGTTTAAAAATAATTAAAACACTTACTTTTTTATAATACTTTAAACTTTATTTGCCCTGACTAGTTTCGACTATACAATCATTATCAAACTAAGTCACTGCAAAAGTAAAAGCGTTTTCTTTTCTGTTAATATCGAAATGTACCACGTAGTGAATGCCTTTAAGATCCAAGAGTGTCAAGTTTAATTTAATTTATCATTTGATAGTAACATTATGAGGTAAACGCTTATATAAATCCTTTGTTGATGTTAAGGGAATTGAAGGGTGTAATAGTGGCCACCCACCCGCCCCACATATACAATCTTCACATAAGTTACAAATAGTTTTCAGGAATATAAAACGTAAAAGTGTTGTTGATGATAAATTATTTTAAAACCAGGTGTTTAATTTATAATTTAAATGTAATGAACGGTGGGTGGGTGTTCCACCATTCCACCCTCCAATTTATGTAATATCAAAAAAGGTTTTATATATTTTTAAATAAATTAGGCAAAAATATATTTTTGTTCTGTAGATATTTTTTTGCATTTTTTTAAAGAAAATTCTTCGGTAATGCAAAAACAATTGAATAATGTGATAGTGGCCACTTACCCACCGTACATAATTGTATTGTATACTCGGCATGAATATTTGGTGTAATTTTTAATGAAACAAGTCCCATCACAAAAAAATGTAACATTCGAATTTTTCAGAAAAAACATTCGAATTTTTCAGAAAAATGTTTCTTTAACGATTCTTGAAATTTCAGTAATTTCTCCTCCACACTTTCAGTTTTTATTGCAACTTCCTTTCCAAAGAATTTTCATCGAGAATTCTACAAAGCAAAGATTTTATTCAAGAGTTTCAAAATTTTTCAGAAAGTTATTATTTGTATTTATTTATAGAAATTTCTTCTTGGTTTTTGTACAATATTTTGTTTAACTTTTTCTATAATTTTCTCAGATGATGCATAGATTTCATTTTAGATTTATAAAACTTTTTTGAGAATTCTAGAAGTCTACAGTAATTTCGTTTTCTTATCCAATAAATAAATAAATAGATATTTCTAGATTTTTAGCAAATACATATTTTATTCGAGAGTTCTAGATTTTTCAGAAAGTACTTTCAAAATTTTGTTTAAATTGATAATTTATTAGGAATATTTTTTCTAAATTTTTAGAACTTACTTAGAGGCTTCTAGAAGTTTCAGGAATTTCTTCTTCATATTAAAAGTTTTTTGCATCTTCCTTTCCAAAGAATTTTGATCGATGATTCTAGAATTTTTCACAATTTTTCCTTATAGGTTTCTAGAACGTTTTTGGAGGATTCTGAAAGTTTACAGTAATTTCTTCTTCATATTTCCAGAATTTTTAGCAAAGGTCTTTCGGGAGTTTTTTAGAAAGTTCGCTTTAATATTTATAGAATTTTCTTTGAGGCTGTTTCCAGTTATTTCTCTTCCAGATTTTTTATATTGTCGTATAAATTGCAATGTTTTTTTCCAGAACTTTAGACATTTTTCGAGTGTATTTCCAGTAACTTTTATTCAGATTGGAGGCTATAGATTTTTCTAGAAAATCTGTTCCTAGAAATCTAGGCTCTTTTCATTCATTTCTCTTCCAGATATCAACATTTTTTCAAGCAGTCGTTTAAATTGCAGTGTTTTTAGAATTTCCAAAAAAAAATTGTTGTTGTAGTAAATTATGAAGATTTAAATGAAGGCTTTTTAGAAAATTTGTTTTTAAAAACTAGACTATTTTTGAGAGAAAAATTTTTAGTAATTTCTTCTCTACATTTCAAGATTTTTTCAACTTGTCTTCTAAATCGTAAAGATTTTCTTTGAGGCTCTAGAATTTTTACAATTTTCTTCTAGAAATCTAGATTATTTTCTCGAGGGTTCAGGAAATTTTTAGCAATTTATTCTCTAGAGTTCGAGATTTTTTTTGAAGTCGTCTTTTAAATTGCAAAGATTTTCTTTAAATGCCTATTATTTTCTAGAATTTTTTTTCTAAAAGTTTATAGTTTAGAAAATGGCCAATAACTTCTTAACAAAAATTATTTTTTTTAACTATTCTTATAAATTGCGAAGATTTTTTTCAGGCTCTAAATGTTTTTTAATTCGTCTGCTTTTCGAAAATTCATGCAAATTTTAGTAATTGCTTCTCTAGAATTCAACATTTTGTTTCAACTAGAGGCTATAAACTTATTTAGAAAGTTCTAAATTGCAGAATTTTTCTTAGATTTCTCCTCCAGATTTCGAGGTTACCTTCTAAATTACAAAAAAATTTCTTGGAGGCTATAGAAAATTTGTTTGTAGAAATTTAGGTTTTTCTTGAGGGTTAAGGAATTTTTCAGTAATTTCTCTTTTTTGAGGCCTTAGATTTTTGAGAATGTTCGTTCTAAAATCTAGACTCACTTTTTCAAGAATTCAAGAAATTTCCACTAATTCCTTCTCTAGGTTTCAAGATTTTTTAATTCAACCCGCTTTCTAAATTGTGAAAATTTGATTGGAAACTGTAAAATTTTAAAAAAAGATACGTTTAGAAATTAAAAAAAATTCTAATCCACCCTAAAATCAGTAAAACATAAGCAATGGTTTTAATTAAAAGTTGTAAAACGTAAATAAACATAATATTATTGCAAAATTTAATAGATTTATTCAAACAAATTTTGAAATTTAAGAAAAAGAAAGACATAACTTTTCAAACAAACAAAAAGTTAAAGTAAAGTTAAAGTTTTATTGAAACATTTTTTTGTTCTTAATTTTTGAATTTTTTTTCTTATTGTAAAAAATATAAAATCAAACTTTAAATTTTTTTAAGCAGAAACTTTCTACATATATTCTGAATATTTTTAGAAATTTTCAAGTCGATGGCAATTGTTTTCATATTTTTTCAGACCATCAAAATTATGATTGCAATTTTTTTAACGTCTCTTTAATTTGACGTGAAGTTATTTTAAAAAAATCTAAAATCAAACGTTTGAATTTTTTAAGCAGTAATATTCCTACATATAGTCTCAATATATTTAAAAAGTTTCAAGTCGATAGCAATTGTTTTTATATTTTTTTTTCAGACTGTCAAATATATGATTGCAATTTTATTAACGTCGGTTTCTATTGACGTAAAATTTGAAAAATCTAGAACCAAACTTTTGACTTTTTAAGCATCAACATTCCTACATGTATTTTGAATGTACTTAGAAAGAGTTAAGTCGGTAGCAATTGTTTTTATACTTTTTCAGGCCATGAAAGTTACGATTGCAATTTTTCATCGTCTCTTTCATTTGACCTAAAATTATTTAAAAATCTAAAATCAACTTTTGATTTTTCCAAGCAGCAACATTTGTACATGTATTCTGAATATATTTAGAAAATTTCAAAACGATGGCAATTGTTTTTATATTTTTTTCAAACCATCAAAATTATGATTGTAATTTTCTTAACGTCTCTTTCATTTGACGTAAAAATAATGAAAAAACTAAAAAGAAACCTTTGATTTTTTAGGCAGCAACTTTTGTACATGTATTTTGAATATATTTAGATAGTTTCAAGTCGATAGCAATTATTTATATATTTTTTCAGACCGTCAAAATTATAATTGCAATTTTGTTAACTGCTCTTTCATTTGACGTAAAATTATTAAAAAATCTAAAATCAAACTTTTGATTCTTTTAAGCAGCAACATTCCCAAATGTATTATGAATATATTCAGAAAGTTTCAAGTCGATGGCTATTTTTCTTATATTTTTTTAACACTGTCAAATATATGATTGCAATTTCCTTAACGTCTTTTTAATTTGACGTAAAATGTTTAAAAGATCTAAAAGCAAACTTTTGATTTTTTTAAGCAGCAACATTCCCACATGTATTCTGAATATATTTAAAAAGTTTCAAGCCGATAGCAAGTGTTTTTATAATTTTTTCAGACCGCCCAAATGATAATTACATTGAATTTCCACTTAAACTTGTGGATATTTTTAATAAAAATAACTTTGAAGAGTTTTTCATTTTAATTATTTAAAAACTAATAACAAACTATAGGAGCTAATAGAATAGGAGCTGAATGTAAGAAGTGAATATAAATAATTTAAAATTGAGCAAATAATTAAGAATAACCTCAGAGTTTTCGAGAAAATATAGGGAAAGTATTATGATGGCCACATCACCATTTTTACTATTGCGATTGCTCGCCATTCTCAAAGGAGTATAAAAATTAATCTCCTTTGAGGAAACGTGTCAGGAAACTGATAGTAAATATATGAAACAAAACAAGTGTATTATTCCTATAAATGATTTTAAAACCAGATGGTTAATTTATAATTTAAATATATATGTAACGCGGGTGGATATCCATGATCCCACCCTCCAATACATTTAATACCAACAAGATGGTTACATATTTTTTTTTAATGAATTAACCAAAAATTTATTTTTTTAGGTTGATTTTGGTTGCATGTGTTAATGAAAATCCTACAGAATGATTACAAATATACAAAATGATTGATAAACATGCAATCAATTTTGAATGAAAGTTGAAGAGCGAAATTTTTTCTTAGAGAATAATGTTTAATTTAATCTCTTCCTCACTGGATTGCGGCTTATCATATTTTCAAAACTCTTCAGCTAGAGAAAAATACTACCTTAAGCAAATTGTTATCAACCATTTTAATATTGAATTGTTTACTCAAATGTAATGACTTTTTTGCAATACTTCTATTTTTACACTTGTAACTGTAGTTATAACAATGGAAAAACTTGAATTATGGTTTTCAGAAGATTAATTGATAATTTGATTTGTTTCACCGCCGATTAAGTGAGAATTGAATTCATGGTTGAATTATGCTATTTTCAAGATTTTTTTTTCAAACTAAATTAACTGAGTATCACAAGGTTATTAAAATTACACGTGTGTCAGGAAACTTCCAATAAAAACATGGAACAACAACAAGTTTAATTACCTAATAATTTTAATTACCTAATAATTTTAATAACCCTGTGATAAAAAGTTAATTCAATAATTCAACGATGAATTAAATTCTCACTTAATCGGTGATGTGAAATACCAGTTCCATCAAGAGTATAGCCTAGGAAGTATTAGTTTATCTTTGGAATAATTTTTACTAGAAAAAAATCTCAAGGAGGAGAGAAATAATAAATTTTAATATAAACATACTGTATTTTATAAACAGTTTAAGTTATAGTTAATAAAAAAATTCGACACGTATGCGGATGGTGGTTAACAACTATTTATTGCTGGACAGTAATTTCAGTTACGGTTGTGTTTACCGAACAATCAGACATTTCCGCACACACACATTATTGCATTTAACCAGTTGGCAAGATTACCTAATTACGATGGCATTACCGCTGAATCGATTATTATTAAACTAGGTGGTAAACGTTTAATAGAAAAATTATGACTCACCTTAAAACGTACGCGTCGACGAGGTCGTTACGGACGAAACTAATTATTTCACAGCGCGCTATCTTCAGCAGAGTTTCCAACTTGTTTCTAAATAAGAGAAAGAAAACGATTATCGTAAATATATTAATGATTATTTATATTTTAATTACTTTTTGGCGAAGAAAAACACTCGTTATGTTCCATATTGTTACTTTTATTTTCAGTTTTCATACCCGATCATTTTCAAAGGTTAAACTAATCTTTTTTTTTTTTGGTAAGAGGAGAGGAAATCCTGCATGGGCACCATAAGGTCGTGTCGGACTCTTACCAACTAAAACCTCTCATCCGCGATCACTGTCCTTTGACTAGTCCAGGACCAAAAGGTCTTCTCTAGTCTGGTCTCAAGCGAATTGATCGCTAAGAGGTTAAGCTAATCAGTTTAACAGTATGGAACATAACAAGTGTTTTTCTTCGCCAAAATTACATATCTGGTACCATCAAGATGGTACCTCAACAATTATCAACTAAATTTTAATAACGACCAATTTATGATCACAATTTTCAGAACGTACAGTGGTTTTAAAAAGTGTTTCTTCAAAATCCGATGTCTTAAACTAATTTAAGCGTTAATGGGAGTTTTACTTGTGAAGAGTTTTCTCCATTAAAGTTGGTAGTTACATTCAAAAAAATCAAGTTACCCATGTTTGAAATTTTGTAGATTGGCGTAGCGATTTCTTTTATCGCCACAAAAAAAGTTTCGCTTTGACCGTCCGGCATTTGTTAATGGATTTCATGATTAGTAACATTGCAGAGTCACGGCCTTCTAAGTTTTATCATAACTGCGATATTCAACTTTTACCGGACGTCTAGTTTTTGTTAAAATGACGAATTATTTTAGATAATATGTATGATACATAAAGTCACACCAGAAATTGACCCAAGAATCCAAATATGCAATAATATAAAGGATGTTCCATTAAAACAAAAAAATGCGACTTTGATATAAATCACCTTGTATAACAATTGCAACTAAGTCGAAAATATTTTTAGGTTGTAGCCCCTCTTAAAGGTACTCCAGCATGTTACGACAACGAATTTTAAAAATGTACATTAATCAACCCACAATCTTCCATCCACACACTTATGGCTCGCCCTGTATATAATATAATGTATTTTTTAATAAAATCTCAAACTAAAAATTATCTGCCGTTTTTATCCCTAACAAAAATCTTCTTTTTCAACTATGATAATAATTTTGTGGATTTTACTTAGGACAAATGTATTTATTGTAATTTTTTTTTGTGGTTTGATATTCAACTGTTTAGTGGCATTTAATTATTTTACCCCTTTGAGAAATTAAAACATTTTTTTTATTCCTTTATTCCGTTTTCTTTTCTTTTATCGTTGATTGGATTTCCTTTTAATACGTTAGTTAAAGTTATGTAATTATTTTTTGCTTTTAAAAATTTTAACGGCGTTTAAAATTAAATTTTTATTCAATGAGATCTATTTTATAATTCTCACTTATTTTTGATTCATACAATTAGTTCAGTCGAATTTAACTAGTTAACCGTGTTTATTAATTTTCAACTGTTTTCTTTGGTAACTTTTTTTATCACTGCTTCTAACGACCGTCTATTTTTACTTCTTCAATTGTCTTATGGTGAAATTTTAACTATTTGGTTTCTTTTGAAGTTTACAATTGTGTTTTTTTTTTTGTGAATGATATAATCAATTTCACTTATTTTTTTGATATTTTCTGAAAGCTAGAAGAAAAGTTTCAAGAAAATTCCTGCTGAATTAAAATCAGCAAATGAAGAGAATTTCTCGAAAAATTGAATAAAAGTTGCTGAAAATGAAATTTAAAAAGTTTTGTAAAAATGGAAAAGAATTTGTTAAAAATTTAAGAACTCCTAAAAAAAATTCTAGAAATATGAAAGAAAAAGTACTAAAATTTGGAAAGGAAATTGCTGCAAAATTATAAACTATAGTCCATCCGTTGGATCTTCCGTCCTACGTCACAAAATATCGCTTCGAGAAACAACACAAACACATTCAGTGTGATAAAGTAAACCAAATGCGTTAGAAAAAGAACGCAGTGTAAAACTATCGTCGTTTTTTGAAGCGATAGTTTGTGACGTAGGACGGAATATCCAAAGGATTGACTATAAGTATATAAATCTGGAAGAAAAAATGCAAGAATTATTTTTAGATTTTTTGATGAGCTTTTTCTAGAAAACAAACAAAATAAGAGTTATTAACAGACTAATCCACTAACATCATCCATCATACATGTGTTGTTGTACGTTTGTCTGTTAATAGAGATGTTGTTTATTTAAAAGTTATTTAAAAAAATATCAGAGAAAAAGAAAACAAAAGTTTAAGAAACTAAAGCACGAATTATAACGTATAACACCTTCTTCTTCTTCTTGTATTACCATCCCCATCTAATGAAGTTTGGAAACTATCTCGGCAAAACCCTGACGGTCTTTTGCAGCTTGGAATTACTATATTTTTTTAGCCATAAGTACTTCTTGTTTCCTTCTATTATCAGTTTGAGAAGGTTGTATTTATTACTGCGTATTATGTTTGGAAGAACTAGAAATTTAAGAACCTAAAACTTGAAAACTCAAAAATCCATAAGAAAAAATACTTAAAAAATAAAACCTAGAAATAAAATGATTGTAAAATTCTATAACATAATTCTAGAATATAAAACAATAGAGAGAAAAATACAAGAACATCCCAAATATTTAGAAGAAAAGTTGCTAAAAATATTGTAGCTTTTCTGATGAGTATTTTCTGAAAAACTCTGACAAAATGAGATAAGAATTTTTTTGAGAATAAAGCAAGAATTATGCAGAATTATTATGCAGATGAAAATGATGGTAGCGACCGTTACTATGTGGTAGTTCATTTTAAAAAGGGTAAATGAAAATAATTTTTAAGTTTCTATACCACTATTTATAAATAGTGGTAAAAAAACTTATAGAATCGGTGTAAAGATCAGTACAACGACCATAACACACTTCAAAACACCGAAAGCAAGCTAGGGTTCCGACTACAACGAATAAGATTGTGCATCATTATGCGAAGAATAACAGTGTAGTCTACCGCCCACCTTAACTTACCTCATAAAAGGAGGTAAGAAACGAGAGGGTTTACTACATGCCTTTCCTTACTAAAGTTTCAAAATTTTCTCAGAGAAAACTGTAGTTTGTAGCTAGGTAGATAAATGTAGTGTGAAGTAAATCATGTGGCAATGAAAGATGTGATTTGTTATAAAGCAACTATCCCTTGTATTTAGCAAAGCGACGAAAAATTAGTTAATGAATTATCAAATATATTTGTATGAGTGGTTGCTAACAAAGTAATAGGTTTTTCTTCTGTCAGAACATCTGAAGGATCACAGGCAGACGCAAGATTTGGCCATAAATCCGCTGTTTGTAGTAGCCAATTAGGCCGTGTCCACCATAGAAACTCAGCAAGCACAATCAGCTGGATTATCCATAGTAGGCATGACGCCATGCATTAGCTGGTACCCTATCCTAGATATATGTCGCTTTGTGCTCACAAAGGTCTTCCACCTATGTGGCAAACATGGTATCCATGACTTGATTAAATGTTAAATGTTAATGTCAAAAACAGGCGTCTATGAGGTCTGTCTGCCAACACAACTCAACCCGAAGGAGTGAAACCCTCTTCAAAGGCGTTACTTTTGATTTAAAACAAACAGGAAATGTGTCAGTCTTATTTGCTGATGATACACGGAAATTAATTATAGCTGCAAAACCTACTTCTGAAGTATCACAGGAGCCATGTATTTGATAATTCAATGTATTATTCAAGGAGCATCGACGATAACAATTGCGATTTAAAGCTTAACCATGTTTCTACGACATAAAATGGAGGAACTTCACCCCAAATTAGGAGAAATGTCCAAGTGTTTTCACTTTTGAGCAAAAATTGGTAGTGGCAAGATTAGTCCTAGAGGATCAAAGACGCGAGCAGCATCCGACAAAATGTTTAGTTTAGTACAAAGTTTATCATCTAGTTTAATTTGAAAGAAAAGGCAATTGAAGTTTAAGAATTTTAGCACTAGAATTTTTATTGCCATCTAGTGACAACAATGATGGATTTGACTTAATCCTTGAAAATAATCAGCATAATCATAGAATCAAAATATTTGAAAGATGGAGATGAAAACCTTTGTAGCGATAGAATGAAATGTAATTATAATAACTAAGATTTAGTGAGACTAGTAAGAACCACGATGCTAAACATCAAATGCGAGTACAAGTACAAGAAGGAGAATTAACAGACGAATTTACTTAAACACATGACTAAAACAGGGGGATCGATTAGCACTGATACTCTCTTCAACTTGGCACTCGAACACGTAATGAGAACGACAGTAATCTATCTAAACAACACCATTATGAACAATCCCGTCCAAGTAGTGACGTGTGCGAATAATCTTAACATCCTGAGCAGAATAGCGACAGCAGTCAAGGAACTTAAAAACGAAGGTAAAACAAAATGCATTTGCCAAATTAAAGGAGAAAAGTAAAATCATTGAAAAAACATAGTATTTGGAAAAATTATTTTCATTTCTACTTTTTAAAATAAATAAATAAATAAATAAACTTTCTGTGCAAATTTTCTTACGTAATTTTAGAATGTTTCATTAGTGAAATGAAAAAGACTTCTTTCTCAATAAAGTTCTGAAAAGTTTTTCTAGAAATCTAGAAATAATTATAGAAATCTGGTTGATAATTTACTGAAAAATCAAGAATCTAAAAGAAATTCTAGAAATCCGAAAGAATAAAATGCTAACAATTTTAAAAGTGAAATGTTTAACAATTTTAAGGAAAAATAATCTAAGAATAGTTGCTGAAAAGTAATTCTAGAAACATGGGGAGGAAAGGTTTCTATAGTATTATAAAAATTTAGATAATTTACTATAAAAAAAAACAAGACCTGAAAACGAAAAACTCTAAAAGAAATCTAAAAAGAAAAATAAGAAAAACGATTTCTACAGAATTGCAGAAATCATGAAATGATGGTATCACCGTTACTATGTGGTAGTTCATTTTAAAAGGGTAAATGAAAATAATTTGTAAGATTCTATACCACTGTTAAATCTTAAAAATTATTTTCATTTACCCTTTTTGTAGAAATCGTAATTTCCAAAAATATGAACCTAAAAAAACAATAATCTTGAACCTATAATGAAAATTATAGAAATCAAAAATTAATTAGTTTACTTTTTCTTAACGATTCTTTTCAAAGAAATTTCCTTTTTATAGATAATTCATTCGTTTTTTCATTCGCTTTTAATGTATTTGCCATTTTTTTAAAATAAATATCCAATCAGACAAATTTACATTGGTTACAAATACAAAAGCTTTCAACTGTTCTGGTCTTTTTCTTAAGGGAAATTGCAATTGTTATTCTTACAAAAAATTAATCCGTTTATCTATTTTAGGTGAAAACATCGACTTACACTTACAGTTTTGAACAAATTTTCAATTGTAATTGTCTTATTGTCATATTTTAACCATTTGATTCTTTCAACCTTAATTTCCAACTGTTTTTTTTGTAGGAAAGATGTAATTAATTAAATTTATTTTTCAACCTTTTTTTTTGTAAGAAAGACGTAATTAATTTAATTTATTTTTCTAATATATTCTTAAAATTTTTAAATAGTCTGCTTTTCTTAAACCAATTCTTTTCTAAGATATTTCAATTATTTAGTTTTTTGACAGCTTTTATCTGTTTTTTTTATGAGAAAAATGTAACTTTATTTATCTTGGATGGGAATAACTAAGATAGTATCAAAGAGGAGCTGATTAGAAGAATTATGAAATTGATTTTTTTTCTGATATTTTTCCTTAATAAAAATAATTGTTAGTTTTTTCAATACTTTTTTTCTTATTATATAGGATTTGTTAAAATTACATTTTGGAAAAATTTGGACTTTAATTTTTAATAAAAGGTAGACACTTTAAATTATTGTTTGTTTTTTGAAATAATAAACTATTTATTTGTGTATTAAATTTTGTTAGCTGGTTTTAACAAAATTTCTAAAAATTTTAACTGTTATTTTTTTAAACATTGTGACTAGTTTCTTTAGTTTCCATTGTTTGAAACAATTTTCATTATTTCGGAAGTATGTATTGTTCTTAAACAATGAAGTATTTAGCCAATTTGTTGAATTTGGTTCTCGTTTATCACGTGGTGAACCATTTTTAATATTCAGGGTTGTTTATAGAAAGACACTTGGTTGGTTTCACAATTTTTACGATTTATTCCGACTAGTTTCGATTTTTACATCCTATATTCCTAGGTAATGATGTCAAAATCGAAACTAGTCGGAATAAATCGTAAAAATTGTGAAACCAACCAAGTGCCTTTCTATAAACAACCCTTAGTATTTAGCCAATTTATTTCTTTAAACATTTTAACTGATTTTAGCCAATTTTCATTAGTTTTGTAAAATGTCAACTACTTTTAGACTCATTATAAGGTTTTTAATATTGTTCTACAGAAATTGTAGTACAATATTAAAAACATTTAGAAACCTTATACTGTGTCAGTTTTTCTTTAAGTATTATTATGTTTTATGTTATTTAATTTTGTAATTTTGCTAAAATAATGTGAATACATAATACAACATTATAAAAACTTAAACTATGTATATGCATTCATGTATTGCAATGTTAACATTTATTACAAAACATCAATACAATACTTAGTTTAAATTATGTAATCACTTCAGATTTGTATTTTGTTTTTTTTAATAGTGGTCATAATTCTACACGAGCGTTTATGTATGTTGTGGATAGTCCGCAAACAATTCCGATAATAAATTGTTTTTGCAGCTGCGATTGAATTTTTATTACATTTAAGATGAAATATATGTGAATTAGTGACTTCTAAGTAAAGATAATACACTCAATCGAGATGCATTGCGGTCAATAAATCGGCCTTGGACTTCACCTTGGATTCAACAGAAATTCCGTTCTGTAAATAGAATTTCACCACGTTTGTGTTACATAACAAAAAGTTTTTATTAAAAAAAATTGTTGGAGAATTTCTATATACGGAAACTTTGAATCAATCACGTATTAACTATTAATATTTATAGTTTTGATGTGTTAATATAATAAAATTTGCAAATGTGAGTCTTTACTTTTAATTTAATTCAAACTAAACGACACTATTAGGTAGTTAGGAAAATAATTTGTTTTTTTTTAATGAAAATGAAAAACAAATAATAAATAAAGTCTATCTGAAAGATGATTTTCTTATTGATCCTTGTATTGTTCGGTAGAAGCTAAAAAAATAGATTCCTTTGTATCCTTTTTTTTAATAAATAGAGATTCTTACATACCATCACTAGATAAATGAAAAAATTTGAAAATCATGCCTAAAAATTTCAAAAAAATACCTTATCTGTTACCCTTTATGTCATTTAACCAATGAAAGTTTTACCGTAGGGAAATTTCCATCCTCATTGAAAGCGGCAAAATTAATTCCAATATTTAAAAAAGGTAATCAATCGGACATGTCGAACTACAGACCTATTGCCGTATTGTCAGTGTTCTCAAAGATTTTTGAAAAGGCTTTTCTGTACAGACTACTGTCATTTTTAAGAAAACAACATTATTAATACAGCGCAGTTTGGTTTCAGACAAAATCTTTCTTTTAATGCCTTTTCTGAAATTATAGATTCTATTGATAACCGTCATAGAATGGCAAGTATATACTTTGATTATAGCAAAGCTTTTGATACTATCAACCATCCAATTTTATTAGGAAAAACTCCACCGTAAACAGTTATTGGGACAATTCTATCTATGATATAGGAATAATTGTTCAGGAAGTACCACAGTGTAGTATTCTGGGACCAGTTTCATTCACTCTATATATAAATGACCTACTTCTATCTATATCAACAGGTAAAATCACTTAATATGCAGATGATACATGAAGGGAGAAGAAGAGAACGGATATGTAGGGTACACTAATGGTGGATTGAGTAGCTACTGGTGACATATCCGTTACTACAAGCAAGAAGTTAGAAGAGCGAAAAATAAGAGGAGAAAGGGCAAGCTCAAGAAGCTAACGGTGAATCGAGTAGCTGTTAGTAGCTGCTCAAAAACGAAGAGGAATAATATTAATGGGAGTAATTGTTGTGGGGGAGGAATAAAGTTTTAAATTCGCGGGTTGTTTTCTTGCCACTGTGTTCCTAAATCCTGGGAGGGTAAAAGTAGGTTAGTTTAAGTTACAATTAGTTCATATGTAAATTGCAATACTCTTGTGAAGCAATAAAGAAATTTAAGAGATGATAGATCATGTGTTATTCGCTCACAAGATCAAGAAAATTTAAATAATTTAATTTAAAAAAACAATTAATGATATTCAGACTTGGTCGTCTACAAACAAATTATCTTTAAATGTGATAAAAAGAGTCGTCGTACCCACAACTTGTCAAAATCAAGAGTATCATGGGAAGATCAATTATCTGATTGCGATATCTCTAATGTAGTAAAATTTCTTGGTGTTAGTTTTGATAGCAAGCTAAAATGGGACAGTCATTGCCATAATTTAATTAAATCACTAATTCAGGCGGCTTATCTTATACCTTAGTATAAGAGTTTTAACTAAAAAATTGTGTTTGTGATAACACCTTAAAACTTATGTATTATGGCTCAAATCAATGACACGCTATAGAATAAAAAATTATTCTGGACTACCACAACATAGAACTCGAGTATTTTACAATTCATTTATTTATACATCACTTAAACTATGTAATGCTCTACCACATAATACAAAAACGTTGATTGATACACACAAAAATTAAAATCGAAATAAAGGAGATGTTAACATTAACAGCAAACTGTTTTTATTCTTGTGAAGATTTTTACGAATATGTTAATACGTAATGTGTAGTAATGTAATGTCTTGCAATTTTATTAATTTTTATTCATACTGTATATTTACTTTTAGCATTTATCTAAGAATGCATATATTTAAGTTACTTGACCTATCCTTATGTCAACATACTATGTGACCTTACAGGATCAATAAAGAATTTGAATTTGAAAACGCCACTGCAAAAATTATTTAAAATTGATAGAAGCAGTTGAAAACGTGACTAAGAAAACCAATTTAAAATTATTTAAAAAAATTGTTTTAAACCCAATAGTTTTAATGGTATTAATAAAAAAATTTCACAGAAAACAGTTGAAATTTTAAGAAATCCACAAAAAAATGGGATAGAGGACACCCACCCACCCTACATACACATATAAAATTTAACTTTTTGAATAAGAAAGAAATTAAAATGGTAATTTTTTTGAGTGTGTAAATTAGAAAAAAATTGATGCATGATGGATGGGCAGACTCTACATCTAAATTAGATAAGATTAACTATAGAAAATCATTTATATTTAAACTTAAATTTTGATTCTGTTTTATTTTTTATTACATAAAAGGTTTGTTGCTTTTAACAGGAAAATCATCAAGATTAGCAATTAAAGTTATCATCAATATGTAGGGTGGGTGGGTGGCCTCTATCCCACCCTTCAATGAGTAAAACATAAGCGAGGGTTTTAACGAAAATTTGTAAAATATAAATAAACACAGAATAATTGCAATTTTTAGAGATTTATTCATAAAAAAATTTCAAATAATTGTTGATGATGTTTTACTGTTTGGAGGGTGGGATAGAGGCCACCCACCCACCCTACATATACATATAAATTTCAATTACTAATCGTCTCGTGGTTTGGAGTAAAATCAATTACAAAAAGTTTTGAATAAAAATAAAATTGAAAAGGTAAAACTTTTGAGTGAAGAACTTAATAAAATTTTTATTAACGATGGATGGGCAGACTTTAAATCTAAATTAGATAAGATTAACTATAGAAGGTCATTTATATTTAAGCTTAAATTTGGATTATACTGTATTTTTTATTACATACAAGGTTTCACTGTTTTGTAAGCAGCAAAATCATCAACGATTAGCAACTGAAGTTATCATGTATATGTAGGGTGGGTGGGAGGCCTCGATCACACCTTCCAATAAGTGAAACATAAACGAGGGTTTTAATTAAAAGTTGTAAATTATAAATAAACACAAAATAATTGCAATTTTTAGAGATTTATTCATACAAATTTTTCAAATAATTGTTGATGATGTTTTACTGATTAGAGGGTGGGATAGATGCCACCCACCCACCCTACATATACATATAAATTTCAATTACTGATCGTCACGTGGTTTGCAGAAAAATTAAGTACAAAAGCATTTGAAAAAAAAGAAATTTATAAGGTAAAATTTTTGAGTGTGAAAATTAATGAATTTTTTATGCACGATGGGTGGGCATACTTGATTCACTTATGATTTACTGATTCGAAGGTGGAACAGAGGCCACTCAATATTTGTATGAATACATCAATTAAAAAATTCAATTATTTTGTGCTTATTTATATTTTACAACTTTTAACTAAAACCCTCGCTTATGTTTTACTGATTGGAGGGTGGGATAGAGGCCACCCACCCACCCTACATATACATTTAAATTTCAATTTCTAATCGTCTCGTGGTTTGGAGTAAAATCAATTACAAAAAGTTTTGAATAAAAATAAAATTGAAAAGGTAAAACTTTTGAGTGAAGAAATGAATAAAATTTTTATGAACAATGGGTGGGCAGACTTTAAATCTAAATTAGATAAGATTAGCTAAAGAAGGTCATTTATATTTAGGCTTAAATTTGGATTATGCTTAATGTTTTATTACATAAAAGGTTTTACTGTTTTGTAAGCAGCAAAATCATCAACGATTAGCAACTGAAGTTATCATGTATATGTAGGGTGGGTGGGTGGCCTCTATCACACCTTCCAATGAGCAAAACATAAACGAGGGTTTCAATTAAAAGTTGTAAAATATAAATAAACACAAAATAATGTCAATTTTTAGAGATTTATTCATACAAATTTTTCAAATAATGGTTGATGATGTTTTACTGATTAGAGGGTGGGATAGATGCCACCCACCCACCCTACATATACATATAAATTTCAATTACTAATCGTCTCGTCGTTTGGAGTAAAATCAATTACAAAAAGTTTTGAATAAAAATAAAATTGAAAAGGTAAAACTTCTGAGTGAAGAAATTAATCAAAATTTTATGAACGATGGGTGGGCAGACTTTAAATCTAAATTAGATATATAGGAGGTCATTTATATTTAAGCTTAAATTTGGATTATACTGTATTTTTTTATTACATACAAGGTTTCACTGTTTTGTAAGCAGCAAAATCATCAACAATTAGTATTTAAAGTTATCATGTATATGTAGGGTGGGTGGGTGGCCTCTATCACACCTTCCAACAAGTGAAACATAAACGAGGGTTTTAGTTAAAAGTTGTAAAATATAAATAAACCCAAAATAATGGCAATTTTTAGAGATTTATTCATACAAATTTTTCAAATAATAGTTGGTGATGTTTTACTGATTGGAGGGTGGGATAGAGGCCACCCACCCACCCTACATATACATATAAATTTCAATTACTGATCGTCACATGGTTTGGAGAAAAATTAAGTACAAAAGCTTTTGAATAAAAATAAAATTGAAAAGGTAAAACTTCTGAGTGAAGAAATTAATAAAATTTTATGAACGATGGGTGGGCAGACTTTAAATCTAAATTAGATATATAGGAGGTCATTTATATTTAAGCTTAAATTTGGATTATACTGTATTTTTTTATTACATACAAGGTTTCACTGTTTTGTAAGCAGCAAAATCATCAACAATTAGTATTTAAAGTTATCATGTATATGTAGGGTGGGTGGGTGGCCTCTATCACACCTTCCAATAAGTGAAACATAAACGAGGGTTTTAGTTAAAAGTTGTAAAATATAAATAAACCCAAAATAATGGCAATTTTTAGAGATTTATTCATACAAATTTTTCAAATAATTGTTGATGAAGTTTTACTGATTAGAGGGTGGGATAGAGGCCACCCACCCACCCTACATATACATATAAATTTCAATTACTGATCGTTTGGAGAAAAATTTAGTATAAAAGCTTTTGAAAAAAAAAAAGAAATTCATAAGGTAAAGTGTATTTTCATTTAAAGTTCCTGATTCAAGATGTATCACAAAGTGATGGCTTTAAGCATTAAACATATCATAAGGTAAAATTTTTGAGTGAGGAAATTAATGAAATTTTTATGCACGATGGGTGGGCATACTTGATTCACTTATGATTTACTAATTGGAAGGTGGGATAGAGGGCACTCAATATTTGTATTAATACATCATTAAAAAACTGCAATAATTTTGTGTGTGTTTATATTTTACAACTTTTAACTAAAACCCTCGCTTATGTTTTACTAATTGGAGGGTGGATAGAGGCCACCCACCCACCCTACATATACATGTTAACTTCAATTGCTAATCGTTGATGATTTTGCTACTAAAAACAATCAAACCCTTTAAGTAATAAAAAATAAAACAAAGCGAAAATTTAAGTTTAAATATAAATGACTTTATATAAGCTAATTTAGATTTAAAGTCTACCCACCCATCATGCATCAAATTGATTTACTCACTCAAAAATTTTACCTTTTTATTTCTTTTTTAATTCAAATGTTTTGTAATTAATTTTATTGGAAACCGCGAGACGATAAGGAATTAATGTTTATATGTATATGTAGGGTGGGTGGGTGGCCTCTATCCCACCCTCCAATCAGTAAAACATCATCAAAAATTATTTGAAAAATTTGTTTGAATAAATCTATTAAAATGCAATAATGTTATGTTTATTTACTAACAACTATTAATTAAAACCTTCGCTTCAGTTTTATTGATTGGAGGGAGGGTTAGAGGCTACCCACCCACCCTGCACATACATGATAACTTTAATTACTTAATTGTTCATGGATTCTAATAAAATAAAAAACTTGTTCAGTTTCTCATTTCCTTAAACTTTTGTTTGAATGGTTATGTAATATTTTTCAAATTATAAAATATCGAGAATTTTTTTTTTAAATGCCTCGAATAAACATCTACTTCATCTACGTCTGTCCGTCTGTGTGCTGTGTGTCTGTATCTCAAAAACGAATGATCCTTTTGAGTTGAAATTTTAAACTGCAGGTTTTATCTTTAAAAACTAGAACTGAAAAGCTTTTGGTGAACACTCATAAACATTAAATTTATATAACAAGTAATTGTAATGAATCCAAAACTGAGCAAAGATGAGAAGATAATAAAAAACCGATTTATGATATTTCCTAAATTGCATTAAAATTATTTCTTTAAAATACTTGATACATAGATAGAAAATATTTTACTATAATATTATGTTTATTTGATTTCAATGACTTTGTGGAGACTTCAAAATAATATCCATGCTTTCTGCATCTGGATTAACAAAGTATCCATGTTTTTTTATGCGAGTGGGACAGTCGAGAACGAAATTTACATTACGTTAAGAAATAATGGCCACTCAGAGAAAGACTTGTACCGGGACAAAAAAATGTGCTGCGTGATGCATTTGTTGACCCAAAATTAGTTCTTTTGCCTCCACTTCACATAAAGTTGACATTGATGAAGCAGTTTGTCAAAGCTTTAAAAGAACAAGGTGACAACTTTAAATACCTGTGCGACCAATTTCACGCACTTTCTGAATCGAAACTTAAAGAAGGAATTTTTGTAGGCCCTGAAATTCGAACCTTAAAATCGGACAGATTGTTCCAGAATATAATGACCCAGGATGAATCTGAAGGATGAAGTTCTTTCGTAGAAGTCATAAACGGTTTCCTTGGAAACAACAAGTCTCCAAACTACAAAGAAATTGTAGCCAACATGGTCGAAAATTATTTTTAAAAAAACTGGGATGCAATATGAGCGTCAAACTTCTTTTTCTGAATTCCCACGTTGACTCTTTTCCCGAAAATCTTGGAGCTATCAGCGAGGAACAGGGAGAGAGGTTCCATCAAGTCATGAAGTAGATGGAGAGATGTTACCAAGGAAGATGGGATATTAGACTGATGGCTAATTACTGCTGGACCTTGAAGAGGGACTCGCTCACAAAAATCCACAAAAAGAAAACTACAAAACGCAGTTTTGAGGGAAAAAGGCAACGATTTTATTCAAAAACAAACCAACGATTGTCTAACGTAGATTATACTGCATTGTTTTTTTTAAGAACAACTCAATTTTGCAGTGTAACTTTCTATTAAATATGATTTCAATAAATATTTGCTCAATATTTTTGGCAGTTTCTATGAAAAATTTCAAACACACTTTTCCTGAAAACCTGACGTGCTGGAAAAAAACTAAGCACAGATTCGTGATCAGCACACCCCATTTACTATAGGACACACCTATTAAACTTTTTCATGAAAAAAAAAATGTAGGCCTGTGTTATCAGTACATTTTTAAATGTAAATGTACTAAAAAATTTGGCTCCCTAAAAGTCAATTTTCCTTTTGGAACAGACATACTCTCCAAACGAACTGTTAGTAGGTTAGAAGATGTAGCTAAAAAGAATTGGGCCAAAGTTGAAAAGGAATTCACTCAGACAGTAATACACGCCAATAATAACACCTTACTATTCAGTGATACGAAAAATAGGAAGAGAATATCTTTAGAATTCCCAAAACGATATCAAGATTACAAAGAGACGAATTTGTTGTGTGATGATATCAACAATGAACCGATTAAGTTAATAGAGCATATTACAGTTCCTGAAAAAAAGCAGTTGCCGCAAATGAGTCCGTGCTCTGTTAAACTTCAGAGATTAAATTTTGGAGCATGTGATTCCTTACTGTTGTGTATACTATGTAACACATCACTCATTAAGTCTCCAGTCTAACTAAGAAAAACCAATTGTTTTTTGGAAATTCCACTTTATTCATCAAGAGTGATACATTCATTCCAACCCTCCTTTAACTTTTCGATGCCCTTTATAATGAAACTATTTGTCTTTGCTCTCAAAATAAGCCTCAGTTTCAGCAATCACTTTTTTCATTTGAACCAAATATTTCTTGCCCTGGTGCATATTTTTCATGTTTGCAAAAAGCCAGTAGTCGCTGGGGTGCAAATCTAAAGAGTACGGAGGGTGGGAAAGCAATTCAAAGCGTAATTCAGCCAATTTAACCATTGATTTCATTGACCTGTGATACGGGGAATTGTCCTGGTGAAACTGCACTTTTTTCTTTTGCATGTGGGGCCGTTTTTTTTCTTAATTTCTGCACTCAATCGATCCAATAATGCCATGTAATATTCACTATCGATAGTTTTGCCTTTCTCAAGATAGTCGATAAACAAAATGCGCGTCCCAAAATACGACGCCATAATCTTGCCAACCGACTTTCGAGTTTTTGGTCACTTTGGATGACTTTCACCGGCTGTTGTCCACTCAATTGACTATATCTTTGATTCAGGCGTATAGTAGTGAATCCATACTTCATCTATTGTCACATACCGACGCAAGAACTCCTTTTTATTTTGCTTGAACAGCTTCAATCAGCGAGTTGTTGTTTCTGGTTCGATATGACACAACACGGCACCCACTTCGAAAGCAACTTGGTAATGCTTAAATTTTCATCTAAAATTGCAAAGACACTACCCTGTCTTACAAGATTTCAGCTATCTCTTTTATGGACATTTTTTATGTTTTCTGGAACAACTGCCGATTTTGGGCGACTAGAGCGTTCGGCATCATCAGTGCTTGTACAACTGGGTTTAAATTCAGCATAGCAGTTAATAATAGTTGATTTGCCTCCTGCAGAGTCCCCAAAATGCTTATCAAGTCACTGTTTAGCTCCAACTGTATTTTTCCCCATCAAAAAACCGTATTTGATAAACACGCGAAATTACTTTTTATTCGTTGTCTTAAAAAATTCAAAACCGTGGTAACTAAAATTACTGTAACTTCTAAACTAACGGTTAGAATCTAATGAAATTTTGACACGTACTATTTGAAGATTAGTACTACCCGGAAATCACATGGGTCTGTCAACAATGTTTCCATATATGTGTCAGACCGGCGACTTATTGAGTATTATATGATTGTGATTGTGGCTGTACTATTTTGCTTATCAAAAATAACTTCGCCTTTTTGCGTAAACTATAGGAAAAGTACTATTATGGCCATTATACATATATTATCGCCATTTTCTTATTGATCGTTGTATTATCCGGCAGAAGCTCAAAAAAATGATGATGACTAATAAATATTAATATTCAAAATGCTTTAAGCTATGCCATATTTTTTTACACACCAGAAAACAATTGAAACTCGTTAAACTCTAAAAAATAAATGGGCTATAGATAAAATAAGTGAATATAGACAAAAACACTTTTAAGAAAACCATTAAAACTTATTATACTAATTATGAGTGAAAAAAAATTGTTTCTCTAGATAAACGAAAATATTTGTTTAATATTTAAGCATAAAAATAACTCCATAACAAAAATTGTAGAAATATGTAAAAAAAAAACCTAACAATTGATAAAAACAGTTCAAACTAAAATAATTGAAAATGTTTAAATAGCTCAAAGTCCTAAAATAATTAAACGCTAAAATTGTAGAATAAAATTTTATCAGAAAATGTAAAAAATTAATGAATGATAACGTGATTAAGAAAACTAATTAAAAAATTGTATCAAAAAAACCAATAGTTTTAATGGAATTAATACAAAGTGACGATTAAATGTCACCTCAGAAAACAGTTGAAATTCTAAGAAACTCACAAAAAAATGACAACGATAATTTCATAACAAAAATTTTGGAAATATGTAAAAACCTAACAATTGATAAAAATAGTTCAAATAAATAAAATAAATGAAAATGCTCAAATAACTCAAAGTCCTAAAAGAATTAAACGCTAAAATTGTAGAGTGAAATTTAAAAAAAAATGTAAAAATGTATGAATGAAAACGTGAATTGAAAAATTATTTTTCAAAAAATTGCATCAAACCAATAGTTTTAATGAAGTTAATACAAAATTCTCAATTAATTGTGTCTTAAGAAAACAGTTGAAATTTTAAGAAATTAACAAAAATGAAGCATTAACAAAACAATCAATAAAGTTAATTTCTCAAAATCACTGATAAAAAGATTAATGCTATCAATTGTTTTTCTACAAATTTCTAATGATTTCAATTGATAGCATTAATCTTTTTATCAGTGATTTTGAGAAATTTAACTTTATCGATTGTTTTGTTAATGCTGCATTATTATGAATTTCTTAAAATTTCAACCGTTTTCTTAAGACACAATTAATTGAGAATTTTGTATTAACTTCATTAAAACTATTGGTTTGATACAATTTTTTGAAAAATAATTTTTCAATTGGTTTTCTTAGTCACGGTTTCATTCATTATTTTTTTACATTTTTTTTTAAATTTCACTCTACAATTTTAGCGTTTAATTCTTTAATAGGACATTATTAAAAAAACAGTTGAAATTTTAAAAAGCACCAAATCAATTAAATGTTGCTACAGAAAGAACTAAAAATGTTAAAAATTAGTGCAATATGAATTTGACATTTTAAATAAAGTTCTAATTTTCAATCAATTCAAAATTTATTATTATTATTTTTTTAATGATGAAAATGTGAAATTGTCTACAGCATTAATTACAACAAAAAATATTTATAATCAATAGTGGAAACAATACCAAAGAGAAAAAAACATTAAGAACAAAAACTAAAAATGAATTTCGAGTTATTCAAAGCCAAACAATTTATTTGCGAAACCATTGCCAACAAAATTATGCAAGAGGAAATAACAAAAACAAAAAATACTCATTCATTAATGGCCGAGGCATTAACTTCGTGATACATCTTGGGAAATTAAACAAAAACGTTTACTTTGTTGATATCACACTTTATTTTTAAGTGACTCTAGTTTCGATCATTAACTGATCATTATCAAACTTTAAGTTTAAGTTTTGAGTCACTTAAAAATAAAGTGTGATATCAACAAAGAAAACGTTTTTATTTAAAAAAATACTCAGGTTGTATTCGGTATTATTTAAAATAATTCAAGATCGAAATAAAATAAATAAACGTTAGATTTCATAAAAAAATCATTCGTGCAAAAAATATCAAATTTGAAAGGTTATTTTTGTAAATGCAAAGTTTCACATATGTTTGGATGAAAGAAAAATCTAATTAATAGAAGAAAACTGTCACGCTCTTAATAATCGTTCAAACCTTCAAAAACGAAATTTCTAAATTTTTGAGTGCACTTTTTAATATTCTCGATTTTGGTGTTGTATAATACTTATTCATCAAATCAACAAAATTTTATAAGTATTGTCAATAATATGACGTATTTAGTTTTTTTTAATATAATATAATAAATTGATTAACTTTAATTGAATATAAAGAGAATAAATACATTGAATCACAAAATGAAATATTTTACTAATATTCACTTAATTTAATTTCAATTTTTTCTATGTATTATTAAATTAAACATTATGTAAAAAACACGTAAATATCATGTTGTAAATAAAAAAAACGAATGTTTTTTTTAAGAATAAGTTAGAAACAATGAAATGAATTCAGTTAAACTATTCAAGTATTACGATTATTATAAAGCTTATTAGAAGGCATTCAGCAAATAACAAAACAACAACGTTCCAAATTATATTTTTGGCAAGTTCCGTCGTTGCTGAAACCTATAACGAAAAAATGTAAATTGTGTGTAAACAATGTTTCATATGATAATAAAATGTATTAAAGTCTTTGGGTCGCTGTAGAAAATCAACTAATAATTTAAAAATACGACACATTTTGTAAATCTACAACAATGAGCCTTACTAAGCCTACAAAACAAATCATTGTTTGAAACAACTACTTCTCTGGCTAATACATCGACAGACATTGATTGATACAAAAGTAATTTGCGTATTACAAAATATCATTTGTTGTATTCAACTATTTCTGTAAATAATCTACAAAATGGAATTGAAACAAATGAACTCTAAAATATATGATTGAGATGAAACATGATCCAATAAAAATAAAATAATAGAAATTTGACTTATACAAGAATCACATTCTATTGACATTTGATTTAGACTTATTAATGCAATGTAGTCTGGGAAAATATCATCAATTACAATTCGAACAGTTGAAATTGAACGAGAGTTTAATATTTTTTCTAAATAATTTCTAGCACCAACATTAGTTGGAAAGATTAACAGATAACGTCTTTCAGCATTCACACTAAAACATTATAAAAAAATAGTCTCTCAGTGGTTTAAAAATTGATAAAAAACGTATGCATATATTTATTCCGCATACTAACATTTATGAATGGAATTATTTATGTTATGCACACTAAAATTTGCAACAAAGATTATTATAAAAAAATTGTTTTAAATAAATTATTGATTTTATCCGTGATGTGATGTGATGGTAATATAAGAATTAATTATGTTAGTCCGCTGAAATCAGCTGATTTCAGGTTTTCGGACAAAGCCGGCGGGGGGAAACGCGAATGAAAATCGATGCGGACGAGACGTGCGTGCCGGCGGTCGTCCTCGCCACCTACCTGGGAATCTTCCTCAGGTCCGCGTTCTTGGCGTTGCTGTCGCTTGCGGTGAACCACACCTCGAGCAGCTTCTCCACCCCCTCGAAAAACTGGACGCTGTCACTCATGGAATCTTCGGAGGTTGCCATGCCTCTAGTACGACGTGAACGACTGTACGGTAACACTGTTGATACAATAATGGGAATCCGATTTTGCCGGCTCGGCCCGTCGCTGCAGCAGCGGCGGCGATGGTGGTGGTGGTGGTGGTGGTAGTCCCACTCGGGGGACGATGCGCGATAGCGCGCCGCTCTCTCGGCAAGTCTCGGCCGGCGATTTTTTTCTAGATTCTTCTACCGCCGCTTTTCGAAAATTACTTCCTGCACTCAAACAAAAAATACACAATAATGAATTTACCACCTGTTTTATAGGTAATTACGAATTAATATGACAGTAAGATTTGCAGGTTATGATTAAATGTCATATATTTATCCGATTAGTTGCTATTCTCAATATACAGGGTGAGTTTGTTTAGATGTTCTCCATGGGGATCTCGGAAACTATAAGAGATAGAGAAACGCTTAAATGGGGAAAGAAGTGTAGATTAACGAGACGAATAAAATTCCACTTTCAAAAGTTTTCAAAAAAGTCAAGAGTAACTAGATATTTTCAAAAACGTCAATTTTTTCAAATCAATATATCTCGCTTATTATAATAGATAGAAAAAAACTATAAACGACAAAGATTTAGCAAATTTTATGCAGATTAATAAAAATTAATCAGAAAATTTGTATCGCCATTATTTTCCGAGATATGACGCAAAATTACATTTTTTTAAATGGAAACCATAGTTGGCTGTGGCCACAATCAAAAGATAATTTTTTTCTCTTCAATCCAATATGACATATGATATAGCTATTTCTAAAAATAAGTGAGGTATAGTCATTTTAAGTTTTATTATAAATAAAAAATGGGTAGCCATGAAAAAGATGAAAATAAAACAATTACAGTTGTTTATAATAATAGCAATATTGTAATTATTAGTTTTACAAAGTTAAACAAAAATGAAAATCACACCCTCTAAATTTAGAAACATATACGAAGGTTTTAATGAATTTTCACTTTACAGTCGCTTTTATTGTAACTTTTTAAAAATTAAAATCGCCGTTTATATTGCAGCAATAGGAGGGTGGGATAGTGGCCACCCACCCACCCTACATATATATTGAAATTCAAACTGAATCATTGTTTTAAAATTTCCTAACATGAACAGTAACCCTACTACTATGTTTTTAGGGAAACTAAACCTAGGACAGTGATTGAAATGTAATGTATATGTAGGGTGGGTGGGTGGCCTCTATCCCACCCTCCAAATTCAAAAACATACACGAGGGTTTTAATGAATTCTCACTTTATTTTAAAATATTGTTTGCTTTACAAATTAAGTATACAGTCTCTTTTATTGTGACTTTTTTTAAATTAAAATCGCCGTTTATTGTGCTGCAATAGGAGGGTGGGATAGTGGCCATCCACCCACCCTACATATTTATTGAAATTCGAACTGAAACACTGTTTTAAAATTCCCTAACTATGTTCTTAGGGAAACTAACGTCCTACGTTATTGATTGAACTGTAATGTATATGTAGAGTGGGTGGGTGGCCTCTATCCTACCCTTGAATTTAAAGAGCACACGCGAGAGACTAAACGCTTACTTAAAAAAATAGCCACTAGCGATGGCAAAAATATTGCTTCAATAGCAACAATCACATCCTGATCATCATCGGTTACAGGAAAAATGGTTTGAGTGGAAGAACACTGCCATGTGAACTCCGCCTTCAAGTCTTACGATCTAAATTCAAATTACTGTAAATGTATGTTATTTTGTATATTTTTTTTGTAGGACTTGTAAAGTCAATAAACTAAACTAAACTAAACTAAACTAAATTAATTATACAAATTTGTGTGCTTTATTTATCATATAAATATTCTCCTTTCTTTCAATTGCTTTAAAAAAATTGTCGTTTATTTATTAGTAATTGGAGGGTATGATAGGTGACATCCACCCACCCTACATATTTATTGAAACTGAAACAGAAACACAGTTTGAATTTCCTTTAAACACCAACACTATTACTACTATTATTTTTAGGAAATTAATTGTCGGATAGTGATTTCAATTCAATGTACATGTGGTGTGGGCGGGTGGCCTCTACCCCACCCTCTAATTTCTAAATCATACAAGAGGATTTTAATGAATTCTTACTTTATTGTAAAAGATTGTTTGCTTTATAAATTAAGTATACATTCTCTTGTATTGTGATATCTTTTTTATTAAAACCGCCGTTTATATTGCAGTAATAGGAGGGTGTGATAGTGGCCACCCACCCACCCTACATATACATTGAAATTCAAACAAAATCAGTGTTTTAAAATTCGTTGACATCAACATACTACTGATATTTTTAGAGAAACTGAACGTAGGGCACTGATTTAAATGTATTTTAGATGTAGGGTGGGCGGGTGGCCTCTATCTCACCATCCAACCTCAAGAACATACCCGAGGGTTTTAATGAATTCTTACTTTATTATAAAATATTGTTTGCTTTCAAATTAAGTATACAGTATCTTTTATTCTGACTTTTTTAAAATTAATCATCGTTTATTGTGCTGCAATAGGAGGGTGGGATAGTGGCCACCCACCCACCCTACATATGTATAGAAATTCAAACTGAAACACTGTTTTAAATTTCCTTAACATCAACATTAACCCTACTACTATGTTCTTAGGGATACTAAACGTAGGACAGTGATTGAAATGTTCTGTATATAATGGCCTCTATTCCACCCTCCAATTTAAAAAGCACATACGGGTAATCACCCTCCAATTTCTAGAACATAAGCGGGAGCTCTAATGAATTCTTACTTAATTGTGAAAGATTGTTTGCTTTCTAAATTAAATATACATTCTCTTGTATTACGATTTCTTTTTTTTATTAAAACCGCCGTTTATATTGCAGTGATAGGAGGGTGGGATAGTGGCCACCCACCCACCCTACATATATATTGAAATTCAAACTGAAACACTGTATTAAAATTCCTTAACATCAACATTAACTCTACTACTATGTTCTTAGGGAAACTAAACGTAGGTCGGTGATTGAAATGTATTGTATATGTAGGGTGGATGGGTGGCCTCTATCCCACCCTCCATATTCAAAAACATACACGAGGGTTCTTATGAATTCTTACTTAATTGTAAAAGATTGTTTGCTTTATAAATTAAGTATACATTCTCTTTTATTGTGGTTTCTTTTTTTATTAAAACCGCCGTTTATATTGCAGTAATAGGAGGGTGGGATAGTGGCCACCCACCCACCCTACATATATATTGAAATTCAAACTGAAACACTGTTTTAAATTTCCTTAACATCAACATAAACCCTACTACTATGGTCTTAGGGATACTAAACCTAGGACACTGTTTGAAATATAATATATATGTGGGTGGGTGGCCTCTATCCCATCCTCCAATTTGAAGAACACACTTGAGAGTTTTATTAATTGCGTACTTAATTATTAAAATATGTATGTTCGAATTATTTATTTAAAAAAATATTCTCTTATATTAATTATTTTTTTAAACCCGTCGTTTATGTTGTAGTAATTAGACGGTGTGATAGTAGATACCCACCCACCCTACATATTTATTGAAACACATACTGAATAATAATAATAATAATAATAATCTTTATTGTCCAACAGATATACCATAAAAGGACAAATAACAAAAATGCATCGAATTCTGAAACAATGATTTTAATTTCCTTTAAACAATAACAATATTACTGCAAACATTTTTATGAAACTAATCATCGGATAGTGATTTTAATTAAATATACTTGTAGGGTGGGTGGGTGGCCTCTGTCGGGCCCTCCAATTTCTAGAACATACACGAGTGTTTTAATGAATTCTTACTTAAATGTAAAAGTGTGTTTTCCTTTAAAATTAAGTATACATCCTCTTGTATTGCGATTTCTTTTTTATTAAAACCACCATTTATATTACAGAAATAGGAGGGTGGGATAGTGGCCACTCACCCACCCTACATACACATTGAAATTCAAACTGAAACCCTGTTTTAAAATTCCTTAACATCAACATTAACCCTACTACTACGTTCTTAGGGAAACTAAACGTAGGACGGTGATTGAAATGTACTATATATGTAGGGTGGGTGGGGGGCCTCTATCCCACCTTCCAATTTCTAGAACATACACGAGGATTTTAATGAATTCTCACTTTATTGTAAAATATTGTTTGCTTTACAAATTAAGTATAGTCTCTTTTATTGTGACTTTAAAACAATTAAAATCGCCGTTTATTGTGCTGCAATAGGAGGGTGGGATAGTGGCCACCCACCCACCCTACATATATATTGAAATTCAAACACAACACTGTTTTAAAATTCCTTAACATCAACATTAACCTTACTACTATGTTCTCAAAGAAACTAAAAGTAGGACGGTGATTGAAATGTAATGTATATGTAGGGTGGGTGGGTGGCCTCTATCCCACCCTCAAAATTCAAAAACATACACGAGGGTTCTAATGAAATCTTACTTAATTGTAAAAGATTGTTTGCTTTGTAAATTAAGTATACATTCTCTTGTATTGCGTTTTCTTTTTTATTAAAACCGCCGTTTATGTTGCAGTAATAGGAGGGTGGGATAGAGGCCACCCACCGACCCTATATACATATATTATATACTATATATATACTATATACATAGCCATTCAAACAAAATCAGTGTTTTAAAATTATTTCACATCAACATTAACACTACTGCTATTTTTAAAGAAACTAAGCGTAGGGCAATGATTAAAATGTATTGCATATATAGGGTGGGTGGGTGACCTCTATCCCACCCTCCAATTTCTAGAACATACACCAGTGTTTTAATGAATTCTTACTTAAATGTAAAAGTGCGTTTTCCTTTAAAATTAAGTATACATCCTCTTGTATTGCGATTTCTTTTTTATTAAAACCGCCATTTATATTACAGTAATAGGAGGGTGGGATAGTGACCACCCACCCACCCTACATACACATTGAAATTCAAACTGAAACCCTGTTTTAAAATTCCTTAACATCAACATTAACCCTACTACTATGTTCTTAGGGAAACTAAACGTAGGACGGTGATTGAAATGTACTAAATATGTAGGGTGGGTGGGTGGCCTCTACCCCACCTTCCAATTTCTACAACATACACGAGGGTTTTAATGAATTCTCACTTTATTGTAAAATATTGTTTGCTTTACAAATTAAGTATAGTCTCTTTTATTGTGACTTTAAAAAAGTTAAAATCGCCGTTTATTGTGCTGCAATAGGAGGGTGGGATAGTGGACACCCACCCATCCTACATATATATTGAATTCAAACTGAAACACTGTTTTAAAATTCCTTGACAATATATATGTAAGGTGGGTGGGTGGCCTCTATTCCATCCTCAAAATTCAAAAACATACACGAGGGTTCTAATGCAATCTTACTTAATTGTAAAAGATTGTTTACTTTATAAATTAAGTGTATATTCTCCTGTATTGCGATTTCTTTTTTATAAAACCGCCGTTTATGTTGCAGTAAGAGGAGGGTGGGATAGTGGCCACCCACCCACCCTACATATATATTGAAATTCAAACTGAAACACTGTATTAAAATTCCTTAACATCAACATTAACTCTACTACTATGTTCTTAGGGAAACTAAACGTAGGTCGGTTATTGAAATGTATTGTATATGTAGGGTGGGTGGGTGGCCTCTATACCACTCTTCAATTTAAAGAGCACACACGAGAGATTTATTAAATGCTTACTTAATTATACAAAGTTGTGTCCATTATTTATCAAATAAATATTCCCTTTTCTTCCAATTTCTTAAAATAATGTCGTTTATTTATTAGTAATTGGAGAGTATGATAATGGCCACCCACCCACCCTACACATTTATTGAAATTCAAACAAAAACACAATTTTAATTTCTTTTGAACACCAACACTATTACTACTATTAATAATAAGGAAATAAATCGTCGGATAGTGATTTCAATTAAATGTATATGTAGGGTGGGTGGGTGGCCTCTATCCCACCCTCCAATTTCTAGAACATACACGAGGGTCCTAATGAATTCTTACTTAACTATTAAAGATTATTTGCTTTATAAATTAAATATACATTCGCTTGTATTGCGATTTCTTTTTTTATTAAAACCGCCGTTTATATTGCAGTGATAGGAGGGTGGGATAGTAGCCACCCACCCACCCTACATATATATAGAAATTCTCTATCCCATCCTCCAAATTCAGGAACATACACGAGGGTTTTAATTAATTCTCACTTTATTGTAAAATTTTGTTTGCTTAACAAAATAAGTAAACAGTCTCTTTTATTGTGACTTTTTAAAACTTAAAATCGCCGTTTATATTGCAGCAATAGGAGGGTGGGATAGTGGCCACTCACTCATCCTATAATATTCTATTTTATTAATAATTCTTTTAAGAAGCTCGTCAATTATATTGTAGTAATTGGAGGGTGTGATAGTGACAACCCATCCACCCTACACAAACTGAAGCACTGATTTTAATTTTCTTTAAACACCAACAATATTACTTCCAAAATTTTTATGAAACATCATCGGATAGTGATTTTAATAATATGTAGAGTGGGTGGGTGGCCTCTATCCCACCCTCCAATTTCTAAACATACACGAATGTTTTAATGAATTTTTACCTAATTGCAAAAGATTGTTTCTTGTATAGTTTGTATATACATTCTGTTTTATTATAATTTCCTTTTTATAAAACCGACGTTTATATTGCAGTAATAGGAGGGTGGGATAGTGGCCACCCACCCACCCTACATATATATTGAAATTAAAACTGAAACACTGTTTTAAAATTAAAATCACCATTAACCCTACCACTATGTTCTTAGGGAAACTAAACGTAAGATGGGGATTGAAATGTAATGCATATGTAGGGTGGGTGGGTTTCCTCTATCCTACCCTCCAACTTAAAGAACACGCTCGAGAATTTTATTAATTGCTCACTTAATTTAAGCAAAAAATGCGTGCATTAATTATTTAATATTCTCTTTTATTGGATTTTTTTTTAAATTCGTTGTTTATGTAATGGTAGCGAGCCACCCACTCTACATATTTATTGAAACTCAAGCTAAAACATGTGTTATTTCCTTTTGTCACTAACAGTATCACTATTAATAAATTTTAGGAAAGTTATCGTCAGATAGTGATTCAAATTTAAATTTTATATGTAGGGTGGGTGGATCAAACCCTACAATTCCAAAAACATACACGAGAATTTTACTGAATGCTTATTTGATTATAGAAAAAATGTTTACAATATTTATCAGGTAAAAATTCTCTTTTATTGCAATTTATTTAAAAAAATCGTCGTTTATATTGCAAAAATTGGAGGGTGAGATAGTGGCCACCCACCCGCCCTACATAATTTTTGAAACTCACACTAAAACACTGGTATTTCTTTCCTTTTAACAGAAATACTATCCCTACTATTAATTTTTAGAGCAACAATCGTCGGGCAGTAATTAGTTTCCTTAAAAATAATTGTTAAACAGTGTTTTAACGTTGATTGAAATATTGTGCAGTATTTCAATAAACGATTTTAGCTTAAGATTTAATGTACAGAGCGGGTGGGTGATCTCTATCTCACCGTCTAATTTCTAGATGATACTTATTTAATAAAGATTGTTTGCTTTATTGATTATACCAACATTTTTTCATTAGCAATTTGTGTTTGACGTTTATAATACAGTAATTGAAGGGTGGGATATTGTCCACCCGCTCTTCCTAAATATACATTCAATCTTAAACTAAAAAATCACTAATAAAAAAATATTTGTGAAACAAGCCAAGTGATTTTAATTATAAAACCTATATATTAACATAATGTTTCACCAAGTGATTAATGAGAAACAAGTATATGATATAAAAAATCACTATTTCAATTGAATTTTATGTATATTTAGCCTCTAACCCAGCCTCTAATTTTGTTATTTTTTTAAATAATTTTCAGTCATTTTTAATTATTTTATTATTTGCTTTTATAATGATATTATTTTGTTGATTGTATTATTCCATTTTCATTAGTTGTTGGATTATTTATCAACTATTTGAATGATTTGAAACCTTTTATCCAAAATTTTATTAATTTTTTCAAGTTAAATTGTTGTTAAATGTTTTTTTGTTAATTTTTTATTAAAAAAAGAATACTCATTGTAATTTCAATTGTTTTTGGCACCTATTTATTTAGAAGTACTTCCTAAATTACAGTTTTCCCATTAGGAAAAGCATAAATTAATTTTAACTGTTTGTTACGTAATTAATTTGGAAAATCAAATTGATCAATAATAATACTATTGTTTGACTGTTGACTACGTGGTCTTTCCGCTGTGGTTGTGCGTATTTTATCTGTGTGTAAATTAGCTTGTCATTTTAAAGAATCGCCCTCGTCATTGATTAATTGTTTTTATTATTAAGCATTTCAAAACGTAAATTGTATTCCAAAAATTCACCATTGCTATTATGACGAAAAATATAATAACATTATTTTGTTTATATCGATAGATTAATTAATTATCATATTAGGAACATTCATTTGAATTAAAAACGGCATAACACAAAATCGTCAATTCAATATACAAAAACGCAATCTAATGATCAAAGGAGAGTTAAGGTAACACAAAGAAGTAATTTATTTCTTAATAATTAAATATATTTGCACTTATTCAATCAAACATCGCGTTCCTAATATGGCGTAAGAAAACCAATACACATACCTAGGAAATTATCCACATTTTGATACTTGACAACAAACAAATCTTTGCCCAATTATTTTCATTCAAATGCACGATTCCTTCAATCAGCTTTAAAAAATGGATTCAAATTTTTATCATAACCGTCGTCCGCATCGTCCTCCTCCTTATCCAGATCGTCTTTAAACGGGTCCTTATCATCATCGTAGTGTTTACTGCTGAAAGGATCTTTATCTTCATCATACGAACTCTTGGATTTAGTAACGATATCGGCCTTTTTAAACGATCTAGTCGACTCCACGCTCCTACCTAAGCTGGTTTGTTCGGAATACGATTTGTTGCTTCTGTTTTCGTGTATGCGCAATCTGCCCTCGCTTAATGGAATGATTGAGGGGACGCTTCTTTTGTTCTCCTCTAGACGGATTCTAGCCTCAGCTCCAAAACCATAAGTCGGTGTTTGTTTAACCATACTGATAGGTTCTGGCTGGACCAACTCCTTGGCGTCGACTTTCTCAACAGGTTTATCCGTGATGACTTTAACCGTGTTGAACACGCCGCGTCCGAAAAACTCCGCCGCTAGAGAAAACGCGTCCGACGTCTTCTCCAGTTGCGAGTGGAAATTCTCGTTCAGATCCTTTTTGTATTCGCGCGCCTTGAGCAACTCAATTATCTTAGCGTTTTCATCACGACAGGCCAGGCACTCGTTTTCGTTCTCCGCGTAGCTCTGGAAACAGTGCTGGTGGTAACTGTGTTGGCATAAAAAGTGCAAACTAGGTAGTTCCAGCGTGTTCCTGCAGGCGGCACACACTGATCCTTGGATTAGTATAGGGCCGCTCTTCAGGGCGTTGAGTTTGGCTTTCAAAGCGTCGGTATCACGTCTGTATTTATTGGTCAGCTCGCGATCGTTCACTATCACTTCCTGTTCCTTCTTGAATTCGTTCGCTATGTACGAACGGATGTGCGATAAGTTCGTTTCGGCTTGGCCCGTTCCGATAGCCTCAATCACTAATTGAGGAGAGAGTAAACGGTCTTTGGCTATCACTTCTAAAACCTTAATAAAAAATATTATTATTTTTAAGCGGAAATATTTTACGTTTTTACCTCTGGAAGTAGGGCTTTGGTGCAACTATCAGCATCTCGTACACACGACCATAAAGCTTGTACCCATAAAGTGGGTTCCTGCTGACCAAATCTTTTACAGCATTGGAGTACTGATTGTGTATCTTTTCTTGACATGTGGTATCTAAAATAAAACCATTATATCCATCTAAATGTGTAAAAGTAGTTAATCTTATTACCTTAAAATCTGCTGATATAATTTTTGCTCCTCATACAAATATAGAATGCCTTCGCTGAAACCTTGCATGTGACAAACAACGAGAGCTTGCTGCTTATCATACTTAAATTCCGGATTTTGCATTAGCACGAGTATCTTCTGTGAATACTTGTTCTTCTCTGCAACACCTTCCAAGGATGCCCAGACGTGTAAATAATGCTCTAACAAGGTGTCACAAACCGGTGAGGATAATATACATCCTTCCTGTATGAGGTAATCCAAGAATTCTACCAACATAGTCGAGTTGTGTAAGAATAACGAGATGTAATCCTCCGGGTCGGCTTTCTGTCCTAATTCCGCAGCTCGCGTTATTGGATCGTCGATTGTGGACGGCTTATAGTTGGTGCAAAGCTTCTTAAGGAACTGCGTGCTTTCAGTTGGGGCGTTTTCCACCAAAATCGTCCCGTATTTCTTCATGTAGTATTCCGCATTTTCAAACGATAAGCTAGAGATGTAGTCAATGACGTTCGAATATTTTTGATGGTCTTCGAGTTGGAGTTTTATGTACCAGTCGTGTTTTTCGTGCTTTTTCGCTAACATTAAAGCCTCTTCAGGACTGCCTTGTCTGAAATGATTGATAAATAAAATAATTAATTATTAGCTTAAAGCTAAAATTATAGAAAAGAAAACAATTGTTTGGATGACAAATAAAACATACCTGCAAACTTTAATAGCAATATCAACATTAAAATCCAACTCCCTGTCTTTCTGAAGAATGAATTCTTTTAGTAGATCAGTTTTGTTGAGCTTGGTGAAGCAATTCAACAAAAGCGTCGTGTGATCCTCTGTGGCGCTAGCTTGTGGCACTTGTTTATGCAGCGCCTCCAAATAACTAGTCAATTTATCTACATGCTTGGAATCCATAAACTTCCTAATCACGTAACTAGGCTCCAGTTTCCCGATCGTCTTAATGTACTGTTCGATCGCGCCAGAATGATCTCCTTTACCGTAGAGATGATCCCCGTACTGCCTGAATATATCCACTAGTCCGTCAGTGTCGTACTGTTGAGATTTCGCTATTCTTATCGCGACGTCGTACAGGTTTCTTTTGAACAGCAACGAGAGCTTCGATTGGAGATCTTTCTCGTTTAGATGGTAGACGTTTTTCCTCTGATCTATTATATAAAAGCCGCCCCACTCGTTAACTATGGCTTTAATTTCCTCCATCGATGCTGAAAATACGATGAATTTGTTTTGAATATCGAATACGGTTATCAGGTGGTCCTGGTGTACAGTTTGGCTAGGGATCGGTTGTGTCGGGGATAATCTCGTGGACTTTGAGACGATTATAAGGTAGCTTCTAAACCATTGCAGCATCAGCTTTTCTCCTTCAACTGCATAGCACGGCCCTCTACCGTCTGACGTATAACAGTAAATTGCCTAGTTTAAAAATATTAATAAATCAATTCGATAATAACATGTTTAATAACTTACATCATTCCTTGCTACTACAAAATGATTTTCTTGTAGAGATTCTGTTAATACGCTGCAGTTTAAGGGGCAACCATTGTTGTCCAATAATGACTAAAATTTTAAACGTATTAATTAAATTAATTTATGCTATTTAAAAAATATACATATTGATTCTTGAATCAATTTTCAAGGCATTTATTTGATAGTACAGTTTTAATTATTAAAAATTCGTATAAGCATAATAAAATAGAAAGTAGTATAAAAAATTAATTTTCAGATTGTTAATTAAACCCTTGTTTTATTTCACTTGTTTTTTTTATTTTTCTCCAACTAGTTTCGACTAGTTAATTGTTTTATGTTAAATTATAAAAATGTACCACGAAGTGAAAGCCTCCACAATTACTTATTTAGTTGTTTTCTTTATATTGGTAGATAATTATTAACAGTTTAATATAATTTTTATGTAATGAAAAAAATACTCACCATCACTTCCTTATCCTTGTAAGTTATGTTATAAATGTAGATGGAATTATCAGTGGCAACGTAAAGTAGTACAGTGTTGGCGGTGGATTTAAAAGCCAGGCCAGTTACTGAAGAACTAGCTTCACGTAAAATTTTCTGCCTATATCCCCTATCCCTAGTGATGTCACCTCTGTATAACAGCAGAGACCCATCGACAAACCCTACAGCCATCAACTGTTGATTGTCGTGAACGCATAGTGTGCTCGCTTGTACGGGCCTGTTGTTTGGTATCGCTTTCGTTATACGAGTGCAGTAAGGGTTTCCACTTTTATCTATTCGATTTGTGTCCCATACTTTGATCAGCGGATTTATACCCTTTTCATCCTCCTTTAATTATAGATAATAATAGAAAAATATATACCAAATTACTTTAGACAATAATATATACTTTTATTTATTCATTATTAATTTAGTACAATTCTTAGATGTGAAAGTATAGCCGATATTTAAATTCAAACCAAGGGTAAATGAAAATAATTTTGACATTTTATACCACTATTTATTGTATAAAAACCCTTTCAAAATGAACTACCAAATAGTAACGGTCACTAAAATCATATCCATTAATCAAACCCTTTTGATTACACCAGAACTATTTTAAATAATTAAAATCATCTCTCACCCCGATAGTAATTAACAGAGGCGAATTCCTCAGCTGTTGGGCCAGCAACAACCTAATCTCGTAAGTTCGGAAAGAGGTGATTTGCCAAGATCTAGAAATCAAGTGGACCTGCCCAAGCGAATCCCCCACTACCAGGTGATTGTTTCCACTCGTAATAATCGTTATTTCCGAATCCTGCAATTATCAACTAACATATCAAGTGATAAATCCAATCGTACAATGTACCTTAAACAATTCTGCCAGTTTTCCATTGTCCACGCCCCTCTTCAGATCGAAGAAATTGAACTTCCTCCACTGTAGAGGCAAAAAAAATTTAATTGAAAGATATGTGAAGAATTAATTTTTCCTACCTCATGAAACACCATTTTCGTATTGAGTGTTTTCAATGTTCTTACCCAATGATGTTTGGTATAATTTACATGTTGGGCTTTGTTTTGACAGCTGTCAAAGTCACAGCTGATTTTAAATGGTAAATCTAAAAATTATTAACACTTACTTTTGAGGCTACTGAAATGAATTAATTCATTTTAATTAATTTCCTTATTACGTAGATTGTAAATTATTATTATTTCTTTATTTTCATAAGTTTCAATACATGTACACCTAGTAGACTACGAATTATTTATTTATTTTCTACACAGTTGATTTTAAATAGGAAATATTAACATGATTAACACTTATTTTTAAGAATACTAAAATGATTTAATCTCCTTTTATTTGAGATTATCAAAATTATTTCTTTCTTTTACTTTAATAAATTAAAACTTATGCAACCAAATATGACAATTTTACTGCAACAATGTTTGTATATTATTTAGTTTTTATTATTATTTTTTAAATATATGTATTCTTTTATTTTAGAAGCTGCTGTAATACGTTAATTATTACAAGTATGCAAGTCTCTGTTAATAACATGAATAAATTGTACAATTAATAATATATTTACATCTAAAACCAATGAAGTATATTAATGTGTGAACTTGGTTGCATACGTTCGTATAAATTAATAATATATTAATTTTAAAAACTTTTACCGATTTTATGTGAAGTAAAATATTTATTATAATTAAGTTTATTTTATAAGGTGATAACATTATTATAAATTTTTTTTAGTACAATCTTTTATTGGCAACACTGTATAGAACGTGTTCACGGAACATAACCAATAAAATTCTCTTTCCGGTGAGCGCTTCGTAGCTGTCGGTCGTGAGTTGTTGAGTTCTTAAAAAATCAATCAAAAACCCATCAAAAATGGCTTTCGGAGACGTGAAAACCGAACAAGGAGTTAAGGAACTGAACGCCTTCCTCGAGGACAAGAGTTACATCAGTGGGTGAGTTACAATTTCATTCAACATATGCGCGAGAACGTCTAAAAATACCTTAACCTAACCTTTTGACCTCTATACCGATTGGTAATTGTTTAAAATGAAATAATAATTAACTATTAGTTTATAAGTCCAGAAAATTAATTAAGATCTAATTTTAACATGATATACTAACTAATCAGAAATAAATTCATTTTATGTTATAAACAGCTGTTTTCTTATCTACTAAACAATTGAACAGGATGCTTATCATTTGTTATTTTTAATGGGTATCACCATAAAATTTAAGAAAATATAATTTAGTGCAGACGATAACTTATACAATACAATTAGCTGCAATAATTCTAGAATACCTATTATTTGTGTTAGTGGCATTTTAAATTTCGAATTTAAATTTTAAATTCAACTCTAGTATTGAATCCTAATTTTCACTTTGTATTTTAAATTATGAATTCCCAGTTTTTAATAAATTAAGTTGTCTTTGCTCTACTCTTATATTTAATTCAGAATTGCCAATCATTTTGTACCTGTCAAGACCTGCTCAGAATTTTTTTCTTTACAATTAACTGTTTGTTGAGGGATTAGTAGTTTTTTATTTATCATTAAAAGTTAACAAAAATGTTTCTTCTTTGCCTGAAAATAAAGAAGTTAAATAATATAGTAAAAAACTAATTAACAATTCCTGTGCTGATCACTCATATGCTGCGTGATAGAGAGTTTTCCCCAGGTGCTGGGGAAATATTTTCAAGAATCTGATCAATTTTGTTGAATTGACATCAATATGAGCTTGAAGTGAATATGTAACATTGTTTTACATAAAAAACGCGTTCAGGGTGGGAAGATGGTTTGGGTTTTGTGTTAGCATTGAACGTGTTAAGATATATTAAGAAAATCTTCCCAAATGTATGAATTACATGCTTATAAATAGATTTTTAGTGGAAAACAAATTAATTATTTATTTTAAATGCTCTAATTACAAATGGCAATTTGAATAGTCAAATAAAATACTCCATTATTAATACAGTAGAGTATCTATTTAATTCAAGTTATTACCATTTATGATTAATATGTATTATTCATTTGAATAATTGTAAGATATCACAATAATGACATTTAAATGTTGAAACGTAAAATCAAGTGTTTCACTAATTCATAATTTATAATTAATCGAATTAATTAATTACTATTTAATTATATATTATCTCAATTTGTACTTGTTTTCAGTTATGTACCTACACAGGCCGATGTACAAACCTTCAACGCCCTCAGCAAAGCACCGGCCGGCAACCTACAGAACGCACTCAGATGGTACAATCACATCAAGTCCTTCTCGGCCGACGAGCGCAAGAAATTCGGCGCGGGCGCCTGCCCCATGAAGGCCGGAACCACTACCACCGCGCCTCCGGCGAAGGACGACGACGACGATGACGTCGATCTTTTCGCTTCGGACGAGGAGGAGGACGCGGAAGCGGCGAAGGTCCGCGAGGAGAGGTTGAAAGCTTATGCTGAAAAGAAGACCAAGAAACCAGCTTTAATCGCCAAGAGCAGCATCGTGCTCGACGTGAAACCTTGGGACGACGAGACCGACATGAAGGAGATGGAGAAGACCGTCAGGACCATCCAGATGGACGGGCTCCTCTGGGGCGCGTCGAAATTGGTGCCAGTCGGCTATGGCATCAACAAGCTGCAGATCATGTGCATCGTCGAGGACGAGAAGGTTTCCGTCGATTTGTTGACCGAGGAGATCCAGAACTTTGAAGATTATGTACAATCCGTTGATATTGCCGCCTTTAATAAGATTTAAGAAGTTTATTTCCCTTCTCCTATTAACATGAAATAAAACGTATTTGTAATATTTTTAGCTAAATCTATTTTTATTCCTACACTTCTTATATTTATTTTTAATACAAAATTAATTAATTAATATTTGAAACCTGATTGAAAACAATTCACACGTGTTAAGTGTACAAGTAATAAAAACAAATAATTATTTAAACAAATTAAGGGTAGTTAGATTAGGGTGGGTGATTTAATGCAGTCAAAGAATGTTTTGGTGGGTTAAAAAATGAATTAAACTCTTAAAAAAGTATCAAAACTAGTTTATAACAATTTTAATCATTTACGACTTTTAAACTTTTTCCTCTCCTTATTACTCCTAACCCTCTTCACCTGTAAACCTTTATAATCAGTCTCGACTCCTCCAAACCCGATAAAACCACTATCATCCGTTTCCATTCTCGTACAAATACCACCCGTCACTTTTGAGACTTCAGGTACAAAAACACGAGATTTACTATCCTTCCTATACAGATAAAAATCCTCAACCTCTGTATCTTTCTCTTCATCAACATCACCAGCATTCAAATCGACTTTCCTCAAATCCAAATCCTGCATATTCTCATTTAAGCTAACCTCAGTTCCACAACCGTTCTTATTTTGATCGTCGTAATGTACATGGTCCTCTGGTATTGGATAGTTTTCTGATAGTGTATCAACTTTATCGTTGATCTGGTTAAGTAACGGATCACGTGCTGTCTTTTTTATTGCCACTGTTAGACTCCTGATGCCCGTGCTTTCTTGGAGCGTGTCTCGGAGTTGGGGTATCAGTAAAACGGGCACCTTCTTTAAAACTGATAAGTCGATCACATGTCTGACCATGAATTGAGGATTGACGTCGGCCGATATTAATACGGTGGAGGCTTCTCCCTTCTCCAAAAGAGATGTTACATTGTTGATACCAAAGATGAGATTCTGTCTGAAATAGAAATATTATTAACAGATATCTATTTATAAAAAAATTACGGTCAGATTTGAGAGATATAGTAAATAAAGTAAAATTACCTCATATCCTCATCAACTTCAACCTTTTCTATGTGGTTCTCACGGGCATTTTTCCTTTCTCCCTTGGGAATATCTTTTATAGCACTCCACGGAATGCTCTTTTTTATTGGTTTTAATCTGGGAAGGTTTTGAAGAAGGCTGTTGATACATTCTAAGTCGTTGTTATTTACCAATGGGCTATAAAATAAAAATAAATGTATTTAAAAATGGAAAACATTGCAAATTTGTTGTTAAGATGAAACAGGTTATAAAAATGTTGGTTAGGTTTTATGCTTACAAGTAATTACGGTAGGGGTTGGCTAATACGTTTTTTATCGTTTCCTTTTGTCCCTTTTTGGCTGACAACGTCTTCTTCTGTTGCTTTTTACTTAAAATCGGCGTTTCCATTTTTACAATAATAATAAACACATGTTTAAAACGTAGAGTGGGTTGCCTAAATAACTAAAACTAAATTTAAAAATTTTTCAAAATACCATGTACGGTTTAGGAATGAAATATCAACCATAGATAAAAATCCTTTAATAAGAATAATTAATGTGTTATTACTTTATTAACCGTTGAATTGAAATGCATTTTTAATAAAAATATACTATAAGAAAATAGAGTAGATTACATCGACATTATCAGATTAACAATAATAAATGCATATTTGATGTATTTTACGAGAAATTTAAAAATATAAATTTTAATTATTAATTAGAATAAATACTAAAACATTTCGTAAATCTACAAAAACGAATTTTTTCGTGTTTTTTCGAATTATTATTCATTATGTATTTTAATGCCATATACGGTCCAGAACAAAAAGGTTCAACCATTGAAAAATATGTATTTAAAACTCATAAAGATTTTTACTTTTCCTATATAGTATATATAGGGAAGTATTGTTTTCGTGCGTGAAAATGTCTGTGGGCGCTGTATCTCAAAAACGAATTATCCGATTGAGATGAAACCGGAAGTGGATGTTTATTCAAGGCCGTTTTTTTGTTTTCTTCAAATATTTTTTTTAATATGAAAAATATTACAATTTTTTTTAAACAAAAGTTAAAGGGAATGAGAAACAGAACAAGTTTTGTTAAAAAATATTTTTCATAAAATTTTTAATTTTCGAAAAAAAAATAAAAATTGAAAATTTTGACAATTATTGCCAATCGCTACTAAACTATTGAAGCTACATGAAATTTATTTAACAAATAATTGTAGACAATTCAAAAGTGAACAAATTACTAAGAATAGCCTTTTTGTGTAAACCTCATAGTTTTCGAGTAAAATATAAGGAAAATACTATGATGGCCAAATTTACTTTACTTAACACAATTTACTAATATATATATATATATATAATAGGTAGTAGATTGTGCTTTACTAATATAGAAAATAAGTTTTTATACTCTATTGATAGAGTTTAAAAGTTTCAAATTTTGTCACTGTTATATTTAAGTAAAACTCTGTAGGAAATTTGAATAATAAAGTGAATAAAATAATAATAATACAACAGGTACACAACAATAATATATATTTCAGGTTCAACATGTAAACATATATCTCTTTTACATATTTGCATGTGTATGTGTAAAACAGCCAAGCTCAATTCTCAATATTGTACCCTTTTAAAGCTCATAATAAAATATGAAGTTAATTTGAATTAAATCACTCGCTTACAAATACACATTCAAATGTGCTTACATATATTCTACTATCATATACAGATTCTACAACATTGTAATGTTATTCTTATAGCATAACACTTATTTGGTATGGTTGTTGTAAATATATTTTTCTTTATTTAAGGGGTTTAATCATTTAAAGCTTTCTTTTGATAACACCTAATGACTAGTTTCAGATAATATGTTTGGAAGATAGGAACAACAGTGATATTAATATAATTTTCAGTGTGGACAAACAAGAAATGGAATGGAAATTCTTGCACAGCTGTTGAAAATGTTAACATCGTAAACAAAATTTACATTTAGCAAAATAAAAATAAACTGTGGAGAAAGTGATTGCAAGTTATTTTATGAAGATGGAAATATTGAAGCTGTCCATAATGTTATTTACTGACAAAGAACACAGAGAGATGTTAAAAAGGGTAATAATAACATCGGGTAAGTTACAACCTTAGCTAACATTATTTTGTGTAGTGATTTTGTAAATTATTTTAATAAAGTACTATAAATAAACATATAATTAATTAATCTCGCGAATACTATAAAAAATCGATTTATAAAAATGATACGAATAAATTAATATAAATAATATGCGTTAAATTTATTAACTATTATTATTTTATTTTTATTTGTTAGAAATATATTTTGAGCTTATTAGTTATTGATAATGAGCAATCAGTGCTTAAAATTAAGATCTAATAAATAAAAATAAATGTTGCTTGATTGAATAACACGTAAATTAAGAACCAAAAATTAAAACGATTTGTGATAATATCATATAGGGATCACATTAATCACAACATATGGGAATCACATGTATTTCTACTTGGATGGAGCTGTTTTAAAAATGTTATCTAAAATTATTTAAAAATTTTATATCCTTTCTTTACTAAAATAAATAGAAAAATGTATTATATGATAAACTAAAAGTAATTCGATGCTTATGAATAATTATTTACGATGAGTATAATAAAATCTATGTTTTTTTATATGAATTTTTAAGAATATTAAGATTAGCACCTAATAAATAAAATCAGTCTTTCGTTTCAGACTTATCTCCAAAAATATAACACTCTGTATAAAAATAAATCGTTAATTGTGAAATGGACAATTAAAGAAGTCCTGCTTGTATGAACATCAAAATTATCTACGGTTTTTACTTGGCTTCCAGGGTATCGTCGCTGTTGTTTTGGTTCTTGGTCGATTGCGAAGAATCGCACACTGGTTCGTCCGGGTTGTTGGATTGAGTTAGAGGTTTTAAGGGATGAGCCTCGACATATTCGACCAGGTAACCATAGTGGTTCCATATTTGTTCTTCCCCACTGGCGAAAAATCCGTAAACGACCATTGCGGCCAAGTAAAAGAATACCGCCGACATAAATATGATACGCCATGAACCAAACGTTGGCTAGAAATTTAGTAATTAGTCTTAGATACTATTTCGTACTATTTTATTACTCACATCATCTTGTGTCATTTTTCCAACGAATACGGGTACAAACATTCCTATCACGCTAGCTATGCTATTAGTCATGGCCATCAAAGTTCCAGCATAATTCGGCGCGATGTCGATGTGATTCGAATAAAAACCAGAAAACTTAGTTCCCATAAATGTGATGGCGATGGAAATCGCGAAAATGGATAATATTCTTTGGCATCCGATAAAGATTAATGCGATGAAAGCTAGCATGGGGATGCCGCAAGATACGAATGTCGCGTACTTCCTTGCCATCGTAACGGTTATGCGACGCCTTCGGAGAAGCATGTCCAACAATCTGCTCGTACCCAAACTGATCAAACACATCGTTATGTATGGTAACGCATTAATAAAGACGAATATTCCTAAATTTAATTTCAAAATGTTATTCGCGTACAATGGGAGCTCCATTATTATACACCATCCCCAGTTGTTGCAGATGTGGGTTATTAAGATTGTGAGAAATGGCTTCGATGTTAGGACAAAGAACCAAGGTACTACACTTATCTAAAAAAATATATAATAATTCTTATAAGTTTAGAAACTACTGCTACCCATTAACTTTATTTATTTGAAGGTTCAGATTTAAATGATCAATTACCTTCTTTACCCTGTCACTACCAAGAGATGACGTTATATATTTTCGCTCACTCTCAGACATGAAAGGTTGTTGATCCGGTGTATCAGCTATTAAAACTCCCCAAAATATGAGCCATATTCCACTAGCGCCACCCATTAAATAAAACAGAAGTTTCCAGTGGGAGAACCCACCAATGAGTCTTGATAAAAACATGCTTATCTGTAAACGATTTTATCATTTAACGGCTCCAAGTGTTCAATATTCTACTTACCACTGCGCCTACAGCGGTGCCAGAATAGACCACACTACTTATTGTACTCCTTTCTGATGGTGGTGCCCAATTGGCGATCATAACGTGCATGGCGGGAAAAGACATTCCTCCGCCGATTCCTTCTAAAATCCTCATGGTCAGCATAACTGAGTAGTGCATGTTCGACGCGACAGGTGTGAGCAGGGTGCAGATAACATTGACGGCCACCGAAAAGAACATTACCCATTTCGCACTGAAGAGTTCGGCGATACGACCTGCTGGCAGTTGTGCCAATATGTAACCCGCCATATACGAGTTTATCATCGCTTCTTGTATTGAACGAGGCCAAACAAATGGCCCATCCTGATTAAAAATAAATCATTTTCTTCAAACTAATTATTTCAATTAATAAAGTATACCTTTAATATTCTCCACGATGGTCCGGCTTGGAGGCCACTACAACCAGATTCTATAAATGTCATTTGCGTTGGTGAGGAGTTTACAGCTGTGTGATTGATCATTCTAAAAAAAGCAACGCTCAAATTGATCTTAAGTCCATAGATGATAGCCAGGCCGAATCCTCCCAGAACGGCAAATAAATATCTGGCTATTGGTGCATCTACAAAAAAATATTTACGTTTTAAAAAATTACCAATTATAATCGAGAGTGTTGATTAAGAGTAACAGACAAATAAAAGACACGATAGGCGAAAGCACCACGTTGACGATATCCGATCACTACTGGTACTGTTATTTTATATTTTATTAAACGCAATTTATAATAAATATTTTATGAGATTTATTTATTATTTGGTACATTGCGTAATATCAATAATAATCGCATTTAATTTACTTTACCCATGGTCTTTCTGCCATTTAGGTATGAAAATTATAATAATTTAATTTCTTAGTACTCTTTTTTGACAATATCCAGTTGATTTTTTTGTTTGTAAAATTTTTGATCATATCATATACATTAAAAATTCGCAAAATAAAATTGAGACATTGGAATTTTGATTTTTAATCAAGAATGCATTTCAAGTAAACTATGATGGTTGAGTAGTATAATAATTTCGATTAATATTACAGGTCTAGAACACCATATGACGTTAAATAACATTTTTTTGGTTAATTGGGATGATGCTGTAAAGATGTGAGCGTATTTATATAAGCCAAACAATATTAAACGTCATCTACTTACATTGTCTACCCCCCGGGGCGACGACATCTGCCATTTTGAATTCCTGAAATAAAAAAATTCCATAAATACAAATTTTCTTGCCGAGAAATAAACTTCAATCCGTTTAAATTCCAAACAAATTAATACAATGTAGGGAATCAATCGAAAACTGTAAAATAAAAACATATTCTAAAAGTCTAAAACAATAAAATTAAATGGATCCGCATACAATTACCTCAAAATATGTGTTGTAATTGAGATAAATTGGAAAAAAATAATATTTCAATGGTTTATGGGAGAAATCCCAAATGGATTTATATATGTTTTAACTATTTATTTATTGAGCGTATTTTTAATGGTTTGGACAACATTTTTAAATGTCTTTTAAATCAATTGTCTTCTCATGATACATAATCCACTGTTGAAATTTTCTTTCTTAATTTTAAACAATTTCTTCTTCTTGATTAACTTGGAATTAAAACACGGTGACTTTGTTTTACCACTCTTTATTATAATTTTTAGAGTGATTACAGTTTCATTCTAGTTTGATAATGACTATTGACATTTTAACGTACAACTATCCTAAATTATTAGAAGAAAAAAAAAAAGAATTTTAATGAAAATATTTCTTATCCAAAAAATAAAAGTCTGCGTTGATCTGTATAAAATTCTTCAAGCCATCACAAGACTTAAGAAACAAAAGAAATTAAATTGGAATTTCTAACCTAAAAAGTCGTCCAAAATTTTAACAGATATAAGATCTTTATGTTGTGTAAAGACAATTTTAATCAAATTGAATCAACAAAATCCTAAATTTTAAATTAATTTTATAAAACCTTTAAATCATATAATAATTATGAAAATAATAGTATTCGTAAATTAAAAAATGTATCGATACTTTATTCTTAAACTGCCTTAGGTTTAAATTTTCTAAAGAATCGAATTTAAAACGAAATAATTTTAGATTTGAATATCACACCCGAGTAACAAAAACCTAATGTGAAATTCTAACTTTAAAACATTCTTTAAGCCACTATAAAACTTAAGAAACAAATGCTTCAATTGGAATTTCTAAGCTTAAACAACCACTCTCTAATTTTTATAATATTAGCAAAGGTTTCTTATGAAGAAATAATATGTATAAAAAAAACTTAAAAATCGTGTTGATCAAAAAAAAACTAAAGAAGTGGTACGTGTAGAAAAAGTAATATATAGTAAAAATTTTAAAATGAAATTATAAAAAATTCCAACGAAAATCTTGAGTTTGAAGAGTCTTGAAAATCGAAAGGCGCTTATTGCTTATTTTTTGTGTGTTTAATTTAATGCAAAAAATCTACTGAAATCTAGAAACTTTAAGGAAACTAAAAACAAAATCGCAAGATCCAATAAATCTTATTTGCACTAAAATAGTTAATTACAGCCTTAAAAACATTTTTAAATCATGGAAATTTATACAACGAAGAGAAAATTGAAAATCTTTTAAAATACCAACAGAAGCTTAATCTAAATCAAATATAAGAAATCATAAGACTTTTAAAAATTTAAATCCTAAATATAATTAACTAAAGAACCAGTCAAAGTAACAATATTATAAAATTCAGGAAGATTATGAAAATTCTTCTTAAAAATCCAAAGAAACTTGTTTCAATTTATTTACAAATAAACCTCAAAATTCCAGAAATCTAAAAATCGTAAGAATCTTAGAAGATCCTGTAAATCTCAAATAGTCTAGAAAAGCTAACAAGATTAAATAATAAAATCCTGACAATCAGAAAATTAAAACTTTACAAAAATTTGTAAAGCTTAAAAAGAATCGTGAAAGAAATTTAGAAGATACTGAAAATCGTAAATGTACTGAATCTGAACAATAAAACTCTCAAATTTCCGTAAATCACCACATTTTAAATTAAAAATAAATTATGTAAAGAAGTTTATTAGAAATTTTCAAGTACAATTCAATTTACAAAAATCAAAAAACATAACTAAAAAAAATTCGTAAACCTTAAAACCTAAAAACGGAATTTTGAAGATTTTGTAAGTCTTAAATTTACGGAACCTAAATCCTAAAATACGGGAAATGCCAATATTTAAAAATTTTAAAATCCAAAGAAAAATAATCTAAAACAGAAATCAACAAATATAAGAAATCGTACGAATTAAATAAATTGTAAATCTCAATCTAAACATGCAATTAGAGTTTAATTTAAGTTGGTAACTTAAACAACTTTTAAAACAGTAAAAATCTTACATTTTTAAAAATCCCCTCATTTTAAAAATATAAAGAAGTTTATTAATAATGTTTAAGTAGAAGTAATTTGATTTTAAAAAGTTAAAAATAGCTAATAAGAAAATCGCAAAATTTAAATCCTGCAAATTTCAAATGTACCGAATCTAATTTTTAAATCCAGAAATTGCTGACATTAAAAGGTTAATCTAACAATATAAGAAATCGTACAAATTCTAAAAACATGTAAATCTAAATGTAAAAATGCAATTAAAAAAGCTGAATGAACTTAAGAAACCTTGAAAACAGTAAAAGTTTCAAATTTTCGGAAATCTACACAATTAAAGTATATTGGAAATGTTCAAAACTTCAATAATTTGAACAAATAATTTCATTAAAAAAATCAGACGAAACTTTAAAATGTTGAGAAAATTACAAGAATACAAAAATAACTCGAAAACCTTAAATGTGGTAAAACAACTAGAGAAATGTATGTAACCTAAAACACTAAAAACTAAACAAAATCTTAAAATCCAACGTAAAAAAAATTATAAAACCTTAGAAATTAAAAGATCCTGAATCTTGGAAATATAAAATGTAATAAATCTTAAGAATACTAATAAGTTTTAAAAATCCTAAAGGTAAATAAAACATAAGTTGTCGAAGTGCTTAAAAAAATCTTTTAGGAAAAGAAAATAAGAATAAAGAAAGAAGGAATGTTGATTGATGATTTACGTCAAGATGGTGCAATATAAAATAAACTGTGGATAAATTGCTTATAAGTTATTTTGTAAAGAAAGAAATGATTAAAATCATTTAAAGAAACATATTGAAAGTAATTAGTAGAATTCATCTTTAGGAAGAACGCAACGAAGATGAATAAATTTCGAGGAAGGAAAGGATTGAAGATGATTTGAGAAAAAAATTCTTTAAAAGAATTTTAGTGTTTTAAAAAAATCATCGGCAGAAATAACATAATTAAGATGAATAAATCAAACGATTGTAGATGATTTGACAAAACAGGAAGAATCTAGTAAAGATGGATAAATCTGTGAGGAGAAATCGATTGAGGATGATTTTGACAAAAAAAATTCAAAAATTTTTGTGTTGTTTAGTCCTTGAAAGGAATCACAAGTGAAGGTGAAGAAAATGATCTAAGAAAAAAAAAATACAAAAGAAAAAAAAATTAGGTAAAATTTAACTCTAGTAAGAAAGCAATAATGAATTTTGAAAGGATGTACATTTGAGGACAAATATTATCGCCAAGAAGATAATAGAAAATAAACATGTTTTGGTTTTTGTTTGTTTGAGAAAATTTATTTAAGTAAAACAATACATAAAAAAATGGTGATGTCATCATACCATTCATACTTTCCTTTTATTTTTCTTGAAAACTATGAGGTTTACGCAAAAAGGCTATTCTTAATAATTTGCTCAATTTTGAATTCTTTACAATTACTTGTTATATACTATATGTATATTATGTAATAAGGGATCAAGCGGTACTTTAAATCTGAGGAGTTATAAGATCTCCGAAGATTTAAATGTAGCTTGACCTCGGAATTGCATATATTATTGTATTTCTTTTCGTATTTCTAATCTAATTTATTATGTTTGAAATGCGTTTGTATTTAAATTTATAAAAAGTAAAGTTGCGCTGTGTATTGTAACCATGGAGACTTGTTTACAATTTTAATTGACAGTATAAAAAGTGTTCGCAGCAAAAATGGTCGATTTTGTGGATTTATGAAGAAGAGGTCTACTCTTACAAATCTGTTTAGATTTACGCAAGAACTCTACACAAACATGGAACACCACCTTCAGACTGACGTAACCTATACAGACTTAACTATGACTTTTGAACGGTTACCACATGAAATCCTAGTCAAAGAACTTAAAAAAATATGATATTAATGACAATATTATATTTGTTATTGGCTCATATCTCAGAGAACGTATTCAGTATGTGGAATATGGAAATCACGTCTCCAAGGAGTATCCAGCCCCAAGGCTCTAATTTAGGCCCGTTGCTGTTCCTTTTATTTATGAATAACGTTTGTGATATTTTTAGCTGTGATTTTTTAATTAAAACCCTCGCTTATGTTTTACTGACTGGAGGGTGGGATAGAGGCCACCCGCCCACCCTACATATACAGATTAACTTAAATTACTGATCGCCTCCCGGTTTGCAATAACTTTAATTATAAAATTTTAATAAAAGAAAATTGACAAAGTAAAATTTTTGAGTGTGTAAATTAATCAAAATTATACACATGATCCGTGGGAAGGTTTTAAAACAAGTTTAAATAAAATTAGCTATTGAAGGTCATTAATATTTAAACTTAAATTTGATTATGCTTTATTTTTTATTACATACAAGTTTTCATGGTTTTGTAAGCAGCAAAATCATCAACAACTAGGATTTAAAGTTACTATGTATATGTAGGGTGGGTGGGTGGCCTCGAACCCACCCTCCAATCAGTAAAACATAAGCGAGGATTTTAATTAAAAGTTGTAAAACGAAAATAAGCATAACATTATTGCAAAATTCAAAAGTTTTATTCAATCAAATTTTTCAAATAATCGTTGATGATGATTTGCTGATTGGAGGATGGGATAGAGGCCACCCACCCACCCTACATATACAAAGAAACTTTAATTCCTTATCGTATCGGTGTATCCACTGAAATTAATTACAAATCCTTTTGAACAAAAAAGGTTGTTTGTTTAACAAAATTTCAACTGTTTTCGGTAATTTTTCAACTGCTTTTTTATACAATTAATTGAAAAAAGTTTTGATTTATAAGTTTGTAAACGTTTATTTAAGAAATTTTTGTTTGGAAATATTTACGTAAGTATTTCACAATTATTTTCGAAACTTTTAAACTTTATCTTCTTGCAATTTTTTAACTTTGTGTGTTTCAGTAAATTATTTGATATGTTTCTGATTATTTTTAAATAGCGTCCAATTGTTTTTTTACAAGTTTGTTTTTTTTGTGATATTTCAAATGGTTTTTTACATTTCTTAAGAAAATTCTCAATTTTTTTTATTTCAATTCGTTTTCTTTAAATTTTCAATTGATTTTTAGTTTTAACGGTTTATTTTTTATAATTTTTTGTTTACAACTAATACTTCATTATATTTTGAAGCAAAATTCAATTTTGTTTTTGTTTTAATTAAATTAATTTTTTAAATTCTTATTACATTAAAACAATTTTTTGTTTTATAAAACGTATTTAATTGTTTTGTTTCTTTTTTAATATTGTAAAAAATAAGTAGAAATTTGTTAAAAACATTTGAACATTTGACAAAAACCAATTGATAATATAAAATAGTACAAATTTCGACAAAAAGACGAAAGTTCCTGTTCCAAAAAAACAATTAGCAATTGTTTAAACCAATAGAATTTTGTAAAAAAAAATAATAAATTATCAATTGTTAAAAACAGTTGAAATTTGCAAAATAAAAATATAAAAAATGTTTCCCAAAAACTAAACTAAAGTTCTCCCATAAACTATTTATAATTGTAAAAGAGTTTTATTTAAAAATTCACAAACATTTTTTTAAATTTTCTAAATCAAATAGGAATTTGTAAAAGAAGATTTAAAAATTAAGAAAAGTCAATCGATAATATAAAAAAGGTAAACATATGTAAATAAAATACTTAATAAGTTTCCCTTTCCCCAGAAGAAAACAATTGGCTATTGTTTAAATCAATAGAGAATTGTATAAATAATTAAAAAAATATTGTTAAAAACATTTGAAATTGCCAATAAAACAAAAGAAATTTCTTCCGAAAACTTTGAAAAATCAACCTCGGCAATTAATAATAATAATAATAACTTTATTTACGGGATTCACCCTATTTACATTAGAAAAAGAAAAATACAAAATAAATCAACATTGAGAGAAATAAATATATAAAAATAAAATAACAAACTCATCTAAACTACTTAACAACTAAACAACAATTAAAAATAAATAGTAATAAACAAAAGTAAATAAATAACATTATTGTATACAAAGGCGCAGAAGAACCGACTTGAAATCAAAAAGGCTTCCAGAAAATAAATTAAATTTTTTATTAGATAAGTAGTAATTTGCAGTTCTCAATTCTCAATTGTTTTATAAAATGTGTAACAAAAGCAAATACGAATTTAACTGTTTCAGGCGAATTGTTAATGTTTTTCTAAGAAAACTTTTAACTGTTTTTAACAGATTTTCAATTATTTTTCTTGTGAAATTCCAATTATTTTTTTTTCTTTTGTAGAAAGTTTGCAGCTGTTTCTCCTAGATTGTCAAATATTTTTCTTTTGAAATTTCAATTAGTTTTAAAAAAATAATTATTTTAATGTAAGTTTTCAACTGTTTTTTCTTAGCAAATACAATGCTTTAAATATTTTCCCGATTTTTAACTGTCTCGTTCTTTTAAATAAATTTTGAACTGTTTTTTGTCTCAAATATTGAATTGTTTTTTTTTTCACTGTTTTGATTTTTTTTAGAAATTTTCAACTTAATAAAATGTAGACTTACGAAATATTTCCCACTTTTTGAATTATTAGTTTTTCAACTATTTTTTATAGATTATTTTCAGTTATTGAAATTTTTGTGCGGATTGTCAACTGTTTTTATTTTAAGATAAGTTTTTTTTGCAGTTTTTCTATATTTTTATTGCAATTTTCTTTATTTCAACTGTCTTTATACAAATTTTGAATTGTTTTTTTGGCAAACGCCGCATAAGAATAAAAACAATTTTAAAATTATTGTTTGTTTTTTATTAGCAAATTTTCAATTCAAATATTATTTATTCATTGCTTAAAACTGTTTCTAACAGATTTCCGATTGATTTTTCTTAACTGAATTTAAATTGTTTTGCTGATTTTAAAACTTTAAAACTTAATTTTAAGTCTTCTTTAGCAACTTTTCCGGCTGTTTTGAAAAATAGTTTCGTTTAATTAAATATTCAATTATTTCGAGAAAATTTTTAACTCGAACTATTATAAATTGTTTTTTTTTACTTTTGAGAAATTGGTAGTTTTTATATTAAATTTACGAAAGTTCAATTGTTCTCAACAATCTTTGTTGTTTTTTTTTGTGGGAAATTCGACTACTTTTACCGAATGTTAATATTTTGAATTGCTTTTAACAGATTTTTTAATTTAATTTTTTTCTATTTATTATTGTTATTATTAACAGATTATCAATTGTTTTTCTTTCTTAACTATTTTAACTTTTTTTTTGTAAATGTGTCTACTCTAATAATTATTACATGTGTGTTTTGTTAAGTTGTTTTTTTTGCTGAAATTTTAAGTGATTTTAACAATTTTTTTAAAAAACCTTTTCTTCTTGTAAATTTCAATTACTTTTTTTGTGACTTTTTATTGTTTTTTTTTAAACTAAAAAAGTTTCAACGGTTTATTTTTTAATATTTGATTTTCAGTGTTTTTATTAGCAAAAAAACAATTGAATATTTGAGAACAAAACAATTTAAAATTCACTTACAAAATTTAAGAGATTTTTTGTTTGTTTATTTTTAATGCTTTTAGAAACATTTCAACTTTTTTCTTTGTATAAATTTAAATTACCTTGCTATGAATATTCAATTGTTTTTTTTTTGCTAAAAATCGCAAACGAATAAAAACCATTTTGATTTTTTTATAGCAATTTTTCAATTTTAAGTTATTATTGAAAAAAATCCAATTGTTTTTATTTATTTTATTACTTTAAGAAAAAAATTCTCTGTCTTTATTTTATTAAATTTTTCTTCTGGTGAAGACAATTTTTACTTTTTTTAAAACAAAATTTTAAATTTAAACATTTATTTACACTTTTTATTTATTTTTTAACTTTAAGAAAAAAATTAGCTTTCTCTATTTTAAGAAATTTTAAAGCAATTTTTTAAATTTATTCTTCTGGTGAAGACAATTTTTAATTTTTTAAAGCAAAGTTTTTAACATTTCAAGCAAAATTTCAACATATTTTGAAATAATTTAATATTGTTTTTTTTAACAAAATAAATTTACATTGTATAGAAAGTGGCGTCAAATTAAAATAACAATAATTCTATTGTTTTTATATATGTAAATAATCAATTGTATAATTTTAGTTTTAGTGACAGTTTTAACAACTCTATTCAAATAACTTTTAAAATTGTTTTCTTGAACAAATTTCAATTGTTTTTATTTTGAAATATTCAACTTTTTCATTCTTAGTTTTTTAAGTTTTTTTTTTTATAAATTTGTCTACTTAAATAAATGTTCCTTTGATTTTTAATTAATAAACTTATTGTATTTTGTTAAGTTGTTTTTTGCTGAAATTTCAAGTGATTTTAACTTTTTTTAAAGAAACTTTTTCTTCTTGTAAATCAATTACTTTTTGTGTGAATTTTTTTATTGTTTGTAAACTAAAAACGTTTTGACGGTTTATTTTTTTTTCATTTTGCTTTCAATGGTATTTTAGCAAAAAACAATTGAATATTTGTGAGGAAAAAGGAAACAGTTTAAAATTCACTTCAAAACTAAAGATAGCAACCATCATTTTCATTAAAAAAAAACTTACCTTAATATAAAGTAGTAAGTTTTTTTTTGTGGGTATCAATGAATAAACATAATCTTTACCATATGCTAACGAGAACTAAACCGCAAGTTTTTCGCTTAAATAAGGCAATGGTTGATTTATAAATGGGTTGATTTATTTAAGTGTAAAAGTTGAGCTTACCTGTTGATTTCGGTGTTTCCTCGTCGAGGCACAACGGACGCAAAGAGCTTGAGTCTAGACGCCCGGTCGGATCAAAACCGATCGATTGTCCCCCACTGCAAGTATGCACCGAGCGCTTGTGGGCCCTTTTTGGATACGTAATATAGTCCCTTTTCGAATTATTGCACTCTACCCCCGCCTTCCGCGATTGCAGAATTGATTTAATCAACATCCGGGACCGCATCTACGCGTGCATCAAGCGTGCCTCGGCTAAATTTAGTTTATTGATTGGTTTAAAAGTTTTTCCCGGTAAAACTAATCCCTCCCGGGCATTTCGATGTTAAAATTAGATATACAATAAAATAATACATATACAAATTGTATAAAATATGTATTCGATTACAAAATTTTAAGATCAGTTTCATCCATCCAAAAATTTTTTATAATAGTTTTTTATATTCCATTGTATTTTTTTTTTGGAAAGGAAGCTAAAGATAACAAACAATTACAAAATAAAGAAAGTGCAATAGTTTTTAACTATTATGATTATTACCTGTGATCTTTTTTTCTTATTTCTGTACTTGTTATACAAAGAAAAATAAATTAACGCACTGAAAATTGTTTAAAGTTTTTATGAATTGAAAGTTTCCTGACACGTGTTTCGGTTAATTACAATCATTATCAAAGGAATTAACCGAAACACATGTCACGAAACTGAATATATTAATATGGAAAATAACAAGTGTTTTAATTCAAATGTTTCTATTATACTTTTCCATCAAGTGTGTAGCAGAGAAAGTGTGAACTTTATTTTTCTATAAGTTTGAGATTAAAAGTAGTGTCAACATTTTGTGCGTTGTTGTCAATTTTACTAGGTTCCAGCAGAAAAATAGTCACAATTAAACACAAGCCATGTTACTTTTAAATTCATTATACATATTATTAATTAATTAATTATTAAAATTATTTTTCGAATTTCAGTAGGTAAAGAAAAAAATATATTGAGAAGTTTACTTCTAAAATGTGCAATTTTCTAATTTTCTTGACTAAAAGAACTTAATCGTAATGGTGACTGCAGATAGTTTATGTGCGGCCAGATCACCCAATTCTCACTACATTTCTGATTTTAACCAAAATATTCTTAAAACAAAATTTTATAAAAAATCTTGTACCTACTTATTTCAACAACTTTACCTTACTTTTTTCGAACTTTTATTGCATAATTTCATTCGAAAATTCTAAATCATTATTTGTATCAAAATCCCAATCAGAGTCCGAGTTCGATTCTCCTAATGTAATTATTAAAGGGGGAATGTTATCAAATGAAAGATTTCCCATTAATTTCGCCCAATCTTCCGTAATAAGTTGTTCACAATGTCTACAAAATTTTTTCTACATTTCAGGAGTGTATTTCGAAAAAGACTTAAGCCATAAATTCGCTGCTCTGTCTTTAGACGATGGTCGCGAATTTATGTGCTTGTTATAATAGGTTTTACAAAATGCCCATGCCATTTCAATTGGATTGTATTGACAATCGTATGGGGGTAATCTAAGAACCTCATGTCCATGTTCTCTCAATGTCTCATCTGTTACATATCGTCAATTACTAATCATTTTGAAAGGTTTGATCAAATTCCATAGTTGCTTTTTCGAAAAGTTATCCCTGATTTCTACGTTGTGCTTAATCAGCCATTCCTGCATTCGACTTTTTTTAGATGAAAATGTAGGTGGTTTGTCCAGCTGCACCTAATGATAGGGCGCATTGTTAAAAATCAGTACACATTTTTGATCTAACTTTGTCAAAGCAGGAATAAGCTGATTATTTAGCCAATTTTGAAATAAGTTTCCATCCATTGTTTTAAGATAATCCCTATCATTATTTCTTGAATTTAACAATAAATCACATCCCTTCAAAAAACCTAAATGACATCCTGCATGTAAAATTGTAAACCTTGACCCTTCACTTTAAATTTTGCGTGGATTACTTTTCAAATCTGAATCGTGTACCCAACGACGAAATGCCGACCCATTTTTGTAAGTCCACGTTTCGTCAAGATATACAAACGTAAAATTTTCAATAGAATTTTGAAACTGTAAAAATTTTCTGAAAAATGTAATTTTAGCTACAACGACGTGTTTTTGTTCACATACAATTTTGCTACAGTTTACCATTTTATACTTGTATCCCATCGATTTCAGAATTTTGTATAAAGTTGTTCTCCCACCTTTAAATTCTAAACTTTCTTGCGAATTAGGCAAAAGATCATCTAACGTAAAATATTCAATAGGTTTGTTTGGATTAATGCACTTGTTGTGTTCCATGTTTTTATTTACAGTTTCCTGACATATGTTTCGAATTTCACAATTCATTTTCAAAGGAGTATAAGTTAATAAGAGTTACAACTTATACTCCTTTGAAAATGAGTCTTCGAAACTTTTTTCTATCGATCGGCGGTAAGTGTGGATAAGTTTCATTGAAAGTTCTGCAAGTTCTCTTAACAATTCTGTTGCACTGGCCATATATGACAAATAAATTCATAATTTCTTTATTGGTATAGGTATTCATTTAATTATTACTCGATAGAAGCGTACACAAATATTGATACGTTCGATTCAACAAATATTGACAGAAGCCTACTATGGTGCCCGTGGAAATAGAACAGGAATTATTCAAATAAAAATTCTGAGAGGAAACAAATTTTGAAATAACTCAAAAACTACTGGCTCTAGATATAGGGATGTATAATACTTTGTGCAGCAAATTGTCTTGCAAGTCACACTATGAGATAAAATATTCGTCATTCCATTTGAAAAAAATTGAAATATGATGTTTTTAAGTGGGCGCTGAAATATTGATATTTTTGAAATACCAACTGTCTAAATTTTTTTCGGTTGTAGAGGAATCGATTAGGTACAATACAAGATGCCATTCGTGTGTGTTGTACCTACTAAATGTTGTAGGCATTTTTCTAAGCGCCTCTTTGAGGTCAATACCTCTCCATATGGGTTTATGTCCACTTAACTTCTACAGTTTTTGATTTAAAAACCGTACAATGTTGAATTATTCAGATTTTTCCTCTTGCAGGAACCCCGTAAACTTTTAATGGCCGTTATTGGTGGCCCACCCTGTATACTACAAGTATACGTACATTTAAGGCGGCCTCTTTTTGATGTTGCAATCAATAACCACGCCAGTTTCAGCGCTCGCTTCAGCGCTGGCGATAGGACCATGCAAACCCAACCATGGTCAACAGCTAGTATATTCTATATTCTAACCGCCAAAGAGGTTATCAGAAAATAAGGATTGTTGACGTCGGCTTCTGGACCTATGGAAGAATCTGAAGATCAAACAATTAGTAGCAGCCCAAGTCCTTCAGAAAGTGACTATAGAAGTGATAGTGATAGAAGTGAAGGTACTTCTAAAGAACCTATAAGCGGTATGCCGTCATCAGCGGTTTCTATCAGTTTGACATGTAGTGACGACTTGGGTTTTGGCCTACTAGTATTAATAATGATCTTGTTGATATTTTAGTTAGGCGTGGTCCCGTACAGGTGCGTAACCACAGTTTTCCCGTTAATGACAATGGACAAAAATTTCGTGACTCTTACTATTATAGAAAACTTTGCAATGGCGAAGAAATTAACGGAGAATGGCTTCTTTACTCTATTTCAAAAGATTCCGTTTATTGTTTTTGTTGCAAAATGTTTTGTAACACTGCAAGTAGTCTTGAGCAGTTGTTCGGATTGGCAATATTTATCATTAACCTTAAAAAGATATGAAACCAGCGACTCCACAATAAAAATGTGAAATCATGAGTGAAATTAAATAATATGGTCAAAACTAAGACTACTGTCAATCAGATGCAACTGAGACTGTTCGAATCAGAAAAACAGCATTGGTGTGATGTATTGGAAAGAATTATTGCCGTTATAAAGTTTTTCTCACGTCAATGTCTGGCTTTCCGAGGTTCTTCGAAACATTTTTTTAAGCATGATAACGGCAATTTTCTAAAGGCAATAGAAATGCTAGCTTCTTTTGATTCAGTTATGCGGGAACATCTTTGCAGAATTGAATTGAAATCTGATTCTAGTCGGAAGGGTACGGCTCACTATTTAGGGGATCAAATACAAAATGAAATTATTGAATTATTCAGCACAGCAATAAAAAATGTATTTTGGGCAATATTAGAGAATCAAAATATTTTTCTATCATATACTGTACACCGGATGCAAGCAACACAGAACAAATAACCGTAATACTTAGATATGTTTATCTAAACAATATATAGGGTGGGCCAACTAGTGGTTTCTTTTTAAATCATAGATTATTTTGATACTGACAGCTTTTTTCCGTTCGAAATCTTGACTGAAAGTTAGTATCATACCTCCGCGGTATGAAATGACGTTACCAAACAAAATTGACGCATCTGGGGACGAAACACCCGCACGTTATTGTCGAGAAAGCAAAGCAATCACAGAGATTGACAGTTTGGTGCAAATTGTGGAGTGATGGCATCATTGGATTATTTTTCTTCGAAAATGCGGCTGGGAACAACGTTTCGGCAATGGTGAGCGTTACGGAGCCATGTTATGCGATTTTTTTTTACTGAAATTAAATACATGGATCTAGATGACCCCTAGTTCACGCAGGATGGCGCGCTATTCCACACAGCCCATGCCACAATCGATCTTTTGTGCACCAAATTTCCTAATCGTGTTATCAGCCGTCTTGGCGATGTCAATGGGCCGCCTCGGAGCTGCGATTTGACCCCATTGGATTTATTTTTGTGGGGAACCGTGAAGAACCGGTGTAGTGCCAACAATTCAGAAACGATGCATGCACTTAAGGCCAATATCATCCAAGAAATCCGTGAGTTATAGCCTGAAATCATCAACAAGGTCTTGGAAAATTGGAGTGACGGAATGCGCTACTACGAAGCCAGACGAGGCAGCCACTCAAATTAAGTTGTGTTTTATAATTACATAATGGGAATGTTTGCTTTTACTAATAAAGCCATAATTTGGAAAAAATTAAATTTTGTGCATATTATTGCATTTTTAAAAAGAAACTTGAATCTGGCCCACCCAGTAGATAAAAAAGTAGGTTTTTGTGCAGTCACCAGTTCAACTGGCGGGGGTTTATTAAATTTTGTTTTGAATTTATTTTCACAATTAAACCTTGATATTCAAAATTATAATAATACAATGGGTTGCAGAAAAGATTTTGGAAATCAATCATTGTGCATTTTACGTTACATGCTTAGCTCATATTGACTACTAAAAGTCAATGATGCAGTCAATATTACGCAAATTATCAATTTTTTCGACATAATTCAAGAAATTTCTGTTTTCTTTCCATTGTCGACAATTTTTGCCTGATGATGGCCTAAGGCCGAAACCGGTTGCAAATATATATAAATTTAAGAGGAATCGCATCGCGTACGAATTAAAAATCACGGCACTAGAAGCGGGGTAATCTCCCACTACTACCAAATTTCTCCTCTCAGGCGGCCAACCAATTAGAACTATCCCCTTCCAAACGACACCGATCGCGCTACAACCGAAATATGATCCAGAGCTCGCATAAGAAAAGGAAGTACTCTTTTCTATCACCCATAAATAATAACCTTATTACGACACTCTACAATGAATATTTTTTTTTTTGTTTGGTTTAAGTTACAGTTTTTTAACTGTCTTTTGGCAATCAATGATTTTAACTTTATTTTTAATTTGATTTTTGTTCTCTTTCGTCAACTGACGATTGTTTTCTTTTCAACAATTGTAATTAACATCTGAAATGGCATTCAGTTGTTTTAATGCTTTCAGCTGTTTTGTATAATTTTCAATTGTTTTCGTTCGTAATTTTTTTTTATCAATGTCCACCTGCTTTGATCATTTGTCGATTGTTTTTTCTTTGCAAATTTCCAACAATTTGTTTTAATCACAAATAATTTTTTTGTGATTTTGTAATGATTCTGTGACATTCCAATGTAATAGTGTTTTTGACGTTTTCAATTATTTTTAAAAGTTTCAATTATTTTATCACATTTTTTTTCAATATAAAGTGTTTTTTTTTTTTTTGATAATTTTCAATTGTTTCCTTTCGGTACATTTGCTGTTGTTTCTTTATTGTCAATTTAATTCTTATTAATAAATTTGATTTAATGCAACTATTTTTAAAATAATTTTTGATTTTAGCGGTAATATTTAAGTGCTATTATTGATTGTCAATTAAAAAAGGTTAAATGAAAATAATTTTTAAGTTTTTATACCACTATTTATTAAATATATATAAATAGTGGTATAAAAACTTAAAAATTATTTTCATTTAACCTTTTTTAAAATGAACTACCACATAGTAACGGTCGCTACCATCATTTTGATTGTCAATTGTTATTATTTCTGGCAAATTTCAACTATTTTCACTAATTATCATTGTTTTCGTCCGTCAAGCTATAATTAATTGTTTTTAGTAATTGTCAACTGTTTTCTTTATATAAATTTCTAATAATTTCAAGCTTTTATTGTAACTATTTATAATAATTTTCAATTGATTTTACTAACTTTAATTTGTTCCTTTATTTCTAACAATTTCAATTAATTTCTGAAGTGATGTTTAATTTGTTTTAAACTTTTAGAATTTCACTTAATTAAAATACTTTTTTGCGTTTCTTAATAATTTGTTTATATATGTTATTCGTTCGATTATCATTTATTTTAAATTTTAGTAGTTCAATTGTTTGAAATTTTATTAATTTTATCTGTTCTTTTCTTACTTCATTAAAAACTAACTGAATATTAATTGAATACAATTAACTTATAATATTCTTGATCATAAGATGTTCTGGCGTACTCTTGACCTACCACAATAAACAGTTCAATGACCAATCGTACTCCTAACCCGCGCAAATAAATTACAGGTTGAGGTAGGTCAAGAGTACGCTGGAGTTTAAACGAGGGAAATAGTTTATTAGGGTAGGTCAAGAGTAGGCTATTCGCTTCTCACTCTCTTGTTAATGATTTTTTTGTTTATGTTGTAAAATTTAAACTATTCGAGTGCAATTATTTTTCTTTTTGCGAAAATCTCATGGTTTTCTAGAAAAATATAGGGAAAGTACTATGATGGTCATCATTTTTTTCCTTCAGAATTTTCCCAATTAAATTTGGACAGTCTAATGGGCCACGGTCAACTTTTATATATATATATATATATATATATATATAATCACTTATTTCATTGCTACAATTTTTAAGAAAATTCACTCGTCAAGTTAATTAAATGTATGATATATGTGAAAATTAAGAAAATCTAATTGAAAGTGCAAAATGAAAAGAAAAATTTGGCGCAAAATCCAATAAAATCATTTGTTTGTAATTTTGTAGAAGTTATCGAAACATTTCGGCATGTGGTTGATGTAAAAATAAAATATAAACTAGCAATTTATAAAAATGCCATTTATTCATTGAAAATACATTATATCATTTATTACCTCCACACAGCACCTCAATAAATAAATATTATTCATAAATTTACACTCGTCACAGTTATAACTTTCATCTTGCTTTCCGTTTACCTAAATGAAACAAATATAAATAATCAAGGAGGCTTTCTTTTCATTTTAAACATTGGTATCACCTTTTTTTTAATATATAAAACTACACTGGATACTCTATTCGTATTATATAATTCACCGATTTAAAATTTAAAGAAAGCGATTTTGAAATATAAAAAACTAAACTTATATCTAAAAATATATATATATACTTCGAACTTAAAAATAAATAACAAAATAAATATGCAACAGAGCTGAAAAGTCTACAACCGGAATGCAAATCTAATACATAAAAATATATATATCACTCCTCGCTGATCACTTTTTTAGAAAAAATCTTACCGCTACTAATTGACAAAACCATTATCAATTAATTCTACGTGGTGGTTCTAACGTCATGCATTAAAAATTTCAGTTATCGGTAAAAATTTGGTCAATATTTCGAATAAATAATATCAACAACGATTTACTCAAGTCGTCTCACAGCACTCGTCATAGCTTGAACGTCTACTCTAGCTATAGGTGGGCAGAGTGAAAAATAACTGTACGTCTATATATAAATATCCTTCTTCAGTCACCTTTGGCTAATGTGGGATTTTAATAGGGTCACAACCCAAAATTTAATTATTCACTTATAAGTAACAAATATTACAATATTTAATTTTACATTTAGGCAATATAATTTTTAAGAAATAAATTCGCAAATTGTGTAGTTTAAATAATAATAAATACATATTCGATAGATGGCTTATGTTTTTTTTTTAATTGATCCACTAAATATAAACTTTCTTTTGATGAATTATGTAATATTTATTACCTAAAAAGTGTTAAATTTAAAAATCTAATTTAATAAATACCTGTTACCTATAATTACTAAAATACTGATAGCACTGATTTGTACAACCCTCGTTTAGTTTCTGGCAAGAAAACTAATTGTGCCCGCTTATAAAATAAATGTTCTTTGGAAACAAACGATGACTTAAAAATAATACGATTACACCTTCAAGCCGGTGTCCATCTCCAATAACTGCTTGCAGGTCTCGTACGTCGAGAACGAAACGGCCACCATGGGTATGGCTCTCATGTAATTAATCGACATCCCTCTGTACAAACCCCGCACGATTCCGTGTTCTGTATAGATGTATTTCAGGGTTGAAAGCATTCCCTTCGCGTAATGCTGCGTCTCGGGGTTCATCAGGGCCAATTGCATCCGCCGCCTGGTGACGTCCAAGGGGTAACTGATGCTCTGAGCGACTGCTCCGGCCAACCCACCGCATATCAGCTTTGCAGGTACCGCCAAAACCAAACCGCCGGTGTTCTTCTTGCAGGGTTTGCACGTCAGCGTCGGCAGGTATTTCATGCAACCGTATTTTAGGTATTCAAAACAGTAGAAAGATAATCCGGCGTATGGCACCATTCCCATTAGTGTGGGGATGAAACCTCTGTACAGCGCCTTTGCACCACCTTCTTCTTTGAAGATTGTAACGGCTGCGTGGGTTATTCCTGTATACACGTGCTCGCCAGATATCTGAAATTTTAATATTCAATTAATATTAATAGAAATTGTTTATACTTAATAATACTTAGTCTAATAATTAATTTAACTAGCTATTTAGCTTCAATATTTCAATAAGTTCTTTGAGTGTGACATGTTTCCCAAAAAAAAGGAAAATATATACATAACAGAATAAGATTATTTCTTTCGTCTTAAAAATTAACGTATTGATTTAAACTTCAGGATGGTTGTGACCGTTACTAGGTGGTAATCCATATTTAAACAATAAATTAATTGTGGTAAAAACACAGTAAGTGTTTCAATATGTATTGATTTATTGAAGTATTGTAATACTTAGTTTACCTGAAAAGCAAGTCGAGCACGAATGGTATCCAGGGGATAAGTCAAGGTCACCGAGGTCAGACCAGCGCCAGCACCGGCAATGAACTTATCTATGTGCGACGTTGCCCCGAAAATTCCGCTCAGGTATTTCTTGTAGATTTCGAAAGACGTGAACTGCGTGGCCGCGTAGGGGAAGATCCTCACCATCTGAGCACCGTTGCCCTTGTACAAGGCCAACAGTGATTCGCTCTTGATGATGTGCTTGATCCCAGAAAACACTCCGTTCTTCTCATGGTGCCTGTTGTGAGCTTGAAGGAGTATTTTGATCCTGTCCAAAGGCGCCACCGTAGTTTTTGAAACCATCCCGGCAACGCCTAAAAAATAGAAGAAAAACTTTTGAAAAGACACCTGAAAATAGCGATTTAATTAAATTATAAAATTTAAGTAAGCAAACAAAAAACAAAAGAAGTAAAGATATTGTTTATTGATTCTTTTATGAAAGGAATGCATATAGATACAAATTAGATATGTTTTGAAAATAGTTAGATCGAAATTTTCAGCATAATAGAAAAATATAAAAAATTACAGATTGCTTCATAGTTATTGCTAAAATCATTATTACAACATTGCGTTACTCATTAAAGGCCACTGTTGATAACTTTTTGTAAATACTTTATATTATGTGGTTCAACCACATTGAGTAGATTTCTTTTCAACATATTTCTTCTGTAACAAAGTTCATTATTAGCCAAAAATAAAAATCAATATTTTCCCATCATTAACGTCTAACCCCAACCTGACCTTGTGCCCAATTTGAAAGCCGTGTAATCCGCTGATGGTTTAACGACCGTGTTTCTGGTTTTTTATAGGTTTTTCAATTGCCGACAATTGCGCGTAAATGACTTAACATCTCAATCGGGCTAATAACACTAACTCTGAACTTTATCGCGATAAGTGAGATTACGAGATTATGCACGCAAGGTCCTCACACTTTCATATTTGCTGCTATTAACAGATGGTAATTGCGAATATGCAGATGTCTTAAGCTACAAATGACTATGGCGGATTTGAATTGTAATCGGTTTATTGTGAAGGCATGCAAAAGTTGATGGAAAGAAAGTCTGCGAACGTCTCATCCACTTTTACTTCAATTAAAACCGTTTGCGATTAACTCGGTTAAATGTCGCGGATGAAATGTGAAATATCCGTTTTTTTTATTCGTTAATTCGTTGCGCTTTTCAAATTATTTCATTTCAATCGTTCTTATTTAAAAAAAGTCACTTTAAAATTAAATTTAATTATTGTTTCCCAATATTGACCTAGATACGGTTTCAAGTTTGTAATTTTCAAACTAACAAAAAAAGTAATTGTTTACAGTATTTTTTTTTATAGCATTCCTCGTTAAAAAGTAAATTTACATGTATAATCATATATAATTGAGAACTATTTGAATAATTTTTCAAACATTTCCATTTATACATTAAAAAAATAATGTAAATACATGAAATACAATAAAAACTGATAGCACGATGTAAAAATAACGTAAAGGTCACATATAATGTTAGGTATCGACTGGTATTAGAAAAGAATTTGCAATATCACGGAGTATATGATGGAAATATTTTTATAAACACTATTGCTTTAAAAATGTTATTTGTTGAAAGTTTTACATTCCAGACACACCTCGTATCTTGTAACATAATGGTTTGTACTTTTGGGCGCAGAAAATATCCGAATCCAAACATTATATAAATAATATCCCATCAATTTAATAACAATACTACTAATACTAATTTTTTTAACATACTTAACTAAATTTTTATGCTTCACATGATTCTCATATAATATTGGCGTAAATATATCATCAATATTAAAATTATTATCAATATATTTTTCATTGTTTATAGAAGGCAAATTCCTATGAAAAAAAAAAAATAGTTGACACCAATATAAAACAGATAAGCTCCAGATTTACACACTGTCTCTTTATGAAATGATTTGACCTAACCTGATAATAAGCTTGAATCGGATGCATTTATTAAAGACGAAAAATTGCTTCTGATAACAAAATTTCCACGAAGCAATTGAATACTAAACATTTCCAGTTATGAAACATTCCCCTAGTCTTTCGCAGTACAATTAAAATATATAAAAGGGCTATAATCTTTGAAATAATACAACAACAATAAAAAAAAACATTAATGTACTAGTAAAATAATTGTTACTGGCGGCAATACCATATTACCAAGGTCAAATCTTATCCTTCTGAAGCTTAATAATATTAATAGGCTTAACTATTTACATCGCATAGTTTTTTTTGTAATTGTTTAACAAAAGTGTTCAATATATCATAAATCCAGTTTCAAATCAGTAGCCAGACTACCGAAAATATAAGTGCAACATAAAAACATAATAAACAAGATAATAAAATTTATTAACAAAATAACATAAATAACAAAATGATAAATTGTATAAATTCTTGGAATTTATTACGTACAGAAATGAAATCTTTAAAGCCTGGATGAAAAACAAATTACGAACAAACTTTTAATTAAAACCCTCGCTCATGTTTTTCTGATTGGAGGGTGGGTTAGAGGCCTCCCACCCACCCTACATATACATATAAACTATAATTCCTCATCGTCTCGCTGTATCCAATGAAATTAGTTACAAAACTTTTTGAATAAAAAAGGAATTAAAAAAGTAAACATTTTGAGTAAGTATATTAATAAAAATTTGATGTATGATGGGTGGGCAGACTTTAAATCCAAATTAGGTAATATAAACTATTGAAAGTCGTTTATATTTAAACTTAAATTTTGATTTTGTTTTATTTATTGTAATGTATTTTATTTAAAGGATTTGGCTGTTTTTAGCAGCAAAATCATCAACGATTAGCAATTAAAGTTATCATGTATATGTAGGGTGGGTGGGTGGCCTCTATCCCACCCTCCAATCAGTAAAACATAATCGAGGGTTTTAGTTAGAAGTTGTAAAATGTGAACAAACACAAATTAATTGCAATTTTTAATTGATGTATTTATATAAATATTACAAATAATTTTTGATGATGTTTTACTGACTAAAGGGTGGGATAGAGGCCACCCGCCCACCCTACATGTACATATTAACATTAATTATTGATCGCCTCGTGGTTTGCAATAACTTTAATTATAAAATTTGAATTAAAAAAAATGACAAAGTAAAATTTTTGAGTGTGTAAATTAATCAAAATTATACACATGATTCGTGGAAATGCTTAAAATCAAGATTAAATAAGATTAACTGTAGATGCTCATTTATATTTAAACTTAAATTTGGATTATACTTCATTTTTTATCACATACAAGGTTTTATTGTTTTTTGCAGCAAAATCATCAAGGATTAGTATTTATAGTTATCATGTATATGTAGGGTGGGTGGGTGGCCTCTAACCCACCCTCCAATCAGTAAAACATAATCGAGGGTTTTAGTTAGAAGTTGTAAAATGTGAACAAACACAAATTAATTGAAATTTTTAATTGATGTATTTATATAAATATTTCAAATAATTTTTGATGATGTTTTACTGATTGGTGGGTGGGATAGTGGGCACCCACCCACCCTACATATACATATTAATTTTAATTACTGATCGCCTCCCGCTTTGCAATAACTTTAATTACAAAATTTGAATAAAAGGAAATTGACAAAGTAAAATTTTTGAGTGTGTAAATTAATAAAAATTATACACATGATTCGTGGAAATGCTTTAAATCAAGATTAAATAAGATTAGCTATAGATGGTCATTTATATTTAAACTTAAATTTGGATTATGCTTTATTTTTTATTGCATACAACGTTTTATTGTTTTTTGCAGCAAAATTATCAACGATTAGTATTTATAGTTATCATGTATATGTAGGGTGGGTGGGTGGCCTCTATCCCACCCTCTAATCAGTAAAACATACGAGAGGGTTTTAATTAAAAGTTCTAAAATATAAATAAACACAAAATAATTGCAATTGTTAGAGATTTATTCATACAAATTTTTCAAATAATTTTTGATGATGTTTTATTGATTGGAGGGTGGGATAGAGGCCACCCACCCACCCTACATATACATATAAACTATAATTCCTCATCATCTCGCTGTATCCAATGAAATTAATTACAAAACTTTTTGAATATAAAAGGAATTAAAAAAGTAAAATTTTTAAGAGAATAAATTAGTAAAAATTTGATATTTGATTGGGTGGGCAGACTTTAAATCTAATTTAGATAAGATTAGCTATAGAAAGTAATTTATATTTAAACTTAAATTTTGATTTTGTTTTATTTTTTTGTTACATAAAGAGTTTGACAGTTTTTAGCAGCAAAATCATCAACGATTAGTATTTATAGTTATCATGTATATGTAGGGTGGGTGGGTGGCCTCTATCCCACCCTCCAATCAGTAAAACATAATCGAGGGTTTTAGTTAGAAGTAAAATGTAAACAAACACAAAATAATTGCATTTTTTAATTGATGTATTTATACAAATATTTCAAATAATTTTTGATGATGTTTTACTGACTGGAGGGTGGGATAGAGGCCACCCACCCACCCTACATATACATATAAACTATAATTCTTCATCATCTCGCTGGATCCAATGAAATTAATTACACAACTTTTTGAATAAAAAAGGAATTAAAAAGTAAACATTTTGAGTGAGTAAATTAATAAAAAATTGATTATGATGGGTGGGCAGACTTTAAATCTAAATTAGATATTATTAGCTATAGAAAGTCATCAACGATTAGCAATTAAAGTTATCATGTATATGTAGGGTGGGTGGGTGGCCTCTATCCCACCCTCCAATCAGTAAACACAATCGAGGGTTTTAGTTAGAAGTAGTCAAATGTGAACAAACACAAATTAATTGCAATGTTTAATTGATGTATTTATATAAATATTACAAATAATTTTTCATGATGTTTTACTAATTGGTGGGTGGAATAGTGGCCACCCACCCACCCTTCATATACATAATAACTTTAATTACTGATCGCCTCGCGGTTTGCAATAACTTTAATTACAAAATTTGAATAAAGTAAAATTGACAAAGTAAAATTTTTGAGTGTGTAAATTAATAAAAATTATACACATGATTCGTGGAAAGGCTTTAAATCAGCTTAAATAAAATTAGCTATAGAAGGTCAATTAAATTTAAAGTTAAATTTGGATTATGCTTTATTCTTTATTACATACAACTATTTATTGTTTTGTAAGTAGCAAAATCATCAACAATTAGTATTTAAAGTTATTATGTATATGTAGGGTGGGTGGGTGGCCTCTATCCCACCCTCTAATCAGTAAAACATACGAGAGGGTTTTAATTAAAAGTTCTAAAATATAAATAAACACAAAATAATTGCAATTTTTAGAGATTTATTCATACAAATTTTTCAAATAATTTTTTATGATGTTTTACTGATTGGAGGGTGGGATAGAGGCCACCCACCCACCCTACATATACATATAAACTATAATTCCTCATCATCTCGCTGTATCCAATGAAATTGATTACAAAACTTTTTGAATAAAAAGGGAATTAAAAATGTAAAATTTTTGAGTGAGTAAATTAGTAAAACTTTGATTTATGCTGGGTGGGCAGACTTTACATCTAAATTAGATAATATTACATATATAAAGTCATTTATATTTAAATATAAATTTTGATTTTGTTTTCCTTTTTATATACAGTGTTTAGCAGCAAAATCATCAACGATTAGTATTTATAGTTATCATGTATATGTAGGGTGGGTGGGTGGCCTCTATCCCACCCTTCAATCAGTACACCATAAACGAGGGTTTTAATTAAAAATTGCAAAACATAAAAAGCATAACATTATTGCAAAATTTAATAGATTTATTCAAACAAATTTTTCAAATAATTTTAATGATGTTTTACTGATTGGAGGGTGGGATAGAGGCTACCCACCCACCCTACATATACATATAAACTATAATTCCTCATCGTCTAGCTGTATCCAATGAAATTAATTACAAAACTTTTTGAATAAAAAAGGAATTAAAAAGGTTAAATTTTTGAGTGATTAAATTAGTAAAAATTTGATGTATGCTGGGTGGGCAGACTTTAAATCCAAATTAGATAATATAAACTATTGAAAGTCATTTATATTTAAACTTAAATTTTGATTTTGTTTTATTCTTTGTTACATAGAGGGTTTGACAGTTTTTAGCAGCAACATTAAACGATTGGTAATTAAAGTTATCATGTATATGTAGGGTGGGTGGGCGGCCTCTATCCCACCCTCCAATCAGTAAAACATAATCGAGGGTTTTAGTTAGAAGTCGTAAAATAAAAACGAACAATTTACATGATTCGATAGAAGGCTTTAAATAAAATTATTGATAATTGTAATCTCTCATTCTTCCCAAAATGTCCTTGACTTTTTTTTACAGGTGGTAATCTGAAGGAGTCTGGACTATTATCATCATCATGGGTGTTCAACCTTTCTAATAACGACACCAGCGCCGAACAGACGATTCATCTGTAACATTTTCTCCATACATATCCTTCAAGTGATGATGAATTTCGGAAGGTCGCACATTTCTTGCGTTGAGAAATCTAATCACAGCCCTAACTTCACAACTGGTGACATTCCTTATTTTCTTGAACATTATAAACAGTCACATAAAAACAGCACTGTTAATACCAGCGAGACGCAACTTTGCACACACATTGATGAAAGACAATTTTTATTTATTTATTATTTATTATATATTTACAATCAACGGAATAAATATTCCAATAACAGATTGTTACATTCACAAAGCATGCACAAAATCAAACTTAAAATAAAAATAGCACTTATAAAATAAACTTAGTAAACTATGTGAACATTTTAGATACTACATTGAAACATATTTTAGCGCATTTAAAATTAAATATATCGATCGAAGAATCCAATTCAACTAATTAGAACATAGAAAATACCGGAGACTTAATTAATAAGTTTGTTTTGGGAATAGGTAAATGAAATAAACGGTCTCTCCTAAGATGATTAGGAACTTGAAAATGTATTTGCGCAACAATATCAGGGCAATCAATTAAGTTATTTAATACCTTAAATAGAAATATTACTTGATGTGCTTTCAGACGACTTTCCAGAGTTTGTAAATTAAATATATTTAGGAGGGTCTGATATGATATGGAATCGTTGGGATAGCACCCGTATTTTTTTAAGTATAAATATTTAACAAAACGTTTTTGAACAGATTCAATTAAATTTGAGTATTTATTGTAAAAGGAATTCCAAATACAACACGCATATTCAAGTCGAGACCGAACATGTGAGAAATATAAAACCAATACTGCTTTAATGCCTTGAAAATATCTACAATTTCGAAATATAAATCCTAAGAATCGATTGGCAGCAGGCAGTATATTTTCGACGTGATTATTAAAAGTTAATTTCGAATCATAGACAATATCAAAATCTTTAAATTCAATTAACAACGATATACTATTTATTTTGTAGTCATGCTCAATAAGCACGTTCTTTCTTGTAAATGGCATAACTTTACATTTGCCAGCATTTAACGAAAGTTTATTAGCAGTACACTAATTGAATACTGAGTCAATGTTTTCTTGTAAATGAACGCAATCAGCTGTAGAATAGATTGGCTTCATAATTTTTAGATCATCGGCAAAAATAAGAACTTCAACATTTAATCTCGAAATCAGGTCATTAATGAAACAATTAAAAAGCGCGGGACCTAGATTAGAGCCTTGTGGTACACCGGAGGTAGCAATGAAAGTATTAGACTTAAATCCTTTATATTCTACATATAACGATCTTTTGTCAAGGTAACTTCTAATTAATTCACAAAGTGATGAGGAGAATCCAACTGAATATAATTTAGACAATAACAGATTGTGATCAATTTTATCGAATGCCTTCGATATATATGTATAGACAACATCAACTTGAGCTTGGCGATCTAAATAGTTAGATAGAAATTGAGTCTGAATAAATAAATTAGTAACTGTAGATCGATTTGGTCTAAATCCATGCTGTTGAGACGATAAATTTGAATTAATGAAGGCATTGATAGAGGTACATAATGAAATTTCAAAACATTTCGCTACGTTGGATAATATTGCTACAGACAGATAATTAGATATCAGCTTTTTATCACCTGATTTAAATACTGGAATAATGCGTGTTAACTTCCAGATGTCCGGAAATACGTTTTGTTTCAAACAGAGATTAAATATGTGTTTAAGTGGTGTTGATAGAACAAATCTACAGTTCTTCAGTACTAGTGCTGGTACGCCATCCGGTCCAGAACTTAATTTAGATTCCAATTTGTTAAGAGCATTTGCTATATCTGAATCCTCGAATGACCCTATGTTCAAATAATCGGTATTATTGCTGTGCTCAAATTGATGATTATGATCAGAAGGTGCTTGATATGATGATGCAAACTGGGAAGCAAAGGCCTCGACTATATCTAATGGTGACGATAATTCAATATCATCCAGAAACATTGTTGGTGGGATTGAACTATCATTTTTTAAAACATTAATGAAATTCCAGAATTTCTTGGGATCATAACATAGGTTTCTTTTAGATTCAGACATAAACTGTGAATAATCAGTGCGAGATTGAGATTTAGCTCTGCGGTGCTTCTTCATTAATTTGAAATATTTTTTCTTCTCCTTTAATATAGATTTTAACTCATTTGAAAACCAAATAGGATATTTAATATTGGATCAACGAGTGTAAGGAACACAATTTTCAAATGTAGTGTATAGTTTGTCGTAAAATAATTTACAAGCAGTGCTCACACAACAACAAGAGAGTACATCAGTCCAAGCAATGTCAGCTTTCTTGAAGTTAAAAGCAATGCAATTAGGATTATTAGAAAACCTATTATTTGTTTTCTTACGTATGGGGACACGAACTTCTATCTCGAGTGCAGGATGATATTTATCTTCATTAATGATAGGATCTTGTACATCATTGACAGGACATATTGTATTAGAAAAGATCAAATCTAGAATCCTACCGTAATGATTCTTTATATCATTTAGTTGTTCCAGACCAAAAAACTCCACACAATTCAGTAAGCATCTGCAACAGTTATTTGCAGTGGGATCAATAAAGTACTCGTTCAATTTGAAGTCACCCACAATAATAATTATATTACTATTCAATAAATAAGTCAAACTATCAAATACAATAGAAAATTGCATTAACTGATCCAAGCGTATTGGCGGACTAAAATAGACATTAATAATATAAAAATCGATTTTATTAACAATTACTTTTACAACCAACAAATCTATACATAGGCGAGATAAATTGATTGTATCAATAGAGATTTCCGAGGAAAGCAGGGAAGAATGGACAGCTAATAGAACTCCGCCGCCAGATTTTTTATTTGATAGAACTTGATCACGATTTTTACGATAAATTACGTACTTATTACCTAAAAGTTCACTATCAACGATACTGCTTGTAAGCCATGTTTCCGTAAAAGCTAAGATTGAGTAATCACTGACGGCACCGTGACAATAAAGCGCGTTGCATTTAGAATTTAAGCCGTGGACGTTCTGGTAATATATTGATAAGACTGCAAAATCATCTTCGAAATGGCTGGTCCACCGTTTTGCTGGTTTCCTTTGAAATTGAACATGTTAGGACACATCCAGCGGCTACTATATTCTCCAGCGCCCCGCGCGGAACAAATAGGTACTACTTTCCTACTATCCCTCGTATACGACAGGATTAACCAGGCAATTGATAATCAATAAGCAAAATTTATTAGTATATGTAGGGTATGTAAATAATGCTTTAAATCTAATAGTTGTCACTAATTGAAATTTATTTTTATGAAACTTCCTTAATCTAAATAAAGAATTCTTGCAATAATCAAGTGAAAAGGAAAGAGCGTCGAGATTTCACATTAGTAAAACCAGTGAGCATGTGGCGAAACAATCAAACCAGTGAATAAATGTGAAAGCTTTTTCCCCCCTACACCCGACCACATTCTTTCCGCACTTGTACGTCTGCGATGGGCAGTTTTTCCTCCGCATAATTAACGCATTGCCATTTATACGGTGAAGAATTGTTGCTTTAAATATTCAACTACTACTCAGCACTATCATTATGTTATTAATTAAACACGGTTATATTTTTCAGTGTCACGAGGCCAAGGAATTTAGAGAATGCACGGGATGATGACCTAAGTGCGTGGATTCTGAAGACTTTCGTAATCGTTGACATTTCTCGATAGTGACGTTATTCAAGAATAATTATAAATCTTTTGTTTTCTAAAATGGAATACATAGTGTGTATGAGTACGTGTAGGGTGTATGGGTGTCCAGTAACCCATCATTCACTTATTATATTATATCCTCGAGAATTTTAGCAGCAAATGAATGATTATGGTAGTGTTTTGAATTTGATGTTGTTGTAGTAATTGGAGGGTGGGTTACAGGACATTCCACCCTACACACTGTTTTAGTTTATTGAATATATCAACAGGAAATTATTTATTAAATAAAATAACTTGTAATAACTTTCTCCACAGTTTATTTTCATTACGCTAAAAGTACATTTCTTTTATCTTCACGTAACTCATCAATCAACATTAGAATATTATTTGTTAATATATAATATTAATTTATAGTTGTAGAGGCGTTTACTTTGTGGTATATCTTGACAATAATGAAAAAGGAGAGACGATGACTTTGTTTTACCAATTTATTGTAATATCTACTTTGTAATTGATTATATATACAACTAGTATTATGTAACCTGACGCAATTTTCACTTTGTACAAATTTTTGACACATAATAAGGACACATTATTATTATTATTGTATTATAAAGTGGCAAAACAAAGCCAACGTGTCTCCTTCATAATATTAATTGTTAAGGCACTCTCAGTATATGAAAAGTAGCTGGATGGCCTTTAATGATGCGTCATAAAAAGAGAAAATAATATGACCTGATAAATAATAACTTTTGTTAACACAATCCTCTTTATGTTATATCGTGACGAAATTGCCACTACAACAAAGAATGCGAATTATATTATTATATTATACATAAATTAATTATTAGTCATAACAAAAAATCAAGTTTGGGAATTTCCCTGTAACCGTAAACTATTTCTTTATGAGGAACAGTTAACAATAACAACATTAAAAAATATCTTAAACAAGTTTTCCAAGAATTATTTCAAGGGTTAAAAGTTAAGAATTTTCCTCCACATCATAGTAGCAAAGAGCAGTAAAGATTTTGTATTTATCTACAACTAAATAATACATCCTAATTTCCATAAAATAACAATTGTGTTTATTCAGTTATTCGAAAATGCCGCTTTTAAAAACGTAAATGTATTTTTAATGCGCTCGATAATAATGTTAAATTATGCAAAATTTTATTTCCATACTGATCTAAATCACTTGACACTGAAGTGTTATCGTAAGAATTTACCGGCATTTTCAGCAAACGGAATTTTTAATATAACAAAAACATTATTTTTATTGCAAGGCAAGGCCACCATGCAAAAAAAAAATCAGTAATTATTTTAATACTTCGCAGGTAAATTACAAATTATACAGTAAAAACCGTATCGTAATATTCATATGTCTTCTTTGAAATAACACAATAAAAAGAATGTAAAAAAAACATTAATTTCCAGAAAAATGTCTTCAAACTGTAGACATTAGTAACATCGAAAATATATACAGTTTAAACATTTTTGATTGAATTTTCTTAATGGAAATATTTTGTTAATGTTAAAGGAATTGAAGAGTGTGATGGTGACCACGCGCCCACCCTACATATACAATTTTTATACAAGCTATGAATAGTGAATGTAGATTTCAGTTTTATAAAAGTGAACTGTTTGAGTTGCCCTTTCATTACATCTATTAATAATAATTTTAAGTATTACGCAATAAGTACTACAAAACGTTAAAAAGCCGATATTCATTTAGAAACACCCAGTATAATCTCTAACTTCCACACTTCCAAACTATAGATGACTTCAAATAAAATCTTTAATTCTAAAAAACTGTAACAAGGGCGGAGACAGGTGAAAGAGGGAGAAAGAAAGAATAAGAGAGAGGGAGTGAGCGAGCGCAGGTTTACAACACGTTCAAACTAGGTGTTTGACAAGTTTTGATGTGCCGTGGAGGACGCGAGGTACAAGAAATTTGATAATTCTAACAATGTGGAAACATTTAATATTTACTATTTTAATTTCATGCAATATTTTATTACGGTAACATTGAAATATTTTACTGGAAACGAAGTTTTAGGCTTTGACTTATTTTCATTTTCATTCGACAATGGGGAAAATTAACTTAAATTAACTTTCTCTTCCAAAAATAAATGTCTTGAGAAAAAGCCCTGACGGACTAACACCATTTATTTATTTGTATGTTAAATGTTATTATGTATTGTAAATGTGTCCAAATAATTGGAGGGTGGGATAGAGGACAACCCATCCACTTTAAAAATATATTAAAATTTTAATCCACAATACAGGAGAAGTATCAAAAAAAAAAATTAACACCAATTCTGTTTTCGTTATTAGAAAAATGCTGGTGGTTAAAGTACAAATACATATGTAGGGTGGATGGGCGGCCTCTATCCACCCGCCAATCACTAAAATTTACTTGAGAGCGGTTTTACTAAATAAATTTTTATTAGCAAGAAAACGTTTCCAATTTTAATTTACAATTCATTTAAAGCGTTAAAAAATAATAAAACAATTGCCACCTACTTAAAACTACATAAATTTATTTAAAATTAAACAGATTTTAAGATTCAGTTGAAATACAAAATTTTGCAGGTCTAAATTTAGAGATATTCCAATTCAAAGCGAAAGTTTGTTAATAATTACAATTGCGTTCTTTTAAGACGTTTAAAATAGAAAAACAATTGCCATCTACTTGAAATTACATAAGTTTATTCAAAATTAACCAGATTTTAAGATTCAATTGAAATACAAAATTTTGCAGGTCTAAATTTAGAGATAATCTAATTCAAAGCGATAGTTTGTTAATAATTACAATTGCGTTATTTTAAGACGTTTAAAAATAGAAAAACAATTGCCATCTACTTGAAATTACATAAGTTTATTCAAAATTAACCAGATTTTAAGATTCAATTGAAATACGAAATTTTGCACGTTTAAATTTAGAGATAATCCAATTCAAAACGTGAGTGTGTCAATAATTACAATTGGGTTCTTTTGAGGCATTTAAAAAGTAGAAAAACAATTGCCATCTACTTACAACTACATTAATTTAAATTCAAAATACAAATGAATATATCACGAAAACCTACGCGATTGTTTAATTGAAACAATTTTTATTACAAAACATTTCCAATTTCATGGCTGAATATTCTCTTGCATTAATTTTTTTGTGAGAAACACCCATCCTACAAATACATTAGAATTTTAAGCCTAGAAAATACAGCCAAAAAAACGTAACACCAAGTCTCTAAAGTCTTTCAGTTTCGTGAAAACGAAAACAGAATTGTTGTTAAGTATTTTTGGAAACTTATACTATATTTTCTAGGCTTAATTAATTGCAATGTATATTTAGGATGGGTGGGTGGCCATATATCTCATATGCCTTTTGATTTGATGGCCTCTAACCCACCCTCCACTTAGTAAAACATAATCGAGGGTTTTAATTAAAAGTTGTAAAACGTAAATAAGCATAAGATTATTGCAAAATTTAATGGATTTATTCAAACAAACTTTTCAAATAATTTTTGATGATGTTTTACAAATTCTATTGTGAGACAGAGGCCACCCACCCACCCTACATATACATATAAACTTCAATTCCTTATCGTCGCGCGGTTTCCAATAAAATTAATTAGAAAACTTTTTGCATAAAAAAGGAATTAAAAAGGTAAATATTTTGAGTGAGTGAATTAGTAAAAATTTAATACATGATGGGTGGGCAAACTTTCAATCTTAATTAGATAAGATTAGCTATAAAAGGTCATTTATATTTAAACTTAAATTTTGTTTTTGTTTTATTTTTTATTATATAAAGGGTTTTGCTGTTGTTAGCAACGAAATAATCAACGATTAGCAATTAAAGTTATCATGTATATGTAGGGTGGGTGGGTGGCCTCTATCCCACCCTCCAATCAGTAAAACATAATCGAGGGTTTTCGTTAAAAGTTGTAAAATGTAAACAAACACATACAAATTTTCTAAATAATTTTTGATGATGTTTTACTCATTGGAGGGTGGGATACAGACCGCCCACCCACCCTACATATACATATAAACTTTAATTACTGATCGTCTCGCGGTTTGCAATAATATTAATTACAAAATTTGAATAAAAGAAAATTGACAAAGTAAAATTTTTGAGAGTGTATGTATTAATAAAAAATATATAGAAGGTCATTTATATTTAAACTTAAATTTATTTTTTATTACACACACGGTTTTATTGTTTAATTGCTAATCGTGGATGATTTTGCTACTAAAAACAAAAAAAGTTACCTTTTTAATTTCTTTTTTATTCAAAAAATTTTGTAATTAATTTTATTGGAAACCGCGAGACGATTAGGAATTAATGTTTATTTGTATATGTAGGGTGGGTGGGTGGCCTCTATCCCACCCTCCAATCAGTAAAACATCATAAAAAATTATTTGAAAATTTTGTATGAATAAATCTCTAAAAATTGCAATTATTTTGTGTTTATTTATATTTTAGAACTTTTAATTAAAACCCTCGCTTATGTTTTACTGATTGGAGGGTGGATAGAGGCCACCCACCCACCCTACATATACACGATAACATTATTTGCTAATAGTTGATGATTTTGCTGCTAAAAACAATTAAACCCTTTATGCAATAAAAAATAAAACAAAATCAAAATTTAAGTTTAAATATAAATCCCTTTCTATAGCTAATCTTATCTAATTTAGATTTAAAATCTGCCCACCCATCATGCATCAAATTTGTACTAATTTACTCACTAAACATTTTAGTTTATTTATTCAAAAAGTTTTGTAATTAATTTTATAAGAAACCGCGAGACGATAAGGAATTGCAGTTTATATGTATATGTAGGGTGGGTGGGTGGCCTCTATCCCACCCTTCAATCAGTAAAACATCATCAAACATTATTTGTAAAATTTGTATGAATAAATCTCTACAAATTGCAAATGATTTGTGTTCATTTGTATTTTAGAACTTTTAATTAAAACCCTCGCATATGTTTTACTGGTTGGAGGGTGGGATAGAGGCCACCCACCCACCCTATATATACAAAACAACTTTAATTGCTAAACGTTGATCATTTTGCTGTTAAAAACAATAAAACTCTTTATGTAATAAAAAATAAAACAAAATCACAATTTTAGTTTAAATATAAATGATTTTTTACAGCTAATCTTATCTAATTTTGATTTAAGGTCTGCCCACCCATCATGCATTAAATTTTTACTAATTTATTCACTCAAAAATTTTACCTTTATAATTTCTTCTTTATTCACAAAATTTTGTAATTAATTTTATTGGAAACCGCGAGACGATAAGGAATTGAAGTTTATATGTATATGTAGGGTGGGTGGCCTCTATCACACCCTCCAATCAGTAAAACATCGTCAAAAATTATTTGAAAAAATTGTATGAATAAATTTCTAAAAGTTGCAATTATTTTGTGTTTATTTATATTTTAAAACTTTTAATTAAAACCTTGCTTATGTTTTACCCTACATATTCATGATAACTTTAATTGCTAATCGTTGATGATTTTTCTGTTGAAAAACAATAAAACGCTTTATGTAATAAATTATAAAACAAAATCAAAATTTAAGTTTAAATATAAATGGCTTTCTATAGCTAATGTTATCTAATTTAGATTTAAAGTCCGCCCACCCATTATGCATCAAATTTTTACTAATTTACTTACTGAAGAATTTTACCTTTTTAATTTCTTTTTCATTCAAAAAGTTTTCTAATTAATTTCATTGGATACAGCCAGACGATAAGGAATTAAAGTTTATATGTATATGTAGGGTGGGTGGGTGGCCTCTATCCCACCCTTCAATCAATAAAACATCATCAAACATTATTTGTAAAATTTGTATGAATAAATCTCTACAAATTGCAATTAATTTGTGTGCATTTGTATTTAGAACTTTTAATTAGAACCCTCGCATATGTTTTACTGATTGGAGGGTGGGATAGAGGCCATCCACCCACCCTATATGTACATAATAACTTTAATTGCTAAACGTTGATCATTTTGCTGTTAAAAACAATAAAACTCTTTATGTAATAAAAAATAAAACAAAATCAAAATTTAAGTTTAAATATAAATGATTTTCTACAGCTAATCTTATATAAATTAGATTTAAGGTCTGCCCACCCATCATGCATTAAATTTTTACTAATTTATTCACTCAAAAATTGTACCTTTATAATTTCTTTTTTATTCACAAAATTTTGTAATTAATTTTATTGGAAACCGCGAGACGATAAGGAATTAATGTTTATATGTATATGTAGGGTGGGTGGGTGGCCTCTATCACACCCTCCAATCAGTAAAACATCATCAGAAATTATTTGAAAAATTTGTACGAATAATTCTCTCAAAATTGCAATTATTTTGTGTTTATTTATATTTTAGAACTTTTAATTAAAACCCTCGCTTATGTTTTACTGATTGGAGGGTGGATTAGGCCACCCACCCTACATATACACGATAACATTATTTGCTAATAGTTGATGATTTTGCTGCTAAAAACAATTAAATTAAAAATTTAAATATAAATCCCTTTCTATCTAATTTAGATTTAATATCTGCCCACCCATCAGGCATCAAATTTTTACTAATTTACTCACTCAAGAATTTTACCTTTTTAATTTCTTTTTATTCAAAAAGTTTTGTGATTGATTTTATTCCAAACCGCGAGACGATCAGTAATTAAAGTTAATATGTATATGTAGGGTGGGTGGGTGTCCTTCATCTATAATGGATTTTATTTGATTTATTTATTTGTAGTAACGCATTACTTAATCAATTCTATTTTCCAATAAAAACAAAATGCAGCCCTGAGACTATTTTTGAACCTTTTATTAAACACATTACGTAAAATAATGTTAGTGTAAGAATTTTCTGATCGACAACTTACCTCCGGCCAAGAGATTCTTAGCGACGAACTCCAAATTCCTGTTTTCCGTTTTCAAAGCCATTTCGCCGCGCCGTGTTAACTAATTCCGATTTATGTTTCAAAAAAAATTTTAAAAACAAATCGGGCGAGCAATACAATGTTGATAATCACTGAAGGATGAACTTTCACAACTCTCGTTATCTCGGCAGCAGCTCCGGCATGTCTCTGGAAAATAAGAAAACTGGCTACAATTACCCGCGGACACTGAAATTTCACTTTTTAACATTCGACGCGCACGCACACAGCAATGCCGGACCTGGTGGTGGGTCAAAGAGGAGGTGGGGGCCGGACACCGGTGCTCATCGTACCGCCGCCACCGCTACGGTAGTGTTATGTAAATGGAGGATTTTTATTTTTACTTTCTTTTCGAGGCACGAACACGTCCGTGACACTGAAATCTTTCGGCTCGGCGATGACCCAGATTTCGAAGCGTGAAAAATGGAGTATTCGGACAACAATGCGTTTATTTTAGTTCGGCGATATCTCCGCTTTGGGTTTATTTCTACGGACAGATAACGCACGTACAAATAATTTGGAGGAATTTCATTAAAAACAAAATAGATTGAATCATTTCACACAATTGTTTAAAATAGTTCTTGCATAATTAGTTAACACTTCCCTTACCTTCAGATGATCGATAATCTCTTGAAGTATTGTATCTCAAGCAATCTGTAATTTGTTCTAAAGAGTTTAAGACGACTGTGAAGGATGATGTAAGTTCTTTAGTCAATTAGTCTTTAGCTCAATAGGCGAAAGATCAGAAGATGTTGACATTATCCTTCGCAAATCGGTCTATACCTAACTTCAAGTATATACAAAAGTTTAGACATATCAACGCCTTCTGTAGCAATATTCTTAGACTTGGACAATGCAGTTGATCTTACAAAGCTTTATGAAAAACTTGAAGTTTATGGGTTTCGAGGCACAGCCTTATAGTTATTACAAAGTTACCTTTCTGGAAGACACCATTTGGTTTCAGTGAATGGGGTTCTCAGTAACAAAAGACAAGTAACCTGTGGTGTGCCCAAGGGTTCTGTGCTAGGGCATTGTCTTACTGGAAAAGTGGGTCTTTCAACTGCTAAAGAAACGGAATAATATGGAGTTCTACAATATCACCTCACACGCATATCGCTGGGCGTTCATATTGCCTCCGATGATTACCAAACGATACCTAATTTTAGTTTTAGCACCCAAAACCATAATTCCTACAGTTTGATGCACAAGACTCTCAACAGAAAATTCCATGTTGTGCACGTCTTCGTCTGATATACGGCCATCATGCATCTCCAAACAGAATAACCAACTAAAAACCAGCTTTTGTTTTTGCCAAGTTTGGCCAAAAACTTCCTACATGTAACTGAGTATACATTACATATAAATAGTTATTAAACAATGTAAACATTCTAGGGGAAAACGATCTCAAAAGCTACTTGCATTTTACTTTGTTTGTTACAAATTGTCCTGGAAACGACCCTACTATAAAATATTAGCCTTTAATTTATTTTCCAAAAAAATTTCTTTAAAAGTTCTACCATTTACCAGCTATTCTTGTTCTAGATATCCACAAATATCCATTATTTTCTCTTTCAGATTTCTAGAATTTTTACTATTTATTATTCACGATGTGCGAATGTGCGAATTCTAACGGTGTGCAAAACGTGGCTCGTCTTTTAGTCCTGTTTGAGTGGTTTAACATTAGTAAAAATTAGTGATATTTGGATAACACAGTGTATTAATTATCCTCTACGTGGTGAGTAAATTTCAACGAAATCGAACTATTTTTACACCGGCTACAAAATAATTTGAGTTTGTAAATTTCCACAAAATAGAATTGCCGTGGCGAGGCCACGTCTAATCAAATTGAACAAAAAACAGTGAATGAAATTTCACTCTTATTGATCGAATTTTATAAAAATTTGGGGTCACTGACTCATATCACATCGTATAATTTGATTCAATTAAGTTAATATTCCATTTTCTCTATTGTAACCCTATCCGCTGCCTATTCTTTTCTGTTTTTTTTTAGTCACCACAACGGGCACTGTGGTGTGAAGAGTGTTATTCCTATTTTCCTTCCCTATTATAAATTAATTTTGATAATAAAATCAAATTTTATACATTCAATAATGTCTGCGAAACAAGACAAGAATAAATCATCACAGCAAGATATTAACTTATGTTCTGGCAGATGCGGAAGTAAAGTTGCTAATAAGACGAAATGCCCGGCATGCAACAAATTGTGTCACCCTGCATGTTTAAATAATCATGACTGTGAAATTACACTAAAAGACGTTATGTTAATAGTGAAAGAGCTAAAACAGACTGTGGAAACAGTGTCTTTTAAATGTGATCAGTTAAAAATTATCTTAACCGAAATGAATACTCTTAAGCAAGAAAATATTAAAATTAATAATACCATTGATGGGTTAATGACTAAAATTACAGCCCTTGAAAATAAAAACATCTCAACTATCATTGAAAATAAACTGAATATTACTGAATACAACGAGATTTATGATGAGATTAATCAACGACAAAAACGTGCAAACTCTATAATTGTTTTTAATGCCCCTGAATCTACTAACCTGCAAGACGACGGAAATATTATTAACAATATTTTTAAAAATATGGTGGAAGTTGCTCCAGTACCAAACAATATGTACAGACTTGGTGCGAAGGTTGGAAATCGAATAAGGCCAATTAAGGTTACATTCAGTAATCCTGCTGATGCGAAAAATATACTAAGGAATTCAAAGAAACTTCGTGAGACTGAAGAATTTAAGAATATCCAAATTAGGAATGACCGGACACCCAGGCAAATTCAGCACGAGAAAAATATTCGCAGCGAACTAAAAAGAAGATCTGAAAATGGGGAAATCAACCTTAAAATTAAATACATTAACGATGTTCCTAAAATAATCCAGGAAAACTAAGTACCTCCCAACACACATGTATTTCTGCATTTTATCAAAATGTTAGAGGATTATGTTCTAAAACAAATGTATTATATGATAACGTATGCGCTAATGACTTTGATATTATCTGCCTAACCGAAACGTGGTTGCATAGTGGCATTCTGATGTCTGAATTGTCTCCATCTAATTATACCGTTTATCAGAACTATTTTTTTCTACAAATAATTTTAATATAGATATGCTAATTGTAAAAATATTATTAGGACATACTAATCTTTACCTGGTATGTATTTATATTCATCCGTCATCTATTTCTTCTGAATACGAACACATTTTTGAAACAATTGAGCAAAATTTAAATTTAAGCGAACCTGTTGTTATTTTGGGTGACTTTAATTTGCCAACACTCCACGCATATAACTCTAGCAGCTTGGGATTGAATCAACAACTAACCACTTATAATAATTTTATTCAATTTAATAATCTGGAACAACATAACACCGTATTAAATATGAATTCAAGACTACTAGACCTCATAATTTCTTCTTCTAAAGTTTGTTGTAATATTCAAAAGATATTAGGTTTAGTAAAAGAAGATCCACATCATCCATCTTTGCACTGTGAATTAAACATCGTTGCTGATTCAACTTCTAAACTTACTCCAAATTCAGCATATCGTTCTTATGATTTTTCAAAAGCAGATCTTAGAATATTGTATCATGAGATTTCTTTAATAAACTGGAATGCTGTCTTACAAATAAATGAACCATCCAAAGCATGCTCTGTTTTTTATGAACTTCTTATTAATGTATTAAATTAATGGTTCCCAGTACGTAATAGTAAGTTTCAAAATAAATTTCCACCATGGTTCAGTATTCCTTTAAGAAAGTTAATAAAAAATATAGAGCATACTCTTAAAATTTATAAAAAAATAAATTAAATTATTTAAAACTAAAAATAAGTCGTTTGCGTACTGAAATTCATAATCTAATAAAAAGTGATCATAAATCTTATATTAATCGAATGGAACATAATATTTTACGTGACCCGAAAAAATTGTTTTCTTATGTAAATTCAAAAAAGAATGCTAGTCGAATTCCAGGTAACATGACATATAGAGGAGATAATATTACCGATCCAAAAAAAAATGTTGACTGTTTTGCTACTTACTTTAGCAGTGTGTTCACAACTCCTGCTAGATCATGCGAGCAAGAGAATATTTCGTCCAATTTTCCTGTCTGTAATATTAGCCAGCTCAATGAAAATGACATTTCAGTTGCGGTACGTGAATTAAAAGGCAGTCACACCACGGGGCCTGATGGAATTCCGGCTTATATAGTTAAAGACTGTATACAATCTTTTGTGGGGCCTCTCAACCATATTTTTAATTTGATTATTTCAACAAGTATTATTCCTGATATCTGGAAGATAGGTAGAGTTACGCCTATTTTTAAAAGCGGTGATAAATCTGATATTTTAAATTATAGGCCAATTACTGTTATTAATAATTTCGCAAAATTATTTGAAATTGTGATGTTTAAAATAATGTACAATTATGTAAGCCCATTTATCACAACGAGACAACATGGTTTTATAAAGAAAAGGTCAATTGTTTCAAATTTGCTAAATTTTACCGAATTCGTCTCACAAAATCTAGATGATCGTAAACAAGTAGATGCAATATACATGGATTTCCTTAAAGCATTTGATTCGATTAATCATCAGATTATTGCTCAGAAACTCAGTTATTATGGCTTCACTAATAATACTGTATTACTAATGTGTTCATACCTTTGTAATAGGCAGCAGTATGTGCATTACGCAGGGTATAATTCATTTACGTACATTGCAACAAGCGGTGTTCCTCAGGGATCTAACCTTGGACCGCTGCTGTGTATAATTTTTATAAATGATATTTCTGTGAATCTCCAGTCTAATATACTTCTATATGCTGATGACTTGAAAATGTACAGTGATATAAATTCAGTTAATGACTGCATTGCGATGCAAAATGATATAATTCGCATTCAGCAGTGGTGTAAGGTGAATAGCTTATTCTTAAATATCAATAAATGTAAATGTATTTCATTTTCACGAAAGAAGAATATTATTAAATATGATTATTCTCTGGATTCTATACTATTTCAACGAGTTGATACTATTCGTGATCTAGGAGTTATTTATGATACTCAACTGACCTTTCGTGAGCATATTAATAATATTTGTAATAAAAGCACTCGAATGTTAGGATTTATACATCGTACATGTAAAGATTTTAAAAATATAGAGGTCATGAAAAAAATGTATTATGCATATGTTCGATCTAATCTTGAATTCGCTAGTATCATCTGGTCACCACATTATTATGTACATATAAATGGTATTGAAAAAATACAGAAAAAATTCCTCAAAATGCTATATTTTAAAAAGTATAATGAATATCCATCACTAACTATGTCATATCATGAACTTCTAGTTATGTTTGAAATTAAATCTTTACAGCTTAGACGTAACAATTCAATGATATTATTTATACATGGCTTAATAAATTATTCGGTAGATGATCCAAACCTTGTTTTCATGCTTAATTTTCATGTACCAAGAGTTAGCACTCGATATAGTCAACTATTGAGACAAAATTATGCCAGTTCACTAACACATTACAACTCTCCTATGAATACAATGTTTAGGCTCTTTAACAGCGTACATTATACTGTGGATGTCTTTGTAGATTCCAGAAAAGAATTGTTGCGTAATATTTCAGATCTTTGTTAACCGTCTATATGTATTTGTGAAGGTTTATGTATATATGTTAGCTTATATTTATTTAACGCATTAGATTGATTAATTATGTTTTTGTTTTTTTACGTAAAATTAGTTTCGCCAACCCTTATGTTAATTTTTGCCTAATTTTTGATTTATATTTTCACTTCGTATTTTTGTATTTATTATCTGTTAGAATTTGTATTTTTTATTATTGTATGTAACTTTCCCTGTAACTGGATACATGTATCTGTTGGGAAAATAAACTTATTATTATTATTATTATTATTATTATATTCACGCTTCTTCTATTACAGATTTTTGGACTTTTTCATCATTCTTCCTTAATTTTTTTGCATCATATCTAGCTGTATATAACTAAAGATTTTCCAGCATTGTGGTGAAAATTTTGACTATTATTAACAAAAAACCTACAACCTCTTTGAAATTATGATAATTTTTTGATAATTACCGTAATATCAACAAGTTTCCTGAAACTTGACACTGTCTTGAATTTCTGCTGTAGAATTTTCCTTTCTCTCGTATTCAAATTTGCCACAAACTTCTCTTCCTATTCTGGTTCACCTCTTTTAGATTTCAAGAAGTTTAAAACTTTATTTTTTACAATTTAACAAATTCTGCAAGAATTTCTAGAATTTTATTGTATTTACTAACTTTTTATAAAAATATTTTTTAGGTATTTTAACAGAATTATAAAATGTTCTTAATTGTTTTTAATAGATTTTCAAATGCTGCTGTTTATTAAGTTTTTTCTTTGCAATTTTCAATTGTTTTTACCAAATTTTCTTGAGATTAAATTGTTTCTTCTTTAAGAAATTTTCTTCTGTTCTTTGTGTATTGTGTAATTCATTTAAAAAACACTTTCAATAACGTTTTTCCATTGAGAAATTATTAAGTTTCAACTCTTTCTAAATGTCTTCGCATTTGTAACTAATTTTCACATTTATTTTATTTTTGTTAAAATAAATTTCTTAGTTAGAACTGTCTTCAAGAAGAAAACCATTGCTCCCCAGTTTTCGACATTTTCCAGTGCCACGGGCTCCAAGTTACCAGCGTTGATGACTGCGGCCAAGGTGTCCCATAGCAGCTCCCTCTGACTATCCCACTTGGGATATTCGAAGAGTAAGTCGTATCCGTCGGGTTAGTCTGGCTCTTGCCGATGCGGCACAAGTAGGCCATGAAGCATCCAAGTCCTTTCAGGCACTGTATGATGTGGTAGTCCAACTCCCCGTGCTTTTTGTTGAGCCAACAACCGATAGATGGGATATAAATGCGCGTCCAACCCACCCACACCCTATCTATCCTGCCAAGGCATGAGAAGGCGAACTCTGGTATAGTCTAACCGTTGGATCTTCCGTATTACGCCACAAACTATCACTTCGAGAAAAGACAAAGGCATTCAATCTGATAAAATAAACCAAATGCGTTAGAAAAAGAACGCACTCTAAAACGTATGTCTTCTAAGGATAGACATACTCACAATTCGACGTGAAAGTGATAATAGTTTGACAAAGATGAAGTTAAAGTGGTTGTGTGCCTTCTATTCAAACAAAAATTCTAACTGTTTTCCTTCCCTTTAATTTTATAACCTACAAATTTGACTATCCGTCAATTATTCGTGTTATCGGTACAGTACTAGACTGAGTTACACAGGGTTAAGTGTTAATCATAACCTCAATATTTGTATAGCTGACGACATCCGCCCAAACCCCATATGCACACACAGAGATCCGTTGAACAAATCATAATATATTAAATAAAACTCGCAGAATTATTCGTTTTATGTACATACGGCAGTTAAATTGTGTGAAATCCACTAGTAAGTGGATTTAATAAAATATGAATATTATTTGATTTGTCTAAGAAGTACCGCCTTGATTCATGCGGATAAAAGTCATGACGTCAAATGGAAGATCCAACGGTTAGACTATATTCTGTTTGGCCACACTGCGAGAGACTCCCATCCTAATCGTCCGGTGCACCTCGGTTATCGCCCTGATCTCTAGGTCCGGTGGTGGTGACGATACCAGAACCTCTATCGCATTCGAGGATATAGACCTATACACCCGGAACACCCGTAATATCACTTGTCTAAGGGCAACATGCAGGCGGTCCACATTCCTTTGTTTGTTGATGCTGACAGACCAGGCCGGAGCGGCATAGTACAACTTCTACAAGACTTCGCTACCACCATCAAGAATCGTCTCTTCGACTCCGACTTCAACTAAAGGGTCACCATGATATCCTGGCCCAGAAACGAAATCTTGTGCCCCTTGATTCAGCCAGCACGCCTTCTAAGCAAATAGGTGGCACCGGTCTTCTGAGCTGCCACTTCTAGGCCCACGTTCCTCATCCACTGGGCGATCTACTCCGTAGCCTCCTGCGACACGACCTTCAGAGCCTGGATGTCACGTTTGCGAACAACGATAAGTAAGACATCCGCAAAACCGATCACGTCGACACCCTCCGGCAGCTACAGTGACAGAACATAAGAGCAGGCGTAACAGACCTTGTAGAACATCGCCCTCCACCTCCCATCTCTTGTCGACCAACCCAGCCGTTGTAGCGGACCTCGCGATCAAAGACATCTAACGTGATGGCTAAGCCTTCATACCCTCAACTGACCCTGGTTGCACTTATCTGCCAACCTCATCAGGTTCAGCGCGACCACGATTGATCTGCCCCAGATGAACTCGAATTGCCTCTGTGACAGAACTTCGTTATTGTTTATTTGTTTATTTACTTATCTGCGGTCTTCTTTCTTAAATAATACATTCAAACAAATTATTAAAAAACTATATAGTCGCGCCGCCGAGAACGGACCGTGACTCATCGCTCGATATTGAAGGAATCAGACATACGTCCCTTTCATTTCATTCTGTCGCGATCATCCTACGATGATGATAGAACGAGATAGATATTAATTGCTGCACGGTTCTTAGTGCGAAAATGCATGAGTCACAGTCAGCTATCGACGGCCCGACTATACATAAAATTTTGACCGAAAGAAGCTTGGGCGGAGTTCACAATTAAAAATGTTCAATCCATCACCATGATGTTAAGGCAGCAAGAGATATTTAATTTCAATTTTGGTTCCTTCTTTTATCATCTTTTTCAGGGAGATTATTTTAACTGTAATGTCATTAATGAGCCTCTCCAGCACCTTGTCTCCTGCTTCCAGAAGGCAAAGTGAGCGATACCCGAGTGGAGACGTGGAAGCCTTCCATCCATCAACACAAAATACACCAACTGCGCCCTTTTGTTTCAACCTGGGAACGTCCTAAGGCAGACGTTGTAGAAGTGGTTGACGTAACTCCGGTCATTGGTAACGAATCCATTGGAGCTGCCCGCCGGTCTCGGTGCCTTGATGTTGGATAGGGCAGGGGTGGCCGACATAACTTCTTCCTCGGATCAAGAGGGGCCGACTCTAACCGGATGCCATGGCCAACATTCAGTGGAAATAGCCTCCAGTACCACCTATATTCTTTGGGAAATCAGCACAGCCGCATCCGTAGGCACCAACCCCATATTATTGGTCAGTAGATAGAGTTAGCGGGTACGGGGCCAGGAAGTATTCCCAAGGTCATCTTGATAAGTTAAGGGCTTCCTGTAACGAAAATTGCGGTTTCCGGTTGATATGATAAGGACTTCCTGTTTGTAATTGTAATGGAAGTTAATAAGATATGGCGTTTCCGGTTGATAAGGGCGCAACCTTCACCCTTAACCATAATCTGACAAAGCATGTCAAAAAATACAAAACCCAAGGACCCTCCAAGCGGGTTTGTTTATTACAGTTCTTGCATAATTGATTACACACTTTCCTAACCTTCAGGTGGTCTTAAGCAGTCTGAAATCCGTTCTAAAGTACGACTGTGAAGGATGCTGTAAGTTTTTTAGCCAATTAGTCTTTAGCTCAATAGGCAAAAGATCAGAAGATATTGATAATATATAATTTGACAGTGACAACACATGTTATTAAAATATGTCTTATATAAGACCAAAATATGCTTTATACAAGCATTAAAAATATAAAATCATACTACGGAAAGTGTTCTGGAGCAATATTAATGGTATAGAATCATGGGTTTGAGTGGAAAAACTTTCAATGAAGAGAACACCGCCCGTCCTCTTATCGAATAAAATTTTGAGTATATTTTATATTATAAATTTTGTAATATTAAATTAGAAAGGAGTACAAAGATGTTAATAAATAAATAAATAAATAGTGTACTTTGTCTTCGTGACGATATTTCCTTTTTACTTCTTGGACTTTCTGTATTTGTTTCTTAGCATCTCTTTGCTCCACGAATTCTTTCACGGTCTCTTCCTCTGCCATCCGTTTGATCAGCAAGTCATCAGGACTTTTCATCTTGACTCTGATCAGTAGCTCAAATAGAGTGGTGTCAATGCTCGTTTGATACGTCGCATTGATTATGCTTTGTACATCATCCACGTGTTGATACCATTTGGTTGAAGCTTTGATTGCAAGCTTACTTACAACACTAATGATTACTCTGTTCTGGCGCTCGATTTGGCCGTTCGCTCGTGGAAGTCCATGTTCTATCTTCTCGTGCTCACAATAGTCTTTAAACTCTAGACTCGTAAATGCTGAGTCGTCTTTGGCTGAGATTATTCGGCAGGGATTACCGAAGTTCAACAGAAGAAAAACTTCGGTAATCCAGCTTCAAGATTACATCTTTTATAGTAGTGAATTTTGTCGGGTACAGTCATGTAAATTTCGTAAATGCCAATATATGGTTATAATTCGTGTTCGTAGACGTCAAAGGTCCTAAATGATCTATGTGGTAAGTTCGTAACGGTTCGTCTTCTTTTGGCAAGGGGTTCAAATAACCTTCTTTCTTACCATTTTTCCGAATACAACAAGAAATCACACTTTCTATCTTGCGTTGAAGGCTTGGGATATAGTACTCTTGCTCTATGATATCCCTCGCTCTCTTCACAGCATAGTCTCCTCGTTCGTGAACGTCTTTTATTATGTTTGTTTGCATATTTTTTGGAATAACCAACAGCTGTTTTCCCTTCTTCATCTTGTGCAAAACGTCATTGGCTATGAAATAGTCGTCATGTTCTTCATTTTCTTTCAAGAGCCTTAATCGTCTCTTCATCGTCTTGGGGTTTTCGGATCTTGCTGACCCTACTATCAACTATCATCATAACTGGTTTAAAACTGTTCACGTGCCGCATTCTTGTGCCTGGACGGTGCTCAATCTCATATTCGAATTCCGATAGTATCATCACCCATTTTGCGACTCTTGCGTTCACGTCCTTCTTGTATACCGTTTTTGTAAATTGCGTCACAATCGGTTATAATTTTGAACTTTTGGCCAAACAAAAAGTAAGTCCTAAATTTCTTGATTCCTCCTATCACTGCCAAGACTTCTAGTTCATAACTTGAGTACTTTCTTTCTGCTTCCATACACTTCTTTGACATGTAATGTACTGGGTGGAACTGATTGTACTTATTGGGAGAAGTAATACACTTGTTATGTTCCATTTGTTTATTATCAGGTAACTGACACGTATTTCGGTCCTTACGGATCATTCTCAAAATTAAAACCAGTTATAACTTTGAAGATTGAAAAATTTGGTTCCATCAAGAATGTAGCAAAACAAGTATCGAATTGATTGTACTTAGGTCATCGTTGTAGCAAAATTGCTCCGTATATATTTCTGTCTCCAAACCAGATTTATGCATCTGTTAACGCCTTCTCTTCATCTTCAAATTTGAATCTTGCTTATTTCTTGAGAAGATTTGTTATAGGTTAAACCATTTCGAGTACTGCGGAATTAATTTCCTAAAGTATCTCGTTAAACCTAAAAAACTCTGAATTTGTGTCACATTTTTCGGTTCTGGAAATGTTCTTACTGCTCTGGTTTTCTATGGATACACCAAGATAGTGTACTCGTTGCTGAATGAATTGACATTTCTTCCAGTTGATTTCAAAGCCATGCTCACACGCTACTTGCAATACCAACTGCAACCGTGCAAGCCCTTCACTCTGACGTTTGGCCGGAATAAAGAAATCATCGATATACATGGAAACTTGTTAGGTCTCGAAACACTGTATTCATATACCTTTGAAATACCACTGGCAAGTTAAAGAAAACAAATGGCACTTTTCTATACTAATACTGGCCATTGTGTATAACGAAAGCTGTGTATTTTGGACTCTCTTTTACAACTGGCACATGAAAGAATCCATTCCTCAAGTCTAATATCGTAAACAGATTGGCGTCTTGCAATGAATTAAGCATATCTTCTATTAACTGTAGAGGATGGCATTCCTTGACCACTAACTTGTTGATCTTTCGGTAATCCACACATATTCTCGGTGTGCCATGTTTCTTCCTAACTACGTCTATAGGACTGGCGTATTCTGAAATACAGGGTTCGACTATTCCTGCATCTATCCAGTCTTGCACTTGTTGGTCAACAATCTTTCTCTCTCGGCGTATGGTAGTCGTCTTGAAGCTGAGTGAACCGGTTCCTCTTGTTGAAAAATAATCTTCATTGATACGTCCACTCTTTTCGTCTTCTTCGGCTTATACCCTTTCAGCATTTTGTTGATTTTCGTTATATTGATGTCAGGTATCATCCTGTCCACGTTCAGTTCTGTCTCATCGTTTACTACAATTCTCAATAGTTGGGCTTTTTCGCTTCTAATCTTCTTGATAGTACTATAAATGAAAGATTGAGTCTCCTTTCCTTGCCCTGCTTTGAAATCTTCAACTCCCTTTGATCCAATAATTCATTTCCAATTATAAGATCTAAATTAGATACGTCATCAGACACTACATAAAGTACGGTATTGAAATTATCATCATCAATTTGTATTACTGCGTAGCCTGAAGGATTCACAGAATTCTTGTCAATATTAGGTTCGATTCCTTGAGTTGTGGGGATCCAATTAGTTGATGAATTCTACTGGGATTAATATTGATCTGGCTGCCAGTGTTAATCAATGCATCTAATTGCATTCATCTCCACCTTCGTCTTATTTTTAACCAGATTCAACGAACGTACTCCACCGGACCTAGTTTCTTCCTTTTTTACATTCCTTTCCTATTTACATTCAGTTGCTTTGTGTCCAAACGTATTGCATCTGAAACATTTCATCCCTTTGGATCTATGTTCGCAGTCTTTGGTTCTAAGACCACAATTAAAACACTTTGTTGCTGTCGTGTTTGCCTTTTCTGCAGACCTTTCACTGTCTCGAAACTTACCTGTATTAGTTTGAAATCTATTCTGATTCTGTTTCTTGCTACTCTTGATTTTGTTATAGGTTCTGAGCTTATCTTTAAAATCGTTCAAGTTCAAAGTAGGGAGGAACACCAACTCCGACCTCTTGTTTCGGCCTGGGAACGTCTTGAGGCAGACGTTGAAGAAGGGGGTTTTTGGTACAGAAGGTCCTAATTGCTCCATTGGGGATGTCCTCCAGGTTGTTGGGTAGGCTGAGGCTCCTGACTCTAGTGAGATGTTTCCTGGCGGCATTCAGACTTTACTCCATTTCACCAGCAGAAGACACACTTCCTGGAGATGGTCCACCTCCTGCAGATAGCTTCATCACATGCCTTCCTAAGCGCTTTTACCAGATCATAGGCCATCTCATCTGGATTCTCGTGCCTGACTCTGGAGGGCTCTATGGCCAAGAGGAAGGCGTTATGGAAGCCGAGTTCCGCCTGGAAAAGATCGGGGTATCACCCACATTGGCTACCTCCCAGTCTAATATGGCCATGGTCTAAGGAAGCACTTCTCGCCTGTTGATCCTTGATTCGCACCATTACGAGAGCCATGGCATTGTAGTCCTCCCCGCAACGACGGTAGAATCGGAACCGATCAAGCCATAAGTCCTTGGTGGAATTCGGGGGCAGTAGCATGCCACCACCTTCCCTATGGGGGTATCTAAAGCCATCAGTTTACACTACTCCAGTGGAAAATGTGGAAGACTTGCAAAATAAGATAATTGCTGGGTGTAACACAAGAAGAAACGACCCTGGTGTTTTTGAAAGAGGTCGGCAGTCAATGAGGAGAAGAATATTTGATGGTAGAGGCGTTTACTTCGTGGTGCATCTTGAATGATTTGTAAATGAGACACAATAACTTTGTTTTATCACTCTATATATTTTTTGTGGTAAAACAAAGTTATTGTGTCTCATGAGGAGAAGATTGAATTATTACATCCTATCTGGAGTTTTTTTCAACAGCTCTTGTAGACTAAGAATCTTTACATGTAATTTTTTGTAATTACCTCGTGTAATCGTCGAAAACCTTCGAAAGAAAGCGTGTTTTCAAAAATCATTTATAAACAAACTCTTTTTAGAATAGACCAAAAAATAACCTCTGAAATATTTGCCGTACGTTTAATAAACACCCTGTATATTCATCATATCGAAATTATTTTAGCTTCGTCATATCTGTAAGGTTTCTTTCCACAGTTAATGTAATGAAATGTTTCCGTTCACCGTTGTAATCACGTCAAATGTTTTTTTTTTGCGCAACTCAAGTTTGATTAGAGCTTGTTTTGACCATCGCGATGTTGATATTTAAATACCGAGTGCAATTGAATTTGGTCATATTGCGTTTTTTCTTCTGTTTACTCTCCTTAGCAATTGTATTTTTTTCTCCACTGTGCGTCAAGCGATTTTTTTACATACATCAGTGCTCATGAACGTAGTTAATAATTATTTTCGCGTTGTTTTACGTAAATGCTCGAAGTTAAAAATAATGGCAATCGATATAGTGGAATATTGTTTTTGTTGTAAAGGCAAATTAAATTATAATTGCCTATCGCGTACTCGTCAAACTAAAATATTGCATTTTGTTTCATTACTAGATAAAAAAATATTGCCTCTAAAATAATATTTATTTTTTCGTACATTTTTTTGCGTTATTCTAGAGTTGAAATGTTCACAAGATTAAAACATTCTGAAAAACACTTTAATGTTTATAGATTTACGAAATTTTAAAATTATTAGTTAATTTCTACAACGACCTAAGAACTTGAATACATTTAATCACTAACTTTAAAATTTCGAAAAGAATAAACCAATTGAACTTACCTTTAAAAAGAAATTATTTGATAATTGTAGTAGATTTTACGAAAAATCACAAAATTGAAAATTACTTACAAAACAGTTAAAAAAACTTTGTAAAAAAACTCTCTAACAATTTTAAAAGATGGTTGAGTTAAAAAAAATAACAATTGAAGTTTTCCAAGAAAAAAACATTTAAAACATAGTTTAAAATTTGCTTTAAAATACATACAGTTAAAATTGAGAAAAAAAAAACATTTCTTAAATAAAAACTGAAAATGTTCTCAATGAAGTGGCAATTGCCAAACGAAAGATCAGAAAAACCAATTAAATTTTCTTGTAAAAACATTTGAAAATTTTAAGAAGAGAAAAGAAAATAGTAAATTCTATTGGAAAATCTTAACGAATTAACCATCAATTAAAAAAATAACAAAAAAATAATGCAAAAAACAATTGAAAATCTGTCAGGAAAAAATGTTTAAATATATTTTTTTAAAAATAGATCAAATAATATTGAAAGCAACAATTGAAACGAGTTAAAGCAAATTAAAATATTTCTAAACAATTTAAAAAATCCGATTAAACCGTTGACATTTTACAAAAACAAAAACAAAACAATTGAAAAGTGCTTAATAACAGTTATAACCTCTCAACAAATTGAAAATATAAAATAAATATCTGGAACAATTAGGATTTGCAAAGTAAAATAGTTGCAAGTTTTATGAAAAAAAAACAGATTAAACCTTTTGTTTTGAACACGTGGTAATCACTTCCTTCGTAACTTATTTTACTGTGAAATAAATGATTACAACGTGTTAATTATTACATATTTTATTTAATAACATTTTGCATTATCGATAGTATAAAAGGTTTACTCAACAACGGCATTGCCTAGCGACCTTTCGACACCGATTACCCAACGAAACGCGATTGCATCATGTAAATTGGCGGAACATTGCGTGATTCATGCGGGATTCATTTTATCAGATATACAATTATTACTACACGCTACAGAAACATAACCTAAAAGTACATAAACAAAAACGCATAAAAAAATTAATTGTAATCTTATACGATAATTGCGCTTTTAATCGTGAGGGTATTTTTGTGACGGGTTTAAAAAATTAATACTTACATTTCGGTGGACTGATGCTCAAAAGGCTGGCCCTCTCTCAGCTGTTCACTGACAGCGCGGGGATTTGCTATTGGGAAAAAATCAAATCTGCATTTACTTGGTGCAATATCATAGATAAACGTTGAGATGTTATTAAATTAAATTATTGACATTAATTGTTGTATCTAACACCAGATTAATCACCATAAATAAACAATTTATTACTATTTTCAAAATAATTACTATTATTATATGAATAAATCGTTTTTCAACGATATTTAGTTTATATTTCATTATAGATCAGTAGAAAACCAAAAATACATTTTAAAAAATACATTTCAATTTAGATAAGTAGACAACCAAATATACACTGCCGTAAATATGAATATAAATCCTATATTACCACAACTAAATTAAATAATGTTTTTGAAAACATGTGTAATAGTGTATAATTATTTACTCATAAAATATTAATCTATTTAAATAAATTAAACATTAATAATTATGATTTCTAAACATAACTTACAGTAAATATTCTATGGTTGTGGCTGGTACATACATTTTATTTTAATTAATTCCACCCATTAAATCACATACATCTTACCCTCTATCACAGTTGAAAAGTTAAATAAATGATTTCAATCAACGGTCGAAAGTAATTTGTGTTCACAATCGACTTATCCATAGTAAACTTAAAATCTTATATTTATCAAAGGAGTGCACTCTATCGGCGATGAGCATTACTTCGTTATCAAAGGTTCAATCGAGTTTGGAGTTTAGCCAACAACCAACACAGTGGCGCTTTTTGTAAACTTAACCTATTTTTCAATTGTTTCTTCATCATTGTTATATTTAAAATAATGGCTGGACAGGGATGGCTGTTTAAATTAGTCGCCTCCACTGGTACGAAGAATTTCCTAAATATCAACAAGTAAGTATGTTTTTCCCCAAAACAACAATTACCCTCGTAAACGTGCGCTTTTGTTGACATAGTATAACCGTTGCAGAAGTGCATAGGTTGATTCATGGAATGTGTACAAAAATAGCTACAAAATCGTCGCATGCAGAGCAATTTTATTTCTTACAAATTTATACCATAATCTATAGCTTTAATTAAACTAAATTCTTGTCCAGTAAATAAAACACAAACGCTTGTTATAGGATACATAATAGATAAATCTTAACTTATATATTTTAATCAAATGCAAACCTAATTATGTGTATTTTATTATAAAGTTTTAAATAAACATAATTTTCTGCTTTTTTATATTTTGTAATTAACTTTTCATAATATAATGTATATAAAAATACTAAAGTATATAATAATAATAAAAATTATCGAACATTCATTAATACAACATTGTTTTATTCAATTGTTTTAACATAACCCTACTATAAATAAAAATTTATTAAACTTTTTAGATTTACAACAATAAATTACCAACAGCGGGCAGGATTGAAACATGCCACGTTGGAAAGACTCAAAAGCCTCCAGATCCCAGAGAGACCCAAGAAGCCGATGTCACCGTATTTTCGATACATGATGGATCAGAGGGAAGGCATACTGAAGAAAAATCCACAAATTAAGTTCTTGGATATTGTGAAGCAGTGCGCGGCTGAATGGGCAAACACACACAAAGATGTCAAAGAAAAATACGCCGTCGAGTTTAGGCGGGAAATGGAGGACTACAATAAGAAATATCTGGAGTATACTACTAAGCTCTCACCGGAACAGAAGGACGCTCTCAGTGATGCCGCCAAGGAGAGAAAGCAGGACAAAAAAATGAGGGAAGTGAGAAAGGTTAGCATTTCTTTTTTACTTCATTGATATTAAGAATTATATAACATTGAACTATTTATTTATTTATTCTTCAATTAGTTGGTATATACTGCAAAACCTTTATTTGGTATAATTCTACTATATTAACTTTATGCATAAGTTGGTATGTTAATTATTTAAAACTTCTTATCGTTTTAGAAAAACAAAGAAGCAGGTAAACCAAAACGCCCAATGGGTCCTTTCATGCTCTACCTAATGGACATAGCACAAAAGGAGAACAAAAAAGTGAACGAACTAATGGGGGCCATAAAAGGAAAGTGGCAAGAACTTTCGGAACTAGAAAAGAAAAAGTACTCCCTACGGTACGAGGAGAGCAAGAAGCAGTACGAGTTGGAGATGCAGAAGTGGGAGACGAAAATGATCAGAGAGGGCAACGAGGATTTGGTGAGGAAAAAGGCGGTGCCTAGTGCCAAACCCTCCAGGCTGCTCGATAGTAGGCCCATCAAAGAGGAATAGGGACTCGGGTGTTCTTACCAAGTAGAGTCTGCCATATCTGGTGAGAACACGGGTGAACCCAAGAGACGGAGCAAGGGGAAATCCAAGGATTTGGATAGGCTGAACGAGGACCTGACCAAATTTTACGAGACTAGATTCTACAAGGACGATTTGCCTAGATTCGATGATCCAGTTGGAAAAATTGAGACCAAAGAACAAAACAGTAAACCCGACCAATTAATTAGTAATGAGACAAATATGAAAACTAAAAGTGTAGAGGATGCCATAATTAATAAAGAAATTAAACCAACACCAAAACTACACATTAAGCCAGAACATATTGAAGAAACACCTGCAACTAATAAATTGGAGGACGTAAAATCAGCAAATGAATATAAAAAGAAGGTAATTTTTAATAAAGATGTACCTATTGATGTAAAGAGGGAAGAATCTAAAAAAACAGGAGGTGATGTTGATGAATCTCGTGCAGGTCTTGTTGATGTTAAAAAAGAGAAGGAAGTCTGTCAGGCAGACCAGGCTTCTGATGAAGGAAAAAAGGCAGGTAAAACCTCGGTAGTTGATAAGATTAAAAGTATATTTAAGTTTTAATTTTTCCTTTCTTTGAGCATGTATATCTATTGTTTTTTTTCTATATGGTTTACACACACATACACAATATTATTCAGTTTTATTGAATAAATATGTCGTTTGGTTTTTTTTAATTAAACCTTCGTTCTATTATCCTAATTCTTATATATTCCACTTATTCCTGCTCAAAATACAAAACTGTTTTATAAAATAATATTCAATTATTTAAAGTAAATTTTAAACTTTTTATTATGTAGACTATTTTTTTGCCAAAAATTTCGATTGTTCAAAATTTGTTCTTTTTTCAAATATCATATATTTGTTCTTGCTAAATTTCATTTACAATTTAAATCAAGTTTTATATTTTTCAATATTTCAACTGTTCTTTCCAAATCACATTTTTTTTATTTTAAAATTTTTATTTAATTAAGCACATATAATTATTTTTGTTAAATATTTAAAACAATTTTATATGAAAACATCGCTAATCATGGGTGATGTACAAAAAAGAAAACTTTAAAAACATAAGTAAATTCTGTTTATATCACATGCTTTATTTTTTATATTGTTTACAGCTTTTATTTTCTAGTAATTTCGAATTTCAATGTTAATGTGGAGTGTGCAAGAGTTGTTACTATCATAATATGCTATTTTGTTTCAGTCAAGCTATATGGTATGGACTGAAACTATAATTTGGGAATGTATCTTTGCTTACTTCTTTGGAGTATTTATGTAGAAACGTCAAGAAGAACAAGTATTGTTGTTTTTTTTTATAGAAAAGGTAAGAAACCAAAATTTGACCTGCTTCAAAGTGGATTTTGGTTGCTTATTATGTCAAAAGTTTTGCAATAAAATTGATAAATACCAAAGAATTTTTCTGATGCATGTACGGATTGAATGCCAAACAGTTTTCATGACATAAATAATAATAAAATAGTTTATTTATCTATTATAACTGGATAAATTTACCCTTAATTACTTGGAGAATTTTTGAATCGTTTTTTGACTGATAATTACTTTTATATAAAATGTGTTACATCACTTACAGACTACTAAAAGATGAGAATAAAAGGTAGCATAGAAACAGAATCAAATGGCTACATTAATTAATAGTATTAAAATAACTACTTACTTGTTAACAACTGGTGTACATGTTGGTGTCTTCATCTGCATTACAATTTATATCAGGGAGAGAGTTTATTATGAATTTTGTGCTATAACTAATAAAATTATTTAATAAAAAAATGTGATATTGAATAGCGTTCATTTCCATTTATAACATTAGTGCAGCTGGATAAAATAGATAGATATAAAACCTGTGTTGTAGATTTATAATCAAACGTAATACAATTAAATTTTTAAAACACTATAATCGTTATATGTTATTATTTTAATTTCATTACATTTGGTCTAATAGTCATATTTAAAAGGTGATAATATTTTATTTTTTAGGCTTCTCTGTTTAAACTGTAAAATAATAATTTGAAAATTGATGTCTAATTAAATTTTTTAATATTTTATAGTTGTCAAAACCAATCTAAACCTTTATACCATATCCTCACCAATTAACATCCTTGTGAAAGTGGGAATAATATATTGTGCAGGTTTTAAAATGTACGATCTAATAATGTATATATAAAATAACAATTTATTCTTTTATATACAAAATACAACAAACCAATTTAACTAATGTAAAAAAAAAAATGAGCAAACCGTATAATAAATAAAATTAAAATACCCACCAAGTTGGCACTTAAATTTCACATTTCCACTATAGAAAACAACAGGTCGATGATTGCAAAAGCAAAAAAATATATAGACATGTCCCTAAGAAGTCCGAGGAAGAAGTTGATGACTCGGAAGAGCTTCCTAAACTTATTCGGGTCGACGTTGTTCAGCGAGAGGAGGAGGTTGAAGGCGCCGTTTTCCTCGATGAACGGCTTGAAGAACAGCACCTCGGTCAATTCGTAGCACAGCATAGGCATAAATATTTTCTCAATTCGCATGAAAGACAGATCGATTCCTATTAAATACTCGAACTGGTCAAATATTAGGTTCATGTAGCGCACGCTTATCCCAAGCAGCATTATTATGAAGACCCGGTAGTTATAAACAGCCGTCGTTTCTTTGTCATTTTGTTGTGGTTGTGTGCTTTCTGTATTTTTAATGGAAATTACTGGCTCTGCTTGTGAAACTAAAGGTTCTGTTTCTTCGTAATCCTCATGATAGTGGTGGAGCACTTCATTTGAGGGTTTCGGTGTTGAGTTTTTTTTAATATCTATGGGTTCATCTAAGAAAAGAAAATAGATGCTATATAGATTATAAATCAGAACTCTGCAAATTAATAATGATAATAATTAGGAAATTCACAGAAAAGACTTGTATTGATTTCATTGGTGTTAGTTTTTAAGAAACACATTCGACCTCCAACCAAAGCAGATTATTCTGAAGTATCAATGTAGCAGTAGTTTAGAATTAAAACTATAAATGTAGATTTCTTTTACAATTTACAACACAGTTATTTTTAATTGCATATAAAATTATGTAATGTTTGCAAACAATCGTCTACTTTTAGAATCCCGGCACTGCCTTTGTTTTAATTACAAAATACACTAATCGAACAGCATTTTTTTGCAATGATATATATATATTATACCGAGAACACCTGCTCGCAAACTCTATATTTAGCTTAATTAAAGGTAAACTTGGCCAAAATGTTTCCCAGTTATAACCTCAAAAATTCTTTGTATATTTAGTACTTACCTGGGTTAGAACTGCTGGTGCTTAAATTTGAGATTTTCTTGAGACGATTATCGGCGTTTTCTAAAATTCTACGCATACGGGCCTCACGGCGGGCCGCAGCGTCCGTCATTTTCGTTATTTCCTAAAAATTTGCATTGGTTATGAATAACAGCTGAGCGCACCGTCATTATCGATCAGCGAATGTATTTGCATAGATATGCCGAAATCTATAAAATTTAAAATTATATTTCGTCTTTATGTGTATTAATCGATTATAACTAAATTCTAAAAAATATTAATGTTATAATTAATTTCTTATTTTTACCTAAATTTGAGATTATCGTTCGAGTTTGACTATCATATAATTATAAGTCTATGAGTAGATGTCATTCATCTCTGATATCAACTTCGGCGAAAAATAATATCTTCGAATTTTGGGAAATACAGCATGTTTAAATTAATTAATGAATGTTATCGTAATGTTATTATTTGGATGTAGACTTTGTATTATAGATCACATTGTGGCGATTGCCGTTAATGAAATTCGTACCCAACACAGTTGTGGCTCTGAACAACTTTCAATTCAATGATTATTCAGTTGTTGCAGGCCATTCGCATAACATCTTGAACATTAGTTATATACATTAATGCCATAAAAATCAATTAGTGTCGTATAATAATTCACATTGTGTAATAGCATGGTAAGTGACATCATCTTTATTTAAATTACTACTATGATTAGATAGTAATTTAAATCGTTTATTATTAATGAAAATAAAATGACCATTTGATTAAATCAATTGTTCAGACAAATAAACTCGTGTAAAACATTGTGTAAGAATTTTCCGAATAAATGTATGTATTGTCTAACAATCTTAATAAAAATAATAATAAAATTATGGAGTCGAATGTGTTAATGTCTTGCTTCTGATGATATAGATATGTTGTTTATGCATTGCAAGGGCCAAATAAACTTGTATAACAATGAATAAGAGCAAACAGATGTTTGTTTGTTAAATGGTATTTGTGGGAATTACCTTTACGTGTGCCTCTGTAATTGATTTGTCATTGCAAACAAGGAAAACCTACAAATTGGAAAATCAAGTTTAAAACTAGTAGTTTGCTAATTATCAACATCACCCTTAAATTTTTAAATGTTTCATACGGGGTTGATAAAATTAGACGTTTGGATAAAAAATTTCGATAACTGGTTTTTACCCATCGAAAACAATTTTTTTTTTTGTATTTACATAAACTAGCCCCTTAATTCTAATCGGGTTAGGATTAGGGTTTTTACCTAAACCATATTGATAATCTTGATAACTGAGGAATTGAGTAGAAAATACGACACAACTTTGTTTGAAAATATATATCGTATCAACTTGATTTATAATTTTCTACACCTATTAGAATGTGATACTCTTTCTTAGAGAATTTGCCATTGTAGAAAGGAAGATATTTAAGAACAACTTTCCAATTGGTGAAATATAACACCACGATACCTATTGGGACAGGATTTATACCTGCTTTTTATATAACGAACCTAGAAGAGCCGTTCTTAATGTATGTTATTGGTCTAAAATGGAGGAATTCTCTCCTAATTGAATTAAAACAACCGGGGTAAAATTTTGACCCACCAAGAACATCGCTATTTGTAAACACTGATAACCATTTGTTTCGTATTCTAACTATTTTTATAGTTAGTTGATCTTTTTGTATAAAAAATTGGTTGAAGATATTTACTTACATTTTTTTGTAGAGTTTTTTAAAATATTTATTTCAAGATATCTGTAATGTATCCCAATATTTCATTTTATAAGAATTTCTTTCATTTAATAATGTATTAAGAATTCTTAATTAATTTCTTATTATTGTCAAAAATATTCCAAGCTAATAGATATATGTTTCTTAAACCTCTTTAAGTATCTGAATTTTTAAGAAAAAAAGAGAATAATTAATTTACAGTAGTAAAATTCATAAGTATGGTAAAATGAAATATTTTTTTATATTTTTAAGGATTACCAGCATTAATTGATAGTATACAGGTTAGTGTTGCCATTTTTTAAAATTTATTTCTAAAATATCTCGAGATTGATTGGATTTCCATGATCTTAAAGTATTTTCAAAATTTTATTTTTGTAGGTAGGCTTACGTTCATTTGTGTTCCCTCTTCCTGAGAATTTTTTTGCAGCTTTTAAAAAAAAAATTTGTAAAAAATAATTTTAAATTCATTATAGATTTTCAAATATTTTAGAATTCTGCTTTTTAATCGTCTTTTAGTCTCCCTTATTTTTAAGGTTTTTCAAGAATCCTTACTCCTAGGTTTCTTGATTGTTTCCTTAAAATGTTTATAATTTCTTAGGTTTTATAACATTTTAGTATCCATTCTTACAATTTTAACGAGTGAAACAAAAAAATCAATTTAACTAGAATAATAGGTAAAGAATTGTTTTGTTTCACTGATTACTTGTAACTAGATTATCAAAAGTGATGAGTGAAACCAACTGACAGGTTTTTATATTCATTGTCATTAACAAAGGGTTTCCCCCGATTTAAATGTTTAATTTTTTAAGATTTTCAATTTTTAGGTTCATTAAACATTTTTTTAGGATTTTAATATCTCCAAATTGTCTAAGATTGTATAAATTTCATGAGTTTCTCAAAATTTTAAGTATTGTTTGATATTTATTTTTAATTTATTCATTTTAGTAAAGTTTTATAAAGATTTTTTAGGTTTATTTGTTTCAATTTTAAGAATTTTATTAGAATTTTTAAGATTTTTAGATTATTCATCATTTAGGTTACTTAGCTTTTTAGAACTTTTGATGATTTCGAATGTTATTATATTATTTTTAAGTTTATTCGGATTTCAAGAAGGTTTTTTTTAGATTTTGATTATTGTTTAAAGTAAGTAAGAAAGTAATTCATCATAAATAGCAATGGATACATAATTGATTACAATAAAAATTGAACAATACAAACATTTTAAAATAATAATAATTGATTTTCTTTGAGAACTATTAAGACTTCTTGCATTTTTCAAGATTTTTGCCTTTCCAAGTTTTACAAATCTTTTAGGATTTCCAATTTTATTAGTATATTTAAGATTTTTTAGATTTTCTAGTTTTGATTTTATTGAAATTTTGATATATTTTCAGTTTATGAGATTTTACAGGTTTCACAGGCTTCTTCTTACAGTTTTTAAAGATTTTTTGTTTCTTACAATTTTGATGATTTTTAGTTTCTCAATTTTAATAATTTTTGATTTTATTATGTTTGTATTTCTCGAAACGATTTATTTAGATTTAATAAACTTTTAAGATAAAAAATCAATTTGAATAGGATTTTAAGATTTTGAGTTTTTTTTTGATAAATATCCCAAAGTTTACAAAAATGATTCAAGATTTTTTGATTTCTTTAGATTTTACTTGTTTGTAGTTGTTTAGTTTTAATTTCAATACTTAATTGTTTAATTTTCAAAAATTCTTATCTTTTTGCTTTTAATAATTCTTGAACATTATAAAATACTCTTTTCTTAGAGTTTCGACGTATTACTAGGAACTGTATTTTTATTATGTTAAACACTTAACTTAAAGTTTAACGTAGTAGAAATACAGTTCCTAGAAATTTCTTGATAATTGTAGATTTTTATAAATTCGACAATTCTTTAGTTTCAAAGAAAACCAAATTTAAAAAAATTAAATTTGATTTTCTTTTTATTTCATATTTTGATTTTGATATCTTCAAGTTTAAATATTTTACGATTTTCAAGATCGGTTAAAAAAATTTAAAACGAATACGTTTTCATGTTCAAGTTTTTTTCTTTACAGGAATACGTGCGGATAAACTCGAAAGGGCATTTGTCCATTCCGAAAAATATTGTAAGACCAAGGGAAAATACAGCACGTAAGCTGGAACTGGCTTTAGGGTGTATTTTGATGTTTAGTAAGTATTTTACCCGTGAATGGAACACATTTTTAAGCCATCTTTTCTTTTAGTTTCCTTATTTTTTGCAAGCAGAACTGATTTGTTGGAGAAAGTATTATTTGTTGGTAAGTATTTTTTTCATTTTCATTTGGTCCTAGTAAAAGTAATCCTAAAATTAAATGAATTTAATTAGTAATTGATTCTTAATAAATTATATTTTTTATCAACCTATTTCATAATTAAGACAAAGTAATGTATAAATTATCGTTGATACCAAAAAGTTGATACACAGTTTTTGATGTGATTAAATGAGTAATTTAAGCAAGGTCATTAAATGTAGGAAAACGAAAAGATTATAATTCTAATGCATCATTCTAAGTTCTAAAGTAATTTATTTAAAATAATAAGGGCTGAGTGAGATTCATCAATCCAAAAATTATTTAGATAAACGGTAACTGTAGAGGAAATGAAGATCCTAAACTTTTGACTGAAATTGGTTTATCGTTATTGGTGGTGAAATAAAATATCCCATGTGCATCTAAAGGTGTACTCTCCCCATAAACTATTTTCGCATTTTTATCACACTCTCCTGTTTCAAAATCGGCCAAAGACGCGCACTCTGTTCCAATCATCGCATCTGAATTAATGGATTCGATGAAGTAATAGTAACTTTTTGTATGGCTGCAAAAAGCTAAAATTGTAAAAAGCTTAAGTAAGTTTTATTTGATGATTATTTAAGTAGCTCTGTTCTAACCAATTTGCCTTGGACTTAAATCCAGCAGTGCGGGATTGTACAATTCGCAGCCAGGTTGTGGTCTGTGACCTCCATTTGGATAGAAGTCAATAGTACCTAAAGCTGATGTATAACCGAAATAGTCTATATCGGTATGAGTGATATCGACCATTAGCGCGTCCTCATTGGACAGTCTGTGGATTTCGGGAACGGCTTTAAATCCGGGACCTGCAGGATCCAAACCAGATATTCTGTAAACTTTATCTCCGGTTAGTTGCTCCACGGTTTTTCCCGCGAAGCCAGAAACATGCGCTCCCAAAGAATGTCCGATTATGTGAATATTCTTTAAAGGGATCGGCAGTTTGTTGATAAAGTCACCAATCTCTTTTCCTTGGAAGAAAATAAGTGATTATAATTAAATATAATATAGTTTTCATTATCAAAAGATATGAAGTGATTTCTGATTTCTATTCTCTGATATTTTTAATCGAAAGGTTTTCTTTACCACCCAGATTTATGTGGTAAGTGAATTGAGTAGAAACATTTTTGTTCATTTAGCTTCTATTGAAGTTATATGGAAGACGGGATGAAAATTAAATCTAAGACTGTTAATTATTTTAGATTTCTTAAAACTTTACTTAAGATTAATATTTAAATGTCGAATTTGTATTTTGTTTATTTGAGTTAAAAAAATATAAACATAAGAAATTAATAAAATATAAAAAAATATACTTTACCTGCTTTTCTTGTGTTCTGTGAAGCTTGAATATAGGGAACCCCAGCCAATACACTCCAATCAACTTGAATCACGTTATATTCTCCTTTAATTAAATAAGCGTTAGTCATTTCCGCATAGAACGTACTCTTGTAACTTTGCCCCCATCCGTGCACTATGAATTTGACGGGATTACTAGCATTTAATCCGGAGAAATCATCTTCAACTTCCACACCACCTTTAGGACTTTCCCTTGTGACCAAAAAAAATTGGACGTTCGCCAAAGCACAACCTGAAAATAGATAGAATTAAAAATTCCAAGTTATACTGCATGTAACTTATAATTATATGTAGTTTAGAATATTTATTTTTAATATTAATAAACTTTTTTGTGATACATTACCTAAAAGCAAATAAAAGAAAATCAAACTACCACCAACCATGATTGCACTGTTAAAACAACTCCAATTTTACATAACCAGCTGCAGTTAGTAAATTAAATTATCCATCAAATTACATTAAAATTGTTGTAATTCTACCTTTTTTTTCCAGGGTTCCACTCAATTTGCATCCTGCTCGGTTTGATTGCCCTTGAATTCGGCAGGCGATGTTGTTTATTCTTCGAGGAACAAAAACACCTAACCACTAAGTACAATGGCGATTTATCGAAATTACTGTTTAACTATGTTTTCGAATTCGAACCAAGAGTCTACATCGTGTTTTTAATTAGTATATTGTGTGTACTAATTATCAACATCAAAACTGATCTTAGACCAATGGATATCGCCGATTACGATATTTACGCTTTGATGTGCTCGCTAGCCGGTGTCTTGATCTTCGGAGAAGGTCTAAAATTGGTAAATAAGTTATAAGGGCTTTTAAATTTAGGAGTTTTGTTCCGTAATGTTAAAATTTATTAATTTTTATATATATTTTTAGCAATCGGGAAAGTTGTATGATTCTTTAAATATTAAGAAGATGAAAGGATTAGATTATGGCTCTTCAATGGCGCACAGTTACTTTCATGGCTACCTAAAAATTGTACTTCCACCTGACGGTTATACGCCTTCAAATCTTAGGGATTTGATGAAGACATACGAAAGTATTCACAGAGTCAAATTTTTAGTGCACAAACTGTACATTTTGGTACCGCTATCACTTCACTGCCCAAACTCTCTTGAAAACGAACATTCTCCCTCCATTCAGAAATCAAACGTAAGTGATACCAGGAACTATTATATTATTATATTGTTTCTATTTTTATATTTACAGCCATTAAATTCTATTAAGAAAAATCGTGCTGGGGTAGTGCTTAGAGACTATAAGAATGCCGTATATAAAATTTTATATCCCGGCGAAGATGAGCCAATTTATATTAGTGCGGAATACGCGACGCCATTATTAACGTTTAGGGAAGCCATCAGTTACGACGGCGAACACGCCAGTAAGTTTATTTACGTTTACATAAAACGATTTTAATAGATCAGAATTTAGTTGTCGGTCAAGTAATAGTGTTATACTGTTTTTTTAATCCGTGTAAATGTATTATTTCAGGACATTACAGAGAACATAAAAATGAAATTATTTGGAACTTCTATAACACAACGAAAAACTTATTGCAAGGTGATCCGAATTGCAAAGACCTTTGTGAACTGATTTTCTATGATGGTAACTATTTATGTTTATTATTTCATATTGACATTTAAAAAATCACCTTATATATTGTTTCAAAACATTGAATTACTGTTTCTCTGTCAACAATCAAATTATTTTAGATCTCATTAATGTAGATCAGTTGAAAAATTTGAATGGGATTCATAAAATCCATAAAGATAATATGTATATACATTTAGGTGCATTAAAATTTTTTTTTGCAATTATCAACTGCGTCGATTATGAGCAGTCAACTTTTTTATGTTTCTATTGTAGTTATATATTGACTTGTTTTTTACATTTTCAATTGTTTTTTTTTTAATTTTTTCATAATATAGATGAAGACAAGAACGGCGGATACATCGATGTGGGAAAAATGTTGGTAAAGAAGATATCGAAGGATCTGAAAATGATTGAAATGCGTAATTTAAAGTAACAACATAAACAAAAGCCTCACGACTGTTAATTTTAAGAAGAGACATTTATTTTTTGGGATATTTTTATATGTGATTATTCGTAGTTTCAATATTTCAAGATGAAACTAAATTTTCGCCAAATTGTTTTATATTTAATATGACTGAAATTAGATACGGTTTTTTGAAACAAAAATTCCATTCGACTGTTAAAATAAATCATCACGTCTGGAAAATAATACTATTTATAGAAAGTGCAAAGAAAATTTTTAATGGTTATGGCATTGTTAAAACTTAAAACAATTAGTCCATGACAGTACTTGACATTAACATTTCTAATTTAAAATAATTAAAGTTTGACATAATAGTGACAAAGATAAACTCTCTTTGGGAATTAACCAATCTTTAGGGCCAAATATTTACTGTTTGCCTTCTGGTAAACTCGTTCCATTGTGCCATTATTTGTTTTACGATGGAAACACTTAATCATTCTAATAATATTTTTTTTATAGTTAGTTATTACTAATTGTTCAATTAATACTGTTTGCTTTTATAATACCAATATTTTATAGTATCAAATAAGACTTATGCAGATGATATTAACCAGAATTTTCATAGTTTGCAAACTACGCACACGCTTAAAAGAGGTAAAAGTCTTTGTGTAAATTCGTTAAATAATGAAATTACACAATTTTAAAGGGTGAGAAGTATAAGGTTTGTGCAATTATAAAATTTGCTAATAACTTTTATAATTGATCATGTATTGTGAATAAGGCTGATGGCATACTCTCTTTAAGGTAATCTCATTAGTTATTAGTAGCGTAAATTTTATTGTTATATTTATAATATTTTTTGTAAAAGTAGTTTTGTTTACCACCACTTTTTGTATATTGAATATTCTTGAAACGTTAGAATCATTTTGTTTGATCTTGATACTATCGTACATGACTGACTGTAAAAGTCTCGATTGTCAATAATAATTATAAATTACTATTTTTACTTTGGTTTTATTACTCTCTTTACTTTATGTTTACTTTAAGCGATATTATCTTTATGGTTTATTTTTACTCAATAAAAAAATTGTGATTATTCAAACATTGTTTAATTAAAAATGTAAATGCATTAAGTTGAGCAAAATATTTCTCTATTGATTGAGAAATAAAGAAATATTTTGCTCAACTTAATGCCTTATCAATCCTTATCACACACAATACAGCGGATTAGCCATATGATGCAATCGTGACCCATTCAATTCGCGCAAGCGACAAACGTGACAAACCACATGCTTTAATATCCATCCCACCTTAAAATTCAATTATCCCGCGCTGAAACACCGTGGACATCGCCACCACGTGACCGGCGTTTCTCTTATAAGTCCGCCGTCGTCCTTCAAATGACACTTTGCAACGGCCGGTGGACGTGTGAGGATCAGCACCTTAATTAACTACCGATTAATGTAAGTAATTAATCATTCCAACGTTTACAAAATTAATCTAATTCAACTGTTTTCGGCGTCATTCAACTGTTTGTTTACATTAGGCTTTTGTTTTTGACGTAATCGCCGGCATTGTTCTAATCGCAAAATTTAGGACGCGTATGTTTTTTAATTTTCAATATTCCATTTCGATTTTAGTAGCGTTAAATTGGGAATTCTATAATACGTTTACGTTCGATTCATATCCCGTGTTATCTGCGTTCTTGTTCGTGCATAATTGCGCTCGCAACAAAATGCCGGTCAGTGCGACTTTCAAGTGACCTTTGCGGGGTCTCTGGAGATAAAAAAAAGTCGTAGTAAATTAAAAAACGGTAGTTTTTTTATAGGTTGATTTAAATTTTAATACTGCCTTTCATTCCAATTGAACTGAAATTTTGTATAAATGTATTAAAAGGCAATACACTCAATCGTTTCTACTTTAATTAACAACTACTATCATTTCAATTGTTATTGTTAATTAAAGTACAAACAATCGAGTGATGAAAGAACACTAAATAAAATTTGCATGATGAAATATTTATACAAAATTTCAGTCCAATTGGAATGAACAGCTGCCTTAAATTAATTAATCTGCATTAATTATGTAATACTAATATTAATAATACAATAATAATATTAAATTAAAATGCAGTAGTTTAATTAACTCATTATTTTTAAAAATGTCTGAATTTGCTTTAAATCCTGTAGATTCTAAATTATATTTCTAAAATTCTAATGTCAATGTGATCATTGTAATAACAGTTATTACAAAGTATTGGAAAAACATGTAAATTCATTTTCACACACAAGTAATTAACCAATATTAAATAAGTTTTTCAAAGATTTATTTAGGTCAGAGGATGTATGATATTAAAACCTAAAATATTTCTAAAACAGGTTTAAAACCCAAAAGATTAGTTAAAATCCAAGGAATTTACTTAAATTCTATTACGAAAGGATTTTTAATAATCATAAATTTAATTGAGTGTATAGATTTTAAAATAGGTGTAAAAAAATCATGACATTCAAAATACATAAGACAATCTTAATTATGATGAAAAAGTTACTAGAAAAGAAACCAAATGTATTATTCTATTAAAATATTTTTCTTTTAGTTTTCCAACTAATACATATTAATTTAATTTAATAATAACAATACATTTGCGAATGTAAAATTGTTTGCTATAGTTGCAAAAAATTAAGTGTTTTCAACTAGTAATTACTTTTGTTTGACTTCAGTTAATTTTTACTTCCTCCATTGCAGTCATTCCAGATTTGGTCCTTGAGAATATTTATATTCAAAATATTTTCAATATCATAAATTATTTACCTTGATAATAAATAATTTTAAAAAAATATATGATAAAACATCATCTAGTTCTCACATTCATTGTGTGTGTGAATAATTTTAAAATTTTGATCCTTCATAATAACTTGTTAAAACAATTATTACTAATATACTTACATTTCTTCATTATTTTTGTAGCCCAACAACCAATCACAATGTCTAAAATTGGAATCAACGGTTTCGGTCGCATCGGCCGCCTGGTGCTCCGCGCCTCCATCGAGCGCGGCGCCTCCGTCGTCGCCATCAACGACCCCTTCATCGGGCTCGACTACATGGTCTACATGTTCAAGTTCGACTCGACGCACGGCCGCTTCAAGGGGACCATCGAAGCCAAGGACGGGAAACTCGTCGTGAACGGAAACGCCATCTCCGTCTTCCAGGAGCGCGACCCGGCCGCCATTCCGTGGGGCAAGGCCGGCGCCGAGTACATCGTCGAGTCCACCGGCGTCTTCACCACCATCGACAAGGCTTCCGCTCATCTCCAAGGCGGCGCCAAGAAGGTCATCATCTCGGCGCCTTCGGCCGACGCTCCGATGTACGTCTGCGGTGTTAATCTCGATACCTACGATCCAAGCCATAAGGTAATAATAATATCATTACTTTATAACAATTTAACAATATAGAACATAATTTCCCATTCATTACAATGTATTAATTTCTTACTTAGTTAAAATTGATTAAAATATTTATTTTTTTCATATTTTTTTTTGAGTTTAATCATTTCTATGGACATATTTCCTCGAGATATATTGAAACTAGTAGAAGAAAAATTCAAAAACAATTTGAATTACGTACGAAGTATTCTAATAAATTTTTAATGTTTCCTTTCATTAATAACAATTTTTTGTATTACTAAAATTACACTCTTATATTAATTAAATTACTTGATGTATAGTTTTTAAACATTTTCTAACAAATTTATTACTCTATATATTCTACATTTGTCTTGACTAACTTGTCAAATAGTTTTTGTACATCTCGGCAAAAATATATTAGCCGATTATGAATTAAATTATAATTAACTCTTGATGCCTAAGGCCATATATCTTAATGGACTTTGCTACTAGGTCCTGTTGTCCTGAATTATGATTAATATACGTCGCATCATTTTACGACGTCCGATATAAATATAAACATAACCTAACTTCTTTATATTCATTCGTAAATTTATGTCTACTTACATAAAGATGTTTCCTTGCATCTTTCTGGCAATTTCTCTTATTTCTGGGTATTTGAAACACATTTGTAGGCCTTATTCTAGCTTAAATCACACCATTAAAAATACAGGAGATTACCTTAAAAATAAACACAATTATAAACAAAACAAACGCAATTTTTTTCAGTGCATGTCAAAACACACTAGATTTGTGTATATTCAAGTGTGTAGAAAATTTAAAATTTTTAAAACTTGAATATGATGAGGAACATTGAATATATTTAAATTAAAATAGATATAAAAAACATTAATTTGAAAATGGTAATTTACATTGTAGCTCTAGTTTTTATTAACAGTGATATAAATTAAAGTTCTAAACATTACTACAAAATTTTTATTTGAAAGAGAATGGAAAAGGAACGTTAATGAGCTTGTTGCACTTATTTAAAATTGCCTTAATTCACAAAAAGGTTGTTTTTGTGCGTATTTTGAATTTTTGGGGCAATTGTATGGTTATGCAACCAAATAAACATTCGATAGTTTATGAATGTTTTATTAAACACCGAATCGCTTCATATTATTTAAAAGACTAAATAAATTGTAAAATCAATAGTAATTTTATACATTTGTAATTGTCAAGTGAATATCATTTATTCATAAATGCATACATAACTTTAGAAATTATATTTGAAGTTTGCTTTTACTTTTAAAGTAACAAGCTCATTTACGCACACATAAACACATAATTAACACATTGTCAACACTCAATCACTACTAACTATTTTAATCATACCAAAATCTAGAAGTTTATAAGACCTTATTTTTTATAGGTTATTTCCAACGCATCCTGCACGACCAACTGCCTGGCCCCTCTTGCTAAAGTCATCCACGACAACTTCGAGATTGTTGAGGGTTTGATGACCACAGTCCACGCCACCACAGCCACCCAGAAGACCGTTGACGGACCATCTGGAAAGTTGTGGCGCGATGGACGTGGTGCCGCCCAGAATATCATTCCCGCATCCACCGGTGCTGCCAAGGCTGTCGGTAAAGTCATCCCCGCTCTCAATGGAAAACTCACCGGAATGGCCTTCCGCGTTCCCGTTGCAAATGTGTCTGTCGTCGATTTAACCGTAAGTAATATGTGTATTATAAATTTCAAAATAAATTTAAACTTGTTGATATATAAAAATATGGGAAGAGCAATTATTGTATTGGTTTTATATTTATCTCAACAAATATGATGTAAGTTCATGTTTCATTTAATGTATAGATAGTTTTTATAATGTTTAATATTTATTTTTTTAAATCTTAGGTTCGTCTTGGTAAACCAGCATCTTACGCTGACATCAAGGCCAAAATCAAGGAAGCCGCCGAGGGCCCACTCAAGGGAATCTTGGGCTACACCGAGGAAGAAGTTGTATCCAGCGATTTCATTGGCGACGATCACTCTTCCATTTTCGACGCCGCCGCCGGCATTCCGCTCAATGATAACTTCGTCAAGCTCATATCGTGGTACGACAACGAATTCGGCTACTCCAGCAGGGTAATCGATCTTATCAAGTACATCCAAACCAAGGACGCATAAGTCGACACTTTTACACACTTTTTTTTCTAATTTATACAAGCCACAAGAAAATGTAAACGTACTAATTAAATGAAGATTTATAACTATTAAATATTTTACATTTGTAAATGTCGTTTTACTAGCCTAGCATTATTAAGTATTATAATTTCTAAGAATCTTTGGCGATTGTGGTAGAAGGACTTTTAATTGAGTATTCTTTTTCAAATATGTTATTCCTTTGGATTAGTATAGCTGAGCAATCTTAAGAATTATGCATTAAAGTTTGGGATTAGTGTAGCTAAGTAATCTTAAGAATTATGCATTAGGTACTACCTCTATTTTCCATGGAGTACTACGAACCTATCTTAATAAACAATAAAGAGGAGTGCAACTGAACTGTTTAATTAATTTTAAATTAAAATCGCTGATTTTAATCAACGTAACAATATTGAATTAAAATTGAATAAGAGATATAAAGAATAAACTCTGTTTTAATTTAATTGGAAACGCTACACATAAAATCAAACTAAATTATAGTGACAATATTGAATGTAAAAAATCTATACAGTTTTTTTAATAATAGTGATAAGCATTTAAAAAAAACATTCTAATGAAGTACCAAATTAAAGATTTTTTCTTTTATCATATTACCGATCAACATTTTAACTTACCCTATTAACTTCTGGCTTGAAGTCTAGCCCTATTTATTTTTATTGATACTGGATCTTGCATATTGCGGTGTAATTAAAAAAATTAACTTTATCATTAAATAATTCAGGCAATTTAATATACAAAATAAAATTATTTAGACAACTTAATATACAAAATAAAAATCGCGAATTATTTCTATGGCATGCTTATAACCTCAAAATAATCATAACCTTTAAACGTGCACCTCCACAATTTTGTAAACAAGTTAGGACGAAATGGATTTAGACGACAATGAAGATTATCGTAATTCAGACGAAGACATCGACGACGCAACGCACGCGAAACTAATCAGCAACGTGTTAAACCTGAACAGCAAACAGTTCGTGAAAAAACCGTCACGTACGGAGCCCACACTGAACATATCCGAATACGATCTGGTAAAAAGGGGCAACAACGTCCACCTACGCGATTTGACGAAGGCCCTCAAGGGCCGCGGAAGGAAACATGTCGAGGTGGAGAAGAAGCTTCGAAAGGTCGGCAAGAAGGGGAAGACTTTGCCGAAACCGCTGGAGAAGCCTCAGGCCGATAAAATTAGGCGCACTATAGGTTACGAGAAGGCCAAGACCGACTTGGACAGGTGGGAACCGGTGGTGACTTCTATGAGATCGACGGCGCAAATTAAATTCCCGTTGGAAACAAAACTTAGTCTCACCAATGAGCCCGGAGAGTCAAAATGGCGGATGAAATCGGATTTAGAGAAGGAACTTGAGGAGATACAACCTAAGGTAAATTTATTGTGATACCCTAACCATTTAATTTAAAATCACCAAACGTTATAATTAAAGACTAATTCTTGTCATAAAAATCATATACAGGTTGAAGTTATCGAGGTGAAAACTGAGAAAAAATTCCCTATGAGCATAAAAGAGATGATGGAGAAGAGAAGAGAGGCGGCCAAGCTAAGAGCTTACCAGAGTTACAAGGAAGCTAAGGCAAGGCGTCAGAATAAGATTAAAAGCAAAAAGTACCATAGGATACAGAAGAGGGAGAGGGTGAAACAACAGATGAAGGAGTTTGAACTGCTGCAGAAAACTGATCCACAGGCGGCTTTGGAAAAGTTGGAGGAAATCGAAAAGGCAAGGGCTCTGGAGAGGATCAGTTTGAGGCACAAGGGAACCGGAAAGTGGGCCAAGAATAAGCAGATCAGAGCGAAGTATGATAAAGAAGTAAGTAATTTATATATTAGGTTCTAATTCAAACAGTAAATAATGTATAATATTAGGTTCTTTTTTAAATATTGTACATATTACTACACATTAGATTTTTTCAATGAGTAAAATTAAAATTCTTAACTCAATGGTTTAATAAAATAACCAGTTGCCTATAATTTATTGTATTAAATATTCCATTATAGTTTTATAAAAAAGTATATATTAAGTATTCACACAGTCAATATACCACCATAGTATATAAATCCATGTACCCATTTATTGTTCATGGGTACTTTATAGATATAATTGAGTAGAATTAAAACTATATTCCATGTATACTGATAGAGAAAATTGATTTTAAATTAGAAATAACTTCACGTAAAGTATGCAACCAAATAGGCACATTTATTCGTCATTTTTGTTTAAAAAGATTTATATTTTGGAAAACCAATAAATTAAGTTAATGTTTTTCTTGCAAATTTGTTGTGATCGAATTTTTTCTCGTTAGAAGCTTATATTTTTAAACTGAAATGGAATATAATTGCTTTTTTATTCACGTTTCTCATTTTTTTATTACCCATATATAAGTAGTTATATATATATATATATAATCGTAGACCCCATCTACCACTTTAGCGGTGTTGGGGTATAAGTAGTTATATTTATTTATTTCACATTACATCAGAAATTATAGAAAGTTTAAACATGAAATAAGTAAATAATTATAAACTATTATGTCTCTAGAATTAATAAAAACCCTTTTTCATTTAGAGCCGACAGGTTTTGGCGCAGCAGCTGGCAATCAGTCGTGATTTGACGCAGAAGCAAAAACTGAACGACAGCGATTCGGAAAATGAACAAAAAGAAAACGAAGACGTCGTTAGGATTAACACAAATAACTCCAACAATCCGTGGATCAATGGAGCCAACATAAAGGTATCAAAAGAAGTGGACGATTTTGTGAGTGGGTACAGGAAGTATTGGGAAGAAAAGAATGATAATAAAAATGATAATGAAGGAGGGGGAGAAAGTGTGCAAAAACAAAATGATTCTGAGGAAGAAAGTGAAGAAGAGGAAACGGAAAAGAAAGTTAAAGATGACCCTCTTGAAATTAAAGTGACGATGACAGATAATAAAATGAGAAATAAACAAAAAAATCATAAGAAAAATAAAGCTAACAATGGTGAGGATAGAAATTGTGTGAGTCAAATAGAATCTAATTTGAAGGATTGTAAAGAGGTTTTAAATATGAGTAAAAAGGAAAAATTAAAAAAATTTAAGAAAGAATTGAAAAATGGTGATAATAATGAAGGTAGAGCTAATAAACGAAAATTGTCTAATGAGGGAGAGAAAAAATCAAAAAAGGTAAAAACAAGGCAGCAAGAGAATGATGAAACAGCAACAGGAACATCCGAATGGAGCGTATTCAATGTCGATAAAGAACTAACAAAATCTGACATTAAGTTACAAAAAGAGTTACAAGCACGTTACAATAAGCTCAAAAAGGAATTTAATACTGCCGAAGATAAACAACCAAAAAAGAAGAAGAAAAAACAAACAAAGAAAAAACCCGACTTATCTATTCCCGTCCAACCCACCAAACCCATCATCGATGAGGAATTAACAGAGACGACTTCGAAAGATCCAACGGATGATGTTTCAAAACTGAAGACTATCCTGGACTCCTCAACACCTGTTGAGGAGGAGAAGGAAGTTAAAGACATCGACCCTGAAAAATTCATGAGGGTGAAAAAGGCGACAGAACTGGATACGGAAATTCCCGATCTGGTGGATTTTGATGATAACGAGGAAGACGACGATCAAAAGGACGTAATCACCGAAGCTTTCGAAGACGATGATATCGCCGATAAATTCCACAAGGAGAAAAATGATGAGATAAATAAAAACAAAGTTGGAAACGTCGATTTATCGTTGCCGGGCTGGGGTTCGTGGGGTGGGAAGGATATCAAAGTTCCAGCGCGGAAGAGAAGGAGGTTTATGATGAAGTTTCCTAAGAAAATGCCCAGGAAGGATAAGAATAAAGGTACACTTATTTAATTTATACATATTATATATTACTTTCAACTGTAATTTGATTCAAGGTGATTTGATTATAAAGGAAGGTAAAAGTACCAAATTGAAACCGCATTTGGTGTCTGAGGTGCCATTCCCGTTCAAGAGTGTTAAGGATTACGAGGCTAGTATAAGGCAACCAATTGGAAACACGTTCGTGCCAGAGATCGCATTCAGGAAGATGATCCAGCCGGCTGTTGTTAGTAAGATGGGGGCGATCATCGAACCAATGACTGAGGATGTTTTGCTGAAGAAGAAGAAATAGTTATTTTTAAATAAATGTTGTTTATTTCGTATGAATGTAGTTTATAAATACCTTTTTTAATTGTAATGTAATGAAGGTAAATGACAATAGTTGAAACATTTTACAAATAGAGGGCACAACGGGTAAGGGTCATTTGATTTTGAAATTTGCAGGTTAAAATGAATGCTATTTGTATTTTAGTTAGAACGACTTCGCATCTAATGCTCTTCTGTTTATTATATTAATATGAGTCAAGCTCATTGATGTAATGAAAGGTATTTTCATTGTGCCAGATAGAATTATTTATTTATTTATTAATTTTTGGTTTCCTTTCTTAAAAATTACAAATATTTCGAATCATTAAAAGGGAAAGCCTTCAGAATGATTTATTTAATAAAAATGTATTTATTGATGTGATAAGATCGTATTGAAAAGCAATTAAATAATGAAATGATTTTATCATAGAAAATTGATTGTTAATAGATTTAATCCATTGATTATATGTTTAAAGATAATTGGAAAATATTTTTTAAATTATCAGATCAGCCATGGATGTCATGTAAAAAATGAATGTCATGCATATGCACAAAATTAAAATCTTTTTCATTTTTTTGTCAACGTTGGTTTGTGGTGAGTGTGAATAGATCTCTGGAGAATTATCTTACAGAAAGGTATGTTTTTTTTAATTACTATGGTTTAATTAATTACCCTAATCGTCAAAGACTGTTTTAATTGGGTTAACTAAATGTAACGAGTGTTTATTAATGTATAGGTTTAATAATTAAAACCCACTTGGTTTGTTCTATACCATCTTCATTCCAGTCGTTTGAAAACCTGTGTAAAAGTGTAAAATAGAATGCAGTAGTACATTTTACTTTATTCTCTTCAGTTTACAATTTATTTCGTACAATATCGGCTTCAAAACGAAGTTTAGGAGGATTATATATATTTAATCATAAAAGTATTTTCTTATTATCTACAACTTTTAATTGAGCAGTTCTATTAAATGTTATGTTTATTAAGAAAAGCCACATGGTATTTTGACAAATTAACAAAAAAGTATTTTTTAAACGCTGTAAATTGTGTTACCTATGGTAAAATAATAATAGGCCGTTTGAAAAATTAATATTTTTATTAAATAATAAACCAAATTCCTTTGAAAAATTCTTAACGCATTCAATACATGTTTTTAATAATAAAAATTAATTGTTTATTATACAATTTTATATTATTGAAATGTGTTAATTGTTTTTCTAATTGTACTTTAATATCAATATTTTTAATTAAGTCGCCACAGTAATTTGATTTTCCTGTTTTATCGTTAAAAAGAAATGCGTATTCCGTTTCGCGCTGGTTGCGAGGGGTAGAGGGGGGGAGCACATTCCGCGGCGACAGGTTCGGACAGGTTGAACAACGCCGGCGGCCCGTCTTCGTGCGCCTCCGCCGTCCGTAGTTTTGACGTTGACAGTCGAGCGTCGATTGTTTTTCAAAATGTCGCCGTCAGCTGTTTGTGTTTTGTTTGTCCGTTTCGAAAACAACGTGTAACTCGAGGTGGTGGTGTGCCGTGTGTGCGCGCTGACACGAACGAACGATAGAGGCATGTAAGCATGGGACTTCGCGAAAATGTCAACGGCAACTGTGGGTACGGTGAGAATTAAGACGAACTGCACGCCGCTGCTCAACAAGAACTTGGACCGGATCTCGGTGCTCTTCTCTGCACACCTGCAGGAAAACGGACGTCTTAAGGACGATTGTTTCTGCGTGTTCGACGTATGCACGACGCCGATCGCCTCGGACCGGACGCACAGTCCCGATTTTATCGTCAGATTGCAGGTTAGTATCGGGAATGGAATACCAGGAATGTTTATTTTATCTGGCATTGCTGTGACACCATTCTTTCTAAAAAATGTTCGCGTTTATTTTGATGAGCCTTCGACTTGTTTATTTTCCTATGCAAATTAACTGGCTACTGTGTAATGTTGTTTAATATAATCATTGCACACTTGCTTATTGAATAAACAATAGTGTTTATTTCAATTTAAATAAGTTCATAAATGTCATTTAAAAGAAAATTCAAAATTATAGTAGTTTGTGTTAATAATTCGAAATAAACAAAAGATGATTTTAAACTAAATTATATATCAAGCAAATTCTTACAAATCTCATAATGTTTAATTCTACATTCTAATACCCTAGGTTAAGAATATACATTTACTATTTATTAATCTTGTCCTGAGTACTTAATAATTGATTCAAGAATATATTTTTTTTAAATATTGTAAATGTTCACTTGGTGAATTTTATAAATGCTATAAATGTTTTAAAAGAAAAACTACATGTATTAATTAAAATATGTATATTGGTTGCGAATTTTCATAGAATTTTCTTGCGACAATTGTTTCTCCGTTCAACATTAAAAATCTGGGAAAATAGTCAAATTTAGAGTGACGGGGCAATCCTTTAAAGTAACATACACACAATAACACAAATAACACATGGTGGAAGACCACGTGGTCGATAGTCTAACACTATTAATACTACTAGTCAAATTTATTACCTCAAAATACTTTCTTTAAATATTTGGGTTGTGACAATGCATTTACTTCATTAGCTTTTTATTTCTAAAAGGTATGAAAGTTCATAAAGGTAAACAATCAATTGTTATATAATTTTATGAAATACTTTCACTGAGATTGAAAAGAATCGAACTAATATTAGTATTCTGTTTGTTTAAGGTCAAGGCCTGAAAATGGCATAAACGAAGAGGTTAAAGCCAAAATAGTTAGCCACCTATATCGACCATACAATCTCAAAATAGAATTTAAAATTACTTATTCAATATATGTCGAGGTATCATCCAGAAAAGTAGTTGTTTCAATTAGTGATTTGTTTTGTAGTCTTGGTAAGACTCATTGTTGTAGATTTATGAAATGTTTTCGTACCTTTATATTATTAAAATTATCTCATCGGGATTAGTAGCATTTATTTACAATTTAAAGATTGTGTTGTTTTATCATAATGAAACTTCTAATAAAAGTTTTTATTATTCTAATGAAAAGTTTGTTGTATCGATATTAATAATACTCTTATCTGTTTGTAGCAGTTGTACTGGTACATCCTGTATAATATGCTCTATTTGTAATGGTATCGTCTTTTACTTAAGGCAGTTTAGATTAATTCTCTACTAAATGGAAAATATAATCAAATCACATGGTACGCTGTGTAGGCGACACATTATACGTAAGAAATATTGATAAACAAAATTTTAATGTTCTTATTTGTACCCTCTTTTTACTTTCCCTATATATAGTATATATAGGGGAAGTATTGTTTTCGTGCATGAAAATGTCTGTGGGCGCTGTATCTCAAAAACAAATGATCCGTTTAAAATGAAATTTTAAACTTAATGGTTTATCGTTAGAAACTGAAACTGAAAAGCTTTTGGTAAACATCCATAAACCGAAAGTGGATGTTTACTCGAGGCGTTTTATGTTTTTTTCCAATATTTTTCTAATTATGAAATTTTTTATAAAACTTTTCAAACAGAAGTTACAGGGAACGAGAAACTGAATAAGTTTTATTTGATCATTTTTCAAAGAGTTCTTAATGTGAGAGAAAAAATTTAAAAATTTAAAATGTTGCCTTTTTTTCCTATTGCTAATAAACTACAGGAGTTACATGAAATTTATATTACAAATAATTGTAGAGAATTGGAAAGTGAACAAATTATTAGGAATAGCTTTTTGTCGTAAACCCAAATCCAATTCTTTAGAAAATTCGATTTATAGAAAATTATTTTTTTAGAAAATTCGATATATAGAAAATTCTTTATTTAGAAAATTCGATGTATAGAAATTTCTTTGATTAGAAAATTCAATACTTATAAAAAAAGTTGTTTAGAAAATTCAATGTATAGAAAATTCTTTATTTAGAAAATTCGATGTATAGAAATTTCTTTGATTAGAAAATTCAATACTTATAAAAAAAGTTGTTTAGAAAATTCTTTATTTAGAAAATTCGATGTATAGAAATTTCTTTGATTAGAAAATTCAATACTTACAAAATTTTATGTTTAGAAAATACGATGTAAAGAAAATTCTTTGTTTAGAAATTTTTATGTATAGAAAATTCTTTGTCTAGAAAATTCTTTGTTTAGAAAATTCGATATATAGAAAAATTTTTGTTTGGAAAATTCGATGTATAGAAAAATCTTCGAATAGAAAATTCAATACTAATAAAATTTTATATTTAGATAATTCAACGAATAGAACATTCTTTGTTTAGAAAATTCTTCATTTAGAAAATTCGATGTATAGAAATTTCTTTGATTAGAAAATTCAATACTTACAAAATTTTATGTTTAGAAAATACGATGTAAAGAAAATTCTCTGTTTAGAAATTTTTATGCATAGAAAATTCTTTGTCTAGAAAATTCGATGTGTAGAAAATTCTTTGTTTAGAAAATTCGATATATAGAAAATTCTTTGTTTGGAAAATTCGATGTATAGAAAATTCTTTGTTTAGAAAATTCAATACTTATAAAAAAAGTTGTTTAGAAAATTCAATGTATAGAAAATTCTTTATTTAGAAAATTCGATGTATAGAAATTTCTTTGATTAGAAAATTCAATACTTACAAAATTTTATGTTTAGAAAATACGATGTAAAGAAAATTCTTTGTTTAGAAATTTTTATGCATAGAAAATTCTTTGTCTAGAAAATTCAATGTATAGAAAATTCTTTGTTTAGAAAATTCGATATATAGAAAATTCTTTGTTTGGAAAATTCGATATATAGAAAAATCTTTGTATAGAAAATTCAATACTAATAAAATTTTATATTTAGATAATTCAACGAATAGAACATTCTTTGTTTAGAAAATTCTTCATTTAGAAAATTCGATGTATAGAAATTTCTTTGATTAGAAAATTCAATACTTACAAAATTTTATGTTTAGAAAATACGATGTAAAGAAAATTCTTTGTTTAGAAATTTTTATGCATAGAAAATTCTTTGTCTAGAAAATTCGATGTATAGAAAATTCTTTGTTTAGAAAATTCGATATATAGAAAATTCTTTGTTTGGAAAATTCGATGTATAGAAAATTCTTTGTTTAGAAAATTCAATACTTATAAAAAAAGTTGTTTAGAAAATTCAATGTATAGAAAATTCTTTATTTAGAAAATTCGATGTATAGAAATTTCTTTGATTAGAAAATTCAATACTTACAAAATTTTATGTTTAGAAAATACGATGTAAAGAAAATTCTTTGTTTAGAAATTTTTATGCATAGAAAATTCTTTGTCTAGAAAATTCGATGTATAGAAAATTCTTTGTTTAGAAATTTCTTTGTTTGGAAAATTCGATGTGTAGAAAATTCTTTGTATAGAAAATTCAATACTAATAAAATTTTATATTTAGATAGTTCAACGTATAGAACATTATTGTTTAGAAAATTCGATGTACAGAAAATTCATTATTTAGAAAATTCGATGTATAGAAATTTCTTTGATTAGAAAATTCAATATGTACTTACAAAATTTTATGTTTAGAACATACGATGTAAAGAAAATTCTTTGTTTAGAAATTTTTATGCATAGAAATTTCTTTGATTAGAAAATTCAACACTTAAAAAATTCGATGTGTAAAAAATTCTTAATTTAGAAAATTCGATTTTATGTTTTGAATATATAGAAAATATTTTGTTTAGAAAACTCGATGAATAAAAAAATCTTTGTTTAGAAAATTGGATCTACAGAAAATTCTTTCTTTGGATAATTCGATGTATTGAAAATTCTTTGTTTAAAAAATTCATTACTAAAAAAATATTATTAGAAAAGACGATGTATAGAAAATTCTTTGTTTAGAAAATTCAATACTCAAAAAAAGTGGATGTCCAGAAAATTCGGTGTTTAGAAACTTTGTTGTTTAAAAAATTCGATGTATAGAAAATTCTTCGTTTTGAAAATTCGATGTATTGAAAATTATTTGTTTAGAAAATTCAATACTCAAAAATATTTATGTTTAGAAAATTCCTTGCTTAGAAAATTCTTTCTTTAGAAAATTCTTTCTAAAAAAAATTCTTTGTTTAGGAAATGCAATACTCAAAAAATTATGTTTAGAAAATTCGATGTATAAAAAATTCTTTATTTAGAAAATTTGATATATAAAAAAATCTTTGTTTAGAAAATTCTTTGTTTAGAAAAATCAATACTCAAAAATATTTATGTTTAGAGAATTCGATGTACAGATAATTCTTTGTTTAGGCATTTCGATGTTTAGAAGATTATTTGTTTAGAATATTTTAGAATATTCAATGGTTAAAGAAGTGTATGTTTAAGTACAGAAAATTTTTTGTTTAAAAATTTCAACAATTATAAAAAAATTGTTTAGAAAATTCTCTATTTACAAAATTTTAATGCTCAAAAAATGTATATTTATAAATGTTTAAAAAATTAAATATTCAGAAAATTTTATATTTTATAATTATTACTTATGACTAAACCCATGAATGTAAATATTCTGCTTGGAAATAAACAAACACTAACTCTATAATGTTTTGTTAAGAAAATTCATTATTCAAAAACCCTGAATTTTAGAAAATTCCATGTATAGAAAATTCTATTTAGTTGAATGTTCTAAATAGAATTTTCTATACATCATTCATAAACATTTATGTTTAAAACATTTGTTGTAAAGAGAATTTTCTGGTTTTCTTATAAATCCTTATATTTAAAAAATTCGATGTATAGAAAATTCAATATTCATAAGACTTTGTGTTTAGAAAATTCGATGTATAGAAACTTCTTTGTTAAAAAAATGTAATTGTACTAAAAATATGAATGTTTTCGATGTATAGAAAATTCAATGTTTACCAAATTCAATACAAACTTTATATTTAGAAAGAAACGTAAAGAAAATTCTCTGTCTAGAAAATTCAATACTAAAAATATGTTTGTTTAGAAAATTTGGCATATAGAAAATCAAATGTATAAAAAATTCTTTGTTTAAAAAATATTTCACAAACAAGACTTTCTGTCTTTACGTGAGCGCTGTATCTCAAAAACGAATGATCCGATTGAGGTGAAACTTTAAACTTAAGGTTTCATCGTTCAAAACTGGAACTGACAAATTTTTAGTAAACATTCACAAACCGGAAGTGGATGTTTACTCAAGGTAGTTTTTTATTTTTTCCGATATTTTTTTTTAATATGAAAAATTTTACAAAAGTTATCAAACAAAAGTTAAAGGGAATGAAGAACTAAACAAGTTTTATTAAAATATATTTTTCGTAAAATTCTTAAAAAATATAAAAATTTCAAATTTTGACAATTTTTCTAATCGTTACTTGAAATTGTATGACAAATAATTGTAGAGAATTAAAAAGTGAACAAATTATTAAAAATAGCTTTTTTGAGAAATCCTTATAGTTTTCGAGTAAAATATAGGGAAAGTACTATGATGGCCACATCACCATTTTGTTAATAATTTTAATTTAATAAACATAAGACTTCCATTTAGTCATTATTCCAAACTATTATTTTTTGAACACAAAAAATATTTGTAAAAATTTTACCTACAACACGTTTGTGCTTTTATTACTAGATAATTTTCTTTAAAACCCGTTGCCACGGTTTATATACACTTATCAAAATGTAGAAATTGGCCGAGACGGATTTGACCCGACTGCAAATGAGGCCGCTACTTTTACTTTTCTTTGCGCGCTCAGTTCCGTTTGGATTTCAACTCAACCTCTTTGCGTGCCAAAGGGAAAATTCGAAATCCGCACCTAGCACCACTCGGCCAGCCGCATTTTCAACTTGCGTGACCCTGTTTCGTGTCGGATGCACGCGTCAGAAAATCGGCCGAAATTCGGCTTTTGCGTCGTTGCTCGCGCCGTTGACGTCATTTGTATAGAGGAAACGGCTTGGACCAGGATGCGTCTTTTTTTTAAATGAATTTCAACCTTCGAACCGTCGAACACACCTTTCACCTGGCTGTGTGAGTGCTGAACTCTCGGTGTGTTATGAATATTTATAATGCCGAGAGCGCGGTCAAAGACGTATTTATGGGTAGGTTTTCACCTACATTGTCGAGTTTTTTTTTTTACGTGGTCCTGATACACTTGTCCAGTAGGAATCTGCGCATACGATTATGTGTTTAGAATATAGCCTTGAAGACAAATATCGGTTTATGTGATCATAATTAAATGCATATATATGTTGTGTTTTAGGCAACACAATATACATTTATCACTAGAAAACGAGGAGAATCTAGGTATTTAACAATATGTTATAAATTCCTTTTCTTTTTTTCAGAATAATTTGGAAAAATAAACTAACATAATGTTCGGATCTACGCCATTATTCGGAGCGTCCACTCTCCCTACCTTTGGAACCACAAATCAGAATCCCTTCACCCAATCATCATCACCTTTTGGTCAGCCAAACCAAATTCCGAATAAAACCGGATTGTTTGGATCCACTAACAACTTTAATTTTGGCCAGAATAACCAACCTTCCGGTTTCTTAGCAGCAGCACCTAATAATAATAATAATAACAATAGCTTATTTAACCAGAACACAAACTTCAATTTGAATCCATATATGCTTGGACAACCTGTTAGAAACGGTTCTGTTATTAAATATTCTCCAGTTCAAGAAACCGAGACCATGTTTAAAAACGGGAGTTCTAGTTTGGGCCACGTGAGACTAAACAGTATCACCTGTATGAAGGAGTACGAGAATTCATCATTTGAGGAATTAAGGTTTGATGATTATACTTCAGGAAATAAAAATAAGCCATTGCAATTCGCACCTGCTAATTCAATGTCTACATTATGTGGGACCTCGAACCACTCGTTCGCTTCTAGTTGTGGAAATCAGAATCTTTCTAGCGTAAATAATAATAATAATAAATCTTCGCTATTTCAGAAACCTATCGATACAGCGAATATTGGTTTTAATAAATTCACTAGCAATAATATGTTTTCAGTACCGACTACTACAAATACTTTTATTGCCAAAACGCCTACAACTAGTAATAATATTTTTCCCAAATTACCAATTAGTACTACCACAAATAATAGCTTATTTGGTTCTACAAATACGTTTTTCGGTAATAATTCAATTAAACCATTTTCTTTATATCCATCTGAAAAACCTGCATTACCTACAAAACCGTTTTCATTCGATATACAACCAAGCAAATCTGATAGCAACATGAAAACGTTTGAATTAAAGAAGGAAACGCCAAACATGTTTCAAAATCAAACCGGATTCAGTTGGTTAAATAAACCAGCACAAAGTAATCCACCCCAGACAACCACAAACATAAATAATCTGACAGTTATTCCAACACTACCACAAAATGTACAACCCTATATTCAAAATTCTGAATTGAAGTTACCTCGCGATATTGAAGAGTTTAGGAATGTCATTACTCTAACGTCTCCGTATGGAATGTCTGATATATTCAAGGACGTAGAAGTACAACCGTTGTCAAACCGGCCGATAGATAATAGCATTAAACAAGCCTATTCTTGTCAAAAGTCTGCCGAAGAAGTGCTTCAACGTATCGACAGGAATAACGAACCTATCATCAGCGAGCCTTCAAGAAAAGTTAAGGAAATGTACGGATTGTTCAAGTCTTTAGATGAGTTTGAGCCCAAGTGTGAATTGATGCCAAAGTATAATATTCGGAAATTATGTATTAAACAAGCGGCGGCGTCACCTCCAAAACCTTTAGTTATAGAACAAGTGCCTGTCGCGAATAAACAAATGCCTGTCGTAAATAAACAAGTGCCTGTTGTAAAGAAACAAGTGGACGTGGATTGTAAAAAATTGCCCGAAAGTAGTGATTCTCCGTCGGTACTGACATTGCCAAAAGAGGATAGTAATGTTAATATGCAGCAAGTGGTTGATAAAAATATTACGAGTGGAATATATAACGGTGATGACAGTGGCGTAACAGTTAATAACGTAATTGATGTTAAAGAAAATAAGGATGAAAAAACAGACGTGATCAGTTTGGCAGTGAAGCCAAACTGTGGAATTAAACTAACAAAACCAGAATATTACACATTACCGTGTTTGGATGATATTTTAAAATATGTAAACGCAGATGATGCTTGTTTAGTTAAAGGATTTACCGTTGGGCGTGTTGGATTTGGCAATGTATATTTTCCCGAGTTAATCGACGTGTCCGATTTGGACTTGGATAAAATTGTCGATATCGGTTATAGGGAATTAACCGTGTATCCGGATGATGAAGACAAGCCACCGGTCGGCGAAGGATTGAACAGGCGAGCACAAATTACGTTGGATAAAATTTTTCCCAGGAGGGAGGATGGTGATTTGGAGACGGACGTAGAGAATTTGAAGGCACGCCATTACGAGGATACTTTGCGGCTCATCAGCGTTAGGATGAATGTTGAGTTTGTTGAATACCGACCTGAAACGGGGTCGTGGGTTTTTATTGTTCAACATTTTTAAGTAAGTTTTGAAGACTTATTATTTATATGCAATAAAACTATTATATTTTGGTTTCGTAAAATTTATTAAAACATCAACCTTTAAATTAACGGTTCCAATAGTATTTAGTTAACACGAATTAATTCAAGACAAACGTTGTATATCTTGTATACGTTGTAACATATAACGTTTGTCGTTGGAAGGGCGAATGGTTGAACTTATAAGGGCGTATGTATGTATTTATTTAATCATTTGCCCTTCTACCTTTCGGTGTAGGGCGTATGAGGGCGTAATGATGTCACCATTTAAGATAAATTAAAACACTGCTTGATTTTATAAGTTTTGAGTGGTAAAGGTACATCCAATCCTTTCATGAGTGAAATCCAAAAATTACTAGAGCAATTTTTGGATCAGTATAACGGACATCCGCTAAGTTTTGGAATTTTCATCTAGAACCTGGTGACCGGGTCAGAAGGATCCATTGTTCGTCGTTTTCACTTGCTCACACATACATGCATGCATACACGCGGTCACCGTACTTTCTACCGGTCCAGGAACTAACCTTATTCGTCAGGGTTTACCAGTTTTCTAAACATCAAGTCGATCGCCTTTTATGCCCGTCAAGCAACAATCAAGAATCAAACGTAGCGTTCACGACTCGGAACTTAAAAACAAATATATTATCTTGCATTTTCTAAAAACAATTGAAAAATACGAAATTCCCATACATGAAATTTCATTAAAACCGTAATTTATGCAATGGTAATTATTTCGCCGGTCTCAAATCTCATTAAGAAAACTATTATCCGCTTTAATGAAGTACGCATCCGACCGAAGGGGCCTCTCGGAAGAGCCGGAAAGTTCATTGTTAATCGCATTTCAAAATTTTAATTATGAAAGACCGCGGGGCCGAGCACCTGCGGCCCGGTGCGCAAACTTTGAACGGGGCCAAGGATGGTGCCCTTTTAATATTCCCCGGCGGTAGTAGAGGCGTCACAAATTTTTAAATTATCGACTGCGTTACGAAACGCCGCCAGGCGAGGTACATCCCATAATTGATCAATGACAGAACCATAGACGATTCATTGTTAATAAAAATATTATGCTCATGACTAATAGTAATTCCGGTATTGTTCTAAATGTTTAATTCGAATGTGAACTTCAATTTTAAATCAATTCCGATGTTGACATAGTGAATAAACGTCCATCACATTCCACTTCTCAATATTTTCTCACATAGGTATTGATGGTAATGATATTGCTGATAGATCTGCTAAACCTTGCTCTATCTTTTTTCTCTGAAAATCAAGAGTATTTTAAGGTTTTGTTAGACAGTTTACGCTTAAAATGGCAATCGTCTTGTCTTGGTCCATGTCGGGGAGGTATTTTAGATCCCATTGAAGAATTCCTTAACGTCCCTAGGTTTTTAATTCTAAATCACTTGAAAGAAGAATAATCACATCGATAGTAAGAATTAAACTAGCTCATAACTCATCTGCATCACACTTCTTTAAAATAGGTCAAATTGCTTCCTCGAATTGTTCGTGCGGAGAATTTGGAGATTCTAGCAGTTATAACTTATAACTATCTCTTCTTTCTTTTGGACACCATGCACCCCTATCTGTTGCCTCCGTTTTATGTCACCCTTTCTCTAATACTATCATCCTATTTTTAGCATTAATGACGTTAAACTCTATCTAGTACGGTTGACGAAGTCACAGTATACAGGCCCCTAGTTGGGGCCCATTATACACCTGCAACCTTTAAAGAATGGTCTTCAGGGTAAACCGTTATGGTTCCGAAAAAATTATCTCTAATATTTTAATAAACTACTTAGATGGGATTACAACTAGTCTACATATTTTATAAGAATATTTATATTTTATATTCTTAAGAGTTCTAACGTATCCATTATGCTAATCCAATCACACTTCCAGTATTAAACAGTAATAGAAGCTTCAATTGTACGACGGCACACGACTAGGCGAGATTATCGAGTTTTGCTACCGGTCTGTGCGTTAGACGGAACGGTTGGATAATAGGTGGGCAAGAGAGGAAAGGAGACGGGCGTAGAAAACGTGCACACGACGCATGCATGCAAACGGTTTGACGTAAAAGTGGTCCGTCTGTCTCTCTGTTCGCTGTCCCTCCAGTGACGTCACGTAGATCCGGGTCGGTTCGACGAGACACGGTCGCTGAACTTCGTCAAGCTCTATGACCTACTGCGCCTCTCTTTAATAATACCTTTGGATGCAAAAAAAAATGTAATATTCTTTCAAAACAGGTTGTTAATAAACAATTAAACAAAAAACAAATGAAAGTCGAATTTTCGTTTTTAACTTCTACAATAAGTATACAACATTTGTAAACCCTAGGTGCAAGAATTTTTAAAATCCTACCTTTCGTTTAAAAGTTATATTCAAAAAAGGAAAAACAAATGAAAAACAAATTTTCGTTTTCAATGTCTACAATAAGTATGCGACATTTATGAACCATGAGTGCAAGAATTTTTAAAATTCGATCTTTGGTTTTAGAGTTATGGCCAAAAAACGAAAAACAAATGAAAATCGAATTTTTGTTTTTAACTTCTACAATCAGTATACAATATTTGTAAACCATAGGTGCAAGAATTTTTTAAATCCGACCTTTCGTTCTAGAGTTATGGCCAAAAAATGAAAAACAAATGAAAATCGAATTTTCGTTTTTAACTTCTACAATAAGTATACAACATTTGTAAACCCTGGGTGCAAGAATTTTTAATATCCAACCTTTCGTTCTAGAGTTATGGCCAACAAACGAAAAACAAATGAAAATCGAATTTTCGTTTTTAACTTCTACAGTAAGTATGCAGCATTTGTAAACCCTAGGTGCAAGAATTTTTAAAATCCGACCTTTCGTTCTAGAGTTATGGCCAAAAAACCGAAAAACAAATGAAAATAAATTTTCGTTTTCAACGCCTACAATAAGTATGCGACATTTGTGAACCATCAGTGGAAGAATTTTTAAAATTTGATCTTTGATTTTAGAGTTATGGCAAAAAAAACGAAAAACAAATGAAAATCGAATTTTCGTTTTTAACTTCTACAATAAGTATACAACATTTGTAAACCTTAGGTGCAAGAATTTTTAAAATCCGACTTTACGTTCTAGAGTTATGGCTAAAAAACGAAAAACAAATGAAAATCGAATTTTCGTTTTTAACTTCTACAATAAGTATACAACATTTGTAAACCTTAGGTGCAAGAATTTTTAAAATCCGACCTTTCGTTCTAGAGTTATGGCAAAAAAACTGAAAAATAAATGAAAATCGAATTTTAGTTTTCAACGTTTGCAATAAGTATGCAACATTTGTGAACCATCAGTGCAATAATTTTTAAAATTCGATCTTTCGTTTAAAAGTAATGATCAAAAAAAGTGGCCGATGACAATTGAAAAACGAATTAAGCTGTCAACTTGCCCATGTCGTTTAAACAAAAAGTTGAATTTTTCGTTAATTTTTAGATTTTTCCGAGGAATTTTGTTTTTTTTTGGTTATGAAATTAGAGACTAACACTTTTGCTTTTAACTCAAAAACGACCACTGTTATCAAAATTTCCAAAGAGTGATTAAAGTTTCTAAAATAAATTTTGTATTAAAATGTGTAAGAATAAATGTAGATTTACGAACAACAAATTTTAGGAACACTGTGTATAGCATAGTGACAAATTACCTGAGGAATTTACTTGATGTTAGTTTAGGCTGTACCAAATTTCAGCACTCTACCACGAACGGTATTGAAAATATTTAGAAAAATGTGTTAAAATTTCTTAACTTTGATGGCCTGTATCTTGGTCATTCGAAGACTTCTAGAATATTTTTTTTTTTAAGAATCATCAATATTTTTTTTCACTTTAGTATTTGTGGTTAATTTTATTCCCCCTAGTCACAGAAACACGCTGTAGTAAATTATAATTTACTACAGCATACTCTTGACCTACCTTAACAAATAATATATTAACCTAGCGTACCCTTGACCTACCATAACTGACAGTGTATTGACGGCTTGAGGTAGGTCAAGAGTACGCTAGAATAATGTATAATATGTTTACACATTGACCTATGTAAGTTGATTATTTATTTAAATATTGTTCTGAGAGTAATTACCATTTTAAGGTAACATATAAAATATTTTTTGTGTGGAAAATAAATGTAGAAAAGTGGCTTAATTAAAGGTATATATGTGGGGTGGGTGGGTTGCAGAGTGCCACTAACCCACCATATGAAGGGTGGGTTAGTGGCACTCTGCAACCCACCCACCCCACATATATACCTTTATTGAAGCCACTTTTCTACGTTTATTTTCCACACAAAAAATATTTTATATATTATATAATTATACCTCTATCAATAATATTGGTATAATTGGTATACAATCTTTTTGTGAACGATAAAATTTTTAGAGTTGATGTTTTCAAAACATTTTAACACAGTGTTATAATTTAAATTTATATGTATTTGTAGAGTGGGTGGGTGGCTACTATCCTAACCTCCACATAATATAATTTAGAAGAGAATTTGACAAAAAAACATTTTCACAAAATAATTTATTTGGTTAAATAATAAAAACAAAAATCGTACTTTCCACAATAAAATTTGAAAGTAGGTTTAATCAAATGGAGGGTGTGTTAGAGACTACCCATCCACTTTACATATATAATTATACTTCTATCAATAATACTGTTTCAATTTTTATGAAGCAATAATATTTTTAGAATTGAAGGTTTAGAAAATAACATTTTTTAACATGTAGTTTAAATTGCTATGTATTTGTAGGGAGGATGGATGGCCACGATCCTAACCTCCAATTATTATACAATACAAAATCTTAGCATATTCTTGACCTATCCCAATTAGTTTAATTTGACAATACATTCAATATTTGAATATGGCTCAGATGAGCACGGTTACTCTTCTGAGGACATGTAGTCAGCTGAAGAAGAAGAGACCGGACAGAATGTTGCCAACAGCATCCTTAACTTTCACGATGTACTCGCCGTACTCGAAAGCCAGCGTACTGCTGAAATGCTAGCCCAACTCTGTGAAGCGGCGTATCAAGGCCCTCCAGAAATTTCAGTTCGAAAAAATCAATGCCGAAGCCAAATTCTTTGAAGAGGTCCACGTCCTTGAATGTAAATACCACAAGATCTATAGTCCCCTCTAGGAAAAGAGAAACACCGTCCTGACGGGAAAGGACGAGCCAGAGGATGCAGAGTGTGACTCTAATGAGGACGAGGATCTCACCAAGGAATTAGAAGAGAAAGCCAAGAGGATGTGTCGAAGATGGATGAGAAAGTTATAGGGATTCCTGAGTTGTAGTTGACCATATTCAGGAATGTTCCTCTTCTCTCAGAAATGGTGCAGGAACATCCTCAATCACCTTGTCACCTTAATAAATAAACCCATGGGATTTGATTTAATCTGGAATTTCACTTTGAGCCGAATGTGTACTTCACCAACACCGTACCAATAAAAAAATATTACATGAAATGTGAACCAGAGGCCGACGATCCATTCCGTTTTGAGGGTCCTGAGATTTTTAAATGTCACGGTTGTATGATCAACTAGAACAAGGGAAAAAGCGTCACTATGAAGACGGCGAAGAAGAAGCAAAATCAAAAGAGCTGTGGCTTCGTTCGTAACATATCGAAGAGTGTGTATAATGATTCATTTTTCAATTTCTTCGCGCCTCCTAAAATGCCTGAGGACATAAATGCGGACGACGTCGATGATGAGCTAAGGTTCCTTCTGACAAAAGATTTTGAGATCGGTCACTACATTCGTGAGAGGATTGTGCCTAGGGTAGCCCTCTATTTCACTGGCGAAGCCATTGAAGATGAGGGTTATGATGATGATGATGATGAAGAGGAGGAAAAGGACGATGATGCCGAGGAAGACTCCGAAGAGCAATGAGAACGCGAATTTTAATTTAAAAATCTTGCATTTACTGTAAACACCCCAAGGGGCAGCAGAAGAAAAAGTGTTTGGTTGAATTCATTCGAGTGTCTTTAAAAGATGTTATTTAGGCATTGTCTAAAATTATTCATCAGTGATCCAAGTAGATCTTTAATAAGTATGTCGATTTTTATACGTAAGCAAAATATTGATATTGATTAAATTGTTCATCGAATACTCTTGATTCTTTTTAAATAAACTGTTTATACAGGGTACGACAACATGGTTGGTGATGATGTCCATTTTCAGTTGTGTGGATACGTCAACAAATAAAATATGCACAACTGGGCTGACAACAATCCTCGATAATTGCATCGAAGGCCTTTGCATTCACCTAAACTCACAGTGTGGTGAAAAAAAATTATAACATATTTTTTTAGAGATACATGTGACCAAACAAGAGTGTGCAATTTCCTCAGCAGGAATTATTGATTCTTGGTTCTACGAGGAAAATTAAGACGCAGTGACAGTGAATTCGAACCGTGTAAACATGTCACTGGAATTTTTTCTTCCACGGCTAGATGAGTTGTATTTAGGGGACATTTGGTTTCAACAAGACGGTGCAACGGTTCACACTTCAAGAGCATCGATGGCTGTTTTTAGAGAACACTTCCCAGAGCGCCTAATCTCAATTAGGGGCGGTTCATAGTTACAAGATTTGAAGACCTATATCCAGGAAATAATTGCCAACATAACCCCTGCTATACTGGCAAGAGTCTCACAAATACCAGAAATTAGTGTATGAAGCATGGGAGACGTCACCTACCCGATTTGATGTTCAAAACTGTGCATAAAAAAACTTTATGTATGTGCCTATGTTATAAAAAACAAATAAATATTTTCTGAATCATACAAAAAAAGTTCAAACCATCGAATGTATTTTTAGTACTTCTCAATTAATTCATGTTATATGGAAAATAGGTTATGGTTTAATAGTTTCTGTTAAGTTAAATCCATTAATGTGTCGCATCAAAATAATGCTATTAGAAATTTCTACTTTATATTTAAAGTAATTCTTAATTTCATGGCTAATTTCAACGTAAGTAATCGTTATTATCCATTTTTTAATAACAAACTTCCACATTAAATTTCATCCTGTATGATTATCATAATGAAGTTTTGAAGAGAATATCAGTGAAGATTATTTGTCTACAGTTTTTCTAATCACCGAAAGCAATTTGATTTTCAACTATTTTGAATTTTAACAGCCGCCATTTTGTTGCTAAACAAAAAACTTCAATTATTTTACTGGAAAATCAAAACTATGTTTATTGTGAATAGATTGTGAAGTTTTGAAGAGAATGTCAGGGAAGATTATTTGTCTACAATTTTTCTAATCACCGAAATCAATTTGATTTTCAACAATTTTGAATTTTAACAGCCGCCATTTTGTTGCTAAACAAAAATCTTTAATTGTTTTACGAGAATATCAAAAACTTGTTTATTTCGAATCGACTGTGAAGTTTTGAAGAGAATATCACTGAAGATGATTTGTCTACAATTTTTCTAATCACCGAAAGCAATTTGATTTTCAACAATTTTAATTTTAACAGCCGCCATTTTGTTGCTAAGCAGAAAACTTCAATTGTTTTACCGGAATATCAAAAATATGTTTATTTTGAATGGACTGTAAAGTTTTGAAGATAATATCAGTGATATTATAATTTGTTTACAAGTTATCTAATCACCGAAAGTAATTTGATTTTCAACAATTCGAGTTTTAACTGCCGCCATTTTGTTTCTAAACAAAACACATTAATTGTTTTATGGGAATAATAAAATTATGTTGCCGCATCTTGTATTGCTATTGTCAATGCTTATGGCCAAGAATTGTAAATTTATTAATTTTTAAAAACATATTTGAACAAGTGTCAAAAATAAAAACACCTGTTAATCATCAAAAGAGTTTAATTTTAATGAACGAGAGCTATTGACGTTTTTTGTAATAAATAGTTTAAATTAGCAAAAGTTTAGAAAATATTTGAAAACGTAAATATAATTGAAATTAGAAAGAAGCCAAAACATTCTGGAAATTGTAATTGTAAATTTTTTCATATTGAAAGATAGTAATAAATCAATCTACTTATCTCATTTAATGATTTATTAATCGAGCGTCCACCTGACCTAGGTTAATGTATTTTTTTATTTCCCTAGCGTACTCTTAACCTATCTCAATTAATTATTCATTGTCCTACCGCACTTTTGACCTACGTTAATATATTATTTAATTCTTTGACGTACTCTTGACCTATCCCAATACATTATTATTATTATTATATCATTGGCTGTATTTTTAACCTCTATTAATAGATTAACGTACGGCTGATGTGTTTCAATAAATTATTCATTGTCTATGCGTATAAATTATTGAGAGTTAAAAGTTAAAACAATTTTAGTACAAAAAAAACACTAATTAAAATGCCCAAGAAATTAATAGAATGTGCTAATAAATAATGCTCTAAAATAGTTGTCAAAATTATGATAACAATAATTTAAAAAAATGTGAATATTACCAAACTCTGTTAAAAAAAGTTTTCAAAAATACTAAATGAGTCAAAATTGTTAAAAAGTTAAAAACCTAATTATTCGACCAAAACTATTGAAAATTCATATTAAAAAATACATAATTTAAATTAGTAAGAGCTTTAAAAATAGTTAAAAACTAGAAATTATTTGTATTAAAATCCTTTAGTTCGTTGTAGAAAATTAAACAATCTAAAGTACTTTTTATCATGTATTAGTTTATTCAACAGAAATAGTTTCATTCAAATTAGTGTTGCTTTGATAGTTGTACTATTTGTAACACGCAAATTAATTTGTATTATTCAATGTCTGTCGAAGTATTAGCTAGAGAAGTAGAAATTATTTGTTTGTAAGAACTTTAAAAACAACATAATTAATATTTTTTAATTTTTTATATTAATAAAAAAAGATATCAGAAGAATACAGAGAAAATATTCACTTAAGGTAATGTTACTTTCCTTAAGTCAATAAAGACAATTTGAAAAGTGGGTGCTTCATCTTGTTGTATTTATTTATTCATTTGAGTAGGTGCTACATTAATAGTATTTGTATATATATTTATTTCATATCATTGCCTAAAGATCTTGAAAACTAGTTGCCGTCTGCTTTCGTTGAGAAGGTATTTTATACTGTTGATAATTTTACAATTTAAAGCAATAAGATAAAGAAAGATATTTGGGGTATCCCAAAAAAAAGTGTATATTTTATTTCGGAGCATTATGTGGCGATGTTAGACAGCTTCTTTACCAAAGGACATGGTTTCAGCAGGACGGAGTAACATCACATACGACCAACATGCCTCTGATACGAGTTCGTGAAATTTTCCCTGACAAATTGATCTCTAGGAGAGGCGACATAAATTGGCCTCCTTGGAAAAGCAGGTGTTTACGTCCCCCATAATCTGTCCGAAGAGAATAGAACAAACCGATCCATTACAAGCACTGTATTGCTTCAACGGCACCATACAGGACCGTTTTTTATCATTTGATTACCGGAGATGAATATGGGTCCCATATGATAATCCAAAACGCAAAAGGCAGTGACTCTCTCCAAATGAATCATCATCAAGTATTACGAAGCCGGGTTTAAATTCAAAAAACGCGCTTCTGTGTGTTTTGTGGAGTATTCGCGGAATTGTTCATTTTGAATTGCTGAAACCTGGACAAACCGTTAATGCAGACCTTTATTGTGAACAAATTGATCGAGTGAATACATTTTTAATCGACGATTGTCAACAGAAACTTGTCTGCAACGCAGTGTGCAAGACGAACACTGGAAAAAATGTATGAATTGAGGTGAAAGGTATTGCTTCATCCACCATACTCGCCCGATCTCGTACCCTCGGATTTCCGTTTTTTCCGATCCTTACAATGTTTTCTTAGTGCCAAATAAATTGAAAATTTTGATGTTGTCCAAAATGCCATCTTGAGATTGCATTTTCTTCAATTTTAGGCCTTTTTGAGTACAAAAACCAATTGATTTTTATTTGCAATCTAGATGACAAAACTTTGTTGATAACGAGGCTGATTATATTATTGATTAAAACTTGTTAGAAATGTATTCGTTTCAATTTAATGTAAGAAAGCGACGTTAATTTCCGGTCCCCAAAATTCCTTTTCAAGTTGTCTAAATTCTTAGCACCACAATCTTCCTTTACATTTCGTATTTCCTCATGATGTCACGGTGGTGGAGCTTCTGCAGTTTCTTGTACCTTTCGGTAGAAACAAGACATCATGCTTTTTAGTTGATACTCATCCTGTTATCGTTGAAACGCCAATTTTTAACACAGATGCGCCAATTTTTATGGTTCGGCGTGTGGTAAAAAAATTAATAACGCTTGGGCGCTGATTGATAACGTTGAGTGTTATGAAATAACGTTGGACGAAATTAATCAGCGCCCAAATTTTGTTGCCACACGCCGAACTATAAAAATTGGCGCATCTGTGTTAAAAATTGGCGCTTCAACGATAACAATCGGGCCCCACGTTGGGCGCCAAATGTTAACAGGAGACGCGAAAGACGTCCTCGTGAAGGACTGGCAAGAAAGTAGCACCGGCGGTACTCTCTAGAACCAACACGCACTGGAGGCGGCACAGGGGTCCCTGGCGAGGTTCACCATCGATTAACAGCCACAGGCTTCGATTAAACAGTTTCTCGTCTGTGCTACTTGCTTGAGCTTCCACGTCACGTCAAAGAATGGCCACTAGCTAGCTGTTAAAAAAGTAAAGAACAAGAGAAAGTGTGTAAATTAAAACATGGGGCCGGAGAAGAAGAAAATATATTATAGAACAAAGAAACATAAACATAGAAAGTGTACAGTTAATTTAAAAAGCAAGAGGCTTCGATCGGCAAAGCCGACCAGGCTGACCAGTCGTCTGCCATCAGCAGCAGCGTGGATGTCCTCTAACACACCTTCCATTCCATAAAACATACCCGCTGATTAAAAAAAAGTATAAATAATTATGAAAAATTTTGCAATGAATTAATTAAATAAATCATTTTCATTTGCACGTTTTGTTTAATGAAAAAGTGACTTTCATATTATTAAATTTGAAGGGTGGGATAGTGGACACCCACCCACCCTACATATATTTTTAAATTTAAGCTAAAACACTGCCTAAAAAAATCGAACGCTATAATTTTGGGGTTTTTGGAAACTACAACCGTAACAGTGATGAAAGTTAAATTGTATATGTAGGGTGGGTGGGCGGCACTAACCTACCCTCCAATCAATAGAACATACACATCGATTTTACTGATAATATATATGATTACAAAAAAAATATGTGTAGTGAGTTGTTTTGTTTTAACAAAAGTTTGTTGCTATTATTATTATGTTTGAATTTGAATTTAGTCTAAAGCTATGCGTTTAAATTTTTGATAAACATCAGCAATACGAATTTAGATGCTTATGAAAAAGTAAAAAATGTCAGTGATTAAAGGTACTCTTCTTTTGCACTCATATTCGTGTCAAGTTTTCTCTCTTATAAAACATTTTTTGCCACAATACACAATTCCAATTATAGTAATCCATCACAATACTCAAAGTAATAATGCGTTCATTTGTTTTTGATCTTAAATAACAGTTCGGAGGGTTTCATTTTTATTATTGATCACTGCAACATGTTTCACCACGCACTGGCTTCATCAGGTTGATGTATACCACAATAAAAGTGAAATCCTTCCAACTGTGTTGTTATATTTCAATGTGTTGTGGATTCATCATTCATCATGTACCCGCCTCATCAATCTCAAATAATTTATGTCTTTGTACCTAATTTCTTTCTCATAATAATAATTTTGGGCATGCTCAAATATTTACTGAATTCCTTGTAAAAAACATTTCCAATGTTTTACTAAAAGTGATACAAATCTGCTTCCTTTAAGATTTTTCTCAGCAGTGCGTTAAATCAATCCACCGATTTTAATACTAATTACTTCCCCTTTTGACTTCTTCTATTTCATCAGGCATTTTAAGATGGAATAACTCTCCTAATCCTTCTGGATCTTCTTTAAATTCCAATCACTTTTTATTTGATCATTAGAAAGGTCATACCGTTAGCAAGTGGTAATTAATGAATACAAAACAAACACATAATTTTATAGGGTAAAAGCATAGTGTTTTAGTTTAGTAGTTTATATTTGACTCTTTTTCATACAGCATTGTTACACTGTTATGATCTAGGAATGGTTTCCGATGTAAATTATTTTCATTCAGATACTGTGCTTCCTTCTTAAGAAGTTGACATCTCTTGGGTTGTGTTTAAAACTGAAATCTCCAAACGCTAGCTCATTTGAGAAATTCGCCAAATTGGAGAAGTAGAAGGGACTCTTATAGGAAGAAAACAAGATGTAAGGAAGAAACTAAGATGCATATTCTGTTGTACACAGAAGACTATAGAAAAAGGAAAGATTATGTTTTCTAAAATATTAGAACAGAATATGAAAAGAGAATTTCCATCGTGTTCTCATTACATACTTTGGTTACAAGAAGGGATTGCAATGAGTAGATAGCGTAATAAAACAAGCAAATGTATGAGGAAGGTAGCAAAGATGTTGCCATTATCCTACAATAAGAAGCTTCTATATAGTGGCAGAACAAAAAAGTAGAGGTCAATCAATAGAGAGAAAAAATATGCCCAGACTGAAGCATTTGAAAAGGCGCTCCATCTTGTTGAGTCTTATGTGATCTTCAAGAAGTTTTATTCTTAATCCTTTAGAAATGAACCTAACCACATTGAGCTGGCCACCTCGACTTGCTTCCGAGGCAAAAAAAAATTAGAAATGACCTGATTATTTAATTTGATAATGATTAAAAGACGTAGCTATTAAAATTATAACATAATTTTTTAGAAATACCTGTGACTAAACAAGAATGTACATATTGATAAACAGAAACTGTAAAGGAAAAAATCAATTTAATAGATTTGTAGTAAAAACAAGCAGGATACTTTTCTAATCCAAAAGATCGAAACTAAAAATAGAAGCGACATCATTCGGTAATTGCATTACATATCAAACTCAATTTTTACTGTCCGAGTTTTGATTATTATTAGCCTTATCTTTGCGAGATTCAGCGTTTGGAAACCGCACCGCGTACGCAAGTAACAGGAGATACTCGCCGGCCAATGATGTAAGAGCCGGATATCGGCGGCACAGTTTTTTTTTTTTTTTTCTTTTCGAAAATCCGATCGACCTGACCCCGAATTCGCGATAAAGGCTTCTCCGGGTTTTGTTTGTTTTCACATTTGGGCCGTTGATAAAATGCAAAATATCCGCCTTATCGCCGATCCGAATCCACGCCAATTGCAATATTTGAATATAGAACAAGTCAATAAAATTGATTGCAAATCAAATTTTAGAAAAAAATATTTTAGTGGGTATAATTACTTTTTTAAAATATTTCCCTATCAGTTTAGAATAAACCCCATACTAGATTGTAGTTTCTCATTTTTCTTTTTGGATAACAATACTAAGAAATTAATTCTTATTCTTCACTTGTTTGTTGCCTTCATTTGTTTTTATTTTTATTACCATAACATTTAGTATTCAAATATCTATTGACGATAATTAGGATCTAAATTACACACAAAAGGTTTTCCTTCGTTCGGTCATCACGACCCTGACATGCCATAAAAAAAAACAGTGTACACTCGGCGAATTCCTATAGCGCAAGGTTGCGTGGAACAATGCCCAAGTGTGCCAAATCGGGTTCGCCCCAAAAGTTTCCAAAACCGCATTGAAGACACACACACACATATACAAACTCCGCCCAAAAAATTTCACTCGATCTCTTTTGCGGTGGTGTAATTTCCGAATCGGGAAAAAACCAATAGTTCTTTGTCCCCACTATTTGCTCTATGACTTGGCACTGTTGTTATTATGTGATTAATCTTTTATGATTGATCGGCTGATTCATGGAATTACAATTCATCGGCGCAATTATGAAGGATTAAAAAAAATACCTTGTATATTTAATTAATAATAAGGATAAGAAGTGAATTTTTGTAATTATAAACATCTAATTTAGCAACAAAACGAATAAAAGGTAATAATAATTACTTTTAGGTTAGGTGTGAAGGAAACTTATAATTTCTTCTTCTTAATCAGAAATTAATCAAACTTTCTACCTTGTTTTGTATAACAGATTTTATTTATTTAGCGACCAATGGTTTCAATACATACAGTACCATTTTCAAATCGTAAATGGTGTAATGTGGTTTCCGAATATTTTCGCAGATTATTTATTTTGACTACCTAATAAGTCAGATTAATGTGTTGTCTATTTTTGTCGATTAATAACAAAGTGATTTTTGGACTTGGCCATGTCCGTCAAACATAAATAGATAAATCGGTCTGACGTAGGGTAATTTTGGTTGACGCGCGAGATTCGACATCAAACGGAATTTATCTGCAGCGAAACGACCACGATTTTAACAACAATAACTCTTTATCAGCCTAATTAAAACGCTGCACAATATTATTATTACATTTCATGCAAGGTTTTTCTCTCTAAGTAGCAACAATAAAGTATTTTATGATGAAATAAAACACTTCACATACCTCAACCAAAAATTTTGGGTAGTTCTTTTCAACATTTCACACTAAGATAATTGTAGATATTCAGATGAATAAGAAAGATGGGTGTACAAATCTTCAATCTCCTAGTTTATCATTTGCTAATCAAATGAAAAAATGGACTGCACAAATTCCGTTCCTTGAGAAGATGCGGAATCCAATTTTAGAGCATTAATTAATTAACTGCCAATTAGTCGCTGTTGACAGATCTCTTTAATGTTGGTGGTTATCCACCCATTTGGGATCTAGTGCAACGTTTAGACAATTAGATGGCACCTTCATGGTAATATCGTAACCAATTATCGATCTCTTTCATTAAAATTAGTGTTTCAAGACCAAGAATTATTGAATTCTGCTTCTGAAATAGTTTTAACATTGACAAAGTCTTTAATCATTTCCTTTTGTTTGAATATGGGCGACATTTTCTCCAATTCTCTAATTACAGACTTGACTTCTTGACAATATAAAATTTACGTCCTCTATTAATGATGGTGAACCAACTTCACTTTCTGAATCTTCAATATTCTTCTCTTCTAACACTAATATGTTTTCAAACAAATCTGCAACCTTTGCTTTAGTGCTCAATTTTGGTGAATTTTCTTTTGCTTCTAACATATTTTCAGTACTTATTGATCTTTCAACACTTGACTCAATAATAACCGTCCCTTCAACTTCAATATCAGATTTAGACGATCCACCTTGCTTTCAATTAAATTTTCAATCTTTACTGAATTTTTAGTGTACTTTTGATCACAAATAGGTTCTTTAGTTAAGTTTTATCATTATCATTTGTTTCCTCTATTTCTGAAGTATCAATTTCAGTTTCTTCCTCCTCTTGAAATCTTCAATAACTTTGCCTCGATTATATTAATCTTCTTTGATATTTTTATTCTTTACTGAATCTTCAGTAAATTGTTTGTAAAATTGTTTTATAAAGTTGTTTGTAAAATTTTTTTTTTGAAGTGTAGTTTGAAAATGACAGAAAATCTATCGAAACTATAGTCACGAATAACGATAAAAAGTGTGTGATATATAAAAAAGGTATTTACAATCATTTATTCATAATCATTTGCTTTCTCTATTTCTCTAGTCTCTATTTCAGTCACTTCCTCTTCCTTGATATCTTCGTTCTATACTGAATCTTCAGTAACTTTGCATGGATTTATTCTTTAATATCTTAATTTTTTGCTCTTCTCTTCAGTAATTTTGCATGACTAGTATTTCTTTTTCTTTAATCTTATCTACTTCACCATCCAATTTTAAGCAATCCACTTCACATAATGTTCTCTACAGATTTACGTAGGTTATCTGACTTTTTCTTTTTCATCCACACCTTTATCTAAAGTGGAAGGAAGGAGTTTAATCTCTTAACTGCAACTACGATGCCTATATCTTTAATAGTTTCAAGTTCTTGTAAGGCTCAACATCGTACTTTATTTTAACCCAATCTTCTTTCCTTTCATCGAATTCTTTATATTGTTCTCTTCTGCTACCTATAATGTTAATGATTACTGTTCTTCTTCATCCACATATTTATCTAAAGTGGAAGGATGAAGTTAAATCTCTCAACTGCAACTACAATGCCTATATCTTTAATACATTCAAGTTCTTCTAAGGCTCAACATCGTACTTTATTTTAAGGTCATCTACTTTCCCTTCATCGACTATTTTATATTATTCTTGACTCTGCTGCTAATAATGATAATGATGCCAACGTGGATGATGTCCCAATCTTGCAAAATTCTACATGCAAATCTTTAATTACATCTTCAATACCTTCCAATTTACATCTCATTTCTTCAATCGTGGAATTCTCCAAAAGGAGAAGAGAGAGGACTTTAAATAAATTTGTTATTGATCAATTCTAGCAATTTCTATTTAAGTCAAATAATTCATCAGTCTTAAGTTATTACAGTACACTTCACACTGGTCGTTGTGTTGTCTGATAGAAGCTAAATGTAAATTAAATTCTTTGAAATTTCACCAAACCGAGAGCATCATCTTTAAACCAGTGAATCATTTTTACTCCACGATCTTGCGTACAACGCTAAACAACCATTTCTCGTCCCCAGTGATGATGTGCTTCAAAAATATATCATTTTCTAGAAGCAAAACACACACGGCACAAATTCCTTTCTGCAAGAACACGTAGAACCCATATGTCAAGCTTTTAGATTAAATTTAGGCGTTTCAAATGATGATAAATGATTGAATTCAGTTTCTGAAATGTATTGGCCGCGTCTTTAATCATTTCCCCCCGTTTGGATATAGACGACATAATTTAACTTTCTCTAATTACAGACTTGGCTTCGTGAACCATTATGTCATTTAGGTCTTCTATCAATTACGGACTTGACTTCATGAACCATTATGTCATTTAGATCTTCTATCAATGCTGGTGGATTAACTTCAGTAACTGAAGTTGATCTGCAAAATTTGTTTTCGCGCTCAATTTTGGGAAATTTTCTTCTGCTCCTAACATGTCGATTCTTAAATTAACTTTCTCTAATTACAGACTTGGCTTCATGAACCATTATGTCATTTAGGTCTTCTAACAATTACAGACTTGTCTCCATAAACCATTATGTCATTTAAATCTTCTATCAATGCTGTTGCATTAACTTCAGTAACTGAATCTTCAATTTTCCCATCAGCACAAATATCTTTTTAAGTTAGTCTGCAACCTTTGTTTGGGAAATTTTTTTCTGCTCCTAACATGTCGGTTCTTCAACATCAATTTTCAAAATAGTACAATTTAGAGTTTACTTTCTTCACAGTATTTTCTGTTCGAAAAGAACCGTTCCTTAAACTTCAATTTCAGACGTAAACTCGTCAACCTTGATTTCTTTAAAATTCTAAATCTTCACCGAACCTTCAATGTACCCTTATTTAGAAATGGTCCCTTCAACCTGTTAATTTTTATTATCATCCTTTGCTTTTCTATTTACTTAGTTTTTTACGTTAGTCTCTTCCTCTGCTATGATGAGAAAAGTACAATAAATTTTGGACGAAAGAAGCACGGGATGAGTTCACAATCATACATTACTAAGGAACACTTTGGGATCGAAATGTACATTTATAAATTTTTAATAAAAACAATTTTGTGAAGAAAGTGATAATATTTTGAATACAATTTATCATTACATTACATTACTCTTCCTTTACCTTTCTAACTACGAAATCTTTATTATCTATCATTTATTCCCTTTTTAGGACATAATTTTTGGCAACATGTCATATATACGTTCTGTACTGAATGTTCAATAACTTTTCATTGATTTATTTTATTAACTCCGCCATCCAACTTGGAGGAATATACCTTGTTTCATCTCTACCATCTACGATTTCAGTAATTTCAAGAACTTATTCCAAGACAAAGGTTTTTTCAGGTATACAAATGTCTTTAACTACTTTAATTGCTTTTAAAATTATTGCGTTATTATAGATTTATTTTATTTTTGTGATTCTACAATGTTTTCAGTTTTTAGTAATACATGATTCTTCAACAATTCCCGGTTTAACCGTTTAACTTTAGATTTAATTTGTCCTGCTTTTAATAAAATCCTCAATCTTTACCGAATATTCAGTGCACTTCTGATTAGAAATAGGCTCTACATTCTGTTCAGTTTTATGAAAATCATTTGTTTTGCTTTTTTTTAAATCATTTAATCTCCTCTTTGGAATCTGCATTTTTAATAACTTTTCGTGGATTTTTCTTCTTCAATTCTATCTACTAACCATCTAATTTGGAGGAATCAAGAAGCTTTTTAAGACAGAGGTTACCTCAGGCATGCAACCGTTCTTAACTACTTTAACTCCTACTGAAATTAGTATTAGTGAAATGTTTTGTTGAATCTTCAGGTTTTGCATAGTTCATCTGTTTTTTTTTTATCTACACCGTTGTCAAAAGTGGAAGAATGCAGTTTAATTTCTTCTGCATCTACAATGTCTTCATCCTCAGCAGCTTCAGCTTCCAAAAAAAAAAGTTTTGTAAGCCTCATCAACATCATTCCTTATTTTAACCTCGTCTTCTTTCCTTCCATTAAGTATTATATTATCTTCAACTACAAATAAATCAATAATGTATACCGGCGCCAACGTGGATTAAAAGACATTGATTAAGGATTTAAATGTTCAAGCCTAACCTTGCAAAATGCTGTACGCTTAAACTGAAAATGTTTAATTCCTTTTCAATACCTTTTAATCCATCTTTCTTTATACTCGTGAAGAATTCTTTACTTTCATCAATATGCTCATTCTCTAAACTAACTAATAACATTATTGAACTATAATAATTTTAATTTATTTGATTTCACAACAATATAATTTGCATAATATTTTACAAAAAAACAAAATTGAATATATTTCTGTAAAATCTGTTTATTTTTTTGTTTAGGATTTCATCAATTTTTACCATTTACTAGCGTACTCTTGACCTACGCTAACATATAGTTTACGAAAGTAGGTCAAGGTCACGCTAGGGCAGTACATAGTGTATTGGGCTAGGTCAGGAGTACGTCGCCTCGAGCGACGGTTTAATGCGTATTTCATTGTGTAAGGTCAAGAGTACGCTAGGGTAATCAGTGATTTATTATGGATAAGTCTAAGTGCACTGAAACAATACAATAGATATATTAAATACTCGAACAGCATTTGGAACATTTGTAGTAAAAGTTCGTTCATCAATTAGAATTAGAAAAAGTTATTTAAAAAATGTTTGGAATCGTCTTAAGGTGTATATCCGTTTAAATTTCAGTTTAAAAAGTATCCACGAAAACAAACCCTGAATTTAAACGGATATACACCTTAACTCGATTCTTTTATTTCATATAGGAATTATCAAAACGTAATGATGTTTAAATTTAAAGACAATAAAGTCAGAAAACTGGACAACTAAATTCAAGATTTTCAACAATGCAAAGGCTTAGGTTGAGTAACGGAATGGAGTTTACATTTACAAATGTCAGAAGAACAATGAAAACAAAAGACAGAAGTGAATAATTAACAGATAACAAATTATAAAAATTATGTTGTAAAAACAATGAACCAAATATGAAAGACATTTAAACGAATGAAAAATAAACATGAAAAATCAAATATAACAATTTAAAAACAATTGTAAAACATTATAAACAAAAAGGAAAAATAAACAATGAAATGTAAAAAAAAAAAAAAAAAACAGGAGAAGACAGGCAGTAGGTAAATAAATTAAATAATGACAAGCTCAAACAGTTCTGTGTTTTAATACGCGTATGCGGTAGAGGGCGCTAGTAGCAAAAATGGCGACTAGTAAATAGAAAGCTTTTCGTGTTCCGCAAAAAATGAATCTGAAGTTATTGTGTAATATGCGTTCCGGGTTGTTAAATTTAGATGCGATCCCCAAAGTGATAATAACATCCGTAGATGGTATCATCAGTTTGAAAATACCGGCTACCTTTGAAAAGGGAAGTGTACGGGAGGACCAAATGTTTTTGAAGAGAGTCTTTAGCGAGGCTTGTCGTGAATTAGCTCACATCGCCCAAGGTGTTTACATTAAACACTTGTAAGCTTATAGATATAACTGTTTGAGTTGCTCTTTCATTTCATGTATTAATTATGATTTCAAGTTTTACATAATAAATATTACAAAACGTTAAAAGCCCGATATTCATTTAGAAACACCCGATATAAGAAACCTTGAAGTAGTATAGAAGAAAAAGAAACAAAATTGTTTGTTAATATTAGTATTATTTATATATTTATTTATCCAACATACTACAAAAAATTGTAATATAATAGATAGCTCTGTTTTGTATTTTTTAAATTACTTATGTTTTGAAAATGACAAGTGTCTTGTCGAAACTATAGTCAACGAAGATTAAATTAAATCCTATTATACAAGCAAACTATTAAGTATTTTTATTGTATAAATGTTTTCATTTGGTAATTTTTATTATCTACTTAAAGTAAATAATAATTTTCAGTGGTAGTAGTTCTTGTTATTAACGGGTCGATACTGTCACTCTAAAGCACCATTACTACCATCCCAATAACGAAGTGTACATTTCTTTGTATTTTTAATATTTTCAGAAAATAGAAACGAAAAAATATTCAATTTCTTTAAAGTTTTAATATTTTTTGCAAATAATTGCAAATAGTTTAATTGGAATGATAAAATTTTATTTCAAAAATGAAAGAATACAATATGCTTTATACAAATTTATTTTTTTAACATTTTAAATTCTCTTTTTTAATATTTCTGAAGGAAAAAGAAACATCTGAGAACCGAGTATAAAGAAAAATATGAAATAAACAGTTAAAAAAATAAGTGCAAATCTTCAATTTCCAATTGTACAATAATTTTTAACGGTAGAGGCTTCTACTTCGTTATACATCACAAATAAAACACTTTTGTATAACTGGAACTTTATTTACAGGCGTACTAATAAACAGAGATCAATTCTCGGTTTCTAGAATCCTAGATTAATCGCTATTTATTGCCGTATCTGAGATTATTTGTAGAATTAATCTGGGATTACACTGACTTTTGGACGCGGTTTAGCCGATCCGAGGATTAATCCTCAAGCTCGGATTAACTCGCGACTGTTAGTACGGCTGTTAGTGACTACGGTTTCAACAATTTTTCTAGTTTGAAAATGACAAGTTGAAATTGTCGAAACTACAATCACTAAATAAACTTAGTGTTTCATATATAATACAATAATTTATTGTTTATCTTGTTATTGTTAATTATCAATTAGGAAAATCTGTACAATGTTTAAACAATAAATGTCACTCAAAATTTTTAAATTTTTAATGCCCTTCTTATTTTTGGAAAATTACAACTAAAAAACATATAAAATATATATTAAATAATTTATAGTAATATTTGGCAATTTTTCACAGGAAAAAAAGGATTTTTAATAGATGATTGGAAAACATACTATACTTTTTTAATTTGAAAAATGTAAAGCAATTTCTTTGTAAAATTGTAATTTCCAGAATTTTCCAGCAATGTTTTTATAGATTTTTTCAATATATTTTTTTGACACCTTATATTTTCTATGAATATCTCTTCTAAATTATGTAACCATTCTTTTTCTATCATTGTTGAAAATTCTTTTGCTTCAATTTTTTCGAATTTTTAAATAACATCTTAAACTTTCTAGTACTTTCTGTTGTCTTTTTTTTTCAAACGTTTCTGAAGTTGGTATTAAATATTATCCATTCTTGTGGAACTTTTCAAAATTTCCCTTCAAACTTTTATTTCGTAATTTTCTGCATATTAAAACAATATTAAAACTTCTTTAAAAACCTCTAGATAAAATGCAAGGAAAGTTTTTGAAGAAATAATTTATGGAAATTTCCCACACTTTTATTGCATTTTATCTAAAGGTTTTAAAAGAATTTTTAGTATTGTTCGTTGTAATCCTTAATAATATACTTTAATCAGTTTTTTTTTCCAGAATTTTTTTTTATATTTATGTAATAGAGTTTTAGAATTTTCCAGGAATGTTTTTTTAGATATCTAAAACTTTTCATCAATTCTTTTTTACTTTATTGTAATTCTTCATTGCATTAGATTTTTTTCCAGAAATTGCTTTTCATAACTTCTCTCTAAACTTTTTTCTTCTTCTTTCTAGGTATATTTCTTCGAAATTTATAGAAATCTCCATCACTTCTTGTTGCATTTTATTTAAACATTTTAAAAGGATTTTTTATATCGTTCGCTGCAATCCATAATAATTTACTTTAATTAATCAGATTTTCTTTCAGAAAATTCTCATTATATTCAGATAATAGGGTTTTAGAATGTTTTTTCAGATTTTTAGAACTCTTCATTAATTCTCTTTTACTTTATTATAATTCTTTATTTAATTGGATTTTTTCCAGAAATTGATTTTACGGGTTGCCAAACATTATTCATTTCGTTCTCAAAATTTTTAGAATAGTTTATTCCGATTCCTAGAATTTTATATCAATAGCTATTCTAAATTAAATGAGTTTTCTTGAGGTATCCAGAATGTTTATATCCATTTTATTTGAGGTTTCTTGCTTTAATTTCTTCAAGATTTGTCCGACTTTTAACAACTTTCTTGGAAGGCGTAAATGAACTACCATGTAGTAATGATCGCTAGCATTATTTACAACTTTTATATTTATGTTCAATTTTATCAATTCGTGCAGAATTTTTTTAAACACAAAATTTTTTGAATTTTCCATCAAGTTTTCTCCCAGAATTTTCGATTAAACTCTTTTTCCATTTTCATTTCTTCGAGAATTTTCTTTAAATAATCGAATTTTTCTAAATATTTCCGTTATTATTTATTTTTTAGATTTTCAAAGAGCTTTACGGAATAAAATTGCTTTTCGCTTTTAAATTTCTCCTTCTGTATAATTAATTTTTACAAATTAAGAATAAACAATTGTCTTTAAAATTTTGTCTTTTTTTAGAAAGTAAATTGCAAAAACAAATGACAATCGATTAATAAATTACAACCGCTTTTTTATATCAAGTTGTCAAATGTAAAATTTGTTTACTTTCATAGAATTGCAATTCGATTGTATTCAGAAAATTAAGCAAATAAAACAAATTTTATTCCTTATACAAAATTTTATTTTGCAACTATTGTTTTAAATTAAGTAAAAGAGACTGATTATAAAGAATTTTTTGATATCATTATTTCAAAAATTTCTGAATATATTCTTTCAAGAGTTTTTCGGCTTTTCCTGTTGCATTTTAACTAAACTGTTTATATAAGTTTCTATATTTGCTTTTATCCATTCGGAATTATTTTTTCAGATTTTTTTTAAAATCAATCCCTTTTTCATGTTCAAAGAATTTCTAGCATCCTTATTTCTTTTCTTTGAGAATTTACTTTAATAAATCGTATTTTATTATTTCAAAAGGCTGATAACCAATGTTGATTGAACAATTTTACTTCAAAACTCTTTACAATGTGGAAGATGGATAGCAAAATATAGATTTTTATGGATCGTTTCAAACGAAGTATTGATATTTTATTTTACATTTTTAACGACCAACAAATGTTGTTTTTTTGAAAGCTAAACAAACAATTCTTTAAACTTAATAAAAGAATTTTGCTCGAGGAGTTATGACAGACAGCTGACGTCTACAATTACTACAGCTTTTGTTCTTGCAGTTGATGGTTTTAGGTGAAATCTTTGAGAAGAATTTTCATTTGGAAGTTTAAAAACTATTCTTCAGCATAACAAAATAATATTTCCGAGGGAGTTACGTTAAAATACTTTGTTATTTAAATTTTGGCACAAAAACAACATAGTCATAAAAATAAATGGTATTGAAAACATTAACACTTTCTTCACAAATTTGTTTTTATTAACTAAATGTACATTTCGAACACAAAGTGTTCCTTATCAATAGTTAACTATTTATTTTTATATTTCTACAAAGTCATAAAATCTATAGTCTACAATTACCATAGCTTGAATAGATGCCTTGTATTACGAGAATAGTTTTTGTTCTTGTGTTAAAAAAAATCTTTGTATTATGAGAATAGTTTTTGTTCTTGTGCTTGAAAAAAAATCCTTAAGAAGATTGGTATTGGTATATTCATTCCCTAAATTACATTTTAAATAAGATGACTGCTAAACTTTACAGAATGCTATACAAACAATCTAAATTTTATGATAATTTTGGCATTGATGAGTAAATAGAGTAGAAGGGATTTGACAGCTTAAATGCGGTAATATTAATCCCAAGAATACACATTTGCAGATAGATCTAAAGCGAGTTAATTTGATTATGTTTAGGATGTCGAGGAACGTCTTTTTTAATAATAATAACTTTTGGTATCTGTTAGTTTTATTAGAAGCTTTAAACAGCTCAACAAACATTGGTATATGTTTTGAGGGCGTGAATAGCGTAGCCTTAACATCATTTAGTAATAAACATTACTGATAAATGGTATACCCCAAGAATCTATACATAATTGTTCATCCAAAGCATGGATGATTGAATATTTTAACCATTGATACTTTTTCTTCAATATGTTATGAGTTTCATTATGTATCCGCCTGATCAATTCAATATTGATACTTTTGACATGAATTAGTATTTGCTAGAAGCATTAAGTAATATTATTAAATCATTAGGTTTCATCAAGAGTGAAGTGAACAAAGTATCTATGGTGTGATTACAGTGGCCTTAACATCATTTGCAAATCAAGATTACTGACAATAGGTAAACCACAACGATCCAAACACATTTGTCCACCTAAAACAAGTTAAATTTGGTGGCGTCAAGGATGATTAAATTTTTGATATTTTGGCATAGATTAGTAAATAAATTAGGATCATAAAACAGCATTGTTTTACGTTTGGAAGTTGAGGATAGTGCAGGAGATCAAATTGTTACACACCCTTATCATCATAAAACTATTTGCAATTTTGCTATTATAGATCCTTGTGGTACACCATGGTGTTCCCTAAAAATATATACCTGCATTTACAGATAAAAAAAAACAATAATGACAATAAGTGAAGTAAGGAATTTTATTTCATTCATTATAATAATGACAAGGTTTTATTTAAGATGATCAGGATTCGTTGGTTTAGCTTTGGTAGTGTATTTGAGCATGTTTTTCGAAATATTTTAGAACGTGATACATGTCATATATGGTAGCATCAATTATATAATTCAGTTTTCTTTTACAAATCTAAAATTGCAGTATTGCTTTGATGGAAACCTTTTAACGTACCGTGGAATGCAGTCTTAACGTATATATATATTTTTCATTGTTTGCGATTTCGGTGCCAAGGCAATATCCGGCATCCAAATGTCACAGTGGCAGCAAAAAATTACCGGCGCCAATTTAACAATTCTTAACGGCAAACGGTTTCCAGCCGGATCACCGGCTTGATATAGAATTGCACGGTCACGTAAAATGGCGTCAACGCGCGCGCAAAAAAAAACAAATCGGTATCGATTATCGCCACCGGTATTAATCCGTAAAAGGAACCTCGAAAACCATGGGGGATCATTAGATGTGTGTTTTTTCCTTCTGGTTTAATTTACTGTTATTAATGTTAGAATAGATAATAAATGGATTTTATAATAATAAGAGTGATTTATTTCAAAATGATTATTAAGGTATCAAAAAATTGGTTTTGGTTTGTGCGAATGAATTACCACAATTGGATTCTTTGGTTTATTTTCTAGAAGAGTTGAATTGTAATTGTAATGTTGTTATAATTAAGGTTTTAAGGAATCACAGTTATTATTTAAAAGAAGACTTGACTGAATGGCGAAAGCCTAAATCAATCCAAATGAAAAAAATATTGGTTTTATTTATTTAATGTACTTTGATGATTTATAGGAATAGAATTTATAGTTTTAAACATACATTTTTGGACAAATTACCTTTTTGCACATTCCCATGCATTTTAGAAGCATGTGGTAGAGTTTTGGTAAATCCAAAAGTAAAATGATGATTTCGGTACTAAAACAAACTTTTTTGGATGAAAGAACGCAGTTTTGGAATATTAACAAGTGTAAACCTTTACAATTGCTTATTTATCAAAAATTAAGTAAAATTGCTTGTGTTACTTAAATTGATTTCCAATAAGGAAAAATTTGAAACTTTTTGGAGCGCATTTTTAATGATGTGCATCCGCGATGTCTCATCCAATTACTAGAATGGACAACTTTGGTTACCACGTTCAATTCTGTGCTACTTCTAGCCATTATTATTATGACGCCTTCTCTGTAACTTTTTTTTTCCTACAAGCGTTGAAATTCGATATGTTGTAGTACGTCGAAAAGTGTTACGACACGGTGGCCAGAAACTGTTCCGGATGTGGTCGCGGATCCGATCCGACCCACCTATATTTCCTCTGCGCAGCGACGGGTCGTTTTAGGAGGATGGGTGGCGTCTTTCACCTTTCTCGAAACCTCCTCTCCGCTCTTCGATTTTTTTCCCCCCGTCTTCTTTCTTTTCGTCGGTTTCGTTCCGTTCGAAGACGATGCAGACGTTGCGTTCGAATGTAGGTCCGTTGAACTAAACCACCACCGCCGCCGCCGCCGTCTTCGTCGCCGTCGTCGGCTGCTTTTATTCGAAAGTAGTCGTTCGAGCACATCCGTGTTTCGATGAATGAATTCTAAAAAGAGTGAGCGCGAGGCGAGCCGGGCGATAAGGCCACACCAATCCATTTGGGACAATCTGTTTACATCCGTAACGACGTGCGGACGGTTCTGATCGGACGAACAATATTTTTGATTTTTGTGCCTTAAAGAGAAAAACTAGTGCTTGTCTACGGATTATATATAATTAACTCATTCGGTTCGAAAGTTTTGGTGTTTGGTTTTGTCCACAATAAGTGTGTTTTAGTGACGGAATCATCATTTTACTTTTGGATTTACCATTACTCTACCACATGCATCTAGAATGCATGGGAATGTGCAAAAAGGTAAGTTTAACAACTTGAATCAAATTGATTAATCAAAAATATTTCTGATACGATGATTTATTTTAATAGTGAACGTTTGGTCGTTTAAATGGCTACACGTGTAAACCAATTTCTAAAATTAATGCATTTTGTTCAAAATTATAATTAAGTATGGATTCTTAATTATTTTAAATTCAAGAGTAAATCAGTAGTGTTAGCTCCTAAATATTAGTTGTTTAAGGCATTTTTATGTAAATTAGCCCAAGTAAATATCCTTTAAAATTAAAGATTATGACATAGAGTAGAAATTTTCGAAATTTACACAACATTGTAAATTACATACATTCTTTTATACCAAATTATTTTTTTTAAGAAACCCTAGAATCCTAACCAGAAGATAAGACAAATTTTCACTTGAAGTACTTTAGCACTCGATCAAATTAATTGTTGGGAAGCAATTGGCTTACTTCCAAAGTTTTGAAATCATATTAATATAAAATACCTCTAACTTTATTAAAATCCTAAACCCAATTGTTTATAATTGATCATTTTGATCATCAATTTTTGATTTTAATCGAAAGGCCAAAATGTTCACACGTTATCACTCTCGATGCGTCAGCCGCATCCCACTTGGGCAAAACTCGTTTCGAATTGGCGGTATCCTCGGATAGCGCTGTGAGAAAAAAAAACTTTCCATTCCGTTTCGACATCCTCTTTGTTACGAGAGCCCGCACAATGCCATTTATGTATTTGTATTAAATGTTTAAACGGAGCGTTACATAACGGCTGTAATGACGTTAAATTGCCGGTTTTTGCTGTTAATTACAGTAGTTGTTACTTGATAATGCAAATGTTGGATACGTAAATGTTCGCGTTTCTTTCGTTTACTATCCTATAATCTACAAGAAATTTCTTAGAGTAAGATCTGAAGAGGAGAATGGACAAGCTTATCTTCAAATAAACTCAAACAGCAAAACGGTGGTTGTAATGATTCCGTTCTAGTAATTTTTTGAATGATGATGAGTTTACTATCCTATAATCTATAAGAAATTTGTTAGAGTAAAATCTGAAGAAGAAAATCGGCCAGCTTCTCTTCGCATAAACTCAAATAGCAAAGCGGTGATTGTAATGATTCCGTTCTGGTAATTTTTTAAATGATGATTATAATCTTCAAGAAATTTCTTAGCGTAAGATCTGAAGAAGAGAATGGACCAGGTTATCTCCACATAAAATCATCATCATTCAAAAAAATTCTTGTAGGTTTAGTTTTGTTGATAATTATAGTACAAATTTTGGATATTTCAAGTATTCATGTTTTATGTTTCACTTACTATCCTATAATCAACAAGATATGAAGAGGAGAATGGTAAGCTACTCCATTATCCTCTTCAGATCTTACTACAATAAATTTCTTGTAGATTATAGGATAGTAAACTCATCATAATTCAAAAGTTGTCTTGTAAATCCAGTTTTGTTGTTAATAATCGTAAACATTTTGGATTCTTCAAATTATCAAGTTTTTCTCGTTTACTATCCAATAATCTACAAGAAATTAATTGGTGTAAGATCTGAAGAAGAGAAAAGACGAGCTTATCTCCACAACAATACATCACCATTAAAAAATTCTTGGTGATCCAGTTTTGTTGTTAGTACAAATTTTGAATACTTCAAATATTCATGTTTTATTTTTCACTTACTATCCTACAATCAACAAGATATGAAGATGAGAATGGTAAGCTACTCCCTTCTCTTCTTCAGATCTTACTCCAATAAATTTCTTGTAGATTACAGCATGGTAAATTCATCATCATTCAAAAAAATTCTTTTAGATCCAGTTTTGTTGTTATTTATAGTACACATTTTGGATACTTCAAATATTGAAGTTTTTGTCGTTCACTATCCTATAATCTACAAGAAATTCATTGGAGTAAGATCTGAAGAAGGGAAAAAGACGAGCTTATCTCCACAAAACCCCATCACCATTAAAAAAATTTTTGGTGATCCAGTTTTGTTGTTAATAATAGTACAAATTGTGAATACTTCAAATATTCATGTTTTATTTTTCACTTACTATCCTATAATCAACAAGATATGAAGATGAGAATGGTAAGCTACTCCCTTCTCCTCTTCAGATTTTACTCCAATAAATTTCTTGTAGATTACAGGATGGTAAATTCATCATCATTCAAAAAATTTCTTTTAGATCCAGTTTTGTTGTTAATAATAGTACACATTTTGGATTCATCAAATATTCAAGTTTTTCTCGTTTACTATCTTATAAGCTACAAGAAATCCATTGGAGTAAGATCTGAAGAAGATAAAATACTAGCTTATCTCCACAACAACCCATCACCATTAAAAAAATCTTGGTGATCCAGTTTTTTTGTTAATAATAGTACAAATTTTGAATACTTCAAATATTCATGTTTCACTTACTTTCCTATCATCTACAAAAAAATTATTGGAGTAAGATCTGAAGAGGATAATGGTATACTCCTCTTCAGATCTTACTCCAATACATTTCTTGTAGATTATAGGATGGTAAACTCATCATCATTCAAAAAATTTCTTGTATATCCAGTTTTGTTGTTAATAATCGTAAACATTTTGGATTCTTCAAATATTTAAGTTTTTGTCGTTCACTATCCTATAATCCACAAGAAATTTATTGGAGTAAGATCTGAAGAAGAGAATTGTCCAGCTTATCTCCATATAAACTCATCATCATTCAAAAAAATTCTTGTAGGTTCAGTTTTCTTGTTGATAGTAATACAAATGCTGGATACTTCAATTACTCAGTTTTTTTCGCATACTATCCTATCCTATCTCTTATCTACAAGACTTTTTTTAGAATAAGATCTGAAGAGAATGGACGAGCACATCACCACATCATCTCACCTTCATTCAAAAATTTTTCTAGATCATATGATCGCTTTTTTCTTTGAATATTGAAGATGTTTCACGAATAACATTCTAAAGTATTTCTAATAACCAACTTAACTAATTCGATAATTAATTATCTAGTGCATATTGATTAGATTACACATCATCTGCAGAACAGATCTGAGCGAATTATAAAAATACTAATCACCAGACCACTTCCTGGTAATAATATACCGTCGACGGGAGCAGTTTCCAATTAAGTTGACAACCTTCCCGCCCACCCACTCGAATAACGATAACGACAGGTCCGATGCGTGCTCGGATAAAATTAGATTTGCGTCAAAGAAAAGAGCAGGAGAAGCAAAAAAAAACAACAATGCGTCATTAATATTCATTCGTTATACATTTCCCTTTCGCACGAGGGGTGAGGGGGGGAAGGGGCTTTATACCGACATGCAAATTATGCATTAAACGGTGCACATTGTTTGTCCGCCCGTATTTTTAGCTCTGATTAATAAAGGAAGTCATTTCATTTCACTCGGCGCACGAATAACTACGAACAACGTTTGTTACACTTCTTTGGTCAAAAGAGCGATGACGTAAGCGCAAGAAATGGAGGTGAAATTAATTTGCAACTAAATAAGTTAATTGTTGATGGGTAACCAACTTCTTTCTTTCAAATTAATGATAATCTTTTTTATTTAGGTTAGCCAGTTAATTACATATATTCTTTTATACCAAATTATTCTTTATTTGAAGAAACCCTAGAAGCCTAACCAGATTTTCACTTGAAGTAGTTTAGTACTTGATCGAGTAATTGGCTTAATTGCAAAGTTTTGAAATCCAACTTTTTCCTTTCAAATTAATCTAAAGATAATATTTTTATTTAGTTTAGCCAGTTTTGTTCAACAACGTTCTAAAATGAAGGTTAAAAGGTGAAAAGGGAAGGAGGAAAGGTGGTCAAAAAATAGTCCAAAGACTATTTATGGAACCAATACAGTAACGAATTCAATAGCAATGTGGTGGTTTTAATGATTCCTCTCTGATAATATGAATGATAATAATAATAATCTTTATTGTCCAACAGATATACCATAAAAGGACAAATAACAAAAATGTATAGAATTCTAAAACTATGAAGATGAGGCACGCTGTGGTAGACCAATCGTCGAAAATTTCGATTAAATCTTGGAAATCCTTGAGTTGTGCCTGCATGCGAGCATTTATTTCAATGGACAGGAACTGGAGATTAGCCAGAAAATCGTTTGGACCCATTTGCATAAGGGTGATGTCAAGAAATACACGAATTGACCGAAAAGAACCCTTCAGAATAAATTGATTCCTGCGATTATTTCCTGAAACGTAACGAAATCTATCAATTTTTAAAGTGGATGGTTGCTAATAACTTATGTATGAGAATATCAGTTTCAATCTCCAAGCCCGGATTAACGGGCAATAAGGTTTTATCGTGTATTTGGTGAAATTAGAAAGAAATCGTTCACATGAGCTACTCTAAAATTATCAAACACTCAAATTAGGCTTATAATTTACAAATTACAACGAACTAAAGGACTTTAATACATTTAAGTATTAAATGAGGCTTCTACTATTAACAATTGACCAGATTAAAACAGGCGATTGACCAGAAACGGCCAGAATTAGCTAAAAGAAAGGGTGTAGTGTTCCCTAAAGACAACCTCGGACCGTACACATGATTAGCAAAGCGCCAGAAACTTCGAGAGTTTGGATGGGATCTTCTAATGCACCCTACGTATAGATCAGACATCTTTTCAAGCATTTACAAATTTCTTATGATATAAAATTGTTCTTAAAAGAGAGATTTGTGAAATCGAACTGATCAACTTTTTTGTTACCAATAGAGACACTGACTTCTTCAATCGCGGACCAGAAAATGCTTTCAGAATGGACAACAGTTATTGAGCTTACATTTGATCCGAATCGAAAAATCTGAAGTATTTTAATTTCATCGCCGATATTAAGCTAAAAAAACTTTTAATCTGTGAGGCGGATAGAAGATGATACTTTCGGAGGCCAAATCCCTACGAGGGACGTAAAGGCCAAAGAAACATAATCATTAATTCCAATGTTACGGTTTCATAACGATAATCCCGTAACTAATGGAGTTATTTAGTTTCAACAGGATGGTGCATCGTCCTATATATACTAGTGGTTAAACATTTTGATTTAGAATATTGTAATATAAAATTTTGCACACTTATCAATTTCGCCAAAACCCATCGATCAAGGAACTACAGCGTTGCGTGCGCACGTTTCGCAAGCACGCTTTCCAATTTCATCCCGGGGCGATTCCGTTTCACCTCGTGACGTCCGACTTCCGGTTGGTATTTATGCGAAACGGCCACGGGTCGATTATAACGTTCGCCGTCTTATCATCACATGTTACGAGCGTACACAAAGTTAATGTAACTGGTTTCGCAGTTGATTACGTTACAGAAATCCGACCTTGTGCTAATCTATACACACACACACACACACGCACACACAGAGTTATTCGGCGGTTCCCATAAAAGGAGTTTCGCCACAGATCAGCTGTTCCCTTGTCCGCGTTCGCTCGCTTGGATTTGTACCTTGACCAGGATTTAGTTTCTCCTCGTCATGCAATATTTAACAGAAATAAATCATCTGGAAAAAAAAACATGCGATATAATTAATTAAATTCGTTCGTATCAATCATATTTACTATTATCTGTACACGAATAGGAAATGGATTTAAGGAAATGATTGAAGAGGTTTTTGTGGTCAAATCAATGAATGATCTATCAAAAACCACCAGCCTTTACAATTCGTTTACATCAAAAAATGTAAATCAACGAACATTATTTAAGATATTACCATAATGGTGCCATCTATTGTCCAATGGTTAACCCAAAGGGTTAAAAGTAAATTTCGATTCCGTGTCTCTATCTGCGCTACGCCTGGTGAGATCCAAAATAGATCGAAACTGGTCTATGTTTGTTATTGACAATTATTACAATCATTATTTACAAATATCAATTACACTTTTTGGTTGAATTAAGTGTATTATTGCTACACTTAATGTAACCAAAAGGTGAAATTGATATTGGTAATATATTCTCATGTCATATTTTATTCGCGACAGTAGAGTCTGCATATTTCTTACGGGGGAGTAGTACTTGTTATATCCTACTTGTTAATTGAAACGAACACTTGAGGTCAAAGATATAAATCAACTTCACGGTTTAAGCAATTTTCCACTCGATGATTAAGAGCTTGTACGATATGTAACACCTACAACAGTGTGCAAAAAAATGGTAATGAGGCCACAATGTTGCTTAATTTTCTAACAAAAAAACTGATTCTGTTATAAATATCAATTTGATTGCATTAATTTCTTACTCATGATGTGTTTCATTAATGCGATTCCTTAATTTGTCTTACTTTAAGAACTCTTATCTAATGCTATCTCAATGAAGGATAATACCTCCTTCATTGAGATAGCATTAGATAAGAGTTCTTAAAGTAAGACAAAATAAGGAATCGCATTGCTCACACCATGAGTAAGAAATTATCTTTATTATATCTTTGCACTCCTTTCTAACAAAATGAAACAAAGAATTACCTTATCTAAGGCAGTGTAGTTGTTGTTTTGAACTTTTTTGAAGAGAAATATTTGATATTCGCTCTTGGTTTTCAGGATTCCTTTATTTTTACGCCATAAAACATCCATCCTCAAATGATCTGGAAATGTTAAATGTTACTTTAGGCAATGTTTATCTCCTTTTGTTCGGTCTCAAAATCTTTAAACCTAATTGTGCTCATTAATAGCTTTCCTCCCGTTTTTTTCCTTTTCTACACTTATTTGGAGAGTTCCTGCTTGAGTCAATGTTCTGAAAAGAAATATGTGATTATAATTTTTAGGCCAAATCCTTTAAGATCTTATATATTTATATTTCCCAGTATAGGAGCTTTCAAAAGAGTAACTTTAATAATCCCAGTAATTCATCTATTATATACAGTCAAACATTAGATGACTTCCTGGAATCATGGGACTCCTTTGAAAGCTACCTATACAATTTTAGAATTTTAGAATTTATCAGACTGTACCTAATTGTGCTGATTTATCTGTTCTCTCTCGCTTTTTTCCTTTTCTACACTTGTTTGGAGAGTTTTTGAGTCAATGTTTTGAAGATAAATATGTGATTATAATTTTTAGACCAAATCCAGTAAGATCTTATAAATTTATATGTCCCAGTACAGGAGTACTTTCAAAAGAGTAACTTTAATAATTCCAGGAATTCATCTAATATATATAGCCAAACATTCGATGACTTCCTGGAATCATGGAACTTCTTTGAAAGCTACCTATAAAATTTTAGAATTGATCAGACTGTATACGTACGATCCTTGCTAAAGAGGCAAATTTTTTGAAATCTATCAAATCTATCAATACCATCAACATTTTCCTTCTAAAAAACGAATTATTTGCTTTCCAATTTTATAGCAACAAGCTTCATCATCCTTTTTTGCTGAAGACCTCCTCACTAGGTGGAATGAATAGCTTAAAATCATTTAATAATAATTTGATGAAATAATCCTTTTCCAAAGACAGAAAAACTACTTCGTATATATAAAAAAATCGCAATTAAAAAAGATTTCCATTTCCTTGTAGACTGGAAATATTACCTTTCTCGAAAAAATATATTTGATTGCGTGCAAACGAATCGTTTCGCCATAGTTATCCATTTTCGGAAAATGTCAAGGGACAGAGTGGCGAAAAAAAAAAAGGAGACACCACCGGATCTGGCGTAATTCGCGCGTTTCGCGAACACAAGGCCGCCGATTCGGCATTGCGAATGATTTATAAACGGCAACGTCCGCACAGCGAAGTTGCACAATGCGTTAAAACCGATCATGATTAATGGCGTTCGAACGTGAAATTTGCATTTCTGATTAGCACCTGGACGGCAGAGCCGACTCAATGTATCATTGTCTCGTACACAACAATCGACCGACTGATTATGTTAATGAGAACGGGTCTTAGATAAGATTGCAAAGCGTGAACATGTTTCTTTTTTGCGTCCTTTTGGTTTTTGATTGAAATCGCATGCCCAAAAATTTTTTGACAGGTTGAATCCAGTGATTGGTGAAGTTAATCATAAGGTAAATATTGAATCAAGTGATTGGTAAAGTTAAAGCATTTAATTTTATAATTTTTGGATTAAAATGGCATGTCGGAAAATTTTGATCAGTAGAACCAAAGGATTGGTGAGGTTAAAGCTAAAATAATCATTAAATCAAGCTAGTTATACAAAGTGATTGGTTAAAGCTAAAATAATTACTATGCAAATAAGTGGGGATACTTTATAATTAGGTATATTCATAGAATACCTAAAAATTGTGAAACCAACCAAGTGCCTTTCTATAAACAACCCTTAACCTAAATCCAAAATGAATTATATATTCAATACTTCTTCTGCTACTTTCTTGATGGAACCATATATTCAAAATGGGTGGAGTAAAACACTTGTTTTGTTCCATGATTTTATTATCAGTTTCCTGACACGTGTTTCGATCCGTTACGATCATTTTCAAAGTTTTCAAATTATGTTCAAACCATTTCTAATCACAAACAAAAGGTGTAAAGGCATAGGCATTTTTACTTTGTGATTGGATGAGATTTGAACGTGAACTTTTTGGATTTAGGTATTCTGTAAAAACACCAAAAACCAACGTATGAATCCGATTTTTCCATTCCTCTTATAACATTCTAGAACGTTTCCAAAATTTTGAACACTGTAAACATCTTGCAGTGTATGTCTAAAAAAATTTGAAGAAGTAATTACGTGTTGTAAATAGTAAACAAACAAAATCTAATTGTATTATTATTATTATTATATACAGCCAAATATTGTTTTGGGCCAGTCGGGTATGTTCACCTCGAAACCGACCTGGATATGTAAACGGAATACGTTAGGCCAGACCAGGATGTGAAGACCAGAACATTTCGCTGTTTATGCAGCTCGGATTCAGATCCGGTTGCCGTGTCCATTCAAGATTATAATGTGACCCCAGTCGGCAAGGTGAGAGAGAACATAATTACGAACAACACACACACATTAAGTTTCGTTTCGTTCTTTCCGCGAAAGAGAGATGATGATGATCGGATAGATCGCGCCGGTGAGGAGGGAAAAAAAAATGTGGAAGCGGATCTAACGAAGCACCGTGGGACGATCACGGTTCGTTTCAATTATCTATTGATAAAAAAAAACAAAACTTAATATAATTAATTGTTTTGGCATTTACAAGTTTCTCTAGTTTATTTTTAACAATAGTTAATAAAAGTTATTTATTGTCAATATTAATTTATAGGTTTATGTAATAACACAACAACACAATAATTATTTACTAATTAAAAGGAGTAAACAATCAATTATACATTAACTGATGAGGCTGTTATATGTTGAAAATTCATATTCACTTGTTTAGTTGTGGAAGTAAGACACTTAAATTTTCAAAACACTTTATTATTGCTTTTTTGAAAATTTAAGTGTCTTACTTCCACAACTAAACAAGTGAATCAATTATACTTTGAATGGAAACATTCTATGATTTTTACATGAAATCAACCAATTTCCAATCTTCCTCACTTTTTTGACCTCCAAAATTAATAATAAATATCAACAGTGTCCTAAACAACGGCATCAAAGGTAACTAACCTTAGTAATTAATCTTCGAGAACTTATAAATTATGGTTTTTAACTGAGATCAATCAATTTTCACTCTTCTGAACTTTTTGGAGGTTAACCTTAAACCTAATCATCAACATTGTCCAAAAGAAGTACATCAAAGGTAATTGTAACCTCAGTATATAACAGAATCTGAGATAATTGTTGTCGTAGGAGAATTGAGGAAGTATTTACTCTTGGAGGGATGAAAACTGCCAAACTAAAAAATTAAACAGAAACTTGTAAGAAAAATAGGGTTCTAAAGTATTGATCACTTTAAACTAATTGAATTAATGTTCAAACTAAAATAATAATTATTATAATCTAAAAAATTAGAGAATATAGAACTGCCAAACTAAAAAATTAAACAGAAACTTGTTAAAAAATAGTGTCCTAAAATAATGATCATTTTCAACTAGCTCAATCAATTAATTGGTAATCTTAAAGCTAAAATAATCATTATTTGAGTCTAAAAACAATTAATTTCCACGCTTACTCGGATTTTTTGGGTTTATTCTCAACATCAAGAGTGTCTGAAGCAACAGCATCAAAGTTGCCCTTAGTTTTTACTCTTGCAGGAATCAAAACAGCCAAACTGAAAAATAAACCAGAAACTTGTAAAAATTAGTTTTCTAAAGTAATAATCACACCAAACTTTACTAAGACCGTTCATTATGAATTACCACGTATATAGTAACGGTTGCAACCATCATTATGATTGAGTTTGTTCAACTATTTTTTTGGTTTGTATTATTTAAAAATACTTCACAAACTTCACTAATCATTAATTTTTTTGATGTTACAAATATATCTCTAATAATATCTGTAATAATATCCAAAATTAGAAAGGATTTTGATTGATCTAAATCATTTTTTTTTTAATGATCAGTTTTTTTTTTCAAAGATTACACTTTTCGTTTTTGTATAGAGATGATGTAATTTCGACTATTTATTTCGCACACTAGACCGATACGTCTCGACGTCAGGAAGTGGAAATATTCGTGGAACTAGCTAAAATTCCGAGAATGTAGTTTATTTACATCAGAACCTGCCCTGCCGTACTTTCGCATCATTGGTAACCAAGAGAAAAAAGAGACGATTATTTCTTGGAATTGGCAAAATCGAAAAAACATAATTCATGTACACACCGCGGAAGAGAGAAAAAAAAAAAGATGTAGTCCTTGCAGACACATAAAAGACGCTTTTATGTTTGTTTAATTGGAATTATGTTGTTGTTATTGTTTTTTTGTTTTATTTTTATTTATATCAACGTTGTTTTAATTATTCGAGCTATCCATAAGTCAGGCTTTCTAAATATTCACAAGTTTTTCTCTTTATCTTTTAAACTAAAAGTGAAGCTCTAAATATTCTTCACATTGCCTTATAGTTTTTTTTTAATAACTCGTATTTGAAATTCTAATTCTTCTTATAGGCTTAAGGTTAAAATATTGAATACATTACATTACACACCTACTGGCGTAGCCTACTTTTGACCTTTCTCAATAATTTAAAGACCTACATCAATAAATTATGCATCCTGTTAATATTTTCTAACAATTCATTAATTAAGGCTATTTAATTACTACTACTACAACTACTTAATTCCAACTGGATGTGTGTTATTCTAGCTTATAATTGACATCATCTAATGATTTGCCAATTGATGCAGGCTTTATGTTCGCGTATTATTGACCTACTTCAATAAACTACATATTCACCTCATCAGAATACGCAGTCGATAGCATATTCTGATGAGGTGAATATGTATTTTATTGAAGTAGATCAATAATACGCGAGTACGACGGCTGCCTGCATACATATATCAGTTATAATCAATCAGGGCCACCTCACCAGAATATGTAGTCTAGTGAAGTAGGTTATTCTTTATTCTTTATTAGCTTTGCTTCTCCTGCTTACAAAATTAAAAAACTTACAAACAATACACGATATCGTACATTTCATATAAAAAATACAAATAATTTAGGACACAGGAGTCACTGTTAACCAATGGTCTTTCACTCAAACCCATATTCTTCCGTGGACAAGTCATTCATCTTTGCCATTTTCGGAGTAATAAGCATAAAGCCTACCTCAATTGACAAATCAAATCAAATTTCCATAAATTATTATTCGCGTATTATTGACCTACTTCAATAGACTATATATTCACCTCATCAGAATATGCAGTTAATTGAAGTAGGTCAAAAATACGCGAACATGAAGCCTGCCTTCATACATATATCAGTTGTAATCAATCAGGGCCATCTCACCAGAATATGTAGTCTGTTGAAGTAGGTCAATAATACGCATATAGCTTACCTCAAATGACAAATAATTAGTTCTCACTTAGAATATGCTTCCAGTGTTTGGTCACCTTATCAAAGGAAATATATTAATCAAATTAAAAATGTATAAAATGCTTTTATCAAATTTATATACATTAGATTAGGTTTTAATTTTAAAATGGTAACTAATTTTACACTTAGCAATTTCCTTATAAGCATTTATATTGTAGAAGAGTATAAAAGGGTAGAAACTTGTAAATGGTGAGATTTAAAGTTCGCTTTCGTTTTACATTTCTTCATATCAATCGTATTATTTCTTTGTTTTGAATACTCTTTTATAAGACAAATTATGGTTATAATAATCGTATTAATTAAGTCAAATTTACAAATGGTAAATAGTGGCTTTAATTAATTTTGTAAATCTTTTTCTGCTTTTTAAATATTGTTAAATCTTTTTATAGTTTTATCACTCGTGTGGAATTTGATTTTTTAACATGAATTCATCTTTAATTATTCATCAATCGATATAATTTGATTTTCCACTGTTTTTGAATAAAGGTTTTATCCAACAATAAAATGTCATTATTATTATCTAGAGAGTAAGGTAGCGTACTCTTGACTTTTCCCAATAATTAAAAGACAGTGTGCTATTGACTTTCTTTAATATTTAATAAACCATCCATATTGATAATACTGACAATCAATTAAACCGTTGAAAATAGCTTATAGAAAATAAATCAACAACAAATCAGTTTTTTGCTAGCGTATTATTAAATGATAAAAAAATTTGTTTACATTGTAGTAGTTCATTTTAAAGGGTAAACAATTTTTTTTTACTTATCATTTAATAAAATATATATATATTATTAAATGATAAATAAAAAATTTTGTTTGCCCTTTAAAATGAATTACTATATAGTAACGGTCGCCACCATCATTTTCATTAGCGTATTATTGACCTACTTCAATAATTTAGTAAATGATGCAGTGTTTCATTTATTTTTCTCGATAAATTTTACATTGAATTAGTGAACGACTGGTTTGTTCTAATAATTTACGACTCATAGTTTTGTATTGCTGACCTACTCCAATAAAAATAATGAATTCGTGAGGTAGCGTAATTATAACCTACATAAATCCAATTTGCACAATTGTAGTATACCATAAAACTATTACAATAATTAATGACTATTTATCAAATATAATTCCACTTAGAAAAAATATAACCTGTCTCAACACAATTTGCATTATTGTAGTGTTATACTCAACTATTACTTAGAGCAGTTTTTTTTTATTAAGTGACTTTAACCTCTAACCAAGTTGGCATTGTAATTCTAAAATGATATATGTATAAACTAAAATCGTACTTATTATCATGTTATCTAAAGTTGATTTTAATTAACCGCTCATTACATGATTTTTTTTAAATTCTTCAACCTTATATTTTCAATTGATTTTAACTTCGTTTATATCAACAATCTTTCCATCGATCAAAAAATGGATACATTTCTTAATGTAATCAAATTACAAATCGAAGAAGCGTTTTCCCTGATCAAACATAAATGTAGAGAAAATAGAGCTAACACTCTAACAATAATTTATTACTTTACTGAACTACATCAGTATATCATACACATAGCCAGAACAACGTTTATTACTCTTTTAAATTGAATGAATTATAACAATAATATTGACTTCAATTAGCGCATTATTGACCTATCCCAACCCAATACGCATTGGCGTAGATTTAATTATAATTACAAGTAGCGTACTGCTGACCTACCTTAACCTAATATGTAATCACCTAATTTGCTACCAAAGATTCACAATCAATAATTACTTTTGGCCACTAATGTTTTCCATTTTTACTTTCCCTATATAAAATATAAAAATGGTGATGTGGCCATCATAGTACTTTCCCTATATTTTTCTTGAAAACTATGAAGTTTACGCAGAAAAGTTATTCTTAATAATTTGTTTAGTTTTAAATTCTCTATAATTATTTGTTATATAAATTTTATTTAACTCTTATAGTTTATTAGCAATTGACAAAAAATATCAAAATTTTCAATTTTTATTTTTTTTTCGCGAAAGTTAAGAATTTTATGAAAAATATGTTCAAATAAAACTTGTTGAGTTTATTATTGCCTTTAACTTTTGTTATAACCGTTTTTTAAAATTTTTCATATTTAGAAAAATATTACCAAAAAACAAAAAAACGCCTCGAGTAAACATCCACTTCCGGTCTACGAATATTTACCAAAAGCTTTTCAGTTCCAGTTTTTAACGATAAAACCTTAAGTTTAATGTTTCATCTCAATAGGATCTTTCGTTTTTGAGATACAGCGCCCACCGACAGACACACAGACACACAGACACACAAAAAAATTTTCTAGAAATTAGTGTAATGGACTCAGGGGGCCCCAAAACGGATATTTCCGCAAAAAAAATTTTTCAAAAAAAAATCACGAAAACAATACTCCCCCTATATACTACGTGTATAGGGAAAGTAATAGGGGGAGTATTATTTTCGTGCGTGAAAATGTCTGTGGGTGCTGTATTTCAAAAACAAATGATCCATTTGAGATAAAACTTTAAACATATGGTTTTATCGTTAAAAACTGGAACTGAAAAGCTTTTGGTGAACATTCATAAACCGGAAGTGGATGTTTACCCGAGGCGTTTTTTTGTTTTTTCATGATATTTTCCTAAATTTGAAAAATATTACACAACTCTTCAAACAAAAGTTAAAGAAAATAAGATACTGAACATGTTTTATTAAAACATTTTTGTCATAAAGTTCTAAACGTGCAAGAAAAAAAATAATAAGTTTATAATTTTTATATTTTTGCATAATGCAATTAACTATAGGAGTTACATGAAATTTATATAACAAGTTATTGTAAAGAATCCAAAATTGAGCAAATTGTTATGAATAGCTTTTTGCGAAAACCTCATAGTTTTCGAGAAAAATGTAAGGAAATTACTATGATGGCCATATTACTATTTTTTATGTTTAATTAAATCCCTCGCGTATGATTTGCTGATTGGAGGGTGGGATAGAGGCCACACACTCTCCCTACATATACATGATAACTTTAATTACTAATTGTTGGTGGATTCTACATCTTTTTTACAACGAATAAGAACAATAATTATCTCCACTATGCCATAATGACCCAGATGATAGAGCTGTTGACTCAAATTTCAAATGGTGGAAAAATATTGTAATTTGGAAAAGAAGTTTTTAGAAAACTTTGATTACATTAAGGTTAATGACATGTTAGTTAATAGACATGTCGAATAAATTCTTTATACATACGAAGAAAATTTTTGGAAATTAAAAAAATATTCTTAAAAATTTCCATAACCCTCGAAAATGTTCAAAGAATTTTGGAAGCAATTTCTGAAAATATAGAAAATAATAATACTAATTCCACAAACCAGAAAAAAGTTTCAAAAATTTGGAAGAAAAATCACCAAAAAAAAATAAAGACCTATTGAGATTATGAAAATCTGGATGAACTATTGTTGATTATTCCCATGCGATTAAGAAATTAATGACAGTGTTTGAAATTTAGAAGAGAAACATTTAATTGTAAGGAATGATAAGTTTAGTGTATTTGTACAATAAATCCCATTAATATCCTAGAACTTGAGGAGAGAAATTCTAGAAAGACTTGTAAATTCTAGTCATCAAAAAAAATACCTTCTAGAAAACTTTTAGTAAAATAGGTGGAAAAATCTTGAAATTTGGAGAAGAAATTCCTAGAAAACTTTTAATGTAAGACTCCTGAAAAATACTTTAGAAATTTAGAAGAGGAATTCTAGAAAGTCTTACAAATTCTAGTCATCACAAAAAATTCATAAAAGCTTCTAGAAAAATGGATGTAAAAATCTTGAAATTTGGAAAAGAAATTCCAAGAAAACTTTGATTGTAAGACTCCTGAGAAATATTTTAGAAATTTAGAAGAAGAGTTCTAGAAAGGTTTACAAATTTTAGTCATCAAAAAACTTCCTAAGAGTTTTTAGTAAAATAGATGGGAAAATCTTGCAAATCTTAAAATTCTTGAGGAAAATTTTTGGAAATAAGAAAATTAATTCTTAAGAAATTCTACACCCCTAGAAAATTTTCCAGAAAAGGAGCAAATTTTGGAATTATAGATAATATTAATGCTGGAAAAACAAAAGATAAAGAAGGGCCATTGCTAAAAATTTAGAAAAAAAAAACTATAGTTTATTATTCATGCTAATAAGAAATTGATAACAATGTTTGCAATTTTAAAGAGAAATTCCGAAAAAAATTTGATTGTAACGAAGGGTAAAGTTAGTATCTGTAGAAAAAATTCCATAAATGTTTAAAAATCCTCAAACATATTCTAGAAATTTAGGAGAGAAATTCTTGAAAGAAATTTTTGTCACTTCCTAAAAACTAGTAAAATATATGGAAAAATCTTGCAATTTGGAGAAGGCATCCCTTGAAAACATTGATAATATTGTGGCACACCGATAGCATAAATTCTTTATACATTCTAAAATCCTCGAAGATAATTTTTAAAAATTATAAAAAATTTTCCTTAAAAATCCACAATTTTCTAGGAATTTACAAGTGAAATCTTCAGAAAATAAAGAATAGCTATTGTGATTTTAAATATTTGAACTATTGTTAATTATTGATGACAATATTTGCAATTTAAAAGAGAAATTTCTAAAAACACTGATTGTAAAGAAGGACAAAGTTAGTACATCTGTAGAATAAATTCCATAAATGTTTAAGAATCCTGAAAAATATTATAGGAATTTAGGGAATTAATTCTATAATGACATGAAAATTATGATCACCAAAAAACTTCCTAAAAATCTTTAGTAAAATAGGTGAAAAATTTGGAGAAGAAATTCCTATAAAATTCAAAATGGCACACCAGTAGCGTAAATTCTCTTTATGCATTCTAAAATCCTTGAAGGAACTTAGAAAATTAGTTCCTTAAAAATTCTACAATCCTCGAAATTTGTTTAGGAATTTCGAGAGCAAATTTCTGGAAATTTACAAAATAATAATACTGGAAAATTTCATCTATATATATTCTAGAATGTTGAACAATTTTCTAGAAATTTTTTTTTAGAATTTTCAGGAATTTCTATTCTAATCGTCGAGATAGTACTTTTTTGGTGGTTCTAGAATAAATTTCTTATATATTTTTGAGGATTCTAGAACTTTTGTTGTATTTATTCTAACTTTTCCTATATAGTATTTGAAAACAACAAATGTTCAAGGTAATGAATAACTGAACAAGTTTTATTGAAATATATTTTTCATAAAGTTCTTAGCTTCAAAAAAAAAAAAAATTTTGACATTTTTTACTTATTACTAATAAACTATAGGAGTTACATAAGATTTACATAAAAAGTAATTATAAATAATTCAAAATTTAGCAAATTATTAAGAATAACCATTTCTAGTAAACATAGATTTCGTGAAAAATATAGGGAAAGTACTATGATGGCCACATCACCATTTCTTTTTTCTTTTAGTTTTTTTAACTGCACTTAAAACTCTGTAAATATTCTTTAATTTTTTATTGACTTTTATTATTAACACATTATTATTATCGTTTTTAAAGACTTCCAATAGTTATTTGAATTGCAATTTGTTTTGTCTTTAAAATACGATAATAATAACATTTTTATAAAAGGATCACACTTTATAAAATTAAACGTTTGATTTTAATTTAATCTACATTTAATCCTTTCAATATACTCACCAAAGATTAGAACTCCAAACACGATTCAAAAGAAATTGGTGCCGATAACAACGCCATCTCTGGAAAATACATAATATTCAGAAGATCGATAACAGCGCCATCTATGAATCGAGTTGCTTACCCACTCGTGTGTAGATAAGAGCGCTATGTATGAAACAAGTTGCTTGCCACTTAAGCATTAGATTATTTTCCTAGACACACAACTTTTCTTGATAATGTAGGAAACAACACAAAACCGGTTTGACTAATTTTAATTAAACGCAAACAGACTTTCAGATTTGCTAGCGGTTTTGTACATTCGATTTTCATTATCGATAAAACGCTTATATCTGCTGCGTAAAATTATTATGAACCTTATATTATGTAATATGTATTGGTGTAGTTTTTAATAAACTCTTGTAACAATTTATGTCTGGAGACAGTTTGCATTAATATTAATTAATCTACTAATGTTCATTCTGTTTAGAGCACTACTGACCTAACTCAAAACCAATATGTATTGCCGTAGTTTTCAAACAAACTATTAAAATAATTCATATCTTGAGACAGTTTGCTAATAACCTGATTTAAAGTAGTATATATTGATGTAGTGTCTTTTTTACCTATCCCAATAATTTGTTTATTTGTTTATTTAAACTTTACAATGCCCTGTTAGAACTGTACATAAAGCCATTTAATAAAACAGAAAGTAACTACAAAAATTTTGCTCATAGGACTTGCAGGCGGAGTTCACATTTCACAGTGTTCTTCCACTCAGACCCTATAACTTCAGGTCATGGAAATTCACATTCAAAGTACATATTTGCAATTTAGACAATATTTTAACCATTACTGGCCCATGTATTCTTAATTTAGGTGAGACACCTTTCTAACATTTTATTGTCAATTGAATCCTGATCAAACTTAATAACAATTTATTCTTTTGGCTAAAATACTCGTTTATCACTCTATTAAACTCGATGTATTTATCTTATGATATATATATTTTTTAATTAGCACACTACTAACCTACCTCAACTTAATATGCATTGATGTGATTTTCAAATTAACTATGATCTACGGTAAATACTTTATTCACTGCACTCTTGTGAAACGAAAATAGAATATTATGTGTTTTTGAAATAAGACATTGTTTGGTTTCATATTGGTATATTCAGTTTCCTGACACGTGTTTCGGTCAATGAGGATCATTCTCAAAGGAATTACAAAATTAACTGAGTTAGAGAGTTAACTATGATAACAATTTAGGTCTTGGAACAGTTTGCTAATAATATACGTTTACATACTTTATATTGATGTAGTGTAATTCGGACCTAACCCAATAATTTATAATATAAAATTCCCTGTGATTGGAAAACATATAGTATTATAGAGCAATTGTTCTCATTCATATTTTTATAATCAATTTCTTCTTAGAGATTTTTCACTTATTTAAAATATGTTTTTTAAACTGTTTTTTTAATAGATTTTTAATTGTTTCTTTTCAACTGTGCTATCTTTGGAACATATTGCTACCGTTTTGAGCGTTAGATGTAATATTTCCCAGTTACAAAAAAATTTGCGATAATGCACAAAGTTGTTAATATGAGTAAAGTCTGAATAATTATTTAAACGAAAATAAACAAATTTTTAATTTTCTACATTAAATATATATTATTTATAAAAGTTGTTTCCATGACCTAAAACATCTATATATTTAGGAAACTGTTAAATGTCCCATTAGTAACATCTCATTGTGTTTAATTTATGTGGCAACTTCTAGTGATATTTCAACGGCCTGATTATTCCGACTCATTACACGACAGCCTCTCATAAAATTAATTAAACGATGACCATTAATGTCAACGGGTTAATAGGAAGGATTTTTTTTCAACTAGTATAGTGAATAATAGCGTTTAATCCAAGTTTTCATTTTCAACAGAAGTTATGACGACAACTAAATAAATTAACGATTTTGGTGTGTAACATTATATTTCCGTGTGGAAAATGTAGACTCACCACTAAATTATTAATCGGTTGGCGACCCCACAGGCCTTAGATTATTTATATTAAAAGGCAATTTAAAGTCGATTATCGACCAGGATGCAATTTACTCCGGCCCGTAATTAAACTCCGCTTTCCTGGTAAATATTTGAATTTGGAAAATGGAACGGTGACCAATTACGTTCAAAGCATTTGGTTGGCCCCGTTTGGTAATTATGCAGATCGGTGAATGTATTTTATATATTTTTTCATTTTCGAAAAAAAACACACGTTTTTATTGCCGCTAATTAATTGCCCAGATACGACGATTTCGGTAATTAATGACGCTTTTAGTTTTCGATATATATTTTTTTTGTGAATATTTAAATAGTTGGAGGCGTTTATTTGATGATAAAATTAATGTTTGCATATGATTTAATCAAATAGTTGCTGATGTTAGCTTTAATATGTTTTGGCCTTTTATTGTAGATTTTAAAAAATGTATCATAAAGTCAAAGCCTCCACAATTGCATATTTAATTATTATTTATACAAAACAAAGTGAAAATTGTGTTTAATTTGTGATTAAATATGTATAACGAAGTAGAAGCTTCCATCGTTAATGAGATATTTAATTTAATTTACTTTTGTCCCTTTTTGCAGAAAGAATATACATAGCTGTTTATAGTTGATTAAGCTAGCCTCTTGATGGAACCAGATATGTAATTTTGGCGAAGAAAAATACAAGTGTTTTTCTTCGCCAAAATTATAGCTGTTTATGTCACCATAACAGATATATGACATATATAAGGGGTTAGAATGTTTTCCTACTCTAGAACAATGCTGTATCTAAATCTTTTAATGTTTTTATTGGCACATTTATGCTGTTTAAAACATTATTTCCGACAGAAAACATCACTTGACTCTAATTTTGTTGTCAATGTCAATTTGACAACAGATTATCAATTTAGTTGCTAAAAATATTGAGTATTATCTATTAGCCAAACTAATAGAGATTCCCAAAACTATTTGCGGTCACATTCTTCCCATACATCGATTAACTTTAAAAAAAAAACTTGAAATGTAAATATTTGGGATTACTACCTATAATTTGGGCAACTTTTTTTATACCCGATATTTCCACATCGTAAAAACGATAAAAACATTTACGATTGCATTTTCCCAATTCTTAACCTATCAACCTTGGAATTGGCGAAACAAAACACAACAAAAAAAATGTATATATTTAACATAACTGCGCGATTCCTCGAATTGCTCCTGCACGCGGAATTCCCCTGCGAATTGGAAAGTCAAGACGTACGTCGGCGATTTCCAAGAAGTTTTTCCATCAAACAGGATAAGCACCTTCGCAGTTCAAAATTACGATTCTTGCAATATTTGTGCCGCCGCCGGGCGAATCGTGCGGTCGTGTCAGGTTGAGGAAACCGTATTTTCGGAATTCGCGTAATTAACAGAAGATGCGCTCACCTTGGTGATTTATTGGAGTCCCTGATGACCGCGGGATTACCTGAAAATCCGTGGGAGCTGAATGCAGCAGTTCTGGTAGTTAGATTGTTTTGAATATTGTTAATAATTATTTTGTTGTTGCAAACAAACAACGGTTTAATTTTTGAAATTGGAAAGAAAAAAATTAAGTGTTTGTTTTGGGGATGTATTGTTTGGTTTTGTTTAAGAATTCCAAGGTCGGCGCATAAATGTGTTTACAATCGGCCAACTCTTGAGTTTATTCCAGGCGTGGTTATTTATTTGAGTTGAACGTCTCAAATATTATGATGAGCGCATAATGTAACAAAACAACGCTATAAAATTATATGGAGATTTCAAAATTATAATTATTTTTTAGAGAATACAACTCTGTATAATCTAGAGCCTTGTGGTCAAAATTATTATTCATTTTTGACTGTTTCTATAACTAAAAACTAAATATATTATATTAGTTTTACCTTAAGATTCTCCAGAATGTTCTAAAACTAGGTCTTGATTTATGCCTTAAGACACGACTTTGGCTTAAACAGTTGCATCACAACAAATTGTTTCCAGTAGAACTTCTTCTTGAGAGCTGTAATTCTGTAAATTTTAGAAATCGATGTAAAAACCCCCCGTTTGATAATGATCGTGTGATTGAAACTATTAAGGGAAGTTAAATAAATAAAAATTATGAAACAAGTAAAACCAAGAGATATCAATTACTAATTTACCTTATCGTTCTTCTTGGAAGGTTTAAAATCTCCAATTAGAAAAGAAGGATATGAATGATACGTTTTTCCCTAATAATACTTATTTTTGATGTAATCAATTATTTTATATCTAATGCAGAGCTTCTCTTTCTTTCCAGAAATATGTAGATGACATATGTAAGGAAGGTTGCGGCATCGCCGGCGAGGACTCCAGTTATGACTCCGACTATGAGGCTGACACTCCTGGAAAACATCAGGACGTTTCCAGGACGACTAGTGATACTTTGGCTGCTGAGTATGCCGACTATGTACAGTCGGATGCTTCGCCGGGATACACGGCTAGGTAATGCATTACATCTTACTTAATGCACACCATTAATAATCCGTTCATACACTATCAACAGATAGAATGATTTTAAAACACACAAACACTCAATGTAATAGATCAAAATCTAAACAGAGTCATAACGAAAATGTTCTATAGTAAAGAATTCGTGTTATTTTGCATTTGTTGATCTTTAAAAATAAATAGTAATACTAATACTAATCCAACAATTATTTTAGTTCCGGGTAGCGTTGGAATCAAATACGTAGGTCGATTGTTACATGTGCCAAATAAATTGAACTGACATTTTAATTGTCAAACATAATTTAAATGTAAATGATGTAATATTCTAATTACTTATTAAAGTTAACAACACTTTAAATTCACATTTAAATTATGTTTGACAATTAAAATGTCAGTCAACAAATACGGTGATGATTGAGGTTATGTTCTAATAAAATGCTAAATGATAAATTGATTAACTAATAATCTCTGTGTTTTATTGTACTTTAGCTAGTTTAATCTTATTTTCTAAATTAAATTTTAAAATAAAGAATGATAAAGTTTATTTCATACATTTTTGTTGCTTGAAAACGTAATTTTCAGAACTATATACATTTACAATAAAGCTATTATTTATTTAGAAATTATAAAAGTTGTCATTGTTAATTATGTTTAATCAAGCAACATTCCTTCTGTTTTTTTTTTTTGTGAAACATTTGCAATCGCTCTACTGTCATTACTCATATCGGTGAAATTTCAATACGTAACTTTTACGGATAAACTTCAGAACATTCGAACAATGACATTATTTCAGCGATAAGTGTTATATTTTCACCGTGACTCACTCATTCACTCGCTCGCCTGTTTCCGTCACGAGCGTGTAAATTACCACATTATTTGCTCACACATTTACCTGGCTGCATGTGCGCTTACGTCGCCCTCTTCCGTTCCAGGGTGGAGTTCGCCCTGAAGCTGGGCTACACGGAGAAGCTGGTGCAGGCCGCCCTCCAGAAGCTGGGACCGAGTCCCGCGCAGAATGAACTGCTGGCCGAACTCATCAAGCTGGGCGCCCAGAGGGGGGCGTCCTGCGACAGCAGCCCCACCGACGGTCCCTCCGACATTAGTGATATTCAATTAGACTCGGCCAGTTCCGCCCTGAGGCCGATTGTGATAGACGGCAGCAATGTTGCTATGAGGTATGAATAAATTCTATATTTAATGTAAATATTAATTACCACCAATGTCTACCTATTTACTATCAAAATTTGCAGTACTCCTTAGTAGAATTATCATTTTTGATCAAATATTTTTCAACTTCCTCCTACAGATATAATGCAATTCCTACGAACTCTTCTCTATGGATGCAATGTTCAACGGATATATTCATCAAAGCGTCAATAAGATAACAATTAATTGAGTGTTTCTGCACCGTGAAAATCATCAGAATGTTTTCTGTCCTTACTTGTATCTGCTGTAGAAGAAGAGCTCAGCATCTTCTCAAGTACTCCATAAACCTATAAAGAACGCAGAAAAAAAGGAATTAAATATTATACACACCTAATAAGTAGCAAATGACGAGTGACATTTAATTAGGTCGAAGTTTAGATTTGAGACAAAAGATAATCTTTCCGAACAACAGATGACCAACTGGGCATTCATGGCCATTGATTATTTATTAAATACTTACATTTATAAAATCGTGCTATCCTTTAAAGTAACAAGCATTTATACACACACACACAAATACAAATCACACGGCGGAAGGACCACGTTGTCGACAGCGATTGATGAATCCTATCTTACCATTCACATTTTCCAAATAAGATTTAAAATTCTTTTAAAATGATGGTAACAACAATCTTTAAATCACAAATACTTGGAATCTTGAGCTTCATTCTGTCTCTGAATCCTACATTGTTGCCAATACCTAAACGTAATTACCCTAAAATATAAAATAGCCTTATAACTTATTTCTTATGATTCTTTCACAAAAAAAGCACACAACAAGAATCAAAGTGAAATCATAAATTAAACTAATTTATTCCGCATGATTTAAAGCTACCCTGTAATAACTTTTAATGTTCGTAATATTTTTACCATTATTAGCTTTGAATAAATCGATCAAAGCAGGCTTGGTTTGAAATGCTGCATTCATCAAAAGTGTATTTCCCACGAGTCTTTTCCGGCATAAAATTATCCTCAGCAGTGTTCGCTTTATTCAATTTCCTAATAATTAATCAAATTCTACTATATATTATTAAATTTCTTACCTTACACTTTTCAGAATATTTTAACTGGCTCGTAAATTTGACATTACCACTGAAAATGTTGTATCCGTTCTGCCAACATAATTTGATAAAACAAAAATTCCCTAACAGTTTAATTATTGTAGTATTTGTTTTTTATTAATGATGATTATAACCTATCTTTTTTTTAATAATTTCAGTCATGGAAACAAGGAAAAATTCTCGTGCAGAGGTATAAAAATCTGCGTGGACTGGTTCAAATCGCGCGGACACAAAGACATAACAGTATTCGTGCCGAAATGGCGTAAGGAGTCCCCGCGGCCCGATAACCCCATCCAGGACCAGGAGATCTTGGCGGAATTGGAGAGGGAGCGCCTGTTAGTATTCACGCCGTCCCGACTGGTGGGTGGTAAACGGATGATTTGCTACGACGATCGGTACATACTGAAACTGGCGTCGGAAATCGACGGGATCGTGGTGAGCAACGACAACTACCGGGATCTGTGCCAGGAGAGTGCGGAGTTCAGGCGCGTGGTGGAGGAACGGATTTTGATGTACTCGTTCGTGAACGATAGGTTTATGCCGCCCGACGATCCACTGGGTAGGTCCGGGCCGACGTTGGACAACTTCCTGCGGACGCAGCCGAAAAAATCAGACCCACCACCGCCGTGTCCGTACGGGAAGAAGTGCACTTACGGAAATAAGTGCAAGTATAACCATCCGGAACGCGGACCGTTGCCACACAAAAGTGTTACTGAGCGACTATCGGAGCATGCGCAGAGGCACTTACAAGCTAGAGAAGGGGAAATCAGGAAGCTTCCTTTAGGCAGGACGCGATCGAATATTCCACCACCTAAAGAATCTCAACACACTGTAGTATCTAAAAGTCGAAGTGTTGATAACGTAGGCGCAACTTACCAACCTGAGAATTTACATAGAAAACTGCAAAGGCAACTAACTTTAAACCCGAACGCTGATCCTAGATTAACAAGAAGGTTTAAACAACCACAGCAGCCGCAGCAGCAACAGCCAGTAATGGGAGGATTCTTAGGAGGCCCCAGTTGGGAATTACACCAACACGTAACTAGAATAGCGTCCGCGCCCGATAGCTATAGACCGTGGCCACCGCAAATGAATCCCCAACAGCACCGGCACATGCAGAGGATATCCAGTTGTTCCGACCCTCAATTAAACGTGTGGCCCGCGCAATGGGGCCAAACCGGACCCCCGATGCCAGCGCAGAATCTCCAAGAAGACGCCCGCAGAAAACTCCACTATCACTTAGCGGCGATTTTCCCCGAGGAACAAGTCACGCAAGTCATGCAACTGTACCCGGACGAAACCAATCCGCAAAAAATCTGCGCCGCCATCCTCTCCATGTTCCCCAAACAAGTCTAACCTAGAAAAAATTCAAAACACTAGCAATAATGACGTCCACATTTTGAATTACTTTTCATAACGAGAATGAATAAAACTAAAAATATAAAAAATAAATATTACATCCCCTTGCCGCGCTTATGCAACACTAAGCGTCCGCAAGGGGATCCACGAGTTATTTTATTATAAAAGTATACAATGTACAGTAATTTTTATCAAAATAAAAACATTTCTGAAATACTAAAAAAAGGAAAAAAAACAAATGACGAAAAGGCAGGTAATTTACACCTTCATATTGAAGTGGCGATGCTTTTAAAAAAATATATTTAAAAACAAACACAAAAAAATAAACTGTATATGGAAAAGTTGAACTTTTGTTATTCGATTTTATTAATTAATATTTTTTTACATAATATAATATATATGTATAAGTTGATACTGTGTATCTCTAGTAAAATTGTTGCAATTTATGTATTATACGAGAGATTTGGGGTGTGCAATATGCGTTTGGGCACAGGAGACAGGCCCCAGGATAATTGTATTAACCTTAGATTTACTGTACGATGAATGTTTGAGCATTTTTTTTTTTGCAGAAATTAAACACCCTTGGTTGAAATTGCTATTTATATTTAATTCCAATTAACTTTTTAATTCAATCGTTAACCCAAATATCACAATATTATTTTACAGAAACACATTCAAAGATTTTAAGGTTAAAAAATTAAATGATTAAATAAAACCGAACCAAAAACTAGAAATTAAAAGGTTAAAATAAAAAACAAAGTTATATTTTCTTCAAAAATATAACTTATTCTGTTCTTTACTTTTGATTTTAATCAATACATAAATAAAAACTCTACTTTGGTTAATATTTAAATCATCTACGTTTATTTAGCTGGATGGATATTGACGATCAATACGATATAAACACTATTTTCAAGTAAACTAAATCAAAATTTAGTTATTTAACTTATCTATTTATTAACTAGTACCACATGTAAAATAAATAAGTAAAGTAAGTTTAGTTCATCATAATGAAACAACACTTTACAATACTCAACCTGATATTTAGTGATTACTATACAGCTTGGTAAAGATAAATTATCATACCATTATTAATTGCTATTAGCAAAAACTGTCTACAGGAAATTAAGTTGTCTGCGAAGAGGCAAAGACTTATAAAAGCTTAAATTAAGTTTCTTACCTCAACATAAGTATCTGCAGAATCAGTAACGTACACACATAAATAGTGATACGATTTTGTTATCGTTGTATGAAATATATCACTACTACAGAGTGAGCAAAGAAGTTAAATATATTGAAGATAATAAAGCTTGTAAAAGCCAGAAATAAACACTGATAATAATTCAATTCAATTTAAATTATGACAGCACAAAACTAAAAAAATTTTGTTTTGTACATAACCAACAATTTTTTTTATAAATTTATATTCTTACCTCACAAGCATTAAAAGAAGGATAATCCAGCACTCGTTACTTAATTGATCGAACTAAGTAAATTTTAAATGTTCCTTTAGCTTATTACACCCCTTATTAGTACTGCTGATGATAACAACTCACATCGACACTGTCGTATTTATGTAAATCGACAAATGGTAGCCATAATTCAAAATTGTCTCATAAATATATACAACCATGATTAATGCTGATGATTATTTGAAACACAAGAATATCAAACAATATAATTAATTACATTCCATAAATACCATACATTAAAACTTAGTTTATTCCTCAGTAACTTAAATATTATATGTACATTATATTTATTTATAATAACTATTAGTTGTTGGTAATTACTTCATTGCGTTCAAAATATACTTACATCAGTTAAGTAAGGAATAAACTCTGTTTTAATTGCAACCGTTACTACATGACAAACATTAAACTAAAACTTGCTATATTTTTTGTGGTAAAATCAAGTGCTTTAGTTTAGTTATAAAATAAAGCACTAAAATCCTTTCTTCATTCAGTTTATTTGAAATACCAAATATAAAAATATATTTTTATATTTGGTATTTCATTTAAATTAAGCGAAGAAATGATTTTAGTGCTTTATTTTATGAACAAGTTTATCTTCACGTAACTCATAAAATTAATTCACTTTAGTTTAGTGTTTATCTCCGTTTTATTTTAAACAATTTACATAAATTTAACCCAATTTATAGTGATATAATTTTACCTTTTGATAATCTAGATCGTCTACAGTCCTATAATCTTAATAGTGTAGTTACATAAATACGTAAATAATTAGTGAGAATATAAATCCACTAACTTACCTTAATTATTTATTTTAATATCTTATAACCTTAAATTTCTTCATCTACTAAAAGTCAGTTCGATTAATCATTGGTAAAAGTTTTGTCGTTTACCGTATAGATAGCTAATAACCAATCTATCTATTGAAACAATTTCTATTAACCTATATTATTTTTCATTTAAATCATACAATTATATATATTGTAATATAAGTTAATACAAATTGTTAAACCGACATTAATATTTTATTAGAATCCTATTTATAATATTTCAATCAACACCTTTATTATTTGATATTACTTTTATTTGTTTAAATCGTACAAAAAGAAATACTTAAACATTCATCACAAATTCGAGGATAGCAGTTACAAAAAAAAATAATTAACAACAACAAAAACCTAGATGTATATCCTGATTTTATACGATTGTTAAAACCGTTTCGTAGCTTTTATCCAGTTAGTTTTCAGCGGTTGCTGCTGAGTTTCCCTTTTGAAGCGCACAGTCGAACTTGTTTGTTTATGAATGTTGAACGTTTCAATTATGTATAAAAAGCACACTTTTGTCGAGAGAGCGTGCTTTTCGTTGGTATAATTGCATATTGCATTTTTCGTGAGTGGGCGCGACCTACCTCTGTAAACATATTTTAATTGTTATAACTGTTTAAGAAAGAAAGCGAGAGAGTGAGAGAGAGAAAGAACGTTTACAGTGAACATACAGGGTGTGTAGAAGATGAGAGAAAGCGTGGAGTTTCTCTTCATGTGAGTGTCCTGTAAGTTATTTACTAATTCTTGTTAGGAGTAATTTTAATTTGCTTTTATAAATATATATGTATACATATTGTTATTAACCATACTTTATTTATTTGCTTTTTTTATTTTTAATAAATTATCATAGTTGTATTCGTCTTTTTCTTAATTAAAACCATTTTTGAATTTAAAATAATGTCTTAGAATTACACAATTTTAAATGGATTGTAAAAGAGATTTTATTTATTAGATTTAAGAACAAAATACCTTAAAAATAAACCAATAACTGAAAACCACACTTTCTTCGGTTGTACAAATATTTTACTAGTTTTTTGATAAAACTGTATTTTTAACAATTGTTTTACTTTTCATAATGTTGATTGATCAGTTACGTAGTGATGCAATATAAAATAAATAAACTGTGAAGAAAGTGATTACAAGTTATTTTGTATATGTTTCACTTTTCTTGAATTTCAACTGTTTTTAAAAATTCTTGACTTAAAATTTTGACAGATTTCACAATTTTAACTGAATTTTATTTTAAAATACTACTGCTTTTAAAGAAAATGATTGAAGCGATCGTTAGGATGTGGTAGTTCATTTTGAAAGGGTAAATGAAAATAATGTTGGCGTTTTTATACCACTATTTATTTTTAAAGTTATTTGTGAATTCTCATGACAAATTCAACTGTTTTCGACAGTTTTAAACTATAAATCATTTTTTTAATAATATTCAACTGATTTTTAGCAGTTAAAATATTTTGGAAACTTGCAACTGAGTAATAATTAATGGTAATTATACTTTTTGATCCTCTTAACTTATTTTTGACAGTTTTAACTATTTTAGCAATAACCATTGACAAATTTCGCTAGACTTTTGACATTTTATTCTTCTTTCCATTTTTGGCATTATATAATATTGTATTTTGCTGCCTTTCAAAAATTTAAATTATTTTTTATATCTATGGGAAATGAATGAGAAAGGTCAGGAATATGATAGGTCAAGAGTACTCTAGGATAATGAAAAAATATATTGAATTAGGTGAAAGGGTACCCTAGGACAATGTACAGTTTATTGGAATAGGTCATGAGTGCATTAGTTTAACGAATAATTTATTAACCTAAAACCCTTAACAAGAGTACACTAGAATAATAATTTTTTTTATTGGGATAGGTCAAGAGTACGTTCGAACAAGGGATAATTTATTGGCCTAAGTTAAGACTGCGCTAGAACTATGAAAAATTTATTGGAATAGGTCAAGAATACGCTAGGGAAATTTATGTAACATTGGATTCAACGCATTCAACATTACGAAGTTGGTTACACTGTATAAATGCGTAACTTTTTTGGGAAATGCGAGTCATTAAAAGATGCCGAGAAACAGATGGCGCATGAGTAGTGAGTCTGCGTACTGCAGTTTTCTGTAGCTTTTGACAGTTTTTTATAGTATTGAATTATACAGATTGCAATCAGCGTTGAGACGATCGTACTCGTTCTCGGTTCTCTGAAATATTAGGCGACGGGATATTGCAATACGTATAATTCAATAATATAGAAAACTGCCTAAAGCTATAGAAAACTGCAGTACGCAGACTCACTACTCATGCGCCATCTGTTTCTCGGCATTTTTTAGTGACTCGCATTTCCCCATAAGGTTAGGCATCTATACAATCTTTCAATTGACGGTAATATTAAGAAAATTATTCATAATAGGTCTTGATTACTGCAACACGTTTGGTAAGACTGTTTTTTTATATATGAAGATAAGAAAGAAACGAAGACTTCCGAGAGCTTTGCGACGTCCCAGATATTGTAAGATCGTCCAGAAACAGACGTCGCCAATGGAAGGGATCATGTTGAGCGGATGGATGGCTGCAGATTGTCGAAAATCGCAAGAGACTGTCTCCCAAAATCTAATAGACATCCTGGACGCTCACCCACACGATGATATGAAAACTGGAGCTTATCATCAATGCTGCGACTCTAGCAGTGAAAGTACAAGGCAAACGCCTTAGAAAAAGAAGAAGAAGAAATGAACTCTTCTTCTTCTTAAGCTATTAAACATGGAAAATGTAAGGTAATATACAAAACTGTTTTTATTTAAGTCTGCAAAGACGATTACGTGTTTAAATCCTTTAGCTTCAATGCGTATATTAAATGTTTTAATCTTTTCATTAAAAGTGTCGTGAAAAAAATGAAGCTAATAAAAGCATCTTCGTGGCATTTCTTTCAAAATACGAACCTTTTAAGAGTTCAGAAGACTCTGCCACTCACACCGAAGGAGTAAGCACTTGATTCTAAAAATCCAGTGGTAAAAGTTACTATTTTGCCAAATACGAACCCTTTGAGAGTAATCAAGACGTAAATAATATGTAATTATATGTATATATATTATAAATATTTATTTAAAATTAGTATTGACATTAAATTATCCATTTTTTTTATCTATTTTGAATGTATCTGATCTCTTAAAAAAATAACAAATCAGGATAAAAGTGGTAACCCTAGTGACTTGAGTTGTGACCACAATTAGATATAAAGGATGTTATAAATATAGAAATTCGTTTATTTAATTCAAATTTTAAAAACTATTCCTTTTCAAATTTTAACCATTTGTAATTTTTATGCATTCTTTAGTTTTGTTTACTATATATTAGAAAAAATTTTAAGTCGTAAACGTGCTTATATTCCATCTTATTTACAGTTGGTAACAGTGTCGGCGCAGCCCGATAGTGGCAGCACTGCGCGCTGTCAAAACAAAAATCAGTTACTTGCAGACGGTCAATGTTGGCATCGTGTCTTCCGTGTGTGAGTGAGTGAGTGATTTTGGGTGTACCGCATCGTCGTATATCGCAGCTAGTTTCAATAAAACCGGAGGAAAAGTAAATCCGGAGTACATCCAGACGACGCACCCTGCCACCGCACGATGTGACTCGGCGGCGCCCGGACGCTGCACGGCCCCAAAAGGTAGGCGTCACGAACGTCCGGCCGCATCTGACATTTACGTCTAGTTTATTGGCCTCTCTCCGCCGCTTGACATTTGTAATGCAAAAATATTCACTTTTCCAAACGGCGACCCGAAAAGAGAGTAAACAGTACGTGCGCCGCGTTATATAAACCGGCCACCCCGCTGCGTCAATCGCGGTGCAACAGGACGGCCGATATTGGCATTTTAAATTAAAGCGATAATCTCAATTGGCCGTCCGCGATAACACACTTAACGTTGTTTTGTTCCCGAGTCGAAAGTGCGAAACCCGGGTCCGTCGCCTTGTATTTGTATCGATTTAAATTGCGAGGGTCCTAATAGGGATATGACTAATACGGACGGGGGGCCACCGCGCCGATATCTAGTGGGCGAAACGTACGATTGTGGAAAATAAAAAGTGCTCGGCCGTAGGGTTGCCAACGCGATCGCTGGTGGGTGGTGTGTAATCTAATCTATTTTCATTTTTTCGTTGTTTTGTTATTCCCATTCCGAAAACAATTGCGGTGTTATCATAAGAATGTTACTAATTTCCTCGATCCTTGGCTGCTTCGCCCGTTACGCATAGGAGGGAAACCTATTTTGATTAGAAAGTATGGTAGGTGTGTCAGCGGATTTGTACACAGTAACGAAATGCGATTTATTATTTATTTTTTTCTATCGTCGAGACGCGAATAAACAATAAATAAATGAATGCATGACAAATAAGTCACAGCACTCTTAATTTTCAAAACTTTAGTACTGTGATTTCCGATAAATTAAGTCAAAACAAATACATTTTTTATAATTGTTCATATGTTTTTCATGGCACCCTATGAATTCTTTCTAGGTGTGTTACTCGTTAATCAATAATTTAATTAAGTTACAAATAATTAAGCATCGATTTTAATATATCGTATTGACGGATGGACTGTAAGACCATTTTAGCCAATTTCGGCGTTTGTTTATTCGTATTTCGTTTATTTTGTTTACCTTATTAAATATTCGTTCAGCTGATAAGCGCAGAGTTTATATTCCTACCCACTTATACTGTGATAAGCAATGCGTTGAACGTAGTAGGCAGTAGGTTTTCATTTGTTTTGTTGACTTTTAATTAAATATTTAAAAAAAATAATCAACGTGAAAAAATGTGACGAAAATGTGTAAATTAACTTTGAGTTGTGTTTTTCTCAGTTTATTTACCTTATCTTTAAATAATAGGAGTAACAAATAATAAAGGACTTTAATACATTTTTGTTATTATCGTTAAATGTTTCACCACGTGATGGATGAGCAAAAAGTTCGTAGTTTAAACAAATTGTATTATTAAATTTTCAATTGTTTTAAATAGTTTTGTATTTAAAAAGAAAAATATAAATCATTAAGCGCCTTGAGTGATGATAAACGTCAGGTAAATGACATTTCTTTTAGTTTTATGGAAATTAAAATAAAAGTATAAATTTAAATTTGAAAACGTCTTAAAGTTTTGAATATAAAATCGTCTAAAAAATCTGCATGATTTTAGAATGAATACTATGAAAAGTTTACGAAAGTCAGAGTTGTTGCTGTAACCATACTACGCATAAACCGTTCATAATTGAAAGAGAAATCGGACAATAACTACTCGTCATGAATTTTGTTGACAATTGACAACTGACGTAACGGACATATCCCGCGTCCTATATATCCAATACGTCAACTGTCATCATTAGTACTTTTCTTGGAAATCTTCCGTTCTACTCAGAACTACCCTAGAGAATAATTTCCAAATAAAACTTTTATTATTTATTTGGCATTGAAACCAAAATTATTGTTGTACTATTCTGATAAAATAACCTATAACTATAACATCCTAATCATTTCGTTGGCATTTGACAGTTGAGGTTATGGGATATATAGCTTCATCTTCTTTTCTCAGAAATCCCGTGTTTTACACAAAACCACAACTCTTTATAGTTTTTAAAACAAAAGTTAAAAACAGGTAGAAAACGGCCTGTTACATCGGAGTCGAAACTATTACTGTACTATGCGGTAGACAAATTGTTAATAAATCAAAGAGAAATCGGACAGTGGACCCTTTTGAAAGTCATTGACAATTGACGGTTAAAGTTACGAGGCTTATGGATTTTGAATTAAAACACTTTGTTATTTTTTTCCTTCACTCTTATTTTTACATCTGACATATAAAAATAAAAGTGAAGGTAGGAAATAACAAAGTGTTTTAATTCAATAGTGACAACTTCGAACTTATGGATTTTGTCGTAGTTAAAGTTCGAACATAATCTTTTTTCTGAAATTTTTTGTGCACGATGAAACTTTCCTCGCCTTATTATCAAAAATACTACAATTTAGTTTAAACAAAAGATACTGCTTTCTTAAAAATCAAAGATTACGTTTTTCATGATTAGTGTGATAAATGAAAATTATGTTTTAAAGTTACCCAGTGAACTTTAAAACATAATTTTCATTTATCACACTAATCATGAAAAAAAAGACTATTAGAATTACTTGAGATTTATATAACAAATAATTTTCAGTAAGTATAGTTGAAATATTTTATGGCCACATCGGAATTTTTTAGGTTATATTCAGGATTTATCATAATTAACAGATTAAGGTTAATAAATAATAATTAATAATACAATTTTACTTAGTTAAAGAGTGTGACATCTGTAAAAGTGTTTTTATTTATCACAATGTTTCCATCTGAGCATATTTGTTAGTTAGTCTTATTGGATTTTACAGTTAGAATTTTCTTTTTCTAGGATTTTGATTTATTTACGAATCAATTGTTGTTTTAATTTCATTGTAATAAAATAAGATTGTTAAAAGTACATTTAAGAATATATTTGTTTACTTAATTTTTTGTTTTTAATATAATCCGTTTAATATACTTTTTCCTTTTTGATAGATTTTTTTTTGAGAAACTTTTTATAATGGTTTTTTATAAACAAAATTATTTTTAATATTATTATTATTATCTTTTATTTGTTTTTTTTGCTTCGAACAATAGATTATTTTCGAAGTGTCTCATTTGTTCCTTTCTCTAAATATCTAGTTGTTGTTTTAATTAAAAATATTTTTTAGGTTTTAATGTTTTTAGTTCAATTTTTCTTTCTTAAAACATATTTTGTTATATAATTCTAAAATTTTTTAGACTTTTCTACTACTTTATATTTTTCGTATTTTTTAAAATATTTCTTTAGGTTTTCAACATTGCTTCTTTTTTTCTCTTAACAATAAAATTGTTTTGTGAAAACATATTTCAATCGTTATTTTGGCTTTATTTTGTTGTTTTTTTTTTGCTCATAAAATTTCATAAGATGTTAAATCTAAAATAAATTTCAATTTTTATCAAAACTGTTTTTTTTAATATTGCAATTTTTTCATTATGACATTTCAACTGCTTCAAAATTTTTGTTTGGAAATTTTTAACTGAATTTAAAAAATACAAAATGTTTTGTTAGAAATTTTTTGACAAATTTCAATTTCTTTAATCACAATTTAACTGCTTAATTATGTTTATTTCGTTTTTCTTCGGCATAATTTAATGTCTCTTTTAAGTTTTCTCTTTTTATTTTTAGAAAATCCTAAACGGATTTTTTAAAAGAATTCGACTAGTTTTAAGCAAACTTATTTTTATCAAAAAATTTTAACTGTTTCTTCTAAGCATATTTGTTAGTTGCAAAATTTAAAATTGTTTTTTAGAAACTGTTTTTGAAAAAAAAATCATTGACACTGCTTGAAAAATGTTAAGAAGAGAAAGTTTTCGACCGTTACTACGTGGTAATCCATACTTACATTGAATTGAAAAATTCACTATGTTTTAACCACAAATAATTATTGTAATATAGAGAAGTATGATGTTTTTGGAACGGGTATACAGGGTGAGTTTTTTTCGATGTTCTCTATGGGGATCTCGGAAACTATAAGAGATAGAGAAACGGTTAAATGGAGAAAGAAGTGTAGATTTACGAGACGAATAAAATTCCACTTTCAAAGTTTTAAAAAAAGTCAAGGGTAACTAGATATTTTGAAAAAAGTAAAAAGTGTCAATTTTTTCAAATCAATATATCTCAGTTATTATAACAGATAGAAAAAAACTGTAAAGGACAAAGTCTTAGATAATTTTATGCAGATTAATAAAAAAAATTTATCGCCATTATTTTCCGAGATATTAAGCAAACTTACATTTTTTTAAATGGAAACCATAGTTGGCTGTGACCTCATTCAAAAGGTAATTTTTTTCTCTTTAATCTAATATGGCATACGACATAGTTATTTCTAAAAATGAGTGAGTTATAGTCATTTTAAATTTTATTATAAATAAAAAATGAATAGCCATGAAAAAGATGAAAGTAAAACAATTGCAGTTGTTTATAATATTAGCAATATTGTAATTATTAGTAATGATAAATTTAAACAATCGAGAGTATTTTCAAATGTTTTCTGAAGAAAATGAAAGTAATCAGTTTCACTTAGTGAGCTTTCAAAAATATATGGACCGAGAATTATTAATCCAAACACACCATGGATTAAACCCAAATTTAATTTGTAGTTTTCTGTGTGAAACTTCTCGTGGATTCTCTTAAGTTCATCTATGTTCATTGTGGCGATTAAAAATATCACAATTAGTGAATCGCGATTCATCTGTTCATAATATTTTTGTAAGAAACGTATTATCCTCTTGACAAATGGGTTTATACCACATACAGAAGGCCATTTGATAATTACAAAATTTTATTCTTATGCTGGTTTTTCATTTTTATTTAACTTTGTAGAACTAATAATTACAATATTGCTATTATTATAAACAACTGCAATTGTTTTACTTTCATCTTTTTCATGGCTACCCATTTTTTATTTATAATAAAATTTAAAATAACTATAACTCACTTATTTTTAGAAATAACTATGTCGTATGTATATTGGATTAAAGAGAAAAAAAATACCTTTTGAATGAGGCCATAGCCAACTATGGTTTCCATTTAAAAAAATGTAAGTTTGCATCATATCTCGGAAAATAATGGCGATAAAAATTTTCTGATTATTTTTTATTAATCTACATATAATTATCTAAAACTTTGTCCTTTACAGATTTTTTTTATCTATTATAATAACCGAGATATATTGATTTGAAAAAATTGACACTTTTTACTTTTTTCAAAATATCTAGTTACCCTTGACTTTTTTGAAAACTTTGAAAGTGGAATTTTATTCGTCTCGTAAATCTACACTTCTTTCCCCATTTAACCGTTTCTCTATCTCTTATAGTTTCCGAGATCCCTATAGAGAACATCGAAAAAAACTCACCCTGTATAACTCAGCCTTGCGTTTTCGGAATGGTTTATATGTGACCACCCAACCTTGCCATTTTGTTTGGTTTAGTCGTTATTTAACCATGGCCTCTAGAGCAACCCGTATTTGTTTACGACCCTTACATCGAAACAGCGCATATTTTGAAAACAATTAAATTTTGGAAGGCACAGTCATGTTTCTATGAGGAACAGCATCCTGAAACAGAACCTCCGTACTAGAGGATAGTTAAAGCCTGTAGTACCTCGAGGTGGAGAGAGAGGTGTCAGAACTTCTGAAAATGTGGCTTGAGTTAGGGCAGCTATGGAAGCAAGTCACTATGCTGCGTGATTTTTCTCTTCCAGAGTTGACAAGGCGGAATGTTAATATTAGAAGAGTAATTTTTCAGCAAGATGGGGCAACTTACCACACCTCAGGGGAGTCTATGGTATTTTTGAAAGAACAATTTCCTTGACGTTTCATTTCGTTACGAGGAGACACTTAATGGCATCCACGATCGCTTAATCTTACGCCATAAGATTTTTCTTTCTGTGGGGGTATCTTAAGGCCTGCGTATTTGTTAAGAAATCACGGACCTTTGATCAGATGTACAATGCTTACACCCGATAAATTCAAACATGTTGGAAGGACTTGAGAAGTGTGTGAAAAAGAACGGAGATCACATGTTTTTTTATTTTAACCTTTTCTTTGAATGATAATGAAAATGATAAATTGATGAAATTTTGGTTTTATACTAACTATTTTTGGGTGAGGGAATATACCTGCTGCTAGTTGTTTGCGGAGGACAGTACCTGATTAAAGTACTGGTGAAAAGATTAGTTCGGTCTGCTCATTGAGAAGGTTTACTGACTGATTACAGCTCTGTTTGAAAATTTCCAATGACTCCAGAAGATTAAGGTTAGCGCCCTTGTTGCAATTATGCAAGTTTTTTTAGATTATTTATATCCGGAAATTGGTGCTTGCATACTAAACAATGTATTGAAAAAGAGCTAGAGTCTTGATTACGACGAAAAGCACGATAGGCTAATTTAAGCAATTGTTTTGTGAGGTAGGTCAAGAGTACCCTAGACCTGATAGGTCGGCTAATAGATAATTTAGGCAACCCACCCACCCTACTTACATTATGATACTAACGGTTGAACTCTGTTGACTATATTTTTATTGCTCTTACTAACAATTTGATTATATAATTCTTTGCTAAACGCAACACGATCTGTGATTAGTGTTTTTATATAGGGTGGGTGGTTGTTTGGCCTCCAATCAATTAATTATTATCAACTTTTCAAAACCCTCGGGTATGCTTCATTAATTAGAGAAAGATCAGAGGCAACCCACCCACCTTGCACATTTTTTTAACTCAATGTAGGACCCTGTTGCCTATGTTCTTGCTCTTATTAACAATTTTATTGTTTAATTCTCTAAATCGTAAAACGATATGTAATTAGAGTTGATGTATATATGTAGGGTGGGCTATTTGTACTCTAACCCACCCTCCTATCAGTAAAACATACGAAAGAATCCGAGAAAATAAACTTCTTTATTATTAGTAATTCATTAAAAAATCAATTTGAGTATTAACAATTATGAAATTATTGAAAACTCTGGCGTGAATTTTTCTGATTGGAAGGACACCCACCCATCCTACATATTTTATTATACTCACGTTAGGACACTGCTGTTTATTTTTTTGTACTTGCTGGCAATTTTGGTATTTAATTTTCTGCTAAACGTATCATGATCTGTTGGTAGAGTTTTTGTATGTATGCATGGTGAGTGGGTGGCTTTTTATTCATCCTTCCAATCAGTAAAACATACGTACGACATCCACAAAAAATAATTGCGTATTATTTGTAATTCATTTTAAAAGATGGTGCATTAATTTCAGTACTAATAATGATTAACTCTAAAAAGTCTCGTGTTTGATTTACTGATTAATACTACTACAAAAACATGTAGGATGGGTACATGTTTTTGTTACCCATGGTAGAACCCTGTTGTGTATGTTTTGTTTTTACTGAAATTTTTGTTATTTTATTTTCTGCAATTCGCAACAAGATCTGTATTAAGAGTTTTTGTTTATATGTAGGGTGGGTGGGTGGTCTCTAACCCACCCTTTAATCAGTAAAACATACGTAAGAATCCTACAAATATGTCTTGCATGTTATTAATACTTCATTGTTAAAAAATCCACATTAACTTTATATTAATAATTATGAACGTTTGAAAACGCTCGCGTATATTTTTCTGTTTTGGGGGTGGTTAGAGATTACCTACCCACCCTACATTTTTTTTTAATAGCCACTTTTTCAATGAAAAATGATGCAAAAAGCGTTTACTTTCCGTACGATCGTAGATAAAAGTATAATAAAATTAGATGTATAGTGGACATATTTCATGGCCACATCGGAATTTTTTAGGTTATGTTCTATTAATCTAGGATTTATCATAATTAACTGATTAAGGTTAGAAACACTGATTGTGTGATACATCTTAATGAATGAATAAACATATTTTTTACTTAGTTAAAGAGTGTTATGTTAAGTGTGTAAACGTGTTTTTATTTATCGCAATATCTTCATAAATGTTGTGCTTATTCTTATTGGATTTTACTACTTCTAAGATTTTGATTTTAATCAATTGTTTTTTCTTAATTTCATAAAGATTTTTTAAACTTTACTAGATTTTTTGTTTTTAATATAATCCGTTCAATATATTTTTCTTAATATTTATTTTAGTTTCATTTTTAATAGATTTTTTTTAACACTTTTTTGATTTTCAGATATTTTTGACATAAATGAGTTTTAAAACCTCATTTAAAAAAATATTGATTTATTTTTATTTGTTATATTTAGCCAAAAATGATTTCTTGTTATATTAATAGAATTAAAATGTTTTGTTTTTAAAATAATTGTTAATTTGTTTTTTGCTACATTTTTAGAAAAGTTTTAATGGTTTTTTTATCTCTGTGAATTTCTCATTTCTCTTAATTGTTTTTTCTAAATATCTTATATTTAAAACTGAAAAATTTTAATTTTTAAATTTGTGTCTTTTATATGCAAGTTTTTCGTTTAGAAAATTTCAATAGTTTTTTTGTTTTAGCATTATTTTCGTAGTGTTCGTTTCTATAAATATTCAGTTGTTTTTTTTAATTCAAAATATTTTTAAGTTTCAATTTTTGTTCAACTTATATAAAAATTTTAAATGAAGCATTAATAATTACAAAAATTTGGTCACAGGACTTGCGGGCGGAGTTCATTCAAAAGAAATTACCAAGCATTTTAGAGGATTCTAGAATTGCAAAGACCTTTAGACGACTGTGTAAATGTCTGGTTGTTCAGAAAGAACTTTAAAATTATCAAGACTTTTAGAAGAAGACTCTCACAGCCATACTAATAGACCGAGATTAATTCTCGGATTGTAGAATCCTAGATTAATTGTCGTAATTTTTAGTTACATTTAAATATCAGTGGTTTTATGTTGGTATCACGGAACAGCTGATGGTATTGTCAATATAACCCGTGATTGTCAGTTGAGGAGCATGTGCAAAAACAAAATAATTCTACAATTTTCATTGAAAATAATTATCGACTGTATTTACTTTAATCTTGATTAAATTTTAAAAAATGTTTATTCCTTGTTCCTTATCACACAAACTAACTTTGCAAACAAACATTTCACGTTCTTCTTTACTGACAATCACGGAATATATTGACAATACCGTCAGCTGTTCCGTGATACCAACGTAAAACCAGTGATATTCAAATGTTACTAAAAAAGTTACTAAATCTGACAATGAATCTAGGATTCTACAATCCGAGAATTAATCTCTGACTATTAGTACGGTTGTAAGTGTCTGATTAGTTTAAAATAACTTATAGAAGATTTTCTCACTATCTGGTTATTTTAAAAGAACTTGGTAATTGCTAGGGCTCTTAGAAGACTCTGTAAGTACCTGGTTGTTCGAAAAATAACTCTAGAATTACTAAACTTTTAAAAGATTAATTGGATTGATCGAGCACGTGAAAATGTTAATTGTTCACTTTTAAAGATTATTCAAGTATTTGGTTGTTCGAAAGAATTACTAAAGACTTTTAGAAGACTCTCTTAGTTGCTCTAAATCAGTGTTTCTCAACGTGGGCGATATCGCCCCCTTGGGGGCGATAGCCGTGTTGAAGGGGGCGATTCTTGGGTCAAGTACATTTGGGGGGCGATTGCGACTTTAAGTGGGCGATAATCGTTTGCGAGCTTATGACGAAAAAGTGCATAAATAATGAATTTATTATACTCGTATATTCTTTTATTAATTGTAAAGAAAAATATTTGCGCTGTTCGCGCGAGCGATGTTCACCGTACGAGAGCTGAAAGGCAAAAACCAAGTCGGAGCGTGCGCAGCGCTATTTATAGAAAAGCGAGGTCGAACTCTCGCCGTGCGCGCATTACAACTTCACATTGTACGGGGCGGAGTCTAGCTTTCGACCTAAAGTGTATACAGGGTGAGTCGGGAGGAGCGCACCAAACTCTAGGAGTCTATTATACACGTAAAAATAATGTAAAAAAACTCATTTGTTCTTATCCGATTTTCATTTGTTTTCAAGTTATGGCGTAATTAAAAATGTTCATCTAGCTTTCCACTTCTATCTGAATTTTAACATTATCAAAGTATGCCATGTTCGAAGCTTATAAACATTTGATAATTCTGACGTTTTGATGAACTGTCAGTGTACGGTGAACAGTAACTGAACGTTTAAGTTCGAATTAATGTGATTGTTAGTGTTGCAAAATGCCACATACTTATTCAAATTTAGAATATGCAAACATGGTGTTTGTATATGGTTTCTGTAATGGAAATGCTACAGCTGCTGTTGAAGAATATCGTGAACGTTTTCCACACCAAAGACATCCTGATAAAAACATATTTATTAGGGTTTTCAACAAATTGTGCGAGACTGGTAAGCTTCCCAGTGCTAACATAACATCTGAGCGCGCTACTCGACAAGATTTTGTAGAAGTAGAAAATATTCTGCATCTAGTAGAAGAAGATGCAACTACTAGCTCACGGAGAATTGCCACTCAATTGGCAATTCCACAAAAAAGAGTGATGAACACGCTACACGAGCAAGGCTTATATCCTTATCACGTTCAGAGAGTACAGCACCTACAACCAGGGGATTACGCTAACCGTACGGAATTTTGTCGGTGGATAAATAATAATCATCGTAATCTCCAGACCTCACACCACTAGATTTTTGTTTATGGGGCTGGATGAAAAATGAAGTCTACAAAATAAAAGTGGACACACGGGAATCACTAATTAGACGAATTGAGAATACTGCAGCCCATATAAAAGAAGAAAGAAATGAATCAATTGGGAGAGCAACAAACGCTCTTCGTAAACGAAGCAGAAAATGTTTAGAAGTCAATGGCGGTATTTTTGAACATTTGTTGAAAGAACGCTATGATTAAGAAATTTTTTTGTATAATAACTTGTTTATTTGTTAATATGCTATAACTTGAAAACAAATAAAAATCGGATAAGAACAAATGAGTTTTTTTACATTATTTTCACGTGTATAATACACTCCTAGAGTTTGGTGCGCTCCTCCCGACTCACCCTGTATAAACGAGCCGAAAATGAGTGGCTCGATCTCTTCTTCATCTGCGGCTCGAATGTAGTTATAGCATTGAGCTTATAGTGACTAGTTCCACATTTTCGTCGTCTATGTAATTCCCTAGACTGGATTTATACTTGCTAGTAGTGTTTATTTATCACATTTATTTTATTGGTAAATACTTTCGCTGTTTGTGAGTTAATTATTATTAAAATGTCAATTACCGCTTATGCTGATTATAGTTTTATTTCAAGGATCAACCATGTCACAGAAAAAAAAATGCCGGCAATATTCAGTAGATTACGTAAAATTCGGCTTTATTACATCGCCTCATAATAATCAACTATCTATGTGTTTACTATGCACTCAAGTATTCTCCAATGAAGCCATGAAACCATCAAGAATGTTAGAACATTTAAAAAGGAAACATCCAGATAAAATGGAAAAGGATATTGATTATTTCAAAAACTTAAAGGTTAATTTTACTAAAAGAAACACAATTACTAAGACTTTACAAACAGCGAACACAAATATAAATAAGGGATTGGAAGTGTCTTACAAAATTTCACGTATAATAGCCCAAAATGCAAAACCTCATACAATTGGAGAGAGATTATTAATTCCTGTGATGAGGGAAGTTCTTAAATTGACTTCAGCAAATCCAGATAACATCATATCTATGATTCCCTTAAGTAACGACACAGTATCGAGAAGAATTAATGAAATGGGTAAAGACATTGAAGATCAATTAATTGCAGATCTCCAAACATGTGAGTTCTCTATACAATTAGATGAGAGTACTGTCCGAGATAGTGACGCAATGTTAATGGCTTATGTTCGCTATATAAAAAATGATAAATTCATAGAAGAAATGCTATTTAGCAAACTTCTAGTCACTGATACCAAAGGAATATCAATCTATGAATGCTTAAAAAATTATTTAAATCAAAATAACATTAATTTAAAAAATATAATAGCTTGTGAAACTGATGGAGCCCCTGCTATGGTAGGACGTCATCGAGGTTTTATAACGATGTTAAAAAAGGAAAATCCTAATATGTTTACTATTCATTGCATAATTCATAGGCAACATTTAGTTGCAAAAAAAATCGGCGGAAGATTACATGAAACAATGAATCTAATCATAACCATAATCAACAAAATTAAAGCACACCCACTTTCTGATAGGCTATTTCGGCAACTCTGTCATGAAAATGATAAGGATTATGAACGCTTATTATTTCACACGGAAGTTAGATGGCTATCTAAAGGACCTTGCTTCAATAGATTTTTCGACTTATTTGATACAGTTATTGAATATTTAAAATCCATTAATTATAATATTCCTATGGAGATGGCTATTTTAAAAAGCGATGTAGCATATTTAGCAGATATATATGGCAAAATAAATGAACTTCTTCTGAAATTACAAGGGAATAATGTTAACTTAATTACAATGAAAAGTTTGATAACTGGTTTCATAAATAAGTTAAGATTATATAAAAATAATATTGTTAGAAAAGAATTTGCCTTATTTCCTTGCTTAAGCAAAATAAATCTACAATTACAAGAAGAAAATATAGAAATATATTGCAAGCATTTGGAAAACCTAATCGCAGATATGCAACTACGATTCCAGGATATTGAGAATATTAACATTCCTAATTGGGTTATTAACCCATTTACAGTTGATGCTTCAGATGTACCAGCACATCTTCAAGAAATATTAATAGACTTCCAATCAAATTTTGAGGCACAACTTTTATACAAACAGAATAGTTTGGAAGAGTTTTGTGTTAAAATTCGAAACTTAGTGCAGCCACTTTGGTCGGAAATTCAACTTTTATTTATGGCGTTTCCAACTTCGTATTTGGTTGAAAAAGGGTTCAGTGCTGTAGCACAATTGCTAGTAAAGCAAAGAAATCGCCTTAAAATTTGCAATACTGGTGACTTACAATTGTATCTAACAAATTTAGAACCAGATATTGAAAAACTATGTAAATTACATCAACCACAAGATTCTCATTGATACTTAAAATTTAATTATTTTTAAATTCTGTAATTACCTGTATATTAAAGTATAATAAATGTTCTTGGATTTTGTTTTACATTGACATTAAATGCGCACTTAAATAATTCCTTTATATAGAATAAGTTGCTATGAGTAAGGGGGGCGATTAAGGACTTAGACCAAATAAAGTGGGCGATGGGCTTAAAAAGGTTGAGAAACACTGCTCTAAATCAACTATATGATTAAATAATTGCTTATGATATTTATTCCTTTATATTCTATAAAAAAAAACTAGAGGTTAAATTTAATGTAACTAAAGGTAGTAGCCACCCATTAACTTTAAACTTTTAATTTTTGTATTTTTGCACTTTCATTTTGGTACAAGGTTTTTGTTTTTTTTTTTGCCAAATATCGGTTGAATAGAATATTGTTGATGCGATAAAATTTATATCAATATTTGCAGATGTTTTACTGGTTGGAGGGTGGGGTTGAGGCCACCCACCCACCCTACATATGCACTTTTATTTAAACTACAAATCGTATTTTATTTTAAAGGAAAAACTGAAGGGAAATTGATTGACGATTAAAAAAAAAAATAATAGTGTAGTGATAGAAGATAAAATGTATATGTAGGGTGGGTGGGTGGCCTCTAATCCACCCTCCAATCAATAAAACATAAAACAGTGTTTAATTAAATTAGTAGTAATATATCAACAAAATCAATAAATGATTGCTTATGATTTTTATTCTCTTTTAGGCAATATTTTATTTATAATAACTACAGGTTTCTTTAAATTTAAATATTAAATTTTTGCATCTTTACACATTCATTTCTACGTTTCATAAAAGGTTCTTATTTTTTGGAATAACGGTCGAATAGAATATTGTTAATGCATTAAAATTTATATCAATATTTGGAGATGTTTTACTGGCTGGAGGGTGGGATAGAGGCCACCCACCCACCCTACATATGCACGTTATTTAAACTACGAACAGAGTTTTATTTCAATGAAAAATAGAAACAAAATTGTGATTGATGATTTACAGAAATATAGTAACAATGAAGTAAAGAAAATTGAGTTTTATATGTTTGGCCTCTAACCCACCCTCCAATCAGTAAAACATAAAACAGTGTTTAAGTAATTTAATAATTTAATAATTAATGAATATCAATTGAACGCCGATAATCAGTAAAATATAAAACAGTGATGATTTTTATTCTTTCTTATTGTTTGGAATAACGATTGAATAGAATATCACTAATGCATTAAAATTTATATCAATTTTTAGAGATGTTTTTAGAATTTTTTTTTGATTTTTGTTTATTAATTTCGGAATGTTCTTTTCTCTAAATATTTAGTTGTTTCCTTTTTTAATTCAAAATATTTTTTAGTTCAATTGTTCTTTTTTAAACAAATATTCAGTTGTTATTTTGTTATATAAGACTTTTTAACTACTTTATATAACCTTTTTTTATATTTTCTTAAGTCAACTCATATTTTTTTGTTTTCATCTTAAGAATAGAATTATTTTGTGTAAGCATATTACAACCGTTAAAGAAAATGTTTGAAGGGAGTTTTTAGCCTTATTTTGTTTGTTTTTCTTGTATTATTTCATATGGTGTTCTTAAAAATTTATAAACTTTGAAACAAATTTTAATTTTTTAATCACATTTGAACTGTTGATTTTGTTTTTTTTTCGGTTTTACTGTTCCTCTTTTAAATTTAAATTTTATTTAAACAAACTTATTTTTATCAAAAAGATTTCGACTGTTTTTTTTTAAGCAAATTTGTTATTTTTTGCAATAGAAAACTCTTTTTGGAAAAAAAAAATTTTCGTTATGGCATTTCAACTGCTTGAAATTTTTTTAGAAGGTTTCTATTTTGTTTTCATCAGACAGGTTTAATATTTTTTTGTAGTTTTTTTTAAATGTTTGGAAATTTTCAACTGTGTTTAAAAAATCTCAGAATGCGTTCTTAATATTTTTTAAACTATTTCGAACAAATTTCAATTTTTTAAATCTCATTTGAATTGCTTAAGTATTTTATTTTAATATCTTTCAGAAAGTTAAAACATTCATCAGTTTGTGGATTTAAAAATCCAAATGGAACCGTTTTTTTTTTAAATTTTTTTACAATATTTTCTTAGAAAGTTATTAACACTTATTTTTTTTTTAGGAATTTCATCTATTTTTAATCAAACTTAGTTTTATTACAAAATATCTAACTGTTTTGTTCTAAGCAAAATTTTGTTTTTTGCAAAATTTCAAAACGTTTTTCCTAGGAAATTTATAACTGTTTTGAAAAAAAATTATGACATTTGAACTGTTTAAAAAAGGTTTTATATTGTTTGTTTTTTTAATTTTAGTTCTATTGGAAATTTTCATCTGCATTTGATTTTTCTAAGCAAACCTACTTTTTCGGAAAGTTAAAATATTCATTACTTGGTGGTTTTAAAAAAAACAAAATAGAACCGTTTGATTTTTTCAACTGTAGTTCAAAATCTTTAAAATGTTTAAACTATGTATTTCTGACAAATTTCAATTTCTTTAATCACAATTTAACTGCTTAAGTATATTTTTAAGTATAGTTTAGTTAATAGTTTTTTAATTTTATATTTATTTTAAAAATAATTTCTACTATTTTTAAGCAAACAAATTTTTATTAAAAGAAATCAACTGTATTTTCTAATCAAATTTGTTAGTTTTTTTTTTGTAAAATTTCAAATTGTATTTTAGAAACTGTTTAAAAAAATATGTTTCAACTGACTCAAAAGTTTTTAATAGGTTTTTTTTTTGTTTTCTTCAGACTATTAGAAGGTTATTTAAAATTTCTAGCTATATTTAACTTTTTTCTAAGCAAAATAAATCAACTGTATTTTCTAATCAAATTTGTTAGTTTTTTTTTTGTAAAATTTCAAATTGTATTTTAGAAACTGTTTGAAAAAACATATTTCAACTGACTGAAAAGTTTTTAGTAGGTTTTTTTGTTTTCTTCAGACTATTAGAAGGTTTTTTTATATTTTATTTATCATTTCTAGCTATATTTCATTTTTTTTCTATGCAAACTTATGTTTCTTTTTTCAGAAAATTGAAACAGTAATTAGTTGGTTAAAGTTAAAGATCAAAATAGAACCGTTTTTTCTTCTTGGCAATTATATCAAATATGGTTTGCCGTATTTTTTTGCAGGAAATTGAATGAATTTTAAGTTTAATTTGTATTCAAACGATTGTATAAACTAGCGCACTCCTGACCTACCCTAATAAGTTAGATATTGACCTAGCGTAATCGTGACCTACCCTAATGTACTGTGTATTAAGTCAGCATGACCTTGACCTGTGCTGCGTAAAACTATTGCTTGGGCTAGTATAACCCTGAATGAGGTTAATGCACGCTTCGTTAAGGAATGTTACGAGCACGCTGGCTTAATGTATAATTTGTTATGGTAGGTCAGGAGTACGCTAATGTAAGCAATTATTTTGTGAGGTAGGTCAGGAGTACGCTGGAACAATATACATATTTAGTTTTTTGATAGGTGGAATAAATGGATATAATTTATTGAAGACAATGATTGCGACCGTTAATACGTTGTAATCTGTACTGAATTGAATTGAAAAATTCACTATGGTTTAGCCACTAATATTATTTGTGAGTAAAACTTAGTGATTTTTTTAATTCAGTGCATACAATGTATTTATATTATTATTGTTTATTCTGGTAGGTCAGGAGTACGATCAGTTATAATATTATTTATTGCTGTAGGTCAGGGGTCGCTCTATTAATGTAAATAAATATAGTTAAAATACAAAAAACAAAACGAACGAAATATGTTGCTAAAAATAAAACAAGTAAAAGATAAACCACTTTACTGTTTGATAATGACAAGCTGAAGTTGTCGAAACTATTGTAGCAAATGTAATGAAGTGAATGGGTGAGTGACCTGACCCACCCTACAATCAGTACAACTTACTTTAGAATTGTACAAAAAAACCTTGCATATTATTGGTAATTCATTTAAAAAATTATGCATCAACTTTAGTATTAATAATTATTTAACTTTAAAACCCTCGCTTATGATTTACTGATTGGAGGGTGGGTTAGAGGCCACCCGCCCACCCTACATATACATTTAACCTTCACGTAGGAACCCACTTTTTAAGTTTTTGTGCATATTGACTATATAATCGTTTAATTTACTGTAAACTGCAACTCGATCAATTGTTGTAGTTGAAGAAGATTTGATATGTAGGATAGGTGGGGTCACAAAACTGTCTTTTAAGATAATTGATGATAACGATGTGAAAAAATTAAATATTTTATCCTTTTAATTAAAGATAATTATTATAAGGCTTAGATATTGTTACCTTTCTTGGTGAACCTAGATGCAAAGTTCCATAACTTACAGTGTTATATATTTATGTCATGAGATCTAAATAAGTAAAAACTTGCTTCGTGGCAAAGAAATAATAATAAATAAATAAGTAAGTGTGTGCTTAATACGTTACAATAAATAAATGTGATAGCGCATAATTTAAAACATTTAGGATATTTTGTGCAAGTTGTCATAGAAAAACTATCAAATTTTCATGCGTTTAGTTCAAATGCTGGCTTATCGCAATAAAACGTTCTCAGTACAAACTTAATTATCTAAGACGTTTGGAATAGTAACCATGGAAAGAATTAAATTTTAAAGGATTGTCTCAAAAAATTTTTAAAAGGTTTTCTTAAAACAATTCATAAAGAATTTCTTGACGTATTTCCTAAAGGAATTTATCAAAGGTTTCTTAAACGATTTCTTAAATAAATTATTAACCCCTTAAGTACTGAATTATTTGTTGATTTTTATGACTATATAACGGATTTAATTTGTTGCTATATGAACAAAGGGAAAACAGAAGGGAATATCGGGGAGTAAAAGAAAAATTTACAGAACAGCACAGAACAGAAGAAAACATCAGAGAACAACAGATAATAGCAGAAGAGAAGAGAGGAGAACATCAAGGAACAGCAAACAACAAAAGAGAATACTAGAGAATAAAAGAGAATATCACAGAACAGAATAGAACAAAAGAAAATCTCAGAGATCAAAAGAGAACATCAAATAACTGGAATAGAAAAGCAGAAAACAAAAGAAAACATCAGAGAATAGCACATAATATCAGAGAACAGAAGAGAGCAGAAGAGAAAAGCACAGAATCACAGTGAATATCAGAGAACGGAATAAACCGTAGAAACCAGTTGAAAACGGAAAAAAAAACATCAGAGAACAGAAGAGAACAGAGAAAAGCATTAAAGAACAGAAAATAACAAAAGAAAATATCAGAGAATAGCAGAAAGCAACACAAAAACACAAAGAATAGAATAAAACAGAACAAACAACAAAAACCAGCAACGAACAGAAAAAAACTATCATAGAACCGCAAAGAATGGCAGAGAACAGAAGGGAAGAGAAGACAGCATAAAAGAACAAAGGCGAACATCAGAAAACAGGAGAGAACAAAAGAGAACAGCAGATAATAATAATAATAATATAATAATAATAATTTATTTCCAAACATATAATATCTAATTACAGGGAAAAGTTTTCTTAAAATTACAAAAGAGTACAACATTATTTAAATAATCAGTAATACATATGAACAAACGAAAATTAATAATATTTAATAATTAATTGATAATTAATAAGATAACTGAAAAGGACAACAGAGAACATCGGAGAACAGCAAACAACAGAAGAGTATATCAGAGAGTAGAGGAAAATTTTACAGAACAGCACGGAATAGAAGAAAACATCACATAGTAGAGAACATCAAAGAACAGAAGTAAACATCAGAGAAGAACTGGTAATACCAGAGAACATCAGAAAACAGAATAGAACATAGGAGAATATTAGATTATAGAAGAGAACAAAGAATAATATCAGAAAACAGCAGACACCAAAAGATAATGTTAGAGAACAGAAGAGAATATCACAGAAGAGAAGAGAACTAAAGAAAAAAACACAATTGCCACCTTTCCTTTTTCGCTTCCCTTTATTAACTAAATTAATTTTTGAACGTTTTGTGCTGAGCATATGTACATCTTTCTTATCTTTACATCTTAGCAAAAAAAACCGTGAGATTAAACATTTTGGATTCTAATTTCTTTAGTTTGAGGCTAGCAATCTCTTTTGGCATGTGCTTTCTGTTCTTTCGCGCAATTCCAACTACACTTGTAGCTTGTTCTAGCAATTTTAAATATAATTGTGGAGATGAATACCAATTGTCCACACATTGTAGATAGCCATCACTTCTTCTTCTAGGACTACACTCTCTGCTGCCGATTTATTAATTCCCGATATTTTACCAAGTTTTTAAAACAAATGCAACAACCCGATGAAGACTCGCAAAGTCTATAGATTTTTATTCCAATTCGCGCTCTTTTCAATGGATTGAACTGAATATAATTCAAACGTCCTTTGACTTTTATGAGAGTATCTAGTAACACTGCACTTTCTGATGTATAGATTTTCTATGTATTATTTATTTATTTATTTATTAGCATCTTTGTACTCCTTTCTAATAATATAACACAAAATTGATAATATAAAATATGTAAATATACTCAAAATTGCAGTCGAAAGGAGGACGGGCGGAGTTCTCTTCACCAAAAGATTTTCTACTCAAACCCATGATTCTATGCCATCAATATTGCTCCAGAATAATCTGTAGTTTCTTTTTTATATTTGTAATGCTTGAATTAAGCATATTTTAGTCTTTTTTCGACATGTTTTAATGACATGTGTATTTGGATAATCAACTAGATTTCTGATCTTCCTAATTGTATTATTATTATCCAACTTTTCGTTGTCTGTAAAATGAAAGAATCATGAGATATCAAAAAACCTATCCCAAAATATAGTGGCTGGAAAAATTGGTTTATTATACTTCTTTTTCACAAATATGAACTCAATTTAGATTTTTTTACTTAAGACATCATAATACATAATGAGACATATTCTTTCATTTTACCCTGAGTTATTGAAAACCACAAAAAAAACAGGGGGATTAATAAAGATAATTGGAATTTACCTTATTTGCAATTGTAAGGTGTCATAAACAAACGACAGGCAATTGTTTGTGATCAATGCCTTCCTCTTAAATTCAGATGACGAGTCAGACTCGTCCACCGTAACATCGCCCAAGAAAGCAGATGACGAGTCTCACTCTTCAAATGTACCCAAAGGGTTAAAGATTTCTTAAAGGAATTCAAACAAAACTTTTTAATTTTTTTTTACAGTTCTTAAGGAATGCATAAAAAGATTTCTTAAGGAATTTGTATTTAGATTTTTGTAAAGACATGTTTAAAGAACTTCCTCAAAGATTTCTTCAATGATATCTTACAGAAATGAATCATTGATAAAAAAAAATCTATTATTGTTATTGGTGGTTATACCGGGTGTTTCTAAATGAATATCGGGGTTTTAACGCTTTGTAGTACTTATTACGTAAATCTTGAAATCATAATTAGTAGATGAAATGAAAGAGCAACTCAAACAGTTCTGTTTGCGCTAGAGGGCGCCAGTAGCAAAAATGACTAATGAATTTGTGTTCTGCAGTTTGCAAAAACTGAATCTGTAGTTACTTTGCAACGTGTGATCCGGATTAGGTTCAGGTGTGATCCATCAAGTGATAACATCCGTAGATGGTATCATCATCGGTTTGAAAATGGAAGAGTACGGAAGGTTATATGTAGTTTTTATTTAAAAATATATATATTTTTTTTATATTGCATTGAACTTAAAGGTTAATCCGCATGTCGTTCGTCGACACCCTGTACATCTCCCTGCACCCTTAGCTCTGAATATCACGTCCCCAAGATTTCAGGATTCTTTTGTCAGCTAGCAACCAGTTTTGGCAGTATTGATATTTTTATTCGTTTTCTTTTTTCAAGGTCAGCACTTTCAGCAGCATATCGTCCTTTTGTGTTAATCTCGTTACAAATCTCCTTACATGTGGGAACGTCTACACAGCTATTTAAAATCACTACCTTTATTATGAGAGGATTTTTTTTTTGGTGCTGTTTTCGTAATTATAAATTATTTGAATATTTACAAGCCGCAAAACTCTTGTTGATTTACGCAATAAACTTTTTGTGCCATGTTTGTGCATATATACAGCTTTATTTATTACGAAAGCAGGAAACCAACCGAGTGGTGGATGTTGTACCGAGGGGGTTGATTATTACTTTTGAAATTTGTAGGCGTTGGCGTAACACGCGAGAAGGGTTTAATTAAAACAGTCCTACCATGGGGTTCCTCATACATTAATCGCTATATTAAATTTTTAACCTTTTTAATTATAAAACACAGCAAATTAGTTCGTTAATTAAAAATCTACTGATAATACCTGACGTGTGACCTACATTGAAATTTCATCACATTGGAATATTTATAAATATTGATTTCATTTCACACAAATGTTTATTTTTAAATATAAAAGATAGATTTCGTTCTAAAAAAAATCCTATATCTGCATTCATATCAAAACCATCCCCTCTCGCAGGACATCATCATTTTTTGCCCATTCATCCATTCATTCATTCATTGCAAACTTTGTATAGCTACAGATAGAATTTGACGTGAAACGTGATGGAAATTTTACACCCGCACAAGCATCAATCTTGTTTCCGCCGGGGTTGTGTAGAGAGACGTCCAATCAAAATATAAAGCCAAACACAGTGGTGGTGTGGTGTGTCTTTCACGAAAACTAGCACGATAAACTGGTAAATCGATGTGCAGTGTCTATATATATTTAATGAACCATATATAACTTTGGGGGGAAACTGCCAATACATCACGTGTCACGAACGCTCGACCTCTCCACCCCTAAGGGCAGCGCAACCACTGAAATAGGGAGTTTTCCCCCTTATTAGTCCTCCCGTTACAATTTATCATATACATTGAATTGAAATGAATGAAATTCCTTAATATATCATATATTCATTTTCTTTTATACTTGCAAATGCATGGACGTGTAGGAGTAATAATAAAAAATGTTTTTCGTTTAGGGAAATAAATTGAAGAAAATACTCAAAAGAAGGAAATTATACAATTTAGCATATATTGAGAGGATTTCTAACTTTGAGAAAAAATTAAAGATAATATTAACAATGTAGAATAGAATTATTGGGAAATTCTTAAAATTTGGAAGAAGATTCCTGGAAAATTCTATTAGAAGAAATTTTTACAATTTGATAAAGATTTATATTGAATATATAAAAAAAATGAACACTAATAATTTTCAGAAAGTAGAGAAAGATTTACCGAAATTTTTTAGCAATCTGGAAGAAAAATTACTGGAAAATTCTAGAAATTTTGAACACAAATTGCTAAGAAATTCTTTAATAGATGTGGAAAATTTTCTGAAATTTGTAAAATTACTTACTTGAAAAATATGTACGAATTCATTGGAAAGGTTTTGATACCAGAAAGATAAGTAAGAAAAGAAAACTATTTAGAAATTTATTTCAAAAATCTGGAGAATTTTAGAAGAAGAAAAGTTCTACAGTTTGGAAATCTCTCTTTCCTGGAATAGTGATTTTTTCTAAATAAATGATGAGGAGAAAGTTACTAGTAATTCTTAGAAATCTGAAAGAGAAATTACTCGAAAATTCTTAGAAATCTGGAATAGAGAGAGAGAGAGAGAGAAACATCTTTATTTATTATTTTTTTACATTAGATATTTACAATAATATTCGTAACTGATTTACTTTACGGCAATCGAATCTGGAAGAGAAATTAATTGAAAATTCTAGAAATATGAAAGAGAATTGTTGGTAAATTCTAGAAGAAGTAAATTTTTAATTTATCATAGATTTCTGGATATATGACTAAAGACAAATGAATTTAGAAGAAGTGGTTTTTAAATTTCCTTAAAGCAGTTATGACTTTATAAAAAATCAAATAAAATACAAAAAATATTCAAAAAACAGACTAAAACTCCAACTTGTTTTCGAACAGTTCAAACGTTTTTTTTTAAACAAACTTTCATTTGCTTTCTTTAATGTTTTAAAATAATTATCTGTACCTTCCTCGACTATTTTTTCACTGTTATTTTGGAAAAAAAATTCAATTGTAAATTTTTAGAAAAAAAAAAACAATTAACCCTTAGCTGCACCTGGGGGTCCTGAGGGACCCCATCCTTTCTTAATTTTAACTTTTAATTATTTATGTCTTCATTGCTGTGGCATTAATTTTTTTTATTAAAAAATATGCATTTTTTACATGGAATAATCTTGTTATATATTTGACTGTAGTTTTTTGCAAGAATAGTTTTTGAAAGAAGCCCTTCTTCTGTATTTTTTTTGAAATATAGTATAAAATACACCATTACCTACAATTTCAAGTCTTCATATAACTAAATAACGTATTTTCTCAATTCTCGAGGGAAAAGAGTTAACTCTTTAGAATGTCTGATTTTTCTAGTTCATAATGTACCAATTAACACTTTTGTACAGTTCTGTAGTCCTATATAGAGGATAGAAGAATTTTTTAAGCATTTTTTTAACTTTGAGTCCTGGAAGACCCCATATGCAGGTATGTTACAAAATTGAAGTGGTGCAGCTAAGGATTAATGATTCTTATTGACATTTGTAAGGTTTTTTTTTAAATAAAAAAAGTAGTGTAATTAAAATGCTTTGAAGAAATTTTAAAATTTTATATAGAAAATTTATTTTTTGTAAAATTTTATCTATTTTTTAATCAAATTTTGATTTGTTGTTAAAAATTATAATGCAAAGTTTTAATGTTTTTATTCTTTCCTGAATTACAACCTTTTTAAAGTGTTTTACGAACGTTTTACCCGTTTTTAAAATTTTTAACTGTTTTCTTACAAAGATTTCACCTGTTTTTTTTTAAATAGTTTTAATAAGCCGCCAAGGTTTTAAGCAAATTTTAATTTCAACTGTTTTCAAGCATATTTTGAATCGAAAATATCAAAAAGTGCTTTAATATGTGTCATAAAGTAAATTTAAAAAAAATTAATACCTTCATTTATTTTATGTCTTACAAATTAGAAAGTTTAGATGACAGAGTAGTTTCCTTAAAACAACTCCGCCCGTGACTCCTGTGTCCTAAATTATTGGTGTATTTTTTATTAAATGTATGTATATCATATAATATTTATTTGTAATTTTGTAAGCAGGAGAAACAAAGACAATAAAGAATAAAGAACTTTGTTGATATCACACTTTATTTGTTTAAATTTTTAATTGGTTGAATTAACAAAAAAAATTTTTCGTTCCTTTTACATTTTTTAAAATTATTTTTCAATATTCAAATTTTTCGTCTTTTAAAGGAATATTCATTTGTTTTTTAGGCAATGTTTTTTCAAGCAATTTGAATGGTATTTATAACTGTTCTTAAGAAAAATTTCACTTTATTATACAATTAAGGTATTTATGTAATTAACAATTGGTTCTTACAAAGATTTAAACTAAAAATCTAAAACAAAAACTTTTTAACTGCTTTAAGAACATTTTCAAGGAGTTTTTAACTTAAAAAAATATTTAAAATGTCCTTAAATATGTCTTTGCTCGTGCCTTTTTAAAGTATTTTTTTCAATTGTGTTTTTAAGTAAATTTCTTAAATGTTTTTTTCAGGAAATTCTGTTTTTTGGTCAAGTTTTTAAATGTTTTTAGAATATTTAAAAGTGATTAAAAAATCGATGTTTTAAGCAAATTCAATAGTGTTTTTAGAATGTTTTTTTAACTGTTTTTAAGCAAAATTTTATTTTCTTCGTGAAAATTTTATAATACTTGTAATCTTCTTTTAAATTAATAATTATATTTATATAATTAATAGTTTATTATGAAATTTTAAATTGAAAACAATGTTTTTAAACTTAAACTGTTTTATAAGTACCTTTTTAATGTGTGTTTTCAAGTGATTTTTTAATAAATGACTAAATGTTTAAACACAGTTAAGTAATTGTTTCCTTTCGATTTTATTTGTTTTTTATTTGGAAATTTTAAAATTATTTCTACAAAATTAATTTTTTAAATTTATTTACGTTTACAAGATTTTTTAACTAAAAAATATTTGTTGTATATTATAAGTTTTTTTTTTTTGAAAATTCTACCGATTTATACATAATTAAATTTTAAATTATTTATACATAATTAAATTTTAAATTATTTTAAAAATTGCCGATTTTTACTTCTTTTAAAGAATTTTATTTAGCAAATTTTCAACTGTTAAAAAAAGTTAACTGTGCCTTCTTGAATAATTGTTTTCTTATAAAACCATCAACTGTTTTAGCTAGCAAACATTCCAAAATTTTTGAAACTTAAAAGAACTAAAAATATGGTTTTAACACTTTTTCAAATGTTTTTTGTTTTGTTTAAAAACAAAAACAGTCTTTTAATAAAAAAGGGTATTTTTATGTAATATTTTAAAAGTTTTTAATTAAATTTTAATCTGTTAAAAAAGGGTTTATACTGTTTTTATTAAATTTGAAAGTTTTTTTTAGAAATTTGTTTTTAAGCAAATACTCAATTTTGTTTTTTTTATATATATAATTCAAACAGTTTTTAAGCAAATTTTTAAACTGATTTTATACAAAGTTTTCAACTGTTTCTTTTTTTAAATTAAAATTATAGTTTTGATAAAGCTCCAAGGTTTTGAATATGTGAAGAGTACGATTCGACTTGAAAAAATGGAATATTTTAAATATGAAATTTACAAGAAGCCTATAATTTCACGATGCATAATGGTTGTCTAAAGAATTTCGATAGTTGATTATTATTTGAAATGTAGGTGGTTCCTTTTGCTAATGTCAATATAGAAGAAATGACAAAATATTGTAAGAAAATAATGTTTTTTTTTAAATTTAGATAGAGCTCCCGCACTATTAATTGTTAATTTTATTTAGATTAGAAATACTATTCTTCAATGTTCATGATTTATACGTTTTTATTAAATAATCTAACATTTGCCAACTATCATCTGTCATTTGCTGTTTGTAAATTGTCTGTTATAGTGTCATCTGTTGTATGTCACCTATAATCTAGTAGCGTTCTACTCTATCATCTGTTTTCTGTTATTTGTCATCTATCCACTATTATATATATTTTTGAATCTATTTCATGTAACTGTAATATTTTAACATAATCAGTGTAAATTATTGTAGGAAAACTGAAATAAAGAACTATTATTATTATTATTAACTAATTGTTATAGGTTATATAACCTGTGAAAAAATTTGCCTGTCATATATGGTCATTAAGTTATGTCATCTGTCAATTGTCATCAATGATCTATTGCTTCTTATCTGTGATTTGTTAGCTCTTATCTGCCAACTGTTACCTGACATCTTCTACCTGCTGTCCGTCACAGCGCAGTATTATCAAATAATAGCATATCTTTACTATCATCTGCTTACTGTTATATATCATTTGTTGGTTGTCTACTGGCATCTATCAACTCTTATATGCCAATTGTTATCTGTCAACTGTTGTCTATCAATTGTTGGCTATTAATTGTCATCCTTTGACTGTCATCAACTATTGATTCTAAACTGTTATCTGACGTCTCTTATTTTCTAACTATCATTTTTCTTCTGCTGTTTGTCAACTGTTGTCTATTATAATGTCATCCGTTGTCAACTACCATCTATTAGCCGTCAACTTTTTGATTTCTTTTTTTTTATGCGTAAACTTCATTTATCCACTATTATTTACCAATTACCAATTGTTACATATTTTCTAACCTTTTGTCTGTCATACATTTTCTGTTAACTGCCATAAATGAATTGTCTTCTGTAAATTTTTATCAGTTATCTATTGTTTGTAAACTATGATTTGCAAGTGTTAAGTGACATCTGCAACCTGCTGCCTGAGTTCTATCTACTGTTATTCGTCATTTCTTGGATTTCTATTAGCATCTGTCAATTTTTATATGCCAACTGTTATCTTCTGTCACCTGCTGTCCACCAATTGTTGTCTTTTATTTGTTGGCCATTAATTGTCATCTGTTGACTGCCAACTACCAACTGTCATCTATTGATTGTTAACTGTAATTTGCACCTATTGATTCTCAACTGTCACTTGTCTACTTTTATTTGCTATTATCTGTCTTCTGGTGTTTGTCAACTGTTGTTTGTTATAGTGTCATCCATTGTCACATATCATCTATCTGTTATTCGTAAACTATGATTGTTTACTAATTGCTAATTTTGACATGTTATCTAACCTATCAACTTTTGTCTGTCGTATATTGTACTGTTATAACTGAATATTAATAGCCATATTCCTACTGTCATCTACCTACTGTTACTTTTTTATTTTTTGGTTGTCTATTGGCATCTGTGAACTTTTATATGTCAATTGTTATTTGTCACCTACTGTCCATCAATTGTTGTCTTTTATCTGCTGGCTATTAATTGTCATGTTTTGACTATCAACCCCTAAATATCAACTGTGGATCATTAACTGTCATTTGCACCTGCTAATTCTAAACTGTCATTTGTCAACTTTTATTTGCTATTATCTATATTCTGCTGTTTGTCAACTTTTGCCTATTATAGCATTATCGGTTGTCACATATCATCTATTAGCCGCCAACTTTGTCATCTATTTTCTATTTTAAGTAATCCATATTTACACTGAATTCACTATTTTTCAACCGCAAACAATTGTATTTTTCAATCGAGTATTTCAACTGTTCTAGACAAGTCTTATTGGTTTTAATTCTCAATTGTTTAAAGCAGTTAATACGTATAAATATCGTACTCTTGACCTACCCCAATAAACTTTTAATGCGCCTAGTTCACGCTAGGTTAATATTTATTATGTTGGGGTAGGTCAAGAGTTCGCTAAATGCATGCAAGTGTGGCAAAATTTGTGTGAAAAGGGGGACTTAAACGAAATATTTACCTAAGAATTTAAGTACGTAATCGTATAATTAATTTTAAGAGCTTGTATTTAGGTTTAACTGATTTAGGCTCACCTGGATTAAGTTTTCCAAGGGTGATCAAATCATTGACTAGAGCACCTAGGCCTCACTAGGCCCGTTGTGCCCCCCTGGATCCGTTGTTCTATCACTCATTTAGCCACCCAAGGTGACGAGCAAAGGACCAAGCACGAAACACAACGCTTGGAGGGGTTTCTCTAATGTTGGCCATGTTTGACCAGAGCTCCCCTAACATGGACACTCTAAGGTAGGCGAGAGCTGGGCAGTAGAGCATGGTTAACATATGTCCTACTGTCTCGTCCTCTTTTTCACATTGTCTACATATGGGGGTTTCCACCAGACCCATAATAAATACGTGTTCCCTTAGCTGACAGTGACCCGCAAGGATACCTGTGATAAGACGCAGTTTCCCCGGGGCAGTCGCAGATAGTATTCAGCTGTTTTCAGATTGGGTGAGCGCATTGCTTCCTTGGCCTGTCTGCAGCCTGAGGTGTAGTCCGAACGAAGTTTTAGCGTTTTGTTTGAGGATGTCAGTTAGTCATTTCCAGCCCGCGCCAGCTCGTCTGCCTTGCTGTTGCCTTCATCATGATTGTTTCCATTGACCCAGCGCAGCTCAATACTGTTTGATTGTGCTGCTTGTTTCAGGGTGTTGTGACATTCTTTAACTAGCCTTGAGGTGATCTTGTGACTACTCACTGCTAGTATTGCTGCCCTACTGTCTGTAAGGATTTCGATGTTCCTATCACGGATCACAGAGTAGTTGTGTGGTTCTCTAGTGGTAATAGGTCTATTTGTACGAGTAAATACCCGCCTCGGATCCTCTTTTGGTTTCAGAACCATCTCCCGGTTCCTCTTTTTGTCAATAAATTGTAGGGTCTATTGAACTATTGAAGACGTAGCAGGGTGGCAGATTGTCCGTCTTGGTTGTCTTCTTGACAGCCTCCTCTAAGAGGTGACAGTGTCTACCAGCCCTGCCTCCTTTGTACCAGAGTCCAACTGAGTTTAGGCGCAGTGCTGTCGCCGTGGCCATCTCCTCTACGTATAAGTCGAGAGGTGGAAGGCAGAGCATTGCTTCCATTGCTGCAGTGGGTGTTGTTCGCCTTGTTATCCTTTGCAATTGAGTAAGTTGCTCTGCTGATGCTTTCTGTCTGGCTCTGGGCCACCAGATCAGTGCTCCATAGATTAGAATTGGTCTTACTACCGCTGAGTACAGCCAAAGTGCTATCTTAGGGGATGTCTGCCCCACAGCCCCCGGCATTGCCAGAGGGAGACACATGCTTTTTTACAATTCATTTTGAGATGTTCCCATGTTGCTTGCTTGCCATTGAGGATCACTCCCAGGTATTTGACTTCCGACGACAATGTCAACCGGGTGTTGAGGAGCTTAGGAAGCTTTAGCTTACTTATTTTCCTTTTCCTTGTGAAGAGGACCATTTCAGTCTTTGACGGGTTTATGATCAGAGATTGGTCATTTTCATTGGTTAAATTATTTCGAGGGCTTTCTGCATCAAGCTGCATGCCACCGTCTCAAATTTACCTGTTAGCAGGATAGTTATGTCATCTGCATATCCTATGGTGTTGAAGCCATTGTCGTTAGGTTGTCAACAACTATGTTCCACAGGAGTGGTGAGAATCATGACAGTGGTATTTCCTACATTTACTGTGACTGCCCTCCAGCATGCTTTTGATCCATCCACTAACTGTGAGGTTCCCACCATGCGAGGAGAGAGCAGTTTCCATTTTTTTAAGGTCGACTTATTGAAGGCACCTTCTATGTCAATGAACACGCCCAAGGTGGACATTTTGTTGTCCATAGATCTTTCGATTCGGTCTACAACAGTGTGCAGAGCCGACTCCTTTGATCTCCCCTGAGTGTATGCATGTTGGTTAGCGTGAATCGGATTCGTAATCAAAGCCGTCTCGCGAATTAATCTTTCTCACAGTTTCTCTAACGTTTTCAGGAGAAATGACGTTAGACTAATCGGGCGGTATGATTTGGCTAGTGTATAATCTATACGACCAGGTTTCGGTATGAAGATAACTTTTACTTCTCTCCATGCTAGAGGGATGTATCTGAACGCAATACATGCCCTGAAGATTTTTGCTAGGTGGGCTAATAATATGTACAGCTTTTGATTGCCCATGTTATACGTGCCCCTTCCGTGAAATGATCTGCCGCTTCCCAAGTTTGAGGGTATGGGTTCTGACCAACCTTCATCGTAGGTGTTCGTACATCCTGGAAAATGGGTGTTAATGATAATCTCAGTTGCTTCCGAGAGGTTAGAAGAGTAACTTCCATCATTTCGTTTTAGGCAACCTATTTGTCGTGAGGGATCCTTGGAGAGGAGCCTTGCAGCTGCCGAGGTGGTTGAAACCACAAAAAAAGACCTCCAGACTGCCCTTTGTCTTTGTCTTATTAGTTTTTTATAGTCTTGTTGGATGTTTTATAGATCATCCAGTCCGACTGTTGTTTTGATTGTTTTGCTTTATTAAAGGATTTTCTCGCAGCTTTCTGAAATGGTCGAGTTCTCTGTACCACCAGGGTGTGGCCATTTTAGGCTCAATTTAACTTTTTACTCATAATCACGAATTGGTCTACAAAAAAAAAACGCCATTGTTAGTTTTAATAAGATAAAATGCACATAAACAATGTTACACCTTAAATTTTCATGAAATATGAAGGGTGGGTAGGTGGCCACTATCACACCCTCCAGTTATTTTAACACAAGTTTCAAACGATAAAATTGCGCAAACTTATATTAATATTAAATTCTATTGAAATGTACTTTATGTGTTACGGATTCAATAATTAAAGTACATTTCAATAGAATTTAATATGAATATAAGTAAATTCGTAAATGTGTTTAAATAAATGAAGGGTGGGATGCAAGGCACTATCCTACTATTTCACAAATTGTTTTTGACCTCGTGGCAATTGCAGGATGATTTTTTTTTTCATCATTAAATGCTGCGTTAGTATTGAATTTTCTTTCTGTCGCGGCGAGTTCCTTCCACGTCCGGGACGAACGCGTTTCCATAATTCAGAGAGAGAGAGAGAGAGAGCAATTACGCTAATTGTGGAAAAGCAATTTTCGCGATGTGTGCGCGTGGATATCCCACGTGATTCGCGAAGCCCGGCTTTGCGAAAATGCCCGGCGGAGCGTTATTATATTAATTTTGTGCAGCCTATTAAAATACTGAACAATCGGAGCAATTATGTGGCGTAGAGGCTGCGTACGATCGCCGGATAATAAACGGACTCGTGAATTAATTATACGATTTCCATTTCATATAAAAAAGAGAGAAGATTAGGAGTGTTGCTGTCCATCTAGGAAAAAAAAGGGAATCAAAACAAAGACTTGAAATGAATGCACTTATTTATTTAAGGAATCATTATGTTTTAAATGTTTTAAACATTTTTCTTTTTGACACAGCTGTATCTACAAAACATATCAACCTCCTCTAAAAACTTGTATTTCTAACCCTTCCTTACAAGTATTATACATCCATCTACTAAATGTTGACTCGATTGGTTTTCAGAGAGAAGAGAGAGAAAATATCTTATTTACAGAAATAAATTTATCTTAATTATATACTAACATAACAAATGATCATTTCTGCTTCAAAGACATGGGATATACAACCTCTGACAATAAAGTTCGGTGAATAGTCCTTTAACATTAACGTAGATGATATATTTATGAAAGTTACCTTACTGTCCTTCGAAATAGTTACCTCCCATAACTATTCACCACTGAGATCTGCTATATATGTCCTGGAAACTTTTCAAGAAGGCTTCTTTTGTGATGGAGCTCAAAAACCTCGTCATGTTACGTTGGATGTCAGGAATATCATCAAATCTCTTTCTTTACAGGACTATTCACAAAACGTTATTGCCAGAGTTGATATCAAACCATTGATAATGGACAATTTGTGTCCGAAATGAGCATCTGGATCAAAATAAAATATTGAAGAAAGGTTCTAGGTGTTTTAATCAAAGTTAACTCAATCAACCAAATTATTGCCAGAGGTTGTAGTTTTCTTATTACTCCTGATTATTACTAATTTATTCGATTGATGATACCGTTATAACGTTTCAAACTGTTAAATACATTTTTTACTCTATCTTATGACAGTAGTTTTATTCTAGCCATACTGTATACATATAACATTGCGTACTAATTTTGATTTATTGTAATGAATCCATGATCATTACGTCCACGGTTATTTAAATACAATGTGTGTTACATCACCGGGCACGGGTTCAGTTATCACATAGACTAATAAATCCGGACAATGAGTCTATTCCTAGCTATGCACTACGGACGCATTCCAGACTATCTAATCCAATTATGTAATCAGAATAAACACATCGTTTATTGTGAATGAATCGGATCGCCTAGTTGAAAACTAATATATTTCATATACACGTTAACTTTCTATAGGGTGTGGTATATACAATCAATGATAGATAATATTCCTTCATTCACTGTAATTGAAAACTAAATTAATATTTGTTTATTAATTTAAAAATAATTAATGTTTTGGTACTTTTAAATTATCCTAATTACTTTTTATTTTTTTAAATTTGTATGTTTAAAGAAGTGAAAAATGTATTCAATCTTAGACTGTATCAACTGACGTAAGGTAAAGCTCCCAGACGGCATTAGTGTAAAGACTTAGAATTGGGAGGAAGGAGGGATTACGTTACATCGGACCTGAAACATTGGATATCGATCGTTCTGGAGGGAATTATAAGGGAGCAAGTTAAATGGAGGTAAATTGTGAGCGAATATTCTCCGCCTGGAGAAATTTGGAGCATAGTAATTAATACCTATTGTAGATGTAATAAAGATGGTCATCATTGCAGTCTATCATGATTTAAATGATGATGAATTTTGTACAAAATTATCAGATTCATTTTTATAGCTTCGCTATTTCATACATAATCTTATTAATCCTTCCTCACTCATACATCTTGAATCTAAAGAAACCTTTATTTTTTATGAATTAAGTTACCACTTACCCGTGGTGAAGCATGTTTATGTTAATTAGAAAGTTTTGTTTCACTATTTGCAGTCGGAGAAATATAAAAATAGTGAAACAAAATCAAGTGTTTAATTAAATAAACCTTCTTTATTTTTTGTAATTCTTGAATTTCTTAGTGGTAAGGATTTGAAAAACTACATTAAAATATTAATTTCATTCTATATTCTTTTTACCATTATCAAATTTAATATTGTAATATCAAAAAGTTGTTTTTGTTTAAATCACGAAGGTAACATGTTGGGTTCGATGTTTCAAGAACATTTGATTCGTTTATCGTGCCATTGTTGTAATTTTGGATTTACTCCAAAAAACTGTAAATCGCCGTTCGCGTATGTTTTACGTCGCTAAAAAAGTATTACTTAGCACGTACGCGGACAAACAGTAATTAAGTGTGAATTATGGCCTGTTTTGCCGATTTCCATTAGGCACGCAAACACCTGTTGTGGCCGCGCTGGCCGGAATCACATGCAAATGGCCGTTTATACGGATTCCTGCTCGGGCCCCACGAACTACACTTTTTAATCCAATTAGAGACCGCCGGAAAATTAATGAAACCGTTAATTATAAACGAATTGCTGAAGGCTGCTCGGTTTATTAATGGCGGGCGGCGGTGTTGGCGGTTTTGCATTTTTCATCGGGGTTGAACAATGAAGAGTAGAATTGAACGATACAACGAAAAACTAATTATAATGAGAAGTATTGTTTTCTTTACTGAATCTATAAAAGCGTCATTAAAGAGGATGTTAGCCAAAAAATTCTTCTCTTCATAACTTAATAATTACCAACAAATTTTCGAAAGAATTTACCCTTCTAGACATACTTAGAATCAAATGGTCTATGCTTGAGGCATCTCATTCCAAGCGACTTCTAACTGAATTCTCAGATCATCTAAGTTGTCAGTAGATCTGGGCAATGCATCAAACTCTTTTGCCCATTATGACCCAGACGTGTTCGATGGGGTTTAAGTTGAGAGACCTTGCTGGCCAAGGCAACATTTGTATATCCGCTTCTTCCAAGAACACCCTTGTAATGCTTGCCGTGTGGGGTCTAGCGTTATCTTGCTGGAAAATCCCATTAGGTAGCGTCTGCATAAATAGCACCGCGATGGGATCCAATGTATTGACGAGCGTTTAATGTACCTGGAATGAACACCAAAGGTGATAGCACCCCACACCATGACATCCGGTGTTAAAGCTGTATGGCGTCTTTCAATAAATTATAAATTTCTTCTTTCACCTCGATATCGACGCACCCTTCTACGTCCATCATTCTTCCATAAAAATACCTGGATGTTGTTCCATTCTTCAACCCAACCCTGCCGCTCTAGACACCAAGCCAGACGAGCAGCTTTCTGAGGTGGGGTTAGTGGAAGACATCTAAATGGACGGTAAGAATGGAGGCCAAAGGATGCAATTCGTCGATAAATAGTCACCATTGAATTCTTACAGCTCTTACCTAATCTATGGGAACACACCTAGTTGTTTGAAATCGCTTCTTTGTGGCCATTCATCTCAGAAGTCGATCTTCACGGGGGTTACTACGTCGGGGAGGTCTTCCAGCCGGACCTTCTTCTGACCAGAAAGACCATATTCTCGCCACAGTTGTGTGATCTTTATTCATTCTTCTGCCAATTTTGCGGAACGATAAACCTGCTTCTTTCATGCCGATAATTCGACCTCTAACAAACTCCGAAGTTTGGGAAAAATTTGGGTATTGTCTTACTTTGAGCACTATAAAGTTTAGAATAAAATCGCTGATAAATTCTAAGTAAATATTCTTCAATAGTATAAAATACTTGTGGAATTTTAAGATAACCATGACGGAGAAACCTCAACGGCTCAACTTTTTTTATTGAGAGTTTAATCATTTTGTACCAATGAATAATCAATTATTTTCACCAAGTTTTCCATCAATCGTATTATTTTTTCATATGAAAGTGAGTGTATATTGAAGCATAGTAACATATTTTTATGATACACATAAACATTTTTAGATAAACCTACAATTAGAAGTATGATAGTATTATTACCCGTTTTAGCCGAAATGTTTTCTTGTGTAAAAGGAAAATCGCAAAAGAGGAGGCATAAAACTTCCCATTATTAAATATCTGCATGTGTGTACTGCAGTTTTATTTAAAAAAAACGTAATTCATGTTTCTAAAATTACATTTGCAAGATTCTAACTGATTTGACTAAGGCACATCGACTCCCAAAAGTTGTTTCTCAAGCCTAGCAATAAGTAATTAAGGGTATCTTTTTAAAAACAAGCTATAAACTATTTTGTGTTGGCTGAATAATAATAGCAAACTATTATGGTGGTAGAAGGCTTAAGACAATTTTCTCGAATGATTTAAAAAAATAGCTTGTAGAAGTGAACTCATTTGGATGATAACAGAAGAAATAAGAACTCTTGTAAAAAATTACTAAATATCTGATTGAGTTTTATATTATGACGAACTAAATAGAAATTTCTTGCTTTATTAAATAAGTAATTTTATTTAGTTCATCATGTGAAAAAATTTACAAAAATAATTATGCCAACTTCTAGAAGTTCTACACAAACCAACGAGCATATTACATTTTATCATCTGCCCGATGAAGCCACTGTGTGGCGAAACAACTGTCGCAATGCATCGACATTAAATTTTGTAAATTCTCAAAACCCAAGTGTTTTATTTATCACCTACATATTACATTAGTGCATGTCTAGTTATGATCTATGTTCTAGCACCGTCTTGTTGAAACAAGCTTTAAAAAATATTTGCTACAAACATTTTAGACTAGTGAGATAATTTTGTTTTTCTCTTTAAGAAAGTTTAATCAAAAAATGAAATCTTAAAAATTCACTTTGAAAATTCCAAAATTATAAAATAGCACAAAAAATAGAAATTATAAACAAATCACGATATCAAGTATTTTAAAAATTTGTAAAGATAGAAGAAAATAAATAAATAACCTAAAAATCTGAAAATTTCAAGATACTGTAGTAAATATTGTCAAAAATATTGAAACCAAAAATATATTAGGAAATTAACAGATCTGAAATTTTAACAGGTCGATAAAAAGTTCTTTCAAATCTCAAAAAAATTGAAAATAACATGAAAATTAAAGAAAAAATAATAAACCGATTATTAATATTGTCAAAAAGCTTTAAAATAAATAATTTTGAAAATTTATTAAGCTTAAAAAATAAAATCTTAAAAAGTGATCAAAAATATGGAATATAAAAAATGCGACAAAGTCGAAATGTTTTTTATATCCAAAATTAAAAAAAAAATAATTAATATGATTAAAAAAATAAGAAATTTAAAAACACATCACGTAATCAAGTATTTTGAAAATTAAAAATTACCTTAAAATATACGGAAATCAATCAATTTTAAACCTTGAAAAATTACTTCCAACTCCGAAACATTTAAGTAATTATTTTGAAAATATAGGCACAACAAAATTAAATAAACACCTAAATATCCCCAAATTTCAAAATACCATTCAAAATATTGGTTTTCTTTTCTTTTCATTTTTTTTCATACACTGTAAAAAAAGAGACTTGTGAAAAAACTTTTGAAAATGTAAGTAAATAGGCATACAATTTTAATAAATATTAAATCTTGAAAAATCAAAACGCAAGTTCAAATATGTTTCCCCTAGCAAATTTTATTCTTAGACTTATTTAATACAAAAGACAGTTCTATTGAGACATACGATCAACAGAGGACACGGACTTAAAACAAAAATTTAATGCACTGAACAAGACGATTCATAGACGTTTGGATTAAAACTTGTAATGACATTAACGAAAAACAGGACAGACAATATTGGGGCGAAATAAAAATATCGAAAAACGGACTTTCTCCAATACATAAAAAGAACCCCATGATAAAAACCTTAATCAGCGACCAACAAAAAATAGCCGACACATTTGCTAGTTATTTTGAAGGCAATTTTACTCTGACAGTTAATAATACTTAGACAATGACTTTTTCACATAAGTAAACTCCTCTTATAAAACCTTCAATCCTACCCCAACATTTCTGATACTATAACAGACGAAGAGTACTTCACTAACCTTCACAAAGGTGAAAACACAGCACCCGGTTATGATAACATTCCTAGAAGTATCCTGAAATCCCTTTCTGACAATATCCATAAATACATTATAGAAATATTTAACCATATTAACCAGTCCCAAATTATTCCCCAGGAGTGGAAGCGCGGCATAATAACTTTCATTCTAAAATCTGGACACGACGCTTCAGAAGTGTCAAGCTATCGCCCCATCACCTTGCTTCCGGTCCTGGGGAAATTATTCGAATCCTTACTAAAAACTAAAATTATGCTCCACCTCTCCCACCACATCCATATATACCAATTTGGCTTTCTTAAACACCGCTACACTTCCTTACCATTAACAATCCTGATTTCAAACTGTCAAACAGCACACCTTAAAAACCAAAAGTCCGCGATAGTCTTTCTAGACATTCAAATGCCATTTTCTAAAAACTCCACCCCATCTCCTTAATTTAATTGACAACTTCCTCTTGTATAGAACCCTTCAAGTAAAAGTCAAAAATACCTTATCCAATTTTTTTGTTCCCCAACAAGGTGTCCCTCAAGGTTCTTCCTTCCCCCTCTATCGCAACCCATCCGCCTATCCACTACTTTACGCAGATGATACAGCGCTTATGTCAAAAATCCACATAACCTCGAAATCCTTAACCAGTTGTGTAATCCTCGTAACCCTTTAATCGCTCCAAAGCCAAAATACCCAGAAATCACCTGAAGCTGGTTTTATATGAACAGTGGAGGAGAGGATAAGGGTTTGAGTGGAAGATCACCCGGAAGCGTGAACTCCGTCCGTCAGCATGGTGTCAAAATTTTATGTATGTTTTTTTTCTTCCTTCAATATTGTGAAAGTCTCGTTATTTTATTTGTTTATATTTTAACCATGTTTGATAAAGATTAAATAAAGATAAAGATCTCATCAGTTCATAATGACATTAGTGATCATAACCTTTGAATGACAGAAGACAGTTACATTCGTAAGACATCAGTAATTATGAAGTTTTTAGACAGTTAGATTCAGGCTGAAAGACCGGGGGTTGATAGCCACTGATTAGAAGAAATCCTAAGTCTGCCACCTCACTGTACATACATACATACATACATACTTTATAATGTAATAATTACTTCTAATAATAAAGATGTTTTCTCTCTTTTAAAGATGAAATAAAATTAATATAGACGAAAAATCGGGTCACATTAGGTAAAAAGTTTTTATTCAAATATTAGAGACAAAATCATAGAAAATTCTAAATATCAAAAATGTTTAAAATCTTAAAAATTCTAGAACATGCGATAAAAAATTCATGAAGCGGAAGATTGTAGAAACCTTGAAAATCTAAATTCCAAAAAAAACTAAAAACAGAATTGATAAAAAAATCTAGAATCATTCTCATAAAAAAGAAATTATTTCCGATGAAATAAAAAAAGTTCTGCCAAACAATTGGGGTAACATTAGAGGTAAAATCCTAGATCATTAAAAATGAGGTATTAAATATTTTCGAATCTTCAATTCTTACAATTTGGAAGAAAAAAATCTAAAATACTTGAAGAGAAATTGCTTTTAAACTATGCTATGATAATTTGGAATAAATTGGATAGAAACAACGAAAACAAAAATCTTGCATATTTGAATAGAACAGAAATTGCTTGAATATTTTGATGTAGTCATAATATAATTCCTGGAAAATTCGATTAAGACAAAGCAAGAAATTTTGATCCTATTTAGGGATGAAATCATAAGTCGTAAATAATAAAAAAAATATATCACGTTATCGATTTTAGATAGAAGAAAATTTAAAGAATACCTAAAAGTCCCAAAATTCATAAACCTATACTATTTGGTATATTGTCAAAATTTCTACAGGGTGAGTTTTTTTTATATGTTCTCTATTGAGATCTCGTAAACTATAATAGATAGAAAAACGGTTAAATGGGGGAAACAAGTGTAGTTTTTGTAGACGTATAAAATTGCACTTTCAAAGTTTTCAAAAAAAGAAGGGTAACTAGATATTTTGATTTTTTTTTCAAATCAATATATCTCGGGTATTATGACAGATAGAAATAAACTCTAAACGACAAAGTTGTAGATAATTTTACGCAGATTAATAAAGTATATTCACTAACTTTATTTTTTTGATATTTTGCATTTATGACTGGGCAGAAAGACCTACGGTCGATAGCTCAGACAGTGACGTACTAACACAAACCATCATTATGTATTATATTACTATTATGTATATGCACTGTAATAAAGATAGAAATAAAAATAAAATATATTCAGAAAATTTTTATCGCCATTATTTTTCGAAATATACAACAATCTTCCATTTTCTTTTAATAGAAACAATAGTTGGCTATGACCTCATTCGATAGATTATTTCTTTCTCTTTAACCCTATATCACATATGACATAGTTATTTCTAAAAATAAGTGAGTTACAGTCATTTAAAATTTTATTATAAATAAAAATTAAAAAAAAATAGATCTAAAAGTTTAAGAAGTGAATAAAAATTTTTGAAATAGGTAAAAATAGCATTAACATTGTCAAAAAATGTAGAATTAAAACTTTAAACAATTCTACATAAATTTATGACGGAAATTTTAAAATTCCAAAGTAAAATTATTTATGTGTTCAAAAATCTAGAGATAAAAAAATCAAGTATTTTGAACATTAAAGTATAGGAAAATTTAAAAATACTACTTTGAATATTGTTAAAATATATAGAAAATCTATCAGGAAATCAACAAATATAAAAATAAAAGGCGTCAAAAATCACAGAGGAGTCGAAATTAAAAAAAAAAACAGAATAAAATTAAAAAAATGATTTTTTTGGATTAAAAAATCTAACATTTTTGGAATTAAAGATCCTAGAAGGTGAAAATAGCTTTTAAACATGTAAAATATAATTCATACCTGTCATAAAATATAGAAAATACAAAATGCTACAAGATTAAAACTTTCGAAAATGTAATAATCATAAATGTTTGAAGTCTTGAAAAAATACTGAAACATCCTAAAAAATTCATGTTTTCTAAAAAGAATATTATGAATATCACAAATATCACAAATTTTAAAAACGACAGAAATGTTTCAATTAAAATCTAAATCCTAACATTTTAAAGTAACAAATATTTTCAAAAATATAGAGAAAAGTTTAAAATAAAAAAAAATCACTTTTCTAAAATTTAAAAAATAAAATGTTCGAAAAATATCGGAGATAAAAAAATATAAAATTAATTATTATAAGAAACATTTTTATAAACTATAAAATAAAAAATAAATAACATTTGCAAAATACTTTAAAATGCTAAAATTTGAGAATAATATTATTACTTAATTATTTCCGAAAAACTATAGGAATGTAACATAAATAAAAGTGCATTACGTTAAAAAATCTTGAAATATTTCTTAAAAAAGAAAAAATCTTGAAAGTATGAAAAAAACAAAACAAATCAGCATCGATGCATTACAATTCTACCCAATTAAGGTGATGTTGTTGATGACTTTTGACTTTTTGCGCTTATGAAAGTAATCGGAGGCATGGAAACTAAAAAAAATGTTATTAAGAGAGATGAAAATGTTTTCAAATAAAGTACTTTGGCAGGAAGCAAAAAAAGTTAAAAGAGATATTACTCGAAAATTCTAGAAATCATTTATGAAAAATTGAATAACAAAGGGATGGAAAATCAAGATGAAATGAAATTAATAAATGTTTCCAGTGGTAAGAGGCACTGAAGAGATTCAACAACATTTAACTATTACAGAATACTTCTTATTTACTTGTTGACTGCAAGACATATTTCGAAAATATCCATTTTGATCGTTCATTATTGACAAAAATTCGATTTAATCTATATTTTCTTTTTTTTTTTGTTGCAGGTACTACTTCAGATAACATTATAATATAATAAAGGAAAGTGCAAGTACTCATCAATCTTAAATGACATCATTTATGTAAGTTATTGAAAATGAATGAATTTGTGTAAGTTATTAAATTAGGATTAAATCAAATTCTTGCAATATAAATAAAAACATTTATTTTATTTCCTATTAAGATAAGGAATATAAACACACGTTACTAAATGTACAGACTAAATTTAATTAAAATATTTTTTGTTTTGTTTTGTTTTATTAACAATACATTTATAATCATTATTTTAATTGTACTGTAAGAAAATGCTCCAACAGGAGGAGGAAAGTTGATAATTCATTTAAAAAATTCATTGTTAAATTGATGAGAAAATTGGTAGTTTAGAAATGGAATGCGACGACTAGTGTGCGGGATATGGAGGTTAAACCATTTTCACTTCACAAGTAGACCGAGTTAGAATGTGGCCGTCCGTGGTGGTTCCGATGAAATTGCATTGATACAAACACCGTTTACAGTTATTGCTTGCATATTAATCCGCGATAAAGCCACTGATCGAACCGCCTTATATGTGCCTCGATTTTATTTATCTTTGTTTTTCAAGCAAACATAACAGTAGTAGTAATGGAAGTAAATTCGAGGTTGTGCAATAAATTTATCGGATTTAATCTTATCTTATTAATATTTAATTTGATATAGTAAAATATTTGCAAATGATTATTTTTAAATTGATCATTATATTAAGTTAAGCTGTATTCGTGGAAAATAACAATTATTGAGTAATTTTTTAAGCTACTAATCGGTTAACGACGCGTCAAATATCGGTTTAAAGATAGCATTGCGTGCTTGTAATAATAGTTCTTTATTCGCTGGATGTTTTTAATGAAAATAACGCGCTCGGCTTTAATTAATTTAATAAATATAAAGTTATATAATTAGACGTAATTGAGGAAGTTGTCATCTTTGTAGACGAGAAACTAGTGACGAATCGCATGAAACGTGAACTCTTCTAAATGATTTTGTTCTTAGGCGAAATAAACATTAGTATGGTTTAGAAATTTATGAAATGCAAGTAATTAAAACTATCCTATTCTCATATAGAATTATTAACCTTTTAAATCTGCAATTGGTTAAATAAAAGCAAGATATACCATTGTCTAAAAAATTGCAGCATTGACTTCTATAGATCTATAGTTTAAACTAACACTCAGTTTATTCCTTACTTCACTTGTTTATTAAGTGTTAAATGTACATTTCGTTCACAAGGTGAACTAAATTCTTAAAACTATTAACGCGGCATATATACAATAAAGAGATTATAGGGAAAACGTCAGGGAGTAATTAATTCTAGAACTATAGATTTGATCGTTGTACTATTTCTATTCCCACTATTCATCCACCTGATCATAAGCAACCTCCTGTATGTGGTTAATGCGGTGATGTGATATTAAACGCTATTACATGTTGACAATATCGGATTGCGTAGTAATAGTTTCGTTACTTTGTTCGACATTATCATGCACACTTCATACAATTGGCTTCCAGCACGTCGAGTGTCTGTGTGTGTGCGAGTTTGCTGCAACTCTAGAACGGACATCAAAGGCATTCATGAATTGATTAATGCAATTCACACGGCTGTCGTTCCTCCTTGTGAATTAAACTCATTCCATTCATGTCTTCTCCCCCTCCTTTGTTTTTTTTTTAAATTTTTATTTCATTCAAATGATTTGCTGCAATAACGTTCATAATTCGTAGTATCCAATAATTTAGAAAAACATGAAAGCATTTCGTAAAGTATGTATCTAATCCAGAATCAATCAAATAATAATAATTTGTGAAGTTGATGATAAAAAGAAAACTTTTTGAACAACCTAATGACTTTCGTGAAATTCATACCGTAATTCATTTCATTGTAAGAGCCAATTTCATAACGTACCGTGTTTTAACACACGAATAATACGAACTTTCTGTGAGTTGGGCGCACAATTAGCGGCCATTAGTAATTTAGTTGTTTCGAGCGGTGAAGTGAATGTGTTTATCCGTGTAAATTCGCAGTAACCCACTTTTCAGCTCTCAACGCTTCAGAAATTCCATTATGTCGACGATGCCGATTGTGCGGTGGTCCTCTTATCCCTCGACAAAAGAACGAACAAAAAAAAATAGTAACGTGCGCCTTTTACTCCCACAAACGCTTCTGTCACAGTAGGCCAGAGGCTAATGGTGGCGATATAAAATATTTCCAGTGGTGAGGTTTTTAGAAAAAGCCTTTCAATAAATGTTGGACTAAAAAAAAAACTTTACAATCAACTATTGAAAATCTTTACAAAATATACCGTGTTTGACGATTTTCAATATTATTTATATTGTTTTCCTATTTCATATTTTTCCCTTTGAATTTTTGGAAATCGACGTATACTCAATTATAAATGCACACTTTAAGAGTTTAATCGAAGCGGATCTCATTCTTTGCCTTGTTTCGGAGCTTTTTTACGTTAATCTAGAACTGTCGCGGTATCAAACTACCTATAAACTTGATAAATCAAAGAAAAATCAGGCAACCCCAATGAATTTCGTTGATAACCGACCCTTGAAAACGAGGAAGTAAGGAATAAACTGGCTGTTGTTTTCATTTTCAAAACTCTTTACGTAAACTCAAACCATCAATTGATTAAAGATTACATGCTATATTATATATAAATGTAGAAGTTTATATGGCTAACCTCTAAAATACAAAATTTTTAAGAACCTTCTTTGAATAGACTCAATATGTTGGACATAATATTATGTATAAGGTCTCTAAATTGTAGAACAGTAAACAATCTTGCACAGTACTAAGGATTTAAGCAGCAGAATTAGTGTATTTTGCTGCTTAAAATCCTTGGTCATTTGTATGATAAACCCAAGTTTTTTTATTACAGTCTTTGACGACGTTGATAATATGGCTATTGAATGTTAATTTTTGGTCAAAGTATACGCCAAAAACAGTAATGACACATGTATGAGAAAGGCGTTTATCGCTCACAGTGTAGTTATAAGCTATAGGAGAGCGATTTCTCTTATAAGACATGATGGATCATTTTTCGGGATTAAGAGGAAGTTTACTGTCAATCCAACATAGGTTCAATTTAACTAATTGCCTTTGCAATCATCGAAACATTGAATATATTTCTGTAGAGTTTTATGTCATCTGCATAGATTAATATGTTGCTGTAAATTGCATCAGTTACGTCGTTAATAAATAATACAAACAACAAAGGACCCAGATTTGACCCCTGTGGCACCCCAATTTTAGCAATATAGCTTTTTCGCGTGTGACCTCTGAAAATAACACGTTGTAGCCGATTTGTTAAATATGACTGAATTACCTGAACAATATTGTGAGGCAGCTCAAATGTTTGAAGCTTATCTATCAATATATCATGTAGCATGCGGTCAAAAGCCTTAGAAAGGTCAGCGTAAATAACATCTGTTTGGTACCCTTCATTCATGTTTTAAGATATGCATATTAGTTAATGTAGACCGTTTAGGTATAAATCCATGTTGATTCGCCGATAGTTTACATTTTATTAAAGCAGATATAAGAGGTTAAAATGCGTTCAAAGACCTTTGAAAAATCACACAATAATGATATGGGTCTGTAGTTGTTTATATCAGATTTGTTACCTTTGTTGAAAACAGGAATGACTTTTACGACCTTTCAACATGAAGGAAAGACAGCAGTTCGAAAGATGACAAGAAATCAATGGCTTCATAGTGAGATTCAAGATACTAAACTCATCCCTTCTAATTACAATGTGTATAGATCAGATAAAAGGAGTGGTAGAGGAGGTGGTTGTAACAGGGGGGGGGGCACCACGCTAGGCAAAAAAAATAATAGAAGTTGTGGTGCTTCCTGCTAACCTCCGGCTAGGCTCTCTTGATGAATAGTATAATTAAAAAAAAACTGTTACTTACCCTTGTTGCCCTAAACCTTTAGGTTTAGAGTTGCTGTCTTCTTCCACACCAGGATTCTAACTTGGCTTGGATGGCACGAACACACAACACATAGATTCGAGATATGGCTTTAATTGATTTAAAGGATTGCAAAAATGAAAAGTTGTTTCAGTGGTCAACAAATAAATTATTTGATTTATTCAAATAAAAACATAAACAATTCAAATCAACAAATAACAACGAATAAAAAAAACTATCTATGAACATTAAATAGAAAAATGCAAAAAAAAGAAAGGAATTAAATCAATAAATTAAGTTGAATTACAACGACAAAAAAAACTGTGGATTAATTATATGCAAACCACACTTAAAAAAAAAAAAAATCGTAAAACCACTAGTTCAAAATTTGAAAACCACATTCGTCAAAATTGAAAAGCCACTGGTTTAAAATTCACAAAAACCACTTGCTCAAAATTTTAGAAACCACTCTTCAAAAATCGAATAACCACTTGTTCAAAATTCACAACAACCACTAACTCAAAATTTTAAAAACCACTCTTTCGAAATTTACAAAAACCACTTGCTCAAAATTTTAGAAACCACTCTTCAAAAATCGAATAACCACTAACTGTTTCAGGGCAGCTCGAACAGTTTTGTTACAGGGAGAAGGCGGTGGGGTAGCTCTTCTCCCATTGGTTAATACAAGTGGCTGGGGACGTATTTGCATCCCTTCTCGTAACGCAAAGGGCGCGCGCATGCGCTCTTCAATATGCCTAACGCCGGGAACCAGTACGGAGCTACAACTGCGTAATCAAAATTAAATTTGATTACAAAAAAAAAATAACAATTTGCCAATTAATGTTTTACATGTTGCAGTTGTAACCACCGTACCAACGATAGGACTTCTACCCTTGTTGGTAGTTAATCGACGATGTTCCCTTTTATAAATTATCGAAAATAGTTGTGGTTATAAAAAAAAATACATTTTAAAGTAATGTATACAAAAATAAAACTTGACTGATGTGGTGTTTGTAGTGGTCGAGTTTGATTATGGTTTGATTGAAATTATATGAACATATAAACAAATAACGCGTTAAATTAAATGATGTCGCAGCTGTACCAAAGTATTTTTCGCGTACTTTCCCAAAATTACGTCGGACAATAGGCCGGCTGTCTTTAAACAGCCGGGCGCTGTAAAAGGGATTAACAAATTTGTCCGAGCGTAATCTTGGGGCGTAACGAATACCTAGAAAAATATTTGGTACAGCTTTCTTGGGCGTAACGCAAAAACTTATGTAAATTTTACGAGTGTAAATCTTGCAAGAAATATTACTAAATCCTAACCCTAACTACTTATCTAAACTTATATTAAATATATACAAATATACAAATTAAACTCTCAATGTATGTAATACTGACGTTACTCATTTTAAAACTAATTTGATTTAAGAAGCTGATTCTAACAAGTATAAACATGTGGGTACCGATGTAAAAAATAATCAAAATTATGTTGCCCGAAAATAATTATATAAAAAAAGACTGATTAAATCAAAGTTACGGCGATTCCGCTGAAGCGCCGGTAACATGGTGTGTTAATAGCATCTCATAATCAATTTTCTACTGAAGTAATTCAATTTAACATGGACTCATTGATTTTCAATTGAGCTTCTAGCTGTAAATCTAAATCAAAATCATAAATCAGAGATATGAATTTGCTTCTATATTAAACCTTCCACTTCTGTTGATGAATATTCCATTTTATTTGAATGCATTGAACATCAATTCTCACACTTGAATATTATTATAGTTGATGACTTCAACATTCCTAGTTACTCTCTTAACGTGCACTCTCCATGTTTAGATGTTTTAAATGCTTTTCTAAATTTTAACAACTTAATCCAATTTAATAATATCACTAAGGGCTGAAAGACCGCGGGTCAATAGCCGTTTGACAGGAAAAAAATATATATTGTATCATTGTCATATTGTTAATTATGTACATGTAAATTTATTTCCCTTTTTCTGTAATATCACTAACACAAATAATAAAATTATTGATCTTGTTATTGCATCTGAAGATACAATCAAGGACTTGGAAAGAAGTTATTCGCCATTGGTCACTGAAGATGCTCACCATCCAACTTTAAGTTTTACTGTACGGCTTAGTTTAAACGTAACTTCTAATTATTTCGAAAAAATGGCTTACAAATATAATTTTAGGAAAGCAAACTATCTTGCCTTGTATAATGAGATATATGAGGCTGATTGGTGTAAAGTATATACATGTTCAGATGTTGACGTCGCTTGTGAGGCTTTTTATAATATTATCTGTGTTATTTATATTTGGTAAAAATGTACCACTTTATAAACCTATGAACGCTCCATGGATTAGCTCCTCCATTCGAAGAAAAATGAAACTACGTCTTGTAAAAAAGACATAACCTCAGCTCATTCACAACATGTCAAGCATATACAAGAGCGTCTGTCACACGAGCCTAATTTAGTTTGGACCTTGTCTAAAATATCCCACAAAAGGGTTAAAAGTGTGTCACCTGTCTATGGAAGAACGTGGGTTTGAGTGGAAGAACATTGGTAAACAGTGAACTCCGCCCGTGACTCCTGTGTCCTAAATTATTTGTTTATTTTATATTGAATGTATGTATATTATATATTTCTTTGTAATTTTGTAAGCAGGAGAAGCGAAGATAATAATAAAGAATAAAGAAACTAAAACAGAAATTTCGTAAAAAAAAACTCGCATTCCAAATTCAATGACCCGTGATATAGTTTTTTAAAATCATATTTAACGAGTTCAGTTAGTACGCATATACATAATATACCGCTAAATAAACGCCACATGGGTGACCTTGAAATCGATTCATCAGATGTTCGTAAGCAATTGAAGCGACTGAAATCCAATTTAACAATGGGTTTAGATCTAATTCCTTCTATGCTTTTAAAAGATACATCAGCTGTTATATGTGAACCTCTTACACATATCTTTAAACTAATTTTGAAAACAGGTATATTTCCTGCAAAATGGAAGGAAGTAAAAATATGCCCAGTATTAAAGACAGGCTCCAATAAAAATTTTGAGAATTACCGCCCTATAGCCATTCTTAGTAATTTATCGAAAGTCTTTGAATCTCTGTTGAGTGACTATTTATATTATAAAGTTTGTCCTTGTCTTTCTATTCGGCAACATGGTTTTATGAAAAGGAGATTTACTTCAACCAATCTAATGAACTTAATGCAAATAATAACAACAGCGATGAATAATGGGAAACAAGTAGATGTTATTTATGGTGATTTAACTAAAGCGTTTGACAGAATAGATCATTCTTTACTTATTAACTTCTTACCTACACGATCGTCAACAACTTGTAGAAGTCTACGGCTGTCAATCCAAATGGTATGTTGCAACAAGTGGTATTCCTTTGGGTTCCAACTTAGGCCCTCTTCTTTTCCTGTTACAAATAAATAAATATTAAATCATTTTGGCGGAACCACTTTCCCATGTATTTAACAAGGGTAAGTGGTTCCGCCAAAATGACGACAGTACCCTTTATAAGAAACTCTCGAATGTTATCTGTACCCATGGTAAATTTAGCCTTGGATCTTTGCAGTTCTTTAAGTACCATGTCTTCGCTTTCTGAAAAATTACCCATGAAATCCATGGGGGTGTCCTGCATTCGATCGGATCCCGCACAGGAACAAGCACTAAAATGGTTGGCAAAAGCTTGAACAATCTGAGGACCTTCATCAAGAGATTCTCCTTGCCACGTCATTACTAACAGTACCTGGTCATGTTTTCTTCTATTATGGAACAAAACAAATGTTACTCTTCAACTAATAATATGATTAAAAATGGTGATGTGGCCATCATAATATAATACTTAACCTATATTAAGTTATGTCTTATTTTTCAAATAAATTCAATAAATTTATTAAATTTTGCAATCACGTTATGTTTATTTACGTTTTACAACTTTTAATTAAAACCCTCGCTTATGTTTTACTGATTGGAGGGTGGGTTAGAGGCCACCCACCCATCCTACATATACGTATTAACTTTAATTACTGATCGCCTCCCGGTTTGCAATAACTTTAATTACAAATTTAGAATAAATAAATGTAAATTAATAAAAATTATATACACGTTCGTGGAAAGCCTTTAAATCAAGCTTAAATAAGATTAGCTATAGAAGGTCATCTTAATACTAGTAGTAGTAGTGTTTGGCTATCGACCACGTGGTCCTTCCGCCATGTGTCACTTGTGTATTTGTGTGTGTAAATGAGCTTGTTACTTTAAAGGATCGCCCCTATCACATTAAAGCACCATTAATTGTATTCCAATGATGAATGGTACCACTGTTAGGTGTTGTAACTAAAACACAAACTTTCAAAGAGTATGCTTCGCAACAATTGTTTCACCACACTGTGGCGAAGAATTGTTGCGAAAAATAAAATCATACTCTTTGAAAGTTTGTGTTTTAGTTACAACACCTAACAGTGAATTCAAAATGGACTTTCAACAATTAAAAGCCAATACAATCAAATTATGAATGGTACCGCTCACCCATCCAACTGCGATCTAACTCGAAACTAACGGTGCTGCACTCTCGCTAACCCTAGCAACGGAATGCGCCACCAACGGCGTGTAAGAAGGTTTAAATTTAAACTTAAATTTGGATTAAGCTTTACTTTTTATTACATACAAGGATTTGTTGTTTTGTAAGCAGCAAAATCATCAGTATTTAAAGTTATCATGTATATGTAGGGTGGGTGGGTGGCCTGTAACCCACCCTTCAATCAGTAAAACATAAGCGAGGGTTTTATTTAAAAGTTGTAAAATGTAAAGAAACATAAAAGAATGGCGATGTCGCCATCATAGTATTTTCCTCACATTTTTCTCGAAAACTATAAGGTTTACCCAAAAAGGCTATTCTTAATAATTTGCTCAAATTTGAATTCTTTACAATTACTTGTTATAAAAGGTGGCACAAAAGTAATGTCATAGTTTGGCGCCAATTGTCAGTGTGCTTTGATATTTATGATATAGATATGTAGTGAATTGGTTGTCAATAATCCATGGAGCGATACACATGATAACTTCGAGCGATGAAGCCCATTTCCACTTAAGTGGTTAATAAACAAAATTTGCGTTTCTGGGGCACATAGAATCCACATGTAATGCAAGAAGATCCATTGCATTTCCTCAAATTGACTGTTTGGTGAGGCATTTGCAGTGAAAAAGTGTAAAGCCTTATTCTTTTGAAGACACTGATTGCGCCGCCGATAAACGAATTTCTTTTGCCGGAAGTTGCTGCATTGGGTCTCGATCATTGTTGGTTTCAACGGGACGGAGCAACCGCTCACATAGCTCGGGTAACTATGGAGATTTTAAGGCACCAATTTCCAGGTCGAGTGATATCCCGTTTTTGGAGATTTGAACTGGCCGTCCAGATCACCAGATCTAACTGCACCAGACTTCTTCCTTCGGGGCTCTCGCATTTACCACAACAAACCAAGAACCTTTGAAGACTTGAAAACTAACATTGAAGAAGAAATCGCCAATTTGAAGCCAGATGTTTTGCAAGCAACAATTCGAAATGCAGTAAAACGACCGCAATTATGCATCAACTCGGGAGGTGACCATTTGAGCGATATAATATTTTTCAAGTGATGTATCCAATAGTACACTTTCAAATAAACTTTAGATGAAAACAGAGCTCTTTTTTTTTCATTTATAACAAAATGGCAGTCAATTCAAACTATGACATTACTTTTGCGCCACCTTGTATAAATGTCATTCAACAAAATGTCAAAATTATTGATTTTAATTTTTCTCTCGCAAGTTAAGAACTTTACGAAAAACATGTTTTAATAAAACTCGTTCAGTATTTCATCCTCTTTAACTTTTGTTTGAAAAGTTATGTAATGTTTTTCATATTTAAAAAAATATCGAGAAAAGTCCACAGACATTCTCATTCACGAAAACAATACTTCACAGGGTGTTAATATAAGTTGTTACACCCGAAAATGGCAGTTTGAAGCTCGTTAAAACAAACAACTTTTCTTAGTTCCAATTTGTGATTTGGTGCGCCGGTTCGGAGTTATTGGAGTTCTTTTGTTTTTCTAAAAATCACAATAGCTCCCTTATTTGAAGAACTATTTAAAAAAAAACAAAAAATTTCAAAAGTCTAAAACATTTGTATTTTACAATTATTTTTTATTGATTTATATTTTGATAACCACTCTATCGAATAATAACTAATTAATTAAAAACACTTGGTTTGTTTCACTAAATTTTATATTTGAAACTCTTGAAAATGCTGTAAAAAGCGAAACTAGTCGAGTGAATATAAAATTTAGTGAAACAAACCAAGTGTTTTTAATTAATTACTTATTATTCTACAATGTTTCACCACGAGGTAAATGAGAAAATCATTCAGGAAACACTACATCGAATTTTATGAAATCCTTATACTGTCTACTACAAAATTTGTCCTAAACATTTTTTTCAATCTATCCAAAAAAAGTGTTTATTCGGTTACTTCAATTACAAATGAGTATTACGAAAAAGAAAAGAGTTAAAACGTAGTAGCTTGTTGCCACTGAACAATTAAACAAAAAAAGATTAGATTTGACAAGTACACGAGATACTCGAACTTTAAACTTGATAGACTGGAACGTTGTTTAGTTACGTATGTCCCAAATTGATATACTTTAAAGTTCATCATCTGTGTCCTTATTGTGCATAATTTGTATGTAAAAAAGCACTATTATCAACACGATGAAATTGTTGACATGCTTTTGGTTTTTGGGGAGGCAACTCGTAATGCACGAGAAGCTCGAAAAATTTATCAGAGAAGAAACCCAAACCATCACCAAACAAGTAGGCAGCTTTTCAGAAAAAAAAATGTAGACGTTCTTAGAGATTTCAACAGATTACCTTGAACCCCAGCATTCGAAGAGGCTGTATTTGATATTGTTGAAAATGACCCATCGATGAGCACAAAGGTAATAGCTAACAGAATACATGCAAATCATGTGACAGTTTAGCAAGTTCTGAAGGAGCATGGCCTTCACCCATTCTCTAGACAAAAAGTGCAAGTTTTGGAAAAAATGTTTAGAACAAATTTTGTAGTAGATAAGATAAGGACTTTTAAAAATTGATGGAGTGGTTATAAAAATATTTTGTTTTGAAATTTTTGATCAGTCGCATCAGTTATTTGAAACAATAAATAATAATTGTAAATACAAATGTTTTAGAGAGCCGAGAAAGCTACTTTTGAAACTTTTTGGATTTTTGAAATAGTCTTTCAATTCAAATAAGGGAGTTATTGCGATTTTTAGAAAAACAAAAGACTCGGAGGACCAAGTCACAAATTGGAACTAAGAGAAAGTTGTTTGTTTTAACGAGTTCTAACTCATTGACGATGGAGGCTTCTACTTCGTTATACATATTTAATCACAAATATATCATTTCCAAACCGAGAGTTCTAACTGCCGTTTTCGGGTGTAACACCCTGTATATTCTATAGGTATATCTAAATATGTAAAAATTTATTTCCTATTATGTTACGTATTACAACTCTGTAGTATAAATTATTGATTTAAACCACTCCCGATGTTAATAATCAAGGATATTTAGGTACGGCAACCTCCATTACCAATTTTGATTAGGAGCAATTAATCACGTCTTCATTAAAATGGACAGGTAGGCCATCGTGTTGAATGTACATGTTTTATTTTCCTTTACGTGCTACATTACCACCATCGCCATGTGAGTTGTTACATCAATGTAAATTTTTAATAATTTATTTATTTGTTATTAGCGTTACATAAAAAGGTATTCAAAATCGTTTGTTTAAAAGATGTAAAAAAAATTTAAGCGTTGGGTGCATTTTGTAGGAGTCGTTTTTTCAAGATTGTAATTTTATTGAAATGAATTTTATACATTAAAATAATAACTGGAATCAGTCTTCAGGTTCACGTTTGACTTCTTCCTCTTCTAACTTCACATCATCATCCATCGCCTCATCCTTACTGTTTTCATGTAAGAGCACATACTCCCTAGAGCTATAACCAAACTTAATTACGTCCTTTTCTAATAGCTCAACATATTTTCGCGCTTCAATGTTCTTGTTGTTTATGTATGTACCATTGGCTGAATCCAAATCAATAAGGTAAGGCCTCACTCGTTTCCCTACTGTACCATCCTCTCTTGTAAAAGGAACAAGTTGATACTGCAAGGCAGAATGCTGCTTTGAACATGATGGATGATCCACGGGCAAATCAACAACTTTGCGTTCTCGACCAATCAAATAAGCACTCTCCCTATGAATGTAAAGTGTTTGCATTGCCTTTTCTCCCTTGAATGGATACAGACGCCACCTCATTTTAGGTTCGCTATACTTGATCACTACTCCTTTGTAAGTGTTGGTCTCTTCAGTCAACTTACCCGAGAGACCAAAATTCGGTTTTTCTTTTTCCTTAATATTATTCGGTTTGCTATCCTTTTTGTCACCCTGTGATGGTTCATCACGTCCCCACTTTGCTTTGGTGTGATCAAATGAGGCACTTCGACTTCTGTTCCTTTTATTCATCCTTTGATCCTTAGGTGGACTCCTTTTTCGATCTCTCCTATCATCTCCACGGTGATACCTATCATCCTTCTTTTCCCTATCACGATCATCATATCTTTCATATCTATAATCCCTGTGTCTACTCCTGTCCTCATATCTTCTGTTGTACGACCGTTGATGATCAAGCCAATCATGATTAGTATTTCTTCTAAGATTATAATCTTATTCCAGTTAGACAAATAAGTACACCAAATTATTTCAATTGTTTAGCAAGTACAAAAATTCATACTGTTAAAGAATTAATTAATCTAATTGATTAGATTTTTAAGAAAAGTTGTTACCACAAACTGATCATTATCAAAGTTCGATATTTGTTAATAATTGTCAAGTTTGAAAATCCTTGATTAAACTCTTTTTCTAAAGAAGCTTTAAATTATTTATATAAACGTACCTGATGTAAATCTTGAACAATTCAATGGCGTATATTAAATAATAAACGCACGCATAGTCGGCAATTGACCTTATTTCCAGTTTACGGCACCGACGTTACTGTTATTATTACGTTTGCGGCAGCGGCGGCTCACTTTTGTCTTATTGCCGCCGCCATAAAAGCGCTCTCTTGGCACGGCTGTAATAAATTTACCACGGCAGAAAAAAGACAACAGCAAATGTTCCGCGAAGTTGGAACTTGGCGAAACATTTTCTTTGCAAATATTGCCTTACTCGCCGTTATTTGGATACGTGTTTGCTCATTCCGCCGCCCCCCCCGACGATGGGTGTTTATATCCACCAGTTTCTATGCATTGAGAACGTTTTAAACGGGGCCTCCGACATTCTGATGGAGGTTCGTGTTACAGCAGTGCAACCGCATGACATGTGTATTCGTGTTTGTTAGATCATAAATAAGTAAACGCATTGCGGAAGCTTGGAATATGATTTGTTTTATTGTGTAACGTTTAATTAATTATTTTGTTCTTATCGTAAATAGATGGGATTGTTTAGGTCAAGTCTCCTGTTTTTGGAAGAGAAAATATTTTAGACTTAAGTGGTTCGGATTTGCAGTGAAATGGGTGACCATTAACATATACTAATGCATGGTAGACAACAAAACTTTTTTTGGATTCTGGTTAGATATATGGTGTACAAATGTATAGTCCAATTTTTAGCTTCATTCAAGGTTTACTCTAAAAGAAAGTAAATTAAGTTGTTCAATAAGCTTTGATTGAACAACTTAATTTACTTTCTTTTAGAGTAAACCTTGAGTGAAGCTGAAAATTTGGAAAACTGTAACTCTGTAACTTTAAACCATATTTGAGGCATATCATAAATTGAAAAAACTGTTTCGTCTTTGAACACGATAAAGTCGTCAAACCATTTTCGGATCTCATCCACTGATTGGAAATGCATATCTCATAAGGCGTGTAGCATCGACCTGAATAAGTGGTAATCGAATGGAGCAATGTCTGGTGAATATGCCGGGTGCTGCAAGACGTCCTAGCCAAGATTCATCATGATGCTTTTTGTATTAGAAGTCATGTTTGGCCTGGCGTTGTCATGCAACAATTTTACTCGACATTCTCCTTTGTTAATACGTTGGCAGCAGTTTGAAGTAAGTGTTTAACACTCTTTCAACAACTCGTAATAAAGCACCCCACCAAATGCAGAGAAAAACCTTCTTTCCGAAGCAATTGCGTTTTGCGATCGATTGTGATGATTCACCGGGATTTACCCATGACTTTCAGCATTTCGGATTGTTACAGAGTATCCATTTCTCATCGCCCGTAGCCATTTATTACAAGAAAGACTTTTGACGCTTTTTATTTAGCAGAGAAAGAAACACTGTCAATCGTTGTTTTTAGTTGCTCTCAGTGAGTTTATGAGGAACCTATTTTACTTCTTTCTGGACCTTTTGCATCTCATGTAGGCGTTTGGAAATCAATTTTATTAACTTACATTTTTTTTTAATTTGTGTAATGTTTGCAAATGTAAACAAGTTACATCAATAAAGAATTGAATTGAATTGCTGGGTTACTTCCAACTATTGTGCAAGCTCTTTCTGTGTTGTGCCGAATTTTCTCCAACTTATCGTCGTCGCACTTTCTAAGGCCTTTGTTTCTCGTTCAGAACAGGAGAATCAATTGATTTTCCAATTAATTTCATTACTTCTTAAAATAATTTGTATTATTAATTTGCACAACTAATATTTACCTTTTTTGAATGCTTAGAAGTGAGTTTAACCATTGGTCTTTCAAAGGGTCACAGCTATAAACACTTTTTAGAAAACTGCCTCCTAAATAACAAGAGTAAATTACCCTAATTTGATGAATAATCTTTGGGTAAACTCCAATTAGTTTTCAGATTTTCAAAAAAATCGTAATCAAGAAGTTTTTATTGATTCCCTCTCAAAATAAGATCATTCTTCAAAACTATTATGGCCTTTTCCAAAATAGTAATATCTTGTTCAAATTTGGTACTTTTCTAATTTCCATAGTTTAATTTTCTACTCGATTCAACTCTGTTCACACGAAGCGATAATTTGCAGTCTATAAAAAATGCAAGGCACGACAAACACACATGTGTTTAATTTCACACCACACTCGCATCATCTATAAGAAAATACCATTAACGACCTCGAATGTTTTATCCATTATTTTCCGCTGATGTGTAAATAATAAATATCTTGCGCTGCTCTCCTCTGGTGAATGTAAATGGCAATGCATTTACGTAACGGTTTTTTTTGTTCTGCCATTATTCCGAACACACGAGTAAACCAAATCTGGTCAGCATGTTTATGCATGGATAAAAAAATGTTTATGCATCGAGAAAATAATGACATCCCTCAGTTTGCTATATTTTGATTTATAAATTGTTAACAGTAACCGTAATTTCCAAAAATAACATTGACCAAATATTGTTACAGTGTGTACAAAAATAATTCCTTTTTCTATAAAACAATCTCATCAACACAGTTTTACCTAATATGTACAATAGGTGTTTTTGACAGTAAAATTAGTTTCCCAAAAAACGTGGTTAACTAATTTGTATACAAAAAACATTTTCATGCGGTTTTTTAATCTGTAAAGACCATCTTGGAGAAATTGTTTTCCAAATTACTAAATTTTGCCTTCTCCATCTTGGAGAAATTGTTTTCCAAATTACTAAATTTTGCCTGTGGATGACTTTTGTAAGACGAGACCTGATAGTTGCAGCACTTAGACCATTCAAGAATGATTATGATTATTTATTCTTTATCATACTTGCTTAAAACATTGTAGTTATTACAAAATATATAAAAAAAATATTGAAATCATACAAATAAAATTTTGACAGCAAGTTGAAGGGCGGAGTTCATCTTGTAAAATGTTCTTCCACTCAAACCCATTGATGTCCATTCTTCCACTAATCCATAAAACTGGAAATTAGTTTCAAAGGTACGTTTTATGCATTACAATGCAATTTTCCATTTTAACAAAGATTTGCCAATTGGTAATAGTCAACTTTTTTTTTTCCGAAAAGACATAATTTGAAAACATTGAAGAATTTGTTTGTTTGTTTTTTACGTTACTTTTGTCCGAGTTATTTCAGAAGCTTCTTCAGTCATGGATATTCGACTAACGTATATTTAGGGCATCGCCACTTCACCTAAAATTAACCGTCAGTTTATTAAAATCCGATCAGCCAGATGATGGCTTATTTACATTCGTTGGCGATTATTGACGTTCGGTATTTTAGGTCCACGTCCGAAATAAAAGTAAGTCAAACCCTCCGTGTAAATGCAATTGGGACCACCCCGTAATCGATACGGACGGCGGTGGTGTGACGTTGGTACAAAGCGCCCCCTCTTCCGTAAACAACTGGTGCCCCCCCCGCACATGTGCGCCCGCCCTAATAAACAAAGGCTTCGCGTAGACATAGTTCATTGATCATCTGGAATTAATTTGTTACGCTTTAATAAAAGTTCGTTGGATGAATTACAAATATTAATAATGACACCATGTGGCGCCATTTGTAGTTTATTCTTTATTTTCCAACGTTGAAAAGAATACTGGCATTAGATGAATTAATTAATTATGTAATATTTATACAGGGTGTATCACTACAGCGGTTACGAACGTTCAGGAATGATAGAGTAGAGAAATCACTATGCAAACATTAAACATAATGAAGAAAGCATGTCAACAAGAGGAGAAAACTAAGATAAAAGAACGTAAAGACACAACGTTGTCACATAGTGTGGGCATGCACAGTCATCTGTTTCTTTAGTTTACGTAGCGACATCTATCGTATGCAACCATTTTCATCTAGGTGTACTCTATCCCTCATGATATTTATAACCGCTATGCTTCCACCCTGTATAACTTTGCTTACATTAAAGGAATTGATCTTGCTTACTTTTAATTTATGAATTTATTTAATATTACTAACATTCGTCAATGGCAATAACATCAATTTTTGTTTTTGTGACCAGCGGAGTACTTTCTCTATATTTTTAGTAACATTGGAACAAATAAAGTTGAGACTATCAAAAATTCCATTTGAGCATATATTTCTGTCCTACTTTAGTGAATAGTATATTAACCTAGCGTACTTTCGACCTACCTCAATACATTATGCGTTAACCTAGCGTCTACTTTAACACTTGATGCAGCGTATTCATGACCTAGGCTAATGTAAATTTACTGCGATAGGTTATGAGTACGACAGGCCATTAAAGTGTTTATTGTGATAGGTCAAAAGTACGCTACTCTAAAGAACACTTTAACAATTGAATATCAATTTAAGAAACAGTTAGTTACTGCTTTTATCGAAGTATTACAAAAAAGTTTCATGATTTAAAAAAATTGAATAACTACAGAATATAATTTAGATTGCTACAATTAAACTTATAATCATTCAGTCATTAGATTACTACTCATCAACATTTTTCCCAGCTAATTTAACACCACGTTATTTTATTCGATGTAAATTCCTTATAATAATAACCCTGTACAACAACCCCCTATAACGATCCAACGAAGCGTACACGTTCGTAATCATCAGCTGAAATCTTTCCACACGAACACATCGCATTATCCAATCATGAACACCATTTCGCTTATCATAATCTAATAGAACCGAATTGTAACCAATCGGCCACTTCCTGATGAGGGCCGTACTGCAGACGTTGTTATCCTCCCGAAGAACGAGGTAATTAGTTTGATTAACAAACGGGCGTAATGTCTCGCCCCCCCGTTTTGTCTTACCAATTGTCTGCCGATGAGACGTGTTGGGGTAGGTCGGGACCAGATCCTAATTCTCCAACTCCGCATTTGGCCCGGAGCGTAATTTCCTGTTTTCATTGCCCTCATTTCGTCCCGTAATTGAGTTCTCAACTCGTATAAACACCAAATGTGTCATAACGCACGTTTTAAATTTTCATATTAAAGAAGTTTGTGTGTGTGGTAACATCTTGTTATACACAGGAAGTGTTTTTTTTTGTTCTAAACTATAAAATCCTTCCTCTTTCGGTCGTAGTTAATTTCGATTTCAAGATGTCATTAGTAGATTTTATTAAATAAACTCACCCTAAGTTATTATAAGTTAAATGATATTTATGAGCAAGGGTAATAAAATAGGGGTACATAATAAGGAAATGTTTGGTTTAGAAGTTTTCTAAATACTTAAGGATTCTCTGGATCGTTGTTAAAGTGCTCTTTTTATTTACAATAATTTTAGAGAGATATTTAAACCATACCAAAACAGATATCCAAGATTTACATGTCTGGGATAGTAATATTACTAATGCAGCGGTTTATTTGATAAGGTAGGATTGAATGGAGTTTATTTTGTTATTCTAACTAGTTAAGTAACTGCATCAATATTTCATCAAGCATTACATCGTGTTGGTTAAGAATATTATCTTCTGCATCTGCATTAAATGATGTTTGATAAGGATTATATAAGCTGGAGTATTAAAGAGTATACATCAGTGAACCTTGGGGAACACCCAGCTTTAGATTAAAAGAAGTTAAGTGCAAATAATTAATGTCTTCTAACTCAGGGTTAAATTAGTGAAACTAAAGTGATAATATTGAAATAACTGTAATTTATATATAGTTTTTTCTTTCAAGTCTTACGATTTAAATTTTAAAGTTATTGTGAGTGTATTTTATTTTGTGTTATTTTTTAGTAAAACTTGTAAAGCAAATAAACTAACTAACTAATCGTTTTGTGTTGGTTTCAAAGGTTTTAAAAGTTTTAGAAAATAAGTGCACGTTTTATCTAAAAAAATGTTGTAGGGTTTAAATTCTGCCAACAAGATGGTGTTTTTGCAGATATATTAAACCAATTTGATTTTTTATAAGTCGATTTACAACAGACTTACAAAATGTTTTTATTTGTCATGACATAAACAATGAGGTAAATTAATAAATAGAAAAAACACGAAAATATTTTCGTAAAATCTACAATGAGGTAAATTATTGGAAAAACATCTCTTGTATATATAATGAGTCGCAATCAATATATTTATTTTTTTATCTTATTCCGCAATAAATTGTCCAGCTATAAAAAAACTGTGTAATATATTTCATTCTCTCTTTAATTCTTATAAAACCTTTTATTAATCGTGCTCGCCATTCGTTTGCATTAAATCTCTAATCCTGAAAAAGTGTGGCATTCGCTAACTCGGCGATGTGAAAAAATTGTGCGGTGGCGGCGGCGGCGGCAGGGAGGTAATGGCATTTTTCCAAGCCGAAAAGTAAACAAGACGTTCTCGAGCGCATTAAAGATATACCAGATTTATGTCATTGTTTTGAACCGTCCGTTTTAAATTGAATCCATAAAATGAATACGTCTGTGAAGCTCTTAGGCCCTTTGAAAATCCTCAATCAATACGCCCGTCCACTCAAAGGACATTTACGTTCGTAAGTGCTGAGTAAAATATTGGGTTATAAAAAAATAATAATAATAAATTGACTTTATTAGCAAAAATTAATGCTGTTACAAAATAATAATAATAATAAGGTACTTTAGGATGTACTTATACAGTTGATTATTTCGAATGGATCGTTAGGTGATCAAAACTGTGACGATTTACAATCATGCCATTGTGCCGTTCGCGATTAAAGTTTTGTCGGAATATGGGTAATCATCGTTAAAGATGTTCCGCATGGATGCGCCACAATTACAAACATAATTTAAATAAAGTAACAGCCGGTTTGTTTGTGTAAAATGTAAAAGTTGCTTAACAAAAAACGATACGAACAAATAATATTGTAACTGATATTGACCATGTTTCGCCACTCATTGGTCTCATCAAGCAGATAATAAGTCACTTGATCACTTATCATCTAATATCGTTGATTTCTATGACATCTATATCATTATACATTTTAGTATACATTAAAAATACTAAATGACTTGTATGTATAAGACATTAAGTATTTTTATTGTATAATTGTCATCTGCCTGATGAAACAGTTTTCGACATTAGAAATCTTTCTAAAAATACTGAACCCCGTTTCATTTACTACATATTTAATAAATAGAATTTCACCTATTGATTAATTATTTAATCGTAGAAAACATTGAATTATTGCTATTATTGTAGTAACGATCGCTTTTGACAGTTGGTTTGACAGTTGATCCACTCAATTTAGGGGAATCTAGTGCAAAGCTTTAGACAGTAGATGCCACCCTAATAGTTTCTCTATCTTCTTTTAATAAATATCTCATTCGTTTTACTTAAGGAGTGTTTGATTAATTGGCGGCTGAAAAACCTTTACGAATGATGTAAACATTCTTACTAATGGCTGTGACATCACAATTTTCTAATCCGACAGATAGTGTAGTGTAGTAATTGATGACACACGAATAATCCTAAACATTCCGCACGTTCAATTCATTTGAATGCGCGCGATGATTAAGTGTTTCAAGGTTAGATTATAAGGAATTGGGTTACTAATTTCAAGGTGCTATAATTTATGCTGAAAACAATCGATAAACGGCAGGGGGGCTCGTGCAAAGCATTAAGGTCGACCAAAGGGCTAAACAGATTCGCATTAGCCGAATAACCCTCGAAACTAAGAATTAAAATATTTATTTTTTGTATGTATATAATGAATTCTAAATTGATTTATTAAAAATTTTACCTTTTGAATTTCTTTTTTATTCAAAAAGTTTTGTAATTAATTTTATTCCAAACCGCGAGACTATCAGTAATAAAAATTTATATGTATTTGTAGGGTGGGTGGGTGGCCTCTATCCCACCATCCAGTCAGTAAAACATCATGAAAAATTATTTAAAAAATTTGTATGAATAAATCTCTAAAATTTCCAATTATTTTGTGTTTATTTATATATTACAAATTTTAATTACAACCCTCGCTTATGTTTTACTGATTGAAGGGTGGGATAGAGGCCACCCACCCACCCTACATATACATGATAACTTTAATTGCTAATCGTTGATGATTTTGCTGCTAAAAAAGTCAAACCCTTTATGAAATAAAAAATAAAACAAAATCAAAATTTAAGTTTAATTATAAATGACTTTCTTTAGCTAATCTTATCTAATTTAGATTTAAAGTCTGCCCACCCATCATGCACAAAATTTTACTTATTTACTAACTCAAAAATTTTACCGTTTTAATTTCAATTTTATTGAAACAGTTTTGTAATTAATTTTATTATAAACTGCGAGACGATAAGGAATTGAAGTTTATATGTATATGTAGGGTGGGTGGGTGGCCTCTATCTCACCATCCAATCAGTAAAACATCATCAAAAATTATTTGAATTTTTTTTATGAATAAATCTCTTCAATTTTCAATTATTTTGTGTTTATTTATATTTTACAAATTTTAATTAAAACCCTCGCTTATGTTTTACTGATTGGAGGGTGGGATAGACGCCACCCACCCACCCTACATATACATAATAACTTTAATTGCCAATCGTTGGTGATTTTGCTGTTAAAAACAATCAAACTCTTCATGTAATATAAATAAAACAAAATCAAAATTTAAGTTTAAATATACATGATTTTCTTTAGCTAATCTTATTTAATTTAGATTTAAAGTCTGTCCACCCATCATGCACCAAATTTGACTAATTTACTCACTCAAAAATTTTACCTTTTTAATTTCTTTTTTATTCAAAAAGTTTTGTAATTAATTTTATTATAAACCGCGAGACGATAAGGAATGAATGTTTATATGTATATGTAGGGTGGGTGGGTGGCCTCTATCCCACCCTCCAATCAGTAAAACATCATCAAAAATTATTTGAAAAATTTGTATGAATAAATCTCTTCAATTTTCAATTATTTTGTGTTTATATTTTACAATTTCTTATTAAAACCCTCGCTTATGTTTTACTGATTGGAGGGTGGGATAGAGGCCACCCACCCACCCTACATATACATGATAACTTTAATTGCTAATCGTTGGTGATTTTGCTGTTAAAAACAATCAAACCCTTCATGTAATATAAATAAAACAAAATCAAAATTTAAGTTTAAATATAGAATAGAATAGAATAGAATTTTATTGGTCTGTTCATTGATTGGTACAATATAAGACACGTCATATATAAAAAACGAAACTAAAATATACATGATTTTCTTTAGCTAATCTTATTTAATTTAGATTTAAAGTCTGCCCACCCATCATGCACCAAATTTTACTAATTTACTCACTCAAAATGTTACCTTTTTAATTTCTTTTTTATTCAAAAAGTTTTATAATTAATTTTATTATAAACTGCGAGACGATAAGGAATTTAAGTTTATTAGTATATGTAGGGTGGGTGGGTGGCCTCTATCCCACCCTACAACCAGTAAAACATCATCAAAAATTATTTGAAAATTTTGTGTGAATAAATCTCTAAAAAAGTGCAATTATTCTGTGCATATTTATATTTTAAATTAAAACCCTCGCTTATGTTTTACTGATTATAGGGTGGGATAGAGGCCACCCACCCACCCTACATATACATGATAACTTTAAACACTAATCGTCGATGATTTTACTGCAAAACAATAAAACCTTGTATGTAATAAAAAATAAAGCATAATCCAAATTTTAATGTGATTATAAATGACCTTCTATAGCCAATTTTATCTAATTTAGACTTAAAGTCAGCCCATCCATCATGCATAAAACATTTATTAATTCCTCACTCAAAAATTTTATCTTTTGAGTTTCTTTTTTATTCAAAAAGATTTGTAATTAATTTTATTCCAAACCAGGACACACAGTAATTAAATTTATTTGTATATGTAGGGTGGGTGGGAGGCCTCTATCCCACCCTAAAGTCAGTAAAACATCATCAAAAAATATTTGAAAAATTTGTATGAATAAATCTCTAAAATTTCCAATTATTTTGTGTTTATTTATATTTTACAAATTTTAGTTACAACCCTTGCTTATGTTTTACTGATTGGAGGGTAGAATAGTGGGTACCCACCCACCCTACATATACATGATAATTTTTATTGCTACTCGTTGATGATTTTGCTGCTAAAAAAATCAAACCCTTTGTAATAAAAAATAAAACAAAATCAAAATTTAAGTTCAAATATAAATGACTTACTTTAGCTAATCTCATCTAACTTAGATTTAAAGTCTGCCCACCCATCAAATTTTAGTAATCTACTCACTCAAAATTTTTCCTTTTTTATTTTCCTTTTTATTAAAAAAAAAATGTAATTAATTTTATTCCAAACCGCGAGACTATCATTGAAATTAATATGTATATGTAGGGTGGGTGGGTGTCCCCTATCCCACCCTCCAGTCAGTACAACATCATCAAAAATTATTTGAAAAGTGTGTATGAATAAACCTCTAAAATTTCTAATTATTTTGTGTCTATTTATATTTTACAATTTTAATTAAAACCCTCGCTTATGTTTTACTGATTGGAGGGTGGGATAGAGGCCACCCACCTACATATACATGATAACTTTAAACACTAATCGTTGATGATTTTGCTGCTTACAAAACAATGAAATCTTGTATGTAATAAAAAATAAAACAAAATCAAAATTTAATAAATAATAAACATCTTTATTTACAGAAAAAAAAAAAGAAAATAATTTACATATAATTAACAAAATGACAATGGTATTTTATAATAATTTATTTTCCTGTCAAACGGCTATCGACCCGCGGTCTTTCAGCCTGGAGTTATCTGTCTTACAAACGTCATGATTGCTAATGTCTAACGGAATTAACTGTCGGTTGTTCTTCAAATGTCGTGATCACTAATGTCATTATGAAATGCGGAAATGTACTGATGAATGGTGATTTCTGGATATTTATATCGGGGTGTTATTAAAGGATTGCGAGGGATACACATGTGTTTAAGGATGTCAATGGTATTAGGGTTAGTGGCGAATTTTTGAGCAAGGAATGTAAGGCGTTGTTCAATGGGAGTTAGGTTGGTTAATTGGTACAGGAGGGTGTTGGATGGGTTATGTAAGGGGTTAAGGGGATGTCTAATTTTGGTGAGTGTACGAAGGGCTGATCGTTCAGATACCTGAATACTTTTAAGAGCGGAAGGATGGGGTTTATAGAACAGGATAGCGGCGTAGTCAAGGAGAGGTCGGCAGATCATCTTATAAATATGTACAGCAGTTTTTGTCGATATTCCTTGATTTTTATAAGTGAGGCTTCTGAAATGCCGAGCTCTCTTCTTGACACTCGCTTTGAGGATTTGGGCGTGTGTTTTAAAAGTTAATTTGGGGTCAAAGGTTATTCCAAGGTATTTGCAAGAGGGAGATGGTAAAATAAGATGGTTATTAATGACTATATGGAATGGAGAATTCTATGGACGGTGAAAAGGGATTAGGAGTTGAGATTTATTAGGATTAATGGTTACTCTCCATTTTGCAAACCAGAGCTGAATGGTATCAATCAGCCCTTGTAATGTGGTAAGTGCTTTTTGTAGGGTGGGGGCATGTACTATTAAAGCAGTATCGTCTGCGTATAGGAGCGGGTAGGATGAAGGGTTGATGTATTGTGGATTAGGGTTATAGATATCGTGAACATAAATGTTATACAGGATTGGTGATAGGGGAGATCCTTGGGGAACACCTTGTTGTGGAGTAAAGGGGCGTGATAGGGTATTTCGGATTTTAACTTGTAGGAGTCGATTGGATAAGAAGCTGTCAATTAAGTTAAGGAGGTAAGGTGGGATTTTTAGGGAATTGCATTTAAACAGCAAACCTCGATGCCAAACTGAGTCAAACGCTTTTTGTATATCTAGAAAGACAATTGCGGATTTTTGGCATTCGAGGTGTGCTGTTTGACAGTTAGAGGTAAGAATTGAAAGTGGTAGGGAGGTGGAACGGTGTTCAAGGAAACCAAATTGGTAAGGAGGGATATGGTGGGATATAAGGAGCATTAATTTGCTTTTAAGAATGGTTTCGAAAATTTTACCCAAGACTGGAAGAAGGGTAATCGGGCGAAAACTTGACACGTCTGATGTATCTTGGCCAGATTTAGGAATACATGTGATAATACCCTTCTTCCACTCCTTGGGTATGGTTTGGGACTGGTATATGTGATTGAATATGTGTAGGATGTGTTTATGGATGTTATCAGGGAGGGATTTAAGGATTGCTCTAGGAACGTTGTCATAACCAGGGGCCGTGTTTTTACCTCTATGTAGGCAATTAAAATATTCTTCCTCTTTTATATCATCCTCGGGTGTATGGGATGTGGGGGTATTTTTAAAATTGTCGTACCAAGTGTTTACAGTGTTGAAAAAGTCATTGTCAAATACGTCATTAACTGTCATAGTGTAGCTACTGTCAAAATGGTCTGCAAAAGCATTTGCTATCAATTGTTCGTCCGTAATTAAAGAATTTGAAATTGGGTCATGTACTTTCTGTAACAAGTCTGTTTTTCTGTATTTGGTCAATTTTTTAATTTCGTCCCAGTATTGTTTTCCTTGTTTGTCGTTGATGTCCTTACATGTCGTAGTCCATACGTCAGTCTTGTATTCCTTTATCATTTAATTTAATTTTAAATATAAATGACTTTCCTTAGCTAATTTTATCTAATATAGATTTAAAGTCTCCCCACCAAATGTTACTAATTAACGTACGCAAAATTTTTTTAATGTAAAATTTCGAAAGTTTTAAACGAATTTAAATAGTTTTTTTTTTAAGTTTTCAATTACTGCCTTTTAGAAAATGTTCACTGTGGATAAAATTTCAAGTGCTTTCAAATATTGATTGGATTTTTGTACAAAATTTTCAACCGTTTTAGCATATTTTTAGAAATTTTTAACTGAATGTTTTTAAAGAGTGCCAAAATCTGTTATGTAAGAACAAATTCAAATTTACACTCAAAATATTGTACAAATAGTTGTACCTGGGAATAATGAAATAATTTCTAAAAATTAATTTAAATAAGAACACAAAATAAACAAATTTTAAAGTGTTTTATATGTTTTAAAGTAGTTTTCGCAAATTCAGTTATTTGAATAATTGACAACTGTTTTCTTTAAGATTTTTTTTATTGGTTTTTAGATTGTAAAATGTTAACTTTTTAAGCAAATTTTGGAAATTATTTAAAATAATAGTTCAAGTATGAAATAAAAATTCTGCAAATACAGAACTCCTGTCACAGAAAGAACCCAATAGTAATGCTAGGAATATCTAAAAATACAAAAAAATAAAATAAAAACCTATAATTAAAAGCAAAATAACATCTAGGTCAAAATATTTTAGATGCTTAACATACAGAAACGATGGTATTACTATCAAAACAGCAGTCAAAATATATAAGATGATTTGTCGCCCATTATTGGACTATGGTTGTGCCCTCTATCCCAATCCCAACAATCCAACCTCCCACAATATCGAAGTTAGCGAGCGAGCATCCCTCCGTACCCTAACAAAACTCCGTCATCCTCTTAATCCCTTACACAATCCTTCTAACCAGCTCCTCTATGATACCACTTTAGTTATCCCCATCCTAGAACGTCTTCGATTCCTATCAGAAAAATTCTCCAAAAATCCTTTCAACTTTCACATATTATCCTTATATTGTATTCCTAGAAATCCTAGTGTAAACCCCAAATTTAAAAATCCTAATTCAACCTTATTTGATTTCATCTCATCGTTTCATCCATCTACGCATTAACGACTGACGCCATATGACCGGACAAAACAAGGCAGAAAGACCTCTGGTCGATAGCCTTTTGACGAACTAACTCACTAACACATCATCCATTATTCATTATTTAAATGTAAATATGTATAGTTTGTCAATAAAAATGTGTATTATTATTAAAATAAAAACCAATTCTTTTTACTAAAACAAAATGTTGATTAACATCTTGATTTTCCATAAAAGTTTAACTATAATTTTTCCCATTTTTAAATAATTGTTCACCTTTTCAAACAGATTTAAAGCTATTTTTTTTTTTAAGAAAATCAACTCTTTTTAACAAATTCTCATTTTTCATTACGTAAAATTCTAATAATAATTATTCAATTGAACATTTTTTGCAAATTTTTCACTTTTTTTTTATTTTTCAACTTCTTTATAGAAAATATAGAAAGTTGTAACTGTTTATTCTAATGTAAAGTTCCAATTGTTTCTTTTTAAAAGTTTTTTTTTTAAATTTTTGATTGTTTTTAGACAAATTTTGAAGAACAAAAGCAAAAAATTTGGAAAGCAATATTTTGAAACTTTTTTTCAAGCTTTTAATTTCTTTTTTCTGAATAATAAAAATATTCTTCGAAGATTACAGTAAAATTGTAACTTTTTAAAGTCATTTTTTTTGTAAAATTCGAATTATTTAAGCAAATTTTAAACTTAAATTTAAAAATATATATAAGAACCCTTAAAATTTTGCTTGAGTAATTGAAAACAAATGGATTGGATTATTACAAAAGAAAACTATGGCAATTTGTTACAAAAATACAGTTCACTTAAAATTTATTGAAAATTGAAAATTTTACTATGATCTTCAAAGCATTTTTTTCATCTTTTTTTATTTAACAACAATAAACAGTTTCTCTTCTTATAATTATTTTAATAAATTTCAATTGTTTTAATCAGTGAATTAAACAAGTTTCTACTGATTTTGAAGAATTTGTCAATAGTTCAATTGTTTTTTTAGTAAAATTTTATAGTGAGAATGTAGTAAATGTAGATGTATTTGTAGTGTGGGTTGGTGGCCACTATCCCACCCACCAATCGCTATTTCATAAACGAGTTCCACTTAAAGTTTTCGTTTATAAAGGCCGCAATACTTAATTAATTATTTGCACATTTTTTAATGTTAAAATATTAATTAAAATCCCTCGCGTATGTGGTTTAGATTGGAGGGTGTAATAGAGATCACCCACCCACCCTACATATGCAATAAAACTAAAATCAAATTAGTATTTTTAAATCCTCAATAAACTCTGTTGTGGTTTCTGGAAATCTAAATAGTGACAGTGTAGTAAATTTGAATGTATATGTAGGGTGGATGGGTGGCCACTATCCAATCCTCCAGTCGTTGTTTTATAAATCTCTTACTGCTTAAGATTTCCTTTTAAGGAGATATTAGTATATAATAGATTATTTAAACACTTTCTAATGTTATGATATTAATACTTAGAAAAATTAATATGTGTTGTTTGGGTTGGAAGGTGTATTAGAGGCCGCCCACCCACCCTACAAGGACAAAATAACTTAAACTAAAACAGTGGTTTATATATACTCACTCAAACCAATTATTAAGTTTGTTGTAGTTTTCAAAAATTAAAATAGTTTAAAATAAATTTAGTTGAATATTTAGGATAGGTGGGTGTCTACTATTCCACCCACCAATCACTATTTCACAATTAATTATTTACTTTGATGTTATAATATTAATACAGAAAAACCCTCGCGTATGTTGTTTAGATTAGAGGGTGGAATAGTATAGAATAAATATTAACTGTTATTTCTTATTATTCTTATTTCAAAAGTTTTTAATATAAATTTTAAACGTATTAAAGAATTATTATAAAATCTCATCTATTTTAAGCTTTCAAACTTTAAAAGTTTGTAAACAATTTTTAACTGATTTTTGCGAATTTTTTAATTTGTGTTTTTTTAATATAACAAAAATTAGCTGTTCCTCTACTTCAATTGAAACCATCCTTTTTGTTTTTGCAAATTCAATTATTTAAACACTTTACTAATGCTTTCTTAATTACTGTTTTAATTGTGTAAAATTAACTGGTTTTAAATACATTTTTAAAACGTATTTCAATTGTGTCTCTATCAAATTTTCAACATTTATTTAGAAAAGGAATTCTTCTTCTTCTTTTTGCAAAATTTAAACTTTTTTCAAATCTACAGTTATTTTTTTGAATTTTTTTTTTAAACTTTTTTGAAAAATCTGCCTTTAAGCACACTTTGAATTAAAAAAAAAACATCGTTTCATTTTATTTTGTTTTTTATTATTTTTAAATTTTAATGTCAGTCAGTCATTTTGGCTTTTTTAAATGGAGAATATTAAAAAAATAATAATATAAAAACAATTGATTTCTTTAAACACCTTCGAAATTCTGTTTTGTGATGTAAAATTTGTTTACATTGTTTTTTTAAAATTTTAACTATTTTTTCAACAAACTTCTGCTATTGCTAGTTTTTTAAAATTGTTTTCTAAGAATTTTTCAATTGATTTTCTATTTTCTAATGTAACCATCATAATGATTAATGTAACTGTTTATTTTTGCAAATTAATTTTCTAATTAAGAATATTTCAATTGTTTTTAATTGGTTTTATACAAATTTTAAACTCTTTAAAAACAAATTTCTTTTTTTTAAAGATATTTTTATTATTTTATTTTAAGAAATTTTTCAAATGTTTAAGAATTTTAGATTTTGTAAAATTTTAAACAAAAAAGTTAATTATTTTAAAACAAATTTACTATTTAAATTAAATATTGATTTGTTTATTATAAAGATTTTTTTATTTGTCGTTCTAGAAAATTATTTACTGGTTTTGATTTTAAGCACACTTTGTATTTAAAAAATGTATCATTTCTTATTTTAAAAATTTTAATCAGTTTTTCAGCTTTTTTTGATGGAAACAATTTGTTTATTATATTAAATAAAATAATTTATTTTTATAAACACTCGCGAAATGTTTAACTGTTTTTTTTAAATTTTTGTACATTGTTTTTCTTTTGTAAATTTAAACTTTAACTGCTTTTTCTATTTTAACTGTTACTTTATTTAAACTAATTTAAAACTGCTTTATAAGAAAGTGTTCATTGTTTTTTTGGAAAATCTTCAAATAGATATATAATTTAACTGTTTATTTATGCAAATTCAATTATTTAAACAATTTTCTAATGAATTTTTGCGAATTCTTAGATTCTCTTTTAATTTGTAATTTCAACTGGTTTTAAACAAATTTTAACCTTCTTTTAAGCAATATTCAATTGTTTTTTTAGGGAGTTTTAAACAAAAACGTTAAAACTAAAACTATTTTTCAAACAACTATGGTTTTTTTTTTAATTCAATTGGCCTTTTCTGAAATTTTTTAACTCTTTTTAAGCACACTTTGAATTTTACTAGGTTTTAAAACATTGGCTGTCAACAAGTTATTGGTAAAATGTCAAAAACAGTTTTATTTGTTTTCTTTTGTTTTTAAGTTTTATTTTATTTTTTACAACTGAGTAAAACTATGCTTATTTAATTCATTTTGATGCATTTTTTAGACGAAATTATAGGTTTTTTTTATATGTCAGTCACAGGTGAGTGACAAAGCTCTAATGTCAAAAAATTATGCGTTTCGCCTTGTCAGGAAATGTGTCAGTCACGTGTCTTACTCTCACAAACATTCTCTCTAAGGTCCAGTTGAAGTGTCAAGAAAATATTGCAAAGGATGCTTCAGTGAGAATTCAAAAAATCATGGCAGAAAATATGCCAGAAGTAAAACTACGCAAGTTACAACTTCTTGTCCTGTATGTCTAAACCAGCCGCACTATTGTATAGAATGTTTTAATAAGATCCATCGCTAATTATTAAATATAAAGGTTTTATTTCAATATATATAGTACATTTTTCCGATTTTTTTCTACAGCTGTTTGAAGGAATATTAGGTGGCCAAGTTGTAGTAACATACAGCAGTACGGCCCTTCTGTATGTTACTACAATCCTAGTAACAATTAACACGGTACTCGTGACTGGCAGCGCTAAATAGTATGTTTAAAGTAGGTACTCACTGTCAGTCATCGGTGACTGACGCGGCCTATTTGAAATACTTCACTGTCAGTCATCGGTGACTGACACTAAAAATATAATTAAAATATTTATTTTTGCAAATTAAATTACTTATACAATTGATTAATGTTTTCTTAAGATTTTTTAAATTGTTTTCTTATTTTGTAAGGTTACCTGGTTATACACAAACTTTTTAACAATTTTAAAATCTTTAAGAATTTTTCAATGTTTTTTTTTTTGTAAAATTTAAACTGTTTTTAAACAAAGAGAGTTGATAGTTCAAAACTTATTCTTAAAATTCTTATTTTTAAACAAATTTAGAGTTGTTTTTTTGACGATTTTTCATTTCAATTTTTGAAAATTCTCGGTTTTATTTAATAATTTTTTCAAAGTGGCTAATACGAAAAAAATGTTTGTGTATGTTACATAAAATAATTTATTATTGTAAACACCTTCGAAATTTTGAACTGTTTTTACATTGCTTTTTTAATTATAATCATTTTTTAAACAAAATATTTTTTTTTTCTATTTCAATAATTGCTAATTAAATTTTCCAATGTTTTAGTAAAATTGACCTGTCAAATAATTATTCCTTTTGTAATTTTACTTGACCAATAAAGATTTGAGTTTTTTTTTAAATTTAAATTTAAATAGAGAATATTTTTAAAAGCAAATTTCAATTGCTTTTTAACAAATTTTTAACTTTTATGTTTTTACCTGGTTATAGACAAATTTTGACTTTTCTTAAAAAACAAGTTTCAATTGTTATTTCTAACAATTTTTCAATCTTTATTAAGAATTTTTCAATATTTCTTTTTCCAAAATTTAAATTGCTTTTTGAAGAAATTTACAGTTGTTTAATTGGCTTTCTTGAAATATTTTTAACTGCTTTTACGCACATTTTAAACTTCTTGTAAACTTCTTCGAAATTATTCGAAATACAAAAATCATGAAATAATTTTGAAATTGAATTTAAAAAAAAAACTATTATTTCAATTCATTTTCTTTTAATCTCACGTTGTGTTTTTTAATTTTTTATGATTATTTGTTACATAATAATAATTTATTGTTGTAAACACTTTGAAATTATTTGTACAAAAAATTATGAAATAATATAGAAATTACATTTAAAAAAAATTACAATTACAAGTATTAAAAAAAGTTATAAAAGGCTGTAAATACAAACATATTAAGCAACAGTTAAAGATAACAAAAAATTAAAATATAATAGTTTTATTATTACAAATATTATACATCTAGATTTTGTAAAAATTGGAAAATTTTGATATTTAATATTCTTTTTTTAATATATGTAGTTTTCAACAAATTCCTTTGGTAAAATAAATGTAAAACGTAACTATTTTTATTATCCAATTAAATTATTTAAACTATTTGTCGCTATTTTTTAACTTTTTCATTTAAAAAAAAGAAACTTTAAATGTCTTCTTTTGCTACAATTTCAACTGTTTATAAGCATTCGTTACATGTTTTCTATTTTTTATCAGTTTTTTTTTATATGAAAATGTACATTTTTTATGTAAATAAAATCAACTCTTTCTCATTTGAAAAAATCATTTTTTTCTTATTAGAAATATAAGAATTTTTAAGCAAATTTGATTGCTTTTTGTTTTAGAAAGTTTTTAACTTTTCCAACCTATTTGTTATATAAATTGAACAATTTTTGCTATTTTTTAAGAAATTAAATTATTTTTTCTGTAAATTTCAACAGTTTTTATTGAAACAAATGTTTCAATTTTCTTTTCTTCATTTCAATTCTTTTTTTCATCATTTATTCTACGAAATTCTATAATATATAAAAACAAAGCATTATTATAAACATCTTTCCAGATTTTTATACAAATTTTGTTCCGAAATTTAAGAATTTTTTAATGGTTTTATGATTGTCTACTTTTTTTTTCAAATTTTCAACTGTCGTTTCTTTACTTCAAGTGTTGTTTTGCTTTCAAACAAATTTTAATTCAAAATAAAATTAATTAATTGCTGTTTGATAATGACAAGCTGAAATTATCGGAACTATAGTAATAATTGTTATTAAAGAAGTGATATCAAAACTGAAAACTTTAGACAGATGATATTTTTTGGAACTACTTGATTTTCTGAAGAAAAAATAAATTTTGTATATTTTTAAAGAACCATGTAAAATGTACATAACCAATAAGTTAATATAATGGACAACTATTAAAGAATTTTGACGAATTATATGACTTTTCCGAAAAATACAGGAAATGATCTACTCGCCCAAGAAGGAAATCCTACAAAAAAAATAACAAAATCCATTAGGAAATACGCTCTACTCTAGATTATTTAACTGTAACAATTAAATGTTACAGTTCACACACAATAATTTCAGCAAAACACAATTCCCACCGTCACATTTCCTCGAGCCAATAACCTCTCGAACTTCGTAAATTGGAAGAGAAGAAAAAAATCTATTAAATTACAATCTTGAGAACGTTATTTTACTGTTGCTTCCCGAAAACGTCGGCGCCGCTTATTCTTCATTAGGCGTTTTAGCGCTGTCATTGTTTGTTAAGGACTGTAAATCATAGCTCTAAGAACTTGTATTTTAGAGAGTCGCGGCGTCCGTTTTCAGTACATATTTCACGGTTTACGACTCCGCTGGGAAATTACCGCCACGCACGATCAAGTTATGGCTCCTTAATTGGTTTGCATATTTCAAGATGATTTTGGTCGGGAGTTGTAAAATGGACGAGAGGAGTAGGAGGAGGGAGGAGGAGAAGGGAACATTAGTCACGGATTAGTTACGTTTTCCTTGATCGTGATTTCAGCACATTAAATTTTTTTTATTATTGCCACGAAAATTAATTTGAGTTACTAAAAATAATTTAATCTAAATTTACACACTGAAGAAATGCCATTGATTGTCTGAAGACAACTAACTGAAGCACACAATTATTATTAATTATTGGTTATAATTGAATTTCTTAATTCTTTACAGGGGGTAGATAACGACCTTTCTATAATTGCCAAAATTATTAGGCATTAGAAATTTTTAGAAAAAACCTTAAACGTTGATGATCAGGAATTATTACTTCTCTACATTGCAAACATAACAACCCCTTGAAATACGAAGTATTTTTCAGCTTGGTCACACAACGCCTTTGTAAACCTTGCACGTTCTCCATCGGAATGTCGGATTTTAACACCCGAATTAAAAATGAATTACGCAACGCCCGCGGTTCACTTTTGGGAACGGTCGAAAGTGAGAGTTTTCTAAATTAAATTCACGCTCGGATGGAGGAAGAAGAGAAGAGAAAACCAAAACCCACACGCGTCTCCTTAATTCGACTGCTCTTGGATGTTAAACGCTGCCATATTTTCAAAAAGAAAGATAATGAGTACTGTTTTTGGCAGGAGTTCAGCTAATTTTCGCTTGTGTCGTATTTTCGGACAGCGCTTCAAAAATATACTGTGGAAACCAAAAATTAACGTTAACGCACTTAAAATTTCTATGCAAATTGAATTAAAAATATTTCAGTGTACACAAACGCCACGTTGATAAGATCGAGTTTAATTATTCATTAGGTGGAGAATAAATTATGCGCGAGGTTCGGACGGCATACTGATAGGAGTTCATCCACTTCTTTCGCAACATTCGAGTTTCCTAATTAGGTGCAGCAGTTCGACTAATTACCGAATGCTTTTATTTGTATAAACGGTGACGTTCCCGAGTGTTTCAGGTGAAATTCCTCGTTTTCTTTTTTTCTTTTCAAGATCGGTTCGGTCAGTCACGTGCCGGGTTTTCGCCTTTACGGGCTTCAATTTAGCTCACCATAAATTCGTTTAATTAGCCTGAATCCCGTGTAGAGTTCTAATAACGTGGTTGTTTGTTCATTACTTACCAACTGGTTTCCTTGAGGTAGGTTTAAGATTTTTGATTTTTAGGCTATCAAAAATTATGTTGATTATTTGTAGGGGATACATTTCGATTCGATTTATTGTGTATTAAAAGATTATTGTCTAAAGCGTTGCACAAAACTTCACCTACGCTGATGAGGTCCAAAATAGATCAAAATCCGTTCGTGTCTGTTGTTGACCCATCGAAAGTTGAAAATAGTATGAAGTTTATTTTTTGTTTGTATCTATTATTGAATGAATGAAACCTAACACACGATGACACATTCATTCTTTTCTATCGATAACGCTTATCGGGTTTTGATATGAATGGTTTTGCGGAAGGAAATTGCTAATCCAGATAAAGATATCGGAACAAATAATAAACATACGTCATAATTTTTGAGGAAAATCGTTGGTATTGCCTATCAATTCATGTGACGATCATTCATCATTCTTAAAAGGAAAATAATTTATTAACACTTAATTTATATGATTGATTGTTGAAGCCGTTACTTTGTGATACATCTTGATTACGAAATAGGTTAAGAAGTAATAACACTTTGCTAGTATCACGAATTTTGTGATACTAGCCAAGTGTTACTATTTCTTAATCTATTTCGTACTTAATTTATATTTATAGATTTTTCAAGAATTTCTATGGTTGTAACGTATTTTTCAATCATTTTCATGTTCAAAATGAGCTTTAAAAGCAGTTAATTAAATCAATAAACCTATGCACTACGCTTCTCCGAAATGTTAAATACCAATCACCGTTGCTATTATATTTTTGTAGGAAATCAACGTAAACGAATTACTCATGATAGATAAAAAATATATATTTATCATGAAAGGTTAATCATGTGTATGTACATAAAATCGTTATTTGTTTTTTTCTTTATCGACATTTATATTATTTTTTTTCTCTACTTTGAATCTGTAATACGTGTATGATTTAATGTCCTCTGTTTAAAAATTTGGAAAACTCGTTTATCACTTAGAATAGAGATAATGCCAGTAACGTAAATTGTATATTAAAGTAAATAATAAGGGGTCTAGTTAAAATTGTATCTGAAATTTTCACACATGAGCTTCATGCGGTATTTAGTTCCGTGTTACAAATTTAACGTTCGTGGCCGGTTATTCGGGTTGCATTTCGCACCGGGTGTAATCCTTAAGCAACCGCCCCCAGAAACCGCGTCTAGGATGCACTGGGGCGCAGTATTGATTTTTAAAGCAGAATGCAAACAGAACGGGAACCGGGAACCCCTCCGAAACGGTGGCGTTACGTAAATGCCACAAGCTTTCGGTATTAAGTGGCCTAATTAACGTCGGCTAGGCGACAAATTGCTCGTTAATTGCATTCAAGAACGGCACACAAATATGAGGGCTCGTGAGCCGCACTACTTTGGACTGGAAATTTTCAGGCTCTGATTAAACTCGTTTATGATTTAGATATCCGATAACGTCACCACTACATGAAAACATCTAATGAGTTTTAATACGGATAAATAGTTAACAGTTGTAATATCTTAATTATATTTTTGTTTTATTAAAATTTAACCTATACAGTATCCAATAATTTTCAATGGTGTATCAAATAATAGTATATTACACTACAAGTGGAGAAAGTACGCGTTTCGCTCACGCGTGTACCAATTTGCACACGAGGCGACAGCCGAGTGTGCGAAGGTACACAAGTGAGCGAATTTGTAACTCCACGAGTGGTGTATTACGTTTTGTTCAATCCTGCCGAAAATTCATTTTAAAACGTAGGTTCAAATAAAAGAAATGTATTGCGGCTTTGCGCGATGTGCCGTGCCCGGCCCGCTTTAAAATCTGGTGTACGGCGGTCGGCGTTGCTCGATGCGCCGTGCACGGCCCGCACTAAAATAATCTAGTGTCCCGCTGTGAGCGACAACAAAAAAAGACAAGCGGCAATATAACACGATCGTCTACGTCATATAAACAACACAATCGGCGACGCTAAGTAACTTGTACCACTTTTGTCTGTAATAATAGTTGATATTCAATAATATATATAAAGTTTCGGCAAACATCCGTAACAAAATATAATATTATTTGTGTGTGTGTAAATGAGCTTGTTACTTTAAAGGATCGCCCCCGTCACTCTAAAGCACCATTAATTGTATCCCAATGGTACCGGTCACTCATCCAACTGCTGACCGGAACTAACGCTGCTTGACTGTCGTTAACGCTAGTTCGGTCGCAACCGAATGCGCCACCACCGGCGTGTTAATAATGTGTATTTATAAAAGCGTGAGCGAAAGTGACATAAGAGTGGGCGAAAGTGACACAAGAGTGGGCGAAACTAAATCTCCATAGCAACCATTTTGCGTGATGTAAACAGTAACTTTCTAACAACAAAACAACGTATGAAAGTTCTACTTTCTACTGCAGGATTGAACAAAACTAATTTTAATACTCAATTCAAGTATAGGAACACTGCTTTTACCTTCAAGATTTTCAAAATTGTCTTTGTAGGTATGCAATTTTATGTACACATCTGTAATACAAGTTGCAGCCGAAATAATAAAATCCAAACATTTTCTTTTTTCACTATAAATATATTATTATCTTATTTATTGTAAAATTTAAAATTCATATCTAAATCGTGTGGATTGATTTAGACATTTTTTTACCCTCTTCCTTCCTTTAGATTGCAAAATTATTTGTATTTTATATATCTTAATAATTACGGCTAAATTCTTAAAAGCAATTTAATAATTAGTAGTGACATAACTATTTACTTTTATCACTATTTAACATTAGCTTAAAATACCCAAGGCGACTATCGGGCGTGCACAGATAAGATTACAACCATTATCTACACGAATCCTATTGAACATGTTTTTTTTTCGTTTTCTTTTCCAGGACATACAATGAGATTTCGTTCACGGTAGCGTAAAAAAAAAAGTCGACATTATGCCGCTGCCGAAGAGACTGGTGGAGCCCGTCCACGTCGCTCGGGGGACCATTCCCGAAGATTTCCCACTGCCATCGGAGCTGGAGGCGGCGACCAACGGAACGCTGGCCAACACCGTCCGGCAACTGTCGTCGCTGTCGAGGCACGCGGAGGACCTCTTCGGGGAGCTGGCCCGCGACACCCAGCAAATTTACGACCGGTCGAATTCCTTGCAGGCGAGAATCGATCGGCTCGCTATCAAAGTCACCCAACTGGACAGCACCGTCGAAGAGGTGTCCCTGCAGGATATTCACAAACGGAAGGCTTTCAAGAGTGCTGTTGTTTTTGATCAACAGGTATATATAATATTTAGACTCAAACACTTTAACCATTTATACTACCAAATAGGATTTTCATTATTAAATAAAATGGATGGTTATTACTTAGATTGATTCAGAGAGGGCGTTGTTATCAGCATCAAGTTCATCTGAGACAACTTAAATTTGATACGGACAACAGCGCCATCTATGAAGAGATTTCTGTAGTATCACTACTCATCTCAGCAAAGCATTTCTCTAACCTAATTAATATTAATAATCTTGACATATATATGAATATATTAATAGTAAGAATACATACTATTTTTAACATTAAATTTTTTGGCTATGTCACTGCCTATCGACCTATTCTTAATATATCTTACTATTGTATTGTTAAAATCAAGATTGTTTACTAATTTATTTATGTTTTTTATAGATATTTTCACGTAACACAATGCCAACTGCTATGTTAGAAACATATCAATCGTGCGACAAGCCTCCGCCCCTCGATAAGCTGAACTGCTATCGGGACGACGGCAAGGACGGCTTGAAGTTCTACACGGACCCGAACTACTTCTTCGAGCTGTGGAGGCAGGAGATGATCAAGGACACGGAGAAGGCCATCCAGGGGAAGAAGCCGCACAAGCCCAGGAACGCCCAGGGTCCGGAGAGCGGCGGGCGGCATAAAAAGAGGGTCAGGCAGCCGCACAAGACCATCGAGAGGCAGAGGCAGATCGCGCTCGGCCATGGGGAGTACATTACGCCCCAACCGCAGAACACGAACCAAATTCAATATAGGTACGTTTGTTGTATTCATTTCTTTATTTATTGCTGATACATTTTTCGATTATAGGAATCCTCAACAAATGGATGATGTACAACTGATGATGGAACGTCCGAATAGACCGAACTCCATTGAGATCCGGCGCTCGTATCAACAAGAAATGCCCGATGGTATGCATTCCCCGATGTATCCTCCATACGAAGAGAACCCTTACCAGCAAGGCATGTACGGCCAAGGTCCTCTTAGTAACGATAGTCTATACCAACCCGGGACACCGACACGCAAAATTCGCCCTTCACAACCCCCACCAGCACCACCGAGTAACCAGTCCACACCGTCGGCCAACACTCCGACGAGGGGGCGAAGTATGTCGACTGGCAGGGATAACTTACCCCCACCACCGCCTCCGCCCGACACGTCCATGTCTCCGCCGAACGGTCTACCTTCACACTTGGTCAGGCAATCGAGTCAATCGCGTTCCAACAGTCCACATTCCCACCAAGCCACACCGGAGCCTGTTCAAGATCTACCCCCACCACCGCCGGTTCCCAAGCAGCAGTCACCACCCAAACAGTCCACGCCGGTACAGGCACCTCCACCACCGCCTCCGCCGCCCATGCCGCTATTAACGAACGGCCCCGTGTCCCCCCCGCCACTACCACTACTGAACGGTGATTTAGCTAAGATATTAACTTCTTCACCACCAAAGTTAACGCCGCCTAAAGAGCGGACCATCCAGAAAGCTCTTCCCATGGTAGACCCACGCAACGACTTACTAAAAGCGATCCGTGATGGTATTAAGTTACGCAAAGTGGAAAAGATCGAGCAGAAGGAAGTAGAAAGAGGGAACGGACTACACGATGTGGCCAGCATTCTAGCGAGGCGCGTGGCGGTCGAGTTCAGCGATTCCGATTCGGCCAGCGAGTCGGACGGTGACAGTGAGGGGTGGGGAGAGAACGAGACGTCTGCGTGACACCGCCGCAAGGCTAGCACAGCTAGTCATTCCTACGTTTAAATGAGAAAAGCACAACGAATTTGTATATTTTGGTGAGTGATTTTATCGATCGAGTTATTGAAGAAGAAGAATAATAATACTCTCAAAACATTTTAAATTAGTTTCCATTGAGCACAAACCAAATAATAGAACAAAAACTTGTAAAGTAGCGTAGTTTTAGGAAGTCATGACAACACAAGGGCTACCATTGAAATAAGAAAATTAAAAAGGAAACATGCTCCATATATCTCAGTTACTATTACATAATAGAAATTAGTAATACGAAAAAAATATGGTATTTACATTCATTTACGGTGATGCTGTGTATTCATTAACGCTTTAGTAAATGAGTGTTATCCAACAATTGCAGGGCGAGTCAGAAAATAAATTCAAATCGTACAAAACTATCAAAAACTGATTGTTTTATCTTCTAACACATTCTGATTCTCGCTCCTCATATAAACGAAACATGCTAATGAAATAACATGTAAGCTAATTAAATAAACTATTCCAACAGTGTAAATTAGCCCATTTTATTTGTCAGTATTACTATTTTATAAACGGTTATAAAACAAATAGTGAAGCAAGTATATATAAAATTAAGAGGACTCACAGATTACGCAAAATATATTAAACTATCGTTTATATTTATTGAATTTTTAAAAAGGATGTAGCTTGAATGGCTTTTTATATGTATATATTTGAACAAATGTGTGTGCCCACATTTTTACCTATAAGCTTTTTTTGTACATTATTTGAGTACCTAATATTTAACAATTAGTATTAATGAACTGTGTTTATATTATATATCTAATTAATTATATGATGATATTTAGGTGACATTTGTAATATAACTGTATGTATTGGGAAATAAAACAAACGAATATAATTTTTGTTTATATTTAATAATTCAACATAGCGTAAAATCTATACTGTACCTCCTATTATTGTTCCAATATCTTTCATTAGTAATAAAGATCGAAGTAGACCTTGTGTCATAGTGTAGGTTTGTAATATGTCATAGAGAGGGCGCTGTTGTAACATCAAATTCCTAACCTGTTTTAATATAGAAAGTAGACTATCTATGTGATCTGATTATATCATATGAGATGAAGTTTTATCCTCTATAATGCTATGACCTTTACTCAAATGTAAATAGCAGTACGTATGATTGACAATGAAGAGCCTGACTGACATTTAACTTACAATAAACAGTTTATATTGTTTCATATACAAAATATTAACAGTGAGAATTATTGTTTTTAATATTTTTTTGGGATTTTCTCAGAAAATAAATCTGTTATCCGATATGAAAATTATACTGTATTGTTAAAAATAAGTATTGAATATATTGAGCAATATTCATATTTTTTAGATTAATTAAAACTATTAGAATTATGAAAACTCAATTCACAGATGAATGTGCAAGTTTCAAAATTAATATGCATTTGTACATTTGGTTGCCTACTTACCTGTCTACAATTAATGTCAATCAGTTAATACATAACATAAATTTGAAGAACAAATGAACAATAGTTATGTCACTTAAAAATGTCTTACTAAATATACATAACATTAAAACCACCACTTTGATTTATAATATATTATAAATGAATATACTTTATATTATTATTAGAGGAGTTCCCGTTAACAGAATGAGATGAACTAACCTATAAATGAACATATCAGGTATTGACACCAGTTCTCAGCGTTTTAAGCACCTGGAGATGGTAAATGTGATACCGCCGAAACATCTAGAAATATGAACATCTAACACATGTAAAAAAAATCCCAAACAACACTTGTAATATATAAAGATTTGTTTTTATTTATTTTTATTCTATAAAAATAAATTTTCTTCATTTGGTTGAAATAATTTGTAACACATTTTTGTCCCTTAAATTTAAATCTTACTTTTATTATCGAGTACGGCTGTAACAAAATTACATTTGATTTACAAGGATATTCAATTTTAAGATCTTAATAAGGTGTTGATAATAAACAAAAAGTTGGCAAATATCACTACATTAATTATCATTATCAAAACAGTAGTTCATGATAGAACCCTTTTGTTTACCTATTGAACTTTTAGAATGCATGGGAAAATAAACACGTATGATCTACTTGCAGCCAGCGGCCTTATCATAGCGTTCACTGAGATCTTTCCAGTTGATGATATCAAAGATAGCTTTGACATAGTCGGCCCTTACGTTCTTGTATTGCAGGTAGTAGGCGTGCTCCCATACATCGATGCCAAAGATTGGGATAAGTCCTGTCGATCCCTGGAGAGGGTCTTGGTTAGGAAGGCAGCAAATCTTCAACCTGCCTATGTAAAACAGAGTAAGATAAGTTATAAACATAATTGACACAAACATATAAAAATAAAAACTAAATTAAAAAAGTTACTATCTTTCAAGAACAAATTTTAATGTTTAATACATAGTATTTTAGTTTAGTGTTTATTTATTATGATAGAAATTAAAAGTTAAATTTATTGGTTTGGTAAGAAGTCTAATGGAATTCAAATTAGAAATCTAGCTAGTCATTTTTTAATAATTTTTTCACTTACTACTTTGTAAATCATTTAGAAACAATTGCTAATAAATAATAATAACAAACCAATTCTTTAATTTCATTCGAGTTTCTAAAATAGTGTTGGTTAAATCCAAAGTCCAAAGTAAATGAGCAGCTATACTTTACTAAGTTAGAACTAGATGGTAACTTTATTTTCATAATTTAGAATTGTAATCATTAAAATGTAAACAACCTAATTTTTTCAAATTTTGTATCTGTCAATAAAGTCCTATAAAAAATGATTGCCCAAATTTTAACCATTCGTACTACAAAATTATAAGAATTATTTGAACACCCGTTTTGTTACAAAAAGTAATTATTTAAATTAATAAATCCAATAATTACCATGTGCTGTACAAAACTATTTGCAAATGTAAATACTGTTTTATTTATTTGTTGTAATAGTTTGGTCAGAAAATATTTTATAAAATAAATCATTTGAAACAAATAAAAAAATACCTGATTGAGCACAATAACCAATCCATGCCCATCCAGATCCTTGTACACCAACAGCTGCGGCGGACAGGAGTTCCTTCATCTTCTCCATCGAACCGAACGACTGGTTTATGGCCTGGCATAAGCGCGCACTCGGCTCTCCTCCACTGGGCGAGAGATTCTGCCAGAAAATGGAGTGATTTATATGTCCACCACCGTTGAACCGGAGTGCAGGTTGGAGTGCAATTATCGCACTGCATGAACGAAAACAACACATTACACACGACCATGCATCAGCTGTCAGTTTACATACCTCACATCGTTGTTCGACATTGCACACTTCAGCTTGTCCTCAGCGACATTCAAATTGGTGACGTATGCCTGGTGATGTTTCTGGTGGTGAAGACACATGATGTCGCGGCTGATGGTCGGTTCTAGGGCTTCGTAGGCATAGGGTAGTTCGGGTAAGGTGTGTTTCGAGCGAACATTTCTGAAACGTAATTTTTAATTTTAAGCAATTATCATCGGTGATAATTCTTACTTAATCACTGCAATAGCGGATCTTCTTAAGGCGAACATGATTACAATTATTAAACGAATATTCTTATAACCGGCAGTTGTGTAATAAACCTCGCAGCTGTCAGTTTAATAACGATAATTGGTAACACTGCCAGAACTTTGAACTTTATTTCATAATATCGAACAATGGTCATAGAAATATGTTGATATAAAAATATGAATTAAAAAAGTATTTTTGTAAATTAAAAATCAAAATAGTAATAATACTTTAATGAATACTAACAAGTAATAAAAATGATGATGAAATAATTGATTAATCATATATGTACACAATTATTCTACCGGTATCTTGCAAGTTGTGTTGCCTAAATTAAAAGGATATTAATATTGCTTCACTTTTAAGAACTGCTGTATTGTCGACATAGGTGTGCATAATATTTATGTTCTTCGTGTTTTAATTTTAAGCATATTATGGTACGTCTTGTTAAATCCAGAATATTGTTATAAGGTATTTATTTTATGTTCAGCCGTTGATTGAAATATTGTACAATATTTCAATCAACGGTTCAGCACTAGTTTTGACATTTTTTTAATAAACTGAAGACGTCTATTAGTAAGTATTAAACTATCTATTTCTTTATTCATTTTTAGTTAACATTATTTTATTAGTTTATTTTTATTATTGTTATTATTTATTAGATATAAAAATTTAAACGTATAGATTGATGATTATAAAAATTTTAGTCATAGGATTTGCGGGCGGATTTCACCATGTGTTTTTTCGTTCAGACCCGTTCTTCTTCTTTAGATGGTGTAATTATCTGTTAACAAAGGTATTTTTGTTATTTAGAAAATATTTTGGCCATTACTGGTATTTTTATATCCATTTTTCATGGAAATATTAGTAAGTATTAGTAGTAGTAGTGTTTGACCAACTACCACGTAGTCCTTCTTTTTGTTACTTTAAAGGATGACCCTTGTCATTATCAAGTGCTATTAATTATATCCCAATAGCAAAGGGTATCGGTAACCTATACAATTTTATTTTTTTAGTTTTAAATTTTTATTTTTATTTTGACAGTCTTGTGCTATATTAGTGTGTATTTGGTTGCCAATATATTTAAGCAAATATTTATTAAAATTCTAAATTTATGTTGTTGTGTCAGATTTAAAGCTTTCTCAATGCTTTAAAATAGTAACCCAATCTATATAGACTATATTATTTAAGTATTTAAGTTATCAAATTAATTGTTATACTAAAATGTGTATTTTAATTAATTTTTCGGATAGAGACACTATTAAGGTGACATCTATTGTCTAAACGTTGCACTAATTTGTCCAATTGAGTGGAATTCAGGAAACTAGAGTAATTGTTTATAAAATAGATAGATGTCACCTTAATGACGGAGAACTAGAGTTTTATGGCAACTGAGCTACACTGAAGAGACTTAAATAAGGTGAAACCTGTCTGTAGTTGTTGTTAACAGGAAAACAATTATTTAATTGTGTATATTTATTTTAAACATGTTTGTCTTGAAGAAAATGTTAGATATAAACTTTTACATTTATAATAAAATGTATGTTTGATTATAGGGGATTATTATTTTTTATTATAAATAAAATTGTGAAATTTTCATAATTTATTTACTTAAACAAACAGTACATACTATATATTTATATAAACACTGGTTAATATTATTTACATCATAAATACTGGTAAATAATAAAAAATAAATATTTTCAAATGCTCGAAGCATTCAACATTAATACTGGTTATAAAAAATAGTTCTTTACATCTAATATCACAATCGTATCGATAAGGCCACTGAATGGTCACATCAGAATTATACTTTAGTAACTGGGGCACTTCTGAGCCCCTTATGAGAAAACGCCGGCCACAGAACTTTATTCCAAGTTCTGAAGGTCTTGTAGGAGAAGACCCAAAACGACGAGAAGAGTATGCTGAGGAACTTCATGCTGATTCGGAGCAACTCGACGTGCAGACTGTTGAAGTAGTAACACAACAGGCTGACGTAGAAGGGTAGGGATATACCGAGGCTGATGATGCCCAATCTGTAGATGAGCCTCTCGAGTTTGTAGGGTGACCGTCCGGCGAGGATAAGCGCCTTGCGGACGTCTTTTAAGGCTTTCGAGGTGAACTCGGCGAGGATGATGCCGACGGTGACGATGATCATCTGCGCGATGGTGAGGACGTGACTGGAGACCTCGCAGAATCCGGTGAAGTTGTTCAGGGTGACGTTGTTTGAGACTAGGGCGTACACTATGGGCACCACCGACAGACTCCAGACGATCGAGTGGATGCGCGTCGAGATCTTCTCGATGGCTTCCGTCGACCACTCCTTGGAGGCGCTGAGGTACCAGACGTAGCTGAAGGTGCACCACCAGAGGGCGTACGCGAAGTCGCAGAAGACGAGCAGGAGGGAGATGCTTATGCACAGCCAGCTCTCGAAAGGTTTTGAAAATGATGCTTCTCCTAAAAAAAACAAAAATAAGAAATTGATTAAATAATGTTTTTTTAAGTGTGAATATAAAAATCCGTATGTTTATATTAAATCTATGTTTTAGTAGTGCTGTAGTTAAATTTCTCTTCTATGAAGTTGGATAGAAAATTGAAATGAAAGTTGTTTAATGATGTGGAAGATATTTTTAGTAACTATTCTATTATTTTTACATAAATTTAATATATTACCTGAGCATGTGAGTGAACCAGCAACCCATCGGGCAAAATACATCAAGCAGATGATGAAGCCACAACTGGTTAAGTATAATATTGGTCTAGCTGGCCATCTGAATCGTTTCGGTTGTATTACGAACGTTAAGAGAGCGAAGATGACCACCGCTAAAGTCAGTATAGACCATACTGCAATCCAAACCTATAATAATAATAAAAATATGAGTTAAATTAAGATTTTATCATACAATAAAATATTTTACCTCTAAAATAATTCTTTCTTCTTCTGTAGATTTCACGTTTGAGGAGCAGAGCTTCAAGCATTTGTAACCAATCAGGATGGTGTTTGGGGGACATTTCTGCACGACGATGTCGGGCACCTTGCCTAAAGTTTGGGTGTGGTAAGCGGGCACGAGTTCGTTGCCGGTGTGGCTGATTTCGTCTTCGGGCGGCTGTTGCATGCATAGATCCGGCGGTTCTGGAAAACTATAAGGAATCGAAAACTAATTCACAGTTCCTTTGCGATGATTGACGGGTACTTACGTGGAGCAATTGAGCAGGGCTAGTGAGGACATGCCGGCGGCTTGGAGGGCGGGCAGGCAGTCCTTCCTGACCTCCTCGCAGAGGCCTCTGCAGGGCGGCACCGCGTCGGGGACGTGCTCGGAGCACAGGGGCATGTGCACGGAACACACGAACAGCCGCAGGAAGGCAGAGCAATTCTGGTTCAGTAGACCGGTAAATTCTTGTAGCTGAAATTTAATTATATTAATTAGTAACGGTATTTAATCGTAGAGATAAGGTTTATTTTGATACGAATAGTTTGTTAAGAATTTAAATGATTACATTATGTATACACGACAACCGAGACATGATAATTATAACCATTTGGTCGTTTCCCATCTGGAAAAAATGTGCAAACACGATTAATATTGTTTAATATTAATATTCACAAGGTAATAACTCCATTTAAAAAAAATCGGTGTGGCAACCGCGCAGCGGGTAAGTACAAAGGCTTTTATCGTAACTCACATCGTATCGGTTTATAATTAAGCTTTAAATAATATACGCCTTCGACGGGATTAAATAAAATTGAAATTACTTCATTACGGCCGCATTAAGGTCATAATGCTCGCATGAGACTTGATTTATACACGGAGAAACATGCGTGAAAAATCGTGTGCCGCGGCGAACGTTCGTTTAAAACGCGGCTCTCCGTCAAGGTGCCGACTTTGAACAATACGACACCAAAGTCTTTGACTGAGACGAATCGCTGTTATTACTAGCGTAGGAGAATTAACGCCTCGTTGTGTTTAAGCGCACGCCGAATTATAGAAATTAGACGGAGCGAAACTGAAAAATGACAGTTTTTTACTAGGATTTCTAAGAAATACTTAAGTTTATTTAAGTATTTCTTAAGTCTATTTAGATAGCGATTATATTTTGTAAAAATTTTGGTACTAATTTTGGAACTGCATAATTTTGTTAATGAATTTGGCAATAAGTAGAAATAGTAGGAAATACTAGTTTGGGTATGGATTGATATTTTAATGAAATAAAAATTTTCTTCAACGCCGCCAGTAACTTAATACTTGAACGATAAAGATTTTTAATCCTCTTAATACCATCTCGGCCGCATTTGAACCGATTACGGATTAAACCAGATAAATAAAGACTAGTAGGTAACCCTAACCAGTTGCGTAAGATCGTAGTAAGAGATACGAGCCGCCTTTAGAATGCCCATCGAGCAGCGTACGCTCTTCTTCTTATTCTCCTTCTTCGGCACCGATTGTTCTCTCCGTTCTCCATTGCCTTCCTCTACAACTCCGCGTCCTTTTTTTGAAATCTGTCAGTCAATCGGCTGGCCTTGGTGATGGCTCTCCGAGTTTATGATCCTGCTCAGCGGCCAGGTAAAAATAAAAAAAAGGGCCCCTCCTTTTCTCCCCAGCGCCCATGAAATCACCAAGCTTATGACGGCGACCGAAACTGATGACAGGCATTCCGTGTTTCTTTCATCGAAGCCGACGTACGACCGTTAGATGAAAAAGCGATTCAATGGCAAATTTCGGCAGCGCAAAACAAGAACAACAATGGATTCTTTTCAGTTTGAAAGAAAAAATCGTGATGATCAAGCGGTTTTTGTTTATTAGCTTCTCATTGTGTTTTTATCTAGAAAAAATATTAAAATGCTATTCAGCTAGTTCTTTTCGCCAATAAAGTGGAACATTTTAGAACGTGAAGACGCGCAACGCCAACGCAATGCCTAAATTTGACGGCGTAACAATGCTATCACTCGCGTTTATCTTTATGGGCGCAGCGGAACCATTGTTTAAACAAACGGGATGAGTCATTCGGTGCAGTGGTGATAAAGCGACATTCACTTTCGGGAAAATGTAGGACGAAAATCCTAAACAGGAAGAATCTTGGCTTTTGACAACCGCAGATAAAACACACATACACATTCCACTTTTTATACCGTATACATAAACTATCTATAAGTTATATTACAGTATGAGTTACGTGAAGACAAACTTGATTATAAAATAAAGCACAAAAAACCTTTCTTCACACAGTTGGTCACTTTATGTCCGAAATATATATTTGGTATTTTAAATAAACTGTGTGAAGAAATGTTTTTAGTGCTTTATTTTATATCTATGATTTGCTGAATTTATTCCAAGTTAGAGACCCGGACTGTATATTACACTATTGCAATCAATTCTTAAGTTCATTTTTTAAAAAAATATAAGTAATTAGTGTGCATGAGAAAGAACAAAAATCAAAGATTAATCCATATCTAATTGTGCGTCCGCCGCAATTACTCTCCGGCTTTCAGGGCCGAGTTTGGGAACTCGAGGAGATTAATTATGTTGTAATCAACTTCTTCATTACAACATGCACGCAATCCGATCGCCTTACGTATACGTTCCCCCCAAGTCTTTCAATTAAAAATTCCGGGTCGTGTAATTAAACCTTTTGATGTTTCAATTAGTCCGGCGGTTCGAGAGCGTTTGTTGCATGCTAAAAACTTGTTTTGGCACTCATTTTAAGTACGCGGACAATCGCGAAGAGCCATCTATAGGTTTTTCGGAATTAAACGGTCGTTACGGAAGACAAATGTACGCCAGTTTCGGAATTAATGGGCCCCCCTTTTCTTTCCTTTATGGTCGCGTGCGTTCCGCCGACGGAGCAAAGAGGTTTTTGGTTCATCATATCACGACGGGCCTTACCGTTATCTGGACGGCGTGCAACAACAACAGTAAAATGTTGCGTTTCGCTCGATTTGAAAATACCATTATTGTTAGTGGATAGTTAGTGTACAGGTTATATGTGGTTATTGATGGTTATTCATTCAACCCGGTTTACCATATTTATCGTTTATCCCTCACATATAATCTATTCTATTGCTGTATAACCAAATTATATACATCCTTTCTAAGTATCAGCTTCCTCTCTTCAACTTGAACAATTTATTCCTCCGAATCAAGACAGTTAAGCTAACAAACAAAGTAATCTATTTTTTTAATTTAAATTATAGACAAGCAAGAAAGACTACAGATCTTATACCAAAGAAAATTTCATTTTTTGTTTTTAAATATTTGCATATACATTTTTATTATGGGTTTGAGTGGAAGAACACTACGTGAACTCCGCCCGCATGTTCCCTGCTCTAAATTGTTAAGTAGTTTGTAAATTTATATTATTTGTTATAATTTTTTTAATTGAACATGGAAAGCAAAATCAATAAATCAATAAATCAATTTGTTTGTTTCTCCTGTTTACTTATTTAATCATTTGACTTTCTACCTTTTGGTGTAGTGTTTTTCTAATTAACCTTTTTCAATTGATTTTCTTTTTTTAAATGTCTTTCTTTTGTTATTTTTCTTCTCATTTTAAAATGCTATTCATTGCGTCAACAATACTTTCCTTTTCCAAAGAAATTAAAAACATAATAGTTCAGGAAAAAAATAGCGCAAAAGTAGACAAAGAGCTGAAACAATTTAGTTAAAATAATTAAAAAAATAACAAGTGTGTTTTAGATCAAACAAAAGCTATAATTTTTATAAAATAAAACAAAATCAAATTCAAAATATGAGTGTGCAGCAAATGAACATTACAAAATATAGTAGGTGAAAAATATTTAAAAAAAAAACAGTTTAATTTTTGAAACATTCACTTATATTTTCTTAATAAAAAATTAAAAATAACTTACAAAAAAAATAATAAAAAAACAGTACAAAAGTAAATTAAAACAAGCTGAAATTGTATAAAAATGAAAATTAGTTAAATAATTGAAATTGTCGAAAAAATAAAATTGATTTTTAATAAACCGTTGATTTTTTTTTCAACTGTTTTCAAAAAAATTGTTTTTGTTAAAAATTCCATCCATTTTCTTGAAATTTCAATTGTTTTAAGCGAATATCTTTTTTAGTTAAGTGTTTAGGTTGTTTTTTTACGATTTTTTTTTTCTTTTTTCAAATCAAATCAATATTTATTTAATAAAAATAAATCATTTTTTAAAGATTTTCCTTGTTATCCGATTTTTTTAATAACAAATTCTAATGACTTTTTGTTAAATTTCCGTTTATTTTTTGTAGAAATTGTTTTTAAGCGAATTTCAAAATTTAGTTAGTTGATTTTTTAAGAAATTTTCTTTTTTTAGCTGTTTTATTTTTCAAATGAGACTTTTAATAGTTTTTAATAAATCTAAATGTTTTCTTGTAAAATTTCAACTCTTTTAACTACTTTTACAGGTTTTAATTTTTTTTCTTATATTTTATAAATTGAAAATCTTGTAATTTTCAAATGTTTTTTTGTTTATAAATACTTTATACTAATATTCTTTCTATTTTTTGTGTAAAAGTTAACTGTTTTGAAACATTTTTAGTTGATTTTTAAGAGATATTCATCCGTTTTTTTAAACTGTTAACTTTGAAATGATTTCTTCTCCTTTGAGAAATTTTTATGTAGGTATCAAAATTAATTAAATAACAATCTACTTTTATATGATTTTTTCTTTGAGAAATTGACAAACGAACAATTAAAAAAATGTTTTTTTCTTCTAAGCAAATTCCAATTATTGCATTTTGGTAAAATTTCAAATATTTTTAGTTAATTTCAATTCTATTTTAGAAATGTTTTCAGGTGACTTTTTAAAAATATATTTTCTGTTTTTATTTTTTAACTTTGAACTGATTTTTTTTGAGAATTTTTTTATGTAGAAATCAAATTATAAATTATCGTTTTAAAGTTAAAATTTGGTTTTCTTTAAGTGTTTTAAGATAATTTTATAAGCTATTTTTAGAAAGTTCAGCCATTTTTTAACAGATTTTCTATCTTTAAGAAATTTTTATGGAAGAACAAAATATAAACTAATGGTTTTGCATTTTTTTGTCTTATATTCTAAGCAAATTTCAATTGTTTCGGTTTTTGTTAGATTTTCATTTGTTTCTAACAATTTTTTCATTTTCTTTTGTAAAATTTCGTCTATTTAGTTTTTCTTTTTTGAATCAATATATAAACTACTTTTTTCAATTCACTTTTATCTAAGCATATATCAATTTTTTCAAGTAAAATTTCAACTGCTTTAGACCATTTTTTTGTAAATTTATAAATTGTATTTTGTTCGTTTTTGTAAAATTTGAATTCCTTTAAAACAATTTTTAAAATGTATGCTTAGAATCTATTATCTATTGTTTTTTAACACATTTTAATTTTTTGTTAAAAGTTTTTCAAATCTAATATTTTAAAAAATCAATTGTTTTAACAAATTTGTCATTTTTAGGTTAAATTGTTCCTTTCTTAGTAAAAAAAGTAACTGTTTTAAGTTAATTTTAAAATGTACTTTTAAACAGTAACGTTTTTTAAACAAATTTTCTATTGCCAAAAAAATAAGTATTGATTTTTAAATGATTTGTTTTTCGTTGGAAAATGTTTGTGTAAAAATTAAAATGTAAATAATTTTACTTTTCATTTATTTTCTTAAAATAAATTTCAATTGTTTTTCAAGTTTTTAATTTTTTTTTGTAAAATTTCATCTATTCTGTTCTGTTCCTTTTTCAAAACAAAATATAAACTTTTTTCAATTGTCTATTTTTTTCCCAAATTTTAATAGTGTCATTTTTTGGTAAAATTGTAACGGTTTTTAACAATTTAATTTTTTTGTAAATTATATTCTATTTTGTTTTCCTTTTTTGTAAAATTTCGGTTTTTTAAAAGTGAATTTTAAGATGTATGTTTATGTCTTTATCTGTCGTTTGAATTGTTTTCTTCTTCATATTTTATTTTTCATATTTAGCAAAAATTGTCGTTTTTGTAAAAATTCAATGTTTTAAGTTTATTTTAAAATTTACTTTTACACATTTTTTTGTTAAAATGGCAACTGTTTTCAAAAATTTTCAACTTTTTTTAAACGAATTCATTCATTCATTCAATTTTTTTCCTTACAATTGTTTTCAATTTTATTTTTGAATTTCAATTGTTCTTTCAAGGCAAAATTCCAACTGTTTTTTTTTTTTTGAAGAATTAAAAAAATTCAATTTTTTCTTGTGTTTTTCACTTTTCTTCTTCTATTTAATTATTCAAAAAAATCATTTTTTATTAGGTAAAATTCCATTACATATTAAGTTTCTTCTGTTTAAAAATATATTTTTATGAAGTTTTCAGATGTTTTTATTAACGATACTACTTTTTTTAATTTGTATGCATTTTTTTATATATTATGACATATTTTATTTTTTTAATTTTTAGTAACTTATGTAAAACTTTCTGTAGTTATGGCATCAATCAATTATATGAATATGAATATGAATCTTTTTTTATATACATTTTAACAAGAAATTATTTTTCTTTTGGTGATATTAAAACAAATTCAAATTAAAAGTAAGATTTATTAAAAACAAATGAGCATTATAAAATACATATAATGTTAAAAAAACAGTTGAACTTATATTTTGTGAATAAAACAGAAATAAAAATATGAAACTATGACACGAAAAAGCAATAAAAAATGATTGAAAAACAGTTGAAATGTTTGATAGCTCTACATCAAAAATTTGAAAAATAAGTGAAAAGCAAAAAACAATTGAAACAGTTGAATTTTATTAAAACAATTGCATTTAAAATAATTAAAAAATTGGAAAATGATTAAAATTTCAAATTGCCACCAAAACCAATTTGATTTTTTTTGTAAAATTCAATCAAATTCAAATTGACAAATATTAACATTACAAAGAAAAAACAACTGAATTTATTAACAATTCTATTTTTCCTATCTATGTGAAAAACATTTGCTTATATTTTTCAAATATAAAAGTAAAAATATAAATTAATGAAAAAAACTATGGGAAATAACTTGAAATTGTTAAAAAATTTTAAAAATTCAACAAATAGATGATTTCTTTGTATTAATAAAATTGAATCAAATTCAAATGAAAAATGTTTACATCGCAAACGAAATGTACACTTAGCAAAATAAAAATAAAGTGATTACAAGTTATTCTATATTGAAAAATAGGGGTTAAAACTAAATGTAAATCAAAATAAAATTTAAATAAAATTTATGCAAAAAGAAACAAATAAAAAACCATTGAATTATATAAAGTAATTGAAAATTTCGGAAATAAATGGCTTAAAATTAAACAAAAAACAAATGAGAGTCGGTAAAAAAACAGTTGACTTTTTGTAAAATTCGAATTTTCCGAATTTTCCAATTTAAAATTGAAAATAAAGGTTAAATTATTAAAAACGCACTCGAAGTTTGTAAAATATTGGTCAGGAAAAAAGTTAATCAAAAGCAGACTACGAAGGTAAGAAATTATCTAAAAATTAAAAAAAGAAAACAAATGAAAGTTGTTACAACAATTGTTATTCGTAAAGTAAAATAAATTGAAATTGAAAAATAAAGTGTGAAACAAATCAACATTTAAATATATGTATTTATAATTTGCAAGTATATTAAAAACAATTGAAGTGTGTTTTTTACGAATTTAAGAAAATGTGAATAAAATGATGCAAAAGCAGGCGAAAAGTTCAAACAATTAAGTTTAAAACAATTTAAAAACTAGAAAAAAAACAAATTAAATCTACATTTCGTTAATAAAACAGAAAACATGAATATAAGAAGGAGAAATAATGCAAAAGTGGATAAAAGTTTAAATATTTGAATTTAAAACAATTAAAAAGTTTCAAATTATCAGAAAATGAAATATATAAAAACAAAAGAAATTTTCTAAAAGTAGTTGATTTTGTAGTATGATACAAAATGGCGGCGTTCCAAAATTTGAATTAAATTTAATAAAAATTGCTGTTCTTAGTTTAAAAATTTCTAACTTCAAAACTAAACATCAAATTGATTTCAAAATCTGTTGATATGCTTATAATTAAAGTATTTTTAATATTTTAGAAAACTAATGATGTCACTCAACTATAAACAAAATGGCAATTTTCCAAAAGATGAATTAGATTTAATAAAAATTGTGGTTCTTAGTTTAAAAATTTTTACCATCAAAAAAAAAAACGTCGAATTGATTTTAAAATCTGTAGATATGCTTATATTTAAACGGTTTCTGATATTCTAGAAAATAAATGATGTGACCCAATTATAAATAAAATGGCGACGTTCTAAAAGTTGAATTAGATTTAATGAAAATTGCTGTTTGTAGTTTGAAAATTTCTACTGAAAAAACAAAACGTCAAATTGACTTTGAAATCTGTAGATATGCTTACAATTAAGGTATTTTTCATATTCTAGAGAATAAATGATGTAACTCAATTACAAACAAAATGGCGACGTTTCAAAAGTTAAATTACATTTAATGAAAATTGCTGAATGTAGTTTGAAAATTTCTACCTTTAAAACTAAACGTCAAATTGACTTTAAAATCCGTAGATATATTTATATTTAATATGTTTTTAATACTCTAGAAAAATGATGATGGCACTCAATCACAAAAAAAAATGGCGACGTTTCAAAAGTTTAATAAAAATTGCTGTTCTTAGTTTAAAAATGTCTACCTTCAAAACAAAACGTCAAATTGACTTTAAAATCCGTAGATATTCTTATATTTAAAGTGTTTTTGATATTCTAGAAAATAAATGATGTGACTCAATTACAAACAAAATGGCGACGTTCCAAAAGTTAAATTACATTTAATGAAAATTGTTTTTTATAGTTTGAAAATTTTTACTCAAAAAATTAAACGTCAAATTGGCTTCAAAATGTGTACATATACGTAAATATAATAAGTTTTTTTATATTCTAGAAAATTAATAATTTGACTTAATTACAAACAAAATGGCGGCGTTCCAAATGATGAATAATGCTGTTCGTAGTTTAAAAAATTCTATCTTCAAAACGAAACGTCAAATTGACTTTAAAATCCGTATTTATACTTATACTTAAAGTGTTTTTGATATTATAGGAAATTAATGTTGTGACTCAATTAGAAACAAAATAGCGACGTCCCAAAAGTTAAATTACATTTAATGAATATTGCTGTTTGTAGTTTGAAAATTTCTGTTTAAAAAATGATACTGGTTTAAAATTAATAGATATGCTTATATTGAAAGTGATTTTGATATTTTAGAAGATAAATGATGTGACTCAATTACAAACAAATTCCAATTGAAAATAAAATTTAAAACCAATGAAGATTAAAAATTATATAAAGTGAAAATTATTAAAAACGGTTGAACTTTGTGAAAATTTTGCTTATATTTCCTTGAAGAGAAAAAAAGGTATGAAAAAGTAGAGAAAAAGTTGCAACAATTAAGTTTAACCAAAAATTAGAAAAACATGAAATGACAATTGTTAAATTATAATTGAAAATAAGAGATAAAAACAAATGAATATTATAAAATATCGAATGTGAAAAATTATTGAAAACAGTTGAAGTTTGTGCTTACATTTCTTGAATAAAAAAAAAATGTAAAAGAAACACTCGCTTGCTAGTCGCCGTACAGTGTAGACGTTCGCTCCAGAGTTCCTTATAAACGTGTTTAAACCGTGCAATCAATTATATTTTATTAATAGTGGTAATTCCACCAAACCAACTAAGTGCTCTCCACCATGGGTTCAGCCTCCGACTCGGAGGAGGAATTTAAAACCCCCAAGAAGAGAGGCAGAGGAAGGCCCCGCAAACCGTCGTACTCCGACTCGTCATGTGTAGAGGTAACACAACCCACAAAACGCACAGCCAGACCCAAAAATGACGAACCACAAACATCTAACACAAACAAACAATATAAACACACCTTCCACCTCACAACCGCTGAAGATATTAGCCGCATCCAGATGGTACAACATTGGTTAAAACACGATTTTAACAAAAACGTTTTAATCATCAAAACGAAACACGGTTTTATTCTCAAAGCAAACTACGAGAAACAAAGCATCATAAATGATTTAAACACACTAAAGACCAAAAGAATTATAACGAAACACGAGGCCACAGCACCGAATGCGAACGCAGAAAAACGCGACCACGCGGCTCCATCGTTCAGCTGCATTATCAAATCCGTCGAACTTGAAATAAACGACACCATGATAAGCGAACATTTAAACGAAATGGGAATTACTCATCGCTATTGCAAGAGAATAATTTCAAGACAAACAAACGAGAAAACGTCACTAATTCGTATAATCACCGCATCCCACGAATCATATAGCCGCCTACTGTTGCACAAATTTCCGTATTTATGCAAAATATACCCCGTTGTCGAAAGTACAGCACCCGAACCAATACCGACACCATGCGGAAAATGCAGCCAATTCACGCATAAAACCGCGGACTGCACAAATGCAGTTAAATGCGCCAAATGTGGAGGAACACACAATACATCCTCGTGCAGCACAACGCTCCCGGAGAAATGTTCGGCATGCAAAGAAGAAGGACACGCACCCTGGTCACAGAAGTGTAAAAAGAGACCCACTAAACCCATCGAAGGAATCCCGAACGTCAAGATACACCTTACTAATCAAAAAACCGCCGACATGGACAGGTCAGTAACTAAACACGTACGCGTTCATAAACCATTTTCATTGCATGACTATATTCTTGATACGTACGCTACAGAAATAAACAGGCCCTCAGCCGTTGACCGAAACGAACTTCTAAAAAAACTTAGAAGAAGATTCATTGAATCTTTCGATATTGAGGTACACGCATCATTTTCAGGCAACCGCATGTTCATTGTAATGTTCGACCTGAAATTCCCCGAAGACATCCCTCCCGTACTCCCAACCGCCGGTGTACACACAGGTAATGTGCAGGTAAATAATGACTAGTATACGTTTCCTTTACTCTAACATTAATTCCCTTCGTAATAAATTCCATTTACTCGCCCATTACCTATCCAACAACCCAATTCATATAAACCTCCTCGTTGAAACTAAAACTAGAGAGAACTTCAATTTCAACAACTGGAAGAGTATGCAAATACCTTCCTCAATAGCTAATGAAAATCAACGAGGAGGTTCCATTGCCTCCTTTCATCCTTCCTTATCATACGGTAAAGCCAACCCACCCCGCATAAATAACAACCGGAATGAATGCCTTCATTTTACTCTTCCCCTCACACATTTCACCCTTCACGTTTTCCTAGTATATATCCATCCATATTCCTCTATTGACGACACAATATTCACAAAAGCATCTCTATATGACCATGCAATCGTAATTGGCGATTTTAACGTCAATAGTAGGAAATCCCGTCAAATCCAATCCTTTATCTCCAATTCGAACTTCATTAAAATTCCAACCTCTCCAACTTTTATCATGAGTGAAAGACAATCAACAACCCCCGATGTAATCCTATGCACATCCAACACCCGCCACCTAATTCACTCCATAAAACTGATCCCAGACCTCTGTTCCGACCACCTATCCATTCAATTTGATTTTAATATCCAATCCCAACCTACCCTACCTCCCCCGGAATATATTTTCCATTACCAGAGTTGCAATATTAACAAGGTTATCAACGACATAACATCGACGTTTGATTTTACACAAGACATAAATCCTAATACAATTTCTCACTTTTGCACATCCCTATCAGAATCTATCACGTCCCATACACCTAAACTAAAAAAACAATATTACAAATATCCCCTACCAAAATATATCCTACGACTTTTAAAATATAAAAGACAATTATACAGAGACAGTAAATTCTACGAGGACAGTTCAATCAAAAATAAATTCAACAAATTAAATAAAGATATCAAAATTTTAATTTTAGACTACAAAAAACACAAATGGCTTGAGGCTTGCCAAAACATTAATGAACAGAAGGGAAAAACGTACTGGACCGAAATTAAAAAACTTACGAAATATAAAAAATATGACCATGTTGCCAATATAAAAGACCCAACCGACGGATCAACGCTGACAGACGAAACATCAATAGCGAAAGCATTTGCAGAACAGTTAGAACAGACGTTTCATATCTCTCACAGCAACGAATACGACAACGACTTTTATAGGACAGTAACTGACTGGTTCAATTCTTTCGACAAAACCCCCCTACCCCCTCCAACTGACGATTCAATCGACGAGACAGATTACTACACACAGTTGCACTCTGGTAAAAATTCCTCCCCTGGCCGTGACAAAATTCCTCGTCTACTCCTCAAAAAACTCTCCCATGATATCCACATGTTCATTTTAAAAATTTTCAATTATTGTTATTCCCATCAACACTTTCCCACTGAATGGAAACAAGGCATCACCATATGCATCCCCAAACCCGACACCGATCCCACACTAGTATCCAGCCATCGTCCCATTACACTACTCCCGGTAATTGGCAAACTTTTCGAATCCCTCCTCAAACAAAAACTCCTTCAATCATCCAAAATCCATATCCCAGATTACCAGTTTGGCTTCCTACCGCAAAAATCAACCACTCTCCCTCTATCCATTCTTACCTCCAATATACAAACCAATCATCTTGAAGGAAATAAATCAATAATTCTCTTTTTAGACTTTCAAAAAGCTTTCGATTCGGTTTGGCATATTGGCCTCCTTTACAAATGCTTCCTCTTAAACATCCCACGCCACTTAATAATCCTTATATACAAATTCCTTTCTAACAGATCCAGCCAAGTACGAATCAAACAAACATTATCCGATCCATTCCCAATCCTCCAGGGAGTGCCCCAGGGCTCTCCCTTATCACCCCTCCTTTACAACATTTTTTGTCACGACCTGTATAATCCCAACCCTACATATTTTGATCCTTTAAACTACGCCCTTCTCTTTGCCGATGATACCACCCTTATCGCCCATGCTCCATCTATCCAGGTTGCCCAACAATCCCTTCAAAAATCATTCAATGCGATCCAATCCTGGTGCTCCAAATGGCGTATAAAAGTCAACCCCTCCAAATCCAAACTCCTAATCCCGCATCACAAAATTACGCCTCACTCCCCCTCCATTATCATAAACAATACCATAATATACCCTACCTACTCCTGTAAATACCTAGGCATCCTGTTTGATTCCCATCTCTCCTTCAAAGCCCATGCACAAGCTATAAAGGTAAAGATTAAAACTAGAGCCCGACATTTTCGAGCTTTAACTTACAAAAATGAGGGTATTTCTACCAAAACCGCTGTGACAATATATAAAGCCATTTGTCGACCTCTTATAGACTACGGTGCAATCCTTTTCAACCAAATCCGTCCTTCCACTCTCCACCACTTTAACGTCGCCGAAAGGTCAGCCCTACGAACCCTCACCAAACTCAGACACCCAATTAACCCGCTCCATAATCCCTCAAACGAGCTCCTTTATGAATACACCCAAGTTACTCCTATCTCCCAACGTATACATAGTCTAAGTCTTAAATTTGCCAACAATCCTTTTAATGTATCCCTTCTCAACAAATTTTGCATTCCCCGAAATCCCAATATCCCATCTAAATACAAACACCCTTCAGTCACCCTACATCAATTCATTAGTGCGAATCATCCAGACAGTTAAGCTAGCTAGCAAAGTTATTTATTTTCTTACACTAAATTAGAGTCAAGACAGGGCAGAAAGACCGATGGTCGATAGCCCAAACGGACAGACTAACACATTAGATACCATTTGTAAATGTTTTTAACTTTGTATATATGTTCGAATAAAGATGTTATGCTCTCTCTCTCTCTCTGTAAAAGAAAAAAGTATGAAAAAGTAGAGAAAAAAATGCAACAAAGTTTAAATCAATTAAAAAAATTGGGAAATAATTGAAGTGAAAAATTAACCAAAAATTAGACAGTTGTTAAAGAATCAGTTGAATTTTTGTGTGTAAAACTAAAATAATTTATAAATAAAAATAAGAGCTAGAAATAAATTAACTTTATAAAATATCGAATGTGAAAAAATATTAAAAACAGTTGAAAAATTTGCTTATATTTTTTGAATTAAAAAAAATAATGCAAAAGTTGGTAAAAATTGAAACAATTGGGTTTAAATCAATTGAAAATAATTAAAGTTTTAAATAAATCAAAAATAAAATTTACAAAATTAAATGTGGAAAATTATTTTAAAAAAAAACAATATAAATTTGTGAAACATTGCTAATAAAAAATTGAAAAACATTAAAATTGTTTACGAAAAAAGGCCAAAAAGCAGTTAAAATTGTATAAAGCTATTCAAAAATTGGAAATTGATAAACTGATGTTTCAAAATGTCTAAAAAACAATTGCTTTGTTTTATGACTTTATTTAATAAACAAAGTGATCGTGTCTCCTTCTTCGTTATATTCAAGATGTATCACAAATTAAACAATCGAAAGTCGTTAAAAATAGTTTTTTTTTTGTAATAATAAAACCAATTCAAATTGAAAATAAACAGTGAGAAATTAAAGCTGTAAAAAAATAGATTAAGCAAATAATTACAATAAAAAACAATTGAAATTAGTGAAACGTTGCTTTTATTTTTCGAATAGAATAAATAGAAACAAATGAAAATAGCACAAGCAATAAACTAAAAGCATTTGAAATTACATTAAAACATTTTGATTTAAAATAAATAAAACACTTTTCACTTTGTTTCATCACAATATTATCTTAACAACATTCAAGAATTAAAACATTGGTTTATATAACTGTTACTAATAGTTAAACATTTAATATAGTTTTTTATTCAAAAATTTTAACAGTTACATCTTTTAGCATATGAAAAAATTACATGATGACAATTTCAAAACACTAAATTTTCCAAATGAAAAAACTATTCATTATAAGTAACTGATTCAATTGATGTTTTTTTGTTGTTGATGAAATTAGGTCTTATGAATGGGGGCCAAGGTACATTTCGAACACATCTGAGATGCGCCGCAGAGATATATTGGTCCGAGGTGATCGAGAGATGGGAAACCGTTAGTCAAACTTAATAGACTGCTGGCGGCCACCGAAATATATGACTTTATTCATTCCGAATGGTTTCTGCATATGGACAGAAGCCTGTCGCAGTTAACTGTAAAACCATAATCGCTAACGGGATATTTTTATCTGTTGTTTGGATGATTTATTCTTTTAAAGATTAAAATATTAGGCAGGAATTTTATGTTAAGTAAGAATCAATAGTATGCAACCATATTTACTCGTGATAATTATATTACACATAGACGAACTTTATAATGATAAATTATTCAACTGTACCATGAAATAATTAGTATTTGCAGAGAAAATATGAAATAGACATTAATAATAATTGCATAATTATGTAAAGGCATTCTAAAGTGATGGTAATAGCTGAGAAGATAATTTAAATCATGTCGAGGGAAGTGACAACCCCGGGAGATAATAATTCGGAAGGTGCATTAACTTAATATAGCTATAGACACCCAATGGTAGTAGACCGTCCATCGTGTCCGTGTGTGTGTGTGTGTGTGTGTACGGCTTGTAATACATGAGCCCCCGAGGGGGGCAATCATAAAGGCGAAGGCGCCTTCACATCGGGGCCGCTCTGTTATTAGCCCCCTCGTCGCCCCTCGCGCCCATCTGCCCATCGGCTCTCATCATAAAGCCCACCATTATGGTCGCTGGGTCTCTTGGTCTTCCTAGAAGTGACCGCACCGCCTGCTCGCTCCAAGTTATGCCATATAATCATTATTAGACACACACACACACGCATTGATGGTAAAAAGGTGGGGCCAACGGGAGGAGGCCCTTTGTGCCGTGGAATTTCGAGCGTGATTTTATAGAAATTTCAAATTTGATGCGCTCCCTTCAGATTTATGGACGGCGTGGAACTAATTGAGACCGTTTCGGCGTGTCGCTGGTGGAACAAATCTGAATTAATGGGTGAACACCCCAAAAAAAAAATGCAATACATATTTTTAAGTTGAATAAGAATTAATTAGTTAATAAGGGTGTAAAATCTAATTTTAATCATTAATTATCTAATAAAGCATTAAAACCTTCACACTATCCTTTGAATTAACAGTTATGTATTTTAGATACTTGAAAGTCATTAAATCATAATGATGGTTACATGATAATTAATGATATAAACACTCATTAAAACACTCACTATGTGTATACTACTAAAATTTTAGTGTAATAAGTGTTTAAATTTAATACCATTAAATTTTTGAAGAGGGAAAATGTTGCAATATATTTATTTATCAAATAAGAGTGTGGTCAAGTCGTTTCCAAAAAAAAAGGATAAATACGTCAAACATTATTTATCCTTTCTTTTTAGAAACGATATGAACACACTCTCATTTGAAAAAGAAATACAATGCAAGATTATCTAGAACTAAAATTTTTGGAATACCAAAATTTTTAGAATTTTTAGATTTTCATAATTAAAGCAGATTTTCTATATCTGTTATATCTGTTTGTTCTTACATTAAAAGTTATTTTCTTTGGTACCAACAAGCTCCAACCGAGTTTTATCCGAAATTCCTATCTAATTTCCTAGCTGGCGCCTGTGCGCGGAGTTATCCCGTTCTAATCCGCCTTCGTCTCGGTCACGACTTCCAAGGCTCGCTGCTGGAAACCGTCCAAAAGGAAACAATGCGCGAAAGGCGTTGCTATTGTCTTCGTCGGCATCGATAAAAGCTGCTACCGGGTGCAGTTATTTCTACGTATTGGTGTCGTTTCTAAAAGGCGACAATTAGTATTCTTAGGCGAGGATGATTGTGAATCGAAATGTAAATGACGCTGAAAATTGAATCGCTTAATATAAGTATACATTTAGATTATTAAACAGTTTCAAATTCAATCAATTTCATAGTTTGTTCAACTGCAAGATGATTTCATACACTTGGAAAACAAACACTAACACTTTGCTAGATGTACATTTCGAGTACTATGTACTCATTATCAATAGCAAAGTGTTAGTGTTTGTTTTCCAAGAGTATAAAATAAATCTTCACGTAACTCAAGAACAAATTTCTAGATGATTTCATATCAGTATCAATTTCAAGATTTTGACTACAAAATTTTTAGAAACTTGATCATAAGTTTCTAACTCTTCTAATGTTAATGTTGTTGCAATTTTTTGGGCGTTATTCTAATTTTGGAAAGCAATCACATAAACTCGTTTGGTGACAGAAGTCGGACGGACATAAATCTTTGGGACGGTTCGTTCTGTAACCGATACCTGCCTTGGGACTCCGGTTTTACACATGTAACTACAAACACCCGACGAAAGGGTGTGTCGTCTCCCCGTCTCGGCACACAAATTAACATGGCAGGACCCGACGCAGCCCCGCATAAATTACGGCGACCGAATGTTGAAATTTTAATACGTAATTACGGCGGGCGTTAATTATTTATTATTTATGGCACGTCCCGTAAGCACGGTTACAGCTGTTCCGGCCGTTCATTAAACTCCCCTAAATGAAAGTTGTACGAACGGAATCAATTCGAAGCCCAAAATCAACGACAACCTTCAATAAATCTACTAATCCATCTAATATTCAAGTTATTGGTAAATTAAGCTATGAACAATTTTTGACACAAGTTGTCAACCTACAAGGGTTGAATCTATGGTTAGCAATGTGCAACACTTGATTAATTCAATTCAATTCAAAACTACAACCAATATATTAAATAAAGATTTAAAGCATATACAGTTTTTCATCTTAATTCAAGTTTGTCTAAATTTTTGGACAGTATAGTCCAAATAAATTTGACGAATAAAGCACTAATAATTTGGTTGATTGAGTTACTTTATGGTTTGTATCAAACCATTGATAATGGACACTTTGGGTCCGAAATGTGCATCTGGATCAAAATAAAATATTGAAGAAAGTGTTTTAATCAAAGCACTGATAACCTTTCTTCAAAATTGTGAAGAAAGGTTATTAGTGCTTTATTCGTCATTAATTTGATCTTCACGTAACTTAATCAACCAATAGTACAAATAATTTGTAATTGAGCAAAAGTTCGGAGTCTGATCTTATTTATTTTAGTAATAAATCCTTGAAATTAAAATAACTATAGAAGTAATTCAAAGTCTGTGCTTAATATATGAGTATTTGGTTGTAAATTTTATTCTCTTCTTTAGATAGATCGGAGGAAAACTAACTTCGTAATTACCTTTATTTTTTCTTTGTGCGGCAAAGGATGATTAGACCCAGTTGTATAAACCCACCATCATTACCCACCTCGCGTTTATGGTGTCTGGCGTAAATTGGCGTCGTCGGTTTTTATTGTGGCAACGGCCCTGGGTTCGGCTCCCAGTGGTTCCCATTTATGACGGATCATAATTAGTGGGTATCGTCGCGCGTTTCCTTTCATTTCTGCCGACGCACCATCTGCCGTTTAATTGCCGTTAGAGGAGGGCATCCGGCGTAGGATGTAACAAATAAGAGCCGAAAAGGGAAAAACGAAAAATTTTCAAGGAAACGGAAACAATTTACAATTTATTTATATTAGACGACGATAAATAATCATAAACATAATTGCAGCTTAAATTTCAACATATTTATGTATTGTGGATGGGTGGCCAATATTACACCCTTCAATTAATTTATCTATTTAGAATGATTTGAATAAAAAAAAAATTACGAAAATATTCCATATAGGGAAAGTAAAAAACATATATGTTGGATTATAAAATTATTATTTTTTATTTGACGGGGCGATCCTTTAAAGTAACAAGCTCGTTTACAGACACACACACAAATCACACTGCAAAGGACCACGTGGTCGATAGCCAAACACTACTACTACTCTTATTTTACTTTACAACGGTTTTAATCTAAACAAGGGGTAAACCTACTTCCAGTGCATATTAAGTTACCAAAAGCTTTTCAAAGAAAATAAAGCTGTATTAATGAGGGGAATTAAATAATTCATATGAGGTGGGTGGGTTATGGTTGTTGCAGAATACAAATTTAATCATAAGCAAATTTATACCAGATTAGTCATGTAAATCCTTTTTTAAAATATTTTCCTCAAAGAAATCGTGATCTATAATGGAAAATTGGAGGGTGGTATAGTGGCCACCCACCCGCCCTACATATACAATGAAACTTTAACTACAAACGTGCTTAAGAGTCATTAATAACATTTACAATCTCTGTTACTGTTTTAGGCAACCAAAACATTTTCTATGGTAACAATAGAATTATAAATGTAAGGTGGGTGGGTGGCTTTTATCACACCATTCAATTATACACGAGTGTTTGTTAGATACAGATTTTCTCATAAGCAGATTTCTACTACATTTGTCATGTAACATTATTTTGAAATTTTAAATATTTTCCTTAGGGAAAACCTAATTTATAATTAAAATTTTAAAGGTAGGATAGTGGCCACCCACCCACCCTACATAAACATGGAAATAAAACTACACTAGTGCTTATAAAATCATTACAACATCTATACAATCCCCGTGTTTATTTCAGGAAACTAAAACAGTTAGAATGGTGAAAGTTCCAATATAAATGTAGGGTGGGTGGGTGGCCTCTATCCCACCTACTAACCCGTAGATTATACACAAGTATTTTACTGAAAACAAATTTCATCCCTTCCTTTAAATTTAATCATATGCAGATTTTTACTCGATTTGTCATTTAACTTTGATTTTTAAATATTTTTCTTAAGGAAAGTCTAGCTTATAATTTAAAATTTTAAAGGTAGGATAGTGGCCACCCACCCACCCTACATAAACATGGAAATAAAACTACAATAGTGCTTATAAAATCATTACAACATCTATACAATCACCGTGTTTATTTCTGGAAACTAAAACAGTTAGAATGATGAATGTTACAATATAATTGTAGGGTGGGTGGGTGGCCTCTATCACACCTACTAACCCGTAGATTATGCCCAAGTATTTTACTGATAAAAAATTTCATCCCTTCCTTTATCTCACCCTTCAATCTGTGGATCATATAAAAGTGTTCTGCTGAGTGCAAATTTGTTAATATGCAGACTTATACAAGATTTTATATATATCTTTTTTGAAATATTTTTTAAAGGAGAAGGTTGTTTATATTTAATAGTTTGAGGGTAGAATAGTGGACACCCACCCACCCTACATTTTTATTATCCCTTTCACCACTGTTACTATTTTAGTTTCTTTAAACACAAATTGAGATATTGTAGATGTTGTTGATTATTTTTCACAAGTAAAGGGTTGTTTATATTTTAACATTGAAGGGTAGGATGGTGGCCGCCGACCCACCCTATAAATACATTACAACTTAAGCTACAACCGTGCTTATAAAATTATTAAAACTTTTTAATTTATAATAAATTTAACATGTAAATCCTGTTTGGTTCAATATTTTTCTCAAAGAAACTTGAAAGTGACTTCTATTTTCAAATAAAATACATTTTGAAAAGCTCAAGATATTCCCACACTATTTTCTTAAGTATATAAGACTTTTGTTTTTTACATTTTTAAAAAAGTGTACAAATTTTCGCGACGATTTTTTGAAGCCAAAGCTAATTAAATTATTTCTAAAAAAAGTATATACTCTAAAAAATCTTTTCTTGTTTTCAGTTAGTAAGAAGAAATCAGGAAGTTCCCAATGGGTTTTTGTTTTTGTTATTAGTTTATGGAATTTTTGTTCTGTTTGTTCTGGGCATTCATATTTTAGCGATTTGTTTAGAAGAATTAATAGTTTTGAAAGGTTTTTCTTATGCTCGAGGCCTAATTTCTTGAAAAAGTCCTCTTTCGCATGAGTACTTTGTAAAACGAAAATACGGAGATTCTAAAAAGTATTCGTAATGTAATGATAACTCTAACACTATTTTCTACTTACGTATCCATTAATTGTTGAATCCGGAGATTCCAAAATTTCTTCGCCTGAAGAAGACACTTGTCGAAGCAATTGTCGCGAATAGTAAAATAAATATTTGAAAATTTAGCTAAGTGATTAATTTTTAAAAGTATTCCTAATATAATGATAACTCAACTATTTTCTGCTTTGGTAACTTCTAAGGAAAAATTGGGAGGTTTAGGGCTCAACATATTCCTACAATGCTTATTTTTAAGTATTTGCCCTAAAGACTTACTTCTAAAGGAGTTTCAAGAATTTTCAAAAATTTCTATCAATTCCAAGCTAGTTTAATTGTTTCCAAAAAGGGTATACATATTCTGAAAAGCTCAAGATATTTCACGTACGCCAAAAAGTGTCCTTAGACTTTTGCCTTCTACGTTTCTATACTCTATAGGAGTATAATAAATATCCAAAAGTTTTTTTTTTAAACCCCATGCTTTTTTTCCAAATTTCCAAAAAGCATATACTCTAAAAATACATTTCTTATTTTCGGTTAGTAAGAAATCAAGATGTTCCTAATGGATAAGAGTTTTTTTTGTTTTGGAATTTTCCTTTATTCAAATTTTACTGACCTGTGTAGAAGAATGAAAAGTTTCAAGAGGTTTTTATTATGTTCGAGGTTTAATTGCTCCTAATAAATATCCAAAAGTGTTTTTAAGACCCCAACCTTTCTTTCCAAATTTCCAAAAAGCATATACTCTAAAAACCCGTTTCTTATTTTCGGTTAGTAAGAAATCAAGATTTTCCTAAGGGGTGAGAGTTTTTTTGTTTTGGAATTTTCCTTTATTCAAATTTTACTGACCTGTGTAGAAGAATGAAAAGTTTCAAGAGGTTTTTATTATGTTCGAGGTTTTAATTACTCCTAATAAATATCCAAAAGTTTTTTTAAGACCCCAACCTTTCTTTCTAAATTTCCAAAAAGCATATACTCTAAAAACCCATTTCTTATTTTCGGTTAGTAAGAAATCAAGATGTTCCTAATGGATAAGAGTTTTTTGTTTTGGGATTTTCTTCTATTCATATTTTACTGACTTGTGTAGAAGAATGAAACGTTTCAAGAAGTTTTATTATGCTCGAGGTTTAATTGCTTCTAAAAAATTCTCGTTTGCTTTCAAACTTTGTGAAACAAGAAAAATCAGTAGGTTTGAGGCTGAAATTATCCCCACAGTACTTATTTTAAAGTATATGCCCTAAAGACTAATCTAAAGGAGTATAAAGGATGATCAAACATTGAATTCTTTCAAAAAAGTGTATATTTTAGAAACATCCCGAAAATTCTTAAATATAAAATCTGTAGAGGTATCCTTTTCATCATAAAAACCAATTACGAATATTCTAATTTGTTCTTCGAAAAAGGGAACAATGATCCTTAATAAATAGAAAAAAAACACGAAAATATTACTATATATTTTATTAATAATCTTAAATTTGAAAAACTACAAAACTTTCTGTTTATCTTGTTCAAATCACAGAAACAAAAAGAGAAGTTTCTGTGATTTGTAAAAGATAAACAGAAAGTTTTGTAACGTTTTTCAAATTTAAAGATCACTGTTTCCTTTTTTGAAGAAGAAAAAAAAAACAAATTATAATATTAGTAATTGGTTTTTATGATGTAATGGATACCTCTACAGATTATAGATTTAAACATTTTCGTGATGTTTTAGTAGTATATATCTTGGGTACTCTTATATTTTAGACATTTCTATAGAAAAATTAAGTTCTTCTTAAGCTCAAGAAGTTTGAATTACTCCTAAAAGTACTTTTTGCTTTAGTAAAAGACGTTAATTAGGTTATGTTAAAGTCTTCCTATTGTAAATGTTATTCACAAGGGCTCAAGATATTCCTAAAGTATTTTTTTAAAGTATATGACTCGAAGACTCTTTTCTACGGAACAGGAAGAATTTCTTTCAATCTCAAGCAAGTTTAGTTGTTTTGAAAACATGTATAATAAAAAAACTCCGCTTTCGTTTCAATGATTTATAAAAGAAAATCATTCCAAATTGATATCAGGATGTTTCTAAATTTCGAATTTTCATGACATAAAGATAACTTTACAGTTTAATTTTTTAATTTTAGGAAAAAATCCATTTTATAAGTATATGTCCTGTATACTTTAATAATTCAGTTATTCTAAAGAAGTTTTTTATCCTTAAACTGGTTGAATTGCTTCTAAAGATAATATTTTGCTTCAATAATTTGTGACACGAAAATCAGAAGATTCTAAAAAGTTTTCGAATTTGAAGACTACTTTCTAAAATTGTTTGAAGAATTTTCAATACCAAACTGGTTGAATTTTTTCTAAAAAGTATACATTCTTGACATTTACTTTTTGTTCCAATGATTTGTATATATAATATAATCAGAAAATTAGGAGAAGTAAAACTCTTTTATATGAAAATAAAGTAATGGAACATAACAAGAGTTTTGCTTCTCCTAATTTAAAAATTTGGTTCCATCAAGAGAGTAGCAGAACAAGTGTCGAATATATAATCTGAAAATTTTCAAGATTAACAACTTCATTGTTTTTTGTTTAAGTGAAAACAATTCGGGTTGGTTCTAATGGTACCTCTGCAGTCTTTATGATATTTCAATTGATTGCTTCTAAAAATTACTTGATGAAATTTTTAGAAGTCATTATGTCGAGAAACGAAATTACCAAAAGTTACATCACGCTGGCCTCCTATGAAATTAACTCAAAAAACATCGTGCATCGTTATATAAAACCAATTATAGTACTCACACCTCGTTTCCGTTTCGTATTGCCTGCGAGCCAGAGAAAAATACATAATAGACATTCCGCAAACTCTCCTGCCGTAATGCACTACATTCTGCAAACTAATTTTTACATGATTGATGGATATTTGCACGAATAATACACATCGCTTTCTCAGCCTTAGGATATATTTTTTTTTACTTAAAACAATCATTTTTTGGGTTGGTCATATAACCAACATTGTTTTCGAAATACATTTTACTTAGTATTTTTTTTATTATCTTTCAATCGGATTGATTGGTATGTTTCGATACGACAAACATTTCACATCAATCAAGCTCGTCGAATGCATGAATGGAAATACCTAGAACGTTTCGATTGGAGATAATTGTTTTGGTCGGATCGAAATTATGCGTCGAGATCTTTTCTTCATCTTTTTTTTTGTTAAAGTCTTCCTCTCATTTTGAAAAACTTTTCGCGTCTCGACTACAAAGCGCACACCATCACACACATACATACCATCATCTTCTTCTGCGTTTCCATCCATCGGGCCGAACGACGACCAGTTTTTGTGTTCGTCTCTTACGAACGCGCGGCCCCGAGAATTCCTCTTACTTTTTTTCCACTCTTATAAAGGCATAGCGCAATTCCTATCCATGTGTGCGCTCGCGTATCCGTCGAGGGCATCGCTTTGACAAAAGCGCCGACCGCATGTCAACCCATCAAGCGAGAGAGACGAGGTTGCCAACTTATTAATAGCAAAGAAACGAAGAAATCAAGTTTTTTTTCCTGGCCACATTTCAACTAATTAGAATTAGGTATTTATTACATCATAACCAAGGTGATGTTTTTTGTACCGAAAAGTCAAAAACCGCAAGGGACCTCAGGTAGTGGATTTTCGAAAAGGGTCTTCTCTTTCGGTGTGTACAAAGCACCGCACTACACGGTGATTAGGGTAATAACAGGACCCCAACAAGGGAGGTACAAGCGTAACAGGATCTAGCACACCGTTCCTAATGTCGTTCAAGGAAACGAAACCCCCTGTGTGGTGTGTTATTCTTCTTTTATGTTCCCTTTTATATTATTTCGTCCTTTGTTGTTGTCCTGTGTTCACTGAGCCGGCTACTGATATATTTTTAGAAATCCGATGCAAATAGCTTTCTTTTCATGCGAAGACATGTACAATCGCACAGGTCATCGCAAGTAATGCCGTACGCACTTTTACTTGGATGGGTGCCATTGTGTAACAAAAGAGGTAAACCCCTTCACTGTTTGATTTTAAGAATTTGATCATACAAAACCACCCAAATTAATAAATTCAATTTAATTTCATTGCTTTTCCAAAAATAGAAAATCTGGCATACCTCTGTTGTATGATGAATTAGTTTCTCACTTAACCCCTCTGTTGTATTCTTTCTTCTATTGGATTTCTTTCAAGATGTTTGAAATTGATGATAATTGGAATACAAGTTAATATCTTTAGAATATCTGACCAAATTTTTAGAAACAGAACAAAACAAGGGTTTTACCTTGGCCAAATTTTAAGAAGTAAACCAGATTCTATCTTTTTACAATTTTTAATTATACAATCAAATTATTTCCTTTATCAACATTTTTTTTTATCATCAATGACAATTTCGAAGCCAAATAAACAGGATCAATGCACGTACATAGTGGAGGCCGTATTTGCCCAACTAAGTAAATAAATAACCGATTATTCGACACGGAATAGACATTTGATTCCTGTGCAAATAGCGTCGCTATCTGCCGCCAAAGGTGCCGATAAAAATAGATTACAAAAAAAAAATAATGCCAATTCCCGTAATACCCCGAGCGTCGGCGCGGATCAAAGCCGCGGACCGATATCGAAATCCATTTACTGCACCACTCCAAAACGAAATTTATGCCTGTTTACAATGCGGCCTTTTATTTTTCCTTCGTTTTTAATGAAGTCGGACATAAAACCGCGGTTTTTACGAGGACGCGAGGTCAGCCGTTTCGCGGAACGGGCCGGCAATTAGTCCGCCCGTATTATTAACTATTAACCTGGCTTTCGTACAGTTTTCATAAAGTTCCTCGTAAGTGCACTTAAATGAGCCGAAATATCGGGTTTCTTTCGTAAGAATTACCTGAATAAAGAAAACGGTTACTTTCGAATTTAAATTAATGATAGTGGATTAAAGGTTATGATCCAAAAACAAAGCATGAAAATAATTTCTATTTAAAAAAAAACGAACATTATTTATTAGTAGTACTGATAGTAGTAAATAATAATAACAATAACTGAAGCAACACAAAGAAGACTCGAGGGTTTCGAAATGTGGATATAAAGGAGAAAATTGAGGATTTTTTGCGTAGATGTGACCAACATCTACTGTATAGCTACATTTCGAAAGCCTCGACTATTCTTTGTGCTTCAGTTATCGTTATTTATTATTTGCAGTGATGAATCGAATAAAGAAGGACTTGGAAGTAGTGAAAACCACCAAGAGAAGAACACTAGAATACCTTGGACACATTTTGAGGAAAGAGACAAAATTCCGCCTTCTAAAATCTGTTCTCTAAGGGAAAATCTTTGGTAAAAGAGGGCCAGGAAGAAGAAGAATAACATGGACTAAAAACTTGAGAACATGATTCTCAAAAACTATCACCGAACTATTCAGAGCAGCCGCAAACAATGTAATCATATCCAGGATAGTCATCAATATTCGGAATGAATATTAGGCACCTAAAGAAGAAGAACTAGTAGTAGTGATTAGCATTCTTTCCATTGTGGTATTTTGAATATTTTGAAACGTAATTAAATTAGATTTTAGAAGTATGATGACCTACTGAAAACTTTTGAAAATTCTTCATAATGCTTTAGAAATGTTAAAAGCAAAAAATATCTTGAGCCTTTTAAATCTCTACAAATGTTCTCTTTATAACCATCCTCTGCAAAGGAATCAATCAAAGAAGCTCTTTAGAAAACGTACTTTCTAAAAATTAGATAGCTGTAATCTTCGGCATAACCAATAATCAAAACGTCTTATAATCATGAACTTAACTCTTAAAGAAAAATAATCTTTTATATTTCTTTTTGGAGAGATTACTGTTAATTTGTCCAAAAATTGAAGGATATTTATATAATATAGAAAGTTATTTATATTTAAACTTAAATTTTGATTTTGTAAAAAAATTTTATTACATAAATTGTTGTTAGCAGGGAAATCATCAACTTCTAAATTAAACCCTCGATTATGTTTTACTGATTGGAGGGTGGTATAGAGGCCACCCACCCACCCTACATATACATATAATCTTTAATTCCTTATCGCCTCTCGGTTTTCAATAAAATTAATTACAAAACTTTTTGAATAAAAAAGAAATTAAAAAGGTAAAACTTTTGAGTGAGTGAATTAGTAAAAAATTGAGTCATGGTGGGTGGGCTGACTGCAAATCTAAATTAGATAAGATTAGCTGTAGAAAGTCATTTATATTTAATCTTAAATTTTTATTTTGTTTTATTTTTTATTGCTAAAAGAGTTTTATTGTTCTTAGCAGCAAAATCATCAACGATTAGCAATTAAAGTTATCATGGATATGTAGGGTGGGTGGGTGGCCTCTACCCACCCTCAAATCAGTAAAACATAAGCGAGGGTTTTAATTAAAGGTTGTAAAATGTAAACACAAAATTGCATTTTTTAATTGATGTATTCATAGAACTATTTCAAATAATTTTTGATGATGTTTTACTGACTGGAGGGTGGGATAGAGGCCACCCACCCACCCTACATATACATATAAACTATAATTCCTTATCGTCTCGCGGTTTACAATAAAATTAATTACAAAATTTTTGAATAAACAAGAAATTAAAAAGGTAAAATTTTTGAGTGAATAAATTAGTAAAAATTTGATGCATGATGGGTGGGCAGATGTTAAATCTAAATTAGATAAGATTAGCCATAGAAAGTCATTTTTATTTAAACTTAAATTTTGATTTTGTTTTATTTTTTATTGCATAGAGGGTCTTTTAATTTTTAGTAGCAAAATCATCAACGATTAGTAATTAGAGTTAACATGTATATGTAGGGTGGGTGGGTGGCCTCTATCCAACCTCCAATCAGTAAAACATAAGCGAGGGTTTTAATTAAAAGTTGTAAAATGTAAATAAACACAAAATTGCATTTTTTAATTGCTTTATTTCATACAAATATTTCAAATAATTTTTGATGATGTTGTACTGACTGGAGGGTGGAATAGAGGCCACCCACCCACCCTACATATACTTATAAATATTAATTCCTTAACATCTCGCGGTTTCTAATGAAATTAATTACAAAACTTTTTGAATAAAAAAGAAATTAAAAAGGTAAAATTTTTGAGTGAGTAAATTAGTAAAAATTTGATGCATGATGGGTGGGCAGACTTTAAATCCAACTTTTATAAGTTAAGCTATAGAAAGTCATTTATATATAAACTTAAATTTTGATTTTGTTTTATTTTTTATTACATAAAGAGTTTGATTGTTTTTAGCAGGAAAATCATCAACGATTAGAATTAAAGTTATCATATATATGTAGGGTGGGTGGGTGGCCTCTATCCATACTCAATTCAGTAAAACATTAGCGAGGGTTTCAGTCAAAAGTTGTAAAATGTAAACAAACATAAAATAACTGCATTTTGAATTGATGTATTTATATAAATATTACAAATAATTTTTGATGATGTTATACTGACTGGAGGGTGGGATAGAGGCCACCCACCCACCCTACATATAAACATGAATTCCTTAATATCTCGCGGTTTCCAATAAAATTCATTACAAAACTTTTTGAACAAAAAAGAAATTAAAAAGGTAAAATTTTTGAGTGAGTAAATTAGTAAAAATTTGATGCATGATGGGTGGGCAGACTTTAAATCTAAATTAGATAAAATTAATTGTAAAAGTTCATTTATATTTAAGCTTAAATTTTGGTTTTAATTTTTATTACAAAAAGGGTTTGACTGTTTTAAGAAGCAAAATCATCAACGATTAGCAATTAAAGTTATTATGGATATGTAGGGTGGGTGGGTGGCCTCTATCCACCCTCCAATCAGTAAAACATAAGCGAGGGTTTTAATTAAAAGTTGTAAAATGTAAACAAACACAAAATTGCATTTTTTAATTGATGTATTCATAGAAATATTACAAATAATTTTTGATGATGTTTTACTGATTGGAGGGTGGGATAGAGGCCACCCACCCACCCTACATATACATATAAACATTAATTCCTTAACATCTCGCGGTTTCTAATAAAATTAATTACAAAACTTTTTGAACAAAAAAGAAATTAAAAAGGTAAAATTTTTGAGTGAATAAATTAGTAAAAATTTGATGCATGATGGGTGGGCAGACTTTAAATCCAACTTTTATAAGTTTAGCTATAGAAAGGCATTTATATATAAACTTAAATTTTGATTTTGTTTTATTTTTTATTACATAAAGAGTTTGATTGTTTTTAGCAGGAAAATCATCAACGATTAGAATTAAAGTTATCATATATATGTAGGGTGGGTGGGTGGTCTCTATCCATCCTCCAATCAGTAAAACATAAGCGAGGGTTTTAATTAAAAGTTGTAAAATGTAAACAAACACAAAATTGCATTTTTTAATTGATGTATTCATAGAAATATTACAAATAATTTTTGATGATGTTTTACTGATTGGAGGGTGGGATAGAGGCCACCCACCCTCCCTACATATACATATAAACTATAATTCCTTATCGTCTCGCGGTTTCCAATGAATTACAAAACTTTTTGAATAAACAAGGAATTAAAAAGGTAAAATTTTTGAGCGAGTAAATTAGTAAAAATTTGATGCATGATGGGTGGGCTGACTTTAAATCAAAATTACATAAGATTAGTTGTAGAAAGTTATTTATATTTAAACTTAAATTTTGATTTTGTTTTATTTTTTATTGCTAAAAGAGTTTTATTGTTGTTAGCAGCAAAATAATCAACGATTAGCAATTAAAGTTATCATGGATATGTAGGGTGGGTGGGTGGCCTCTATCCACCCTCCAATCAGTAAAACATAAGCGAGGGTTTTAATTAAAAGTTGTAAAATGTAAACAAACACAAAATTGTATTTTTTAATTGATGTATTCATAGAAATATTACAAATAATTTTTGATGATGTTTTACTGATTGGAGGGTGGGATAGAGGCCACCCACCCACCCTACATATAATCTGTAATTCCTTATCGTCTCGCGGTTTCCAATAAAATTAATTACAAAACTTTTTGAATAAATAAGAAATTAAAAAGGTAACATTTTTGAGCGAGTAAATTAGTAAAAATTTGATGCATGATGGGTGGGCTGACTTTAAATCAAAATTACATAAGATTAGTTGTAGGAAGTTATTTATATTTAAACTTAAATTTTGATTTTGTTTTATTTTTTATTGCATAGAGGGTCTTTTAATTTTTAGCAGCAAAATCATCAACGATTAGTAATTAGAGTTAACATGTATATGTAGGGTGGGTGGGTGGCCTCTATCCACCCTCCAATCAGTAAAACATAAGCGAGGGTTTTAATTAAAAGTTGTAAAATGTAAACAAACACAAAGTTGCATTTTTTAATTGATGTATTCATACAAATATTTCAAATAATTTTGATGATGTTTTACTGACTGGAGGATGGGATAAGGCCACACATTTTCAAAAATGTTTATAATCTTTAAATTCACGTCTCTACAATTAATAATTTAGGTTATGATACCAAAACAATTCGTTTGATCTGTTTACGTTTGAATATTTTGTATTGTACACGTTTTACTAATTTGGAACGTAAATTGCAGTATTTCAACACTATTTTACATACACGTATGCCCTCTTCTCCTCATTTGCCGACCAATAAGGAAGAAAAAAACAAACATGAATAATTCATTGTTTATTCGCTGTAAACTATACATCTCATTTTACTTCCTAAACAATCCCACCATTTCCCATTCATATCAAAACGAACGTAAACAAGTACCTTAATTACCCCGGCAATATCCAATTACCCTTGCAATTCACACGGCACAAAAGCGTTTTCGAATAAAAGCCTTACCCCTAAAATAGCCTCCTTTTGGCTGTGGTGGCCGACGAAATTGGGCATCCTCGTGTTGTTGTACCCCAACCCCTGGCACATCGGGGCGGCTATCCTCTCGCAGCGGGGATGCGGGTCGGCGAGGGCGCAAACATCCCTCGCCAATGTTGCTAACACGACGATGACTAACGGTACCGCTTTCAACCCTGCCATGTCCCGTTCCCGAATGGCGCACACGGTAAACAAGAACTCTCCCCTTTCAGTACGAGATCATGTTACGCGATTACGAAATTTCGTATTTTTTTTTCGCGCGCGCGTGTTATTGATGTTATTTTTGGGCGCGCTTTGAAGCGCCCGATGTTTACAAGCGCGCTTTAATGATCAAAAGGGGATTTATTTTTAGGTCACTCTCAACTGAAACTCTCCTTGTGTGTTTTCTTTTTTCTTTTCGGACTTTTCGCGGCGCACTTGAAACGGAAAACTAACTTCGGGTCGAGTTTCTTCACGCACAACAGGGCACTAGTTATGAGAACTCGTTCCGTAATTTGCCGTCCATACACCGCTACTAATCGGACTAATGAAACCGATCACGTTGTTCGTGCTGTGAGCAACGGCGGCGGACGAGAGAAAGAGGATGGTGAAGTACCGAACGGACCGACGGTCGGTCGTTGAATGAGCGGATGATGAGAGCACTCGCACGGCTGCGGCGGTACGGCCGCCTCACAAAGATACAAAACCCGGCCTAAGTGCTCCGCCATAGCTCTACCGCTTCAATAAAGTCGTGCCTCGATTTCGACTCGACTTAAACGTTCACATTATTCTTTAATATTTAGTAATTACATTAAAAGTAATTATAAACATTGGTACGTATTAGTTCATTTCTTATTTCAGAATATAGTCTTTTATACCATTCTCGTCCTGATTGTTTGAAGCCATATAGACAGACTTCATTTCCTTTATATTTTCTCAAGACACATTGCTTATGCTTTATTGAAGATGGTTAGATCATCTTCGGCACAATCTTCTACCATAATCCCGGTTACATATTTTTCCAAACAAGTTGGTACATTCATTACGATTGTTTCGTCTTGTTGTCCGTTTAAATATTGTTACATCCATTTGTACTAGTTTCAATCTTTTCTCTACTGACTTTGCTATTTGAGATCTGATCGAACTTAATTTTGCCACTGGTGCAAATGTTTCATTATAATCAACACCAGCTTTTTGGTTAAAACCTGGTGCCCCTAGTCTTGCCTTCTTGTTTCAATGTTGTCTATCCTATGTTCCTGTTTAGTACCATTTTATAGTCTATGATATTCATATCTTTGTCCTTTTTTTATTATTTTTCAAGTATCATTTTTGATATGTGCTTTTTATTTCAGCTTTTATTGCATTCATCATTTTCATTTTCTTCACGAGGATTATTTGTATCTATGGGTATCATACTTTCTTCTAAGTCATCTTCTAAATAGTAATCTTCTGTCCATATTGGCTTTTTCTGTTCTCTTTCAGGTCTCTTTTCTTTTTGAGGTATGTCCAGATTGTTATTTTCTGCTTCTTTTTCAGGTCGCCTTCAGATTGGTCGCATTCTTCATAATGATCGCTCTCTCGTTCTTTATGTTCTCTTTCAGATGATTCTTCTTTTTCAGGTTCAAGTTTCAAGTTCTTCATTTTCATCAGAGTTTTGTTCATGAAAAGGTTCGAGAGTCAGTGGAATGAATGGGTGAGTATTATTTTCTTCTTTTCTTTTTGGTCAAAGAACATTCTTTCTAAAAAATTTCACATCCCTACTAATGACTATTTTATTTTGATTTTCTACCAAAACCTGTAGCCTTTGGTACAAAAATTCCTTCTGTTGCTCTTGGTGAAAATTTTATCTTGTTTCTTTTATTTAGTACAAAAACGTTTGTACCATAGCATTGAAAATGTCTTACTGAGGGTGTGTATCCAACCCACATCCCAAAAGGTGTTTTCCCGTTCGTTGCATTTAATGGCACTCTATTGGTAATATAATTTGCAGTATGAATAGCCTCTGCCCTTAAGGATTCTGATATATTTGCTTCTAGCATCATACAACCGGATTTTTCTAATAAGATTCTATTTTTTTCTTTCGGCTACCCTGTTATGCTCTGATGATAATTTTCTTAATAAAAATTAGAGGAGAAGTCATTGACCTACAAAATACACTATTGTAGGTCAATGACTTCCCCTCTAATTTTTATTTGCGCGATTCCTTTCCTTTCAAATTTCTTAGTTTTATCCGAGGCTAGTTTTAGGATTTCGTCAGTTGGCTCCATATATAGGAATAAACTTCTGACATTGCACATGTGTGAAGTACAACCGCTGTCTATACACCACTTATCAGTTTTATTAGTTTCTGCAGATAGGCATGTTTGTTTTTCTTTGCAATATAAAGTCATTTTCGACCAGCAATCTGATGTTTTATGGTCTAGCTTTTTGCAATTTTCACATTTCAGGTTATTTTTATGTTTGTTGTACTGTTTACTTCTGTTTTTAGTAAGATAATACTTCTGTTTCCCTTTAACTTGATAGTATGATTCTGCGTTCTTGTCTCGTGATTCGATTGCAACACGAAAATTCTCGTAGCTTTCTGGTAGGCTGTATAATAACATATTGCTTAGTTGGTCTTCGTTGATATCTATCTCCATATTCTTTAGTTTTTCGACAAAGTCAATGAACTCATTGATGTGGTCTCTAGCCGTTTCCTCATTTCGCATTTTCTTGTGAAGTATTTTTTTCAAAAGGGTTGTTTTTCTTTGCTTTCATAAGAATTTTTCAAAGTATTCCACACTTCTTGAGTGAAATTGGTGGCGGCAGCGATACGTCGATCCGTGCACAGCCTAGCCTATTGATTTCTTTCAATAAGCAACCTCCCCTAAGATCTTCATGCAAAGTCCGCCATTCCTTTAATCCTATAAATAATCGTTTTAATCAACTCCTATATGATTATACCTTTGTTATTCCTATAAATGAACGTCTTCTATGCCATTTTCCAAATAAGTCTTATCCTCTGTCGCAGAAATCAGAATCAGAATTCAAAATTTAAAACCATTTCTCTCAATAGATTTGGATGCATTACATCACATGATCCTTGATCATTAGAGATAGACTGACAAATCTAGAAAGGAACACCGTTGGTCGGTAGCCATTTAACGGACAAACAATACTAACATCATTTTATTGTACATATTGTTTGTATTTTGTACAAGTCTGTTAATACAAAGGGTGTTTATAAAAGATATTGAAAAAATTCGAGGGGTCATTCCCTGGGCTATTCTAAGAATATTTTGTCCTAATGATTTCTGAAAACACGCTTTCGTTTGAAGATTTAGGGCAAATAAAATTTTCGACGAAACCATTTTTGATACATATTTTTTTAAATTGTTAATGTAGTCGAAATAAAACTATGGTGTATTATACTCGGTTTACAGAGTCAAAAATCCGTTTATTTTCCGACCTTCCAAAGTATTAATCAACATGTTCATGAAACAGGTACATTGAAATGAAGTGGAGGACCAAGAAGGCCAATGCTAAAAGTAGAAAGAATGTTCTGGTCATGATAGAGTAAAAAATTAGTTTTTACTTTTAAGTAATGTAAGTAATGGAACTGTATGAATTTTTTTTTAAAACTTTTTTTTTGTACCCATATCATGTACAACACGTTCAGGCACTTCTTCCCGATGATTTTTCTCCACGTATTGCATTCTTTAAATGGCTTTTGCATACATTCCTCAACTACAGACGCTGATTCAAATTTTCAAGAAACTCAATAAGGAATTTTCATAGTAACTATGTGTGGACTGAAAAAAAACCATACAAAAGACTTGAAGATCGTTTTCAATATCAGTTCTCGTTGAAGGTTTGGGCTGGAATTGTGAATATGGCTAAACGGATCGGTGTTTCTAGTAGGGAGACTTACTGGCAATATGGATGGCAACCTTTTAGAAGAAACGCTACCTAAGTTTCTGGAGGATGTACAATTGGCAACAGGAAATGCAATGTGGTTTATACACGATGGTACACCAACGCATTTTAGTCTGACTTTTAATATTAACCATAGGATATTGAACAAAGGGTTTGGCAGTCAATGAAGAGATGATTGGATTGTTGCATCCTAACTAATGGTAGCCAATTTCAATATTTTTTGTAGATTAAGAAACTTTACATGTATTTTTTCGTAATAAAATGTTATTATGTATTAAAGTGGGTTTTCAAAAATCACCAAAGGGCAAATATCTTAGAATAGTCTGGGGAGTAACCTTTGAATTTTTGGCGTATGTTTAAAAAACACCTTGTATAAAACAATTATCAATATAGACCTTCTTGAATTAGGTCTAAATTTAAAAAGAATCATTGGAGATTATAACCCGAATTTGTTTAAAAAATGAACAATCGCTATCCATTTAAAGCTTTAATTTAGATTACAGATTATGCTTTGTCTAAATTTTGGAAAAATCATTGGAGGATAACCCGAGAATTTTAGAAAAATTGATTTGCATTTTTAAACTAAAAAACGAAAAATTATTGTTATCAATTCAAAACTTCTGAAATTCCATTGAGATTCTAGAACTATAAAAATCTAAATTTTGAGAAAATCTTTAGAGAATAACACTCGAGTTTGTGAAAATTTGCATTATATTTTGCAGCCAGGAAAAGAAACAATCGCTATCGTATTAGAACAAAAATTACTTAAAATTCGATTCAGATTATGATACTTTAAAAATCTACATTACTCCAGCTTTAAAATTGAAAAAAAATCATTGGAGAATAGATCGCAACTTTGTGAAAATTTTAATTATATGTAAAATTATGCTACCGTTGTAGACCTTTCCAAAGTTACGTAAAATTAGATTCAGATTATAACACTCTAAAAACTTTAAGTCTAAATTTTGATAAATATCCTTGGAAAATAGCACGCGAAATTGTAGAAAATTTCATTACATTTTCCAGCTTGGAAAATATAAAAAAAAATATCTTGAATTTTGGAGGCGTTCATTTCGTAGTACATTTTTAATGAATAACAGAAAAACGTTTAACTTTTTTATACTGTGTAATTCTAAACTAGTCACAAAGTGTTGTATAAAAATAAAAAGTAGTATAAAAAAGTTAAACGTTTTATAAAAAAAATATAAATAAAAAAATAAAATAAAATTTTTTAAGGAAATTCTAAATCGTTTTAGACCTTCTAGAAATTACTTAAAATTCGATTCAGATTAAAAAACTTGTTTTAAAAATACGCAATCGTTATAGACCTTTCAATGTTACCGTAAAATTAGATTCAGATTACAGAAATCTAAAATACATTAAATTTTTGGGAAAAATCTGTGGAAAATAAAACGCGAATTTGTGGAAAATTTACTTTTCAAGCGTGGAAAAATATTTAAAAAAAAGAATCGCTATCGATTTAAAACATTAATTACTGAAAATTCGATTCAAAATATTACAAAAATGCATTATTCTATATAGGTTTGTCCTTAGAGAACAGAAATCGAATTTGTGAAGAATTTAATTACATTTTCTAGTTTGACAAAAAAAAAACAGTATGGACTAAGAACGTTCATAATTTACTTTAGATCATAAAACTCTAAAACTTTACATTATTCTAGGCCTTTTTTGGAGATTAAAATGTGCATATGTGGAAAGTATCATTACATTTTCTAACTAGGAAAAAAAATGATATAAACATTCGCTATCGAATTAGAGCTTCCAGAAATTACTCTAACATTCTGCATTACTGCATCACATCCTGAAAATCTGCTTCTAAATTTGAAAAACATCTGTTCAGAACCCGAATTTGTTAAAATTTTATTAGTAGAAAACAACAAGAAATAAAAAACACAATTGCTATTGATAAGGAACATCAAAATTATATAAAAAATATATAGATAAAATCAGGAAAAAGTATGAAAAACAATTGCTATCGACTAGGAATGATCAGAATTCACTTGAAATTATTTATTTATTTATCTTTGATCTCCTTTCTACTATAAAACATATAAACAAATTAATAAAAATAAAAACATACATAAAATTTTGACAAAAGAAGCACGGGCGGAGTTCACAATTAAATATGTTCTTCCACTCAAATCCTTTCTCTACCATGATGTTGAGGGAGTTAGTATCCTCTTCGACATCCAGAATCTTACTTTTGTTCAGTTTTGTCAAGTTTTTCGGAGAAAATTTTTTGGCTATGTCAGCATGTCATGTCAATCTCAATCATTCTAGACTTAAATCCTTAGATTGAACGCGAATTTGTGAAAAAAATAATTACATTTTAAAACTAAAAAAAGTAAAAAACAATCGCTGTCGATTAACACAGATACAAAGTTTATTTTAAATTGGATTCAGATTATGACTCTAAAAATCCACTTCGCGTTCAAAATGATTTTGTGAAAAATTTTATTACATTTTTTCAGATAGGAAAAACTAGAAAAACCAAAAATTCTATTCAGATTGTAACATTCTAAAAAAGTGCAATAATCTAGGTCTAAATTTTTTAATTAATCCTTGAAGAATAGAACGAGTAAATGTGAAAATTCCATTACTTTTTTCAGCTCAAAAAAAAATCAATAAAAAAGAACAATTGTTATCAATTCAGTCCTTCCAGAATTTATTTATAATTCTTTTCATATTATAACTATCAAGGTTTTAACTATTAATTTCGAAAAAAAATCTTGGAAAATAAAAATTGCGCGTAAAATTTTCTAAATCGATCAAGTTTAAGCGTGAATTGCAAATAATATAGGGGGGTTAAAAATAAATATGCAAGATCTAAAGGGTTTCATGTATCTATAATCAAGTGGGTATGATTTTTGTTTTCGAAATTTTCAATTTACTTTTTTTCCCTCAAAATACCATCTGGGAGATTTTTAAAAAGTCCTAAAGAATAGAACGTAGAAAGTTTTATTACACTTTTCAGTTAGAAAAAATATAAAAAATATCCAGATGTTATTTAAAATTATATTCCTTACATAACATTCTAAAAACTGCATTAATCAATGTGTTAATAGAAAATCCTTTGAGAATAGAAGTTGTTTTTGTAAAAATTTCATTACAAAAAACAATCCAGAATTTATTTAAATTTTCATTTTGATTGTTACTCGAAACATCTGTATTACTTTAATTTTGAATTTTGAAAAGTTTATTTTAATGATTACATTTTTTAGCTAGAAAAAATATATATAAAAACAATTGCTATATTAGAAAGTACTGCAACGTATTGACGATAGTAACCCTAATCCTAGCAAACTTTTCTTCTCTAATCTAATTGTAATTGATTGCAACTTTTACTCGAGACGATGTATCCTAGGTACTGCACTTCCTTTTTCTATTACTTGGGCTGAATTTGAATGAGGAATGCTAAAACGTCGAAGTTCTTTATGTGATCCTTGATGTTTCCCATCACGATTTTTTCTATTACGATTATTGAGAAGGACCAGACAGATTTTCCAGGATAGTCATTTTTGTATTGTCATAATCTATATATGTTTTAAATCTCTGGATATCTCTAGCATTTTTTCTTAATTTTTGAGTTTCTCAGCATTTTATCTTCTGGATTTTATAAATTTCCTTTGAGTTTTTATTTTTAGAATTTTTAACAATTTCTTGCTTTATATATACAACATTTTTATTTTATCAACTTTTACAAAGAGTATTTGTTGATACATTATTATGGTTTAGTTTTGTTAGTATGTCACTGTCGATCATCATAAGTCTGATAAAAGAAATTAAATGTTAGTTAGGAAAACTGTCCAGATAATGCGATCTGATGAATTCATGAATTGTGTTTGTAGGTTTCGTGGGATATATAATTTATTTATAAGTGATTTGTATAACAATTCGTTAGATGCGTTATGGGGAGGATTATAGGTGTGTCTTATTTTGGTAAGAGTTCGAAGCTACTTCTAGAAATGCATTGGTTCTTGTATGTTAGTTTGGGCTTTGGCAAGCTTTGACAAGACAAGTTAGAGTTATTTGAAATCGTTATACATACAAAGTTTAATGTAATGAAACAAAGCTTTATAATTTTAGTTAACTTCATTAAACTTACATATTTGTTAATGTAAACTTATTAAAGAGTTGATTTCGATAAAAGATCGTATATAAATGTATAAAACAACTTACTGTTACTTCGCTGTGGCTCGCTAGGTAATCGCGCTGTGCCGGCGGGCCGCTTTGATCTGTCGGTTACATTCCTCATGAGGCTGCCACTTAAATAGCTCGACCGTTTCAATTAAATAATGGCGACGATTAAAAAGCGGCATCGTCCATTCGGTTCGCGGTAATTTGCCGTATCGCTTTCTGCTTTTCTGGCCGAGGGATGATGATGATGATGATGACGGCGGCGACCGTTGCGGCGGCGGTGGTGAGGGGAGGCGCCCGTCTTTTTGTCCCTTTCAGTAGTCTCCTGTAATTGTATGTGAAGTCTATCCGAGTGCACTCGACAAATCCGTACGATGGAAAAAGTGTAGAATAATTCCCGGCGGAGACATGGCGAATTGGAAATGATGCGACGATGCCGTCCGACTCGAATCGAATTTATAATTAATTTCGTTAATGGTTCGTAATAAAAGAACGAGCTGATGGGTTTTATGCGATCTCGTCTTACACAAATTTTGCGATAGTTTTTATCGTGATAATTACACTTAATTGCAACGCTACGATTTACATTATTCATAAAATTGTATCAATTAATTAAAATTAAATTATTCATATAGAATATCATCAACATGTCATGATATTAATTTACCTCGAACTGAAAAAGCCAATAAATTCCTATTACAGATAAAATTACTCTTAAATGAATAAAATAAAACATATAATTCAGTTAGACTAATAAAAAAATTGTAGAATAAAAACCATAAATTGAAATAAAACAACACAGTTGGGAGGGTTTCACATTTATTGTTGAACACTGCAACATGTTTCGCCACACAGTGGCTTCATCAGGCAGATGAATAAAAACCATATATGTGTAAATTAAAATATTGATTTTCAGGTGCAGTATTAATATATACAGGGTTATTCACGCTATACGGCACGGAATATTGTGGCCAAAATACGTGACTTTCAAAAAGTTTCACTTTAGGTATATATGGGGGTCTATTAGGGCTACTTTTTAAAATTATTTTCATAATATACAGGGTGTCCCAAAAACCCTAAAAGTATCAAAGTTGTGTTTTTTTAAATGAAACACCCTGTATTTTGTTGCATTTTTGGATCCGTCTATAAAAATAAGTATGTGTTTTAATAAGGTTTTTATTACATAAACCTTAAGGTTATTGCATTAATTTGAATTTTGTAAAAATGTAACCTAATTTTCATGTTTCAAATACTTAAAAAATAAGTAAGTTATGCATACCAAATTTACACTGAAGTGTAACAATAGATCATATTTTATTTTCCAAATATAATAAACTTGACATCTTATGCCGGGTGTAATAAAATTGGAATTAAACAAATGAGAACTTTAAATGACTATAACTTCATTTATTTAAATGGAACGCTATATTTATTAATTTATCAGCAAATGCACGTTTTAATTACCTATCGAATGGTATTTAAATCTTAAGTGTTAAGTCTTCTCGTTTTTACAGAAAACGCCAAAATATTGTTTATTGCACCGTTTTAGTACTTTTAAAGTAAAAATTTTAATGTATCTAGTTTTCTATCGTATTTAAAAACGTCAGATAATTAATTTAGTCTGTTACTGTACTTTAAAAAGGATGTCTTTTGTTATAGTTGTGTTATTTTGCGTTTTTGTGTTAGATCGTTAGTAATCGTTATTGTTTGAACATGATTGTTATATGTCATTGTAAAAAATGAAAATTTACACAGATTTTCTTATACTGAGGTTTGTATAACTGACACTTCCAATTTCTTTAAACTGGTTTAATAGTCTCTCAAAAATAGCTGGCTTAGGGTGATTTCTTTCGAGAAACCTTTAAGTATAAACTCGACAAGCCAATAAACAATTTTGATGACATTCTCCAAGCATAAAAATAATGCCAATAACCCCTTCTTTTAAATCTTCATTTTTTACCAAAAAATACAAACAATAACGATTACTAACGATCTAACACAAAAATGCAAAATAAGACAACTATAACAAAAGACAGGCTTTTTAAACTAAAATGACAGACTAAATTAATTATCTAACGTTTTTAAATACCATAGAAAACTAGATACATACAAATTTTTACTTAAAAAGTACTAAAACGGTGCAATAAACAATATTTTGGCGTTTTCTGCAAAAACGAGAAGACTTAACAATTAAGATTTAAATACCATTCGAAAGGTAATTAAAACGTGCATTTGCTGATAAATTAATAAATATAGCGTTCCATTTAAATAAATGAAGTTATAGCCATTTAAAGTTCTAATTTGTTTAATTCCAATTTTTTACACCCGGCATAAGATGTCAAGTTTATTATACTTGGAAAATAAAATATTATCTATTGTTACATTTCAGTGTAAATTTGGTATACATAACTTAATTATTTTTTAAGTATTTGAAAAATGAAAATTAGGTTACATTTTTACAAAATTCAAATTATTTCAAAAACCTTAAGGTTTATGTAATAAAAACCTTATTAAAACACATACTTATTTTTATAGACGGATCCAAAAATGCAATAAAATACAGGGTGTTTCATTTAAAAGAACACAACTTTGATACTTTTAGGGTTTTTGGGACACCTTGTATATTATGAAAATAATTTTAAAAAGTAGCCCTAATAGACCCCCATATGACCCCAAAGTGAAACTTTTTGAAAGTCACGTATTTTGGCCACAATATTCCGTGCCATATAGCGTGAATAACCCTGTATATATACAGAATCTATATTTACAGACTTTTTTTTGTACATAATAACATAGATATATTTTACTTATAATATATACAATCTGTAAATGGACTATCGACCCGTTGGTCTTTCTGCCCAGTATTAATATTAATATTTCTTCTTATTTGTTGTGAGAGTTTCTTTTGTTAATTTTTATTAGTTTGGAAATTATTCCCTAATTCTTAGAACTCTTATGTTTGTTTTAATTGATTAAACATTCTTTTGGAAATAATAGGTAAATAATTGTTAAGCATTTGGTTTGTTTCAATAAGTTTGTATATTTATTCAGTAATTGAGTAAATAAACAAAATCGGTGAAACAAACTAAGTATTTAACAATTCTTCCATAATGTTTCACAAAGAGATAAGTGAGAAAATTATTCAAGAATTTGAAATTCTTTCCATTTTACATATGCAAGGTGTAACTTGATTTAATTTATGATTTAGAAGAGAAGTTGTTAGAAATTTCCATCGATTACTTACATTTCTACATTTCTATTTTATTTAAATTTACTCAAGAATTTTCTACCATTTTTTTCTTGATCCTATTAAAAGCTTCTACCAATTGTTCTTTCAAATTATTTATTTATTTATTTATATATTATGATGATTTGGATTACCTGTTAAGAAAATACATTAATAGACATAGACATACAAAATACACTAAATTTTGAGCACAGGAATCACAGGCGGACTTCATTCTTCAGAATGTTCTTCCAGTCAAACCCTGGAGGAATGTTCCATTTATTCCAGAATTTCTTCGAATTCTTTCTACAACTGTAGATATTCATTTTCAATTGATACTTTATTCATTAAGTATTTTGCTTAACATTTGTAACATTTTTGTAAGTATTTGGTTAATGTCAACATGATTACTCGAAGGTTTGAGGTTTCTAAAAGTCTTCAGGGAAATTAAAAGACTTTCTTCTTATGATTTCCGGAAGTCTTAAATTTCCCAACAATTGGGATTGCAGACATTGTTCATTTTCTTCAAGTGCTTTAGAATTTTCTTCTTTAATTATTTTGAAAATTATGCGTTTCTTGCTCCAATTTATTAAAATATTCTTAAAAATTCTGATAAATTAAAACAAATAAATGCTAGAAAATACCATAAATGTCAAAGACAAATTGGTTAAACTAAATATTGTGAACATTTTTAAAACCAATTGGCCAATTCTAGAATTCTCTAAACCCTCGAAAATTCTTGCCATTTGAGAGAAAAATGGTTAGAAATCTGGATTGCTTGAAAAATGTAGAATCTTTTGAAAAAGTCTCGAAAATCTTAAGAAAATTAAATTTTTGCAAGTTGAAAGAAAAAATCTACATAATTCTAGATTATAATTTTGAAAAATATCTTTGGAAAAACCCTGAATTTTGTGAAAAAATTTACATTTAAATCCCTCGACAATTCTTAGCATTTGAAAGAAAAACAATATTTGAAAATGTTAAAAATCTTTCTTACTGAAAAATGTAGAATCCAGAGAAAAAATCTAGAAATTTTCGAGAGATAAGATGAGAAGAAATAGTAAATATTTTCAATTCAGGCCATAGATTAAATTTAAAAAAAAGAGTTGTTGTTGACAAATTCAAGAAAATTCTCTAATTTGAAAGTAAAATGATTGGAAATTCAAGAAATATGAAATGGAAACAATTGGAGAATTTTAGATTTTTGAAGAGAAGTTTCTGGTAACCTCGAAGAAAAGTGTTTTGAAACTCCGGAAGAAAAAGGCAAGAAAAATATATTACAAAAATTCAAAGAGAAGTTAGAAGAAATAAACTCGAGATGAAAAAGTTACCAGCTTATTTTGACAAAACAAGTTTTGTCAAAATAATCAATTATGATGAAACGAATATATAACACTTTACATTACTCAACCCGAAATTTAGTGAAAATAATCAATGTTTTAGAGAATTTAAAACAAATATAATCAAACCTTCAATTACAAATAGAAAATGTATTTAACTGAATGATTTTATGAATGAACTAGCGTTTGGTAATTAAACTTGAATTATTATTAGATTATCTTGAACGATGTTGAATGATCTTAAATAATCATAATAATGGTTGCGACCGTTACTATGTGGTAATTCATGATAAACACTAAAATAAAACACTTACTATGTTTTTACCACTAAAATTTATTGTAAAATATATAAAATAAATTACACAACACACGACTTAAGTTTCGACTTTTAACCTTCTTCTTAATTTGTGCACTTGATAATGACCTTTAAAAGTCGAAACTTAAGTCGTGTGTTGTTGTAATTTATTTTATATATTTTACAATAAATTTTAGTGGTAAAAACATAGTAAGTGTTTTATTTTAGTGTTTGATCTTAAATAATTTTTAATGATTATTGAATGGTAATATTATTATTAAATTAGTATATGAATTTATTTAAATGTGTTAATCGATTCACTAGTTTACAACCTAGAATGATTATGGATTTACTTAATGTATGTGAATAACTTTAAATAGCCTTGAATTAAGGTTAGATGACCTTAAAAGATCGTCTCCGATGACCTCTAATGACTTTAAATTGTCGTTGGATGGCCTTAAAGTACATTAATAATCTTGAATGATCATTGAATGATTATAGACTGTTGAATGTCCTTGAATGATCTTTGGAGATGAATTATAATGATTAACTACTGGGTTATGATTAATAACCTAGAATAATCGTTAAATTCTTTTGGATTATTGTTTTATAATATTGAAAGGCATGCTTGTTGAATGATCTTAAATGACTTTGAATTGTAAATGGAAAACCTTAAGAAATTTTGAATAAATCGTAATAATACCATGATTGGATAACATTAAATAACGATAACCTTGTTTGTATAACTTGAAAACTTTTTTATTGTGACTATTGTGACATAGTGTTTGATAATGACAAGCTAAATTTGTCGAAACTAGTCACAATAAAAAAGTGTTCAAGTTACACAAACAAAGTTATCGTGTTTTATTCAATTTACAAAAATGTATAACGAAGTAGAAGCCAACATATATAACATAACATTAAATAAGTTTAAATAATAATTGGATGATCTTAAATGATCTTCAAGGATCATTCCGTACTTTTGAATAATAGTTTTATAACCCTAAATATCTCAGAATTATCGGCTGATGAATGATAAATCATCTTAAATAATTACTGAATGATCTAAAATATTTGTTAAAAGACCTTTAATTATTATTGGACGACCATAAATAATCTTAAAGGATCCCTGATTTTGAATGATCTATATATAACCATGAATGATTGTTGGATGGCCTTGAATGACTTTGAATAATCGCTGAAGAGCTTTAAGAAACCTGGAATAAATGTTAAATAATGTTGACCGATTGGGTGATCTAAAATGACTCTTGAATGATCTTAAGTGATCTTTAGATGACCTTAAATGATATTGATTGACTATTGGATGATCTAAACAGTTGAATGACCTTAAATAATTTTAGAAAGCCTTAAGTGAAGTCTTAATTTTAATTAATCCTTTAGAACTATTCAGAATTTTTAAATGATACTTTTATAGCCTCGAATGACATGTTCGTTAGACACTCTCAGAAGTCATTGAGTTGTCCTTTGTTAAGATCTAGGGTCGTACCTCTCTCTGAGGATTCCTGAGCGGTAAGCCCATGGTAATCCACCACTGATACAGAAGCTGTACGCAATTTATAAAGTCAAAGGTTACAACTTAGCGCCTGCATACTGCCCGAACATAAGCCTAGATTGTGCGTGTGTAAAAATCCCGTAGCAAATTGGCGCCCAACGTGGGGCCGCGATAAAAAAGGGAACATTTTGCTCTACTCATCCCATAATTCCTGACTTCTGTAGGGCGACCTCCTTGCACCTCCAATGCTCAGGAGCAATATACTCGATTATCCACAATCTGGAGTCTAGGTCAACCACTTCATAGCCGGGAAAACGACAATCAAAAAGGGAACAAACGGTAGCTGAGCGCCAACAGAAGCAGCACACGGAAAGACGTAAAAAGTCAGCGTTGAACTCAAACGAAGCTCTAAAAGCTCTATCGAGAAATACCGGAGGTTTTAGTAATAAAGCAAACTGATGATGTTGGGAGCTCTTTTATGCAGATTTATCTTTCAGCAGCACCTGTTCACCATGAGATAATTTATTCCGGCAACGCCGAAACGGAATTCACCAAACAAAATCCATATAACAAAGGTAGTGAAATCCACAGATGTAGTTCTTCTCCAAAATCCGAAACTAGATCGATGGGTTGAAATCCCTCCGTAGAGAACGAATTACTTTCTCTCACGATGATGAGAATCGTTTCACCGCCAACAGACAATTCACCAAATTCTTTTGCGCATGAGCTCGATTATTCAAGACTTTGAATTTAGGCCACCTAACATACGCACATTTAGTGCCGATAATGAGTTATGGGAAAAAATAAAGACATTTTTCCTATTTTAATAAATATGTTTGCGTCACCCTGTAACACCTTAAATGTTCTTGAATAATTAAATGACCTTGAGTAATCAATATATGCTCTTCCAAGACTGTTAAGTGAACTTAAACGAGTATTGGATAACCTTGAATAATCTCGAATAATCTTAAAAGGCCATTCAGTGCTTTTGAGTGACCGTTTGATAATCTTGATTGTTTGGACGACCTAAAATAATGTTGAATGTTCATTCGATGGACTTAAATATTATTAAAAGAACATTAAGTGCTTTTGATCGTTTTATAACATTTAATGATATGAAATGATCATTAGATGATCTTAAGAAATCTTGAGTAAATGTTATGGAACCTTAATTAATGTAAATTGTAAATGTTAATTGTAAATGATCTTGAATGATCATTATATGATCTAAAATGACTCTTGAATGACTTTAAGTGACCTATGGATGACCTTAATTGACACTGAATGACTATTGTATAATCTTAAATAACTTGGAAAGATCGTTAAATGCTGGTGAATGATTATTTTGTAATATTGAATGACATGCTAGTTGAATGATCTTGAATGATTTTGAATTATAATTGGAAGGCTTTAAAGGACTTTAAATGAATGAATGTACGACCTTAAATAATCTTGAAGAATTATTGGATGATCTTCAATAATCCTGAAAGTCTAATAATGGTTTTATAATCTTAAATGACATGACTACGAGTAACTAAATTCGGTGGATGAACTTAAGAAATCATCTTGAATAATCATTGGATGACCTAAACTATTGAATGACCTTTATTATCATAAAAATGACCTTAAATAATCTTTAGTAACTATTAGATGATTTAAAATAATCTTGAAGGATTACCTTGAATATTCTGATAGTTGGATAGACTAATTTTGAATTATAAAATGAAGAAACTTGAATAAATGTTAAATGATCTTGAATTATCATTGGATGGTATAAAAATTGCAGTTATTTGATCGTAAATGATCTGAAATAATCTTAAATCACTATTGAATAACTTTAAAAAATCTTGAAGGACTATACAATTCTCTAAAATGTTTATTTTATAGCCTTGATTGCTATGGTCGTTAGATGACTTCAAAAGACTTTGAGTTGTAATTGTATGTCCTTAAGGAGTCTTGAATAAATGTTAAATGATCCTAAGTAACCGGCGTATGATCTATCAAAACTGTTGAATGATAAATGATCATTGAATGACTTTAAACAATCTTGAATGATTATAGGATGATCCTAAATAATTTTACATGGCCATTTACGCGAAAATATCATCTTATTTAGTTTGGAGTATCATCAGGAACAACCATTCCTTCTTGCGAAAGAATCGCAAGCCTTTCAGTACTGAAAGTCAAAAACTCACCAACCCGAGCGTCTACAAGAATAAAATTGAATTGTTATCATCGATGCTCCGGAAAAGAACGTATTCACTGGGTCAAACAAAAAGGCTAAACAGCATTACAGGCCCAAGATGAACATTGTCAAGAAAAGCCCATGCCGTTTCCTTCACAAATTTAACCTCTTGATGAAAAAGAACAGATAGCGTATAGATTTGACAAAGGCCGTTCTACACAGAGCTAGTGCAGTTCTCAGGTTACAGAAGCCGGTGTTGGTTAAGAAGCAGGAGGCTAAGAAGGCCGAATTATTTTTAATATGTTTAATTTAAGTTCTAATTAAAGAAATTTAGTGCTTTTGTGTAATGCTATAGCTTTGAATTATTAAATGACCTAAAATAATCTTGAATGTTTATTAGATGATCGTAAATAATTTTAAAAGACCATTAAGAGCTTTTGAATGATTTTATAACCTTATATGAAATGAAATGATCGTTAAGTGGTTTTGAATTACGTTGGATGACTTTAAGAAATCTTAAAAAAATGATTTTGAATTACGTTCGATGACTTTAAGAAACCTTGATAAAATGATTTTGAATTACGTTGGATAACTTTAAGAAACCTTGAAAAAATGATTTTGAATTACGTTGGATGACTTTAAGAAACCTTGAATAAACAATTATTGAATGACCTATAATGACAGTCTTTATAGGTGACCTTGAATAATCTTTTGAAGACCCTAAATGTGTCCTATGGCAATTTAATGATCTTCAATAACATTTAATGCTTCTGAATTGAGAAAAACAAATCGCAAGATGGTTGGAGAAGTTACGGAGGTTTGCTTTGCTACTAAACTCTAATGAAAATCTCGAAGATTATACTCAGCACATTGTAAAACTGTATCAATTTCTAAAATATTTATTAAGTGGAATATATAGAAGATCAAGCATGATCAGAAGAGAACTAGGTGAAATATACTTTTTAAAATACTTTTAAGGGCGGGGAAAAGCGAAGACATAAGACATAAGAGCAGAATATTAAAAATGATGGAAGAAATTCACAATGGACATTCTTCATATGCCAAAGATCGCAGGTGAATGATGAATATTGGACTCAGTAAACTCTAGATAGATAGATGTAATGAAGTGAGTAAAAAATATATAATTTGTTCAACGGTTCACAATGATTAAAAAAAGCAACTATGGATCAGTACAACATTAGTTACCCATTCGCATCGCAATTAACTTCATGGATATAAGAGTAATAAAGTAACTTTTGATTATTATGTATCACATTTTGTAGTAGAATGTTTTCAAATATCAAGAGGATCTAAATACTAATGTCTGCCTTTAAAAATACGTTGATGAGAACCAACATAGTGCGAAACCGGACCAACAGTTGACAGGGAACAATAATTCAATTTTAATTTGTGTTTAACTTCCATTTTGAAACAAAAAATAATTAAAACGATTAAAAGTTCTATTTTGATTGGATGCGCTTTAAATCGTAGTTATTGCTTCTATATAATTATATAATTACAAATTCATAATAATAAAGTTTTATCAAGCGGAGATGTTGCGGTCGATTGAAAATACATTTAATTACCATTAATTTCCGGTATAAAATTTCTCGCGTGCATACATTAAAACTAATGTTATTGTGTTCAAGTCTTATCGCCTGTCGGTCTGACTGTGAATTTCCTTGTACTATTAGTTCTATGAAATATGCATCACGGGGTTCCTAATGTGGAGAGGAAATTGAACGATCCATTCATAAAGCTTAATCAGTTATGTGGAGTACATACCAAATGTGCTACACACACACATGTTGGTATTGACATTCTTGAAAATTTTATACAGTTACCAATAAACTTCGATTCTTAGAATTTTTACGAACGGTTTAATTTCAAAGGTGTTTTCTTTAATTTGTTGACCTGCTTCTAACATATTTAGTCTCAATCTAAAAAGCAGAAAAAACTGTTACCTCTTCAGGATTATATATATATTTTCTTTACAGGCAGATTAATCAAAAATTTGTATATTCGTGATGGCCACATGACAATATTTCTCAACAAATAATTCAAATCTTTCAAACATACGTAAAAAATTCCCCTTATTTTCCCAGACAATCTAGTAATTTGGTAATAATACTTCTGGTGGGTACGTAGGTAACAAACTTTTTCGGAGCCGACTAATTACGTACGTTTATTTTATGGACCCCTTAATGTTTCGGGCATGTTGGTCCAATTAGACAGTACAGGGCGCCCATTGTCGACCGCAAAGAGGAAACGCAATCGAAAAACTCGAACTCGGGGCCCCCTAACAAAGAACCGAAAATGGTATAATTGCATTAGCACACAGAAATAAATTAGAACCCATTACACAAAAGCCAATTTCGACATTGCATCACGCGACACTTAATTAATTCCCTTAGAGCTACCGTAAAACCACAAGTTTTCCTGTAATTGCCCTCGTAAATCCATACCGCTTCACTATCTAGATGACTAATTTGACTAATTAGTGCATTACGGCCGGACTAAACGGCGGCCCGTCAGAAGGAGCTAATTAACATTTTTATCCGGCATGGATCATTGTCCAAGTGTGGGATAAAGTCGGCGCACGAGATGGCGGAAGATAAGAAATGTCGGTGTTTTTTTTTATTTTACTTTTGTCGGCAGATTGATTGTAGGTACAGTTACCGATTCCTTTTTATGATGTTCGTTGATCGCGGAATTATCTTTTTTTTTTTCTTCGCGTTGTTGGATATTGGTTTTTCATGTGGTGGATAGCGAAAATTTAATGTAAATTTCTTGCGTTCTTCTCGTTCGGATTTAATTTAAATTCCTCGCGCGTATCAAAGGCACAAAAAATCGATTTAATTTGTTGTTTCACTTAAATTTTAATGTGTGAATTCTCTTATCTTTTTTTAACCCATCCTGTAATCAGAAAAAAAACATCGAAATTACACGAACTAAACCAAATAAAAGGTCATTGCAAATTTGAAGAAAACAAGTATCAACATTAAAACGCCAGGAATCACCGATGCGATCTGTTTCCGAAGTATCATTTAATCTCCCCGTGTAAACGTAGAAGACCGGTTCTTGTAACGTCTCCCAGCTCCCATACGAACGCAGTGTCGGCATCTTGATGTGTAAAACTTTAATAGTTTGTAATTACCCTCCTGGATGCCGCCATCCCGCTCCGACCGACATCGCCGGCTCGCTCTTTCCGCAGACTAATCATCTCTCGTATCAAACGCGCAGCAATAAAAGAACAAGACCGCAGGAGGATCGTACAACGCAATAAAAAAGAAAGGAGCAGAGGAGGAACGAATATCGTAATAAAACGATCGGGCGGACAGGGGGGCAAAAAAAAAAATTATGAACGACGAACAATAATCTATTATATCTATGGGCAATTGTTTAGTCCCCTCTGGACTCTCAATAACAGTTATTATTATTTTTTAATTAAGGCCCCACCAGCGTCGGCCCCCTTAAAATTTCTAATTTGGAGATTCTTTCCGGTGTAGAGTTACCTGCATAATTGATAAATGGTTAATCTAGGTGTGTTTAATTGCTGTAAATCTTATCGGTGTGTAATCTGTATTTCCTTTTATGGGCTATATATCTTTAAATTAGTTCTCATCTAACGCACGCATTCAAAACAGAAATTATAAATTCAATTTCATCACGATTGAAGTCTTTAAAATACGATTGCCAAATTGGAACAAAATAACCATGGTTTAAAGTAAAAAACACTTAAATTTTCAAAAACACTTTATTATCGTTCTTTTAGAACGCAACAATTGTTTCGCCACACTGTGGCTTCTTCAGGTGAAGAATTTTTGAAAATTTAAATGTTTTTTACTTTCACCAAACAAGTGAATATGAATTTTCAACATATATCAGCCTCATCAGTTAATATATTGAACCACGGTTTAAATCAGAATGCTAATTCGATTAACATAAGGGAAGAAATAGAAGAGATGTGGTAACGCAAATTTTATGTTTTGCTTTATAATCTAGAGAAAGGATAAAATAAAAGATGATCTTTTAGAACTTGACAAAATTCTAAAACTAAAGTTTAGATAAAACCTGTAAAAGTTTTTGATATATCAAGTTTAATGTGGCTTGCACATCCTCGTATAAATTATCACTTCTTAGGAAAATTCCACTATGCTTCAAGAAAATTTGTGAAATTTAAAAAATTATACTGGAAAATTCTAGAAAATACATATTTTTAAGCGATGGTGGTATAATGGTTGAAAGAAGATCTTAGGATAGATGGATAAACAACGAGGGTACGAAGGTGATGGAGGAGGGATGGGAGATATTAAATGGATGTACAGAAGGATATTGGGAAGGTAAGAAACCATTGATTGGGCCACAGGGATAGACTGATTGCATAATCATCAGCACGTTTCAAGGAAAGAAGTGGAAAGAATGGAAGTTGAAGAATTATTAGGATCGGACCATATATCATCGAAAGTGGAGATACAAATGGGCAAAGATAAGGAAGGGTAGCAAAAATAAGATAATTAGAAAATTAGGGATTTGAAGAACAGTTTAGAAAATTCAGTGGGATGAAGTTAGATCAATGGAAGAGTTGGGGGATGTTATAGTGGGGTGCGTGCGAAAAGTAAAAGGAAAACATGGGAAAATGTGTACTTTGTATGTAAAAGAAAAAAGATACAAGATCTAAAAAGAATGAGTGAAGAATTAAGAATGTGTAGAAGTGGTGCAGGTATGTAGAATATTCTAAGAAAGGAGAAAGAAAGAGACGAATAGGAGTGTCATTACAAGAATGGACAAAAAATGCAGAGAAAACAGTAGACTCCCATGTGGGATAGAAGATGGAATTCTAAGGGGAGTAATTGAAGATTACTCCCCTTAAAAACATGAGAAAATGTGTTCTTGGTATGTAAAAGAAAAAAGATATAGGGTCTGGAAAGAATGAGTGAAGAATTAAGAATGTGTAGGAGTATATGTGGAATATTATAAGAAAGGAGGAAGAAAGAGACGAATAGGAGTGTCATTACAAGAATGGACAAAAAAATGTAGAGAATACAGTAAACTTCCATGTAGAATAGAAGCCGAAATTCTAAGGAGAGTAATTAAAGATTTCACATAAGAAGAGGTGGGCAAAGCTTTTAACACAGTTAAACAAGGAAGAGCAGCAGGCATGAATGGACTAAAGGCTGAGGTGTGGAAGGAGACGGAAAAGAGAGGGAAAAAAGGTTTAGGGAGCTGCTAAATCAGATGTGGAGAGGGGAAACTAAAATACCGTAATCATGGAGAGTGGGGATTATGTGCCTGGTACAAAAAGGATGAGATTATTATTGCTGATATAGACAACTACATAGGAATAACGGTAATAAGTATTGAGTATAAGAATGCCATGACATTGGTGAAAAACCGACTTTGAGAACAGTGATTTGTTACCAGAAACTTCAGAGGTTTAGGGGAGGAAGAGGGACAAGAGATCAGATCTTTAGCCTGGCAAGGATAGTAGAGACAATGATGGAAGGGAGAGAATGTGTGTATGCAGTGTTCTTAGAATTAAAAGCAGCGTATGGTACAATGCCTAAGCAGAGTTTGCTAAAATGTCTGAGAAGGAAATGAGTGGCAAATGGAATGGTAGATTAGATAAGAAGAGTGTATCAGATAAATTTAGAACATGAATGAGTGTGAGACAGGGTTGCTCGTAAATTAAGACTTTTGCTATGCAATTTATATATTAGTGAATTAGAAGAAATACTTGGGAAAGGTCAAGCAATTATAGATGCTGGCGTATGTCGTATGCGGATGATAATGGCAAGAGGTTGAGGAGGAATGAAAGCAATGTTGAAGGGAGTGGAAAGGTAAACAGATAAGAGATGACTATTTGTGATCGAAGGAAAGACGAAATGGATGAGGTTTAGTAATAAAGGAAGAGAATGAAGAGTAAAAGAATTGAAAAGGTTAATGCAGTCAAGTATTGGAATGGAAATGTAAAATAACTAAAGGCAATGAAATTAGTTTGTGAACAATTTTCGAGTTGCATGTAAATTATGTAATACTGAAGCCGAATTTAATCTATAGAGTGGAAGTATAGGCAACAAGAGTGTATGAGTACATAGAGAGTGTAACTATGATTTCTTAAGAATGTGGGGGTTGAAATGTCAACTTCAGGATATACAGTCTGTCAGGAAACAAATACAGTATGTCTGCAGTGTAAGCCAATGAGTTATGAAATAAAGTTGAGTGGAGAAGAAACTGATAAAGGGGGTATGGAATGCGTGCTCGTATGTAGGGGAATACAAGTGAAGCAAGAGAATAAATGAAAAAATTAGGATATCGGAGAATGTAGTCAAAGGATAGTTAGAGCATGGAGTAAATGTACTGGTTTGGGTGAAAAGGAAAGGACAGGATGTCGAATTTCATAAAAGACAGGGATGTATTGAAAGGAGTTGATAAGATGACATTTTTAAAAGCAATGGTATGTGCACTGGAGGTTTATAGGGTACTTCAATAATAGTTAGCTCTGTATAAAGGAAAAGGTATCCTTGGCAAAAACATAGATGTGGATCAATGCTAAATAAAGGTCTTTTTTGTTGTTAAAAAATCTAAAACCCTCGAAGAAAAGATTAGAATCATGGAGGAGTCTACTAAACTTTTTGAAAAGTCTGACAAAAGAAGGCAAAAGGCACTGAAATTCACCAAAACTGAAAAAAATATGTTGGAAAACTGTAGAAATTTAACAATATTAATACAGGGTGGGGCATTTATCTTGGCAAAGTAGAATATTTCCGAAACACAGCAAAATGTGAAAAAATGTTTCAAATAAATATTTTTTGATATGAGGGGGCAAATTTTATGTCACTACATAAGATTTTGAAACTTAGGTCTTTTAAGGTCATTTGAAGGTCAACTTTGTTTTTTTTTTTTAAATGGAAACATTCGTTTCTATTTCTACGCATAAAAAGAAAACTAAATTATCAAAATCATTTTTCTCTAAGACGTACCATTTCTAGTTTAAATTGCGATTGATATTGGTAAAGCTTATATAGTCTGTTCGTTGGATCTTTCGTCGTACGTCACAAATTGTCGCTTCGAGAAACGACGCAAAAACATTCAGTCTGATAAAGTAAACCAAATGCGAAAATAAGCATGTAAATGCAAAATATATGTATCCGAAGCTGATGTTGTATGAACAGTGGAGGAGAGGATAAGGGTTTGAGTGGAAGAACACCTTCAAGCGTGAACTCCGCCCATCAGCATGGTGTTAAAATTATATGTATGTTTTTTTTATTCCTTCCATATAGTGAATGTTTCGTTATTTTATTTGTATATATTTAACCATGTGTGATAAAGTTTAAATAAAGATAAAGATAAAGATAAAGACGTACGACGAAAGATCCAACGAACTTTAGCTGTCAGTGCACTGGCCTGCGATATCTCCGGATTTGACATCACCAAATTATTTCCTATGGGGCTATATCGAAACAAAGTTTATCAGGACGTACCCACAGCTACTGAAAACATGCAATAACGCATACGTCGTATATGCCAGTCCATTTCAGTAAATTCCTTTAAAAAAATATTTGGAAAATGTATTGAAATGGAAGGACATCACTTTGAACAATTATTACATTAATTAGAATAAGTTGAATAAAGTATTCTGTGTTGCTATTTCAAGATTGTGTTTTGTTTAATTTAAGTTTTATGCCATCATCTATGACAAGCTTTATCAATATCAATCGCAATTTAAACTAGAAATAGTACATCTTAAAGAAAAATGATTTAGATAATTTAACTTTATTTTTGCACGTAGAAATAGAAAAAAAATACAAAAAATATATGTTTCCATTTAAAAAACAAAGTTGACCTTCAAATGACCTTGAAAGAACTAAGTTGCAAAACCATGCGTAGTGACATTAAATTTCCCCCCTCATATTAAAAAACATTTATTTGAAACATTTTTTCATATTTCGCTCTGCTTCGGAAATATTCCACTTTTCCAAGATAAATGCCCCACCCTGTCACCTGCAAATACCTAGGAATAACTCCTCTTCCCTTAAAGCAAAATTAAACCAAAGGCCGGCATATTTCAGAAGCCTAACTTACAAAAAACAAGGTATAACCAGCACTCACATTTATAAATTTATCTGCCGTCCTTTGCATGACTATTCAGCCATCCTCTTTTACAACCCTCACCCAGTAACATTACGTAATATTCAAGTCGCTAAAAGATCAGCCCCTAAGGGTGCTAACCAAAATCCGACATCCCCAAAATCCTCTCCATAACCCATCAAATTCATTGCTGTAAGATTCGACAAAGGTAATCCCAATTTAAGAAAGACTTCCAAATCCTAAATGCACTATGCATTCCCAGAAACAAAAGCATTATCCATAAACGTAAATTCCCTTCCTTAACACTACACGAATTCATTTCATCATTTCATAATCTCAACGACGCTTCAATTACGAACTAATGTAAGACAGAGACTTCGCAATGACAGTTAGCAATCACGACCTCTCAAGAAATGACAAGGACTTAATTAAAAGAAAACAAGCGGAAAGACCTATGGTCGATACCCGATTGACAAATACGAGATTTGTCTTTTTAAATGCTATGTATGTAGATTATTTTTATTATATACGCTATATATTTTTCAATAAAGATGTTTGTTTACAGGGTGACTGACGAAAAACCTTTGGTGCTGTATCTCGCTTATTTTTGATCCGATTTGAATAAATAAAACATCAAATTAAATGATTTTTAAAAGACTTTAATATGAACTGTACTGATATTTTTTCTTGCATCCAGTTTTTGACAAAAGACGATCAACTTTTTTTTTCAAATTGCACTGTATATATATTTTGTACTGATCCGCAAGGAGATTTTTTTCTGAATCTAAATTTGTAAACGATTTTATCCATTCATCAAACCAAAGTCGAGAAATTGAGGATTAAAAAAAAATTAAAAATCAAATACCCATAGTAAACAATATACAGAGCCTATTCCAAATGTCAAAAGTGACAGTGTCAGTCATTGGTACAATACTTCAATAATTTTTAATAATTTCATAATAAAAATGTTGCAAGATTTCAAAAACTGAAAAACGATTTCTGTAGAAGCACAAAATTCTAGTACAGTGTTTGAAATATTGCAACATTTTAGTTATGAAATAATTTAAAATCGTTGCAGTATTGTATCAATGGCTGTCACTGTCACTTTTGACATTTAAAATAGGGTCTGTATATTGTTTACAATGGATACTTGACTTTTTATTTATTTTTTTAATCCTCAATTTCTCGACTTAAGTTTGATGTATGGATAAATTTGTCTACATTTTTATATTCAGAAAAAAAATTTCCATGCGAATCAATAAAAATATATATACAGTGCAATTTAAAAAAAAATGTTGATCGTAATTTGTCAAAAACTGGGTGCGAGAAAAAATAACAGTTCAGATCCTATTAAAGTCTTTTAAAAATGGTTTAATTTGATGTTTTATTTATTAAAATCGGATAAAAAATAAGCGAGATACAGCACCAAAGGTTTTTCGTCAGTCACCCTGTATATATATTTGAAAAAAGCAGCAATTTTTAAAAAGAGGTCCGACAGAATAAAGCAGGATATACTAGAAATTTTCCTGGAAAATTCTCAGAGCGTTGTAAAAAATTCAAGAACAAAAATTTTTACAAAAACCCGATAAAAAAACAAGAAATTATAGAGTATTTTAAAAATTAAAGAAAAATATTAGAAACTTATATACGAAAACCTCATTTTAATGGGCAAATTTCATTGTGAAATTGAAGTTGCTGTATCATCAAATAGATGGGATGAATAAAAAACATTATGTGAAAATGTAACAAATGTTTTGCAGATAATATTCGAAATTGAAATGATCACATAGACAAACATTTGGAGTATGATTAAACACACCTTAAACATGGAATTTAAACACGGCGACTTTACTTTAATACTATATTACAACAGCCCAAAAAATATGCCTAAAAGAAGAAGCCAAGTTTTGGTTCAAACGGAAAAATGGCATCAAAATGTTGATGACCCATCATCCTAACCCAGTCGAATTTGATCTCTTCGACGATTACTTTAGAGGAAAAGTCAGCAAAATTAGCAAGATATAAGAAGAAGCTGGAAAAGTACGGACCAGGAAAAACGTAAGTCCGTCACTTAAAACCTTACAAGATTTTCATTCCAAATCCATTAACAAAACCAATCTTATTTTTAAAATTAATACAATCGTTGCTGCATTCTTGATGTAACATAATTACAGGGGTGGATTTATAAATTAAAGTCTTGTTTCGATCCATAATTTAAATGACAAGTAATTGTCGAAACATGTGTCACGAAACTGATAAAGCAATTATGGAATGAAACAAGACTTTAATTTATAAATCCACCCCTGTAATCTTATTTTTACTGAAAAAGAAATATCTCTACTAAACTCAGGAGAAATATAGTGTTAAAACAAAGTCACCGTGTTTTAATTACAAGTTAATCAAGAAGTACCACGAAGAGAATGATTCTACCATCAAAAAACAACTTAAACATATTTATCAGTTTAAAATTTGATGGAACTCTGTAGGAAATAGGGATGGTTAGCTATGCAGGCGTTTTTACACGAAGTGAAACATAGTGAAATACATTAGGCGATGTTATTTACGTGCTACAACTAGATAGGGGTCAAAGTTGAGGTTGTAAAGAAATTTAATTACTTTAAAAAATTGAGGTAAGATAAACAAGTATAAAGCAAAGCGCAGAAAATGTGGAAATATTTAAAGTCTCTGCAAGAAGAGTTCAATTGATTCCACCAACAAACAATCAGAAAACTAAAGAACTTTAAACAAAGTTGACATCAAGTCGATATTGTTTTTATGGATGTAGAAATTGTGTATTACCATATTAAAAAACAACAACACGCCGGTGGTGGAGCATTCGTTGCAGCCCCGAACTGACGTGCAGCAACGTTGGTTCGGGTCAGCAGTTGGATGGGTGACCGATTCCATTCACCATTGTGATACAATTAATGGTGCTTTAGAGTGACAGAGGCGATTCTTTAAAGTAACAAGCTCATTTACACACACAAATACACAAATCACACGGCGGAAGGACCACGTGGTCAATAACCAAAACACTACTACTACTACTACTAATAAAAACAACAATGGCGGAAGGATCACGTGATCGATAGCCAAAACCCTACTACTACTAAAAACAACAATAATAATTAATGCTGCAATTGGTTCTTATAATACTACTTACCCCTTTATTAGCAATTTTATTGTCCTTAAAATAACAATAATCATTATTCTCATACTTCGTGTAGGCAAAGTGAGAGCCGCCGACAAAAACTTTGGTTATGAACGCCGGGAATAAAAATAAAACGTAAAACCAACCGTTCTTTACGCGAGCTTTTTTGAATACAATTATAAGATACATACCTTAATTGATTATGATTTTGAATCCACTGTATAATTGCCGTGTACAAAACGTTGTGATGAAACGGAATCATTTTCGTCGCGAATTGTAAAACCGGCGTTGTTTATTTTCGTCGTCAATCAATTGTCGAAACATTTCCAGGTAAACAAGTACGCGCGGAGAAACGCTGTGATTGGTTGAAACGCGCACACGTGATTTAAATTAGGCCTTTTTTATTGGTTCAAAAATAAAACAACTGTTTTGTTTGTATTCGTTTATAATTTACGTTTGCAGAGTGGTGTTGAATAAAGCATTTACAAACACAAAAAGTGAACGATTGAATTAAACCTGTACTCAAAATACTCGAGAAACGTAAGTCTAAATACTCATTTATAATCTACAAATGTTACTTTCCTTTACTTTGTATAAATTGTTGGTTATATTGAATAAACTAATAGTGATTCGTTCCAGGTGCTAATTCAGGTAAGCAACTTTTAAATTTATTGTGTTAATATTGTGTTAACTAATTATTACTGCTTACAATTTTGTTGGTGGATAGTTAAGGGTGAATTATTATTATTTAACGTGATTTTGTACCATTAGGTAACTGCGAAATCGTTAGCAAGAGATGTTTGGATTATCACGGCCGGAAAAGTGGACGAGACCGAGTTGCAAATTTCACACAGTGAGGACAGAAAGGGTAAATCCATTGCCATCGTCGTGCTGAAAGAGTTCTCCCTTCAAAAGTTAGATTACGTTTTCTACAACTACGACAAAATCGTCTTTCCCGGGATATCAAAGGTTGCAAATAGAGGATTTTAAAGGTATAATAATTAATATTGCCAACATTTAATAGAAAAATAAGATAATTTTCAATGTTGAAATTAAACTCGATAGCTTTGTTTTACCAACAGATTTCATTTTATCAATTTAATCAAAACGCCAGTGGTGCAGCCGAACTAGCAATTGTGAGAATACAGTATCGTTAGTTCGGGATAATAATTATTAATAATAATAATAATCTTTATTTAGCAATATGCTACATAACAAAATTAGATGGGTGATCGGTACCATTCGCAATTGGATACAGTTAATGCCTCTTTAGAGTGAAGGGGGCGATCCCTTAAAGTAACAAGCTCATTTACAAACGCTAATACACAAATCACACGGCGGAAGGACCACGTGGTCGATAATAAACTATCACATACTAACGGTGGCTTCCATCATATTTTCTATTGCTATCATTTAAAATAATATTGCGATGAAATCTTAAAACACGTTTTTTTTCATTGCCTATCTTGCAACGATTCGATGTCCGCGCATTTAGCTGGCATCCGCGTATCGTCCGAAGCGAGGCAATCAAACTAATTGATTATCAGGGATAATTGTGCCTGCAGGAGGCATGTAACGGACGCCGCATTTTTTCCGCGCGCACTTAAGAATTCCCGTCTTCGAAAGAAAAGACCGCACCGCAGAAATTAGTAGTAAATTACCTTGCCCGCCGGTCTGTAATTATTAATTAATCGACAATCTATAATTAGCGTTCATTATGGTCGCATATATTAGCCGACGAATTCATAAGCTTCGTATTGACCTCGGGCTGTGTGTTTTTTGCACCGTCGAAAATCAACAAAAATTTTTGCCATTATTTATTATTATATGTAACATATATCATATATATGAGTTGTATAAAAGAATTGAAAATTATGAATGAAAACTTTTATGGTAAAAAAAATAATTATTTATTTCTAAATTAAATGGTAAAATTACAATGACGGTACCAAAATAAATGATTAAGTCGTAAATTCTAAATATTTGTAAATGCACGTAATTAGTGGGCGCGAATTACTTTTTTGGTACTAATCTGAATGAATTTTTATTTCTAAATCAGACCTTGTAATAATTCTTTAGGTTTGTAGTATATTGAGGTGCTTTCAAAGTCAAGCTGATCCCATTAATGTTTTCAGGTCAAGACTTGGCGAATTCATAATCCCAATTCAACTTCTGGTGATAATAGTAGCTGAATGTGGCCTTACATAATCCTTTATCAAGATGGGTTTGATACCATAAAGAAGGTAACCTGCATAAAGCAGGTAATACATTCTCCAGAGTTATACAGTCTAAGAACCTAGTATTTTATAGTTACTTATAGAATTAATTGTGTTGAAAATAACACCATAAAGAAGGTAAGCCGCATAAAGCAAGTAATACATTCCCCAGAGTTTTATAGTCGATGAACCTAATATTTCATAGTTACTTGTAAAATTAATTTATCTGTTTTTTCCATTATTTAATTAATTATGTTGAACATAGCAAACGAGAAATTTAATAAACGAAATCAATTGTAAGTTATGCAACCAAACAGACACAACACCTGGAATCCTTACCTTTAAATCAAATTGGTGTAAACCATAAACTTTTTCTTGTTACAAACTATAAATTAACCTTATTTCTTTTTTAATCGATTTAATATACCGGATATTGAAAATGGTAGATATTTTATATGAAAAACATTTAAGTAATTTCATACTATCTATTCATAGAAGTATAGCCATTTTGAAATTTGTATTATAAAATATTATAAAGAAAATAACATCCCCGCTATATTCGAAATATTTTATGTCGCTAAATTATTACCAAGTAACAAAGTATTGAGATGTGATGTGATTTTTACTAGTCATTCATTAAGAATGCCTTATTTTTCGTCGTTTTTGTGATAAACCTTTAAATAATATATCGTATTAGGTAGAGTATTCAATTATAACTATATTTAAATTGTTATAAAATGATCAGACGAGGAGAAAATTGAATAAATATTTAAATATGAAATATCTATGAGAGCCAATCATATTCTACACCCGGTATGTAATAATAAGCAAGTAAGTAGTAATAGTAGTGTTTGGCCATTGACCACGTGGCCCTTCCAGTGAGTTACTTGTGTAAATGAGCTTGTTACTTTAAAAGATCACCTTCGTCACTCAAAGTGCCATTAATTGTATCCCAATGGATAATGTTATCGGTTACCCATCCTATTGTTGAGCCGGACTAACGATACTACACTTACTTTATCGGTAGTTCGGTCGTAGCCGTATGCGTCCACCACTGGCGTTTACAATAGTTGATTTGCATATATTTTTGAATGTATTGATATTTAGTACGTTTGGTTGCCTATATAATGTCATTGTGAAAATGGGTTCGTTGAAGCCTTAGACCATATAAACTTATAAGTCTATATGGTCTAAGGTTGAAGCATAAATTATTTAATTCATGATTTTTAGACACAAATATGTTTTAATTAGCTTAACCATAAACTATTGACAAAAACTATGAAATACTATCTTCCAAAAAGAAACTAGTTGAATCCACATTATTGATTGTATAAAAAAATATTTGTATGTCATAGTTATCTCTCTCAATTTACTCTAACTTATTATTTAATAACGTTTTATAAATTATATGTTGAGAATGTGTATATTTTAAACATAATTAAAGATGCAAGGCAGCAATATTTATACATGAAAATAAAAGTAGTTTTGGTTACTTAAAACGTTTAATATTAGGTGTCGAATTTAGACATATAAATCTACAGATCAAGTAATTTATATTTATATCTTATATAGGCAACTTAAGATACATGTATACAAGAACACGTTTGAGACAATTAAAACAATAAAATAGCTCGCTGTAAGATTTTTCAGCAAGCAAGCAAGATGAAAGTCCTCATGATATACTTATTGGCTCCTTAAGTCATCGGAATTTCGCTCGTTGGCACTGCTTCGTTTCGAAGAGAACGTCACTGAACGACCGGATTCCCAAAATCTGATTTTCTATGATCTTATGAATTTTATAAATATATTTTTATATAGCAACAGTGCTAAATAAAGTTTAGTGTTATTATTATTATTGAATGTCGTTTAGAAGAGAACTATGGTTCTGGAATAGTAACCCTAGAAAATAACAATATCGGTCTCTAAAGAGTGGTTTTAGTAGGTACTCTATGATAGATCTCCTCTTTCATAAAAAAAATACAGTTCAAAATCGAGGTATATTTTTTACCATCAAAACATTAAAATTAATATTTTTTTTTACAAAATGTACGTTATTCTATATATAATACAAATAAATGGTCGTTTAAATTTAATGTAAATTGGATTGCATAGAGAAATTGTACAATCTTTTATAAAACCCCACTAACTTTTTTTATAAAATTACCTTTTATCAATTTAATTTAAAAATTATCTAGATGAAACATGTTTGTAGTTGGTTGTATATAATTATCATCTGAAAATTATGTTTAGAATGAATCAAATTTTAAAAATCACATTATTTTAATTATATTTATTTAATGATCAAAATCAACATCACCTTGCTTGTGAGCTTCTATCTATTTGACTTATTATCTATGGTGATATATAATTTCAAAATTATCTTGTGGATGGACCTTTAGTAATTGACCACTTTTCTGTTAAACCAATTGTTATGTCAACCAAGAATTATAACCTACAAATCTTGTTTAAATGTTGAGGTACTGTACCAGCACCAGTCCCATTTTTTTTAATCTTCAAATTTCTAAAATATAATATAAGTAGCATTTTATAGAACAAATAGTCCCCAAAAACTTTCCGAAATGGATTTTTATCAATCAAAATATTAATATATTAAGAGTTAAGTTTCTTATATACCTACTTGTTCATTACACATTTAAGTTTAAAAACTAACTACAAATTGGTATGGTTTCATTTAAAAAACAATGCAACCAGATTTACAAAATGTTACACATGGTTAAGTGATTAATTCATCATAAAAAATGTATTCAATTTAACGAACGTTCAATAAAAATTGACGATGAAAATCTAAAGTTATGCCTGAGCTAAATTTACACGCGTTTTTAATTGACAAACTCCACGGGTGTAAATATTTTAGTGCAAAGTTTTGCCCATGACATTTCCCACAACCTGTCATCATGTAATAAATAAGTCTACAAATGTAATAAGGAATACAATTATGGGTTGCATAACTACAGACAGAAATAAATGTATAGCATATTATTGTAACGAGTTTTCGAACTTCAACTATGAATTTTATTTAAAAATTACACAATAGTTTGGTAAAGTACATTTGGTATCCGTATTGCTAAATTACAAAATTAAAAAAAGAACGAATCTACACAAGTCTCACTATGCAAAAGTAACAAGTTAGTAACGGTAACATTTTATACAAAGTGTTTAAGATCAAATCTAGCTATGTAAACACTAGATGTCCTGCTATGGCGTAAGTGTACCGACTACTAATCTCTTTTTTCTAGGCCGGTGAAATTCGTCGATTTCCTCAAACTGTATCCCCAGATCGACGAGTTTAACTTTTCACCTACTAAGTACAGCACCATGGAGAGGGTGAGGAGGCCGCCGAAAAATACCAGCCTCATAGGGAAATTCAGCACGTCCAGCACCGGGTACACCCACATCCCCGTATACGAGAAGATCACGTGGATCCAGATTAAGTACACGACCATAAAACTGGTGAGTACGGTGAGGCCGAACCGCCTCGACGGGTAACGTCTGTGTATGAAGTACATCTCCAGGAGGATGAAGATCATGATGTTGGTGTGCATGCAGTGGTTCAGCCACGTCGGGAAGAACTCGTCCACCGCCCTCGGCAACACCAGCTCTCGGTCCACGAAGTAAAGGCCCCAGAACGTAAGGCCGACGAACATCGATATTGGAAAGGCGAGACATGTCATCAACTGGAAGTTAAGAAAATATTATTGTTACAATGATGGAATCGACTTAATAGTTTCAAGTTTACACACCGTGTCTTGTAATCTTCTGAGTAACGGTTTATCTCCGACTTTGTCGCTGCTGAATAAGTCGTTTATAAAACATAATGTGAAGAATGTGGCTTGAAGTAACTGAAAGAATAAAAATAGAGCAATATTAATAATAAATACAGGTAATCAATAGTAAGTAAGTTGCAATCTATTTAGCTATTTTAATAAGAATATTTGAATCGAAAAAACTATCACACTCGAGAAATGCTGGCTGTGTTTAAGAGATGACATTTAATGTATCAATACAACTAATATTAATACAAGTACATGTGATCATAGCTCAGATATTACATAAGGTGAAGTTAAAAGTTCTGAGCGTCTGCCGCTAGATGGCTTTAGTGAAAAATATCTCACGATCTAGACATTCAAAAGTTCTTTGAGCTAATTTCTTTTTAAACCAATTTAATTACGAGCAGAATTATACTGGATTTAGTAAACATCTCTTTGTAATATTTTTTCATATGGAAACCATCGTTTATAATTTAAAACTGGGTAAGATGCCGGCCACCCACCCATCTTATATGCAAACATTACCGGCACGTGTAAATATCAAAATGATGATTTTAACATTTAAATTTGTTTTGACGTGGTGTAAACCAGCCTCTTGGCTAACGTATTCTTAAATAAAACAGACCATACGCCCATCGATTCAGCATACTATAAAAATATAAATAGGTAACCACGCGACCTTTCATTGAGAGCGAATGAAATAACCATCACGGTAGCTTAAATCAGTGCAGAGGCGCTCGTAATAAATTTTATAATTATTTCAACCTTTTACATTAGCAAACATTTTTTTGGGAATTTATAATCGGGGATTACAGAAGTACTTGTTCAATCGATTTGAACAATTGTAATGTGCACGTGCGGCGCAAATCAAATTTAGCACGCGTATTCTGGTTTTGTCATCATTGTGCTTTCAAATGGATGGGGTGGAAGTTGGTGACAGCTGAAACAATACGACTAAATAAACGCGGTCAGAGTTGACAGCCTCGAAACGAGTGAACAGGGGGGGTTAACGAGTCACTTGACCTGGATGCGATTAGCTTATCGTTATTAGTGGTAAGGAGTTTTGGTCTAGAACAACCGATTACGTAATCGTAATCAATACAATTGAAAAATTCATAAATCACTGATATCGAATTTCAGCTAGTCATGGAAGCGTGTTGTTTTCCTGTATGATAAAAGTGGTCAACGCTATTAAGCAATCGATTGAAATATTTAAAATGTCCAATTACGTTAAATATTTGATAACATTTTTATCCAAAACGAATTTAATATTAGGAGTATTGTAAAAGTCCGGGTCTGTAATCTGATGGGTGGCCGATACCCTTTGTTATATAATTATGTGCTTTAGAGTGACAGGTACGATGTCTTATTAGGTGGTAATCCATATTAAACACAGACCAGACTACTTACTTTGTTTTTAGCATTCATGATTTATTGTTATATACACACACACGAATTCACGAATTATTAAGGCCATATCAACTACTTAATAAGTCAAAACTTAAATCGTACTTTGTGTCAGTAGTTAGTTTTATGTTCTTTTTATTAGTAACGATTATTTTTTAGTTACGATCGAAGACTAGCAAACAATAAATAAAAGCAATAATTTTTATGGATTTAATTGGCTTCAATAATATTCATAGCATTTCAACGAATTCAATTAAACGATAAATTACACAACGCGATTATAACAATAATAAACGCGCTCTGCAAAAAATAAAAGAAATACAAACATTCCAATTATTTCAATGCCAGCGTTAGCAACAAACGAGACTTTGATCCACGTTGAAAACCGAGCATGATGTAAGCAGCTTATTAAAGCAGGCAGTTGTTTTATGAATGACTCTAAATGTAAATTGTAATTGTTATCAATGAATATTTAAATTAAGGTTATTTTAGATAATTATTCCAAGCTGTTATAATGTAATTTTGTCGGTGTTATGGACTAAATCATTCCCGTGGCTTCATCAAATTACTTTATTTAATTTTAAAACATATTTAATATCATATTTTTTAACTCTATGAAGTAAAATTTCAAAATGAATATTAAATATTTATTCAATGCTTAATTTGTTTTAAAGGTTTTATAATGAAACCTCAATTTTAACCATTAGCCAGAGAATTTACTTGATGCCTTTTAATTTTTTTATCAGTATTGTTTTATTTTTTAGATTACGATATTACCATATATGTGCCATCTAGTGCAAAGTTTAGATAATAGATGGTACCTTTATGGTAATATCGTAGTCGAGGGTTACGCCAGAGAGTTAAATACTCCTAACTAAATCTCGATTCCTTGTCTCCAACAATAATTAATTTTTTAGATTTACATGTTTTTACACATTTTTAACTGTCCTTGACAACGTTTTCATTTTATCAGTAAATATTAATATAACCGAAATTTTGGTAGATTCCCAAGTTTACATATTTTATCTTTTTTAAATATTATCGCTTTTAAAAATATTTATCTATTCTTTTAACATACTCAACTGTTTTTCACAATTTTAACTGTTTGTCAACATTTTTTAATGATATTTAACCGAATATTAGTAGTTTAAATAATTTCGAAAATCTAGTTTGATTTTTATTTAATTTATTTTTGACAGTTTCAGATTTTTTAGCAATATCCATTAACAAATTTTCCTAATTTAAGCTGATTTTTTTCTTCTGCATTTTATCTCCATTTTGGCATTATACAATTGTATTTTTTGCTGCTTTTATAAAGGTATCCTTTCATTGTTTTGAAATTTAAAAAAATGATCTCAATTATTATTCATACGTGTAGGTAATAAATAATTAATTGAAAAGGGTCAGGAGTAGTACGCTAGGACAATGGAGAATATATTAGGATAGGTCAAGGGCACGCTAGAGCCATGAATAATTTATTGGGATAGGTCAAGAGTACGCTCGGGGAATGACCCTTTATTACCCTAGGTCAGGAGAACGCTGGGGGGTAATGGAATTTCTGTTAACCTAGGTCAAGAGTACGCTATTAAATAATATATTGAGGTAGGTCAAGAGTACGCTAGGGCAATGAATACTTTGTTAGCCTAGGTTAAGAGTACGCTAGGATTATAAATAAATTATAGGTTAAAAAAACTGTTTATTTTCTTCAAAGAAAAAATGACATTAAAGAAATAGATATATGTATCTAATTTATATAACAATAAATTAATAATTGAAATGTTACCATGAAAAAATTAAATTGAATTCTGTTAAAAACAGTTAAAAAAAAAAAGAAATTTGTTTCAAAAAACTGTTGTGAAATTACTAAAAATACAATTAGTTCAATGCCTTAAACAGTAGAAAATATTTTACAACTAAAATAAATCAATTTTGTTTAGAATTAACATTCACAAAATGTAAAAAATAGAAATTTTCTTAAGCTAAAACCTTAACAAAATCATTTTTAATGAAATATTTGCTTAAATATAATTGAAATTAAAAAAAAATAATTATAAATAAAAATTTCTTCAAAAGATAACTAACAATTTTGCCAAATAAGAGAAAAATGATTTTATAAAGCACAGCTAAAAATTAAATGAAAAATTTAAATATACTAATAAAAAACAGGTTAAAAAATCATTATTTTGCTTAAATCTGTTGTAATTTTGCCAAGAAAAAAAAAAAAAAACAATTAAAAAACAGCTGAAAAACTGACATTTATTAAGGAAAAAAAAACGTTAAAAACAGTTGAATAATAAAATGAATTTTATATACTATATATACTTTAAAACGTAAGCTATAGAAATAATAAAAAACAAATATTGAAAAAAAAATTCACATATTTTCAAAAAATAAAACCGTTGGACTTTTTTCAAAAACGCTTAGGAACTTTTTAAATACATTTTAAATTTGCTTTTACTTAAAAAAAACAATTCAAATTTGCTAAGAACAAATAGTTAATTTTTGTAAGAAAATTTGAAACAATCTCTTAGAAGATACAATTGAAAAAAAACATTAAGAATCTGTTTTTTTAAAACCATTTGAAAAATAATTGTGACTTTCCAAGAAAAGAAGAAAATAAACAATTAAAAAACTTTTTATCAAACTAAAAATAAAAAAAGAAATTCTACCAATAAAAAAAAGATATTTAAGGTGTAAAACTGTCTAAAAACAAACATTTTAAAACTACTGGAACAAGTTTTCAAATGTTTTTTCGGAGAGTTTTTAACTCTCAATTTCTTTCGTTGTTGAAATTAAACAAAAAAAAAATCAAAAGAATTTTTTTCAAATTAAAATTTGCATTCAAATAGTTGGAATTTTACAACAAAAACAAAAAAAAAAGCAATTGAAAAGTTCATTAACAAAAAAGTGGTGAAACAATTGACATTTACTTAAGAACAGTTCTTTTTTCATGAAAGTTTTTTTTAAATAATATTTTTAACAAATGAAATTAATAACTTTATTTTAAAAACGTTTTTTTTTAAATAAAAGTAGAAAATATTAAAAAATTCATTTGAAAACAGTTAAAATTAAAAACAAAAACAATTGAATTTTATTGCAAAAAGTTGAAAATATAACAATTATACTTACTCCAATTTGCTTTAAAAAGTTGACTTTTTTTAAACTAAAATAATGAAACTAAAAATGTTTCCTAAAGAACTTTCTAAATATATCTTTAATTTATCTTAAAAAGAATTAACTTTTGCTAAGAAAAAATAGGTGATTTCTTTTTAAATATAATGAAAAATTTTTATTTAGAAGATACAATTGAAAAAATTTACAAAAAAACAATCAAAAATCTGTTACAAAAAATTCAATTTCTTAAACCATTTGAAATAGTTCATAAAAAATAATTGAGCTTCCAAGAAAAGAAAAATCCACTTGAAAAAAAAATAATTGAGTTTCCAAGAAAAGAAAAATCAACTGAAAAACGTTTCGACAAGCGAAAAATAAAAATAGCAATTTGTCGAAAATAAAAACAACTGATATTTTCGTTAGAAAGAAAAAATTTAAACTAGCATAAAAACTGTTGAAATTTTACAAATGAAAACAAAAGAGATTTAAGATTAAAAAATATTTAAAAATATATTTAAAACTATTTAAACAAGTTTATAAGTGTAATTTGAACAGTTTTTAATTCTAAATTTCATTTGTTGTTAATATTATACCGTAAAAACAGTAATTTGTGTAAATTTAATAATTTTAAGATAAACAAGACTTGGACTCAAATAATTGGAATTTTACTACAAAAAAAAAACACAATCGACAAGTTCTTTAACAAAAGAGTGGCGTAATAATTTAAATTAACTTTGAAAACTGTTAATAATTACAATAATAACATTTATTAACGGAAAATCTAATTTGCAGAAATTTTTGTAATAATAAAATAATTGTAAACTTTCTAAAATAAAAACATTCTACATTTGCTTGAGAACTGTTAGAATTAAAAACTGTTAAAACCGTTAAAAATGCAGTTGAAATCATTAAGTGTAAAAACGATATTTTTTATAAACAGGAGTAGAAAATTTGTCTGAGAAACAATTGATTAAAAAAGTTGAAAATGAAAACAAAAATAATTTAAAATCCGTAAGAGAACATTTAAAAACATTATAAGAAAAAATTAGTTTTTTTTAATAAAACAAAAACTTTAAAAATTTGCCCAAGAAATTAAAAAATTATTTGAAATTTTACGAAAGAAACAAAAGAAATTCTGTAAAGAAAAACTGTCCTAAAATCATTTTAAATTTGCTTTAAGAGAGAAACAGTTTAAATGATACTAAAAACATAAATAATGAGCTAATTTTTATATTAAACAATTAAAAATAAATATGAATTTGTGAGTTATGTGAAGTTTACTATTTAATTAAATAAACACAGTAAAAATATAACTGTGTTTATTTAATTAAATTTAGAATAAGTTTTAAATTGCCTTTGATATAGTTGTAATTTGAATTTGAACAGTTCTTAACATAAGAAAGACCAAACATTAAAAATAGTTATAATTTATTTAATAAACATTAGAAAATTTATCAAAATCAGTTGAAAAAAGTGTTAAAAAATAATTACGACGTTAAAAACACCGAAAGTATTTTAAAAGTTTATTCGCAACTTAATTAATTAATTTTTATAGAAAAAAATAAAATAGAAAAAAAGAACTTTAAAAAGTTTCCCAAAGGAAAAACAATTGATATTTATTAAGGAACAAGTTGAATTAAAAGAAAATACTTGAGAACTTTCTTGGTACATTTTTAAATTTGTTTAACAGGTTTTGAAATTTTAGAAAAAAAAAACTAAAATTTCTTAAAAGAAAAACAGTTGATATTTAAAAAAAAAATTATTAATAATATATCCTTAGAAAGAAACAGTTGATTAAAAAATTTACGAAAAAAAGAAATCTGTTAGAAAACCATTGAAAATTAAAAAAGACAACAAATGAAATTTTTTTCCTAAAAAACTTGATTTTAAAAACAGTTGAATATTTGCATAAAGAAAACAAAAGTAACTTAGTAAGAAAAGAGTTAAAAACTGTCTCAAAAAATAGAAACTTTGCAAAAAAGAAGTTAGAACAACAAGATTAAAAGGTAGTTAAAATTTATTTATTTAATTTACGGAAATATCCATTCTACATAAAAATTTAATTAAAGAAAATAATAATAGAGATTTGCCGATAAAAACAAAACAACTGAAAATTTATCAACAAAAATAAAAATTGGAAATTGTTTTAAAACTGTTAAAAACTTTAAAGACAAAAGTAACAAAAAACTAAACAATTTAGTTTTTTTAGGTATACCATGAAACAAAAGAAATTTGCTAATAAAAATGAACCATTCTAAATTTGCTATTAAATAATTGGATTTTTACAATAACAAAAAATAAAAAAGTTGTTAACTAAAGAACGCTAAAACTTTTCTCACACCAGAAACAATTGACATTTATTAAGATACAATTACATTAATACAAAAAATAACTGAAAACTTTCTAAATACAGTATTTAAGAAGAGTTTACCATAAAAAAAACAATTAAAACTTCCTAAGCCTTAGGACCTAAGCAAAAACAGTTGAAAACTTTCATAAAAACAATATTAAAAAAAAAAAAGAAAAATATACTTCCCCTATATATTCTGTATAGGGAAAGGAAAAAAAATAATTTGTTAGAAAAGAGTATTACATTGATTAATTAATTTTTCGTAAACATAAATTCTTTTAAAAGACTGACATTTATATTATAACAACATTGAAGGTTAAAATAGTGACATTATATATTTTCACATGTTTATGTGATAATTTAACATCGAAATGACCAATAATTGAATTTCATTCTTCCCGTTTCACTCCCAGTTTTATAACGTCATTTAGAAATCAAGCAACACCATCACACGTTAAACAATAAGGTGCAAGAGAATTCTAATTAACTACTGGTGCATTAAAGGCAAAGTGAAGGTAATGTAATCACCTTGTGATATTTAAATTAGTCCCGAGAGGTGCCATTATAATATCAATTAGAATGCCGTGACAAGAATGAATTATTCAATTTAAGTGTTTAGTAAAATAGCCCATCAGGTCTAATTTGCATGAGTGAGTGAATAATTATGTCTCTCCACGCAAGAAATACACATGAATTAATATTTTAATATCTATAAATATTATATATCACTATAAAAAATGGCTTTTTAATAATAAGAATAGTTGCGACCTTTAAATAGCCTTGATTAATATTTAAGACCTATAAAATAAAAATATTTGTTTGTTTTTGAGTTACAATGATTTATTGTCAACATAGCAACAATTTTTTCACCACACAGTGTAACTCAAAAACTCAAAAAGTTTATAATGGATTTTCACCAAGTATCAGCCTGATCAATCCAATATTTAACTATTTTAAAATATTTATTGTTGCTTATTTGAAATGTATAAGTGTTTTTAATGAAAGAATTAAATTACTAAAATAATTTTCTTATGAATAGAGGAAAACAATTCAAAATATGAAAAAAGTAAGAATAGTCTTCGTTTATAATTAAGTTTTAACTTAAATATTGATTGAAGTAGGTGGAAATTATTTAAAAAATATATAATAAGAATTGGGGACAGTAAACACTGGTATTCTTACATAATCTAAATTCAAATTAGTTTTTACTTTTAAACAGATAACAAAAATAATAGGTGAGTGTTTTACATTACCCAATTCGGTGTAGATACACGACAATTGGTTAATGGTAATGAACATGTTATGGGTAAATTGTTAATACGACATAAAAAAAACAATAATTTACAACATACAATCGACAAGAGTAACAGAATGCACAATTATAAAACATGACTTTTGAATTTAAAATATGGGTTAATCTGACTGTGTGGACTGTCGACTATTGGTTATTCTTTAATAACATTGTTTATATTGTATAAAGTGTAAACTTACATTAACCACTTGCACTATAAAGACATGTCACACACATCAATGTTATCCTATTTTATACTGTAGAGCGAGGCACGACTATCTAAAGTTAAATCGTAGTGCAAGTGGTTTACAATAAGTAATTTAATTTCTATTATTTGTATTGCGATTGCTTCCTTGAAATTTAATACCAAATAATTGAATTCCTGCACCTGACTATTCAAATATTTGGTATAATTTTACTTCTTTTAAAACGGCTAATTTCTATTCAAAAATAAAACAATACATAAATTTGCAAAGGGTGAAGATTATAGCAATGAGATCTTAATAAATCTGGCATTAATTAGTACATGACTTGCAACACCGATTGCAATATGAGAAAGTAGTTTAAGGACTCAATACTGAAAAGTTGAATCTGTTATGTAATTTCTCCCCAAATCTGATTCACGTTTCGTGTTCTAAAACAAATAGGAGTCGAAGCCTGTTCATTATATAAATATTAAAAAAAAAAACATTTTATTATCGTTAATTTATTTTTTGCTTCATCAATGAAAATGAGTTATATATAAACTTTTTTGAATGGACAGTACAATTATTATTTAATTATTTACATTTTATTATCATTAATCAATATTAATAATTAAATAATAGTAAACTTTTTTGCTACAAGACAAATGCCAATCAAAGTGAGATAATAATTTTTATTTGATGTGGAATAATTTTACATTTAACGTCAATAAATACTAATAATGAATTATAAGTGTAATTACTTTAATTGACTTTGAAATATTTTATTTACGCTACCCTTAGTATCTTCCGAATGTCTGTAATAAAGGAATCTCGTTAAATTACATTTTTATTTGACTAACTTCAGTGTCTACGAAGAAACTTCTGGATGTATACATGCAAAAGTGAATCTCGTTAACTTTCGTCTTCAAGTCTTACTTCAATGACGTTTGATTAGACATTGTTTTTCTGAAATTTTGCAATTATATTTTAACTATATTACTCTCATCAAATAAATCATTTCTACTATCGAGCACTTTGAAAAGTTTATTTACTTTTAGTTATTCTGTTGTTAATGAATAAACAAAAGAGCAAATTCAATTTCTCATAAACCTAACCTATAAAAAATTGTCACACTTTTTTAATACAATTGGTTATACATTAAGAATTTTTATGTTTTGATTTATTCGAATGAAATTTACTTACTGTATGTTTTTCTGAATGTATGTGTAAAATTTTTTCTTTACTAAAAATTATGTCTGTCAAAATTTTGTTAAAAATTTTTATTTTGACAAATTTAATAACCAAAATTCATCAAAGATGTATTACACATACTCATCAAATTAAACCTATAACTGAATAGAGTGTGAAAAATAATGTATTCACTTACAAATAGATAAGTCTTGTCAGCTGGTATGAATAATTAAAACATGATCATTAAAAAAAAAATAAGTATTGACATTAAATGGTGTGAATGTGTCGAATGTTTTAATATAATCGTAGATTGTTACTTATGTGAAATATTTAGTACAAATTGTTTTAACATAAGCCGACATAATTACTAATAATTACAATGAATTCCATTTCATTAATAATTATAGTATTTAAAAGTGATAAAATATCACATGTTAGCAAGTTGAAAACTTTAAATTCCTGGTGATTATGAGTTACATTAAAATAACCATTAATACAGATAGAACAGGTGCTTCAGTATTAATAATAGCAGCGTTTTTTTTTTAAGGTTAAAGTTTTCGAAAAACAATAGCGAAAATTACTAACCGCGTCCCAAAAGGTCAGAAATTTCAGCTTGTTGGTCTTGCCGAAGGTGACACCGATCCGGTGGACGTTGGCTGGTACGTTCACGTAATTCCAGTCATAGTAGCAACTGTACCAAAAGTGCAGAGCGGCTAGGAAATGCAGAGGGGCGCGCAACATCGCGACGTCGACTCGACGACTGGCGGTAGAGCTGCCTGCGACCGATGCTCGCAAGGGTCTGCTCAAGGGGGGCCCCTGCGACATGAATGCGGACTGAATCGGTGCAGTTCACCCGAGACGGACGTAGGTTATCGCGAATGCATGCCGACCCGGAATTCGCACTGACCACGATCCTGTGCGGACGCTGGGACCGAGGTTAGACGATGGCGGGGCGCGAGTGCGGACAGGAACGCGTTGCGGCTAAAACGGCGACAGCTCTTTACATACACCATGCGCCGTGACGCCCGTTCAATTTTAATTTGGCCACCGACGCCGTGACACTACAATCAAATCTTCCCGGTCAATTATCCGAAACTCTATATGACAGTTTGTACATAGATGGCGCTACAATAAATATCTCAAAATTTAAAATCCAAATGTTACATTAACTATACTAAATAATATAATAATTATTTAATATAGCAGTAATCACAAAAAAATCGTTACTATCATTATTTTTTCTTTAATGAATAAGTTTTTAAGAGAAATTGTTCAATTGGTTAGGCAACCCAATCAACATTATTGTATTTCTGTTTGAAATATTTCAATTTAAACTTCTAAAATTATTTAGATTATGTATTATATTTTACTTGTAGCTCGAGGTTAGGAATGTGTGGACGGTGGTGAGGACTATATTGCTCAGCGTCTAGTCTAGATAAGTATATTTTTTATATAGTCAATAGTCTGTGTTTTAATAACAGAGACAAAATTCGAAAAGTCTCGCTAAAATAAATGCCTGTAATTGGTTCTTGGCCGGTCGTGTTCACACAGTGCAAAATTAGTAATTATAACGCCGACATTTTTTAAAATAGCTGTTTCTCAGTTTACCAATATATTTAATTTCAGAATATTCTAGTGATATATATGTTCTTCCGTTGTGTTTTTTCAAAACTAATTATTCTAATAACTTGTGGAAATGGATTCGACTCCTAGTACGAGCGTACAAAAACCGGCGAATTTAAAATTGCCGCTAAATTTATTGTTAAAAAATGGTGGCCATTGTAATTGAGGCTTACTCCATTAGTCTCTCTTATTAAAAAAAGCAGACTATCGTACTGGTTTATTAACCACACACAGGATGGCCGTCTGTCCGAGCAGAGGCAACCTAATATACATATAAATCATAAATCACTCCTATAACAGAATATAAACTGTCAATGTGGAGTTTTTGTTAGAAGAAAAGGTATTTGATGGAAGATCAAGATCAGATATAAATTCTATATAAATATTTAGAAGATTGGTAAAGTGAATAGAAAAAAGAAGAAGCTAGAAGAAAAAAATCAAAAAGAATGTATAAATCAGTTCATGAAAAATCTATAGATGTTATAAATAGATTATAAAATTAATCATTTTGGAAGTATTAACTATAAAAATCGTTATTAAAAAATATTTTATATAATAATTGAACTTTAAATTCTTTTAATGGTTTATGCAACCCAATTAACAACAGTGTGGTTTATATTTGGTTGTCCAGTTAACATAATTCCGCATTAACGTAAGTTAAAATATATAAATTCAAATATGCTTTATATAAAGGGATGAAATACTATGGTTAGGTAGTCATTATTTTTTAAAAATGTTTTTAATCTTACTAATTCCTGTAAATATTTGCGTAAAAGTCAATTATCATTTAGTAATTATCATCTCTTATCTATCTGTCAATTATCCTTACATCCAATACTTACATTAACGTTTTATCATCTATGTATTAGCTACTATTATTATCTGCTATTTGTCAATTGCTGTATGCCATCTGACAATTTTGTAATATGTTTGTCAATTATTGTCTTCTGTCAATAATCATGTCAACGATTGGTTATCATCTATTAATTAACAAGTAACATCTGTAAATTTTCACCTGTCATTTCTCACATATCAATTATTATTTGGAATTATCATCTCTCTTCTGCCATCTGCTATTGGTCGTATCAATTGGCAATTATTATCTGTCATCTGCTAATTATAATCTCATTTCTCGTCTATCGTATGTTACGTGGAATCTGTCAATTGTAATTTGTCATCTGCTAATTAGCACCTATTATCTGTCAAATATCGTTTGTCATCTATGTGTCAATAAATTAAAATAAATTAAAATTGCAGTGTCTTATATTATTTATGAATTAATAGTTGTCACCTATCTGTTAACTGACAACTCTTAATTTTTATCTCCTAAGTTGATTGTCGCAAGTTATCTGTTATTTGTCATCTGTCAATTATAATTTGTCGTCTGATTATTATCATCTGTTATTTGTAATCTTTTGTTCCTCATCTATATGTTAAGTGTCACGTCATCTATCAATTATTCGCCAAATGAACTCTGTCATTTATGAATTGACAATTAATAATTTTCATCTGTTAATTATCATCTTCTATGTTGTCTATTGTAAGTTATCAGTAATTTTTCATTAATTATCATCGTTCGTCATCGATCTGTCAAATGTTCTGTCATCTACCGATAGTCATGTTAACTGACAGTTATCATCTGTCATGTACGAATAAACAATATACATCTGCCATCTATCATTTATCAATTTTAATTTGTCATCTGTTATCTGTCATCTTTCGTTTCTCGTCTATCTGTTAAGTGTCATTATCATCTATCATGTATGAATTATTACAATTAATATCTTTCATCTGTCAATTATCATCTGTCATATGTTAGTTATCATTTTCTCTATTGTCTGTCGTAAGTTATCAGTCATCTTTCAGCTGATAATTATCATCTGTTATTTATCATCTATCGTACGTCATCCATCTGTGAAATCTGTTGTCAGATGAAGAAACGATTTACATAGTTGATGAATTAGATGATAATTAAGAGATGTCAATTGTTAATTCATAAATGATGGATAATATAGCGATTGGCTAAATATAGATTTGATAATTTTCAGGCAACAAATTATAATTGACAGATAATAAATGGCGGATGATACGATAATATAGAAGATGATAATTACCAGGTGACAGGAAGATAATTGACAGATGAAAGATATTAATTGTCGTTTCATAACGGGTGTCCAACAATTATTGCAGTCCCGGGTGGCGTTGGAATAAAAAACGTAGGTCGATTCTTACATGTTGCAAATAAATGAACTGACATTTTTAATGCACATTTAGGTTATGTTTGACAATTAACATGTCAATTCATTTATTTGGCACATGAAAGAATTGACCTACGTTTTTGATTCCAACGCCACCCGGGACTGCAATAATTGTTGGACACCCGTTAGATGATAAATAATGATTGGTGAATAATTGATAGATGACATGACACTTGACATATAGATGACGAACAAAAGCAAAATTTCAATTGACAGACGACAGATTATAATTGATACATGGCAGACAACTTACGACAGTTGAAGTAGATTATAACTAAGAGTTGAATGTAAACATTTAATTAAAAAAATGATAGAGGTCATGGAAATTGACAGAGATAGATGACGAACGACAAATGATAGATAAGAGATTATTATTAGCAGATGATAAATGATATCCGTTGACATGATGATTGATGGATGAAATGGAATTAACAGATAAATCTCGAATGGCAGATGACAGATGACAGATGACAATTACCAAATAACAAATAATAATTGATATGTAAGAAATGACAAGTGATTATTTACAGGTGTTAATTACTAGATGAATGTCAAGGGTTTCATTTTTCTTATTGAATTTCATCTACTTTTTTCATGACTGATAATTCTTTTATTGTGGTGTTTTAAATTTTATAAATAAAATATTATTAGTGGGTTTATCTATTATGAATTGCCAAAACTGAACATTTAAAATTATGTAGAAATTCGTTTCTCAAGTTACATAAAGACTTCAGTAATAAATATTGAATTAAATCACAAAACACATTTTTAACAATTATATATGGCTAATTATTCATGAAGAAAGTGTTTATTCAATAATTTATAATTAATATTCACTAAGTCGAAAAATAAAATTCTGCATTCTTTGCTTAATAAAATCACTTTTAGTTTAAAAATAATTAATAAAATTGTGTCGAAATTATAGTCATGAAATAACACAATATAATAATAAAACATATTTTAAAAATAAATTATTGTGCTAATTGAAAAATTTGAAATTTCAAGACTTAACTAAATATAGGCAACACATTATACGAAATATTGGAATTTAATTTTTGTAAACGCTATAGTACTAATGAAGACTATTTATTTCTATATTTCGTTAAAAAAGAACTCCTAATATTATCTTTTGTATTGTTTATGTTTACTAAATATTGAAAATTACATTCACATGATCGTTTTTTTAAATCCGCAATTACAAATGGTTATAAATCTTAATTGTAATGACCTGATACACAATACGGCAGTTCATAGACAGATGTTACATAAAATATTAATATAGACAATCTTAATAATTAATGATTTTGAAAGTATTGGCTATAAAAGTCGATATAATATTTTAATAATATTTTCTATGGTGAGAATTAGCCAGAGAAGTAGTTGTTTCAATAAGTGATTTGTTTTGTAGTCTTAGTAAGACTCATTGTTGTAGATTTACGAAGTGTTTTTGTATTTTTCGATCTAAGGATTTGAATACATTTTATTATAATGGATAAGTTTGGAAACATCATTTAAAGGTTTAGGCAACCCAATTAACAACACTATTTGAATAATACCACCTTTAGGTAATTAAAAATTAAAATTAGGTAAATTAAAAAAATATAAATTCATATATATTTTATGTAAAATGCTGAAGGATTGATTAGATTGATAACCCTTGTTTAATTGTTTTAATATATATAAAATTAAAACTACTCTTGGTATTAGAATAAACATGATTTGGTTTTTGTAATTGAATTTGATTTTCTTTTCTTCATATACTTATCTCGTGCAATAATTTTGTTATTGTAGCGTTTTTAATTTTCCAAATTAATCATTATTGGTGCTTTTATTTAGAGTTTGACTCAAAAATTTTGAATTTATGTTTTAAACAATGCAGAAGTTTATTTTTCTATTTACATGCAACTTCAGGCCTTAAACATTGAAAAGAAACACAAAACACTTTCTTAACAATTTATTAATTGTTTTAAATTAATAGGGAAGAAAATGTTTAGTATTTTAAACAATAAAAATTAAAGAATACTAAATAAGAAAAGTGTTTCGTGTTTTCATCAATAAATATTGATTTAATTACTAAACATTTTCATCGCAATTAATTTAGAGTAATTAATCAATTGTTAAAAACAAATGTTTACTTCTTGAATCTTCTCGGCGTTAACTTCGTAGTACATTTTCAATTTTTTTTAAATAAAGAAAACTTATAAAGTTTTTTATACCACTTTTTATATGAAATTGGTAATCGATTTAAAAATAGAAATAAGTTCAACAGAAATTTTGTGGGCTGGAGAGTTTATGTATGAAACTACAGGACGGATGGGATTATCAGGTTTATGAATAAAAAGTGGTATAAAAAAGTTATAAGTTTTCTTTATTTTAAACAAATGTTTATATATGTTTGAAAATATGAATTGCATTTAAACTTACTTTTAGTTTATAATTGACTAATAATATTGTATCCAAAAACAATAGTTACGAAATTACAAATTACAACATTGATAACATAATAATAAGTAGAGTGCTATTTAAAAAATGTCAATACATGGATTAAGCTATGCAACCCATTATACAAACACTGCAAATTAGTTTATTGATGTGTATGTTTTAATACTAACTTTAAGACTATTTGTTTCTATATTTCGCTAAAAATATTCCCGTCATATCAATTTTACTGTTTTTATTTACAAATATAGATAGTCGCCGCGTCCTCATTAATTTATTTAACTAGACATAGTCATAATATTGTTTGCTGGTACAAATGGTTGAAAACATTTTATTTTATAAAATGTGGAAGTGAAATAAATTTTATGCCTATAGATTGTTTACGTGATTTAAATTAACTAGTCGAAACTATAATCACCAAATTATACACGACACCAGTGGATTTACTAGAATATCTGATTTTAGAATTAAGAATTAGAGTGTGTCGGATGTATTTGTAATTTTTTATAATCTATCAAGTAAAATTTGGAACATAAAATGACATTGGATATCTAATGTGAAGTTTGAATAGGGTTTGGATATCTAGTCATGCCAGATTTTTTATGGACCACTCTGTATATTTATATATTTTTAAAGACAGTGTTTTTTTTAATAATTATGATAAGTGTAATTAAAAATGAAACACACTTTAAATTATAAATCAGATACATTTGTCCAACCTTGTATGCGTTTTTAGTGTTACCTACTTACCATATTCCAGCATGTTAAGTATTTCAACTTTCCCAGTGGTTCGTTATAAATTGGTGTGTAATGTTTGGGATAGACGTATGTAAAATCGTACCATAGTGCAGTCACATAGTGTATCCAAGCTAATCTATGGAAAATAGTTTTAATTTTCATATTTTTTAACGCGCACTTTGTGAAAATGAGTCGCAACTAAGTGAAAACGGCGACGGCACTAATTTGGAACGTGAATTGATGGCCACGGATAGAATAACAAACATCTCGATTATTTTGGGCGCTAATCAATTATTATCAATAAAAAAAAAAAATGTATTGATAAATGTACGATAATAATATTATATAATACAGAAACGTAACGCAGATATTCAACAGGCTGTAATTTTACAGTAACTTTTTGTAAAATGCATTTAAATTAATTAACAAATGACTTTGAAAAAAAAAAATCCAACTGAAATAAATGATATTAGTAGTATATTTAATTATTAAGTAAAATTCTGTTATAATATATTTAAATGGTGACATCTATTGTCTAAATGTACATATAATTGAGCAACAAAATTATTTTTAATTTATGTTAAATTAATTAAAAATATACATTTTATTTCACCAAGTCATGTATTACATATGTAATGAGAACGCGTGTTTTAAATTTAAAAAAAAGTTATCATTAGGCCTTGTGTTTAATGGTATATTTTATTATTTATGTTTAAAAACAATTATATTATGCATAGAGTGAAATGCTTCCCACATTTGTACATGTTTTTCACAGGTAAAAAGAATTTTACACAAAAGAATATTTTACACACGAGGAAAATTTAAATTCAACGCGTAAACAATTTTGAAACGCTTCAAAGTTAATAAGGCTTGAAATTTGTGTTTTTTAAATTTCAGAAAATATTTAGAATTATCGAAGCACACACATAAATACCAGGAGGTGTATCAATTGTCAGTCATTAAAGAAATGTAACTGAATCGATTCAGTAGTCGTCGTAAAGCAGTGATCGAAAGATGGAAAAGCAAACCGAGGAATATCGCTATGTTCTACTGTTTTACTTCAGAAAAGGGAAAAACGCAATGCAAGCCCATAAAAAGTTATGTGATGTGTACGGTAAAGATTGCATAACAGAACGCCAGTGCCATAATTGGTTTGCAAATTCTGTTTTGGTAATTTTAATGTCAAAGATGCGCAACGTTTTGGAAGCCTAGTTGAAGCCGTTGAAGAAAATAAAGGTATTAATCGAAACAAACGACCGTTACAAGATTCGAAAGGCCGCAGAAGTATCAAACATTTCTTAAACGATCGTAGAAAGACATTTGCACAAGCTGAGACATGTTAGTAGGCCCAGTATTTGAGTCCCAGATGAACTCAAAGGAATTCATTTAACAAAGCGCATAAATGCCTGCGTCAAGCTCTTAAGAAACAATGAAAATGGTAAACGGATTATGACAGAAGATGAGCAATAGATAGTTTACGACAACGTCGTGCGAATACCATCATGGGGCAAGCTTCAACCACTTCTAAAGCAAATCCATCAAAAGAAGGTTATGCTCCCAATTTGCTGGAATTATAAAGGTGTCGTGTATTTTGAGCTGCTATAATAGAACCAAACCATCAATTCGGTGGTGTAATGTCGCCAATTGGAAAATTGAACGAAGCTATCAACAAAAAGCGGTCAGAATTGGCAAAACATAAGTGTGTTGTGTTCCACCATGACAACGCAAGATCACACAGAAGTTAAGTGTCCATCATACTCGCATTTTTAAATATTGCAATCATTCGACCAGTTTTACTCATTAGTGTCATTATTAAAGTTGTTTCCTTCACGCAAACCTGGACTTTGGAGTTTGGAGTTGCAAGTCATGAAAAGAATAAACATTACGTAATAAACCGGAAGATTGTGTGTGAATAAGTAATCATGGTGCCTAAGACCAGTTTTCTTTGTATTTATCACGTCTGATGATAGTTAACAATTTATTTGCTTTTTTTTATTATATAAGTAATTTATTTATTTATTAAATCGTATCATTGATTATTTTTTTACCTTACTAAGAGAATAATTAACAGTTAGTATTATAAAAACATTCAATTACGAACGTAAATTAACTCAATTTTCCCCTTTATACAGTTTTTCTCCTTTTCAAATGCTTTTCTATAATTTTCAGTTATTATTATGTATTCTCATGTACATTTTAATATATTACTACTACTACTATTTCAAATAGATAGATAGATAGATAGATAGATAGATAGAATTTATTTATTCATTGTTATTACAATAAAATTCAAAATACATATATAAAAAGACTTCCCAAATGGATGTTATATATAACCATATGATTACATTTATTTTGCAAAATTAAAAAATAAATAACTTACCACATTCCAAAACGTAAGGTATCGCAATTGCCCTTTAAACACTGACGGTACACTCTCGGGAAGACGAATTAACTTGTTGAAATTTAAATAATTCGTCGCGTACCATACCACAATATAATAGTGTACTATACACACCGCACGCAGGTACTGCATCCTTGACATAATAAAAAAAAATACCGTTTGTAGAAGGCTTTGGCAAACAACTGAATTATAAAATGCTGAATGGTAGTAGGCGGTGGAAGGAGAACGGACGTCTGAGGACGCCCTTGCAATTACAAACGCGAAATGGAAGTTAATAGGTCGGACATACTTAATAGACAGAGGCGTTTATCTGGACGAGGATAGACGATAAGATATTTATTACTATTTTTAAATAAGTTCATATTGATTTAGGTTATCGCGTAGGGTGACCGTGAAAGCTAGAGGGGATCATTTTAATTTCATTAAACTATCGATTTGTAGTGGGTGCGTGCTACTATGAATTTGCAGGTTATGTTCGCTGCTAAATTGGCATAATAAAAAATGGTGATGTGGTCATCATAGTACTTTCCCTACATTTTTCTGGAAAACTATGATGTTTAGGCAAAAAGTCTATTCTTAGTAATTTGTTCACTTTCGAATTGTCTACATTTATTAGTTATTTAAATTTCATGTTATTTTCCTTGCATTTTTCTATGTATAAATTATACATTTTTCTTGTGTTTAATTCAGGATTTAAAAACATCCTTTCTGGATTTTGGGATCGAGTATAGTGACTTATTTCTAGGCCTTCTTCTATTGACGACAGTTTTACGTTGAACATTACAATGGAGAAATACATTTTGCTTATTAAAATCACCTATATTCCAAAACTTTTCGCGTTTTTTTGCGTTTCATTAATACGTTCTATACATTTCTTTGAGCAATTCAAATTTTTGGATTAAATTTTTTTTGCTGGAATGAATTTTCCTCTTTTTGTATAGTATTTCGCTTAATTTCATTCTTCATCATTTCTTTTATTATTAGCATCAATTTTAAAACAGAAAATTGTATTAAAGAAAATATTTAGGAAATACTTAAATGATAAGGCTTACTAAAATTGGGTATTATTTCAGCAAATCTCTGGTCAATGTGTTTGTGATTGTAGGGTGGGATAGTGGGCACCCACCCACCCTACATATACATTAAAACCTAAATTAAAACACTGGGTTTGAAAATTTTGATAACATTCCGAATAAAAATGTTATGCATTTATTTTAAACAAAAACAGTGACAGTATTTGAAGTATTTAAGCATATTTAGGGTGGGTGGGTGAACACTTACACATTCTATAATCACAAACCCATCAACGAGAGATTTGTTACAATAATTCCTAATTTTAAGAAGTCTCATCATTTAGTTATTGCCTAAATATTTTCTTTAATACAATTTCCTATTGATACATTGATGCTGATAATATAAAGTTATGGAGGGTGGAATACTGGCCACTCACCCACTCTACATATATATTAAAATTCTCAAATTTTGGATTTAAATGCTTTATTACAAACGTAAATAAATTGTAATCATTTTTTAGGAAACAAAAGCACTCATAGAAGTTAAAGTTTTTAAGCATATGTAGGGTGGGTGTGTGGCCACTATCCCTCCCTCCAATCACAAACAAATCGACCAAAGATTTGCAAAAATAATAAGTCTTGGAATTTACTCATCGCTTAAATATTTTAATTGACACATTTTTTTATGAGAAATTGATGCTTAGAATAAAAGACATTGAGGGTGGAATAGTAAACACCCACCCACCCTAGATATACTCAAATACTTCAACCACTGTCACTGCTTTTGTTTCTTAAAAATCATAATTAATTTACTTATAAATGTCTCAAAGAATTTTAATGCAAAGTTTTAGTTAGGTATTCATTTATATGTAGGGTGGTTAGGTGGCGACTATTCCACCCTTCATGTCTTCTATTATTGGCACCAATTTTTAAATAGAAAATTATATTGAAGGAAATATTTAGGGAATACATAAATGATAAAGTTTCTTGAAATTAAGGATTATTACAGCAAATCTCTCGCTAATGTCCTTATGATTGAAGGGTGGGATAGTGGCCACCCACCCACCCTACATATGCATTAAAACTTAAACTAACACACCGGATTTAAATGTTTTGATAACATTCCAAATAAGATTGTTTGATGATTTTTTTAACAAAAACAGAGAAAGCTTTGGAAATATTGAAGCATATGTAGGGTAGGTGGGTGGCCACTATCCCATTCTTCAATCACAAACGCATCAACGAGAGGTTTCCTATAATAATCCCTAATTTTAAGATGTCCTATCATTTATTTAATGTCTAAATATTTCCTGTGAGAAATTGTATTACAGGAAATATTTAAGCAATGAATTAGTTACAAAACTTCTTAAATTTAGGAATTACTTCAGTAAATCTCTGGTTGTTTTGATTGTAGGGTGGGATAGTGAGCACCCATACACCCTAGTTATGCATTAAGACTTAAACTAAAACACTGGGTTTAAATATCATTCCGAATAAAACTGTTATTAAGTATTTATTTAAACAGAAGCAGTGACAGTATTAGAAGTATTTAAGCATATGTAGGGTGGGTGGGTGTCCACTATCCTATCCTCCAATCACAAACACATCAACGAGAGGTTTGCTGTAATAATGCCTATTTTTAAGAAGTTTAATCATTTATTCATTGCCTAAATATTCTCTTTTATACAATTTCTAATTAAAAAATTGATGCTGGTAATAAAAGAAATGGAGGGTGAGATTGTGGCCACCCACCCACCCTACATATACATTGAAACTCAAACTACAATACTGGGTTTAAATATAAATGTCATTCCATAAAAAATGTTATATGTTTTTTGGAAAAAAAAAGCAGTGTCAGTGATTGAAGTATTTAAGCATATGTAGGGTGGGTGGGTCGTCACTATCCCACCTTCCAAGCACAAACACATAGACCAATGATTTAGTAAAATGTTTCTTAATTTAAAAAAAAATATTATTTTCTAAATATTATTTTTATTTTGCAATAAGAAATTGATGCTGATAATAAAAGGAATGGAGGGTGGGATAATAGCCAGCCACCCACCCTATATATGCATTAAAATTGAAGCTAAAACTTTTGGCTCAATAACTATAACATTTAAGAACAGTGTTAAAGTTTTTATGAGATAAATACAGTGAAAATAATTTCATTTCACAAACTTTTTTAGAGATATTTTTCTCAAAATTGTACATTTATAATTGATTAATGGTTGAGGCGTTACCTTTGTAATCTTGGAAATTTAAACAAAAACGTTTACTTTGTTGATATCACATTGTATTTTTAAGTGACACGAGTGTCGACCATTATCTCATCATCTTTAAACTTAAAGAAAATTAAATTATAGTAGAAGACAGAAGACAGAAGACAGAAAACAGAAGACAGAAGACAGAAGACAGAAGACAGAAGACAGAAGACAGAAGACAGAAAACAGAAGACAGAAGACAGAAGACAGAAGACAGAAGACAGAAGACAGAAGACAGAAGACAGAAGACAGAAGACAGAAGACAGAAGACAGAAGACAGAAGACAGAAGACAGAAGACAGAAGACAGAAGACAGAAGACAGAAGACAGAAGACAGAAGACAGAAGACAGAAGACAGAAGACAGAAGACAGAAGACATAAGACAGAAGACAGAAGACAGAAGACAGAAGACAGAAGACAGAAGACAGAAGACAGAAGACAGAAGACAGAAGACAGAAGACAGAAGACAGAAGACAGAAGACAGAAGACAGAAGACAGAAGACAGAAGACAGAAGACAGAAGACAGAAGACAGAAGACAGAAGACAGAAGACAGAAGACAGAAGACAGAAGACAGAAGACAGAAGACAGAAGACAGAAGACAGAAGACAGAAGACAGAAGACAGAAGACAGAAGACAGAAGACAGAAGACAGAAGACAGAAGACAGAAGACAGAAGACAGAAGACAGAAGACAGAAGACAGAAGACAGAAGACAGAAGACAGAAGACAGAAGACAGAAGACAGAAGACAGAAGACAGAAGACAGAAGACAGAAGACAGAAGACAGAAGACAGAAGACAGAAGACAGAAGACAGAAGACAGAAGACAGAAGACAGAAGACAGAAGACAGAAGACAGAAGACAGAAGACAGAAGACATTTTACAATTTACAGTTACAGAAATACTTGATTTTTTCATAATTTTCTTTTATCATTACATGCTTTACATTATTTAAACATTTCAACAAATTATTCTTAAAGATTTCTATACATATTAGGTTTATTTTTTGAAAATATTCTCACCAATCTCTTTGAGTTTTTTGAATATTTTCAACAAATTCCCTTTAAGATTTTTTAAGATTTGTAGAATTTAATTTGCATGTTTGCTAAAAATGTTTGCCATTACATGATTAATATTATGAAAACTTGTTAACAAATTTTTCATTCTTTCAGATTTCTGTAAAATTTTAAAACTTTTAATTTTGAAAGTTCCCACAGTTTTTGCCAGAATTTTCATGAATTCATCTTCAAAATTTTTCTTGTGCTTTATGAGATTTCTTAAAGATTTCTAAATATATTTTTTCCATTTCCGTTAATATTGTACCAGAATTTTAAAAACATTTCTTTCCCAAATGTTTCTTCTAAAAATGTATTCTTGCGTTTTTGATTTATTTCAAAATTTTATGTTTTCCCAAAAATATTTTAAAAATTTTTAACAGCGTTTGGATTTATAGAACTATTCAGCTTTTTTCAGGAATGTTTGCTTCATATTCTAAGAATTTTCTTCAATTTCTCAACAATCAATTTTCTCCCAGTAGTCTCATATAATTTCTTCTTTATTCTCTTCATATTTTTAACACTTTTCGGCGAGATTTTAATGTTGTAAGTATTTCTCAAAAGCTTATGTTTAAAATTTATTTTCAGCAATTTATAAAATTTGGCAGTTATTAAATTTTGACAATTTATAAAATTTATAAATTATAAAATTGAACAATCCAACGTTTCATCTTTCCATTTTTATTAATTTTCTTTTACCATTATTGCAGTTCAGGTTTCTAGAATTTTCTTTTTAGATTTTAATAATAATAATAATAATAATAATAATAATGTGTCTTTATTTTCAGTGTTAAATTATTTGTACAAAATGAAAATTCTGCCAGGTTAAATAATATCAGCAATTTCTTCTTAAGATTTGTAGATTTTTTTCCAATCTTTAAGATTGCTAAGTAGAAATTTTCCATTTCTGATAATATTGAAACCAAAATTTTAATTAATTTATTTTCTAATATTTTCTTCGAAGAATCTATAATTTTGTTATTTTTTGTGATTTTCTTAAAAGATTTTAAGCATCTTTGTAGTGGTTTTTGCCTCCAAAAGGCAATTTTTTTTTTCAAAAATTTGGGATTTTTTTCTTTTAGAAAAAATAGAACAGCGTTTCGATTTATAGATTTATTCAGCATTTATTTATTAGGAATATTTGGTTAAAATTCTAAAAAAAATTTCAACAATTTTCTCCCGGTAGTCTCATATATTTTCTGTTTCAATCTTTTTAATTTTGTTGCAAGAGGTTTTCAAAAGCTTATGTTTAAAAATTATTTCCAGCAATTTCTAGAATTTGACAAATATTAATCTTGTTTCAACTTTTAAAATGATTCTTTTTAGTAGATTTTTAGTTTTTTTTTTAAATTTTAAAGCAAATTATTATTATTATTTTAATTTAGAAAACTTGACATTTTTCAATTTTGTTTCTAAAATAAAACACGATTTGATTTCCTTTCTTCACTAATTTATTTTTACACGTTAAATGTACATTTCGAGCATCATGTGCTCATTTTCAATAACTGAATTATTTCTAAAATTTGAACTAATTTTAAATAAACATCCTCAAGCGCCTATGTTTACCCCGCAACCCTTTACACCCCCCTAAAACCAAACATTCTTCCACAACCATTTTCGAATTCATAACATCTTTTCATGATTTATCCATATCTTCATCAACATAATCATCAATGGACAACTAACAATAATATCTAACAAAGACTGGTAGAAAGACCATGGGTCGATAGCCGTGAAGAAAATCAAATACAATTGTTATAATATTATGTAACAAATAAATAATAATCTCTATTATTAGCAAATTTTGTTTGTTTTTGATAGAAAATCCTAATCTTAATCTCTTAATCGTAACTGTTTGTCCTAAGTAAATTCTCAATTGTTATTTTGACCTATTAAAGCCATTCAGGCAAATTTCTCAATTGTTATTTTATAAAAATTTTAACTGCCTGTTTATTTCTTTAGCAAATTTGGAATTGTTTTTTATTTAAATGTTTGTAAGTAATTTGACATATTTTTAAAATTTTCACTTGTTTTCAGTAAAATTTTAAGCAAACTGTTTTGTTTTTTGTTAGTAAATTTCAAACTTTAATTAGAAAATTGTTTTTTTTTTATTTTTAACTTTAGAAAATTTGAAAATATTTTTGCAGGTTTCTTCAAGTAGTAGGTTTTTAAGTATTTTAAAACTTATTTTCTAATTTTAAAAAGTTTAGAATATTTTGAAAGAAAAATCAATTCAAATCTTAATCACTTTTTTCACAAATTTTTTAAACTTGTAAATTTTCAAGTTAATGTATTTCCTTACAAATTGCTTTTTACCAGAAATAATTCAACTGTTTTATTTTTAGAAATTCAACTGTTTCTAAGTAATTCAATTCAATCATTTTTTATACAATTAAAATAAATGTTAATCTTTTTTTTAAATTTTAGATTATTATTTTTCTAATTTTAAATTAAAAGGTGTTTTTTTATAGGTTTTTTGGTTTTCAGCGGATTTTTCTTAATGCATTTCATTTGAGTTTTTAGTACAATTTTCACTATTTTAAACAAATTTTAATTAATGCCTTCCAAGATTAAATTTTTTGTTAGAAAATATTGAACAATCTGCAAACTCTATTTTGAAAATTGATTTTTTTTAAATTGTAGTTTCGAACGTTGTCAAACTCAAATTGAAGTTTCGAACGTTGCCATTGGAATAAATGGAACATAACAAGTGTATTACTTCTCACAATATGTTACCATTTTGTTGACTCAATTTACGAATATTGAAATCAATTTTTTTAATTTTTTTCTTTTAGAATTCATCAAATTAAAATTACAACTTTTCCAAATTGAAGTTTATTTCAAATTTTATCGTTTTATTTATTTCCAGCGGTGTTACGCTACTTTATTTTTTGCATGACGAAAATTAAATAAATTACGAATTTTGAAAGCAATTTTTTTTAGAATCTTCTTAATTCGTTTTTAATTTCCAATTTTATTAATTGATTAATTAATTTCATAATTTTAGAAGGAAATATTTTAGTTTTTGAATTGTTATAGTTAATTCTTTTACGGTCTTAGGAAACGAATTTATTTAAAAAAATAGAAGCATTATAAAGAATATCGTAAGCTAACTCAATTTGTCTCTTCCTTTGCATGACATTATTATCTGCATCTGGTTATATAGAACCTGTTTATATTAGTTATTTAAGGTACAAGTGTAAAAAGTGATGCTTTATTGCACGAACTGGCGTTTAAAAACACGAGCGAGGAACGAGCGAGTTTTTTTAAAGCCAGGAGTACAATAAAGAAACTTTTTACACGAGTGCCTTACAAAATTTTATCTTCGATCGTAAAGGATTTCAAAGAATATATTCTTATGGGTAATATTTTAATGTCATTTCAATAATTCAATTAATGAAAACATATTTTACCTGCAGTTCACTAATGAAAGCGTTACTTAGCAACCAGTAAACAAGTTGCACAAATGTCGGCCGCCATTATTATTTATGGAAAAAATGTTCGCTTTATTGTAATCGCTTCGACTTGCATTAAATGAAATTTTCAGAGTTCTTAAATGTGTCATTTGGTTTGTATTATATATTTTATTTATAGTTTATTAGTTATTTGTATCAATTAATAAAAAATTAAGTTTTTCGTCGAAATATATTCATCTGTCAAATTTGACAATTCTGTGCAATAAAAACAGTTTGACATTACCGTGCAATAAAAACGTAAAAAAGCACTAGTGCTTTAAAAAGCCACTTTTACCATGAAAAATGATGCAAAAAGCGTCTACTTTCTGTACGATCGTAGATAAAAAAATTTATTGGTACTAATTAAGGAATGGTAAATTGATAAAAACAGAAATGTGACTTACCACATTCCAAATGGTAAAGTACCGCAATATCCCTTTAAACACCGACGGCACATTTACGAGAGATTGAAATAACAAGTCTAATCCTAAAGAAGTAAACGAGTACCATAACACGAAATAATAGTGCACTATGCACACCGCATAGAGGAATAGCATCCTTGACTAAAAATGGGTACCGTTTGTAGTAGACTTTGTCGAACGACTAAATTATAAACATAAATTGCCGAATGGTAGTAGGCGGTGGAAGGAGAACGGACATTTATTCAGACACACGTGCAAAATAATCTCAGGAAACCTCGAAATAAATATATATGTATTAAAATTTTGGTTTAGGTTATTTCAACAACTTATAGGATATAGAAGCAATCTTTCAATTTTTTAGATTTTTTTCAAGAACTTATACTAAATAAATATCTTTCTATTGTTTTCTAGAAAAAAAATCATGCTAAAGAAACTAAAGAAAAAGGCAAAAGCAAAAAAAGCTATGTAAACTGTCAACTCTATTTCACTGACAAAAAACAACTTCCTATTGTAAATTATCAATTGTCAACTATTAACTATTTGTTTTACAATGGATTCTCCTACTTTGTTATACATCATCAATCATAAATTAAACGAAATGTTTACTTTGTTTGTACCTAAATGAAAATTCAGGTATATAAACAAAGTAAAAATTGTGTTTAATTCATGTTAACTATTTACTTTCGTCTCTCAATTGTTGAATGGTAACTAACAATTGACGACTATCAACTGTCAATAGACAAACGTCAACTGTCATTAATCCACTTTTAACTGTTAACTATAAACTTTTGTTTGCTATCTATTATATGTTTGAATTCGAATTTAAATTATACTTACGGATTGTACAAAAATTAAATTAACTCTTTAAATGTATTCATATATCTTTTAGTATTAGCACAGTTGCGCTGATTGTTTGTTGTTTATTATTTTGTCTTTGATTTACAGTTAGTCTAATTTTTGTTAATGCATGTTATTTATATATTCTGTATCTGTACGCAATTTTAAAGCTGTTATATATATATATATATATATATTGTAAAAAAGATAATCCGTAAATAAACTAAATAAATTATAAAAAACAAATTTACATTTGTGAACTGTCTACTATGAAGTATTAATTGTCAATTTTCAATTGTTAACTGTCAAATTTTATCCACCATCTGTTAAATGTTAACTATCAATCATTTACCGTCAACTGTGTACAAATAACTGTTAACTATTAATTATCAAGTATAATCTATTAATAAAATAGATTAAAGTTTTTTAAGTTGTAGAAAATTAATTAATAATTGATTGTTTTCATGTGGAATCTGTTATGTCAACCGTAAACTCTTAATTTGCTTTTGCTGTTTTTTTTAAATTATTTTTGGTTGTGAATTTTGAAAACAAAAATAATAATAACAGTAATAATATTATTACTGTTATTGTTAAGAGAAAACAGTGTTATAATAAAACCTATTGCACTGTATTATAAGGCACGGTGAAATGTATTGTGTGTTAATTTGGTTGCCTAGAGTGATTTATTTTGCGCAAGTTAATCTTTAAAATAAAATATTTGAAGAAATAAATTATTGGATTTTAAGATATGTATTTTCTTATTTAAAGTAATCATTATGAGTAATTGCAAACCGCAAAGAACAAGATATACTTGCCTTAGAAAGGGAGATATTATAAATACAAACGATATTAATTCTATCAACAAACTAATTTAATATTTTTAAAAAACTATTCATTATGTAATATTATCTTAAAGACTCCACACGGTGTACTCATGACCAAGAAATTAAGTTTTTATGAGACAGTTCTTAAAGATTAAAAAAGCCTTCTAAACTGATGTGAACAAAATTTAACTAGTTTTTTTTCACTTGAAAATGTATATATTATTGCTGCTTTGCCATTAATGTTTTTTTGTGGTGTTTAACAGTATGAGGTATTAAAAGCGATATTGTATTTAGGTTCTTTGAGAAAGTTCTGACCATTATATTGGACAATTTTTTTTGAACTTGAGGTTTGTGATATAAAATTACTGAAATCTACCCTTCATCTAATTTTGCAAGATTCATCCTAAGGTATTTTGTTTGTTTTAAATTTAATCAAGTTATCATAACCAGAAATGTGGTTTACTTACCTTTGTGTCAGTAGGCAAAATAAGTTTTTCAGGGTTCCTGCTCTGTTTTAAGTATCTCGTGCGGTGGAGAAAACTTGTAGAGGAATCCCAGAAGAGAAGGTGTCGGTTTAGATTATTATCCTCAGATGGTGTTTTGATTCCTGCTAATCGTTAAGTAGGCCGGAGAGTATCCAATTCCTTCATCGCAACTCTAGAGACTGGCAGTCTGTTAGGTAATATTTTTAAGCTGCCAGCCACCTGGAAGTTAAATTTACGCTTTGCAGCTGGGTTGTATATGCGTATTAGACTCGTTTTCATCCATAAACTATCCGCAATCTTAAATATTCAATATCTTCCATTGAACGCTGAGGTTGTCATCCAGATGCAGTTCTGTGTGGTAGTTTTTACTGTACGGTGAATAACTCTATCTAATAGATTCGAATACTCTCGAAGTGTTGTTATAATTCCAGATTAAACAGTCTGTAAGTCAGATTATTTTCAAATCCTAAATTAGAGCCAACTCCACAGACTAACTCTAAACCTCATTGTAAATCCTGTAAAGTAGTAAATGTGTGTTCAACATAATAACAATGAAGGAAGGAAGTTTTATGATGTTAACCTTTTAAATATATATTCTATTTAACCATCTGAAATAGATAGTAAGTATTGCATCTAAAATCTAAATCCTAGTAGGTACTTTAGGTCTCCAATTATATATGTCCTTATTTCTTTCAAATAACTTAAGTCTTACAATTAGTGTTTAGAGTAGAGTGCTTAAAGTCAGTCTGTTCAGGTGCTTTTTAGGTTGCAGTATTCAGTGACAAATCCTCTTTTTTTAAAGAATTATTTTAGATATTTGTATATGGAATCTCGCTTATAATTAAGAAGCATTCAATACAAATCACAATCATTTGGTTAAAGAGTTTCACTTTGTAAGTTGTGAATATTTGTAAGGTCTATTGATCATCAGATGCCTACCTTCTTTTCCAGAAATTAATTTGAAGTTAAGATTTATAGGAACAATTTTTATTAACACAACGAGAAAATACATGGTCAGAAAGTGTTTGAATTGTTTTATGGGTTGTTTGGCATGGGTTGAAACCACTTATCGTCCACGTCAATGTCAACCAATTTATGCAGAGAGAATGGTGTTATCATGTGTTGATATAGAGCATCAGTAACATTTACTGCTTGATCAAATTCATTTTCAAAAAAGTATCTTACAACGATGCATCTATCCCAAAATGTCCTTCAAACAATAACTCATCTTCGACAGTCACATATGAATTCTATTAACTCCAAATGCATTTTGATGATCAAAGTGAAAATGTGCTTCATCGCTGAAAATGAGCATGTTGATGTTTAATAATCCATTTAACGATTTACATGGTCATTAGACTTTATATCTTGTGTTAATTGAACTTTGTAAGCATATAGACAATAATTAAAACACTTTAACTTTGTTTGTATAACACTGTATTTATTTTGTTTATGTTTGATAATGGTACGTTTAGTTACCGAAACTATAGTCACAAAATAAATACAGTGTTATACAAACAAAGTTAAAGTGTTTTAATTAGTGTTCAACATGTATAACGAAGTAGATGCCTTAAAAATAAATAAAAACATATAGACAATGATCTTTAGTGAGTATAAGCTGTGGAGTTTCTTGAAAGTTGTAACTCTTATCCTTATCTTATGTTCCTGGGCCCCAACCAACACTCACACGTAGACAGTGTGTTTAATTTTACCAATTGAATCTACTTGAATTTTTCAATAACTCTTTTTACAGTTAACCAGGTCCAATTACTTTTTCGGCTATATTAGATGTAGTAAAGAGTTCTGAGCATTTTTTTGCTTTATGTCATCGATGAAATTAACATATGATAATTTGATTTAGATCAAATGTGCACCGTTTTTTTCGATAACTTTTATCTATTATAAAGACGATTAAAGAAATCCTCGTTCCTCCTTCTTAACAAAACTTAACCAGCACATTTTCACAAGCTTCAACCATAGACCAGTTTTTTTACTATCAATAAAATTTTGCAAGTGCTCAAGAAAGTGATAACCGCTTGGTACCAGGTCTAGAGTGCGATCCAACCTCTCATCCATCAAAGATTCGGTCACGTCGTTAATGATTTGTGCGGCGTTGCGACTCTAATATAGTCAGTGGTTGATAGTAAAAGTCCGAATTGACAGTTTGGCTCAAAACAACTTGCTCATAATGGATGATTCCTCACCAATCCTATCAAACACACAGAATATTTCTCCGTTTTCCAAGCTTGGCGATCGTGTAGGTCCGATTATCACGATTGGATCACAAAGATTTTTGGCTGATGTTATCATATGTGACCCCATTTTCATAGTTTTATTTAAGCTTTACAACTAGAAATAACATACTTGATTATCTCATTATGAATGCTAATAAATTAAATATCGTCAACAATTCCAGGAAAACTAGGTGAGTTCTTCTTTAATTTCTTATCCTCTACAAATGTGGCTTAAAGTAAAGTTCCAATCTGTTTAAATTCTTTCTTAGGTTGTAGTATCTAGACCCGACTTCTTCTATATTCCAACGATTATTTTTAGACATCCCAACACAGTATCTATCCAATCTAAGATTAATTTAAACTATGCAGATGTATCAAAAAAGTGTTTGTAGTAGAGTCCATAATGACCAATAATTTTTTTTAAAACACTAAAATAATTGCTAAAGAAGTCCATACTAACTTACAAAATCGATAATTTACTTTCTAACTCTAAAGTTGTGGCTACCGTCATGTCCTACATGCATAGTAGTGAATGAAAATCTCAATAGGCTAATTAATCAGGTCTATACTCTCTGAATTCAAGGCCATGTTGGTATTTCTACATTGATTTCGAGAGAAGATACATTACATTGAAGTAGTAAATATAGGTTTTTCTGCTATTTCTCATTTGTATAAATGTTGGTGGCGTCGATAATGTTTCCAAAGCTTTTATCTTTTACGCTAAATTGGGTTACTCAGCGTTTTAGTCGATCTACTCTATAGGAAAGACTCGTAGATCAGCTTCTTGTCTTTTATTTCTACTTTTGGCCAGTAGTTAAAGATGACACATTACATAAAAGAGGATTTATCTATTAAAAATAATACTGCTACACTAATTATTCATGTTTTGATCAGAAAAAGTTTACGGCTCTATCTATAAAATTATTTGATTTCAATACTTAAAACAGATCATTGCCAAGATTTATATTTTTTAGACTTTTGATCACTGTGCTCCTCTCGCTTCTCATCCTCTTTCAGTCCTTTTATTAATTCAAATTAACAGTTTTAATTCTGGTTTAAATTAGCGTGAACAAGCACTGGGCCATTATTAAGAATTCTTGATAATGGCCCAGTGCCGAAACTTATCGAATATAAAATAAACAATTAAGTGAAACAAACCAAGTAATTTTTTTCAACAACCTATTATTAACATAATGTTTCACCAAGTGAAAAATGAGAAACAAATACAAGATAAGAAGTCCCTGCTGGGCCTTCTCTGTCCTCTCCAGGAATTCCTTCTTCCTCTCTATATTGGCGACGTAGGCTGCGGCAACGCTCTTCCATACGGTCTCATTTTCGACCATTCTGGTCACCAGTCCCGCCTGGTTCCTCGAGTCTAAACGATGACCCAGACGTTCCTCATCTTTCCTCTTTCTTGGTACCATTCTCAGCAATGGAATACCGTGTCTACAGCCTGCAGCTCGCAACACCTGCATTCCGTTTTGCCGATCTGCGATAGGTACCTTAGGAAGCATCCGTGTCTGCATAGGAGCTGGCTGATGTGGTAGTGCAGTTCTTCGTGCTTTCTTTAGGCCCATGTCTTCACCTCTGGGATGATGGGATGATGGAGCGGGTCCAACCTACTTTACTACCCGCTCTCCACCAGCTCTGCCAGTTGTTCAACAGTCGTTGGTTGGCTTTGCGCCTGGTCTTTCTGCGTTGCATCCCTCTCAAGGTAGGGGAGGACGATAGATAGGGCGTACTGTAGCTTGAATTTCGGTACCCTCAACAATCTGAAACCCCAGCCACTTCATATTAGGGGTTACTGTAACATCTTGGTCCAGGAGCAGGATGTTGTGCTCTCTACATCTCCCTGCTCTCCGCCTGGAAAGCCACGTAATCCCGGTCTTGTGACCGGCCATCACCAGGCCTACGGGCGAGGCACTTCCCACATCATCCATCTTCCTTTTTCGTCTGCTAGGCCGACCACATATACGGCCTCGGGCATCTCTAGACTTAGAAAGTCGTCATAGACAATGTTACACAGGAGCGGGACGATCATGGATCTCTGTGGAACGTCTCCCTCCATCACCCATGTCTCCTGGCGGCTCTGCATGCAGTGGTTTATAAATAGGTATAAAGGGGCCGTTCTTCTCTTCAACATCGATGTTCACGGATGGAGTTCTACGCGTTATGTCCAGTCAGTGCCCCTGGTTCGCTTCCTGACCTCCCTCAGAGTTTCCACTCGTTCCCCTCGTGAATTCTTATTGGCTGAACGAGAGGCCGCCGTTGTCGTTCAGCTAATGGAGAAGCCTATCATGGACCAGCTTCTCGGGGACTTTTCCTTCGTCATCTAGGAGGCACAGGGGTAGTATCTGTCCGGAGATGTAAGAGACTTCCCGTCCTTTGGGAGGAATACCAACCGCATATTTGTAACGCCGCGGGAAGATGCCTCCCTGACAGCTGTTAAACAGTTTGGTGGTGAACGTTGGCCGGTTCGCTATGAACTTCCTGACTCCTTCGTTTGGTATTCTCTCCGGCCCAGTAGCTTTCCCGTTAGTGCTGCCTCTCCACTTCCTCTTTGCCGAAGAGGTCATGGGCAGTTCTCCGGCATTATCCTGTGTTCGGTGGGAATGGGGTCAGCAACACCGCCAGCATCCCTCCAGGTACTAGTATTCCTGCATCTGGTCGCGCCATGCCCATTCTTCTGGTGACAATTTTGTTTGGCCTCAGTCAAAATTTTCGTTCCAGGCAAGTGCCTTAATCTTGCTGATCATATCATGCCCATTCTTCTGGTGACAATTTTGTACGGCCTGTCCCAAAGGTCGACCTCAACCTTAGTCAAGAGTTTATTCCAGGTAAGTGCTTTACACTTGCTGATCACCTTCTTCAGGGATTCCTTGGCTTCCGTGACGGACTTCTAAAGTTTCTCTGCATGGGACTCTTAGCCCTGTCCCGGATAGCCTTGACCTCCTTGCACCACTAATCAAACTTAACCAGCTGCTAGAAGTGACCAATTACATAACACAGGATTTACCAGAAATAGCAAAATAAAATTAAATTGTGAAGAAAGTGTTAGTGTTTGTTTTCCAAGTGTATAGAGGATTTACCCATTAAATGTGATACTACCGCAATATTTCTTTATGTCTTTTTTTAGAAAAAGTTTGGCTTTATGACCTTATGGGGAGGTTCTTATCTAGAAATTTGAAAAAATCGATTTTTTTATTGCATTTTCTGAAAGGTACAAGTGTCTAGTATATTGTGTTAAAAGGGTTTCTCAATCCGCGCATGAGAAACATTTCTACAGGCTATTATCTCAGACCATCAACAGTGTCAGGGCTATTTCTGCATGCTTATTCAACGAAGGAAACTCGTCATTGTTGAAGATTTTGAACGCGATGGGAATTTCTGTTGGACTGGGAGCCGTTCAGTTCGCCTGAACTTTCGACGAGCAACGTCGGCAGGCTGCTGAAAGGAAGGTCTCCCAATACACAAGGATGGCTTACATCGAGAAGAAAAATAAAGCAATCGCCCAGCAGGAGCAGTTCGAGTTGGAGGAGGGGATTTTGTACAGCCCTGGAATCGCTGACTAAATGTGAGTATTACCAAGATATGCAAATTTTAAGTAGAAATGAGCGAAAGATATTTTTTGGTTCTCCATATTGATTTGGCCATTTTCTTTTGTTTTTAATTTTATAAAATAGTACCTCAAAACCATGTACAAACCTCGCGCAACCCGAAAATTCCAGATTTTTTATGAAATTGCAAATTTTTTTGGGCCGCCATATTGGATCGGCCGTTTCGAATTTTGAAAATCTGACTTCAGATTCGTATTCAGCGGTACCCAAAACCTATAATACCATGTTATTGTTACAAAACATTGACATTTTCGTAATAATATTCGATCGAAAGTATTGCCAAAACTTTAAACGCGTTTTTCTCGAAACGTGATTTTTCAACACGGTGTACACTCTCATTTGAGAACGGGTGAACGAAACAATGTCTACCTTTCGGCAATCGAAAGGAAACCGTTTTTTTGGGAGCATAGACCTATAAAATTGAAAAATTGTTTGTTTGAATTATTTTTTATGGACCTCTGAAGTGGAAAAAAAAGGCCGAAAAATCGACCTAAAAGTTCATGATAGTGCCAAAAAGTCAAAACTTGTTTTTTTTTTCAAGTTTTTTAGGTCTATGCTTCCTCAAATGTATTCAACTTTATGACCCTGTTGTCCTTTTTTGATTTCAGATTGATGCTGAGACAGTACGATGTACACCATCGACCGATTCCTCGCTGACATGGGCCTGTTCAATTAGGCCTCACGGCCGCCATTTTGTTTTATTTGTGACAGAAATTTTCGAAAATAAAGTCCATTGTACAAGCATTCCGAATCCCCAACCCGTTTTTTTCAGCGCGCTTCCATAATCGCGGAAAAAATTCCAAAGTTAGGCCGTTTTTTGGGCTGCTAGATGAGAACCTTCCCTTATCTATAAAATGATTCGGCTTCAATACATAAATCCCTTTAATGACATAAATAATGTTCTTCAACTTTTCAATTTGTCAAATAAGCTTACTGAGTCATAGATTGGTTTTGTGTACCTTACTTGCACTATTTAAGAGGGTGAGAGATTACATCACAGAGAATTAATGCAGTGACTGTATTTCGTAATATCATTATCAGAAAAAGTTTGGCATTACGTAATTTTGTAACAATACCTAAAATACCTGATTGACATGTATAATATCTTTAGGGCTGTAAAATCTTCAAGATTTCTTTCAAAATTACCGCTGATTTATGTTATTCAGCGTTTAAGACTTGTTTTTTGAGTGAATCTTGCTTTAAAGACTTATGATTCGTAGATCTGCTTCTCCTGTTTTATATTTCCACTCTACATCACTCAGAGTTTATACGTAAAACGTAATACCACTGCACTAATTCACTCATGTCTAATTGTCTAAAATGCTAAGTAACCTATTTTTTTGAGAAGTTGAAGATTTTGCAGCCTTAAGAATACTATTCATGTCAATACAATGTTTTGGGTATTGAAGCCGAATCATCTTAAAAACATCAAGTATTTTTATCCAAAAAAGTAGCATTACAGTCTTATCTATAAGATGATTCGGTTTCAATACACATAATATATTGACATGAATAATATTCTTAAGGCTTCAAAATCTTTAACTTCTCAAAAAAGAAATAGTTTACTTAGTATTTTAGACAATTAGATATGAGTGGCCTTTTCTCGAAAGTATTTTTAATTCACTGGAAGCTGATCTTCCTATCCTCTTCCTATTTTTACGTTTCACCTGCTGTTAAGGGTGACAGATTACACAAAAGACGATTTATACATTTAAAGTGATATATCCGCAGTACTTCTTCTTGTCCTAAAGGTTTTTGATTAAATTAAGCATTAAGAAGTAATGTTTACAATGATTTGATGATTGTTTTCGTAACAGGAAGTACTGTACCAAAATTAATGGTTAGATAGCAAAGTGGTATAAAAACGTCAAAATTATTTTTTGCCCTTTCAAAATGAACTACCACATAGTAACGGTTGCTACCATCATTTTCACTTTTCAATAGGAAAGATTAGCAGGTGTTCCAAAATATTCTGCCACATCCTAAATCTTAAAGAAATAGCTTTAGAAAATTTCTGTAAAATAAAAGCAAGAAAAAATAAGTCATAAGTAAGAAAATCTGTAAAATATTCTTGAACTTGTTGAAATATTCGCAATTTGGAAAAGAAATTACAGACAAAATCCGAATAAATTCTCAAGGACTGTAAGGGCAATTACTGGAAAATTGCCTAAAAGGGAAGGGAGATTAGCCATATATAATATAGTAGGAAGAGACAAAGGTTATTATTCTTTATGTTTTTGACTCTGGTGATTCAACCTTTTGAACTCAATTGATTCTTGGACATTCGGTTCGAAGTACCAACAATGTTAAGTGGTGTTGGGCTTAATAACTCAGTGTCGGGACCAACAAAAATCCATTGAAATTCAACAAAATCACATTTGGTACACCTTATTTACAACTTAAAAGTACCGTTGCATCAATCGATTTCGTTGTCTGAGGGTGTGTCACTCTTAAAGAAATCTTCGATAAGCGATGACGGACGGGAACCAAATATTAATAGTGTGTAAACTTGTTACCAAACTATTTTAAACATTTTGGCCGTTGAAAGAGTTTTCGGCAATAATAATCCTTCTTGGCACTGAAACTCTGAGCTATTCCTTGACTTCTTAATTCTGTTGGCTTTCAGGTTGCCTTTCATAAGGACTTTGTTGAATTGGTGTTAGGGAATTGTGCATGAACAGCGAGATCAGTCAATTAAAAAACTCTTGATACTGATTTTTTAGGATGTGGACTGTCTTTGGTGAAGTTTTGAACCGGATTCTTCGTTCACAGTTACTTTAACGTCAATGGAACGGTAATCTGTGTGAAAGTCCTCAGAATTTCACTTAAAATTTTCACACTGGAACTAATCCGTACGACTGCGCCATTTCCATTCAGTTAAAAAAAACAAATTTATTTGTTTTTTATGAAATTGAAACACATTTTAAACCCTTCAGTGGTATTAATTAAAATTTTTCTCTTTGATTAATTAATTTACAAACGTTATGTAATTATTCGGTCGTAAACTAGTTTTCAAACATCACTTGGCATGACACGGTTTGTAGTAGATAGGTCATACCGGTTGACATTATACGTCCGTGAAAAGGTAACTTTCCAGAGGAACGATTAAGTGGCGACCTTGCGGCATTGTTTCTCGGAACGGGATAATTAAAACAGGACCGAAACCTCGAACAATTCGAGGCATCCCGCCGGCCGGCTAATTTCGTTCGGAAGCGTCCCTTGGAAACGCCATCGAATTTCCTTATACGTACATGTGCATCGGGGAATAGTGCAAGTAATACACATACGGATTACTTTCAGAGATTTCCAAAACGGGTTGAAAAAAAATTTCTCCGCGGAGGTCATCCAAAGTCCGCCGGTGGTCATTCGAGCGCTGGTAGGAGGCAGAACGAAGCTCTTCACGAAGCAGACCGAACGCGGCGTGTGATTCATACAGGTAGATTCGGTCGGACTGTCGAGGTGTGTTTGTGCGTTGTGTGCATTTCCACATTTCATTCATAACGTACAGGAAACGGCCAGGAAAATCGATAATTTCGCGGGTGGTACGTGTGTTTGGATTACCCGAGGGTGCACACCCCCGTTTACCGCCTCCACGTGGCCCAGAGGATTGCATTTATTCGCCAGGTACGTGCTGACCTTTATTGGAGACCGTTGTTTTTATTTTTTTATCACATCGCGATTCACTCCAGCCTTTCATATTGATTTTCCGCGAATTCAGCTGTTCGGTGTGCAAACAATAGTTTTGGTTATGAATGCAGTGGAAATTCTATTAACGGTTGCCGTGCAGAAATCTATAAATTTAATTATTCGTTTGTTTGTAAATAATAAAATGTATAATTGCATTATTTATGCTAATGGATATAATGTTGTTTACGCAGTGATAAGTAAAAAAAAAAACTTTAGAAAATGATTTTCATAATATTTAAAATATACTTGAAACTACACTTCAATTTTAATTATTCGATGGAGTTAGTTGTGTACTATTTAAGTTAATTAGTGTGTATTAGTGTTTGAAATTTAAATTTTGTGTTGATGAATAATGTGATCGTTTTTTTAATAATACGTTTTTTTTTATTAATAAATTTTTAATGGAAAAAATTCTATTAATTATTATATTAAATATGACATAATAATTAATAGCGAATTACCATTAATAATACTATAAATAATTTTTAAAAATATGATTAATCTTAAGAAGACACGGTGAAGAGAATTATAAATATAACATGTTTCGTAATAAGATTTGGAAAGCAGATTTTTCTAATAATATAAGGAAATAAAAACTAAACTACGTAAAAATCTAACGTCATAATAATAGTAATAAAAAGTCAATGTTAAATAAATGAAACAAATATACAGTTAAGAGTAATATATTGGTAGGAACATAAAATAAGAGCGGAAGGACCACGTGGTCAATAGTTAGACTACTAGTACTCTAACGACGTGGCGTTGAATATTAATTGTAAAAAATACGCAAAGAATAATATTAATTGAATGCATCCTGTTGTATATTTTCTTTTTAAATTATTAAACCTTCGGCGTGATTTTATTAAATTAAAGGATGAATTAGAGGCCAGCCACTCACCCTAAAGTCATCATGTATGTATAGGGTAGGTGGGTGTCCTCTTATCCACCCTCTAATCAGTAAAACATAAGCGAGGCTTTTAATTATAAGTTGTAAAACGTAAATAAATATAACACTATTGCAAATTTTAATAGATTTATTCAAACAAATTTTTCAAATAATTTTTACTTTCCCTATATAGTATATATAGGGGAAGTATTGTTTTCGTGCGTGAAAATGTCTGTGGACGCTGTATCTCAAAAACTAATGATGCGATGGAGATGAAACTTTAAACTTAAGGTTTTATCGTTAAAAACTGGAACTGAAAGCTTTTGGTGAACACTCAAAAACCGGAAGTGAATGTTTACTCGAGGCCTTTTTTTTGTTTTTTCCGATATTTTTTTAAATATGAAAAATATTACAAAACTTTTTAAACAAAGGTTAAAAGGAATGAGAAACTGAACAAGTTTTATTAAAACATATTTTCATAAAATTCTTAACTTTTGAGAAAAAAAAAAATAAAAATAGAAAATTTTCAATTTTTTGCCAATTGCTAATAAACTATTGGAGTTACATGAAATTTATATAACAAATAATTGTAGAGAATTAAAAACTTAATAAATCATTAAGAAATCCCAAGAATTATAATGACTATTCCACTCCTATTGCATGTAGCCAATGAACATGAGGCAAGTGATATTTTTTAGCCAATCACGTCAATTTTTAAGTGAATAAACACCAAGTTGCTGTTTATTCACCTGAATAACCTGAAGTTAGCTATTTCCCGACAAATGAATTGAATTAGCCTTGATAAAAAAGCGAAAAACGTTGTTTCTACGTATGTCAGTTGTAAGTAGGTTATAAAATCAAAAGGTTTGGTAACATTTCATCATCCATAATAAATGCGACGGTGACAAGTTCTGCACCAAAAAATCAAACTTAAACGAGATCGTGTGTTTGGAAAACGATTTGAAAAAATCTGCGCCGATAAAAACTACCAGTTGTTAGCAAAACTTTAATGGAAACTCTTGCCGCGATTATGATGACTGGGCGTATAATATAAAGAAGGTAAATGCAAATGATTATAAAGGAGGTGTTATTTAATCAATGTCGAATTTTTCGACCAAAATACTGCAGGAGATATATCATAAAAATTTTAATATAAACATTGAACCATTCACCGATATTCGTTTCAAGTCGTGGAATAGTCTTTCCAAATACCATTCGTGATGACAATTAAATCGGAATAAATTTTGTTTTTAGCGCATTCAAGTTTGTTGCTTAATCGCGATTTTTATTCGAGCAACTGATAGAAAAAATCACTCGCCTGGCGGCTCGTGATTTTTTCGTGACAGTTGCTCTCATTAAAATCGCTAAGCAACAAACTTTCATGCAAAAACAATATTTATTCGAGTAAATTGCCATCACTTATGGTATTACTTGTGAAAGTACCTTCATTTTAAAACAAATTTATTGTTTAAATAAGCTTTGTTTGAAATTTATTCTTCCAAAAATTTATTGTTTGTGTGTTTAAAAGGGTGGGATAGTGGCATTCTCCCTAAAATAATAAACTAGAATACTGATTTATAATTTAAAAAAAAATCCCTATCCCACCCTCCAATTTTTAAAACACTCTCAAGATTTCTAATAAATACACTTTCTTCTCTAAATCAATTTATTGTGTAAATTAATTTTTCTCTTGAAAAAATATTGGTTATTTGTTTAAAATTGGAGGGTGGGATAGTTGACACCCACCCACCCTACATATTAATCTTACTTTAAACGAAAATACTGATTTATAATTTAAAAATAACAACAGCAAAATCGCTATAGCTTTTGGGGAAAACAAAATGATAACACCAGTGATTATAATTTCAAAAAAATATATAAAGTAGGTGGGTGTTCCCTTTCGTACCCTTCAGTTATAAACAGATTTTACAGAATTCACATTTAATCATACAAACGTTATTTTATTCAATTTTCCAAGAAAATTTAATACTTCCATCTCGTTGATTGTCAAGGCACTTATTTTTTGAAAATCCATTATCACTTAATATAATAATAATAGTAAACTATTTATGATTATATTAATCCTTAGATTATTTTATTTTTGAGAAATCTTAAAATATGTTATAATAATTAATATTTGCTACAAACCTACCTATCCTACTAATTACTAATAATACACTTTGAAAGAACCTTTGTTTTTAATTTTGTTTTATAATTTCATTTAATACTGTAATAGTTTTTAGGAAACTAAAAGTCTGAATGTGATGAATGTTTAATTGTATGTGTAGGGCGGGTGGGTGGCCTCTATCCCACCCTCCATTCTTAAAAACACTTCCAAAATTCCAATGAGTGTACTTTTATTTCAAAAACGACTTATTATTTAAATTAGTTTTGTTTAAAATTTTTTCCTTCTGAAAAATTGTTGCTTATGTTTTTAAAATTGAAGGGTGTGATAGTGGACACCCACCCACCCTACATATACATTTAAACTTTAATCTAAAACACTGATACACAATTTAAAAAAATACAATAGCAACTCCGCTTTAGTTTTTAGGAAAACTAAAATGGCAACAGTGATTATAATTTTTTTAAAATAAATAAAGTGGGTGAGAAATGAAATTTACCAAAGTTTAAATTAAAAAATTAAAAATGGTTGAAGAATATAATTTTTTTTAAATAAGTTAAACAATTTTTTTTTCTAAAAGTTGCAGGTAAAATCAGTTGAATTTTAGAAAAGAAAACAATTGAATAAACAGTTGAAAATTTCCAGATTCAAAAAACAATTGGATTACAGCTGAAACATTTTTAAAATTACTTTATAAAATCAGTCTAAATACGCCTAATTACAAAGAATATTTCTCAAATGAGAAAAAATTGATCCAAAAAGCATAGCTAATATTAGAGTAGAAAAAATGCTAATAATATAATGTTAAAATCATTCTCTCCTTAATAAAACTTTTTAATTTTACGACGAACAAAAAAACAACTGAAAATCAGCTCATAAATTACAATTACTTAGAAAATGAGAGTTAAAAACAGTTGAAATAAAATAAAACCAATGGAATTTTATTTCAAAGAGTTGCAAACTTTCTAAAAATACACATTAGTCTAATGTTTAAAACAACAAAAGAAATTTAAGAAAAAAATATAACATAAATATAATTTGCTAAGGAATAACAGTTGAAATCTTTTTTTGGGCAAATTTTGACAAAACTCTTGCACAATAAAATTTCAATTAATTTTCAGTTTTTCAATTATAATTTTCGCAATAATATTTAAATTAAAAAATCTTGCACTTATGGATTCCTACAATTAAATTTATTTAAATCAAGTAAAAATCTAAAATTCTAACTTTTGAATATTAAAATATGTTTTCAGAAATTTTCAAATAATTTTCAATTATTATTTTTTTTATTTAACCGAACGTACTCTTGACCTACGACAATAAACTATGTGTTAACCTATAGCGCCTATTTTCCCGCTTAAACTCCAGCGTACTCTTGACCTACCTCAACATATAATTTTTTCGGGCGGGTCAGGAGTACGAGAGGTCATTGTTGGATTGTTTGTTGAGGTAGGTCAAGAGTACGATAGAATAAGTAATATCCGAGTTTATAAGGTTAAGATATTATTGTGTTTATTATAGTTTAATAAATTGACAAAAAATTATAACGCTTTAGAATATATAGAAAGTTTAAAAAATCTGCACTGCTAAAATTTCGCAACCTGGAAGAGAAATTAATTGAAAAATTTCGTAAGGAATTACTGAAAATTAACAGATTTTTTTTTTTAGAAATTAGAAGAAAATATTGTATAAGAATAAAAAAACTTATTAAATGCAATAAATTGTCTACATTTTTGAGACTTTTTTGGAAAAATCAAAACTCTTGATTTAGTGGAAAATTGTGAAAGCAAAATTTTAAAAACTGTTTTAAAAATCGAAACCTGAAAGGTTAACTTATTTTAAAATTTAAGAATTCCAAATAAATAAATTGAAATAATAATAATTGAAACATATTTGAACTACCGAACAAATTTTGTGACGAAAAAATTATGAAAATTTCGGTTTGTTGTAATGGTAGAAATTTATCTCGGAAATTCTGGAAAATTGCAAAAACTTTTAAATTAGTAGAAAAAAAATTGCGGAAAAATTTAAAAAATTCTCAACTTGGAAGAGAAATTCATTAGATGATCTTTAAAATATACTACAGTCAACTCAACAGAAATTTTCTTAAATTGGAAGAGCGATTCATAAAGAAGAAAGTATCTGAAAATTTTCTCTAATACAAAGCAAGAAAAATTGGAAAATTTTTAAATATTTGCTGGAAAATGCTAAATTCTTGAATTAATGGATTTTATAAATCTGAAAGCAATTTTTTGAAAAATTTTAGAACCCTTGAAGAAAACTTTGCACTGAAGAGAAATACTTTTAGTCAGAAAAAAAACTGCATATTATTAAAACTCCTAGAAGAAATCATTTGTAAATGAAAGAGAAATTTCTGAAATAGAAAAATTTATGTATCTCAAAAACGAATGATTCTATTAAGATGAAATTTTAAGCTTAAGATTTGATCGTTAAAAACTGGAACTGAGAAGCTTTTGGTGAAACCGGAAGTGGGTGTTTACTCGAAGCGATTTTTGGTTTTTTGTCGATATTTATCTTAATTTGAGAAACATTACAAAACTATTCAAACAAAAGTTAAGAGACTGAAAAACTGAAAAATATTTTTTTATAATTTTCTTTGCGAGAAAAAATTAAAAACTTAAGAATGTTAAAATGTTTTGCCTATTGCCAATAAACTGTAGGAGTTACATAAATTTTATATAACAAGTAATTGTAAAGAATCCAAAATTGAGCAAATTGTTATGATTAACCTTTTTGCGTAAAACTTTAGAGAAACATATAGGGAAAGTACTATGATGGCCACACCACCATTTATTGATGATGTTTTACTGATTGGAGGGTGTGATAGTGGCCACCCACCCACCCTACATATACATATAAACTATAATTCCTTATCGTCTCGCGGTTTCCAATAAAAATAATTACAAAACTTTTTGAATAAAAAGAAATTAAAAAGGTAAACTTTGTGTGAGTAGACTTCAAATCTAAATTAGATAAGATTCGCTATAGAAGGTCATTTATATTTAAACTTAAATTTTGATTTTGTTTTATTTTTTACTACATAAAGAGTTTTATTGCTTTTAGAAGCAAAATCGTCAAATATTAGCAATAAAAGTTATCATGTATATGTAGGGTTATTATATATAGGGGAAGTATTGTTTTCGTGCATAAACATGCCTGTGGGCACTTTATTTTAAAAACGAATAAATCCGTTTGAGATGAACCTTTAAACTTAACGATTTATCATTAAAAATTATAACTGAAAAGCTTTTGGTAAACATTCCTAAACCGGAAATGGTTGTTTACTCGAGGCGTTTTTTGGATTTTTCTCGATATTATTCTAAATTTTAAAAATATTACATTACTCTTCAAACAAAAGTTAAAGGGAATGAGAAACTGAGCAAGTTTTATTAGAACATGTTTTTCATAAAGTGCTTTACTTGCGAGAAAAAAAATTAAAAATGAAAAATGTTGATATTTTTTGCCTAGTACTAATAAACTATGTGAGTTACATGAAATTTGTATAACAGGCAATTGTAAAGAATCCAAAATTAAGTAAATTATTAACAATAGCCTTTTGCCTAAACCTCATAGTTTTGGAGAAGTTGTAAGGAAAATATTATGATGGCAATATCAAATTTTTTATATTTCTTTACATTTTACAATGTTTAATTAAAACCCTCGCTTATGATTTACTGATTGGAAAGTCGGATAGAGGCCACCCACCCACCCTACATATTCATGATAACCTCAAATATTAATCGTTGATGATTTTGCTGCAAAAAACAATAAAATCTTATATCTAATAAAAAATAAAGCATAATCCAAATTTAAGTTTAAATATAAATGTCCTTATATAGCTTATACTATCTATTTTAGATTTGAAGTCTGTCTACCCATTCTCCTTAAAAATTTTATTAATTTCCTCATCAAAAACTTTACCTTTTGATTTTTTTTTAATTCAAAAAGTTCTGTAAAATGTATTTACTCCAAACCGCGAGACGATCAGTAATTGAAATTTATATGTATATGAAGGGTGGGTGGGTGGCCTCTATCCCAGCTTCCAATCATTAAAACATCATAAAAAATTATTTGAAAAATTTGTATAAATAAATCTCAAAAAATGCAATTATTATTTATTTACATTTTACAACTTTTTGTTACAATTTTCGCTTATGTTTTGCTGATTGGAGGGTGAGATAGAGGCCACCCACCCACCCTACATATATATGATAACTTTAATTGCTAACCGTTGATGATTTTGCTTCTAAAAACTATAAAATCCTTTATGTAATAAAAAAGGAAACAAAATCAAAATGTAATTTTAAATATAATTAACTTTCTATAGCAAATCTTATCTAACTTATATTTAAAGTCTGCCCACTCATCATTCATCATATTTTACTAATTTACTCACTCAAAAATGGTTCCATTTTAATTTCATTTTTATTCAAAAAGATTTGTAATTAATTTCATTGGATACAACGAGACGATAAGGAATTATATGTATATGTAGGGTAAGTGGGTGGTCCTCTATCCCACCCTCCAGTCAGGAAAACAATCAAAAATGGTGATGTGGCTTACATAATACTTTCCTTATATTTTTCTTGAAAACTATGAGGATTACGCAAAAAAGCTATTCTTAATAATTTGCTCAATTTTGAATTCTAAATCTATATGTAAGGGTAGGGTGGGTGTAAGGCTTTTAACCCACCCTCCAATCAGTGAAACATAAGCCAGAGAATTAAAAGTTGTAAAACGTAAATAAACATAACATTTTTGCTAAATTTAATAGATATATTCAAATAAATTTTTCAAATAATTTTTGATTATGTTTTTCTGACTGGAGGGTGGGATAGAGGCCACCCACACACCCTACATATACATATAAACTTTAATTCCTTATTGCCTAGTTGTATCCAATGAAAATAATTACAAATTTGTTTTAAATATTTCTAGATGATTTACACCAATAAGATACTTGTAGATTAGAAATTAATCACTGCGCAAGCAGTATTTTGTGGATGGTTTATCATCAATGCGATTGTAAAAATAATATTCATAAAGTTATTCCGTTAGGAGGATTGTATAGGTAGGTATGGAATTACGTGATGTCCAATTTTGGAAAAAAAGAAAGAAAGAAAATTTGACACAAAGAAATATTAAACTAAAAAAGATAAGCTTTTAAAAATACATATAACCGTCACCGACATCTGTACAAGAAACTGTAGGGTGCATAAAAGAGGGTTATTGGAACTAAAATTACCTAGATATTTGCTGATTTAAAATCTAGAGATAAAACAAAAAATTTAAATTTTTGAGAAGATAAAATAAGTTAACCAAGAATTATGTAAATCATGTACATCAACAAAATACTGCTTGCGCAGTTGTGGATGTTTGTGGTTAAGAATATATATTGACTTAAATTATCTACAAAATACTGCTTGCGCAGTGATGTATGCCTACATATAAGGAGTACTGAGAGCAGTATTTTCTAGATGATTTACATCAATAAGATACTGGTGGAATAAAAATTCATTACTGCGCAAGCAGTATTTTGTGGATGGTTTATCACCAATGCGATTGTAAAAATAATATTCTAAAACCTATTCACTATTATGTGGATATCCAATTTGGAAACAAATGACTGGAAAATTTGATGCAAAGAGATATTAAATTAAGAAAAATAAGTTTTTGAAGATGCATATAACCATCATTGACCTCTGTAGAAGAATATATAGAAGAAACTGTAGTGTGTATAATAGAGGATTGTTGGAACTTAGATTATCTAGATACTTGCTGATTTGAAAACTAGAAGTGAAACTATATTTTTAAATTCTTGAGAATATAAAATAAGTTAACCACTAATAATTATTTAAATCATGTAAATCAATAAAATACTGCTTGCGCAGTCCTGGATTATTCTGTATATGTAGGGTGGGTGGGTGGTCTCTAACCCACCCTCCCGTAAAACAAGCGAGGGTTTTAATTAAATGTTGTAAAACGTAAATAACTACAAAATTATTGTATAATTTAATAAATTTATTCAAACAAATTTTTCAAATAGAGGAGCACCCACTTACCCTACATTTACATATAATCTTCCTTATCGTCTCGTTGTATCCAATGAGATTAATTACAAATATTTTTGAATAAAAATGAAATTAAAATGGAAGTATTTTTGAGTGAGTAAATTAGTAAAATATGATGAATGATGAGTGGGCAGACTTTAACTATAAGTTAGATAAGATTTGCTATAGAAAGTTAATTATATTTAAAATTACATTTTGATTTTGTTTCCTTTTTTATTACATAAAGGGTTTCATGGTTTTTAGCAGCAAAATCATCAACGGTTAGCAATTAAAGTTATCATATATATGTAGGGTGGGTGGGTGGCCTCTATCTTACCCTCCAATTAGCAAAGCATTAGCGAGAATTGTAACAAAAAGTTGTAAAATATAAATAAACACAAAATAATTGCGTTTTTGAGATTTATTTATACAAATTTTTCAAATAATTTTTGATGATGTTTTACTGATTGGAAGGTGGGATAGAGGCCACCCACCCACCCTACATATACATATAAATTTCAATTACTGATCGTCTCGCGGTTTGGAGTAAATAAATTTTACAGAACTTTTTGAATTAAAAAAGATTCAAAAGGTAAAGTTTTTGATGAGGAAATTAATAACATTTTTAAGGAGGATGACTTCAAATCTAAAATAGATAGTATTAGCTATATAAGGACATTTATATTTAAACGTAAATTTGGATTAAGCTTTTTTTTTATTAGATATAAGATTTTATTGTTTTTTGCAGTAAAATCATCAGCGATTAATATTTGAGGTTATCATGTACATGTAGGGTGGGTGGGTGGCCTCTATTCGACTTTTCAATCAGTAAATCATAAGCGAGGATTTTAATTAAACATTGTACAATGTAAAGAAATATAAAAGTTGTGATATTGCCAACATAATATTTTCCTTACAATTTCTCCAAAACCATTTACAACAAAAGGTGGACTACGGCAAGGAGGAGGATTAAGTCCGGGATTGTTTACGAAATAATAAAAGCATGCAATACACTATGCAACGGTATAACAATAGGGTACAAAAATCTCCAAAAAGTGACAAGGTCTGAAGTAGATGACGTAGTAACGTTTTCGAAGATCCAAAAAGAACTTAAACAAAACTTACATATATGGAACGAAACAAAAAATAAAAAATGATAATTGAAGAGGAAGAAGAGATAATGAACATAGAAATAGAGGGGGCAAAAATAAAACAGGTATCCACATATTAATACTTAGGAATAAATATGGACAACACAAGAATAGAAAAAGCATCATTAATAGATGAACTCATAAACCAACGACAAATATCAAAAAGCACTAAAACAAAAATATTCAAGTCAATTTATAGACCGGTGCTTACCTATGGATGCGAATCATGGACGCCAACCAAGAGACAGGAAAGCAGGATTCAAGCAGCTGAAATGAAATATCTAAGAAGAGCCAGAGGAGTGACCAAAAGAGGTAGATTGAAGAACACAGAAATAAGAAACGACTTAGGAATACAGTCTACACTAGAATTCATAGAAGAAAGACAGTTGCACTGGTGGGGACATCTACAGAGAATGGAAGAAGCACGACAAAATTAAAATAAATAAATTGTATATGTATATATATATATATGTAGACTGGGTGGGATGATCTCTAATCTACTTTCTAATAATTGAAAAAAACTAGTAAATAATTTATAAAATCTGTACACTTTAACCGCTTCATTAATTTTAATTACATTGCTGATATTTATATAGACGAATTTCTTTACTTACTACATCTTCAATAGAAAATATAGATGTCGTTGCTTCTATGTGTTTTTGAAAGAATCCTCTCTAGATTTAATATGTGTATAATCCTCCATCTAGGCCCAACGAAGATTATGTGTTGCTCTTTGATTTTCAAACTGTTTCAGATTAATGTTGAAAATTGTATTATTGGCAATAGCACTATGAAATATTGCATAGGAAATTATTATGTTAAACAGCAAAATGTGTTATCTGCGCTAAAAAAAGTTATAAAATAGGACAGTAATGAGTACCAATATGTCACCAGATTTTTTTGGTAAGATATTTAGAATACGCCTTTGATGAAACTTTTAAGCTGAAAGCATGTTTTAATTCTTTAACAGCATAAGTACACGCTGATGTTTTTCTTTGAAAGCGAAACCAGTTTGAATTATTGAACATCGTTAATAGTACCTCTGATAAATTTTTTTTTTTTTGAAAACGAAACAGTGTCAGTGACAGAAGTAGACGATTATATGAAGGGTCGGTGGGTGGCCACTAATTCACTGTCCAATTATTATAACACTCATGAAAGTGGTTCAATTGAAAGTTTTGTCTAATTAGAATTAGAAACCCTAGTATAAACCCTAAATTTAAAAATCCTAATTCAACCATATTCGATTTCATTTCATGCTTTTACGTATTAACGACTGACGCCATATGACTGGACAAAACAACCTCTGGTCGATAGCCTTTTGACAAATTTAATACATTAACATCTCATTCATAATTCATTATTTTAATGTTAATATGTACACATTTGTCAATAAATATATATATATAATTATTATCTATGCTAAGTTATGTGTATAAATACTCTTACCTTGAAAATATAATATTCTTTAGAAAACGACGTTTTTATTTTTAAAATTGGTGGGTGGAATAATGGCCGTCCATTCACCCTGGATATATTTAAATTTAAAATGCTACGATTTAATTCCTGGGCAAAGTCAGCAAGAACTTTTGTTATTTCTTTTAAAAACCAAAATTGTGTCAGTGGTATAATCTAAATGTAAGTGGTTGGTCACTGTTTTACTCTTCAATTATGATATTATAACATACACATCGGTTTAATTGAAAAATCCTTTACGGAAGAAAATATATTAAGTTAATTATGTGAATACTCCATTTCTGCAACTTTTCATTTTTAAAAACCCGTCGCTTATGTTATAAGATTCGAGGGTGAATGGACAATGGCCACCCACCCACCCTACATATTTATTTAAACTTAAAGTAAAACACTACGTTTCAATTTCTTGACAACAAAAGGAATACAGCTGTTGATTTTTTTGAAAACGAAAACGGTGTCAGTGATTAAAGCAAAATATATATGTAGGGTGGGTGGGTGGCCACTGTAAGACCCTCCAATTATTATAACCTAAACGTAGGTTCAATTAAAAATTTATCTAATTACAAATAAATCTATGCTGAGTTAATATCACTATTAATATTTAATTGATGTACTTTTTCTCTTTAAGAAATCATCGTTTATGTTCTAAAAATTGGAGGGTGGGACAGTGGCCACCCACCCACCCTACATATTTATTTAAACTTAAGGTAAAACACTTCGTTTCAATTTCTTGACAACAAAAGGAAAACAGCTGTTTATTTCTTTAAAAACGAAAACAGTGTCAGGGTTAAAGCAAAATATATATGTAGGGTGGGTGGGTGTCCACTATTATACCCTCCAATTTATATAACATACACGTAGGTTCAATTAAAAATTTATCTAATTACAATTAAATTTATGCTGAGTTAATATTATTATTAATAATAATTTGTTGTACTTTTTCTCTTTGAGAAATCATCGTTTATGTTTTATAATTTAGAGGGTGGGACAGTGGCCACCCACCCACCCTACATAATTATTTAAACTTAAGGTAAACACTGCGTTTCAATTTCTTGACAACAAAAGGAATACAGCTGTTTATTTCTTTGAAAACGAAAACAGTGTCAGTGATTGAAGTAAAATATATATGTAGGGTGGGTGGGTGGCCACTATCACACCCTCCAATAATTATAACATACATGTAGGTTCAATTAAAAATTTATCTAATTACAATTAAATCTATGCTTAGTTAATATTACTATTAATATTCAATTGATGTACTTTTTCTCTTTGAGAAATCATCGTTTATGTTTTAAAAATTTGAGGGTGGGACAATGGCCACCCACCCACCCTACATATTTATTTAAACTTAAGGTAAAACACTACGTTTCAATTTCTTGGCAACAAAAGGAATACAACTGTTTATTTCTTTGAAAACGAAAACGGTGTCAGTGATTAAAGCAAAATATATATGTAGGGTGGGTGGGTAGCCAGTATTAGACCCTCCAATTATTATAACATGCACGTAGGTTCAATTAAAAATTTATCTAATTGCAAATAAATCTATGCCGTGTTAATATTACTATTAGTATTCAATTGTTGTACTTTTTCTCTTTGAGAAATCATCGTTTATGTTTTAAGAATTGGAGGATGGGACAGTGGCCATTCACCCACCCTACATATTTATTTAAACTTAAGGTAAAACACTACGTTTCAATTTTTTGGAAAACGAAAACAGTGTCAGTGATTAAAGCAAAATATATATGTAGGGTGGGTGGGTGGCCACTATTAGACCCTCCAATTATTATAACATACACGTAGGTTCAATTAAAAATTTATCTAATTACAATTAAATCTTTGCTGAGTTAATATTACTATTAATATTCAATTGTTGTACTTTTTCTCTTTGAGGAATTATCGTTTATGTTTTAAAAATTGGAGGGTGGAACAATGTCCACCCACCCACCCTACATATTTATTTAAACTTACGGTAAAACACTACGCTTCAATTTCTTGACAACAAAAGAAATACAGCTGTTTATTTCTTAGAAAACGAAAACAGTGTCAGTGATTAAAGCAAAATATATATGTAGGGTGGGTGGGTGGCCACTATCCCATCCTCCAATAATTATAACATACACGTATGTTCAATTAAAATTTTAATAATCATAAAATGAATTATGTTGAAGTAACTATGTAAATACCATACTTCTACAATTTTGTTTTAAATCGTTGCTTATGTTATAATAATAATAATATTATTAATAGTGGAATAGTTGCCACCCATCCACTCTAGATATACTTCTAAACCTAAGCTCTAAACACGTTTGAATTCTTTAACAGCCTCAACACTAACTCAAATTCAAATTGTCATGTAAGTCAAAAAATATTTTTTTGATTATTGATTTGAGGAGGAATAATACTGGATAAAGAATTAATCCCTGCGGTACAACAACTGCAATTAGTGACCTTCAATGTAACTTGAATTATATCAAAAAAGTTTATTTACTTTTTTATCTATTTAAAAAATAACACAAAAATACACTTTTAAATTTAGAGCATAGATCTTGAAGGCAGAGTTCACAGTTTCTGGTGTTCTTCTACTAGAGCAATTACACGTCTTGATTATGCTTATAAAGCGATTTTAGCCAATGGGGCAATATTTTGGCCATTTCTGGCACATTTAGGTCTAATTTTGGAAGACCTCTATAATTTTACAGCATCATGTCAGTGTGAAATTTATTAAAAGACAGAATTGATAAATTGTACAGGTAGGATGTGACAGAATAAATTTCTTCAAGGGATAAAGTGAGAAAAATAATGTAGTAATAATATTAATGATTTATTTCCCAACATAAAAACAATTTATAAGGAAAGAATATAAAATAAGAAACATTGTATTTGTATTTTTTATAATAGTTTTGCACGGTCTTCTCAAATCCAAAATTGTAAGAATTGTGTCTTCTTATAATTTTGGATTTGAGAAGACCGTGCAAAACTATAATGCAGGGGTAAATCCAGAGATTTAAATCAAAAATTATTTTTCGAGATTCTTAAAAAAAAATTGGCATTAAGAAAGAAAGAAATGAAGAAAGAAGTGTCTATAAATTAAATTCAATTAGAACCCAGGCAAATTTGTAATTTTGATCTATACATAAAAAAGTTATAAACTTTAATGAAAGATAATACCATTAAGATGCCATCTATTGCCTAAACAGTCATATTAACTCTGATTCAATGTTTTCATGTTATCAACTTTTTAAATTAGTGTTGAACTTGTAAATGTCTTATGTTTTAAATATTGCATTGATAAGGCTGTTACTTGGCGAAACTCCATTATGCATTTAAATTAAAGTTATTTTAAATACAAACATTTTATTTATATTTTTTTATATAAAATATAATATTATATAACTCTATACATATTTTAATTTATTTTGAATTATTGTATAATAAGTGAAAGCAATAAAAATCCTAATTACGTAAATTACAAAACTCGCGCGTGTTAATGACATACTTCCTTCCTTCCTTCCTCAACTTGTCTTTTGTTTCATTGTCCTCGTCCCAGACCGAGCATAAAAATTAACAAAAGATGGAGATAATTAAAGCAGCGATTTCCGCTCGCGTCGTCGTTGAAAAATGTAAATATTTAAAATGCAAATTCCGCCGGAGTTCCCTAACTTTGTGCGATATCTTATTACACATACACACACCTGTTTTTTTGTTTTTGTTTTAGTCATTAAACAGATTTTAAGTTACTTAACCGGTCGTATGAATCATCGCTTAAATTTTTTTATTCAATATTTTATTATTAACATTTTCTTAGCTTTTTTTATATTTACAATAAGTACATAAAAAACGTACAAAAGTTTAAAAATTGCAATTGTAAATGTGAATTTTATCGTAATTAAATACAATTAAGGATGGAGATACAATTAAGGTGACATCTATTATCTAAAAGTTGAACTGATTTCCCTAATTCAGTTGACAAACCACCGACAATTAGGGAACTGTTAACATGGACAATTAACAAAATAATATTGTTGATAGGGTAATAATAATATATACAATCACTTTAAATTTAACTTTTAAAGTCATTATCTAACTTAAAATATTGCTACAAGTTTTTCAAGTTAGGATTTAGAAATGTAGTATTTTTTTGCAAAAATATTCTAGATTATAGTTATGACTTTCTTTTAAACAAACAGTTTATATCAAAACAAAACAAAAATTTCAGAAAAAGTGTAAAAGATTTTTTTAACCATTTTAAGATCTAGAATATAATTCTCTGGCCTATAAATAACGCTCAGTCATGCCGATCATGATGCGATTTGAATAAACAACACACCTTAGTCATTGGACTGGAACGGGTGTGGGTGGATACTCTTTCTTAATTAAGCAGAATTTATTTAGCCTAATGATACAATTGTATTCAGTTTTTAATACGGTTCAGGTTTATCCGCTGGTGCCTTCATCAATATTCAATGCCGAAAAGTTCTCACAGGAGAAGCAACGGTTTTCATTCATGAACTTGCATTACCAGGATTCCATTAATAATTCATTGATTATTATGTAGTCCAATTATCTTAATAATAATTTAAAAGCATGAAATAATTGTACAAGCTTTGACTTTGTGATGAATCTTTGAAGATTCTAATTTAAACGAATAAATGTTTCTTATCGTAATATAACTGTTTTGGAATGATGATGTAAAATTGGATAATACTTCTGAATAAATTTAAGCAGTAATTATGATTGCAATGATAACAATCTTTAAAACTCTTTAACTGCCTTCTTAAAGTGTTTAAGTCGGTACAGATTTAATTAAACATGTAAATACCGCAGCAACCATAGTGTAAAAAATATAATTGTAGTTAATATTTCACGACGCGCTTCAGTCAAAATTTAATTACGTTTTCATCCAATTAAAAAAAAAACGCAGCAATTACAAAAACTACAACCGTAGAAGATTATTGTTAACAGCCTGTGACAATTGACGTCACGTGCAACGGTTAAAGGCAATTGCTATTTTTTCTGGGGCGTTACTATTTGTATTAAAAATTAACAATTATTATTTATTTATTTCAGTCGTTTTAAATTTTAAGATCTTTTAGCATTCTCAATTATTATTTTAAGGTCCCTAGATTGCTCAAAATCCTAGAGAAATTTGAAATTTTTGATAATATTATCAGTTTTTATAATTCCAAATATCCTATTTTTGAGATTTAAAGGTTTTTTAGAGGTTTCTTTTGATTTTTAATATTTTTTTTGTCTTTTCTTGGTATTGACAATTAGCCGCATTTTTTTAGGTTTCTTAGATCCACTAAACTGTTAAAATGTATTGTTTTTCTGTTCAATTGAAAAAAAAAATTAAGATTAAGGATTTCTTAATAAATTTATTAGGAATTGATTTTTAAAGGGTTTCTTACAGAATTTGTAAAGATATTTTTGAGAATTATTTTAAACAATTTCTTAAAGTCATATGTTTGAAGGTTATTCCAGAAGATTTCTTTAAAAAATTTCATTAATATTTTGTAAAGCTTTTTTTTTCATTTAAGAATTCTTAAAGCATTGTCTCAACGATTTCTTGAACGATTTAAAAAAAAATATTTTTTTATAGGATTTCTTTCTACAAAAAATTTAAAAGATTTCCTCGAACATTACTTAAAGATTTCTTAAAAGATTGCTTCAATTATCACTTAAATGATTTCTTGAAGAAATTCTTACAAGATTTCATGAACGAACTCGAAGATTTTTTAAAGGATCATCTCAAAGATTTACTGAAAAAAATCCTTAAGAATTTATTAAAGAATTTCTAAAGATATTTCTAAGGAGCTTTTTTTTAAGGATATTTTAGAGGGTTTCTTTAAAAATTTCTTTAAAACATGTTCTTAATGTTTGTAAAGCTTTTTTTTTCATGAAAGAATTCTTAAAGCATTGCCTTAAAGATTTCCTAAAATATTTTTTTTAAAACACTTATTTAAAGATTTCTTAAATGATTCTTAAAGGGTTGCTTCAATTATTACTTAAATGATTTATTGGAGAAATTCTTACAAGAGTCATTTTTAAATGATTTGTTGAAGGATTTTTTAAAGATCGATTTACTGGAAAAGTTCTTTAAAGGTTTCCTTAAAGATTTTTTTAAAGAAATTATTAAAGGACGGCTCCTTAAAGAATTTCTTTGAGAATATGTGTAGATATTTTTAACGAGCTTCTTTTCCTTGAATGATATTTTAAAGGATTTCCTTAAAAGTTTGTTAAATAATTTCTTAAAGATTAAAATTAATACTTCCGCTGCTACATTCCTGGTGAAACATATATATCACAGGGGTGGATTTTTAGATTAAATACTTGTTTAGTTTCATAGTTAATTGGCCAGTACTAAACAAGTATTTAATCTACAAATCCACCCCTGTTCTTAACGATTGTGAAAAAGTTTTTCAATTATTATTAAAATAATTCTTAAAGGAATTAAAGGATTTCTTGAACGATTTTTTAAATATTTCTTTAAGGAATTCTCTAATGATTTTCTACTAGTATTTCTTAAAAGGTTTTTGCAGAGGAACTCTGTAATAAACTATTTTTTAGATGCCTAGAAATGTTAATTTTATTAGAATATTTAAGATTTCTGATTTCCTTAGATTCTATAACTTTTAATATTTTTTTTGTGATTTTAGATTTCTTACAATGTTTGCGTTCATTAAAAAAAATACATTTTAAGTTTTTTAATATCTTGAGAATTTTAAAGTTGTTTTTCATTTCTAATTTTATTTTAAAAATCCCTAGATTTCTTTAGATTCTTGATCTGTCTAATATATGATTTTCTTTTCCGAAGATTTTTTTAAATTCTTCCAATTTTGTATATATTTTAGATCTCTTTCATTCATTTCATTAATTTCAAATTGTTGATATCACGAGAAACGATATTTTTGTGCGATTTTGAATTATACTGATTTTTAGATTTCTTAGTTTCACTGAACTTTTAAAATTCTATTAATTCTGATAATTATTGGATTTTGTGATTTTAAGATATTTAGCGTTCTTAGAGCTTTTAAGAATCCTAAATTTCATAGGTTGTTTTTTAGATTTTAGACGTTTCTTGGCCCTCTTTGAACTTTGAATATTACTTGATTTTCTTTATCTATTTCTAAAACTGCCTTTAATTCTCATGATTTATTATATTTTTGTTTTTATTTTATACGTCTTCTAATAATTTAAAAAGTTTTTTACTTTTGAGATCTTACGGTTTCTCAAGATTTCTGTTGATTTTGATTATTTTTTGTCTTTTTTGCGATTTCTAATTATCAGGATTTTTTCTGATTTCTTAGTCTTACTTTAGAGATGTCTAAACCGTTTAATTTTATTAGGATTTTTGAAATTTTTAGATTTATATATTTTCATTTCGAGATTTCTTAGAATTTTTACTTAATTTTTTAGATCTGTAGGTTTTTTAATATTTAAAAAAATTACATATATAATAATAATAATGTAAATCTTGCTTTTTTTGTTGTATATTTAAGATTGTTTAGCTTCTTTGTATTTTGAATATTATGATTGTGATTTTATTTTATTGATATTCTCCAAATTGCTTTTAATTTCTAATCTAATTAGTTAAAATTTATAATTTATAGGTTGTGATAATGCAGAACGATGCTTCAGTAATATTTAAAATATATTTATTTGTATTTAACGTCTGTGGCAATTGTTTTTCTATTTTTGTCTTCAACTTCTAAACAATGAAAATTTTCAAGTTATTTCAAAATCTAGTTAGTTAAAATTTATAATTTATAGGTTATGATGCTTCAGTAATGTTTATAAGTTTAACGTCGGTGGCAATTGTTTTTCTATTTTTTCATCAACTTATAAACAATGAAAATTGTCACTGAAAGTAAACTTCATTTTAACGTGTTTATTTCAAAATCTAGTGACTTAAAATTTATAATTTATAGATTATGATAATGCAGAATAATGCTTCATTAATATTTATAAGTTTAACGTCTGTGGCAATTCTTTTTCTATTTTTTTTTTTCTTCAACTTGTAAACAATGAAAATTTTCACTGAAACTAAACATTATTTTAATTTGATTATTGCAAAATATAGTTAGTTAAAACTTATAACTTATAGGTTATCATGATACTGGATAGCGCTTTTTTAATATCGATAAGTTCTATGTCAGTGGCAATTGTTATTCTATTTTGTTCATCAACTTGTAAACAATGAAAATTTTCCCTGAAACAAAACTTTATTTTAATTTGATGATTTTAAAATCTAGTCAGTTAAAATTTATTATTTATAGGTTATCATGATGCAGAATGATGTTTCTTTAATATTTATAAGATTTACGTCGATGGCAATTGTTTTTCAGTTTTTTGTATAACTTGTAAACGATGCAAATTTTCACTGAAACTAAACTTTATTTTAATTTTATTATTTCAAAATCTAGTCAGTTAATATTTATACTTTATAGGTTATGATAACTTAGTAATTTTGAAGAGTTTTAAGTCGGTGGTAATTGTTTTCCTATTTTTTGTTCTTCAATTTGTAAACAATGAAAATTTTCACTAAAACTAAACTTTATTTTAATGTGATTATTTCAAAATCTACGAAATTGAAATATATAATTTATAGGTTATGATTATGCAGAATGATGTTTCATCAATATTGTTAAGTTTAGTTTCGGTGGCAATTGTTTTTCTATTTTTTTCATCAACTTGTAAACAATGAAAATTTTCACTGAAACCAAACTTTATTTTAATTTGATTATTATAAAACCTAGGTAGTTAAAATTTATAATTTATAGGTTATGATGATGAAGAGTAATGTTTCAGTAACATTCATAAGCTTTACGTTAGTGGCAATTGCTCTTCTATTTTTTTTTTATCAACTTGCAAACAATGACAATTTTCACTAAAACTAAACTTCATTTTAATGTGATTATTTCAAAATCTAGTGAGTTTAAATTTAAGCTTTATAGGTTATGATCACACAGAACGATGTTTTATTAATATTGATAAGTTTTACTTCGGTGGCAGTTGTTTTTCTATTTCTTCCATCAACTTGTAAACTATGAAAATTTTCACATAAACTAAACTTCATTTTAATTTGGTTGTTTCAAAATCTTGTCAGTTAAAATTTATAATTTATAGGTTATCATGATGCAGAATGATGTTTCATTAATATTTATAAGATGTACGTAGGTGGTAATTGTTTTTCAATTGTTTGTACAACTTGCAAACGATGCAAATTTTCACTGAAACTTGATTTTAATTTTATTATTTCAAAATCTAGTCAGTTAAAATTTATAATTTATAGGTTATGATAACGCAGAATGACGTTTCAATTATTTTGAAGAGATTTAAGTTGGTGGCAATTGTTTTTCTATTTTTTCCATCGACTTGTGAACAATGAAATTTTCACTGAAGCTAAAATTCATTTTAATGTAATTATCTCAAAATCTACTGAGTTAAAATTTATAATTTATAAGTTATGATCATGCAGATCGATGTTTCATTAATATTGATAAGTTTTACTTCGGTGGCAATTGTTTTTCTATTTCTTTCATCAACTTGTAAACAGTGAAAATTTTCATTGAAGCTAAACATTATTTTAATTTGATTATTTCAAAATATAGTCCGTTCAAATTTATAATTTATAGGTTATCATGATGCATAATGATGTTTCATTAATATTTATAAGATCTACGTCGGTGGCAATTGTTTTTCAATTTTTTTGAACAACTTGCAAACGATGCAAATTTTCACTGAAATTAAACTTGATTTTAATTTTATTATTTCAAAATCTAGTAAGTCAAAATTTATAATTTATAGGTTATGATAACGTAGAATGACGTTTCAATTATTTTGAAGAGATTTAAGTTGGTGGCAATTGTTTTTCTATTTTTTTTCATCGACTTGTGAACAATGAAATTTTCACTAAAGCTAAAATTCATTTTAATGTAATTATTTCAAAATCTACTGAGTTAAAATTTATAATTTATAGGTTATGATCATGCAGAACGATGTTTCATTAATATTGATAAGTTTTACTGCGCTGGCAATTGTTTTTCTATTTCTTTCATCAACTTGTAAACAATGAAAAATTTTCACTGAAACTAAACTTTATTTTAATTTGATTATTACAAAACCTAGTTAGTTAAAATTTATAATTTATAGGTTATGATAATGCAGAATGATGTTTCAGTAATATTCATTAGTTTTACTTCAGTGGCAATTGTTTTTCTATGTCTTTCATCAACTTGTAAACAATGAAAATTTTCCTGAAACTAAACCTAATTTTCATTTGATTATTTCAAAACCTAGTCAGTTAAAATTTATAATTTATAGGTTATCATGATGTAGAATGATGTTTAATTAATATTTATAAGATTTACGTAGGTGGCAATTGTTTTTCAATTGTTTGTATAACTTGCAAACGATGCAAAATTTTCACTGAAACTAAACTTTACTTTAATTTTATTATTTCAAAATCTAGTCAGTTAAAATTTATAATTTATAGGTTATGATAATGCAGAATGACGTTTCAATTATTTTGAAGAGATTTAAGTTGGTGGCAATTGTTTTTTTATTTTTTTTTTATCGACTTGTGTACAATTAATTTCACTGAAGCTAAAATTCATTTTAATGTAATTATTTCAAAATCTACTCAGTTAAAATTTATAATTTATAGGTTATGATGATGATGCAGAACGATGTTTCATTAATATTGATAAGTTTTACTTCGGTGGCAATTGTTTTTCTATTTCTTTCATCAACTTGTAAACAGTGAAAATTTTCACTGAAGTTAAACTTTATTTTAATTTGATTATTTCAAAACCTAGTTAGTTAAAATTTATAATCTATAGGTTATGATGATACTGGATGACGTTTTAATAATGTCTATTATTTCTATCTCAGTGGCAATTGTTATTCTATTTTGTTCATCAACTTATAAACAATGGAAATTTTCACCGAAACTAAACTTCATTTTAATTTGATTATTTCAAAATCTAATGACTTAAAATTTTAATTTATAGGTTATGATAATGCAGAATGATGTTTTAGTAATATTCATAAGTTTTACGTTAGTGGCAATTTTATTTATCAACTTATAAAAAATGTCAATTGTCACTGAAAGTAAACTTCATTTTAATGTGATTATTTCAAACTAATGAGTTAAAATTTATAGTTTATAGGTTATGATCATGCAGAAAGATGTTTCATTAATATTAATAAGTTTCACTTCGGTGGCAATTGTTTTTCTATTTCTTTCATCAACTTGTAAACAATGAAAATTTTCACTGAAACTAAACTTTATTTTAATTTGATTATCACAAAACCTAGTTAGTTTGAATTTATAATTTATAGGTTATGATAATGGAGAATGATGTTTCTTGAATATTGATAAGTTTTACTTGGGTGGTAATTGTTTTTCTATTTCTTTTATCAAGTTGTAAACAATGAAATTTTTCAACAATTTTTAATATTTATAATCCAATTTAAATGTTTAAATCTCTAGGTTTCTTTAGGTTATAGATCTGTCCAATATATGATTTTTTGTGAGATTTTTAATTTTCTATATATTTTAGATTTAAAAAAATATATTTTAATATTGTCAAAAAAAATATATTTAATATCCATGATTTTTTTGACAATTTTAATATTTTTTATACTTTCTTAATATTTTTAAGGTTTTATACAATTTTCTTAGCATTACAGAACTTCTAGAATTTCTAAGAATTTTATTTTTATCAGGAATTTTAACATTGAATATTAATTATTTTTTTAGAATATTTACAATGTTTACGCTTTTATAATAAAAATAATGGCTGTTTTTTTAGAGTTTTTTGGACTTAAGATTATACACATTGCATAAGTTTTAAAAATTAAAAATGTTTTTATTTGTTATTTTTAATTTGAAGATTTTTTATTACATTCATTGAAACTAAATAAAAACCATTTTGATTTTTATTAGCGTATTTAAGATCTCCAGACTTAAGATTATTTTGATTTTGAAAACTCTGATTTCTTTCCAAATGTTTCCAAAAGAAACTTTACTTATTTTAGAAAACATATAATTTTATTTTTGAGTTCTTAAGGATTTTAAAGATTTCTTTTCACAGTGTATATTTTGGGTTTTTTTCTTGGGATTTCCAATTACCCAATTATCCAGATCTTTTTGGTCCATTAGAGTTTCATTGAACTTATGAAATATCTAAAAATGTTCAATTTATAATAATTTTTGGGTAGTTTAGATTTTTTTGATAATTACATTTTAGAATTTTAAAGATTTCTTACAATTTTTACGATTTATATTTATTTTTAGTTGTTCAGGTAAAAGGCTTTCTAACATTTTGTTTCTTAAAATCTAGTCAGTTAAATATTAAATATTGTTTGAATTTTTAATTTTATTAGGATTTTAAAAATATTCTGGTTTCTCAAGATTTTGTGCGATTAATTGTTTTCTTTAAATTTTAAATATTTTTTTAATTTTTTTATCACAAAATTTTCAAAATTTGCTTATAAATTCTCTGATTTTTTAAGTTTCATGAATCTTATAATATTAAAAAAAGGTTTCTAAGTGTTTTAATAAAGTTATCTCTAGGTTTCAGTTCAGATTCATTGAATTTTGAGTTTTGATTGATATTTTACTAATTTAAAGAATTTTTAATTAAACTTTTTAAAACTCTAGTTTTCTTAAGATTTGACTTAATATATATTTTTTGTGGAGGTTTCTACATTTATTTCAATTAGTTTAAGTTCTTAGTTCCTAATATTTCAAAGAATATTTAATTCTTTCTCATCTTTTTTTAAGAATTTTTATTAAAAATTAACAATAGAACAGAATATGCGTTTGTCGGTTTAAAATTAAAAAAAAAATCAACCGATCAAGGAATTAGCTTCAGAAGCTCAGGATCTATACTAAAATAATAGAATTATGATTTACCATTAAAATATTTAGTAATATGTAGGTTGAAACAAAAGAACAACGCTTTATTTTCAATTAAAGCAACATAAAATGTGTGAAAAATTGTAAAAAATTAGTCAAACAAGGAATTAGCTTCAAAAGCTCAGGATGTATACTAAAATAATAGAAGTATGATTTACCATTAAAATATTTGCTTATATGTAGGTTGAAATAAAACAACAACGCTTTATTTTCAATTAAAAAAAATAGAAAATGCATTTGTCGCTTTGAAAAATTGTAAAAAATCAACCAAACAAGGAATTAGTTTCAGAAGCTCTGGATCTATACTAAAATAATAGAATTATGATGTACTATTAAAATATTTGCTAATATTTAGGTTGAAACAAAACAACAACGCTTTATTTTCAATTAAAAAAACAGAAAATGCATTTGTTGGTTTGAAAAATTGTAAAAAATAAATTATGATTTACTATTAAAATATTTGCTAATATATAGGTGGAAATAAAACAACAACGCTTTATTTTCAATTAAAGAAACAGAAAATGCGTTTGTCGGTTTGAAGAATTGTAAAAAATCAACCAATCAATTAATTAGCTTCGAAAGCTCAGGATGTATACTAAAATAATAGGATTATGATTTACTATTAATATATTTACTAATATGTAGGTTGAAACAAAACAACAACGTTTTATTTTCAATTTAAAAAAACAGAAAATACATTTGTCGGTTTGATATATTGTAAAAAATCAACCAATCAAGGAATTAGCTTCAAAAGCTCAGGATCTATACTAAAATAATATAATTATGATGTACTATTAAAATATTTGCTAATATGTAGGTTGAAACAAAACACCAACGCTTTATTTTCAATTAAAGAAACAAAAAATGCGTTTGTCAGTTTGAAAAATTGTAAAAAAATCAACCAGTCAAGAAATTAGCTTCAAAAGCTCAAGATTTATACTAAAATAATAAGATTATGATTTACCGTTAAAATATTTACTAATATGTAGGTTGAAACAAAACAACAACGCTTTATTTTCAATTAAAGAAGTATAAAATGTGTTTGTAGGTTTGAAAAATTGTAAAAAATTAACCTAACAAGGAATTAGCTTCAAAAGCTCAGGATCTATACTAAAATAATAAAATTATGATTTACCCTTTGTTAATATGTAGATTGAAACAAAATAACAACGCTTTAAATTCAATTAAGTGATCAGAAAGTGCGTTTGTCGGTTTGAATAATTGAAATTAAAATGAGAAATCAAAAATCAAGGAATTCGATTTAAAAGCTCAGAATTTACGCTAAAATAATAAGTTAGGATTTTTTATCTCAGTACTTACTGATTTTTAGGGCGAAAGAAAATATTTATATTTATTTATTATAGTTAAAATGTATTTACTTCTGGTGTATGAAGGGGTTGATTTTACCTACGCAAAATCGGCTAGCTAAGGGTGGAATTCGCATGACCGTGTGGCCTAATGGATAAGGCGTCGGACTTCGGATCCGAAGATTGCAGGTTCGAGTCCTGTCACGGTCGTACACTTTTTTCTTCAATATTTAGAAATAAATATATTGTTTAGATATACACCTTAATACACGAATTTTTTGAATTGTTAGAATCTTATTAAATAATTAGTTGCTATGTTATGTTAAGGTAACTTTCATTAAGCACCTTTTTAGAATGTTTGTCCTTTCGAAAGTTAAAGTGAACCCTAAATTTTTAGAAAGTTAAGGATTAAATGTTTTCAACCGACTTATAAGCTGCATGGTAGAAGGCAAGGGCGTTCGAGACATTTAAACGGCTCCAGGCCGACGGATATCGAGTTACGCCACGACGCGGATTATCATTAAATCCGAACGCTAATCACCGTCTAATTTTACAATTTCCTCGAAGGCAACGAGAAAAGGTATCCGCGACCAGGAAAAGATTAGACCTTTATCTAGCGTGCGCGGGCGGCCGCGGCGTCGTGATTGATACTCGCTCACCAGAGGAACTGGAACAATGCGATTTCGATTGCACGAGAGATTAAGCAAACAGGCCATGAAAATTGGCGATTGTTTCAGCGGTGCACTCCGTGGCGTCCCGTTCTTTCACAAAGGAGAGAAGAAACAAACGGAACGACTTACTCCACTTTCTTTTTCCGCGATAATTGCCCGTTAAATAACACAATTTTTTTTTTAGTTTTGTTTTTGTTTGTCGGTGTGTTATCAAACAGCGTGACGATTGCTTTTTTTTGGTCTGTTTGTTAGCTTTTACTTTCTAAAGATATAGTAAATAATATTAAAATGTGTACAAGAAGTTTTACTAATTATATATAAGAGTGTCTTAATGAGCCTTGGGGTACCCCCAACAAATTATAGCAAAATTTGTTCGGGGTTCTTCAAGGCTCATATCTTGGACCTCTACCATTACGACACTCTTATATATAATTAGTAAAATGTGCTCAAAAATTAATTGTCTTCTCGTGGTGAAACTATATCTAATGAAGAATGAGAATGATGATTATTATTATATTAGTTTTTGTGACAGTTTTTAGTAAGCATAGAGTTAAAGATGGAAAAAAATTACGTTCATAATATCAATAATTTGTTGCTTATATATTAAACAATAACTATAAGAAAGGTAGAGTAATAGTATAACAAATATATGCTCATGTTAAACTTAAACACTAGATAATAGATACAATAAATCAACAAGAAAATTACAATCCTTTACAAGGAAACGTGAATTAGTTACAGTCCTTCATCACATACAAAAGGTGTAGTTTCCAATTCACCTACTACAACTTTAACATTCACTAAATTCAAACAATCGCTTAACAATTTGTATATTTCCTAATAAAATGTATTTACTGTTTTAGTTTATGCATTTTTGTGTAGGACATATCAATAAATTATAATTTATTCATTCATAAACGTCTTTAATGGAAGGGAACGTGGCGAAAATGGATAATTACACCTTCGCCGTATAAAGTAATGGATTTCCGATTATGCAACACGACAAAACGTGCAGAATACGTAGTAGGAAGTCATTAGGGTCGACTCGATGGCGGTTATTAGAATTGCCCCGATATGGCAATTAAAGTTGGCAGGCCTGCCTATCTCTTCGCTGCCCCCCCCCCCTTTTTCTTGCGTAACACCAGACTATTTCGATATTATTGAGTCGAAGGCGAATCATGCGTTTATAATCGATGAAAGTAATAATCATCCTTAGCTGCATATTCTCGCAGTGAAACCGTCGACCTCATCTGATAAGCGTGAATCCTGATTATTAATGCCGGCAGTTGCAAATTTCGTAGATAATGTAATGGCACTCAACTATTATATATTATTATGTATGATATGGTGTGATTTTTTAGAATTAAATAAATTATGTCTTAAGATAGTGTTATCCTGAACTATTAAAATAAGTACTTTATGTGATAACACAGAATTATCAGACATATAATGTGTACTTTAACAATTAGTTATCAAACTGGGCTGGAAAATTTTTAGTTTTGCTATTTTGATGTTAATTGATATTAATTATGTAAATTCCAGCAGTTATTTATATTAGAATACAAAGGCTTTAACAATTAGAAAACTTGACGCATCATCAAGACACTTTTATTTAATGATGGGAACATTAAATCACATTGAATCTAATATTACAAAGCCAATACTTGTTTTTCCCTTTTAATGAGATCCTTCTGATGAGATCCAAAATATATCAAAATTAATTTGTTGCTTTGTCAAAACAGTATTATCTCTTATTCATTTAGTTTATATTCTTACAATATAGTATTTATAGTTTACAGACTTTTTAAGAATAGGGTTCAATACTTTCTTAATTAATATTTAATAAGGAGTTGAGAAACTTTTTTTTACCACTATGTATTTTTTTCTGAATAAATGGAATGTACATACACATTTACATTAAAATTAGAAATTTAAAAATATTGAGAAAGGAAACGTTTAAAAAATAAAATGAGACGTAATGAACCGTGGGATCAGATCAATGACAGTGTTTAATTACTGGAGAGTGGTTATTTAAGCGTTGCCGAGGTCGAATACTGTGCGTGATTGTAAGCAAATCGTCTATGATAGGTGTCGATTACGTTTTGTAAAATCATTGACGCATTTTATTGCTACAAAACTACAGAACGAAAGAAGTTATCGTAATTAACGATTCCAAAAATTGTAATAACATAAAAATACGCTATTGCAAAATTTTGGCAACCAGAGAGACATAAATTGTTTATACCAGGATTTAGTTAACTCAAATCAAAAACCGAATGAAACACCATATCAGTTTTACAAAAAATTATTTATGTTCTTATTTATAGTATGAAGTTAAATTACAACTAATTAAACGAAACTTTGTAACTAAATAAGCTTTAAAAATATTTTAGCAGGTCATAGAGAACCTTTAGATTAAATAATACGTGACATGCGACCAAATTCGCTTGCATAAACTTTAAAATTTATTACCGAAGAAGAAAATATTAAATACTATCTAAAAACAAATCAATTAAACAACGCCTTTAAAAATAACACTAACTTCTAACTTCCCTAACCTCAACAACTTGCTCAATACCAACCAAATCAATATTAGGGTTATAATAAATTTTCAAGCAGACCTATCCAATTACAACCAAAATAATAATCAACAAACCGTACAATTTCCAATGTAAAAATGTGTACAAGTTTTGGCTTGGCTTCGGTGGGAGAGGGAAATAAAGAGGAAAATGTGATAGAATGTTTTTATGTAGAAATTTGTATATATGTATGTAGAAAGTTGTTTTTGTAAGCTAAAGTTATGCCAATAAAGGTTCTTCGTATTTGGCAAACTCCAAAACGTATGGAAATCCCATTCAAATAACCTGCAACCCAGATCAATACCGATGAGTGAGAGAAGACGATTCAATTCATGAATTTGTGAATTGAACCCTCTATAAATAATTATTTTTCAAAGTAACGGTCAAAAACCAAAATACATAGCTCAAGAACTGTTTAATGCTGAAATTTACAATCAGATTTAAGAACAAGAAAACTTCGAAGAAAATCAAACTATTGAACCGAATTATGAAAACGAAACAAGCCAGCCTTAAATATTTCTGACGTTCTAGACAAGTTATGTAGGTGTACTTTACAACCCTTGAGTTAACTAGTGGATTCCATCAGATCGAAATGATTCCATCAGACATTCCTAAAACCGCATTAAATGTAGAAAATTTATGTTATGAATATATCAGAATGTGCCTTTTGGTTTAAAAATTGCCAGTGTACTAGATTTAATCAAAAAAAAAATTTCAAATAATTTTTGATGATGTTTTACTGATTGGAGGGTGGGATAGAGGCCACCCACCCACCCTACATATACATATAAACTTAAATTCTATATCGTCACGCGGTTTCCAATAAAATTAATTACAAAACTGCTTGAATAAAAAAGAAATTAAGAAGGTAAAATTTTTGAGTGACTAAATTACTAAACATGGTGGGTGGGCACACTTTCTAAATTAGATAAGATAAGCTATAGAAATTCATTCATATTTATACTTAAATTTTGTTATTTCATATCATGTCGCTGTTTCCAATAAAATTAATTACAAAACTTTTTGAATAAAAAAGAAATTAAAATAGATGCATGATGGGTGGGCAGACTTTAAATCTAAATTAGATAAGATTATCTATAGAAAGGCATTTATATTTCAATTTAAATTTTGATTTTATTTTATTACATATGGGGGTTTGATTGTTTTCAGCAGCAAAATCATCAACGATTAGCAATTAGTCATCATGTATATGTAGGGTGGGTGGGTGGCCTCTATACCACCCTCCAATTAGTAAAACATAAGCGAGGGTTTTAGTTAAAAGTTGTAAAATGCAAACAAACACAAAATGCACAATTTTATAATTGATGTGTTCATATAAATATTTCAAATATTTTCTGATGATGTTTTACTGACTGGAGGGTGGGATAGAGGCCACCCACCCACCCTACATATACATATGAACCTTAATTACTTATTGTCTCGCGGTTTCCAATAAACTTAATTACAGAACTTTTTGAATAAAACAAAAATTAAGAAAGTAAAACTCTTCAATGAGTAAATTAGTAAAAAATTGATACATGATGGGTGGGCATACTTTAAATCTAAATTAGATAAGATTAGCTTTAGAAAGTCATTTATATTTAATCTTAAATTTTGATTTTGTTTAATTTTTTTATTACATAAAGGGTTTGATTGTTTTTAGCAGCAAAATCATAAACGATTAGCAATTAGTCATCATGTATATGTAGGGTGGGTGGGTGGTCTCTATCCCACCCTCCAATTAGTAAAACATACGCGAGGGTTTTAGTTAAAAGTTGTAAAATATAAATAAACACAAAATAATTGCAATTTTTAGAGATTTATTCATCCAAATTTTTCAAATAATTGTTGATGATGTTTTACTGATTGGAGGGTGGGATAGAGGCCACCCACCCACCCTACATATACATACAAATTTTAATTTCTTATCGTGTCGCGGTTTCCAATAAAGTTAATTACAAAACTTTTTGAATAAAAAAGAAATTAAAAAAGTAAAATTTTTGGGTGAGTAAATAGTAACAATTTGATGCATGATGGATGGGCATACTTTAAATCTAAATTAGATAAGATTAGCTATAGAATGTATTTATATTTAAACTTAAATTTTGATTTTGATTTATTTGGTATTACATAAGGGGTTTAATTGTTTTTATCAGCAAAATCATCAACAGTTAGCACTTAAAGTGATCATGTATATGTAGGGTGGGTGGGTGGCCTCTATCCCACCCTCCAATCAGTAAAACATAAGCGAGGGTTTTAGTTAAAAGTTGTAAAATATAAATAAATAGAAAATAATTGCATTTTTTAGAGATTTATTCATACAAATTTTTCAAATAATTTTTGATGATGTTTTACTGATTGGAGGGTGGGATAGAGGCCACCCACCCACCCTCCATATACATATGAACTTTACTTTCTTATCGTCTCGCGGTTTCCAATAAAATTAATTACAAAACTTTTTGAATAAAAATGAAATAAAACAAATCTTTAGTGAAAAATTAGTGAAAATTTAATGCATGATGGGTGGGTAGAAATAGAAAGTTATTTATATTTAAACTTAAATTTTGATTTTGTTTATTTTTTATTACATAAGGGGTTTGACTGTTTTTAGCAGCCAAATCATCAACGATTAGCAATTAAAGTTATCATGTATATGTAGGGTGGGTGGGTGGCCTCTATCCCACCTTCCGATCAGTAAAACATAAGCGAGGGTTTTAGTTAAAAGTTGTAAAATGTGGGCAAACACAAAATAATTGCATATTTTAATTGATGTATTCATACAAATATTTCAAATAATTTTTGATGATGTTTTACTGACTGGAGGGTGGGATAGAGGCCACCCACCCACCCTACATACACATAGGAACCTTAATTACTTATTGTCTCGCGGTTTCCAATAAACTTAATTACAGAACTTTTTGAATAAAAAAGAAATTAAGAAAGTAAAACTCTTCAGTGAGTAAATTAGTAAAAAATTGATACATGATGGGTGGGCATACTTTAAATCTAAATTAGATAAGATTAGCTATAGAATGTATTTATATTTAAACTTAAATTTTGATTTTATTTTATTTGGTATTACATAAGGGTTTTTTTTTTAGCAGCAAAATCATCAACGATTAGCAATTAGTCATCATGTATATGTAGGGTGGGTGGGTGGCCTCTATCCCACCCTCCAATCAGTAAAACATACGCGAGGGTTTTAGTTAAAAGTTGTAAAATATAAATAAACACAAAATAATTGCATTTTTTAGAGATTTATTCATACAAATTTTTCAAATAACTTTTGATGATGTTTTACTGATTTTAGGGTGGGATAGAGGACGCCCACCCACCCTACATATATATAAACTTTAATTTCTTATCATCTCGCGGTTTCGAATAAAATTAATTACAAAACTTTTTGAATAAAAAAGAAATTAAAAAAGTAAAATTTTTGAGTGAGTTCATTAGTGAAAATTTAATACATGATGGGTGGGCATACTTTAAATCTAAATTATATAAGATTAGATATAGAATGTCATTTATATTTAAACTTAAACTCCAATCAGTAAAACATAAGCGAGGGTTTTAGTTAGAAGTTGTAAAATATAAATAAACACAAAATAATTGCAATTTTTAGAGATTTATTCATACAAATATTTCAAATAATTTTTGATGATGTTTTACTGATTGGAGGGTGAGATAGAGGCCACCCACCCACCCTACATATACATACAATTTTAATTTCTTATCATCTCGCAGTTTCCAATAAAATTAATTACAGAACTTTTTGAATAAAAAAGAAATTAAAACGGTAAATTTTTTGTGTAAGTAAATTAGTAAAAATTTGATGCATGATGGGTGGGCAGACTTTAAATCTAAATTAGATAAGATTAGCTTTAGAAAGTTAATTATATTTAAACTTAAATTTTGATTTTGTTTTATTTTTTATTACATAAGAGGTTTGATGGTATTTGCAGCAAAATCATCAACGATTAGCAATTAGTCATCGTGTATATGTAGGGTGGGTGGGTGGCCTCTATCCCACCCTCCAATCAGTAAAACATAAGCGATGGTTTGAGTTAAAAGTTGTAAAATATAAATAAACACAAAATAATTGCAATTTTCAGAGATTCATTAATACCAATTTTTCAAACAATTTTTGAGGATGTTTTACTGATTGAAGAGTGGGATAGAGTGGGTTAGAGGTCACCCACCCACCCTACACATACATATAACCTATAATTTCTTATCGTCTCGCGGTTTCCAATAAAATTATTTACAAAACTTTTTGAATAAAAAAGAAATTAAAAAAGTAAAATTTTTGAGTGAGTACATTAGTGAAAATTTGATACATAATGGGTGGGCATACTTTAAATCTAAATGAGATAAGATCAGCTATAGAATCATTTATATTAAAACTTAAATTTTAATTTTGTTTTATTTTTTTATTACAGAAAGGGTTTGATTGTTTTTAGCAGCAAAATCATCAACGGTTAGCAATTAGTTATCATGTATATGTAGGGTGGGTGGGTGGCCTCTATCCCACCCTCCAATCAGTAAAACATAAGCGAGGGTTTTAGTTAATAGTTGTAAAATATAAATAAACACAAAATAATTGCAATTTTTACAGATTTATTCATACACATTTTTCAAATAATTTTTGATGATGTTTTACTGATTGGAGGGTGGGATAGAGGCCACCCACCCTACATATACATATGAACTTTAATTTCTTATCGTCTCGCGGTTTCCAATAAAATTAATTACAAAACTTTTTGAATAAAAAAGAAATTCAAAAAGTAAAATTTTTGTGTGAGTATATAGTAACAATTTGATGCGTAAAATTATCTACAACTTTGTCCTTTAACTTTTTTATATCTGGCATAATATCCGAGATATATTATTTTGGAGTGCAATTATATTCATCTACACTTCTATCCCCATTTAACCGTTTTTCTATCTTATAATTTCCAAGATCCCCGTAGAGGACATTAAAAGAATTCATCATGTATTATGGTTTACGTTGTAAAAAAACTGTAATATGTCGGAAATATAATTATTTATTACGTTTTCGCTTTATCTGTAAAATTGTGTACTAATTGTAAATATTAGCGGCTTAAGCTTTATAGTTTATAGTTTTTTTATAGTTGTAGTATGTAGGGCATACTTTAAATCTAAATTAGATAAGATCAGCTATAGAAAGTCATTTATATTTAAACATAAATTTTGATTTTGTTTTATTTTTTTATTACATAAGGGAATGGTTTTAAGCAGCAAAATCATCAACGATTAGCAATTAAAGTGATCATGTATATGTAGGGTGGGCGGGTGGCCTCTATCCCATCCTCAAATCAGTAAAACATAAGCGAGGGTTTTAGTTAAAAGTTAAATGTAAACAAACACAAAATAATTGCATATTTTAATTGATGTATTCATACAAATATTTCAAATAATTTTTGATGATGTTTTACTGATTGGAGGGTGAGATAGAGGCCACCCACCCACCCTACATATACATATAAACTATAATTCCTCATCGACTCGCGGTTTCCAATAAAATTAATTACAAATCTTTTTGAATAAAAATGAAATAAAAAAAATTCTTTAGTGAAAAAATTAGTGAAAATTTGATGCATGATGGGTGGGCAGAAATAGAAAGTTATTTATATTTATACTTAAACTTAAATTTTGATTTTGTTTTATTTTTTTATTACATAAGGGGTTTGACTGTTTTTAGCAGCAAAATCATCAACGATTAGCAATTAAAGTTATCATGTATATGTAGGGTGGGTGGGTGGCCTCTATCCCACCCTCCAATCAGTAAAACATAAGCGAGGATTTTAGTTAAAAGTTTTAAAATGTAAACAAACACAAATATATATATTTAGTAGAAGATTGTAAAAAGCAGGATATTCCAACGAAACAAAAACACAGAAACACGAAATGAAACAATTAACCAAGAAGAAAACAGGGACAAAGAAATAAGTATAACTAAACTAATGAACACACCAAAAGTGAAAATTCTGTAATTTAGGGATGGAAAAGAAAATTACTTCATCGTCTTTAAAATCTTTGAATTATCAATCGCCGCCCTTAAACACAAAATCAAAATGAACGAATATTTAAAAGGCTTTAAAACTCAAGAAATAAAAACACAACAACTTTCAACTATTAGTGAGTGCGATAGTGTATGTAATATTAATAAAAAACTGCAATTTAAAATAATTTATACTAATATTCGCAGTGGTAACAACAATATATGTGAATTGAAGTGCTACTTTCAACAACAATTCGCCTGTAAACCTGATTGTATAGTATTAAGGGACACCTGGCAAATTCATAATACAATTTCTGTAAATCTCGAGGGTTACAATGTGTACAATTTGCAGATACCAAGCTACTCTCACTCCAACTTGATTTTAAAAACAAAATTATTATCCTATCAGCTTCATACCGACCTCCATCAAACTATTCATCTGATTTTGTTGAAAAACTGTGCAATTATTTTCGTACACTAAATGGTACAAACGTAGATTATTGTATTTTTATTGGCGATATTAATATAGACATATTTCAATCTACTTCTTGCGTAAAATATCTAAATGTTATGTATGGTTATGGATTTCAGTCCCTAATAATTGATTATATTAGATGCCAAGCTAACAAGAAAACATGTATTGACCATATATTTGTTAAAACAAAACAAGACGTAAATTTAATGCTACCAATTATAATAAAGACAAATATTACTGGCCATTACACTATATTCTTACAAGTTGTTTGTAATAACGAAAAACAATAAAAGTGCCCTATAATAATATAAAAGTATTAACCGTTATTAATTATGATAAACTATACAAGGAATTAAATAAAATAAAATTAAAATGTATATACCAACAATTATACACAGACATTGCAATAAACACATTTATAAACATAATTACTAACAGCTTAAGAAAATGTAGATACAAAATATATATTACAAACAAAATAAACGTAAATATTGAAATCAATATAAATTAAAGATAAAATGTACCAAGATGCTTTAGATAATCCACACAACCAAACTCTGAAAGACGGCTATAAGCTTTACCGGAATTCAATAACTTGATTAGAGTAACTAAACATAATTATTAGCGTCACAAAATAGAAATGTCTAATGATATCAAACATGTGTGGAATATCACAAAGGAAATATTGATAACTTTATTAATAATTCAAATATCCAATCAATTAATCAATTAGCAAATAAATTCAACGATCACTATATTAATATTCCTGATCAAATATCGAACCTATAATTTCAAAGCATCTATCGTTCATTATAAATCAAGTGCATTTAAAACAAGTGTCATAAAACCAATATATGTATAAGTATGGAGATAAAAGGGACTTTACACTATAGACCAATATCTCTAGTAACCGCATTTAAGAAAATATTAACAATTAGATTAATTACACTGAGAAATTAAACAGTATGGATTTTGATCGAATAAAAATACAGCAGACGTTATGTCAATAAATAACCGCGAATATCTATTCAGCTTTGGATAAATGTAAACCATCTCTTTGTGTATTTCTAGGCTTATCTAAAGCACTTGACACAATCATTCACTCCATACTCTTGAAATCCATTGAAAAAATAGGCATTATAAGAATCGCTCTAGAACTTTTTCGTAGCTACTGTCATAACAGAACATAATGTGAATGTGTTCAACTTATCTCTATAAGAAGTGATTTTAAGACAACTAAATGTGGGGTCCCTCAAGGAACCGTTCTTAGTCCAGTTCTATTTAACATCTATCTAAATATTCTTTTTAATACTGAAACTACGGGAAATATTAAATCATATGCAGATGACACTGCAATAATGTATACTGTTAATAACTGGACTGAATTGAATGAATTCAATATATTCAAATCGTTTTCTCAAAATCTACTTAGTATAAATGATAATAAAACCTATTTTCTTCCAATATGCCCCAACTCCAACGATCTTTTTCAAATTATCAAACCCTTACCATCGACAACACCACCTATATTAAAATGACAAAAGAAATAACATATCTGGAAATAATTATTGATAGTAATTTGACATGAATTTGTATGTACGAGTGTACATGTGTTTTGTGCATTCTCTAAATTCTTTCATATGTAATTCAATTTCGATTCTAAATTAACTTTCACTTTGTTATATTACGATTAACCAAGTGCTTAATTAATCCTTTTATTGTTATATTATATTTTATAATCTATTCTTTATGTAACCGCTCTGTGCAAGACTTATCTTTTAGGAGTGGGTCTTTCTCATTGTTAGAATCGGCACACTCCATAACAGTATATTAAAAATTAATGAACTCGAAAATATTCTATAAACCGTTTTGAAACATAATTTAATTCATCAATTAATCTTTCCACATACAACAATTAATACTAACAAATATTGCGACTTATTCCAAGTAAAATCATACTACTCCGAAACAAAAATGGTTTTTGTAATTCACTTTCCAGTTGTGCATCTTGAAACATTTAATTATTATCATCTATATTCAAAAACTACCCAAAATTCGAGGATCATTATTCCTGAAAATACTTACCTCATAATGAATGAAGATTTTTATCAATACTTGTCAGTACCGTGTGTCAACCTACATCCCAATTACTACCGTCTCATGAAAAAAGATGAAAAATTGCAACTTTTAAATTTGACATCCTCGGCAGAGGAATGCGCACAAACACCAATCGAAGTCATGGAAAACATCATTCAACAAATTGATGAATTCAATTACATTGTACACCCTGCGGATGGGGGACAGAATACATCCGCTGCCCACTCAGCAAGTTGTAAGAGGCGATAAATTAATGTCGATTCTTAAACTGTAAGTGTATCTGTCCTGAATGTGTTATCAAATTTTGATTAGTGGCCTGTCCCTCCTTTTGGCTCCGCGTGTCTTTGTCTAAGACTTGTTGTTGTCTACCTGCGCGTTTATCATCCACGGCGACTCGTGTCGGAGAAGGAAATGATTCTGGTGGTTGAGGGACGGCGTATCCTGAGAGTGCGCCTACCAACACACCACTTTGAATTTGAATCCCTCTAAACGGGAGGGCCGCGCCTAATCCAGCATGGATCAATCGGCTAGTCATCAAGTCTTTGGGCTTGCTGGTGAGGTGAGGTCGTGTGGGGCCTGAGGTTAGGCAGTTCTATTTAAGGCTGCGAGGAAGGTGGGGACCACAGAAGATGAAGTAATAAGATAATATATGGATCCCAATAACTTTCCCTCTATCAGACAGAAACGGCATCTTTTGTTAAGACCAGAATTCGAGTTAAACATAAATTTAAAAAAATATATTTGTTGATACAAATGAAGCATGGAATTTTTGAGAAAGTTTCACCATTACGGTTAACAAAATACAAAGTAACACCTTTCTGAAATGTATGAAAATGGAAATTATAATGTAGTAGTCTAATACCATAAATCTTCAAACGTGTCCAAACGAGTTGTCTACTGCTATGATTTGACTCACTGTAGCGATGATAAAATTTTGAACGAGATGAAATCCCAGGGTTTAATTGAAGTGAAAAGATTGCCTTCAAGGAAGAATGGAAGCGAATCGGCCAGTGGCTGTTTCATCCTAACTTTTTATGTCTTCCAACTCCCTAAAAATAGCCTCAATGTACAACTTGGAGGTACGACCATTCATCCCTAGATGTTTCTATTGTCAGCAATTTGGAGATGTTTCCGAGAAATGTGGTAATAATTCTGTATGTGCACAGTGCAGTAATCTTCCGCATGAAGGTTATTGTCTCTCTTTAGTGCGCCAACTGTGCGGAACCGCCTTCCCCTATCACGTCAAAGTCAGAAATTCCAGATGGAATATGCCATTCAAAAGATCCGAGTTGAAGATCGAATTTCTCATGTTGAGGCCAAACGAAAATATCGCTTAATGTGTCCATCGACATTTGCTGAAATGAAGTCTTATGTGAAAGTTGCTGCAGTTCAAACGTCGACCATATCTACCCAGTACGATCTAGATGAAGTGGTACCCAATGTACCAAAAACGGTCAAAAGTACAGAGGTAAAAGTCGTTAAAAAGAAAACTAGTCAAGTTTCCGCAAAATCAAATACCGAATCAACGCCAAAATTAAAAGATGAACGATTGATGAAGTTAAAAAATCAAGTAGCTGAGTTTATAAGGACCAGGTCAGCCAGTCTTTCGTAAGGCATGATTTCCGATGATCTTATCGACGTCAAACAGGCCAAGTTACTTGCCGGTCCGGACCGTTTTAAGTTTCAACTTAAGTGGTAATCTACTTGTCAGAAATGGCTCAAACACTCATTTAGTGGAACTGTAATGGATTCTATACACGATTGCCTAAAATTAGATTGTTATGCAACACTGTTGAACCTGTCGCCTTGAAGGCATCTCCTGAAAACACATTCACAAAAATTCTTGCCAGGTTTTACCCTTGTTTAGAAAGGATTTGATGGCCAGCGTGAATAGTAAGATAATTAACATTGACACTCTGTTGCAAGTTGTTGCAATGAAATTGCATCTCCCACAAATCGTTACCTTGTGTTATGCATACCTACCTCTAGGACAAACATCCGAAATCGAATCCTTGTTTGAATCTTTTCCCTGCATTCTATTTAATGGGCGACTTAACGCCCATAATCCAATATGGGGATCGACATCGGAATTCAAGAGGCGCTCTGCTTCAGCAACTTCTCCAATAATAATATTGCTTTACTTAATAGAGGTGAAGAAACATATTTTTCAATGGCACCTTAGGTTTACATCTCCGTCTATAGTATATGAAAACTGACCTTTGTGGCAGTGATCACTTCCCCATTATATGACAAATAGATAGACAGCTAGATCTCTACAGTCGACCTACAAAATGAAAAATTGCTTATGCTGATGTTGGCACATGTACCAACGAACACTCGAATTGGATAATGTCGATATCGATAATCGCATTATCGAAGCAGCTGATTCCGCTGTACCGAAGTTTCTCACAACTGACCATCGCGCCCCCGTACCATGGTGGAATGATGAATGCCGCATCGCAATTAGAGATAAAAGAAAGTACTTCATACATTTAGGCACAACATAAATCCAAATAACCTAGCTAATTTCAAGAGGAAAAGGGCTCACGCAAGGCGGATAATTTCGGAGAGCAAAAAGCAATCTTGGATGCAGTTTGTATCCTCCATTAGAGGTTTCACTAGGTATTTGAAAAGACTTGAAAGAATAACGGGAAAAATCCTACGGACGAATAGCAGGTATCGCCGTGGATGATGCAACCATTACCTCTCAAAAGGACATATCAAACCATCTAGCTTCTACATTTGCTCATATCTCAAGCGATGAAAATATCGATAGACGCTTCATTGCTATCAAAGTCTCAGCTGAACGCCAGAAACTATTTTTCACGTCGACAATACTGAGAGTTACAACGACGTATTTACAACATGGGAACTAGAAACTGCACTGCTCTGTCACGATACAACTCCCGGAACTGACTGAGTTCATTACCAATTTCTCAAAAATCTAACGACCTCCCAGCTAACCGTAGTTCTAGATGTTGTCTAATTTGATCTGGACAACAGATTCTATTCCTGATAATTGGCATGAAGCTATTCTCATGCCAATTCCTAAAATTGGCAAAGACCCCAAGGATGCATCTAGTTATCGTCCAATTGCACTTACAAGTTGCGTAAATGACTCGAGCTATGGTAAACCGATGTTTGCCTTGGTTCTTGGAGTCATCTCATGTCATTGGAGGATGCTTTTATCACTAAGCAACACTTAGTGGCAGTCTTCTTTGATATCGAGAAAGCCTGTGATATTACGTGGTGGCATAGACTCTTGAAAACCCTGCACAGTTGGGAAATTAAAGGATATTTAGGGTATTTTATCAATGCGTTCTTTCCGGGTTCAAGTTGGGTCAAGCCTCTCCGATACTTACTTACAGGTAAATGGCGTTACTTTATTTAGCGTTGCTATTAACGGCATTGTCCAAGTAATTAGACCTTCTTTAAAGGCACATTTATATGTTGATGATTTAACTTATTTTCGACTTCAAACTAACCTGGAACATCCATCTTAATACATTAAAGTGTATGCGTGCGATGAATAACCTTAAAACCTATAGCATACTACATGGGGTGCTCGATTATGGTTGCTTTGTCTTTAGTTCAGCGAGAGAATCGTACCTTCAAACTGTTTATAATACTGGCATTCGCAGCTACCGGAGCTTTTAGAACCAGTCCAGTCATTAGTTTGTATACAGAATACGGAGAACCTTCACTAATGGCATTTATATCGCTAGGAAGCATTCCGCAAAACCGTTTGGGATTAGGTTGCAAAGCAAATTTGCTGCAGATTAATTTTAAATTCCCAAATATAACAACATGTAATACCCTCCTTGGGGAATCCTATGCTTACAGGTAAATGTTTCGTTATCAAAATTTTCGATACCTTTCACACTGTTTTAACATAATTTCCTCTCTTTTGTATACGGCATTCGAGACTCTTGTCATGTCTTCACTGACGGAGCATACTCTGCAGACTCTTCAGGATGTGTTTTCCTCATTTATTTTGGCTGCGCGACTGCAGCGTTTTTACCGTCGCTATTATTGAGGCTCTTCGGTTTACAATGACATATGCCAATCAGAGAATGATCATCCTGACTGATTCGCTTAGCGTATTAAAGAGTTTGGATAACTTCTCGTCGTATAACGCACTTATTGTGGAGATTCATCCGCAACTTGCCATTAACTGATTGCGCCGGAACTCTGTTAATTTTTACTGGGTTTCCAGACATGTAGGAATATCAGGTAATGATATGATGGATAGGGGTACTAATGACATTCCAAGATCCATAGTCGGTGACATTCAAGGAAATTTGATAAGGGCTGTAGACACGTTTTGGGAATCGGAGTGAGTTGGAACTCCACATCATAAACTCCGTGAAATTAAAAACTTGATAAAAGTCTAGCCTACGTCGTCTAGAAGACTCCGCCATGAGGAAGTCGTACTAACGAGATTGTGCAACAATCTGCGAACGAACCGATTTAACATCTCTTCAGGGAAACTTCTTAATTATATTACCAGTTGGATGTGAAGACACAACCATACAAATTAATAAACAAGAACATGGTTACAAGAGGACAACCCTTATTTTTACCAGAAATGGGAACACTTCATGCACTATCTATCACACAAATTTAAAGATCACAATCGAAGATATCGATTTCAACAAAATACATGAAATCCAAAAGATGAAGTCCAAAAGATGATGAAACTGTTAGAACTGAAATATGAAGATGTATCCTCAACAAATTACTGGATTATAATAATCTACATATTAATCACCATCATTGGAATTTACTACGCTTATCAATCGATACGACGAAGATTTCCAAAGAATTATGGATCATCCCTAAAACATTAACCTAACAGAACATAATTCCGGAAGAATGACAGCACTCATACTCAGATTTTAGAAAACTGTTTTTATTTATATTTAGAAATAGACATCAACTTGATAAGTTTTTGTCTATTTTATGTTTTCTTTGGTGAATTCAAGCAAAGAAATGTTTAGAAAACGATTCTAGGATAGTTTTCATCTACTTGCTACAATTTTTGTTGTTGGTTTTTTAAGTTTTTTTAATGACGCAAATCATTTAGTGTATTTATGAATATATTTTAATATATATTTATTTTTTAATGCATGATGCAAATTTATTTTATTTTATACTTGAAGCATATCTTTTTTCACACTTCATGAATTTTTTTAACATTTAATCATCGTTAAATACGTAACGTAATAACGGAGAATTTAACATTTATGAACATTGTTATCAGCATCATTATTTAAAAAATAAATAACAAGCAAACTTCAAGGACGCATAACATAATTCGATAGCTAAATGATAAGTTTCGTATTTCCTAGTGCACGCTTACGTATTTTCTGTTCGAAATGTACAATTAATACAATAATCTATTTATGTAAATGATAACATTTATTAATAATTAGTAGATTTGCGGTTTTAATAAGAATGCATCTACATCAAACAGGTTTTAATGTGAAAGTAATAATTTTTAATAAATGTTAATAAATCGCAATGAAATTATAACTTTTATTCGCGTTTTTATAAAGTGATCACTAATTAATTAGGATTATCAAACATGTTTTAATATATGTTGGATAAATAAATAATACTAATCCTAATATATTATAATCAAACATTATTGCTTCTAAATTGAAGACACAATATAACAAAAGGCTTTCTTGGTATAGTCACTTCTAAATTGAAGACACAGTTTTAGAAATATAACAAGAGGCTTTCAAGTTGGTATAGGGAAAGCATTTTTGCTCATATTTGGCTATATGGTCTAAGAAACATTTAGAAAACAAGTGAAAAATATTACCAAGAGATAAATATGCTAATGAGTGCAGATAACGATAATATCGCGATAAAAGAAAAGGCGTTTTGCATATATAAATAAATACAAACATTTATTATGATAATAATAACAAACACGGTTAATTTATTAATATTCCAGACGTGTTCAATTGATTACATTTATCCCCATTGTTTCATTGCCCCCTTCAACTATATTTGAAAATCCAGGTGTTCATTGTTTAAAACGCGTTTACCTTTTTAAGGTGGTGAGGAGAAAATATAACGAATTAATTAAAGCGCATTGCATTTATAATAATTAAATATATTTCATTTTTAACCTTTAATTATTTAAATTTTAGTTAGTTGATTAATATACGAGGTTTGTTTTGAAAGTAAGAAACGCTTTATGCATAATTCTTATTATTAATTTATTTTTCGTTGAAAGCACAATTACAGGGTCTTTTATAAAAGAAATGCGCATTATTTCATTTTGACGCTACTATCCATCGCACTGGGAGAAAACGGTTGTGGAAATGTGGTGAAGGGCCACATACAATACAGTCTGAGTGCATAAACGTGACTACGCGTGAAGTAATGTTTTCGACTTTGTAAAACGGTGCGATGGAGCGTTCGCTTGAACAGTTTTGTGTGCGGCTTGGATAGAATACAACAGAAACATTCGAGATGTTTCAAGCGGCCTCTAAGGATGCGAGAATGACTGCATTTCAATTGAGCGTACACCATAAACATCTTCAAATGCGCAAGGTCTGCTACGTAACTGGAGACCAATCCTGAATGTTCGAGTACGACCCAGAATCGAAAAGGTATACCATCGAGTAACAAATAAAAGGAAAGCATTGGGAGTCCGTGGAAAACATCCAAAAGCACTTTACAACGTTCTTAAGAGGTGAAATACGTCGAGGAGTTTCAGAGTGCATTCCAGACAAGACAGACATGTTTCCGGAAGTATATTGATTTTAGCAGAAAGTATTTTGAAGAATTTTAAGTTTTTGTTCCGGTACGATCAATAAATATATATTTCCCAGAAAATGCGGAATACTTTTATAATGAACCCTGTATATCCTATCAAAAAGTACTTGAAGAGAAATGAATTTTAACTTCTTATTCTTATTTACCTGTAGAATCTAGAACTTGATTGCAGTAAATATTAACAAAACTTTGTTTCACCAGCTTTTTTCATGACAATTTTGAAAAGAAAATCCCTTTAGAGAAGAGAAAGTTAACAACAGATTAAACTTGGACTAGGTGAGAAAAGGAAAGAAAATTAAACAACTAGGTATACTTTTAGAAAATTGATTGTTATCAATGTCAATGTCATTTTAAATTTGAATAAAAGTTTTCTCTAAAATTTAGTCTTTCAGAGAAAAGTTGAGATGACTAAAGAAAATGTTTCTTTTTTGTCATTGTTTATTGTTTCTTATCTTTAGCGCTTATCAAATAGGATATTTGATTCTCTTTTTACGAGCGAAGTTATCACTATTGAATTAAAACACTTTGTTATTTCCTTCCTATAAAAATAAAAGTGAAGGAAGAAAATAACAAAGTGTTTTAATTCAATGATTCTCTTTTAATATTGACAAATATATAATAGAACAAATGTAAGAAAAAAATAAGAAAATAACTTTTAACACACGTCCACTTTTTGCATAGAAAATTTTTGAAGATCATTGTTTTTTTCCAAACTAAAAAAGGATTATAAATAATAGTTTTCAGAAGCTTTCAACTGCACAAAAAGTATCTTATTTGTATAAAGAATTAAAGGTTTGATTGTAGTAAACATTCATAAAGATTCAATACATGTTTTCATTTCTGTCGACTATTTTTAGACGAACAATCGCATAACTAAAAAATTCTTTTGTTTTTTTCTCTTTAATTATCACTTCAAATTCCATCCTGTTTTTCTTAAAATTCTAAGCTTATCTTCAAAAACTATCCAAATTTTTATAGTCACGAAGAAGCTGTTAAAATTATTTACTGCCCACTGCAACAAAAAGTTTTTCTAGTACATTTTTTATTTAAACACTTAAAAACCTTTCTTCACTATTTTATTTGTAACCACGCATAAAATAGTAAAAAAAGGTTTTTAAGTGTTTTAATAAAAAATGTTTTTGAGAACTTTTATATTTTGCTAGAGAAAAAAATCATAAAACAGATTGTACAGAATGTTAAAACAGATTTCTTCAGGTGTTGTGAAATCTACTAAAGGTACAAATATTTTCTGCGTGTTTTCAAAATTATTTTTATCAAAAGTATTCTCTAAAAAATATTTTTTTCAGAGAATAACATAGTTGAGATAATTAAGGAGAATGTTTTTTTATTTTCTTTGATTATTGTTTCTTATCTTTGATGATAATTAAATCAAAAAGAACAAATTTTTCTTCTTTCTGATTTAATTTAGTATGAACGAATATAAATTAAACAAAGGTAGGAAGAGAATGAGAAAGAAGAAAAGAACTTTGATAACATCTCCACTCTAATTAGTTTCAAAATTTCAAAATCTATCATCAATTAACGTATTTTTAATATCCTAACAGAATAATTCATTTACCACAGTGGAAAACAAAATGGCGACATTCAAAACTTAAATTTCTGGAAAATAAATTTGAATTCGGTGATTTAAAATAATTGTAAAAAAATCATCTTCACTCTGATTAGTTTCAAAATTTCAAAATCCACCCTTAATTAACGTATTTTTAATATCCTATTAGAAAAATAAAGTTACCGCATTTGTAAACAAAATGGCGACATTCAAAACTCAATTTTTTGGAAAATAAAATTGATTTCGATGATTTAAAACAATTGTAAAAAAATCATCTTCACTCTGATTGGTTTAAAAATTTCAAAATCTATCCTCAATTAAGGAATATTTAATATTCTTTTAGAAAAATTGAGTTACCGCACTTGGGAACAAAATGGCGACATTTATAACTCAAATTTGTGAAAAATAAATTTGCATTCGGTGATTTAAATAAATTGCAAAATGTCCATTTCCACTGTAATTAGCTTAAAAAATTACAAAATCTATTCTTAATTAACGCATCTTTAATATCCTATCAGAAAAAATGTGTTACCACACTTGGGAACAAAATGGCGACAATTATAACTCAAATTTGTGAAAAATAAACTTGCATGCGGTGATTTAAATGAATAAAAAATCTGTTTCCACTGTTCTTAGTTTCAAAATTTCAAAATGTATTCTCAAGTAACGTATTTTTAATATCCTATCAGAAAAAATGAGTTACCACACTTGGTATCAAAATGACCGCACTTAAAACACAAATTTATGAAAAATAAGTTTGCATTTGGTGATTTAAAACAATTGCAAAAAATTCATCTGCACTTTGATAAGTTTCAAAGTTTCAAAATCTATCCTGAATTAAGCAATATTTAATATTCTTTTAGAAAAAATGAGTTAGCACAGTTGGGAACAAAATGGCGATAATGAAAACTCAAATTTGTGAAAAATAAATTTGCATTCGGTGATTTAAATAACTTGTACTAATTCCATTTCCTCTGTGATTAGTTGCAAAATTTCAAAATATTTCCTTAATTAACGTATTTTTAATATCCTCTTAGAAAAATTGAGTCGCCATACTTGGAATCAAAATGGCGACACTTAAAACTCAAATTTGTGAAAAATAAATTTGCATTTGGTGATTTAAAACAATTGTAAACAATTCATCTCCACTCTAATTAATTTCAAAATTTCAAAATCTATTCTCAATTAATGTATTTTTAACATCCTCTTAGAAAAATTGAGTTACAACAGTTGTGATCAAAATGGCGTCATTTAAAACTCAAATTTGTGAAAACTAAATTTGCTTTCGGTGAATTAAAACAATTGTAAACAATTCATCTTTACTCTGATTAGTTTTAAAATTTCAAAATCTATCCTCAATTAATGTATTTTTAATATCCTCTGAGAAAAATTGAGTTATCACACTTGGGATCAAAATGGCGACACTTAAAACTCAAATTTGTGAAAAATAAATTTGCATTCGGTGATTTAAATCAATTGTAGAAAATTCATTTCCACTGTAATTATTTTCAAAATTTTAAAATCTATCCCCAATTAACATATTTTAAATATATTATCGAAAAAATTGAGTTGCCACATTTGGAATCAAAATGGTGGCAATTAAAACTCAAATTTGGGAAAAATTAATTTGCATTCGGTGATTTAAAACGATTGCAAAAAATCTATATTCACTCTGATTAGTTTGAAAATTTCAAAATCTATCCTCAATTAAGTAATATTTAATATTCTTTTAGAAAAATTGAGTTAGCGCAGTTGGGAACAAAATGGCGAAACTTAAAACTCAAATTTGTGAAAAATAAATTTGCATTCGGTGAATTAAAACAATTGTAAACAATTCATCTCCACTCTAATTAATTTCAAAATTTCAAAATTTATCCTCAATTAATGTATTTTTAATATCCTTTTAGAAAAATTGAGTTACCACACTTAAGATCAAAATGGTGACACTTAAAACTCAAATTTATTGTGAAAAATAAATTTGCATTTGGTGATTTAAAACAATCATCTTTACTCTGATTAGTTTCAAAATATCAAAATATATCCTTAATTAATGTATTTTTAATATCCTCTGAGAAAAATTGAGTTACCACACTTAGGATCAAAATGGCGACACTAAATTTGTGAAAAATAAATTTGCATTTGGTGATTTAAAACAATTGTCTCCACTCTAATTGATTTCAAAATTTCAAAATCTATCCTCAATTAATGTATTTTTAATATCCTCTTAGAAAAATTAAGTTACCACACTTGGGAACAAAATGGCGACACTTAAAACACAAATTTGTGAAAAATAAATTTGCATTTGGTGATTTAAATAAATTGTAAAAAATCCATTTCCACTGTAATTAGTTTCAAAATTTCAAAATCTATCCTCAATAAACGTATTTTTATTATTCTATCAGAAAAATTGAGTTACCTTACCTGGGATCAAAATGGCCGCACTTAAAACACAAATTTGTGAAAAATAAGTTTGAATTTGGTGATTTAAAACAAATATAAAAAATTCATCTTTACTATGATTAGTTTCAAAATTTCAAAATCTATCCTCAATTAACGTATTTTTAATATCCTATTAGAAAAATTAAGTTACCATAGGTGAAAACATAATGGGGACATTTAAAACTCAAATTTGCGGGAAAAAATTTGCATTCCGCGATTTAAAATAATTGTAAAAAATCATCTTCACTCTGATTAGTTTCAAAACTTCAAAATCTATCCTCAGTTAAGGAATATTTAGTATTCTTTTAGAAAAATTCAGTTACCACACTTGGGAACAAAATGGCCGCACTTAAAACTCAAATTTGTGAAAAATAAATTTGCATTCGGTGATTTAAAACAATTGTAAAAAATTCATCTTTACTCTGATTAGTTTCAAAGTTTCAAAATCTATCCTCAATAAAGGAATATTTAATATTCTTTTAGAAAAATTAAGTTAGCACAGTTAGGAACAAAATGGCGATACTGAAAACTCAAATTTGTGAAAAATAAATTTGCACTCGGTGATTTAAATAAATTGTAAAACATCAATTTCCACTGTAATTAGTTTCAAAATTTCAAAATCTATTCTCAATTAACGCATTTTTAATATCCTATCAGAAAAATTGAGTTACCACACTTGGTATCAAAATGGCCGCACTTAAAACACAAATTTGTGAAAAATAAGTTTGCATTTGGTGATTTAAAACCATTGTAAAAAATTCATCTTTACTCTGATTGCTTTCAAAATTTCAAAATCTATCCTTAATTAAGGAATATTTAATATTCTTTTAGAAAAATTGAGTTAGCACAGTTAGGAACAAAATGGCGATACTGAAAACTCGAATTTGTGAAAAATAAATTTGCTTTCGGTGATTTAAAACAATTGTAAAAAAATCATCTTCACTTATTAGTTTCAAAATTTCCAAATCTATTCTCAATTAACATATTTTTAATATCCTATCAGAAAAATTAAGTTACTGCAGTTGAATTTAAAACTCAAATTTGTGGAAAATAAATTTGCATTCGGTGATTTAAATCGATTGTAAAAATGATCATCACTGCTCTGATTAATTTCAAAGATTCAAAATCTTCAATTAACGTATATTTAATATTCTTTTAGATAACTTGAGTTGGGAACAAAATGGCGATACACAGAATTCAAATTTGTGAAAAATTAAATTGCATCCGGTGATTTAAAACAATTGGAAAAAGAAATCATCAGCTCTAATTAGTTTCTAAATTTCAAAATCTATCCTCAAAACAATATACAGAAAGCATTTTACTTTAAATTCTCAAAGAGAATAAAAGGTAAAAAAAAGAGATAGACGGGAAGATAAAGGAAAGTTTTTTTTGGGAGGAAAAGGAAAATAACAGAAGAAATATAGAACAGATATAAAATTTAATCATTAATGAGTAACAAATACTGCCGAAGATAATAAAGCTTTTACTTCTCCAAAATATTATTTATTTAGAGTAAATATGAGAAGTGAATGAAAGAAAAAAATCTCTTCCTTTTGATTCTTGATTATTATCTTTAATGACAATCAATAAGATATTCTCTTAACTTTTATTCCTTACCAATAATAAAAACAATGAAATTAAATATTGCAAGAAGAGCAAATGAGAGATGAATTAAAATTCACTTACACAGAATGTTTATTAAACATACGGCAAAATTCAAAGAGTAGTTTTTTGAAAAAAAATAATTCGCAGGAGAAAAATTGATTATTGCATTCTATCCGGAAGTAGTAATTTTCTTCAATTTTAGTAGATTAAAAACGTTGTAATTTTTGGTAATAAAATATTGATATATCTTCTATGGAAACAACGACATTTGAATTATATTATTAATTTATTCCCAATAAGCTAAGGGCTCCCATTTTGATTGCGAACTTTATGCAAAGAATTTAATAAATAGCGTTGAACGGATTGGGTTATGGAGGTAATTAGATTAAACGGTATATGCCTAGTATACGGTATACCATCAGGTAGGAAAGCAATGACCCACATATATAACGACGATTCAATAAACTTCGTTAATTGAAAATTGATGTGTAGTAATAATAGCATATTATTCATACACAAAAAAGTACTTTTAGGTAAAAATTCTCAATGTATTATCTTTCACAAATATGTAATGTATGTGTTAAAATTCAAAGTTAAATTAATAAAGGTTGTGGATTGGAATTCTAGATTTAAAGTGTGATATATATTTTTAAAACTTTTATCTACAATTAGGTGAAGGATTTAATTTTATTATTGTTTTATTGACGCCATTCAAAGCATTACTTAAGGTGAATGAGTAATTACAAGATTTAGATAAACTCTGAAGCATAATCTGTAAGATAAAATTTTATAGTTAAGATTCACTGGGTGAATAATAATTATAAATCTTTTATTAATATAATCTATCACCAAGTGATCAATGACTAACAAATACATGATATAATCTGTATGATTGTAATGCCACGATTCATAACACTTACGTAAACAATGACCAGGAAAGTAGTTGTTTATCTTGTGCCGGTGTGATATTTTCAAATCAATATTCGTGTCGACGATTTTGTAAGCTAAAACGCTGGTTTTAATTCTGTTTGTACATATCGGTATCGGTATCGACTTGTTTACCGTCCGTGTTTGCCCGTGGACCAGTTCGATCCGCCCGTAATGAAATCACTAGCCACCGCACCTGTCCTTCATTTGGAGCCGCCACCACAGAAGACGATTGCACCTGGTTCAGGTGTTTTCGGGATTTAATCGCAGAAGCAGCTGCTGCTGCATCTCTTCTGCGTCCGATCTCTCGATTACGGAATGTATTGAAATCTCTGGGTTTGGTAATAAGTTACGTTCACCAATTTACAATCACGATTCAATAATACATTGATGTGCTTTTTATTGAAGAAGAAATAAATTGATGATGAAATTCAGTGTCATTGATTTTTCCCATAAAATCAGAAAAGAAAGTGTATAAGTTGTACAGTTGCATCGCGTTGAAGTTTTGAAGACTTACTTGATAAATTATGGTCAATACGTATGAATTAGCAGAGTAATCAAGTCATGGAGGGATGAAGACAGAAAATGTCTGGGTGTTGTATTTCATTCCAGACGATTCAAAATGTTTGTCTTCAATCATATTTGATTTAAGAACGACGTGTTATGGTGGAAATGCCTGGTATTTGCGAATAATGCCAAAGCCACTAAATAAATTTTATGGTTAGGATATTTATTGTTGAATTATGTGCTTATACTAAACCAAGTCTACAGAGTGCTGTAAAGATAATATTTATAAAAATACAATGACATTACGGAAGGTCAATTTTGTTTGATATACATAAATATAAAGTAAAGTAGATTTTCTCCATTTTTAATCTTTTAAATTTTCTTATGAAGTATAGAAAAAAAAAGTTTATTTATGTGTTATAAAACTATTGAAATTCTAAGAAATATATTAATACCAAAACATTATTATGAAAGAAAAAACATCAACAATTAGGATTAAAAAAAAACCTACAAAGTAATTCAAAATTTGCCTAAAAATGTGAACTATATAAATTTTTTAGAAAAGCAATAAAGATATGTAAAATTGTTTTTAAAACATTACAAAAAACGGTTAGAAAAGTTACAAAGAATTCTAAAAATGTTTTAGAAAAACTGTAGAATTGTTTTTAATGAAAATACTAAGAACTGTAGAAAAGTTTTCGAAAAACTACAGACTACTCTAGAAAATTTTTAGATAGCAAATTATCTGTTCTCTTGTTAGCAAATTTCTTGTGTCTTCTTTTTGGTATAATTTAAACTATTTGGTTTAACTCTTCTATACTAATGAATTTAAATTCTTTTTTGCTACTTTTTTCTGTTTTGTGAAATTTGATTTGCTTTTCTTTCAAATTTTTAACTTAACTTATTGGACAATTTTTATTTTTGTTTAAAAAATTTCAGTTGTACTCTTTTGCTAATTCTCATATTTTGTACATTTGCAATTTTTAAATTTTCAACAGTTTCCTTGAGAACATTTAATTATTGATTGTTTACCAAAATTTTAATTAATTTGTAACAAATTTTTATGGAATTCTAAAAAAAGGATTTTTAAGGAATGTTTCCTTTCTTTAACTAAGAACTGTTCAATTCAAAATGCCAACTAAATTAAAGCAATATTTAGAATTTTTAATTGCCTAATATAAAATTTTGCAAATTTCTTTAGCTTTTTTTTTTGGTATAATTTAAACTATTTTTGAGCAAATTTTAGGTGATTTTCGGACTTTTCTTATTAAATTTCTAATGCTCTTTCTCTGTTTAAAAAAATATTATGTTTTTTTTTCTCGAAAAGTTTATTTGTAATTTTTTTAAAACTGTTTTCATATTAAAACAGATTTTAAATTGTTTAGTTCTTGTAAAATTTTTAATCAAAGCTTTAATTAAATAAAAACCGGTTTTGGCATTTTAAAAATTGTAATTGTTTTTAATTTTAACTCAATTTCCAATTTCAATTTAATTTCTTAAATGAGTTAAAAATATTTTTAAGGAGTTTTTTATTAATCAAGTTTTATTGGCTCTTTTGAAATAAGAAAAGAATAATTTTAACTCTTCATTTTTAAGTAAAAGTATTTTCTTTCGCAGTTTTTTCTTAATTAACTTTTCAATTGTTAATTTATTTTTGTTGTAATATACCAACTATTTGTATGGAAATTTTGAACTATTATTTTCTTCGAATCACTATATTTAAAATTTCGAAAATTTTGTATTTAATTACAAAATTAAAAATTACAAAATCATTTAAACAAGTTTGTAAACGATTTTTTGACAGTTTTTAGCACTAAATTTCATTTATCTTCATCTATTAAATTTGATATGAGGAAGCAGCACAATTGTTTTAGTTTATTTAATAAAATAAGTGTAAAAAGTGCCAAATTTGTGTCGTTTACTCATATCAACAGTTTCACGTACTCGAACAACCCAATTAATATGAAATTTGAACGGAAATTTTGAACTTTTTTTTTCTTAAAATTACTGAATTAAAAATTTAGCAACTTTCTTTTGTCCTTTTTTAGTATAATATCAGCTACATTTAGTGAAATTTAAAAACTATTTTTAGACAGTTATTTTATGCTAGTTTATACAAATTTTTAGACTCATTTATAATTTTTTTTGTTTTTTTTTTGTTGTTTTTTTTTTACTTCTTTTGGGAAAACCGTAAAACATGACAAATATTATTAGGAGATAAAACAAGTTTTTAAATTAAATGTTATTTTAAGTATTTTTTAGTTTTTATTGGATGTAAAAAAATCCTTTAGGTTTTAAGTGTTGGTACTACTGTTTTCTATACTTCCTCTTAATAACTAATGACCATAATAACTCAAATGATGTATTATATTATGGTAGTAATTAATAATAAATTTCATTTAAATCGAGTAAAGCGTTTAATTGTTATAAACAAAAGAAATAACATTTTTTGGATCTTTGAAGACAAATTTCGGCTTAATCGTAAATTTTTGGATATAGATAAGTTTTGTTAAATCATCATATTTTGGCCTCGGGAATCTGTGGGTCAGCTATTTCCCCATATAAACTCGACACCCCCTGTATATAATTAATTCTTTAGTTAGAAATTTTTCAGTTTTTTTTTGAAATTTTGGTTTGTTTTTTAGTGTTTTAAGTGGTTTATTTTTTTTGTAACAAATTTCAATTGTTACTTTGAATTAATTGTGTATGCTTAAAACAATTAAAAAATGTTTTTTGTTATTTCCCCACATAAACACATAAACGGGACACCCTGTATATAATTTTTTCTTTAGTTAGAAATTTTTCAGTTTTTTTTTTTGAAATTCTGGTTTCTTTTTTAGTGTTTTAAGTGGTTTAAATTTTTTTTTGTAACAAATTTCAATTGTTATCTTAAGAGGAATCGTATCGCGTACGCATTAAAAATCACGGCACTAAAAGCGGGGTAATCTCCCACTACTACCAAATTTCTCCTCTCAGGGGCCAACCAATTAGAACCGTATTGCTTTGCGCGAACTATCCCCTTCCAAACCGATCGCGCTACAACTGAAATATGATCCAGAGCTCGCATAAGAAAAACATAATATATACACTTGTCGACACACTTTAAAATTATCGTATAGGTTTTGCTTTGTGTTCGATGGAATTCTCGTTTATTTTCATAAACAAATGTTTATATCGTATTAAAATAATCTTGAATAATCTATCATTATACAATTCTGGTGAAATGCAAACGCAGTGAATTATTTCATTATTTCACGTATAAAGTAAAATAATAGATTACAACATTACAATAAACTATAATGATGTGTGAAATAAAAAGTATTTACTTGTACAGAAACGTTTGAAATTTTTATTACTTAACTAAAAAAAACTTTGAATTTGATTTATTTACTAAATAGCAATAAACTGCAAGAAACTATCATGATTTGGAAAGTAGATACATGTAATCATGATAATTATGTATATAAGTAAATGCAAACATAATGTTCTACTTTCTTTATTTACCTGATAAAATCATCTACAACTTTTACTAATGAAGGTTTAAATTTAGTTACACTTGGTTTGTTTCACAAAAAAATGTGAAACAAACCAATTGTAATTTAATTTAAACCTTCATTAATAATAGTTCAAAATATTTCACCAAGTGATAAATGGGAAAGTTATTCAAGAAATCTACAATTTATTTCGTAATAAATTTACCGGTCGTACATTAAATATGTTGCGAAACCAATCAATTGTAATAAAGAATAATTAGTTGAGAAGTAAATACATATACCTATTTTGTCCATGAAAATATTTGAAAGAGTATAAAAATTGTTCAAATATTAATCCCTATTGTGCAAACAATTTATAGATAACGTTTGGTAAATAATAAAAATAAATAATAAAAACATAAGACAAAATCGAATTTTTATTTATTTAATATTTTAAAACTTTTAGAAATATAATTTTTTTTCTACAATTAAAATGTTACATTATTTATATAAAAACAGAGGGTATAAATACCTCTGGTAGTTACTCCGAGATAATTTATAATGTATAAACCATGTAAACTTGTTGTCACCATCTATATGGTTTACTATTTCCAAGAAATTATAAATTTTCCAAATTTAGAGTTTAATTACCACTATTTATTTTTCTTTATTTGCTGAGCCTCTAAAATAAATTTTGGCTCTCTGATGGCTAACTGACGGATGTGGCGGGGGTCTACTAATTCTGGCAACAAACATTCTTCGTAGAACCGAATTAATTTCAATTTCATTTTTTGTTGCCAAAAATGTCTGTCCCGCCTTATATATTCCACTTTTAGAGGAAAATTATGCCCTGTCCAAACACCAAAAATGCATCCTTTTCTGTTGGTTACTTCCAATTGCCCTTGAATCTGATAATACCATTTATGTCCTCTATTTATAGTAAACACATTAGATGTATTGTCAAATTTCCAGAACGTAATTTTTTTGTTTATTATTCCCTCTTCGGGGTGCATATTGTAAGCAGCATAGGGACACTTGATTTCTATCACTAAGCTATCTCCTACAACACCATCAGGTGTTGCTCCAAGATATGGTATATTGTTATGAATATAGAGGCCACATTTTTCAATTGAAATATTTTCTTGGTCCTCTAACTGTTGTATTGCAATCGACTCATTGTTTTTGCCATGGTCGATAGCTTTTGACCTTATTGGCTTTTGAAAATTGTAAATTAGTTGTTTCACTAAATTTGCACATGATGTTGTATCTTTTCTTGTACAAACCGAAAAAAAAGAGGATGCTGTTAATAATTTTCTTCTGGCCTCAAGCCAATAGCCGCTTTCGGATTGTAAGATAGTAGAACGTTCGACTTCTGCTCTCTCTTGGTCAGTTCTCTGCAAATTGTTCAAAAAATTTTTTTTTTCTTGTTCCATGATGTCTGGGTCTAAATCACTTGTAATACAATTTTCACCGTAATGTTGATCTGTGTTTTTATCTTTTGTTGCCCTTACTATTCTTACACCTCGAACAGACCTTAGCGTCTTTAATAAATTTGCCCTTTTTAAACGCCGTGCTTCCATACGTTTTATTAAATTACTTGGACTTCTGTTGTACATAGTTCGGTAAAAGATTGTGTGAGGCATATTTGTGTTAAAAGAAACAGCTGCGCCGTGACAACGTGCTTTATAAGACCTTTTTCGGGAATAATTTATACGTTTACCCCCCACAAATTTTGCGACAATCGAGTGAAACTGCTCTACAATATTACTATTGACAGATTTTAGTAGGCTCCTACTGTGGTTTGATATTGATGAAACAATTTGTTTTAATCGGCATAAAAACTCTGGACTTGATTGCTTTATTTCTAATAGTAAGTTAGGTTCCGTTTTTCTTTCGCATAATTTACAAACCACGCGGAGTATAACCCGAAAACCAGCTACAACATACCATACCCGCGAAAACATCAAACTAAATAATATATATACATGTTCTCTATGGGGATCACCGAAACTATAAGAGATAGAGAAACGGTTAAATGGGGAAAGAAGTGTAGATTTACGAGACAAATAAAATTCCACTTTCAAAGTTTTCAAGAAAGTCAAGGGTAACTAGATATTTTGAAAAAAGTAAAAAGTGTCAATTTTTTCAAATCAATATATTTCGGTTATTATAACAGATAGAAAAAAAAACTGTAAAGGACAAAGTTTTAGACAATTTTATGCAGATTAATAATAAATAATCAGAAAATATTTATCGCCATTATTTTCCGAGATATGACGCAAACTTACATTTTTTTAAATGGAAACCATAGTTGGCTGTGACCTCATTCAAAAGGTAATTTTTTTCTCTTTAATCCAATATGGCATACGACATAGTTATTTCTAAAAATGAGTGAGTTATAGTCATTTTAAATTTTATTAGAAATAAAAAATGGGTAGCCATGAAAAAGATGAAAGTAAAACAATTGCAGTTGTTTATAATATTAGCAATATTGTAATTATTAGTTTTACAGAGATAAATCAAAATGAAACAACCGCATAAAGTAATTCTGTAATTATCAATATATCAATGGGAGAGAAATTTTAATATTAAAAAAATATGGTCAAAGAGTCCACTATTAATACTATTATGACATAAATTATATCTTTTTAAAATTTAATTTATGGCTTTTTAACTATTCTCATGTAAATTGAATTAAATGTTTCAATAACAACTAGTTTATGATCCTCCACAGATTGATATGATTTTTCATATACTTTGTTTTTTACATAACCCCACAGAAAATATTCTAAAACGCGCAGATCGGGAGATCTAGGTGGCCCTGGGATTAGTTTATTTCTTCCCACTTATAGTTAGGAAAAGCATCATTTAAATAATTTGTAAAGCCAACATGTTATTAGGTGGAGCACCGTCATATTGGAACCATTTTAATCTTGCTTGTAATAATAAATTTAAACAATCGAGCGTATCTTCAAATGTTTTCTAAAGAAAATTAAAGTTATCAGTTTCACTTAGTGGGCTTTCAAAAATACATGGACCGAGAATTATTAATCCAAACACACCATGGATTAAACCCAAATTTAATTTGTATTTTTCTCTGTGAAACTTCTCGTGGATTCTCTTAAGTTCATCTATGTTCATTGTGGTGATTAAAAATACCACAATTAGTTCATCGCGATTCATCTGTTCATAATATATTTGTAAGAACCGTATTATCCTCTTGAGAAATGGGTTTATACCACATACAGAAGGCCATTTTATAATTACAAAATTATTATTCTTATGCTGGTTTTTCATTTTTATTTAACTTTGTAGAACTAATAACTACAATATTGCTATTATTATAAACAACTGCAATTGTTTTACTTTCATCTTTTTCATGGCTACCCATTTTTTATTAATAATAAAATTTAAAATGACTATTACTCACTTATTTTTGGAAATAACTATGTCGTATTTGATATTGGATTAAAGAGAAAAAAATACTTTTTGAATGAGGCCATAGCCAACTATGGTTTCCATTTAAAAAAATGTAAGTTTGCGTCATATCTCGGAAAATAATGGCGATAAAAATTTTCTGGTTATTTTTTATTAATCTGCATAAAATTATCTAAAACTTTGTCCTTTATAGTTTTTTTCTATCTGTTATAATAACCGAGATATATTGATTTGAAAAAATTGACACTTTTTACTTTTTTCAAAATATCTAGTTACCCTTGACTTTTTTGAAAACTTTGAAAGTGGAATTTTATTCGTCTCGAAAATCTACACTTCTTTCCCCATTTAACCGTTTCTCTATCTCTTATAGTTTCCGAGATCCCCATAGAGAACATCGAAAAAAACTCACCCTGTATATATTTTTATTAATTCGCAAGGAGATTTTTTTCTGAATATAAATTTGTAGACAAATTTATGCATTCATGAAACTTAAGTCGAGAAATTGAGGATTAAAAAAATAAATAAAAAGTCAAGTATCCATTGTAAACAATATACAGATCTATTTTAAATGTCAAAAGAGACACTGACAGCCATTGATACATTACTGCAACGATTTTTAATTATTTCATAATTAAAATGTTGCAAGTTTTCAAACACTGTACTAGAATTTTGTGCTTCTTTTTTTAAATCCTCAATTTCTCGACTTTGGTTTGATGAATAGATAAAATCGTTTACAAATTTAGATTCTGAAAAAAATCTCCTTGCAGATCAGTACAAAATATATATACAGTGCAATTTGAAAAAAAAAGTTGATCGTCTTTTGTCAAAAACTGGATGCAAGAAAAAATATCAGTTCAGTTCATATTAAAGACTTTTAAAAATCATTTAATTTGATGTTTTATTTATTCAAATCGGATCAAAAATAAGCGAGATACAGCACCAAACGTTTTTCGTCAGTCATCCTGTATATATATATATATATATATACCGGGAGTTTGATAAAAAAAACAACGCCCAATGCCATAACTTTGTTATTTATTAACCGATTTAAATCAACTAAAAAACAAATTTAATGGGCGTTTAAATACTATGGAATGAGATTAATTATATATTTTTTCAAAACCAACTTCATTGACAAATGACAGTCAACTTTAAATTTTTAAATGGCTGCATATACTTTTCTTATTTTTTTAGACATTATTTTTCTGACTTCAATGATGCCCAATATGTTGATTTTAATTTGATATTTATGTCAGAAAAAAATTAATAATAAATCTTATTAATATGATATTTTCGTATAAATGTAGTGTGCCTTGAAAAAAAATCGGAACAAACAAACGTCATTTGTTGTCAGATTAATGACAAATGGATGACCTTACTTTACTAATTATTAGTTTCAGGAAAAAAAAAGGTAATCTTCACAAAAAGTCATGCATGGACCAAATACTAAAATGCAACCATCAGAGATGTCAAATGTTTTCACTTATATACTGAGTTTCTCAGAAAATATTAATTTTGCCCAAGAGTAAAGTACCTTTATTATTGACAATATCACAAACTGTTGCAAAGGAACGTTTTTAATAATTGAAAACTAGGTTCAAATATGCAGTCATGTCTAAATTTTCCAGTAACACATCGATAGCAAATAAAATGAAATTTTAATTCTTTTACTTTTTCTCTAAAATGATCTGGGCAGCAGGAAAATGCATAAATGTGATATTACATGTTAAATTCCTATGTATACCAAACCAATTCAGCACCCGGTATATATACATAAAAGAAAATAAATATCTTACCTTTCAAATAGAAAATTACACTTAGCACTTCACCAGATATCTCTAAGAAACAAGTATTGAAAAAGCGTAGATGAGGTTTTAAATATAACTATAATTGTAAGTACGGCTTATTACGCATATATAAATATATTTTCTGTAGATCAACCGATAATAATTATCAAGTGGCATTGGCTGAAGGGTCTGGCCGGGCGGCGAAGGTGGGGATCCCGTGGTGTAAGAGTAGGGACATCCGTGTAATTTCTCACTCCGGGATTAATGAAAACACAACAATTGCCCTGACGAATTATTATGTTATTTCTCGACAGAATTTAATGAAAATTTAGGTGCGCAATAAGAAAAGTATGATCTATATTTTAAAGGAGTAAATATTTTGTACGAGTTGTGGTTTTGCTGTAAAAAAATGTTAAAAACCTACAAAATGATAATATTAGTCTTGGCTATTTATAATTTTTTTTACATAAAGGGGTGGTATTTTAAAAAAATAACTCTTCTATCTGTAGTACACACCTTCATTATGGTGTCATATTTTTTTAAACATTTTATTTTATAAAATAAAGTCACTAGGAGTCAGGCCCCAATGCGTGTTTTGAGCAAAATTCGCCGTGCGTTCGAGCGGTAGGACTCCTCTTAAATGAATTGTATGCTTAAAAAACTGTTTTTTGTTTTTATTTTTTTTCAACTGATTTAAAGTAAATTAACAATAGTTATTTAAGGTACAAGTGTAAAAAGTGATGCTTTATTGCACGAACTGGCGTTTAAAAACACGAGCGAGGAACGAGCGAGTTTTTTTAAAGCCAGGAGTGCAATAAAGAAACTTTTTACACGTGTGCCTTACAAAATTTTATCTTCGATCGTAAAGGATTTCAAAGAATATATTCTTATGAGTAATATTTTAATGTCATTTCAATAATTCAATTAATGAAAACATATTTTACCCGCAGTGCACTAATGAAAGCGTTACTTAGCAACCAGTAAACAAGTTGCACAAATGTCGGCCGCCATTATTATTTATGGAAAAATATTCGCTTTATTGTAATCGCTTCGACTTGCATTAAATGAGATCTTCAGAGTTCTTAAATCTGCCATTTGGTTTGTATTACATATTTTATTTATGGTTTATTAGTTATTTGTATCAATTAATAAAAAATTCAGTTTTTCGTCGAAAATTTGTGCTATAATATATTCATCTGTCAAATTTGACATTTCTGTGCAATAAAAAAGTTTGACATTACCGTGCAATAAAAACGTAAAAAAGCACTAGTGCTTTAAAAAGCCACTTTTACAATGAAAAATGATGCAAAAAGTGTCTACTTTCTGTACGATCGTAGATAAATGTATTAAACGATTCCTAAAAATGCAATGCACAATACTTTTTATTTTCTTTAGTAAATTTTAATGTGTGTTTTTATAAAATTTTAAACTGTTAACTAAAATTCAATTGTTTTTTATTTTTTAATTTAATTGTTTTTACCGTTTTTAAGTAAAAATAATTTTGTTCAGATGTTTTTTCCACTGATTTTAATTAAGTATTTTGTTATCTTTATTATTGTTATTTAAGTAAACGTTTTCTTAAAATTTACTTTATTTAGAATTTAGCAAATTTCTTCTGATTTTTTTAGTATAAATCAATTAAATTTAAGCAAATTTTAAACTTCATTCATTCATTCATTTTGACCTTAAATTTCTTTTTTTTTTATTAGTATAAATAATTTCAATAGTTTTTATGCACATTTTGACATGCATGACAAATTTTATTTTTTTAGTTTTCAGTTGTTTTTTTTTTTTCTTGGAAATTCTTGTTAAAGTTTCGGTTGGTATTTCAAGAACTTTTTGGAAATATTGCATTTAGATTTGATTTTTGTACAAGTTGAATTTTTTAAAAATATATTTTTTTGACAAATGTTTAAATTTTTTCCTCTTTTAAAAGTTTCTAGTCGGAATTTGTTTTCTTAAAAATCATTAAATATTTTCTTAAGTTTCAAGTGTTTTTAAAAATATTTTTTTGTATAATTTCAATTAAATTTAAAATAATTTCGAGACAGTTTTTAACCCTAAATTTCTTTTTTTATTGGTATGATTTGAATTTATTTAATGCTAATTTTGACATGTTCTTTTCTTGAAAGAAAATGCATTGTTTTTTACCAAATTTTATATAAAAATACTTGGGAATTTCTAAGAAAAGTAAAAGCCAACTGAAATTATTTAAAAAAATAGAAAAAAAGTTAGGAACTTGTCCAAAAAAAGGGATAGGTTTTTTTTAATTTCACTACAAAATTCGACTGTTAGTAAATATCATTTTCTCAGTTGGTTTTTCAAATGGTTTTAATTCTTTCTATTTGTTCTTAGTAAAACTTCATAAAAATTTAAGAGAGTGATGATTTTAACCTGTTAAATTTTAGATTTTTTATTTAATTTTAGGTGTTTTTTTAATCTTTTTTCCTTATTTAAGAATTATTTTAGTGAATTAATAATAATTTTCATGGTGTTTATAAACGTATAGATACATAGAATCTATAAGGTGGGGCAAAAGTCCCGCTACCATTTTGATTGCCTATAACTTTGCTCAAAGAAAAGATAAGTAAGTTTGGTTTTCATAAAAAGTTTATTTGGTCTTTACATTTTTTTTTCGTTATGATTGGAAAATTATATCTGCTAAATGGCGACCGCGATTCGCTATGCAATCTTCGGTTTTTTTAGGGCATTTTTCATGACATCCTTCAACATATCGGGCTGAATTTCTTCAATTTCGTGACGGATATTGTCTTTAAGATGTTGAATCGTTTGGGGCTTATTCACATAAACTTTTGATTTTAAAAAACTCCATAAAAAAGTCTGCTGATGTTAAATCCGGAGATCTGGCTGGCCATGCTAAATCGCCACTTCGCGAAATTAGTCTTCGTGGAAAAACTTCATTCAATAATTGAATTGTTGAACGAGCTATGTCTACTGTGGCCCCATCTTGCTGAAACCACATGTCCTTTAGTCCTTGCTCTTCCATTTCAGGCACAAGAAAATTTCGAATCATGTCTTGGTACCGTTCAGCATTAACAGTAACTTCAACACCTTGCTCATTTTCAAAAAAAATTGGGACCAATGATGTTTCCAGCATGAATACCACACCAGTTGTTTTTAGTGGATGTAATGATGTTTCATGAATTAATTGAGGATTGTGTGTTCCGCAAAACCGACTGTTCTGTTTATTGACGTGGCCACTGAGAAGAGAAAGAAACGATTAGGATATTTTTGACACAATTTCCGCTGAGTAGCAATAATAGAACGATTATTTTCAATAAATATTTTCACTATTTCTGCTCATTCTTGTGGCGTATATTTATCCATAATAAAAATTGGACGTCTACACAAGACAATGGTTAAAACGAAACTGAGCTAAACGTCACAGAACCAAGATGGCGCGCAATCAAAATGGTAGCGGGACTTTTGTCCCACCTGTTACTACTATTACTACTCCATACCTAAAACTGTAATTTGAACAAAGTAAACGTTTTTGTTTAAATTTTCAAGATGTATCAGGAAGATATGTCAACCATTCTCAATTAGCAGATTTTAAAGTTTTTTAATTCTTGAATGTTGTCGGCGTTAACTTGGTGGTACATTTTAATAAGATAATTAAAACACTTTAACTTTGTTTTACCACAAAAAATATTTATTGCTAACAGCAATAAATATTTTTTGTGGTAAAACAAAGTTAAAGTGTTTTAATTATCTTAAAGTTTTTTTTTGCAAAAACCCATAAAGAACATTACTTCTCCAGCTCTATACAGCAATAAATAATTATTAGCTACTCCTATATTTAAGATTTTTGTGGTAAAATATATGTAAGTAGTATTTTTAAAACTTGATCTAGATTATAGAAGGCTACACGAAACTATTGAAGTTTAAAGTTTTAAAAGTTTAGGTAGTATTCTCGTTAATTCATTTTTTGTTTTCGTCCATATGATCTATACCTATTATCATGACTTATTTTATCAAGAGAAGTTTTTAAGAATTAAGAACACCTTTTTCAACACTGTAGTTCTCTGTTGTTTTAATTTGATACGTCATTATCTCTACATAATCTCCACCAGCATTTCTAAAAATAATAATTACACAATGCAATCTATTTACATGTAAATTCGTGCTGTGATGTGAACGCCGCAACGCATTTATTATATTTGCCTAGTGATTATCAAACCCAAACGCAGTACGTATATGTGTGCATGCCCGTTGTTGATATCATTGTTGAAGAAGAAAAATGTTGTCAAAACGCGACCGGCGATTGTGAAAATGCGAGCGCGTTCATTATTCACCATTTCCCGTGTTGTAATTAGAGTGTTTCGAATGCGTAAACTGTAAATAATGATGATGATGATGATGGTGCAGTTCGTACATTGTACTGGATGTGGTACACACAATGAGAGTTAACTGTTTTAATGCGGGGCACGTGAGGAATAAGAGAGGTGGGCACGCGGTGTGCGTTTTCGAATGGATTTCGTTGGTACGATCGGATTGCGAAAGGGTATTATTAATTCTTGTGTTCGTTTTTTTTTTTTCGTTGTTGTTGTAATTTAATCATACGGATGATGCAATTGGTTACAAAACGAGGTAAAGAGATTATTGCTCGCTGCAGTCGATATTAAGGTGCAAATTGATATGAATTATATACCATGGTAAGCAATGTGAATATATTATAAATCTACACTGAAAGTTGATCACCTTACTTAATTATTTTATCATAAAGATTCCGAGTTTTTTTTTTATAAATAGGTCCTAACGACGATTCTTGAGGAACACCCAATGTTTGGGATTGCATTATAACTATTTATAATACAATCCCAAGAAAACATTGGTTGTTCCTCAAGAATCAGCATTAGAACCCATGCACTAATAATTATCCTTGAGGAACACGTTTTATTGTTACAGTAAGATAATTTCAACCAATGAATTTATATTCATCTGTGTTAATTGTTATGAACCCAACTTCAATATCTAGTTTTTTTTTCTCTGATAAGGTAGAATTGTAACTTTGTTGGATATATAAAATATAATACGTGAAACAAGAGACTTTTCAAAAAAGCTTAAATTACTTCGACATCATGCAATGGTAATTTACTTCGTGATTTTAAGAGAACGAGTCAATTGCGGCGCACAACGACCGGCCAACAACATCTGTCCCGAGATGCAATTGCAAATGAGTCGACCTCCGCGAAATGCCAACTTTCAACGATGTTGAATTTACAGTGTATACAAAAAGTGCACGACACGACCTGTATAATTACGATTATTCCAATGAACACCTTGCGAGCCTCCGACGTTCCAAAAGAGTCATGAGTAAGCGAGACGCTGGTATTACTTCGACCTCTTTTCACGTCGTCGTGAAAAAGGAGAAAAAAAAACGTGAACATAGAAGAAAGTGGTTTGGTGATTCATAAAGCTGCTGATGCGTTAAATTTTTATTAAGTGAATGTAGGATTGTTTACAAAATTAAGCTATTGGATTGATAACTAATTAATAAATCTATTTGTAAAAATCTAAATGTAATTGACTAAAGTGCCTTTTCATGTATACAAATTTTTCATTCAATTTAATTATCTTTTATTGGTTCGTATAATTTTGTCTTATCATATGAGTTGATTATATACGGGGTTTACTTAATCAATCTGACCTTATTTTTGACCTGCAGCATCACCAGTAGCTTGCGCTTCCTGAAATTCTATACTCTTGTAATATGAGTCTGAGGTAGACTTTTTGCATCAGCCTACTTATTATGAAGATGATTTCTTATTGGTTAAGCGACTATCACATAACTTTTTGCTTTATTACATTAGGAATAGTTGACGGTTATAGATTTTCGATAAAAATGAATCTCAGCTAATGACTTTAGCAGTCGATGCTGCTCAAGAAATGAATCTATGTAGACATAAATATTTTATGTTAATTTTTAATTAATTGCTAATGATCATTTCGAAACATCTAATACATTTTTTGTAAGGTTTTCACTTGTGATAATATTGCAATTTTTAAAAGTAAATCTTGTTGTTGAAATCCTTTCAAATTCAGTTTAACAGCAGTAGTAGATGATTAACCTAAGATTTCTACAACCTCTTCCAGTTATTTTCTAATTCTAATCTCTAGTAGAAATGCGATCAATTTGTTAAGATTTTCACATGTGTCTTTAAGATTATAATTTTTGACCATCCAACCTGCTTTTTAGCTTTTATATTCTTCCTCCTTATAAATTTTATAACCTCCTTCAGATGTTTTGCCGGTTCATCTACGTTCTAATTCCTAGTGGGTCTGTAATCAATTTGATCATAAGATTTTCACTTTTGGCTACTTAAGGATTTCAATTCTTTGATTCAAGAAAATCCTTTCAAATTTAATTTGATGGCGATAACAGCTCTTTTACTTTTAATTTCTAATGCAACTATTTCACTCCTTCTTCTAGATTTTAAACTCTAGTATTATTATCAAACTTTTAATCTCTAGTATCAATCTTTAATCAATTTCTTCGCGAGGATTTCACCTTAAAAATATAATTTTTTGACCAGGAAAATTTAAACAGTAGTAATAGATTCTTGGCAATTCGATTTTGTCTTCCTAAGATATCTATAATCTCCTTCCATATGTTTAATTAAATTTTCAATTGCTAGTAGGTCTTCTTTATGGTTTTACTTATTATTAATTTAAGATTTCAATGTTTTGTCTAAGAAAATCCTCAAATATAATTGATTGTTCAAGCCGTTACTTTGTGATACATCTCGATTACTTTATTTTTATTTCTCAACCTACTTCGTAAATCCTCAGATGTTTAAAACTCAAATTTAGCAGTAATAGCATCTTTATGGCTGTTCTATCTCTATAAGACTTTTTTTAACCTCCTTTAGTTCTTGGATCACCGATCTTTCAATCTGTAAATATGTTTTGCTTAAAATCACGAAATTCTTTCAAATTCAGATTAAGAGTTTGGCTTTTATATTCTGTCTCCCTAAGACTTTTACAACCTTTTTAGATATTTTGCTGGTCTTTCCCGCTTTCAATCAATCTACAATCAATTGTGACTGTTTTACGATTTCAATTTTGTAACCAAGAAAATCTTGAAATCCTTTCAAATTCACTTTATTAGTATAGTAACAATTTTTGGCTCTTTTATTCTGTCTCCCTAAGACATTTATAACCTCTTCGAGTAATTTTGATGGCTTATCCATGGTTTAACCCTCTAATCATTTTTTACTTCTAATATTCACATGTAATAGATTCTTCTTTCGTACGAATAAGAAATAATTCACTAAAATTCTCGACTATGTTTTAAAGATTTGAGGGTGGAATAGTGGCCAACCCCCCCCCCCACCCTTCATATGCACTTAAATTTTAAACGAAAACACAGCTTTTAGGTGTTAAAAACTCTCCTAAAATTATATTTATTGATAGTTTGAATCAAAAATTACTGTGTTATTTTATAAATATATATTTTTGCAATTTTTCAAGGAAAATCTTCATTATCTTTCCTACAAACAAGATGGTGTTTATTTTAAAACATAATTTGCTTCCGGCAAGTGTGATAACTTCCAAAATAACTTCTTCTATCTCATGAATAAAAAATAATTCAATGAAACCCTCGCTTATGTTTTTCTGATTGAAGGGTGGTATAGTGACCATCCACCCACCCTACATATGCACTTAAATTTCAAGGTCAAACACTGTTTTATGCCTTCAAAGCATATTAACAATTTCAAACTCAAATACTATTTTATGTTTTCAAAACACATCAACCCTAACACTGCGAATAAATTTTTGGAAACAAAAGCAGTAACAGTAATTGAAGTAGCTGTACATATGTAGGGTGGGTGGGTGGCCTCTATCCCACCCTCCAATCTATGAAACACGCGCGGTGGTTATACTGAGTTAATTTTTAGTTTTCACCAATAAGTGTAATTGGTGATAAAATTTACTTGAAGTTAGTGTAATAGGTGATAAAAACTCTCCTAGAAATTATATTTATTGATAGTTTAAACCAAAAATTACTGTGATTTTTTATAAATATATCGTATCATTTTGAAAACATTTAAAGAAAATCTTTATTATCTTTCAAGAAACAAAGATGGCGTTTGTTTTAAAACATAATTTGCTTCGAGCATGTGTGATAACTTCCAAAACAATTGCTTCTATCGTATGAATAAGAAATTATTAAGTGAAACCCTCGCTTATATTTTAGTGATTGGAGGGTGGTATCGCTTTTGTTTCTTAATTTCAATTATTTTTCTTTATATTTACAAATTTGATCAAAAAATAATTTAAAGTTTGAATCAAAGAAAGAAGGTATAGATGAATAATTCAATGAATGCATGTTAAAAGCTAATTTGCTATACAAAAAATTACTCAAACATAGTTAGAAAAATAAAAAAAAACAATTAACACAGCTAGAAATTAAAAAAAATAACAATTTTAAATTAGCGAACAATTGAAACCATTTAACAATTAAAATATGTGCCTTAACTAGTTTTCATTTATTTTACTATAATGTAATTGAAATATAAGCACAAAATAGTTGAAAACTTAAAACGCATTTTTAATTTGTTTTTGTGATTGAAAAATGGAAATAAATGAAAATTCAGTGAATATTTTATTGGAAAAATTGTAAAACGTTGTTAGTATGTTTGTTGCAAATTTATTGAAACAAACCAAGTTACTGAAAATAAAAATAATAATTTGCCTAAAAAAGTTATTTTCAAATCGATTATTTTATTTTCGCAAAACCAGTTAAATTTTAGTAAAAATAGGGACTGAAAGACCAGCGGTCGATCGCCAATGGAAAAACAAGAAGAGAAGTATAGTAATTATCGTATTATCAGATGTAACACTATTTTGCAATAAAGATATTTATCTCTCTAAAATTTTTGAAGAAAGCCGACTCGTATTTATAAAAATAGAATAAGAAGAATTTTTTTATAAAAAATAATTAAATATTTACCCTAAGCAGTAATTCTATATAAAAATCTATAATTTTTACTTGTTTGGTTGTTGAAGAAAAAACCAAACAAATGAATATGAATTTTCAACATATAATAGCCTCGTCAGTTAATATATCTATAAAAAAACAGTCAAAAACTGTGATTTTTGTGTCGTTTAAAACCATTGAAAAAAGGAGTTTTAAAGTTTCCAGATTTATTATTTTTCTTTCAATTCGATAAAGGAAACAGTTGACAACTTTAACTTTCTAATAACTAATTTAAAATTGATCTACTCGTAAAATTAAATTAAAAAAAAAAAAACAAAATTTGGTAAAAACAGACGGAAACTTAATTGAAATATTGAAAATTTATTTTTAAAACACTCTAAAAAATGAATAATTGTTTTATTTTAATTTAAAAAAAACTAAAACAAATTAACAGTTGAAAAACAATTTAAATGATTCCTTATTAAGTTCTCTTTAATTTATCAAAACCCCTTAAAATTTAAACTAAAACAGTTGAATTTAAATTGAATTAAAAAAAAATTGAAAATTTGCTTCAAACAGTTAAAAATTAAATTTCTAGGAAAGTTGATTGTTTTCATAAAAAAATTTATAAAAAAAAAGAATTATTATTACTTTATGAAAAACAATTGCATTTTTAATAGAAACGGTTTAAAGTTTTTTAAATAATCTTTTAAGATTGTTGAAAATATAACAAAAAGTTTTTTAGTCTATCACAAGAGAATACTCAAAAATAATTAAAAATTATTACAAAAAAATAAATAATAAAAGAGCTCTAAACATTCTAAAATAATAACGGTGGAAAAATGTGTTTATATTTTGCAAAAATCAGTTTTTTAAACAGTTCAAAACTTTCTAATATATTTTTTTAATTAATTTAAAATTGTTTAACTAAAGACAATTGATATTTTGCCAAAAATAGATAAACCCTTTAATAAGTTAAAATCGTTGGAAATTTAAAGAATTATAAAAACAGTTAAAATGTATTATTATTTTGAAAAACAGTCGAAAAGTAACTTTAACGAAAATAAAAATTTTAATTTGCCTATCTCATTAAAAAACAATTAAAAATTTGCTTAAAGAATTTAAAATCTTTCAAAGCGAATATTTAAAATGAACAGTTGAAGAAACAATACAAAATATTCCCAAATGACTATTAGTAATTTAATTCAAATTATAACTTAAAAAAACAGTTGAAAACTTTTAAATTAGTGGGAATTATAGAAAAAAGTAAAAACTTGATCTGAAAAGACAATTCAAAATGTATGCAAAACAGTTAATTAACAAAAATAATTTTCAAAATTGAAATTGTACTAGGCTTCATTCTTCTGTAGTTTGTCGAATTTCCCTTTTCAGAATAGATGATTTAAAAGGATCAGTAGAGTGATTCCATCATAAAACTCGTGTTGAAATGAAAGAAAAATAATTCTAAACCAACATAGAAAGATTAATTAAAAAGCACTAAAAACCTTTCTTCACAATTTTATTTAAATTAACAGATATATATTTCGGACACAAAGTGACCATTATCAATGTTTTAATACTGAAACATAGAAAGATATTGCAAAATAGTATTTAGATTTTAAATCATACTGCGTAATTTATGCTCGAAGTTTTCAATACAATTTCTCTTCTAAATTGTGAGCGTTCTAATTTTTTTTCCAGCAATTGCTTTTCCTTTTTTCTTATCCTGGACCGCAAATTATCTTTCAGTGAGCCTTCAACTATGTCTTATTGGTGTTTTTTAATTTGGTTGCCTACTGAAAGAAGTGACAGAGAAAAACTATGAGAGTGATGTGAGCAGAATGACATAACAGGATCAGTAGAGTAATTCCATATTAAAACTCGTGTCTAAATGGAAGATAAAGAATTCTAAACCAACATGAAAAGAAATTGCAAAATAGTCTCTAGACATTAAATTGTACTGGGCTTTGTTGAGATTCGTTTGTAATTTACAGAATTTTTCAGTCGAAATTTTCCAGAAATTCCTCTTCAATTTTTCTTATCCTAGACTGGATTAAGTATGCTCCACCATTAATAAAGCAGGCATAATGGTGAACAGCAGTAGGAAGTAATTGCAATACCAAGTAATTTTTTAGTTAAGTGATTTCATCCTAAAACTCCTGATGAAATGAAAGAAAGAGGATTTTAATGCAATATGAAAAGGGGTGCGAGATATTTTCCAAAATTAATTACAGGCTTAGGTTTTGAAAAGCTTATCGCTGCGCAGTTAAAGAACATCGATTGTTTAGGGATGTTTAAGAACATAATCCAAAAAATCTTTAACCCGCTTAAGAGCGCATGACTTACAGTGTTGCCACTGTGGTTTATTCACCGTCACCGCTTTGTATATTTGCGCGAGGGGGGTCTCAGATGCTTAATGACGTTCTTCGCTGCCATCGTTGTAGGACTCTCACATAGTGGTCGACCGACCGACTAGTCGACTAAATAGGGACACAAGTGGCATCGTTACACTACTTCTCTACTTCTCCTGGTGCTCCTTCGTCTCATTCTATTTACCTTCACTACTTCATCCTTCTTCGTCCTCAGCGTCTTCATCCTCCTCCTCGCTTTTGATCGCGTCCTCAGCTGCCTTGCTCGTCCCACCTGCCTTAGCTGCCTGAGAAAGAAAAGCTTTTATCTTTTCCAAGATTTCTCTAGCTGCCCAGTCTCCCCGGCCCTTTTTTTTCGTTCTTGAACATGTGCAGAGTGAGTTCTCGCTATGAACTCCAAGTCGAGAGGGACTGACAAGGACTGACAGTACTTCGGCGGCCTTGGTAGAAAACGTCCACATTTATTCAGACAGTGTCGTCTCTCTCTCTCTCTCTTAGTCCTAAGGCTTAGAATTTGTCATTTGACATTTGTAATCCATCATAGGTCATTAATCATTTGACATAACATTGATAACATTTATCAAATTCAAATTTTTATCTCTCAACTGTCATCACGTGGAATTATTAATTTAAGTTTTTAAATTTGTCATATTTCATTTGTAACGTATCATGTGTCAATTCTCATCTGTCAACAATCAATTATCACCTGTCAAGAAAAAAAATGTCAATTTCATCTGTTCTCTATCAATTACCATGTAATATTTGTTATATTTTATTTGATATCCGACAATTGTCAATATTGTGATATGTTAAATATCGCCACGTCAAATTTTTAGTTTGATTTTTGTTAAAAATAGTCTCTTAAGGTTTAGAAATTATCATTTGATATTTGTAATCTATCATCGATCACCTGTCATTCGACAACTAACATTTATCAAATTCGATCTGTCAACTGTTATTTGCCAATTGTTATATGTCATCTATCATTTGATATTTGTCAAGTGTCACCTACCATATGCTATCTGCATTTTTTTACCTGTCAATCATCACCAAATTACCTTTAATGTCAATTATTACCTCTCAATTGTCATCCTGTGGCATTATTAATTTAAGGTTTAGACTTTGTCATCTTTCATTGGTAACTTTTAATGTGTTAACTATAATCTGTCGACTAAAAAATGTCAAATGTCATCTGTCATTTTTATCTATCCTTTAGAAATTGCCATGTGTCATTTGTTATTTCTATTTGATATGTGACAATTGTTAATTGTTATACGTCATTTTTTTGTTTGTTTTTCATTGAAAATAGTCTTCTAAGATTTAGAATGTGTCATTTGACATTTTTAATCTTCTATTGGTCATTTGTCATTTGACGACTAATATTTTTCAAATTCGATTTGTCAACTTTCACCATATGGACTTAGTAATTTAAGGTGTAGAATTTGTCATTAATTATTTGTAACTTATCATATGTCAACTCTCATCTGAGAACTATCAATTATCATCTGTCAAACTTATCATATGTCAACTCTCTCATGGAACTATCAATTATCAACTGTCAATTAAAAAATATCAAATGTCTTCTGTTATTTTTATCTGCAATATAACTATTTATATGTGCCATTTGTTATTTGCTAAGATGGTAATTAATAATTGTCAAATATGTCAAATGTCAACACGTACATTTCATAATTCCATTTTTATTGAAAATAGTCTTTTAAGGTTTAGAATTTGCCATTTGACATTTGTAATCCATCATCTATCATTTGTCATTTCACAACTAACATTTATCGAATACGATATGTCAATCTTTATTTGTCATATATCATCTGTCATTTGATATTTGTAAACTGTTATCTATAATATGTTATGTGATTTTTTTTTACCAGTCAATCTGTAATGTTAATTGATATTTGTCAACTGCATTTACAATGAATTTTTACTTACGTTTTTATCATCATATGTTGTCTAACAACTTTTATCTTTCAACTGTCAACTATCATATGTCATCTCTCAACATTTTAATTACATAATCACTGCCATCTATTAATTGTCATTCTTTTCCAAGCTTTAAAATTAGTCATTTTCTATCTGTAATATGGTAATGATCATCTGTTAAGTGTCATCTGTCATTTGTGCCATATTTCTATCTATTATATGACATTACGTGCATTTTTCTTTGATTCTAACAAAAATTCATTTGTAATTTTTAGAATTTGTATGTTTTCATCTATCTAACTATCAAATGTCAACTGTTAAATATCAACTGTCAAATGTTAACTGCCAAATATCAACTGTCAAATGTCAACTGTTAAATGTCAACTGTCAAATGTCAACTCTTAAATATCAACTGTCAAATATCATCTGCGAAATTTAGTCATTTAGTAACTGTGATTTGTATTTTTTACCTGCAAAGCAAGCAAAAGTAAAAGAGATGAGAAGATGGTCGCTCATTATTTCAATTTCCTCCTCGACTTTCCAATTCTGCAGATGGTTCAGGGATCAGAAAGTTCAACTAATTATGACTTCTTCGACATCTTAAACATCATTTTAATAGTCATAATGTCACCAACAATTGTACAAACTAGTAAGCAATTCCCAGTCCTACAATCCTCGTTTACACTTCGGCAGCCGAAGAATTATGTTCCAAATACGCACACGTAAAGACAAAATTCTATATACATATTTCCAAACCCAGAAACTATCCTACATTTATTTCTAGCTTTCTAGTTACAGAAAATTTGAATTTGTATCCCATCTAGAAGAACATTAACTCTATGTCTCATTATCGATTTGGCTTCCTGTCCTAACCTTCAACATGCAAAGCAAACGTCTTAAAGATAAAGATTTTCAAAAAGCCTTTGACAACGTTTGGAATATATACTCCTTATAAATCTCACGTCATCTAATTTTCTTTTAAAAACAATGTTCTTTTAAAAATATCGAATTTTATTTAAAACTTATTTTTATTTTCAGGATTTTCAAAAATCATGGCAGAATTTTTGGAATACGACTGGAAGTCGAGCATGATACCCTGTGAAGTTCACGTGGCCGACATCATCACGAGAAAGGATCCGATGGATAAGACGACATCGATACAAGCCCTGCGCTCGTACATACAGACCAAAGCCGATCTAGAACTGAAGAACAACTTCCAGCAAGACGACAACACCCTGACGAAATTTTTATACGCCAGAAAATTCAACATCCAGGACACGTACGCGCTCATACAGAACTACTACTGGTACAGGCGTAGAAATCCCGAAATCTTCAAGGACTTCAGCATAGACGCTAAAGATATAAAGAAGAGTCTGGAGAATGGTCTTCCCGGCGTTTTAGATTCTAAAGATAGGAAAGGCCGTTGCGTACTGATACTGAATGCGAATAACTGGGATTGTTCGTACACGCTCTTGAGCGTGTATCGGGCGATCTTGTACACCTTAGAGATTTTAATTAACGAAATCCACAATCAGGCGAACGGTTTCGTGGTGTTGGTGGATTGGACGGAATTCTCGTTTAGGCAGACGACGAATTTAAAACCAGGGGTGTTGAAGTTGATGATCGAAGGGCTTCAGGATTGCTTTCCGGCCAGGTTTAAGGGTATACACTTTATAGGGCAGCCGTGGTACGTGGAGGCGGCCTTGAGGATGATCAAACCGTTTTTGAAAGATAAGACCAAAGATAGGATTTACGTGCACGGGAATAACTTGAGTACACTGCACGATTATGTGGCTAGGGATATTTTACCGACGGAGATGGGCGGGGAGAAGGCTAGTTATAATCCGGAAATTTGGCTTAAGACAATCACGGAAACGGCTAAAATTACAGCTATGTAAACAGTTTAAGACTTTCTCTATGGTAACTGGTTGGTGATACGAAGTTTTTTTTCTAAGTAGGAATCAAAGAACAAAGATGCTTAGCGCATTCGATTTGGAAGAGATATTTCAAGAAAAGTATTTGTGATCCTCATCAGCATTTAAATTAGGGATAAGATAAATTTTTGTATGAAATAAGCATCAATAGAGATATAAAAATTTCTTCTAAAAATTTAATTTTGGAGACACATTCGGAAAAACGTAATTAAAACTCAGTCTTTAACTAAATAGTATATAAAATATTTGAATGAATTGTAGAAAGAAAAAACAGGGAAATTTGATTTGTTAATATGGGATAACAAATCTTTTTTTATTAAAATAAATTTAACTGTTTTTTTTTCTAATAATTATACTTAAGTTGTATTCAGACATTTGTTAATTATTTAGTGCTTGAAAACACAACAATTTACATTAAACTGTTATGTTATATATTTTTTTTACTTGTTAATCAAATTAGTTTATTACTATATAATTGATCAGATAGTATTTGTAATATTTTTTAATTAATTTTATACCATAAGCAAGTTTATTCAGTGTTACGTTTTTATTTTTAATTTTTTAAGTCCTTAAACTTTATTATTTTGTTATTTTTAAATTAGTATTAGTCAGAGTAGCTTTACATAAAAAATAATAGAAATGTTCTGAGTATAACTGTTAAATTCCTTGTATTTTTCTTTTTAAATTTAAACCAAATCATTATCTTATTCATTATTATTGTTTTATAATAAAAAATTATCTTGTTCCTATGTAGTGGAAATTTAAATATCATTAAGCTTATTTAATAATCCCTGTATTCATCACTCTCTCATCTTTTATTCGAATATATCTTTTGTATTTATTTTTAATGTTAGGGTACGCTATCTCGCAATATAAAAATATTTATATTCATTCATTATAATGTGAACGACAATAATGATGTATTTTATACCGTGTTTATACGATAAGATCGAGTTATTTTGTAATGATGGATTGTTCACCAGAATAGCGATAAAAACGCGCCGAGCGCAAATTATTCAGTATTTCAATGATGTTTTTAATAAAAGTTTCTATATTATGTTGTGTTTTATTTGATTAATAAGGGTATTATATTTTTAAATTTATGAATTATGTTTCAGATATATAGTTTTGTTTTTAAAATCTAGTTTATATTTATTTCAGTTCAGAAACTTTATTAAATACCATGTTTAAAAAATCTGACGATGTATTTTGATTATTAATGAAAGACTCTCGTTTATGATAAATGAATTGGAAGGTGTGATAGTGGCCACCCGCCCACCCTACATATTTCTTGATACTTAAAAGTACAAAAACTCTCGTTTGGTATCATTGAATACAAGTTGCTTTGAAGTGTTTAGTTTTTTGAGAAATTAAATTTATTATCAGTGGTTAAGTTTTGAAAATATATGTAGGGTGGGTGGCCACTATCACACCCTCCAATTCATGCAACACAAACGACGGTTTTGATTAATTTTATATTATTATACAGAAAATAAGCCTTTTGTTTGATAGGCACATAAACGCGGGTTTTAAAATTATTAATGAAAAAACCTCGTTTATGATAAATAAATTGGAAGGTGTAATAGTGGCCACCCACCCACCCTACATATTTTTTGAAACTTAACTGAAACCCTCCTTTTGTATAATTAGTTACAAGCCATTATTTAGTGTTCAATTTTTAGGAAAACTAAACCTACTATCAGTGTTTTTTTTTTTAGAAAATAAGTAGGGTAGGTGGGTGGCCACTATCATACCCTTCAAACCATATAACATAATCGACGGATTTAATTAATTGTTAATTCATTGTATACACAAATTATTCACATTTTGTTTAATTGTAACATAAAGGCGTTTTTAAAATTATTAATTAAAAACCCTCGTTTATGATGAATGAATTGTAGGATAAGCTAGTGGCCACCCACCTTACATATTTTTTGTTACTTCAATTAAAATACTCGTTTTGTATTATTAATTACAAGTCACTTTTAAGAGTTTAATTGTTACGAAAACTAAATCCACTGTCTGTGGCTTGTTTTAAAAATATATGTAGGGTGGGTGGGTGGCCTCTATCACACCCTCCAGTCCATGTAATATAAACGACTGTCTTAATTAGTTCTTAAAGCATTATTTACAGAAAGGAATTTTAGTTCGATTGTAACGAACGACTATATTTTTTCTTAATTAAAGACCCTCGTTTATGATAAATGAATTGGAGGGTGTAATAGTGGCCACCCACCCGCCCTTCATATTTTTTGATGCTTTAACCAAAACACTCGTTTGGTATCATTGAATACAAATCGCTTTGAGGTGTTTAGTTTTTTGGGAAACTAAATTCATTATCAGTGGCTTAAGTTTTAAAAATATATGTAGGGTGGGTGGGTGACCACTATCACACCCTCCAATTCATGCAACACAAACGACGGTTTTGATTAATTTTATACTATTATACAGAAATAAAGGACTTTTATTTGATTGTAACATAAAAGACGGTTCTGTTTAATTTTAAATATTTTTATATAGAAATATGACTTTTGTTTGATCGTAACAATAAACGCGGGTTTTCAAACTATTAATGAATGACCCTCGTTTATGGTAAATGATTTAGAAGGTATGATAGTGGACACCCACCCACCCTACATATTTTTTGTTATTTTAACTAAAACCCTAATTTTGTATAATTAGTTACAAGTCACTATTTAGTGTATAGTTTTTAGAAAAACTAAACCTACTATCGGTGACTTAAGTTTTTAGGAAATATGTATGGTGGGTGGGTGGCCACTGCCACACCCTCTAAACCGGTGTTTTCCAACGTGGGGCCCACGCCCCACAGAGGGGCAATTTGATTGTTAAGGGGGGCAATTTGAAAATACACTTTTTCAAATCAGATTTTTCATCTAAATCGTATTGCTATGGGTAAAACCTAACCTCAAATGTAAAATTGTCAAAACAATAAAATGAGTGGTGCAAGAAAGAAAAAAATTCGTCGATATTTGAAGATGTATTTAAAATTCTGGTTAATATCCACTGTTCAAGATGAGCGGTTTCCTTTCTGTCTTTTATACCAGCAAATCAATGAAACGAGGGGTCGTCTTGATGCGCATTTGAAGGCGAAACATAGTGCTCATATTAATTTAGATTTGAATTAGTTTCAAATTTTAAAGAAAATTTTTGAAAAGAGAACAAAAATTAAGTCTTTATTTACTGCTCATACTTCAACTCATAATCGAATTCTTGAGCCTAGATATTAAATTTCTTTATTCATCGCTAAATCTGGAAAAAATATAAGAGAGAATTGAATACGGTTCTTGAAAAAGATGAAAAGGAAAAGCTTTTCACTCAGTAATAATAATGTTAGGAGAAGAATATTTGAAATAAGTGAAGATATTGAAAAACAATTTGTTGAAAAGCTCGAAACAAGAAAATTCTCAGTGCAAATGCATGAATAAACTTTGCGAGATAGTGAGGTAGTATTGACAACTTACGTAAGATATGTGGATAAAGGGAATTTTGTTAAAAAAAACCTTCGTCAGATTCATATAATAAGCTAAAAAAAACTACGTAGATGTCAATAATATACCTATGAAAAATATAAAATCTTATTCTGCAGATGGTGCTCTTAATTTAATGGAAAAAAAATGGCTGCTTAAAATTGATGAAAGATGAGAATCCAGAAATTATTCGTGTGCATTGTGGTAGCTAAAATCACCTTGCCTGTTCTAAATGAAGTACTACGTTCAATAATAAAGTATATCATGGCTATTACAGTTAATGCCAAATGTGAGCGTCTCTTCAAGCTATATTGTGATGAACAAAATGCTGACCGTGTGAGTCTTTTACTTCACACTGAACTAAGATGGCTCTCTAAAGGGAACTCCTTGAAAAGATTTATTAAGGTGGCAAACCTGAAATGAATAAGTAAGTTATTTAGCCGATATCTTTGAAAAACTAAACATATTAAATAAACAACTTCAAGAAACAAATAAAACTCTTGTCGATGCAAAGGCGAAAATATTTGGTTTTATTACTTTTATTGAGTTTTATCAGAAATATATTAACAACAAAAAAAAAACTGGAAAAAATCTAGAACCCATAGAAGGTCTTACAATTTCCAATAGTGAATGCAAAATTTATTTTAGAAATATGAAAGAAAAATTGATGAAATAATGTAAAAATTTTGAAACAAAGTTATTAGAATCTTTGGAACAAAATTTTCACAATTTCAAGGATATACTTTCGAAAATAATACAAAAATTATACTAAAAATCGTTCTTAAAATAGAAAGACAAATATAAAATTAAACCCATGAAACAATTTAATACTAATTCCAATTCTCGAAAATTTAAGAAATCTATAAATCCTTCGAACAAAATTTGTACAATTTAGAACAAGAATTCATGAAAAATTCTGGTAACGTAAAAATAAAAATCTTGGAATCAGATACATTTCTGGAGAATCTCAGAAATTGAAGAGCAAATATAATTAAAAATTTTAGAATTTCAAAAGAAAATTATTGCAATTCACAATAGAGATTCTAAGAAAATACTGATAAGAAAAAATAAGGAAGTGTTACAATATAAAGTCTAAAAACATTTCTTGGTTTAATAACAATCTTGAAAAAATCTAGAACCTATTAAATATTTTATAATTTTTATAATTTAAAGAGAAATACAAGAAAAAAAGCAAGAAAGTTTAGTAATTCTTAAAGAAAAAACGTAAATTTGAAGAAATCTAGAACATATGAAACCCAAAAATGGGAATCAGAATCGGAACACAATTGAAAATTGCTGAAAAAATTTAAGCAACAAAAGTATAGAACATTCTTATAAGATAAAGACATAAAATTTAGAAATATGAAAAAAAACATGTTAGCAATTTGGAAGTAAAATTAATATAAAATTTAGATTAGAAAAATTGATGAAGTGCTAAAATATTCTAGAAATTTTGAAAAAAAGTTATTAAAACTTGAAAAAAAAATTGAAAATGACACAAAAATCAAATTAAAAACTTCCTTAAAATAGAAGCCACGAAAAAAATGTAATATGCAGACAGAAAAAAATCCTTCGAACAAAATTTTTGCAATTTGGAACAGAGATCCATTGAAAATTCTGATAACAAAAAGAGTAAAAAATCTTTATAAATGTTTTTTTAGAATTTTTAAGGGGCAAATTGATTCAAAAATCAAATAAGAGAGAGTACGAAATTTTAAAAACTTTTTTTAACTAATATAAGAAGATATGATAAAAATTCTAAGTATATTGAAGACAAATTGTTTGACACATTTTAAACGAAAATAACACACAGGTTATTCCTTAATTCACTTGTTTTGTGTGCACATTTAACACTTAATAAACAAGTGAAGTAAGGAATAAACTGTGTGTTATTTTCATTTGCAAAACATTTCACGTAAACTCAAATCAACAATAGACACTTTAAACGTCTAAATCAAGAAGAAAGTTGCTAGAAAATTATTTGAATAGTTTGGTTTTAGAGCTAATCAACTCTAAACATGTAGTTAAGGGATGTAGTGTTCAGAAAGGACATCAATTAATTTGACTCGCCATTTTATCGAAGAACATTCTTTCTAAGAAAAAACAAGATTAAAGTTAAAAAAGAAACGTGCAAAAACTGAAGGAGTGCCTCAAAGGAAACGGCTATAGAACGATCAGCAAAGAGAACTGATTGAACGCTAAGTCGTTGGTAAACCGCAGCAGATGTGTAAACTGCAACGCTCAGCCCAGAACAAGTTCTGTGATATCGTGGCAACTACCCCACCCAGAGATATACATAGGATAAAATTCAAGTATATCCTTCTAGGACACATGAGTTCACGCCTATATAACTAACCTAGCTTAAGCAGCATCCCTAAAGAACATCACTGCCTCGAAAAGTCACAACTCCCTACTATTTAGAAGGAAACGAGGTGACGACTACTATGACTTAGACGAAGCTGGCGCCATTAATTCATTTGAACGGTTTCATTGGCTCCAAAAATGTGAAGTAAATGATAACGTTATACTTGCTATTTTCAATCATCTGAAAATTCTATCGGCTGATTTAAAAGAAAGATTTCCTGATCAACTAAATCTACTATTTGTAGCTTAAGTTTTAAAAACAAATGTATGGTGGGTGGGTGGCCTATATCACTCCAGTCCTTGTAACATAAACGACGGTTTTAATTAATTTTTTATTTTAGGCATTATTTATAGAATGAATAAATAAATGACTTTTAATTCGATTGTAACAAACGACTATAATTTTTATTAATCAAAGACACTTGTTTATGATAAATGAATTGGAGGGTGTAGTAATGGCCACCCACACGCCCTACATATTTATTGATACTTTAACAAAAACACTCGTTTGGTATCATTGAATACAAATCGCTTTGAGGTGTTTAGTTTTTTGGAAAACTAAATCCATTATCAGTAGCTTAAGTTTTAAAAATGTATGTAGGGTGGGTGGGTGGCCACTATCACACCTTCCAATTCATGTAACACTAACGACGATTTTAATTAATATTATAGTATTATACAGAAATAAAGGACTTTTATTTGATTGTAACATAAAGGAAGGTTTGGTTTAATTTTATATTATTATACAGAAATATGACTTTTGTTTGCTAGTAACATAAACGCGGGTTTTCAAATTATTAATAAAAGACCCTCGTTTATGATAAATGAATTAGAAGGTGTGATAGTGGACACCCACCCACCTTGCATAGTTATTGTTACTTCAATTAAAACCCTCATTTTGTATAATTAATTACAAATCACTATTTAGTGATCAATTTTCAAGAAAACTAATTCTACTATCAGTGGTTTCTGTTTTTTGGAACCATGTAGGGTGGGTGGGTGGCCACTATGATACCCTCCAAACCATGTAACACAATAATCGGATTTAATACATAAATTATGGATATTTTCTTTAATTGTAACATAAAGATGTTTTTAAAATTAATAATTATAAACCCTCGTTTGTGATGAATGAATTGTAGGATGAGATAGTGGCCATTATTACCCTACATATTTTTGCCACTTTAACAAAAACACTCGTTTGGTATTATTGTAGACAAGTCGCTTTGAAGTGTTTAGTTTTTTGGGAAACTAAATCCATTATCAGTGGCTTAATTTTTACAAATATATGTATAAAGTAACTTATAACCAATAATTATAATAATACTAATAATTTCTTTATTTCCCAACGGAAGAACCAATACAGGGAAAAGATTTAAACAAGTAACTATAATCAAATTTTAACAATAAATAATAATATATAAAAAAAGCAACTAAAAATAAATACTAAATTACAAACAAAATAATTAACATAACTCCGCGTTATAACTTTTAGGTATGACGATTACCAATAAATATGTCACGAAAGTGCCAATAAGTCACATGTGCCGCAATGCAAATGGCGCATGTGACTTATTGGCGACTTTCCTAACCAATGATACAAATCAAGTGTTTTAATAAAAATACCAAAACATATGTAGGGTGGTGGGTGGCCACTCTTTCACAACCTCTAATTTATGTAATACAAACGATGGTTTTGACTAATTTTATAGTATTATACAGAAATAAAGGACTTTTATTTGATTGTAACATAAAGGGCGTATTTTTCATTATTAATTATAGACCCTCGTTTATGATAAATGAATTGGATGGTGTGATAGTGGCCTCACACCCAGCCTACATATGCTTTGGTATTTTAATTAAAACAATTGATTTGTATTATCGGTTACAAGTTACTTTTTAGAGTTCAATTTTTAGGAAAACTAAAATCTCTACGAATGGTTTATTTTCTTTATAGATAAGCTTCTGATTTTACATGCCACTCGGATCGAATCTTATAATCTTGTTCTATTTATGCTAAGAGTGCATAACATTTTTTAAAAGTTTATTTATTTATTTATTTTACGACATTTATCATCATCTTATAATTATAATAACTATAGTACTACATACTCTACTAAGTACATAAATGTGTTACATTATCTCTATATTAAAAAAATGTAATATCATAAAATAATACTAATACTAATACTATGAAAATAATATAAAAAAATTAATTTGATGAACAATTTTAATAAAACAAACTATAATTTAATTGCCTTAGTTCTTCTTTTAGATGAAATAGGGGACATAGTAAATAGAAAAGAAGGATAATTGTATAACAAAATATTTCCAAATTTAGATATACGAGATATATTACCATTGGTACCATAGTTAGTGGAATGAAACGATTCCTTAAATGTATAATAATTTGTTTTCTAGTGCGCCTGTTTGTTACTGGAACTGCCAATGTAATTGATGCAACTAGATCGATGCAATTAATTAATTCTGACACTAATTTATTTAAAAAACACAAGTCGAACATTATCCTTCTATTCATTAATGAATTTAAATTTAAAGAATTAGAAATTAAACTAAATCATCGCTTTCTCTTGTGGTTCCCATTTTAAATGCACAAATTTTGAGAAATTTGCTATGAATTTTTTCAATGCTGTCTACATATATTCGATACTGCGGAAACCATATTGTAAATCCATATTCTAGTACTGATCTCACTAATGAACAATACAATATCTTTAAAGTGTTTATCGAAAATTCTTCAGAATATCTCAAGACGAAACCTAAAATTCTTAACTTCTTCTTATGTGAAGAAATATTTAATTTATAATCCAAAATTATTCCCAAATCTTTAATTTCAAATACTCTGGTCAAATTGTGCTTATTTATTGAGTACGGATATTCTTTTATTACATGTTGTTTATTGAAAGATATTATATTGCATTTATTTAAATTAAGTAATAATTTATTAACAATACACCAATCGTATAAATTGTCTAGATCAGTTTGAATTGCAGAGTGGTCCGATGGATTATACAAAGCCTTATATAGTTTAAAATCATCTGCAAATAGTAAAAGTTCACATGATTTTATTATTGATTTAATATCATTTATGAAAAGAAGAAATAAAATAGGTCCACAATGGGTACCTTGCGGCACACCGGAATGGACTGCAAATTCTGAAGAAATAAAGTTTTTAATTCTAACTTGCTGTACTGTATTTGAGAGAAATGACTCGAAACACCTGACAGTTAAATCATTGAATTCAAAGGAATATAATTTTTTAATTAAAATAGAATGGTTAACCTTATCGAATGCTTTCGAAAAGTCAGTGTATCGCAATCGACTTGACAACCGCTTTCAAAGGCATTCAATACGTAGTCACTGTAAATAGCAAGATTTGTTACTGTAGACCTACCCTCCATAAAGCCGTGCTCCTCGTCAATCAAAATATGTTTCGAATGTTGCATTCAAAGTTTAGGAATCGCCGACTGTATACATACACCTCTATAATTTTCAATAGCAACTCTTCTTCCTGTCTTAAAAATCGGCGTTATAAATGTTTTCTTCCATATTAAAGGTACGTGGTCTGATTTTACTAATTCTACAAACAATCAAACATCGAAATGGTGTATAAACAATTATTTTTTTAAACTATTAGGAATATTGTCAGGTCCAGAACAATGAGAGAACTTTAGATTATTAATTGCATCGAAAACATCTTGCAATGTTATTGTTAATAAATTACTTTGAACTTTATTCGAAAAGTCAATTTCTGGTATAGTATTTGAGTCATCGTTTATGTAGACAGACGAGAAAAAAATAGAGAATTTGTTTACAATATCAAAACCATTCTCGTACAAAACATTATTATAGGTCATACAGTTTGAAATATTGTTTAATTTTCTTAATTTATTAGTAAATTTCCAAAACAATTTAGGAGTATTATTAATATTTTGTTCACATTTCAAAATATATGACGCAAAAAGAGAATCATTTAACGATTTACACTGCTGACGAACACTTTTAAATAAATTATAATCACTAATCGCACCCCTTAATTTATAATTCAGATGATATTTCTTCGTTTCTTGAATTAATAATTTTAATTCACCTGTAAACCAAACAGGATAAGTAGAGTTGGTTGTACACACAATTTTCTTCGGAATATTATCATTGATAATGCTTGATGTTTTTTCTTAGATTTTTTTTAGATGAATAGAATCTATGGGATTATATTTATTAATTTCATTGCAGTATTTCATCTAATTGGACATGGCTTTCTGTTTAAATAAACGTCTTGTTTTAGCAGACCTCTTCTTAGCTCTAATGAATGTGGACAGATTAGGGTTTTGTTTGTAAGTGGTTAAGACTTTTCCACCAGCGGCGCGACAATGTCATATATTGAATTTCTTTATTGTCATACAATACAATACAACAATTAATTCGCCAAAAGCTTTTATAGCTTAGAACAAATTACTGTCACACACACACCCCAAATTTTTAAATCCGATATCTTCTGATTATTATTTATTACATACTACAAATTAGAAACATTATTTAACAATACTTCAATCAACTATATAATATTCTTGAGCGCTGCTGTAAATAAAATAGCCTATCATCATTCATCACTACTACCAAAAATATCTATAGGCAACCTAATCAACGCCAATTATTTTCTCAGGTAAAATCGCGTCATTCGACGTCACGGAAACGGAATCAACAGAAATCACCTATCTACGTCACGAATTGCTAGATACGGTGCGCGACTTACAAAACAGTGAACGTAATTCAGTTTTATGCCATATTTAGACGGGCATGAACGTCTCGAGCAGATATTTCAAACGTTGCCGGTTTACGAAAATATTTTTTTCTTGAGAGAGCCGCGCGGAAACTCGAGTGACATTAACGGGTGATTTTAATTTTTTCGCAATCAAATGGGTAGCCGGGAAGTTAAGTAACATTTAAAGGTAAGTGAAAGCACCGCAACACGGAGTGATATTAATTTTGGTCGTTTCGGGTTAGTTAAGCTTGAAATTCGATGCGAATTATGAAATTTATTGTATTTTGAAATGCCATTATGAATCAGTTTCGATTGTGTTGTTGTAAACATTATTAGAGTAATAATTATTTTTTTTGTTACGTTGAAGACGAATAATATAACTTTTTAATTAAAGTACTACGATTTTTTTTTAATAATTTGCACATTTAATGTTTTCAAATTTTAAAAATAAAAAAACTAACATAGTAACGGTCGCTACCATCATTTTCACTTTTCAAATTTTATTTTAAGATGTTGTTATATAAAAAAAAATAATTATTTAATTGAACTGATTGATGAGACACTTAATTGAAAATCCATATTATATCTAATTAATAATAAGTGATTGATTTTCAATTGTTTTAACTTTAAATAATAATAATAAACGTCTTTATTTGCTCAAAAAAATGGGCGAAGTTTAGCCATTAAGGCTACTCTACCACCTAACCCATAAAACATTACAATTACACACAAAAAAAAAAAAAAACAAAAAAAATAAACTATCCTAAACTAAACAAATAAGATAAAATATACTTTGTGAAAGCCTCTACAGTCAAGAATTTTTTCAAATTTTTATTTAACTCACTACTCTGTGGCCGAAGAAGTCACAGTGCGGCGGAACAATTGTAGTGAGTTAAATAAATAAAAAAAAAATTGCAAATCAAACATTTAGTATCAATTAGATATAATTATTTACTTGAATAGTGTTTCGCACTCGACTTTTTACCTGTTGCTCATGCACCATGCGTATGTTTGGCAAAAACAGCTTTGAAAAAATTGATATTAATAATAATAAATTATATAAATGTCGTTTTTATATATAAAAAAAACTAATAACTTAAAAATACGAAGCAGTACACAACTTTATCATAAGACTTACTACAGGTATAAATAAACAAATTATTTGTTTTAAATAACTGTTCAAATAGATTTTGTCTTTTAGAGTATTGCAGCAATGTAAACCGAATTAAGTTTAAACTGTTAACGGTGGAGGCTTCAACTTCGTTATACATTATTCTTCACAAATACTAAACTTTTTAACTTTGTTTAATTATTTCTAATAATGACAAGTTAAAATTGTCGAAACTATAGTCACTAAATAAAGTTAGTGTTATACAAACAAAGTTAAAAAGTTTATTATTTGGGAATTAAGTTTTTCCTTTATCATTTCTTAGACAATGGACGTTTGTAGTTATAAGAAAACTTCTTTGATTGATCTAATCATTCAATGTAACCTTTCCAATGCGTAACATCATACATCGAGTAATTTCCGCTTTGCTACCGTCTTTCACCTTTCTATTTGCTGGGAAATTTTATTCCCATGCAATCGTTCTGCCTATTTTTGTACCAATTGATAATAAATACACCTCTCTATTTTCTAATTTTGATGTTCCAGAAGCCTTTCGATATTTTTACATTCGTATGGTAACGAAGATCAAGTTAGCTATGACTTTAGATACACTTGTACTAATATAAATCAGAAAGGAAAACGCTGAATTAATCTTATGCTTGTTGATGTCCTCTGAGGAGAGAGATGTCAAAAATAAGGTTAGCAATTAACATTACGTTTAAATATTCTATTAATTGAGCAAATTCCAAAATGGAGTTGAGAAGTATGTGAAACAGAAAAGGTTAAAAGGCAAACCACATTGTCTTCTGCTGTCATCCATATTTTTCATATTTTAAATACAGCTTTTCGTTTCTCATTTTATAATTAAATTATTCAGCTTTTCATGTTAGCAAATGTCTTTTAAAAGCATTAATAATTTTCAGATTTGTTAACTTTTTATTTTAATCTGTTATCAGTTATTAGTCTTCAATCATTTATCAGTTACTTTAACCGTTAAACTACTTACAGTATACCGGTAAGAGAGAACATGCATCGATTTAATTTCAACATATGTCATTTGTCATTGGCTGAATGACAAGTATCTGCATGCGATTTTCCTGAAACTCATCTGTTTTTGTGAGGCCTGAAGAACAAACATACGCAGTATAAACCAGAATTTAAACAAATGTCATCTGACATATCTATAATCTGTCTCTTGTCATAAGTCATCTGATATTTGTTATTTGTCAAATATATTTTGTCATATGCGTCGATTAATTTTGTCGTCTATTCTAAATTTAGAACGCAAATAAAGAATTTTATTTTCTTATTGTGTAAAATGTTTAAGGTTTAGTATATGTTCTATGACACAATGTTAATGAGAAGATAATTAACCTCTGTCATCAGTCATTTGTCATATATTTTTGTTTCATCACCTATCATTGGTCATCCGTTTCCTGCCATCTTTATTCTGTCAAATACACATCTCATCTGTCATCTGTCACTTGTAATTTATGATCTGTCATCTGTCACCTGTAAAGTATCGTTTAACAATTATTACTTTAATACTTACATTTTATACTTGTGATGTGCTATTTGTCATCTATCATCTGTCCTATCTTAATTATCATCTAACATCTATCACATGCCAACAATTGTGTGTCATTAATGTTTGACATTTTTAATTATTTAATTATTATTTGTTAATATATGTAATCTGTCATTTATCATCTATCATCTACCACTTGTTCCATCTAGTTGTTGTTTATCTATCATCTAGCATCTGTGATTTTTATCATATATTTGTCATACATCATCTGCTCTCTATCATCTATCACCCGTCAAATGTCACATCTTATTTACCATATATTATCTGTCATATGTCATCTGTGGAATTTAACCCTTTGCACTCCATTGTCGCCGCATTTGCGACATTTCGTATGTTAGGAATAACTCAGTTGTCGCCGCATTTGCGACACGCTTGTTTATTTCACTCAGCGCTCATAATTTTTAGATAATCAAAAGTGTTTATTTTTGCGTTACAATGTGTATGATCTGAATTTTATGTTTATACAATAGTAAGAGTTTTATTTTTTTTTGGTTATAATTATTATAACAAATGGCAGGAGTGCAAAGGGTTAATTAACGTTTGAATAATTTTTACATCATTTATTATATGTAATCTGTCATCTATCATCTGTCACTTATCATTTTCCATCGAGTATCTGTCATATATCATCTGTGGCCTATAATTGACGTTTATCATTTTTATCATATATATGTTATATGCCATCTGTCATCTATTATCTACCATCCGTTAAATGTCACATCTTATTTACCATCTATTATTTGTTATATATCATCTATGGAGTTTCATTAACGTTTGTTATTGTTTAATCATTTATTATATGTAATCTGCCATCTATCATTTGTCGCTTGTCATATTTCATCAAGTAGCTGTTCATTTATCATCTAGTGTCTGTCATATATCATATGTGGCCTATAATTGACGTTTGCCATTTTTATCAATTATTCATCATATGTCATCTGTCATCTATTATCTACCACGCGTCATATGTCATGTGTTACCTGTCATCTGTTGTTTATATCTGTCTTTAAATTTTTTTATCTATTCTAAATTTAGATTCTAATTGAGGAATTTTAATTTAAAACAATTTAATTATGATATTTATCATCTGTCGTCTCTCATTTGTTATTTAATATATATTACATCTCTTATCTGTAATATGTTAAATGCACTACTCCAACAATATTTTTTTTCTGTTCGTCATCTATCTTTTATCATCTATTGTCTATCGATTTCTATCGATTGATAAATGTAATTAAATTTTATGTTAATGAGAAATATTTTGAGGAATTTTACTTTAGAAAGAATTTGTTTTCATTGAATTCCTACATATGCTATTTGTCATCTATCATCTGTTAACTGACATCTGTCAATTTTCCTATGTGAGTTGTCATTTGTCATCAGTGATCTGTTATTTATCATCTGTCAATTATCATTTACAAAAATTTTTTTGGAATGAATTCCTAAATATTTCATTTGGGATATTTATCAAATGCCATCTGATCTATCATCTATCTATCATATTTCACTTGTCATATGTCATATGTTGCCTGCCATTTATTATCTATCACCAACATCACCTGTTAATTATCTCTTGTCATCTATTATCTACCTCTTCGGGGATTTTTATTTCCCATTTTGTGATAATTTAGTAATCTGTAATGAAATACATACATCTGTCATACGCCGCCTGGTATCTATCATTTATCAATTGTTATGTTAGTCAAATCTGTCATCCTTTATTTATCATCTATCATCTGCCATCTAACGCCTATCATCTATCATTTTTCACATGTTAATTTTAAGTTTCACTGTTTAACGGCTTAAAAACATATGTTTCAATCCATATGTCACTTATATTCTGTCATGTCAATAATGACATGTGTTCTATCATCTATCACATCTTTTACCATCTATCATTTGTCAAATGTTATCTATGGCCCGCCTTTGAAGTTTGTCACTTTTAAATCATTTGTCATAATCTGTCATCTATCACTTGTCATATTCCATCTAGTGGTTGATCATTTGTCATCTGTCCTTTATAAATGCCGTCATCTGTTGTATGCCATCTGTCACCTGTCATCTATTATTATTATTTTTCTGTCATCTGTTTTTTTTAAATTTGTCATAAACTAAAAATAGATCGTAATAAAAAATTCCATTTTCTTATTTTATGATAAAATATTCAGCGTTTAATAAATGCATTATAACATGTTTCTAACGACACGATGACTATATCTTTCATCTGTCATTTGTTTTCTATGATCTGTCATCTGGAATATGTAATCTGTCAAATATTTTAAGATTTGTTATTTGTCATTTGCCGTTAATTATCGTGTATCGTGTATCATTTATTATTTGTCATCTGTCATATGTAATATGTAAACTGCCATTTATAAATTGTTATTTGTTTTCTATCATCTGTCATTACTTACCTGCCATCTGTAATCTGTCAAATATACATATGTCATTTGTCATTTATCTCTTATCATCTGCATTATTTAATTTGACATCTATCGTGAATATTTTTAGATCGTAAGTAAATTGTAGGAAGGCTATCATCTATCGTCAGTCATTTGTCATTTCCATCTATTTTTTATCATCTGTCACAGGTATCAATCATATAAAACTTTTGATATATCAAATGTACCAACCATAATTAATACGTCATATCATCTGTCACTTATTATCTATCAATTACTAATGATGAACCTTTAAGTTTAACCGTTTAATCACTTGAATAAAGATAAGACAGATAAAGCGTTGTTGATAATTTAGGCATATTTTATTTGCAATTTGTCGTCATTTTTGAATTGCCATCTGTTATCTATCAACAGTCATTTCCCATATGTCACCTGTAACAAATAAAATGTCACTTGTAATATTTCATCTGCCGTCTGTTATTTATTATTACTGGACACCTGTCATCTGTCATTTGTTTTCTATCATCTTTTATATGTGTTTAGTTAAGTTTTGTCATATATACTAAATTTAGATACTATCTTAGGAATTTTGTTTTCCTACTTTGTGAGAAAATATTCAGTGTGCAGTATGTGTTCTCTGATATCATTATTTATCATCAGTTTTTTGTCATCTGCTATGTGGTATCTGCCATTCTTCATTTATCATCTATTATCTGTAATTTGGTATTTTTTAAGTTCAACAACTTGAATAAAGATGTTATGTATCGACTTAATTCCAATATATTTCATTTATAATTTGTTATTTGTCCTAAGACATCTATCATCTATCACTTGTCATTTTCCATCTGTTGTCTGTCATTTGCCACCGCTTTTGTAATCTGTTAAATACACATGCTATCTGTAATCTGTCATTTTTATCTGTCATTTATAATCTGTCACCTTTAATCAGTGAATTGTTATCTATATTTTGCCATTCATCATTTACCATCTATTATCCATCATTTGCCATTTATCACTTATCATCTATTATCCATCATTTGATACCTGTAATCTAACCTTCACCAATTATTGTTTTAAAATTTAAAACTTAAAGAATAACCCCGCATCGAATCATAGAATCAATTCCAACATATTTCATGTATAATCTGTAAATGTCCAATGGCATTTATCATCTATCATCTATCATCCGTTATTTTTTACCTTAAATCTCTCATTTCTCAATTATTATTTTAAATTTTAACAATTTAACAAAGGCTAATTCCAAACTTTATAATCTGTTATTTTTTCTCTGGCATCATTCATCTATCATCTGTCACTTATCATCTTTCATCTGCTGTTTGTCATTTACCACCCGATTTTCTGTTATCTTGTATCTGCCATTAGTTATCTATTAATTGCAATATGTAATCTGTAAAATTGTCATTTATGGTCTATTATTTTCAATCAGTGATTTATTATCTGTCATCTGTCAATAGTCGTTTATCATTTATCATCTAGCATCTATTATTTGTCATTTGTTACCTGTCATCTATGATTTATTAATGAATATTTTAAATTTTAAACTTAAGGAACAACTGTGTAACGATTCTATTCTGACATATTCCATTTATAATGTCATTTGTCCTATAGCATATGTCATTTATCATCTATTATCTGTCACTTATCATTCGTGATTTATCATCTGTCATCTTTTTACTTGAAATATATCATTTATCAATTATTATTTTAATAATTTAAAAAGAGACTATGTATCGATTCAATTCCAACATATTTCATCTATAGTAATTTATTCTATGGCATCTGTCATCTATTCCCTGTCACTTGTCAATTTGTCAGTCTGTTCTGTCATCTGTCGATCTGCCAATCGTAACCTTTTACCTGCCATTTGTCATATGTGGTCTGCCATCTATTATCTGTCATCTGTCAACGTCATCTAACCAACAATAGTTAAACCGTTTAACAATTTAAAGAAAGAATATGTGTATATATATATAATTCCTCATCTATTATGTCATCTTTTACTTTTTTATAGGTTATCTATTGTCACTTAGCATCATCTATCAATTATTAAGTCGTCTGTAATCTGTCATTTCTCTTCTTTTGCCTAACATTTGTGTCATTTAAAGTTGTTTCTTCTTTATGATAAAATATTTATGTGTTATCTGTCTATTGCCATCTGCTATCTGTCAACGGCTTTTAATTTGCCCACCTATCCAAAACAAAGATTTTAGTTTCTCGTTTTGTAATTATATCATTCGTGACATGCGTTGTCTGTCACATTAATCTATCATCTGTCATTGGTTGTTCATTATCTGCGAACTGAATTTTTTTTTCTAATTTTGTGATAATATATATATAGTGTTTAGAATATATTCTGTGACACAATTTTAACGAAATCAAAATTATTATTTGTCGTCTCTCATTTGTCAATTATTTGCTATTATTTTTCATTTGTCATTAGTTGTCTATTATTTGAGATCTATAGGATGTTAAATATGCCTACTTACTTGTCATCCATTAGTCGTCATCTTCCACCACCTGTCACTTATCACTTATCTGCCTTATCTGTCATTATATATATCATCTATTTAGAGATCTGTAATCTATATTTATTTTATTTTGCCATCTATGTTGACAACAGATTTTGGTTTCTTATTTAGTGATAAATGTTCAGGTTTGCCATCTGTCATATCGATCTACCACGTCATTAATTATCTATTGTCTATGATCTGTAACCTTTCGTCCTTCATCTATGTTTTACCAATTGTTACTCTGTTAAGTTTAATCGTTTGACTATCATTTGTCATCTATAATATGCATCTGACGTTTGCCATCTCTCATCTGTCATATGTTAAATAGAAATAAAATTCTATTGTTTTAATATGTTTGCTTATTTTTATTGCTGCCTCGATATCAAAAAACTGTTACTGTCAAATACATCTGTAATCTATTAGTTGCCATCTATAATCTGCTATCTGACGTCTGTCATTTGTCTAATATCGATTATAAATAAAATTCTATTGTTTAATATTTTTGATTATCTTCATTGCTGCACTAATATAAAAACTTCATTGTAGAGGAAGGTATGTTTAAAAGGAACAATAAATACTAATTACAAAATAGTTGAACAGTTATCATAGAAAGGAAGATAACATAAGTGAGAAGATTTGTTGAGAAATAGTTGACAGACAATAAAAACATAAAATGTATATTTAGTGTAAATGGCTGGTATTTTAATTTTTCATCATATATTTAAGGCAGATTTTATTTAACAAACCCTTCAATAGGTTAATGTAAGGGTTCATACATCTACGCTAGACATAAATTAGAATTTAAATGAATACTGTTCTCAAACATCATCTGCCATTTGACAGTTAGCATCTGCTATCAGTTATCTATTTGACTTGGGTCATCTGACATCTATCATATGTCATCAATCACCTGTCATCTGCCACCTGTCATCTGTCACCTGCCATATGTTATGTGTCATTTGTTTCGTTTATCATTTGTTATCCGTCAACACGTTTAAAGAGATTTTAATCATCACTTGGTTAATTTTCTAATAATTATTTAATTAAAATATCATCTTTGAATTAATGGTTAAAAAATATGTACAAGATACTTATTTTTCTCTTAACCTTAAATCTCTATCTCTATATTAATCATTCTTGTTGGTTTGAGTTTACGTGAAGTGTTTTGTAAATGAAAATAACACACAGTTTATTCCTTACATCACTTGTTTATTAAGTGTTAAATGTACATTTCGTTCACAAGGTGGACATTATCTATAACAAATTCTACATTAATGTTAAATTTTGGCGATTGTATTTTTATCTTCATCACTTTACACATCTTTTAAAAATCTAATGCATTATTCATTATTATTCAATACCATCAATTATTAATTCTGTAAGAAATTTTACAATAATAAATGTGAAGACGGAAGTAGGAAGCGCAATCTCAGCAATCTTCCAACCAATTTATTTACTCTCAATAGTGCAACAATAAAGGCAATATCGTTCGATAAATCCTTTTAATGCGGGATTACATCACTTCCTACAAAACTTTCATTTTCACTCGACCTGTTATCTTCTCGGTGCACGGATAAATCTTCGCCGATCCGACATATGGCATACAGGCTCGTTAGAAAGTTAGCCAATGTTGGGCAAAATGTAATTTTGACGTTTTTTCGACGTGGAAAACGCGATAAGCGAATGCGCGAACGTGAGTTTATCGCGACCTCCTTATCACCAATACAACAAAAAAATAAACGACACGTTTGTGTGTGTAATCATTTTTCAGTTTGTCTATTCTATTTAAGCAGTTGCTAATTGGCAACATGTACAAAAAAGGTAAAAAAAAAACGTAATGTAACTTTTTGTATAATGGTTAGAGCGTGTAGGAAAAAGATAAAAACGTAATAACTTTTTCTTTAAATTTGATTAAAAACACTTCTTCAATATTTTGAAATATTGAAGTTTTTTAATCAAAGTTATTATTATCTTCAAGTAATTCAATCATCCTAATTTTGTTTAAATGTTAGAGCGTGTTGGTTTTCATTTAGAAACTGGTTTCGATTTTTTGGAAAATTTGAACTTGACCTTTAATGCAGCGCTGGTAATTTGGTTAATGTGTTAGTGAGGTGGTTATTAATATTCCATGTGGTTTCGGCGATTGGGCCTTGTACAGGTGCGTGCTTTTTTATTGTATTGTAGACATGTGACCTGTAATCAATAAGTGAGCCACTCTTGTTTTATTTATGTATCAATTTCAACACTGTTTGTACATGCAAGGTAACTGTAATTCAAATGCGGTTAATAAATAAAAATAAATTTGATTGTAGGTATAATTAATTGTATCGATTAATCAAATATAATTTTTTTTTCTTTTAAGGAATCAAAAGGGAAAAAATGATTTTAAGGCTAGAAAGGCTTTGTTAAGCACACATTCAGTAAAATTAGTGTGTTCGATTAAAATATGTAGTATTTACTAATTTTTGAGGATTTATTTCTTTTTGTAATGATTTCGAATTATTTTAGACTGAATATATCTAATGCACTATAGCTTTTAATTCCATTTTAATGCCTTTTATTGTAGTATCAAGAAAATCTGTTCTTAATATTCACAAAGTTGAAGTTTTTAATAACTTTTTACGTTTAAAATATATTGGATTTATGAGGCTTGTACTTAGTGAAATTCAATTATATAGGTGACATTAAACTGTGTAAATTCTCAAAACCGAATAGTTTTATTTATCACTTGTTTCAAACTTTATATATAATTAATTATAAAAGGCCATATATTAAATTGTTTATTTTTACAATACCAAAAAAACACTGTCTCGAAAAGGTCATTGAAATTTTGTGTAGGTATTCATTAGCATATCGCAATTATTAGCATAAAATTTAGCAAATTCCGTTCCCCAAAGTCGTGTAAATTTGTGTTCTATTGTACGTAGAAGTTTGGTTTGTAAAGTCCAACGAACCGAAATTATAGCATTTATTTCCTTTTACGAACAGGTAAAAAAGGTTAATAAAAAAAACTTAATGCATGCCACATCCTTGAAACCATGAAATTATTATTGTGAAACATATAAAACAATCGCTCTATAATTTCGTGTATTATATTATTAAATTACTTCTAGAGTAGTCATTATATATGATGTATAATCATAAAAGGTTTCTTGTAAAATATTGTTAATTAATTAGTATACCGAAGATTTAAGTCAAAATTGAAAGTTAGACATAAGCTGAAATGTATTAATAAATTTTAGTAAAATTTTTATCCCCTTTGTAATTTTACCTAACCAATAAAGATTTGAATGTTTGAATTGAAAATTTTGATGACTGTGCCCATAATATACATCTACAAGCTGCAATAAAAAAACGTGCTGGATATGAATGAATCATTTGAAATTTCAGAAAAAACAAAATATGGAAGAAAAATTTCTGAATTTTTCAAAAATTAATTAAATAAATATTTAATTTACACCAGAAATAAATTTTTCTTCAGCAAATATTCTATTATTTTATCACTAATTAATTTTGTTACAGAAAAATTCCAACTTGAAATAAATTAAATTAAATAAGTTTTTAACTGTTTTTAGCAATTTATTTTCTGTTTTCTAAACATTAATTATAACTACTTGCTTTAAAAAAAATCCAACTATGTTTTGCAGTTCTTTTTTAAATTTTAACTGATTTTACAGCTGTTTTATATTTTTAGTAAATTTTAAATTGTCTTTTAGCTTATTTTATTATTTTTTTTAAATTTCAGTTGTTCCTTTTTTGCAAAATTGAAACTGTATTTTGAGTCACCATTAGTTTTGTTATTCTTACTTTTATTTGATTAAATTCGAAATTTCATCTTTTGTTCGAACTGTTTTAGTAAATTTCAAACTGATTTTTGTGTGTTTAAAATTTGAATTTCTAATAATTTGTTTTATTTACTAAAAACCATTTAATTTTTATTAAATTTTCAAATTTTTTTGAAATGGGAAAAGATTTTTAAATGATTTTGTTTTTGTAAAATTTTCAACGATTTTTGGTATATTTTAAGTTGTTTACTTTTGGTAAAAATTATTTTTAAGCAAATTATTCTTTTGCCTCTTTAGAAATGCATCAGTTTTCATCAATATTTTTTTCATTTCATTTTGGTACATTTAAACTGTTTATTTATTTTCTTGTTTCTTTATACAAAAATTTTATTTTTTAATTGAATTTAACATTTCTTTTACTAAAGGTTCAACTATTTTAAGTATTTAAAAAAAATCTTTTTTTGGTTAATTTTTTTATAGTTGTAATTATTTTTTGATAGAATCTCAACGGTTTTTAACATTTTTTTTTTCAAATTTGTATTGTTTTCTTGACTTATAACTATTTTTTCAAAATCTATTTTTAAATTTGAACTGTTTTTATTACCTATTTTATTTTTATAATACCAACTGATTTTAAGAAATTATTTTTGGCAAGTTTTTATTTTCTTTGTGATAAAATACCAAATATTTATCATAACGTATGCAACTTTTTTGAATTCAAATTTGTATTCGTTTTTAGTTTTATTTTTATTACTTTTTTTAATGATTTTTTAGTCATTTTTAATTATTCCTCTTTTTCTTGGTAAAGTTTCAATACTTTCTAGGCAAATTTGTTCTTTTATATATTATTATTATTGTGTGGTCTAATTTATTTCTATTTTCATTAAAATTTGTATTTCTTCTTAATCAATTCTTGTTTTCCAAGTTTGTTTATTATTATTGTTTATTCAACAGCATAAATGTTTGTTTATTTTTCGTTTATTTAACTTTTTAATTGCAACGACTTCTTTTTTAAGACTTTTTTAATTGACTTTTTTAAACTATAATTTCAAAATTGTTTTCGAAATGTATATTTTCTAGAAAAATTCTAATGGTTTTAAAAACTAAAAAATCTGGGACTGAAATTATCCAAAAGAATATATACTGAATGTTTGAAAGCAATCACTGCATTAGGCAGAAAAAAGATGACAGCAAATGCTCATCATTTTTATGACTTTAAATGATGTTATTGTATGCTCAGGTGACCTTAAATGACCTTGAAAGATCAGATGACATTGTGTGATATTAAATGATCATTATATCGGTCCAATATTTATAAATAAGGTAATCTAGTAATTGATATCACTTGTAAAATGGTAATAAAGTCTTTTATGTTGTAGAAAAGTCCTTTACGCTTTTCGTGTTTTTTTTTTCTATTATTTGATTTCACTTGGTTTTACTTGTTTCACAATTTTTATTTATTTAACTTTCCTAACTAGTTTTGATCACACGATCATTATCAAAGGGGGTTTTTACAACGATTACTAATTTACCTTATCGTTAAATTATGTTTCACCAAGTGGTGAAGAAAAAGTTCGTAGTTTATTATATGATAATTAAATTTAGAATTCTTTAGAAAATTTCTACTGTTTTCTTACGATACATTTATAAAACTTTTCTTTATTTGCCTTGAAACAAAGATCCGTTTCAGTGGGGCTGTTTAATGTTATTTCATTTTAGCTTCTTTAAAACATTGCTTCATTGCTGATAGAATCCAAAAATGGTTTAAAAACGTTTCTTCACTTTATTTTATTTTTGGTTTATTTTGCTCCTAAAAATAAAATGGTGATTCACATTTTTATCTAGTCGGGCTATATTTGGGAGTGATAACTGTAGATTTCGTGATGGTGCATCTACATTAGAGCTGGTTAATGTTGCCCAGGTTATCTATAAATATTAGGCTGCGCAGTGTCTTGAAAGGCATCTCATATTATCAGGTTAGCTTTATTGTTGCAATTAGTGATTACCCGGAATATATTGTTTGCGCAGATCTTCCTAAGAAGGCTGCCGTCATTGAATGCCCTTAGTTTCAAAACAAATTTCTGAGCGAAGTATTCTCTTCGTAGTGATATTAGCTGGTCTTGTGCTTCTGCAAGTAATGAGGAGCGCATAGTTCCTAGACAAATTCGAAGGCTTCGATATTGCACTCGATATATTACTAGAAGTAATGTCTTGCACGCTTGATATTGTTTGTCCCCAATTGGTAGACTCTTTAATAGTTTAGAGGAGATTTGGTCATATCCTGGGATGCAAAGTTTGAATTCAATCAAGATGAATGATTTCTGAAGAGGAGAGTTACAACCTCTACTTTCTAGCTGTTTCATTTAATATTGACGACGTGCTGTCGATGGCGGGGTTACACTCATTCCAATATCCTCATCAGCATATCAGGAATATAGAGGGGCAGGCAGTTCTTTTATTGGGCATGATTTTCATGATTTTCCATATTTTGGATATCGGCATGGTTTTATTTATCTCCGAGCAGAATAATATCTACAAGCTCCTCGCTTTTTGCTTAAACAGTTGCTTAATTTATGCCGCAGTTCGATTGTAAGCTAGGAAGTTATCATACGACTAGCTTTGTTTATATATTGCTAGGGATTGTTTCCTCTTTCTGATCCAATCGGAGCATTCCTCGTCCCACCACATCTGTAAATATCTACGAGATGCATTGATTATTTTAGTAGGGATATTTTGTAAGCAGCCTTACTAATATTTTCCATTAGATGCTTGATATCTACAGTATTGGATAGATTTTCCAGATCTATCCAATACTGATTGATATAGCCTCCAGTCGGTCTTAGCCTCATTCCACCTGTAAAATGGCTCAGCATTATTGTTCCTCTCATCACTACTGTTATCCAGTACAATATTTGTTATTATTTGGTTGTGATCAGATCCCAGTATATCATCAATCATTTCTTAATATGTCTTTAATACCAAATCTGCGGAACGAATGGGCTTTTTAAGAGGTCGTTCGTTTCTCCAAATAAAATATAATTAGCCACATTATTTTTTATAAATATTTCTTCTTGGATCTCTTATTTCTTTTTTTGGTCCGATCTACTACTGAAGGGCGATTACTTACAAAAACTCTTATTACGCCATCCATCTGAGTTAGAGAATGAAGAGCCCCACAGCTTACTTATTTATGTAGTTATTGTACTGCGTTTCCTTCGAAATTTTTTGAATTATTGTCATTAGGACAGAATGATAAAAGAGAACCCAATTCTTAGACGACAAAGGAACTGCAACGAGTGGAGAGTTTTATTAAACAAATCACTTTATACAAACAAAGAGAAAACATCACAAATAAAGAAGCTAGAAAAATATTTTTTCTTAACTTAAAAAGAGTAGTTGATATATATGATAACAGAGTGATAAAAGCAAAGTTTAAACGTGAATCGATTCCTTGCAAGAACTTTGAAGACATTTCCCACCATGAAAACCTACATATAAAATCTACAGAGAAGGGAAATTAATGAAATTTATGTTGAATAGAAGAAGAATGTAAAAACACGTATTTGTCTATTTGCATGGTAAACATTTTTGCGTTTAGTAGCAGTGTCATATTTCTTTCTCAGAAAAACTTTTCTTCTTCTTTATTAATTTTAAGAATGAATTTAACAATATCCACACTGCATTTACCAGAATTAGCTCATATTTAATGCAATGAAGATCTCATTGTGGGAATTTTAATATTTAAAACTGTGTTCAATTTGCGTAACCCATTTTTTCGATATTAGAAAACCGAGTTGCTCATCCGTGCTTCTGCAACTGATTGTAGGAATTACCGTAACACGGTCAGGCGCTCATTACCGAGATCATTGTATGCAAATTTGGCTTTTGCGAGAAATCCTCTCGTATTTTCTAAACTAATCATCGCAATAAAAATTAACATGAACAAAATATTTTCTTTACTTACATCTATTTCTAAATAATAACAATATCTAAATAGTTGTAGTCGTAATGATTATTCGTCAATCACAAGATGTTTTCGACGAATGAAGAATAAAAAAAAGATTTTGCCTTTATAAAGAAGAAGCTGATATATGGAAAAGAAAACAGAGATTAAATTTGCAAGGAAATTTTAGAAATTTTTATCAGCAACTTGCAGAAAAAAGCTACACAAATTAGGTTATTTTGAAGCTACTAAACATGGAAACACCGAGAATATTTTGGATATATTATAGGCTATGCGTTGATTGAAATATTATAATTCATAACTAAAGGAAACTTCCCAAAGCTATAGTAAACTGCAGTACGCAGAACTAAATATACGCCATCTGTGAGTCAGCATTCTCACTACACATGCGCCATCTGTTTCCTGGCATCTTTTAGTGACTCGCATTTCCCTATAAGGTGAGGCATATATACAATATATCAATCAATGATAAAACTTAAACGTATGTCATTTAGTTCATTCGAGAAATTCGTCTACTTTGCCTGAGAAATAATAAAATCACCGCTCTTTATTTATTACAACAATAGTGTGCATTATCTACACTGGAAATATATAATCAAGTTTGCGTGCGGTAAAAACGTGTTATTCAAAAATTACTCGGAATGAGACCTTGCAAACACATCAAGGTAAATGTGAATTGTTTTAAAGTATCACCATTGATTTTGCGAGTTATTTTCAGGAGCATGCAACAATGCAGTCTCAAGAAGTTGAAGGAAGACCTATTTAATTTAGAGTTTGAAAACAGTTTCAATGTGACGTGCATAGATTGACCCATTTGCGACAAAGAAAAAGTTAAGTTGGCTTTGAAAGTTTCGCGTGTTTTGATAATTGTGGAATGCACTTGTGCACGGCGGTTCGTTTAACGAAACCGAAAGTCACTCGAATTACTAGCGAATAATGAATGCAATTAGAGGCCGTTTGTTCGATTTCATGAAAGTGTTCGCGTATTAGCGAAAATGACTGGCCGACGGTGGTTGCAGTCGATTGTAATTATCGTGTGTGAAAATTTATATGCGAGCCAACGTCGAGATTGTTTTCATTCTGTGAATAAACGAAGTTTGAATTATATCCTTTGAGAACAGTGAGTGAATAAAGTACAAACGTAAGTTATTTTAATTCAAATAATTTCAGATCTCAACAATTTATCTTTATATAGTATACAATTTTATTATTTTATTTAATGGTTCTACCTATTACACAAAACACAGTAGTTTATTTGTTTCCTTTAGAAGATGTATATTTTTAAAGTATAAACACTTTAGAGATTAGCTGTCGACCACGTGGTCTTTTACCGGTGTTATTAGTGTATTTATATGTATTTAAACAATTAGTATGTACGTTTCACTCTATAGTGTTATTAATTTTATCTAAATGGCGAAAGGAATTGATCTCTTCATCAGATTGATGACCTTAACCAATAACCCTTAATTTTTTGAAATTGTTAGTATTCGTATTCGCCCATCATTTTTAGTTCATTTTACAGAAAGAAATACGTTCAAAGTAGTGTTGCTTTGATAGCCTTGCTATTTTGTAACACGCATTACTTTTGTATTATTCAATGTCTGTCGAAGTATTAGCTAAAGAAGTAGTTGTTTCAAAAGTGATTTGTTCTTGTAGTCTTAATAAGACTCATTTGTTGTAGATTTTACGAAAATATTTTCGTGTTTTTTCTATTTATTAATGAGTTTAAGGTTGCTAAATATGGAATATTTATATTTTAGTAAAATGGTTAACATTATTTTTACGAAAAATTGTTATAAATAATCCAATGCACTCTTTATAGGGAATTTTTGAAAACATGTTGGACACATCAAAAGAAACCTTTTTTATATTTTTATCCAGCTTGATTTTGTTCCATTTATTAGTAAGAGATCTACAAAATTTGTAACAGCACTTGGATTACAAAAATTCAAGAAAGGAAAATTGTTCACAATATATAGAAATTCGGGTGTTTCTTAAAAAAGGAAATTCTAAGAATCTTTAGATGAAACTGCTGAAAAATTGTAGATTATCATAAACACTTTTAGAAATCTAAAAGAGAAAAAGTTAGAAACAAAAAGAGAATGAAAAGTTTTAGAATCCTCGGGAAACTTGGAAAAGAAACTGGTGAATTCTGATAAGATAGAATAATAAATCTGAAAATCTGCGAGAAAAATTTCTTAAAAATCCTATAGTCTGCAACGAAACTTCTTGTAACTAGAAACCTAAAGGAGAAATTTGTAATAAATTCTAGAATCATAGAATCATTTCAAGTGCTGAAAGAAACAACAGAAATTTTTTTCTCAAGTTAGAAAGGAAATTTCAAAAAATCCTATAATTAGAGCATAAAAAACTGTTCAAATCTAGAAATCTAGAGGAGAAAAAAAAAAATCATCGAACGAAATTTTTAGAAATCTATAAGGGAAGAAGATAAAACAGTGAGAAAACTACAACTGGAAAATTTTAGTTTTTTTAGGGAAGTAATTTAAAAATTAAAGAAATTAAAAAATACTTTAAGTATTAATGAAAATCTTAATGGAAATATCTGGAAAATTGAAGAATTATCAAAAAATCTAAAAATGTGTGAGAGAAATTTCTTCAAAATTCTATAATCATGAATAAAAATTTTTGTAATTAGAAAAAAATCTAGAAACCTGGAAGAGAAATTGGTAAAATATTTCCAGATTCATTGAAGAAAATGTTTTTTTTAAACTTCAACAAAAATTCTTGTAATTAAAAGGAGGAAAATTCTAAAAACCTGGAACTTAAATTGCCAAATATTGTAGAATTATAGAAGGGAGCTTTAGAAACATAGAAGAAATCCTCGCGACTTTAAAGAAAAAATATTCCTTAATTCCGATGAAAATTTATAAAAACCTATAAGAAAAATTTCTTTAAAAATTCTACATTCGATGAAAATTCTTGGAAGAGATAGTTAAAAAATATGAAATCTTAAAAAAATTGAAAATTTCAAAGATAGAATGCTGAAAGAAGCCACAGAGAAAGTTTTCGCTAGAGGGAAAAATATATATTAATTAGAGCATTAGATAAAACTGTTAAAATCTAGAAATTATTGAAAAATACTAAAATAATTTGAAGATTTTTTTTAGAAATAGAATGAAATAGAAAAGAAGCTGAAACTACTATTGGATAACTTTAGAAATTTAGGTATTTAAAGGAGTAGGTAGGGTTATATATTTTTATGTAATTAAAAATTTGGTTTAAAAAATCAGTTGAAAATATTTTGAATGTTATCATAAAAACAATTAAAAGTATAAAAGTCAAATCTGTGAAAATCAATATTCATATAGTAAATAACATAGTGCTGAAATAAAAATAAATAATAAAATTCATAATCATAAATGCCTTAAAACAGTTTGAATTCTTAAAAAAAAACAATTAAAAAATTAGTTTAAAAAAGAGCTGAAGAGAGTATGAACATTAAAATAATATTATATTATTAAGTGAATTGAAAATATTGAAAGAAGTTAAATTGCAAAAATAGTAATAATCGTAAAAATATTATGAAAAGTTGCTTCAAAAAATCAGTAAATATAAGCTTTAACAATAAATTTTATGATACAGGTAACAACTGGTATAACTCATTTAAATTTAACTTCTATCCTTAGAAGAATACTAGAGACTGTTACATTTTGATAGAAATGCCTCCCCAGGTCACAAATTTATCCTTAAAATCCTAAGTTATTGTTACTATAACCAATACCTATCGGATGAATGAGAAAACGGCGTTTTGGAATGGATACTACATCCCAAAACCTGATAATAATACATCTTATATCAAAAGTTATAGACCTATTACCCTCTTCCCTGTAATAGACAAACTATTCGAATTCCTTTAATAAGAAAAAATCCTAAAATCCCACTACCAATTTTGCTTTTACTTACCATCCTTACCTCCAATATTCAAACAAAGCACTTCGAAGGTCACAAGTCCGCTATTTCTCGATATCAAAAAGGCGTTTGACTCGGTATGGCATCGAGGCCTACTTTATATTCTTAAATATTCCGATGTATCTTAAAATTCTAGTCTATGAGTTCTTCCTGTCAAGTGAAAATCCGACAAGCACTATCTTCACAATTTTCTCTTAAGCAAGACGTGCCACAAGGCTCTCCACTCTTTTCAGTACTTTACAATCTATATTCCCATGATATATTTAATTTAATGTGCAATTATCCTCTATCCAAATATCCCTCAAATCACTACAAAATTGGTCCTCCAAATGCCGTTTGGAACTAAACCCTAATAAAACCAAACTTTTCTTTCCTTTCCACAAAATTACTCCAACATCTCCTAAAATTACAACCCACCAAACTGAAATATATCCATCACACACATATAAAAATATTCAACTCGAAATTTTCCTTCAAACCTCATGTCCAATCCATTAAAGCCAAAATCAAAACTAGGGCCTAGCATTTTACGGCACTAAGTAACCGAAAGATCTGCACTCCGAACCCTTACCAAAATAATCCTCTCCATTACCCATGGAACGAATTTTTATACGAATCCACACATATCACTCTCATCATCCAAAATTGGTGAAAAATTTGCAGCAAAACCTTTTAATCTACCCCTTATCAACAAATTTTGTATCCCTCGAAATCCCAATATTCCTCCAAAATATAAATACCCCATAAGAACAATTCACAAATTCATTGCATCGCATCATCTGGACAGTTCCTCTAACTAGCACTCAATTTTAATTTATTTTCTTTCATGAGACCTATGGTCGATAGCCCAGACAGTGACGTACTAACCAAACTAAGCCAAAACAAAATGTAATAACAAAATACAACGTAAAAGTTTATTAAATAAAGATGTTGTATATATAATATATAATGAAAACTAAAATAAGTAATAAATAAATAAAATGGTATAGTCGATATACATAAAATTGCTTAAAAACAGTTTGAATTATTTAAACAAAGTTTTAATTTTACTAGAAAACTTTTAAATTTTATTAAAAAACATAATACATAGAAAAATATAAAATAAGCTCTCAGTAAATAGATTAAACCATGTTTAAAATCATTCACAGAAAACATAAGAAAAGTTAAAAAAAAATACTTAAATTGATTAGATACTTAAAGAAAGAGTAAATTTTCTTTAAAAAAAATAGGCAACATTTAAAAAAAATGAAATTCTTAGTGTTAAGTTTATAAAATATTTACGAAAACGTATGAAATCTTATAATTGAACATTAAGAATTCATTATAAATTCCTTAAAATTCCCCAAGAAATATAGCAAAGTGGAACTCAATTATTACAATCTGATTTTTGTTTCAAAAGTGATCGCCCTATTGAGCCCACGATTAATAATTCAATTTAACTTTGTAATCAATTCAACAATAACAAGGTTACAGATTAAGATTAAATAACAATAGCAGTTCAGATTTATTAATAAAAAAATGCAATCAATTTTCAAGGAAAATATAATATGAACGTTTAAATCGCTAAATATTATTTCAGATTTGAATTGACGAGGCGGATACATAATGAAATTCCATAACATTGAAATACAACTACACAGTTGAGAATACTGTATTCATCTGCCTGATGAAGCCACTGTGAGGCGAAACATGTTGCCCCTCTCATCTGTGTAGTTTTATTTAAAATATTATTTTATAATTTAAATACTTTACTAAATATATGATAGAAAAAAATATATAATTGCTTCATAATTTTAGTGCTTCAGTAAATATACGATAGAAAAATGTATAACAAAAGAATACATTTGTTATCAGTTTGTTTTTAACAATAACTGCGATTTGCATAAAAATTTTACGTCACAAGTTTACGACTAAATAGCGATAATCAGAACTTTACAGTTTAGGTTGTATACATGTAATACGTACATTCGTAATTACATTAGAAATTGGTGATGTAACCATCATAGTACTTTCCCTATATTTTTCTAGAAAACTATGAGGTTTACGCAGAAAGGCTATTCTTAATAATTTGCTCAATTTTTAATTCTTTACAATTACTTGTTATATAAATTTCATGTAACTCCTATAGTTTATTAGCAGTAGGCAAACAATATCAAAAAGTTTAATTTTTATAATAAACTTAAATAAGATATATTAAAAATAAAAAAAGGAATTGTGATTGATGTTTAAGGCCATTACTCTGTGATACATTCTGAATTTAATTTAATTTTAGTGTATTATTAAAACAAAATAGATTTTTTATTCTTATTAATCTATAGGTAATGTTTTTGATTATATGAAATAATTACATTAAAGGTGTAACAGTAAAGTAAAAAAAATACACAATCAAATACATAAATAGATTAATAAAATATCTTGTTTTGAAATACGTAAAAAACAATTTAATTAAATAAAACGATTAGTAATTGTACATTTAGCGTTTTAAATTGTTTCATTTAATAGATTAATAAAATTAGAAAAACTGTATTTTCTCAGAATGCTTTGCTTAATCTTAAAATAGTTTCACACTCTTCATGATTAATAATAATGTGAATAATATAAAATAATAATATAAATTAAACCATTGTGGCGTTTATAAAAATAGAGGAAATTAGATCTTGACTTACATTCACTCAACGTCGGTTCATTGACTTCATCCTTGCATACTCGACTAATCAATTATGAAACTTATCACTGCACAATCATCGCAAACAACGTAAATCCCATCGAGGTAAACGGATATGTTTAAATAATGATATAAACGACCTTCGATAAACAGGACCTGCAATAATTTATCTCCGATTTTATTATTATTAAATCATTGTTTTAAAAACAGTATATTTCATAACTAAATGGCAGAAAGACCATGGGTCGATAGCCGTAATAAAAATCAATTATGATTATATTGTACATAACGAATGTATTCAATTATCAATAAAGATGTTTGTCTCTCTCATAACTAAATAATTTTTAACTAATCATTACTATCTTCATCAGTTTTATTTAATACTAATGTTATAAAATTTGACTTTTGTTAACGATAATAATCGTATAATATCATAATATTTCGTTCACTTTAAAGATATGTATAATAGGAAAATTAATTTAATAATCTCAAATAAAAAACATGAATTCACTTTAATTTTTTTTTTAGATTACATCTTTCGATTTGAGCGAGGTTTAAATTATATAAAATCAAAATCAAAATGCCTTGGAAACATTATAATAAAACTCCTTACACACGGTTCGGAGAAATTACCCGAACAGTCGATTATTTCAAAAGATACAGGATTTAGCAAAAATGTCTTATATAAAAGTGTTAAGGCTTTTGAAATCCTACTTATCTCTAATAAATTGGAATATACATAATGGCCCACAAAATTGTGGTGAATTTAGGTTACATTTTTTAATGGAACACCCCATATATTACTATTTATTTTGATAGCCCTGTCAAGTTTGAACAATTTTTATGAACCATACGTTATACCTACATTAGTTTCATTGATATCGACATTTCAAATAATAAAGAATAATAGGTTTGTGATATTTATAACAATCTGCACCCAGACAGGCAAATTAAAAAATCCAGTTTTTCTAACTGTAGAGCGTTACAGAATTACTGAGGAGTAATTGAATTGAAATACTACCACCAATGATAAAAAATTGGACATTCTGCTTTCAATTCGTTATAATTTAAAATTCGATATCTAGGAAACTAATGTATTTAAGTATAATATATGGCAAACATCACAATTAATATCCTTTTTTAAAGTCTAGAAATATTTTGATCGTAATTAATCTCCGTATTATTCTATTGAACATGATTCGTGTCTTATTTATTATTATTATTTTTTTCATTATTAAGCTGTCAACGCATTAAACAGACTGTAACAGAACAAACGAGAAAATAGGATACAAGAGAAAATTTAATTTTCTTAGGCGGTGAACAGAACAGAAGCCACTTACTTATGAACAAATTGCGATCATCGGTGTGGTAAGAAGAGGTAATTAATTCCCACAGTAATACCACTTTCGGTGAATTCAATTCCCTCGAGGGGTGCGGTGGGAAATAGAGCTTCCCCTAGACGGACAGATTAATTGAGATCGCGTGTTGGAAAAATGGGAAAACATGAAAATCCCCCCTATTTGTAATTCGGAGAACGTAAGCTGTACAGGTGAAATTTTGTTATGATTGTAGATGGGACGGTATATAGGGTGAGTCACGTAAGATGGTAATATTGAATTAGTGATTTTATTGATTAGGTTTGGAAAGAGATTCTTTATCTACTTCTAGCGTACTTTCTTCACAATTTATTTTGTATTTACTAGATGTACATTTTGAGCTCTAAGTGAGTGTCCACTATTCTACTCTCCAGTTTTATTATATAAAAGATGGTTTTCTAAAGAAATATTTAATTTTTTTTAATGAGAGGAGAGGAATTACATCGCGGACATCTTCCTAATAGAACTCCTATCGACTAAACCCACGCCTCAATAGTGACTAGTCCAGGACTAAAAGGTCTTTTCTAGTTTGGTCTCAAACGTATTGATCGCTAAGATTTTAGGTGATCCGGCCTTCCTAAGTGACGCACTCCTCGAAAGGAGTAGTGAAACCGAGCGGATTACGGTGGCTCTAGGTTTTAGGGGCTAACTGAGTGCTTTCGATGATTGTTATCAGCAGTGACATCGTATTTTGGGAACTTTATTCATTGAGTTTGCTCTACAGCAGAAATACTTCTACAAGTTAACAGCGATCTCTTTGATGTTCTCCAGGACACTCGGGATCTTTGTGTCTCCTGGCTATTTCGCATGTACGGCGGACATTCAGAGCGACGTTTTGAGTACGCTTGAGTTTGTCTATTAGCGAAGGTACACAATATCCCAAAAATGGCCAAAATATTGCTTTTGTGATCAAAATTGTATGGTGAATATCATTACCAGCTGGCAATGGTAGAGTGGAAGAACATGAGAAGTCGTGAACTTCTTCAAGTTCTATGCCTCAAAATTTTAAGTTAGTGTGTTTATATATGTGGAAGAACATGAGAAGTCGTGAACTTCTTCAAGTTCTATGCCTCAAAATTTTAAGTTAGTGTGTTTATATATGTATTTCGATGTATATTTTTTTAATAAAGCTTGTAAAGTATATAAAATAAATAAATAAATAAATAAACCCCATATGTATGCAGCGTATGTGAGTTGCGGCTTTATCATCATAGTGAAAAGCTTTACTCCGTTTTTCACGGATATAGTTAGATCTCGTATTAATGACGGGCCACAACCATAGCTTGCAGAACTTTTTCAAGAAAAACTGTGGCACCTCCTCTACAAAGTAGAACCGTATCGTCTGCGGATTGGGCGATCATTATCGGATCCAGATTCAGAATTTCGCTTGTATAAGTGTTATACGGTATCGCCGGAGATAGAGAAGAGTTCGGTGATTCATTTTCACAGATGGTGTTGAATTTGCAGCAAAACTTTCTGTTCCCAAGAAAGTCGTGCCCTATTTTGATGAAGTAGTCGGGGAAGTTTAGATAATTCATTTTAAAGTTAAGGCACGATTGACTCAAACTCTATAAAACGCCTTCGTAATGTCAAGAACAACTGCGGCGACATCGCGTCTTATCGTAAAGCCTTCGGAGATGAATTCAGTCAGCCTCAAAGCTGATGGATAGTCGACAGATCAGCCTGAAAACTGATCTGAGAGCCAGGGATAATTTTCTGATAGGACGGCACCTCGATGAAAGTAGCGGCGACTTTCCTACCTTGAAGACAGATGCCAAAAGCAATATTCAATATCGGGAATCTACCCTTGCGGACGAGGTTTCTGGCCATTGCGGTGGAAATACCGTCGATACCTAGAGCTTTGCGGATTTTGAGCTGCTTAATGAGCTCGTTTAGCTCTTCCGAAATAGCCGGATGACAGGTCCACCTGCGGTTGTTATAATTATTAGTGTTGAAATCGACATTATTGCTAGAGTTGAGGGTGAATCGACGCTTTAGAGAGTCCGCGAGTAGCTTTGATTCATAATAACGCTTGGTTTCCGTGACTTTGGCGCTTGAGCGACCGAACAAACTTCTAAACAGAGTTTCGTTTATCGACTAAAAGCGGTTGATCTTTAATTGGCGCAAGTCGTCTCAAACTTTAAGCGCCAGTTTATTGAATTCCGTTCAGCGAGATGGGACGCCTGTACTCCGCCACCGGTGGCGGGCGTTCTTTTTCTCTGATATCAGAGACTACTACCAAATAATATAAAATTGTTCTTAGAGTTTTTTGGAGGATGTGAAATGTTCCTAAACCATCTAGAGGCAGCATTGGTATCTGCATTCCCTGAAAAATCCTTTAACAACAAACCCAAGAATCTGCCAATAAATTGGTTTAACCAAAAACTACAAAAGACAAACTCTGCAATTGCTTGATGAAGTCTACCAACGAAATCCGGACAGTGCGTACATAAACAGGGGAATAAAACGTTTCAGGAAATTGGATAGTACATCACTTAAGGAAGCTAAAATCGGTGCAACGGACTACTGCGCACCTTAAACGATGTGGCAAGTTATAAACGCAATCGTCCGTAACAACCAAAATCACCGCCCTTGTATTTATAGTGCTTTGTTTCTTTTACAATAAATTGTAAATTACTTAGATAAAAATTAATAACGTACGTATAATATATAATTGATTGATTTGAATGCAAGTGATCTGAACAATTTTTACGCTGAAAATATTACAGCAACTATTCCTGACTGTGATATCGATCCAATAAACTATTTCAACAATTTTAATGTCATATTCTGTCCCTGATTTTAAATTTAATCATGTCTCTGAAATTACTATTCGAAATGTTATAGATGAACTAAAAAATTCTAAGGCTAAAAATGTATATGGACTATCGCTGGATCAAGGACTTTATTGTGCCTCAAATCTACAAACTAGTGAACTAATGCATCAAGAGTAGCGACTGTCTGATGATTGCAAAAATTATCCCTATATTCAAAAATGGAGATAAAGAAGATCGTAACAACTATCAGTATATCAAAAATTTTTGAGAAAATAATGTACGAACCTGTCCTCACATTAAAAAAATAATAATTTACTTCATAAATTGCAATATGGATTCAGACAGGGAAAGTCTACCGAAGATGCAATCGAGGGCCTGATGGATAATACAGTTATCCACCAGGCCCTCGATTGCATCTTCGGTAGACTGTGTAGTATTAATGATAAATAATATCAAAAGGCCACATTCTTAGTTCTATCAAAGGCGTTCGATTTTGGCAAGGAAACTATACATGTATAATATACATGCAAAGAGTTGTAGTCTGATCTTATCGCATTTGACACGAAGGCAACAATATGTGTTAGTCAATGAACAAACATCTGACATTCTGCACTCTAGTATTGGGGTTCCCCAAGGTTAGATTCTGGAGTCATTGCTATTCCTAATTTTTATTAATGATTTCCCATGTATTTTTGAGATCAGTAAGGTCTTGATGACTCCACAATTTTAACGACGCACGATAATCTCTAGTCTGCACTGCAATTAAATGAAGATGCACGGTCGATGGCCAGTAAGTAGTTTCTATGTAATAAGTCGAGACTTAATGAAGAGAAAACTACTAATATTATGTTTAATAAACCTGGTAATGTTAGAGCTTTAGCGACTCCTGTAAATTCTTGGGAGTGTATATAGATTTTAAAATGTTGTGGCATGAACACGGCTTCAACTATCCGCCCGACTAAACAAACTTTGTTTCTGCTTCGCAGCCTTAGCAGCAACGTGTCAAACTCTGTTTCCAGAACAGCTTACTTTGCTATATTTCGAAGCCATTTGGCGTATGGTATTTTGTCGTTGGGCCATTCTTCAATCAGGCATGACATATTTGCTCTAAAGTCGATTGCAGAATAGGTTTTGCTAATTTTAATATACTTACACTTCCTTGCATCTGGATTGCCTAATATGATAAAAGGATCACCCTAAATGACATTAAATGACCATTGTATGACCTTGAATGATCATCGAGAAACCATAGATGGATGTTGGCCTTATATAATCGTTGAATGACTACAAAAACCCGACCATGGTAAGCCTACGACTCTAAATTCTAGCCTTTATTGGCTTTGAAGCTTCATCAAATGACCTAGAATAGTTTTGAAGGGTCATTGGATAATCTTAATCAACTTTACTTGACTCTTAAATGATAATGATAATAAATAACCTTGATTATTTTATAGATGACCTTGAATAATCATAAAAAGACCTTAATTAATTTTTTATGGTGTTAAATAAGCTTGAATAATCGATGACTGATTTTTAATATTTATTGGATGCCTAAAATAATTTTGAATGAATTTTAAATAACCTCGAATGTCAAGTAGGTGATCTTGAATGATCTTATAATATTTGGATGATTTTGAATGTTCGCCAAATGACCCATAATATGGTTTTATGTTCTAAAATAATTTTTAGTTAATAGTTTAATGATCTTAAAGACAGTAATAATTGAATGTCCTTAAAACGACTATCAAATGAGATTAACTGACCTTGAATGATAATTTTAAGTAAGTAATTTCTTAAATATTGCTAAGAAATGTGCAAATTAAATCACTTCCAATAATTGCGTAATTATCTATAAAGACATATTTCTTTTCTACCACCCAACATTTACTCGGATAGCTTTTATGACTTTGAATAATCTCCAAATGACCTAGAATAAGCTTGAATGGTTGAATTAAAAAATCCTTCATTAGATGACCTTGAACAATCATCGGATGACCTGAATACTTATGAATGATGTTAAATAACCCTGAATAATAATTTTAAATAAACGTTGAATGCCCTTAAATAACTTATAGGTTACTTTAAAAGACCTTAACTGATTTAGAAATACCTAGAATAATTAAATTCTCATTTTACCCGTAGTGAAACATGTTTAGGTTAATCAAAAAGATTAATTAAAACACTTGTTTTTTTTTCAAATTTGAATCAAAACCAATTGTTTTAATTAATCTGTCTAATTAACTAGAAAAATTTTGAACGGTCATTGTATGACCTAAAAGAAACTTGAATGAATGTAAAATAATATTGAATGATTGTCGTTTAACTTAATGTTTATTAGATGACCTTAAATATTTGATGTTAAATAACCTTAAATGGTAATTTTTAATCAATGAGATTTGAAAGAGGTTTTGCTTAGGGGATTGGATCATTTTTCAATATTTTATGTTTTTATTCACTTAATTTGTTATTGTATACTTGCATGTTATCGATTCTTTTTTGTTTGTAGCTACAATTTTCATGTATTTATTTATATTGCTTATTTGTTTCATGTGTTGTACTTAAATTCATATAATTATGTAAAGGAGATTCCGTAAATAAATCATTATTATTTATTATTATTTAATGTTAGATCATCTTAAATAATTTGTTATATCTGATGGATTACTTTAGAAGACTGTCAGATGACCTTGAACGATTTTGAACGACGCCAAATTACCTTGAATACCTGGAATTATTTTAACCGGTTATTGAATGACCTAAAAGTAACTTAAATGAATGTAAAATTTTAGTTTAACCTAAAATGACCATCAAATTAAATTAAATGGCATTAAATGATAACTAAATAACTTCTGGGTATTAATAAAAAAATCTGCAAATCTGCAACTTAAATGACCTTAAATGATCATCAAATGACCTAGATTAATTTTGAATGGGTATCAGATGACTTTAAAGAAACTTGAACGTTCAATAAGCTTGAACGATCGTCGTATGACCTTAAATTGCTGTATTATGTTGAATGATCGTAGACTTAAAATAATTTTTAATGAACGTTGGATGACCTTATATAAAATAATCTATACCCGATAGAAATGATTTTAGTTTTAGTTTAGATCGTTATATTACCTACAAATAATTATTTTCTACCACTCCAAATATTCTTGGATAGCTCGCAAAGGCCTTTTGAATCATTATTGGATAACCTTAAATAACCTAGATGACCTAAAATATTGTCGCATGATCTTAAATAATCTTAAATACTGCTTGATTATTTTAAATGTCGAATGGAATAATAATAATATCGCTTCTTGACTTAAAAAAATTTTGAATGGTTATTGAATGTAGATAATTTTGTAGAGGGTTATAGAAAGCAATTAAACTTTTCTCCCATTTTCAATGTACTTTTTCAAAAGATCACATTACTATAGCTATATTATTTAAATATAATTTAAAGGGATTGATTTATACAAGTGATACAAAATTTCTTAATTATATTTCACCATCAATTTCAAAATATTTCGTTGTCTACACAATAAAACATCTGACCCTGACACGTTACTTGATTCAATAACCTAAACGTAAGGTCCTCATCATCCACTTAGCACGGATATGCATACAGCTCGAATAAACGCACTGTAATCCAATAATGGAACGAAAATTCTGCCCAATAATTACATTACATCATGTGACTATAATTTGTGGAAGCCACTCGATATTCAGTTCCGTTTCACGCAATCGATCCAAGAATCAAACCGCACCGGCGAAGAAGAAGAAATCCTAACGTTCCTCACGCTCCGTTTCGCTTGGTGCTTCTTGGACATTCCGATAATTAACATCCACCAGTTTTGGTCGTCGGGAGAGCTCGAAATGAACGCCGCAGACAGGAAGTGAGCCAATTAGGAATTATGCACGCAAAAGTGCGGGGAGGGAAGTGCGCGTGTGGCATATTTATTTTTTTTATCATTAATTGTGACAGGTTTTAATCGAAGGTAAAATGAAATTCTTCTTATGTAATTACTTTTAGGTCAAAGATATTTGGAAAAAATGGTGCTGGAATTAATCAATTAAATGTTTTTCATAATCCTAATAGCCTTATATTATAAAGTTACAAAGTAAAAAAACTAGTATTTTATTATTTAAAATCTTGGGCAAAGTTAAAGTAAAATTAATGATGGCACATATTTCCTTCCTTTACAATTTTCTCAATACCTTTTTTTTCTGCTTTAGCTGTTGACGTTTTAATACAACTTGAGGTGATCGTAGATTTATTGTATAGTACAAAAGCAATTAAAACATGTAATGTAATTTTAATGCATAGACTAAGATTACTTTATAATTTACTGATGTTCATATCTACTACAAATATATATTTTATTTATAATTGTTATATTTTTGTATATGGTGGCTCAAGTGAATAAAGAATTGAACTGAACTGAACTAAGGGTATTTGTTACTTATAAAACTGTTCGATGGTTCAATTAGTAATTAGTTATGTGATTGGAATAATTATAAATATAACTTATCGATTCAATTATGTAATAATACCTTCTGTACACTAGTGATAAGAAATTTTATCGTCGCCCTGATTACAATCGATAATAATTTAATTCATTAGACAAAACACTCGATGTGGTAACTCAAACAAAACCGTAAATACAAATGTTAATTAATTGGGAGCTGGTATTTCGAAAGGTGTTACCTAACAAATAAAATTAACACTCGACGCACATAAATGTGTATCAATACATACGTCATTATTATTTTTTACTGGTGTTGGCAAATTGCGAGCGAAAGTCGCCGAAACGATTAATAAATAATTTATGGTACAAATGTGTTATTTGGTGAGGTTTTCGAAATGCGGTGGATTCCAGTCCATATTGGCCTTTCGTTAGGCACTAATAACTCCTAACAGTAGTTGTACGACTGGTGCTGGTGTGCAGAATACGCACGAAAATATTGGTCTAGTAGTGTTGAGGTGATTTTGCTGTGCGGTTTTGCGCTTTAACAAATGAGGCATTTCTGTTCCTTCGTTGAGTGCTCGTGCGGTTTTGGATTATTGCTCGAGGATAATGCATCGGGATGTGTTCAATGTTGTTAAATCTTCTTGGAAAAGGTATTTGTAATTCAATTCTGAAACTACATACTTGATTATTTTGTAGAAATTTATTTTATATTTCGAGAAGTATTCTTTTTACCAACACGATAGAACAATTGATTAGATCTATTATGTGAAGATTGATTCATAAACTTGACTTGAAGATCCTTCTTCAACTATTTTAAACTTTGATTTTAAAGGAAAATAATCTGTTCTGATAAAAGCCTCCATCTGCGATCATTCTATCATAACTAAAATTTCATACATATCACCACACCGGCAATATTTACAATGCCCATTTACTAATCAAATGCCCCTAATATCTTCCTATGAACTAGTAAAATCCAACACATTGTTTATATTTATTTATTCTTTTTACATATTTCTTAAAAATACATTTAAAAACAAATACATTTACAAAATACATTCATCAAATTTTAGACGAAAGAAGTACGTGCGAAGTTAATATTAAAATACGTAATTGAAGTTGTTCTTATTACTCATCAATTCACTTCTCTTAAAAAAATTATTAACAAATTTCCACGATTTTGATGACAAACATAAAAAGATAATCGATTTTTTTCAAGGAGTTACTTAAAATGAGTTTATAATTCGAAAACCAACTAAAATTTTCATAAGAAAAGTTTAAACCTTTTTTTAACAATTCTCTTAAAATTACCTTTATATTTCAATGTTTTATAATAAAGAATTTGACAATGTTTATCAAAGGAGTTTTAAAAAAATTAAAAAGTATCTAAAATCAGTTGAATAATTTCTCAAACAAAAACAATTAAACATATACAAAAGATTAATTAAATTAAAAACAATTAAAATTTGATAATAAAAAAATAGTGGAAAAAGTTCTAAAAAGTATTCTTGGGAGTTTAAAAAAATTTAAATATTCTAAAATAAAGAACAGTGGAATGTTTCTTCGATAATTAAAAAAAAAACATATTACCATTTAGTAAAAATAGATAACTGAAAATTTGTTAGAGAAACAGTTTGAAAATTCCTAAATATTTAAGAAAATTTTACAAATAAAAGAAATTCCTCTAATATTAAAAAAAAAAAAACATTAAAAACTGTTTAAAAAAATTACATCTAATTAAATCAAAATATTACAATTGAAATAGTGTCAGGTTTCTATATTAATTCTATTTAAGCATATGTGTACACTTATTACAATGAAGAAAGGGCGTCCCATGATGGATTTCCTCTCCTTGCATCAAAAAAAAAAAAAAAAATTACAATGAAGTCTTAGTTTAAAAATATTAAAATTTGCTGAAAACAGTTTTAACAAAAAAAAAACAGTTGGATTTAAAAAATTGGAATTTAATGATTTTCAAATAAAAAAACTTAAACCTTAAAAAACAATTGATAATTTCTAACCAAAAACATTTTAAAACAGTTGATACATAATCAAATTTTCTTTAAAATTCATCAAAGGATAAAAAACCTTATTTACTAAAAAAATGTTAAAATAACAATTTAAAATTGTTTAAAGCTTTAAGGCAATTTATCTTTTAGAACGTTTTCAACTGCCTTTTATTGGTAAATTTAAAAGAAATGGAAATATCCTAAAATAAAGAACAATAAAAATTATCTGATTAAAGGTACATATAAACATAAACATCAGGAAAAAAGTAAGTTAAAAATTTGTAAGAAATACACGTAAAAAATTACTTAAATCTGTAGAAAATTTTTTATTAAAAATCCCCTAAAAAAATACTTAAAAATCTTCAAAATTTGCATCTATCAAACGCGTTTAAATTTACCAAAAGCAACTACGACTAATTAATTACAAATTTAGTTTTAAAAAATGGAATTTAACAATAAAAATAATTCGGAAATTGAAAAATGAAAAAGAAATATTAACACTGCTCTGTATTTACATATTAAAAATTTTGTGCTATATGCATTTTAATATTTCAACTTTTCAAAAACATCATGATATTCATGAGTACCCGACCGGAAACAAAGCAAAAATTGTGAAAATTAAACATACCTACACGTTCTTTGAAAATTCTCCACATCAATCGGGAATTCACAACATTGGTCAACATTTAACAAAAATAAATTTAAGTTAAAACTAAAATCGTTACTTCTGCAGTAGGCTTTTTATAGCATAACTGAGTTTAAAAACTACACAATTACGTAGCATCAAGAATAAGAGCCATCTTCTAACCTATTTACGTTGAAATTTGTTCCGCAATTATTATATTATGTTATGTATTATGTTATGATTTTAGCGTTTTATCGCATTTTTATCATTTTAACTATTTTTGTGTACTTGACGTGTCTAATATTGTTAACTAACTATGTAATGGACAAAATAAAAAAATAAAAAATGATTAAAATAGTTGAAAATTTCTGAAAAAAAATGAAAATCAACAAAAGGGGTTAAAAAACAAAGTAAAAGTAATAAAAACATTGATATTGAAATTTTCTTTTGAAAAAAAATAAAATTTGCAAGAAAAGCAGTCAAGAAACTTACTGCAATATGCAGAAGTGATTTTCATTTAAATTACCAAAATATACAAAAAACAATTGTAAATCTATTAAAAACATTGTAATTTGTGGAAAACAGTTAAAAATTCACACAAAAAATAACAAACATTAATTAGTTATAAATTTGATTATAAAATTTTTACAAAAAAATTGTGACATAAGAAAACTACAATTTTCTCAAAATAAAAAAAACAAACAAATTCAAAATTTGTATGAAAAAACAGTTAAAAATGTTTGAAATCTGTAGAAAAGTTTCTCAAACAACAACAAATAGGAGGCAATCGAAAATCAGCAATAAACATTTTGAAAATAAAGAATTAAAAAAATTAATTAAATTTAAAAAACCGCTAATTAGTTACAAATTTGAATTAAAATAAATTTTGTAATAAAAATAATTCTGAATTAACTAAAATTTTCTGAAAAAAAGAAAAAAAAATGATAAGGAAACAGATGTAAATTTTTCAAATAAAAGTTAATAAGATAATTCGGTAGAAATATTGGTCAAAAAATAAACAATTAAAAATCCAAGAAAAGAATATTTTCAAAAAAAAATTTATAATTTGTTTAAAAATAAATTAAAAAATTTGTAAAAAAGCATTAAAATCGGTTGAAAGCCGTCAAAATTTTACACAAAAATATTAGTCTTCTATTTCAATTATAAATTTGGTGTAAAAAATGCAGTAAAAATATCTTCTCAAATTACAACTAAAATCTTTAAAAAGAAAAAATATATAAAAAAAACTGTGGACATTTAGTTACAAAATACTGATATTGTAGCATAATTAGAAATTAAAAAAACAGGTGAAAAAAATAGTTTTAATTGAAATTTGCTTTAAAATTGCAAAAATTAAAAAACATTAAAAATCTGTTGAAAACATTAAAATTCATTAAAAGTTTTTTAAATTTTGCACAAAAACAACTAAGAATAGTTAGTTTGATTAAAAAAAATATTTTGCAATAAAAAATACTTTCATTAATTACAAAAACAGTCAAACAAATGGTGATGTGACCATCATAGTACTTTCCCCATATTTTTTTCGAAAACTATGAGGTTTGCGTTTCTTAATAATTTGTTATATAAATGTCATGTAACTCCAATAGTTAATAAGTAATTGGCAAACAATTTTCAATTCTTTTTTCTCGAAAGTTATGAATTTTATGAAAAATATGTTTTAATAAAACTTGTTCAGTTTCTCATTTCCTTCGACTTTTATTTGCCATATTATCAAAAATACGTCCGTTCCTCAATATCTTAAGATTTTTGAAGTATAAGAGGCTATTGGGAACACGCGTGTTTTTTTTAATTTAAAATTAACTTTATATGTTTCAAAATAAGATAAATAAAACAAAACCAAAAAAAAATATCCTAAAGGGGTTAAAAAAAATATATAAAATAGCGCGAAATCGCCAAAATGCAAGATGGCGGGTTAGTGACCTAATGATTCACTTTCTGGTCTATTACAAACTTTCATATCAGTTCATTGAGCATTAAAAGAATAGCTGGAGCTACAGATGAGAATAAAATAAGTGTATTTTGTGGATCTACATTTATTATTGATCCTAATTTATATACAATGAACGACATAGCACTTCGACTTACTATAAATATTGTTTAGTGCCACACTGTGTAAATACTACCTTTCAAACACCGAATAATAAACTTATGAAATATATAGACTTAGAAAAAATCATTGTTTCCCAAAATATCTTTGCCTTTCCTAATATATCCATGGAATAATTTTCATCGTAATTAATTTTAATTATTGGTATTTTGTTGTTGGTTTCGAATGTATCTAATGTATCGAAAGTATCTGAAACGCATAAATAACCAACTTTGAAATTTAACATTACCATTTGTAAATGTAATTATGCTTTGCATTTAGGAAATATGTGACCGTTTTTAACAAATAATCAGTTGTAGTTTTTAAAGACGATGGACATTTAATTTCAAACACTGCATCATTTGATATGCCATCGGGTGAAGCACTAAATTCTGGATGCTGGATATTTACACTTTTTTGTTTTAATATTTAATCGTTTTTCGAACTTTATCTTTCAAATATAATCCTCGCTTCATTGCCTTTGTCTGAAATATTTTGGAAACACCAATTACACTTTTCACTAAGACACCATCACTAGTTTTACAGGATGCTGCGGAATATATTTTTGAAGCTGTAAACCTTCCATAACGAAGTTGTAATCACAGTTTATTTGAACTTTGTTCAATTAAAAAAGCAAGTACATGTTTACATCCTCCTTCGGAAGCCGAACACTACAAACATTTCACTTCCAGAATGGTTTCCTCTTTTTCACATACCAATAACTTAACTTTATAATTAGAGGCCCTAATTCTATGTTCGGGGCAAATTTGTCCAAGAATGGTACATGTATTTCCTGTACTTTTAATTTGCACATAACCAATTGCAGTATTGATGTAGGAAACCCTCATTGATCTAAAATAATTATAAGTTTATTAAATTAGTCACACCTACAATGTTATATAATGTCGCAGGAGAGACAGTTTTAATTGTTTGTTGTTTTTAATTTTTTAGATTAATTATTAGGAATGATCATTTAAAAATACGAAAACATTTTATGAATCTACAACAATGGTTCTTACTGAGACTACAAAACAAATTAATTTTGAAACAACTACTTCTCTAGCTAATACCTCGACAGACATTGAATGATACAAAATTAATTTGCGTGTTACAAATAGTACAACTATCAAACCAACACTAATTTGAATGAAATTATTTCTGTTGAATATACTAATAAATGATCAAATGTACTCTAGATTGTTTAAATGTAACTTTAAATGAAAAATTATGAACAAAAATTGAATTTAAACTGATTTAATTAAATTAAATTAGAAAAATCAATTAAAAATCTAGCATTCAAGTTTATAATCATCTGCAGACACGTGTTTCGAACTTTCGATCTCTTCAGTCCAGCTTTATTATAAAATTGATTTTTTATTATTATTTTTTACCAATACTTCTATTAATTTTTTCGAAATACAGTTTTAAAGTGATTTAATCTAGTAATATGTTATAAGTATATACAAGCCATATTTCTAAAGGATTATTTTATCGTGATGATACGAGGACCATCCGGAAAGTAGTACCCATTTGAGAATATAAAAAAATGGTATATATTAAAAAATATTAACGTTTTATTTATAAAAAGCATACCTTAAACAACTTCTCTACTTAGTCACTTAAGCATTTGTAGTAACGTGTGACGAGTTTTTATAACCCAGCTTGATATTCCGCCGCCGCACAGTGTGGGATTTTGCGAATCCAGGAGGAAAGAAGTGCTAAAAACAACATACAAAATATTTACTTATAACCCACTAAATCCTTAGCTGAGGTACTAAATATGCCATTAGCAAAATATAAAATCTGTAAATGCCCGGCTTTATTGACAATCGTTCGACAAAAGAGGTTAAATATTTGTCACTTAAAAACCACTTCGCAGTCATTCCTTACGCGTAAATTGTGAAAGTCGTATTATATAAAGTATTTATTTGTGACAACATTTTTGCCATGGATAATTTACATCAAGGTATGTAGTTTATATTGTACCCTAAGAAAGATTCCTCAATTATGTATTTTTAATAAAATTTTAGCAAAGAATATTCGATAAAAAATCAGAAATTAATTAGAAGTGGTGATTTCATTAGAATACCAAAAGTTTTGTACACCTTTGTACGCCATGATTTTATATTTTTTATAATTTTGGATCCATCTAGAATATATACAATAAAATTTTGAGTGCGATAAATTGTGTATTTCAAAGATATCCAAGTGTTAAAAAGTGACGATAATAACCCACGATCAACTTCTTCTGCGACTGAAAATTACTTGTGGATTACCTTAAAAGTAAATTTAACATACATCATTGTTCTCAAATAACGTAAAACGAATTAAACCGGACTGTTCATTCGTTGACGATCAGATTCAACCAAAGATGAAAGGCGTATCATCGCAATAAAAATATGTTTTTAAACAAGTTCAATAAATACTACCGTTACAATAATTAATTTGGATGCACCCAGTACAAGTGGAATTCAGAGTGCAAAAAAAAGTGGGCTGCCGAAAAAAGACTTTAGGTCAAAATTAAGTTGAGGCAATTTGGCAAAAGAAATGCTGCTTCTATGTTGCAGCAATTGCTTTCAAGTCCAAAAAGACGAACTAAAGGGAAGAAAACTTTCTATACCACAGGCCAACAAACCCCTCAGTATTCTCAGAAGAAGCATTGGCATTGATAAGTACAACAAAATTAACGTATAGAAAATATGAAATTATTAGAAAATCGGCATTAGATAAGCAGCTAAAAATATATCCATCCTACGACAAAATAAAAATAAACTATGTATAAATGTATATACATTTCTGTAGAAATATGCGTGGATTATATTTTACAAACTTATTTTACATCCTAAATGAACTAATGCAATTCAAAAAGATGATTTCTTATAATTTATAATTTTTTCCAGCTAGATTTGTAAAATCCCACACTGTGCGCCGCCGGGGTATTGAGATACGTAATATTAATTTCCTGAAAATCCTTGAGTTTTGTAAACAGATGGTAATATACGACTATAGGGTGATGGTTGAAAGTTCGTTTGTAAAAACTGACGGCCGCACAGTGAATGCTAAAAAGGGGGTCAAAATTCCCTAATTTTAGAACTTTTTGTGATCTAGTAATTTAGTTTGATGCCTGGCATGTTAGAAATCCCGATTGTAACGGACTAACCTGCACTGGAGCTCTTGGGAGCCATTATTATCCAAGAATCGCGTGGACTAGAGGCTCAGACTCTACTCCTAAATTCTCGCGCTTAGTCTTGAGTGAAACAAAACTCCGACAAAATTGAGTACTTTAAGTATTATAACGACTTTACAAAACATTTTATTTATTATTCAACTAAACAAACAATTTAAATTCGATGTTTTTTATGGCAACGCTTAACGCTCATCATCATTCTCAATTGACGATGAATATAGGAAGGTTGTATATTTCTTGTGTTGAGAAATTTAATCACAGCCCTAATTTCACAACTGACGGTGTTCTTTATTTTCTTGAAGGTTATAAACACTCACATAAACAGCACAGTTAATGCCAACGAGACGTAACTTACACAGATAGCTGAAATACAACTGAACATGTTAGCACACATCCGGCGGCTATTGTATTCGCCAGCGCTCCGCACGGTGCAAACGGCGGTGCCATAGTTGGAAAGTAGTACCTTCCAACTATGGCTCGTAATTAATCCTTCAAATCTGTTATCCAAATTTAAAGGTTATTCTAAATTTATTTTACACAAGTACAAGTATTATTACTTATTATAATTGTAACTAATTATCTTATTGTAAACTCTTTTGTTTTTAGGTCTAAATGACTACTTAAATTCAAGAGAAAAATGAGCGCCAACATCTACACGTCGCAACCGAGACTACAGAAAACTCGCATACCGGTGGCGTCGCCGTCGCCCCTGCGCCGCTCCTACAGCGTCCGCCTGAGGGGCGACAAGAACGCCCCCGAAATCCGCTCGGCGCCGTTCTACCCCCAAGATATCCACCGGCACAAACAGCAATCCGCCCCCGGTTCCTGCGACCCGGCTAAATACAGCCAGGCGCCGAACCAGCATGCGGCGACACACGTCGGCCTACGCAGAGGGAAATCGTTCATGGAGAGGGGCGAACGAGGAAACGGAAATGCGAACGGGGTTAGTAAAGGGCCCTGCAGGGCTGCGGACGCAACGACGGAGCCTCGCAGGAATGGCGGGCTGAAAGGGGCCGACTCCCCCGACAGTCCCAACAACCGCATCAGGAGCCTGGTGAGTACACACACACACATATGCAGTGTCCAAAAAAAAATGTACATATAATTTTGCGCTCGTAAAGAAGGGGGTGAACGATATATCGATCGCCGGTTTGTGTTTCTATGTTGTTACCGCAATGGTATGCAGGACTTTATTAATTGGCCAGAACGTCTTCCTACTAGTATAAAAAAAACGCTTTCTAATTATTATGTAAAATTATAAAATCACAACCTAAAATCATCAGTATGTGAACTGCCTTATAAGAGATACTTTAGTTTTGTTTTTTAAATTTCAAATTAATCTTTATTTTAGTAATATAATTTTAACTTGTGTTAAATTTTAGTGCTGTGTATATAGGGTTGAAACAGTGTGGTGCAGTGTAATAATAATTTTTTGAGATTAGAGGTAATTGTTAAAATTTTAATTCTATTCTAGATTCTTATAAGATTAAAATCTTATAAATATATAGGATTCATTTATTGAACACAAAATAATTATTGTTGAACACAAAATAATAATTTTCTGTTCAATTTTGGAATATTTTATAAACTAAACTAAATTAAACAAAAAAAATATATGAAGAGAAATTAAAGGGTTGGGAATAAATAGTTAAAAAAAATTGTAAAACCAACCAAGTGCCTCATTGTGAACAACCCTTTAATATTAAAAAAAATGTTTCACCACGTTATAAACGAGAACCAAATTCAACAAATATGTTTTATATAATAGTAAAATAAGGATAGTATTTATTAACTAAGGTACAGACTTTGTGACTCTGGCAAGAAGTTATCGACTAAAGATTCTGCCTTAAAAATATATTAGAAGTAAAATATACAAAATTTCATTATTAAATATTAATCATTAATGGTGTAATAGCAAAGAATTAATTTTATAAAATTTCACCAAGGAATAAGTGTTTCAAGAAACAAACAAAAAAATTATTGGTGTAATTTCATATTTTTTTTTAATTAGTAGAAGAATGGATAAATTGAATAAATTCAACACACTTTTTCACAATTTATTTTTATTTTGAATACTATGTACTCATTACAAATAGCTAATAGAGCTCTAAAATGTTAATCTACTAAATAAAAATAGTTGATTATAGAATTTCAAGTATTTTTTTTACAAATTTCTAGAATTGTCTTATTCTTATAGTAAGACATTTTATTGAAGGCTCTACAACTTTAATAAAATATTTCTTCTATATTTCTAATTATAATAATTTACCTTAAGGATTTTTTTTAATATCTAGAGTTACTAGGTTTACAAATTTTCAAGTAATTTTGATCCTTGATTTAACAAGTTAAATCAAGGATCAAAAGATTAGAAGCAATCTTCTAAATTTTTCTAGTGGTAGTTTTCTTTAGCATTTTCTGTCCTATAATGTTCTCTATCTAATTTCAATTAATTGAGGCTTAAAGATTTTTTTAAATGTCATCTTATCGGAATTTAAAAAAAAAATCCAAGATTTAGTGTTTTCTCTCTTTTCCAGCAATTTCTCTTTTATATTTGAATAAAAAATATGATGACTATAGAACTTTTAGCAATTTCCCTTGCAGTTTTCTAAAGTGGTTTTTTTTCTTTCTTTGATTTTTTTTAAATAAAAGTTTTCTCCCAAATTTCTAACAGTTTCTACAATATTTCTTCGTTCTCTATCTTATCGAAAGTTTTAGAAACTTCTCGTATACGTTGCAATAATTTTCCTCAAGGGTTTTAATTGTTTTTCCAGAAATTTCTTTCATTTTAATTTTTTTTTCATTCTAGAGTTTTTCACGAAATTTGTAGATTTTCAAATCGTTTATACATTTTTATTTAACACCAAAATTGCAAAACTTAACCAGCGGTAGTGATTTTCTGTCCTATGTTTTTCTCTTTCTAGTTATTATGAAATTTTTATGTTATCGAAAATTTTCAGAAGTATTTCTTACGAAACCTTTCTCCACAGATTCTAAAATTTTCTAAATTTTATTGAAGGCTCTACAACTTTAATAAAATATTTCTTCTATATTTCTAATTATAATAATTTACCTCAGGGATTTTTTTAAGTGTTTTTTTTTTCTTAACTGCAAGAACTTTTTTTTAATAAAGTTTTCTCCCAAATTTCAAACATTTTCTACAATATTTCTTCGTTCTCTATCTTATCAAAAGTTTCAGAAACTTCTCTTATACGTTGCAATAATTTTCCTCAAGGATTTTAATTGTTTTTACAGAAATTTCGTTCATTTTAATTTTTTTTAATTCTAGAGTTTTTCACCAAATTTGTAGATTTTCAAATCGTTTATAAGTTTTTATTCAACACCAAAATTGCAAAACTTGACCAGCGGTAGTTATTTTCTGTCCTATGTTTTTCTCTTTCTAGTTTTTATGAAATTTTTATGTTATCGAAATTTTTCAGAAGTATTTCTTAGGAAACTTTTCTCCACAGATTCTAAAATTTTCTAATTGTATTTTTTTTTCTTGTTCAGCAATTTCTCTTCTATATTTTACGAATAAAAACGTTTATAAAATTTTGAGCGATTTTCCTTACAGAATTAAAATATTTTTTCTTTTTTAGTGCATGAATTTTCATTGAAGGTTTCACAATTTTTATAAAAGTTATCTCCCAGATTTGTAAAATTTTACAACAATGTTCCTTCTGATTCGATCTTTTTGAAAGTTACAGAAATTTCTTTTTCAAGTTGCAATAATTTGCTTTGAGGGTTCTAAAATTTTCCAGTGGTAAGTTTCTCATTGTTTTTCAAACATTTTATCTTCTAGTTTTTTAAATTATCTTCCATTCTAGATTTTTTCAGCAATTCCAATTTTAAATTTCTAGAATTACTAGGTTCCCAAACTTTAAAGTAATTTTTATCCAAGATTTAAATTACAAAAGTTTAAAAATTGTTTTTTTTTTCTCTGTTCTTTTCACCATTTTCTATTCTATGTTTTTCTCTATTTAAATGCAACAATTTTCAATTAAAGTTGTAGTGTTTTAAATGAATTAAATATTATCGGAATTTTCTAGGAATTTCTCTTGCGAAATTCCATAGATTCTAAAAATTCCTTATGGTAGTTTTCTCTTCCAGCAATTTTTTGTCTATATTTTACGAGAAATAATAATTAGATGATTATAATTTAACATTATTAAATAAAGAAAACACTTAACTTTTTTATATGACTTATATTTAAAAAATATATATATAAGTGGTATAAAAAAGTTAAGTGTTTTCTTTATTTAATAATCGAAAATGTACCACGAAGTAAACGCCTCCAAAATTCAAGAATTATAATTTAACAATTTCTCTTACAGATTTCTAGAACTTCATTTCTCTAATTTCTGAAATTGTCATTAAAAATTTTACAATGTTTATGAAATATTTCTGTAATATTTCAACAATGATTCTTTTTCTTTTATCTTATTGAAATATTCCAGGAATTTCATTTCCTAGTTACAACAATTTTTTCAAAGGTTTTGAAACTTTCTAGTGCTTGTGTATTCGCTGCTATTTAGCATTTTCTTTTCTAGTTTTATAATTTTCTTCCATTCTAGAATTTTTCAACAAATTCTATTAAACATTTTAGATTTGTAGGATTTCAATTTTCTAAGCAATGTTTAGCCAAGATTTAAATTAGAAAAAATCCATTAATTTTTCTTCTAAATTATACATAAATTTGATGATTATATTAATACAAATTTTTAGAATTTTTATTCTGATTGCAAGAATTTTCATTGAAAGTTTTATAATTTTTATGAAAATGTTCTCCTAGATTTCTAAAGTATTTCAATGCTTCTTATGGTAATTTGGAAAAAAATTTCTCTTTATAGTTGAAAAACCTTTCTCCAAGGATTCTAAAATATTCCGGCGGTAATTTTCTCGCTATTTTTTGAGCATTTTCGTTTCCAGTTTCTAAAATGTTCTTCATTTCTAGAATTTTTCAAATGTTGAACTCATTTTTATCTAAGATTAAACAGAAAAAAATACCCCCGAAAATTTTCCAGTGGCTTATATTTATCTTTTCTAACTGTAAAATTTTTCATTGATGGTTCTAGAGCTTAGGAGGAATAGAAACTGTAAACTACCAAATTTTAGAATTCTACGATAAAAAATTTTCGCTAAAGAAATTCCTAGAAAGTTCTGACTAGATAACTTTTCTTATCTAATCAGAACTTTCTATGAATTTCTTTTGCGAAAATTTTTTATCGTAGAATTCTAAAATTTTCTAATGGTAGTTTAAACTTTCTATTCCAACAATGTTTCTACAAAATTTAAGTATTTTCTCTCAGATTTAAAATATTTATTTAACAATATATATTTTCGCTCTATCTCATTGAAATTTCTCTTCAGAGTTGCAATAATTTTCGACAAGGATTCTAATATTTTTCAGTGTTGTTTTGTAGCCTTTCACGCCTTTCTAGATTTTCTTATTAATTTCTGTTGCAGATTTCTAGAATTTCCATACTTTCGGTTTTTTTGTAATATTTATTATAGATTGAAATGGCAAATAATATCTTCTATTTCATAAAAATAATTTTAATTATAACATTTTGCTTAATATCATAATAACACTACTTTATATCTTTAAAAAATTTATTATATATGACATTATTAAATACAAAAGTTATTATATACATAAATGATAAAATTGTATCGTTTCAGTGTGAATATCTCTCGAGAATAAGTTGTCAACATAATGTCGTTTCCGTGTTGGAGAGTGGAGCTATATTTTTTTTTAGTCTGAAACGCGGAAGTTTTGAGTGCAGCAATCGTCTAAATTGTACGGTGTGTACGCAACGAGCGTGAAAATATAATTTGGATTTACTGTTGTGTCTGTACAAAATTATTTGCTTCTGGTCAGTGTTGTAAAAAAAGTCGTGCCTTAAATTCGGACAAAAAGAAAGACATTTTACTAACAGAGGTGACTGGTTGATTGGCAACATGACCAATATCCAATAAAAAAGGGAAGAAACACTTTTTATTAGAGTATTGGATTTAATTAAAATCCTAACGTTATTTTAATTATTTGTTATTTAATAGATTAATAATATCATAAAAGCAATTCTTTCGATTAAAAGTAGTTATTTATTAATGTGCATAAAATAAATAGCGAAAATATGATATAGGATTTTGGCTGTTATGGTTTTCTTCTTTTATCTTCTATGATTTGTTTTCTCTTCTTTGTCTTCTGTCTTCTACCTATTTTATTATGTCTTTTGTCTTCTATATTTTATCCTCTATGTTTTCTCTTTTGTCGTGTCTTAAATTAGGATAAACTAAAACACTTTCTATTATAGTATTATAATACATCATTTAAAATCTAACCGTCTTTTACATATTAGTTATTTACTAGATTACTATTACCTTGAGAGCTACTAAAATATAATCATAAAACGATGAATTCCAAACAATTCTTGAGCAAATTAAGTCTTCTATCTTCTGTCTTGCATCTTCTACCTTATGCCTACTGTTATCTGTCAACTGTCATTCATTAAAAATCATCTGTAAATTATCAGCTATCTACTATTAACTGCCACGTGTCACATATCATCCGGTAACTATCACTCTAATAATTTTAATGTATTTTTTAATTCAAATGCAGAACACCTACAAACGTCTCTGCCACAGTCTAATACTGATCCCATTAAACTCATGAAAGATTTCCAAGGTCATATTAATTTATACTTCGAATTTAAACAAAGTCAGTCCGTTCGAATAACGTCTGTTATATTTATGGAATGTCAACGAGCTGACTAAAAACTATCATTGATGTAGTGATTCTACCCATCACGAAATTAATTAATATATGCTTACAGTCTGTTATATTCCCTAACTGTCTCAAAATTTGATGTATTATTTCAATTTTTTTAAAAGGGAGATTCGTTAGACCTAAGTAATTACCGACAAATCTCTCTATTACCAATAATTTCAAAGATTCTAGAAAAAATGATGTTCAAGCAAATCATGAAATTCTGTGAGAGGAAAAACACATTCCATTGTGGTAAATTTGGTTTCCACAAGGGATTATCAACGGGCGATGCAGTCAATGCCTTAATAGAAAGAAGAATAGAAGAAATTCTAGTGGGTTTTAATTTTAAATCGTATACAACGGCCTCTTAGTAAGGTATTTAACTGCGTCCCCCATGATATATTTTTGCTGAAGCTTTATTAGTACAACTTCCACCCTAACGCTTGCCGGCTTGTCAGTTCATACCTGCTAAATAGAAATCGGTTTGTGTTATTTAATGGATGTCAATCTTCAAAAGCAAATATAAGTTATGGTGTACCTCGAGGGTCTATACTTGGGCCCTTATTTTTTATGCTTTATATAATCGATCTTCCCTTACAAGTTAAAAACGCAAAAATATTATTATATGCTGATGATACCACCTGCATTAGTAAATCGAAGGATATACAGTCCACGATGGTAAAAAGTAACTTTGCCAATACCCTCATATTTGATTGGTTTACATTGGTTTACGTCAAATAAATTAACAAAAATACAGATAAAACTGTCCATGTTTTGTTTACATTAAAAACGTCGAATGCGATACATATCTCCACCAAATTCTTAGGCTTGAATTTAGACTCAACGTTAAATTGGTATTCTCATGGGGATTAGTTACATTTTTATTAAGGAATCTTACAAATTCCTTGCCTCTAAAGGTACTAAAAGCAGCATATTATTCGCTATTCCATAGCCACATTCCTTATGGAATTATCACAAGGGGGCATTTTTCCATAATTAAACGTCTATTCAAAACACATGTTTTCAGACAAAGCCCGTTTTCTTTTATCTGGATACGTCAACAAGTAAAATTGACGCATTTGGACTTCTGATAATCCAAGAGCAATTGTTGAGAAGCTTTTGCATGCTCACTTCCTCTCTCCATCCTAACCTCAAATATGCAAAGTAAGCACCTCGAAGATCAAAAGTCAGCTATACTCTTTTTAGATATACAAAAAGCATTCGATACGGTTTGACATACCTCACTCATCATTCAATCGCTATCACACTCTAATGTACTGTCAAATAATCCGTCTTTAATCAAGGCAATAAAGATTATAATCAAGGATGAATTTATGCCTTTATTTAGGACAGAATTGGTAAATGTTTTTATGTATTTAAAATTTGGAATTAAATCACTAAAGGATAGAATATCCGCGCTTGAGGAGGCTAATGCCGCTAATAACATTGTTACAAATACGCCATCAGATGTTATATTGTAGTTAAAGCGAACGTAGCATCTAAAGTAGAAGAGAGACAGGTATAATTCCGAAACGTTACTGTTTCCAATTTGCCCGTATCAGCTGGATAATTGCAAAAAATGGGATAAATACCCAAAAAACCTAGTTGATCCTAAAATCCAATTTGAGCCTTTAAAAATCTTTCGCTTAAAAATGCCGGGGAGAATGGTTCAAATGGGGTAGAGCATGTGTACCACACGGCAATTGTACAGGAAGAAATTGTCGTATAGCCTCTCTTACGCAATCCGATTCTCATCTCTGCGACTGGTGAAACCTGGTTAAAGCTGCTCGAGATGTGATAACCAACCCATATGGAGATTGGGAGAAATTTGGGCTAAAAGAACGGGTGAAATGGTCCTCCGATAAGGCGGTTGGGCGTGATGCTAATAACAAAATGTTAAGAAACCTCAGACCAAGCCTCTGAAACCAGATGGAAATAATTAATAAAACACCAGGTGTCGACAATGTCTTAGGAGAACTCCTGAAAACAACTAATAACTAAAATTTGGAATATAAAAAAAAAATCGCAAGAGTGGAACACCAGCCTCATACAGCCTATAGAAAAATGGTGTGTAGCAACTATAGGGGAATATCGCTACTTATCACAACATACAAGATATATACAACGATTTGACGAATAAAGCACTAATAACATTTCAAATATACATTTGGTAAATCAAAAAAAATGTGAAGACAGGTTATTAGTACTTTATTCGTCAAATCAATTTGATCTTTACGTAACTTAATCAACTAATTTAGATACAACGATCATTAAGGACGAATTTGATCAATACTCCGAAAGCACCACCGGTGAGTACCAGGTAAGATTCAGACCTGGAAAGTCTACAGTCAACCAACTACACACCTCTAGAAGGGTATACGAAAATTCTAGGAAATTGGCATCGATATTAACCAGCCCTTCAAAGATTTTAAACATGCGTATGGCAGTATAGAAACAATATCCTTAACTAGTAAAGCTAGTGAGAACCACGATGCTAAAAAACAAATGCAGAGTAGGAGTAGAAGGAGAACTGACAGACAAATTTAACTCACACATAATGAGAACGACAGAAATCAATCTAAATGACACCATTATGAACAGGCTTGTCCATCCTGAGCAAAACAGCAGTCATGGAAGCTTTCGTAAAAATCGAAGCGGGAACACTTTTTAAAAACCAATAAAAACATTTTTAACCTGTTTTACGTATACTATATTATATCTTTTCTTTTCTGTCTTATATCTTCTATTTTCTGCCATATGACTTCTATCTTATATTATCTTCGTAAGGTATTCTGTTATGTCTCAATTGTCACCCCTTAAAAATCATCTGTCAATTTTCATCTATCAACTGTTGACTTTCACTCTTTAACTATCAATTGTCATCAAACTACTACATTTATCACCTGTTAACTATCATTAGTTTAAAACCAACTGTCAATTATTAACCATCAATTGTTTACTGTTACAAGCTAACTGTCAACATCACTCTTCAAATAACTTCTGTAACATATCACATAATATTAATTATCTGCCGACTATTACACGTTCAAAATTATATGTCAATTATCAAACATCAACTATTAACTATCATATATCACAGATAACAGATCTATCAACTATCACTTATAAATAATCATTTGTCACTAAACTACTATTTATCATCTGATAACTATGCATTCATTAAAAATGCTGAAAAAGCAAGTATAGAAGATTGTGGATGACGAAGAGGATACTAGCTCCCTCATCATCATGACCAAGAAAGGGTTTGAGTGGAAGAACACATTTAATTGTGAACTCCGCCCGTGCTTCTTTTGACCAAAATTTTATGTATGTTTTTTTATTTATGTTAATTTGTTAATGTATTATTTTAAAAAGAAGACCAAAGATAGATAAATAAAATAAATAATAAATAAAATAAATCAATACAATTTGTTTTAATCTTTTTTCTGTTTCCTTCTGTCTATTGTTTTCTATATTAGGTTTTCTGTTGCCAGTTATCCGTCAACTGTCACTTGTTAAAAATTATTTGTCAATGATCAACTATTAAATGTCATATATTATTTGTCATCTGTTAAATATAACTTATTAACTAACTAAGCAAGTACTATTCGTCATCTGTCAACTATCATTCGTTTAAAATCAACAATCATTTATTAACTGTCAATTGTTGACTATCACCCACTAAAAAAATCCCTTTCAAGTATCAACTGTCAAACTATTAACTGTCATATGTCATCTGTCAACTGTTATTTGTCACCAGGCTACGATTTATAATCTAATAAATCTAACTATACTCATTAGAAACTAATGTTTTATCTGTCTTGCATTTAGTGTTATTTGTCACTAACTGTCACTCATTAAAAATCTGTCATTTATCAGCTATATACTATTAACTGTCACATGTCACTTATCATCTGGTAACTATCACTCTTTCGCTATTATTTCTCACCACGCAATTAATATTGATAAACTGTTAACAGTTACATGTCACCTGTCATTTGACAACTGCCACTCTTTAATTATAATCATTTGTCGACTGTCACCCGATAACAATTATTTGCTATTTATCAACTATAAACTGTCATCTATCATCTGTCATATCTTAACTATCAATTATTAATTATCATTAAGCAATTACTATTGATCATTGTCACTTATTAAAAAGAACAATTATCATTGATATACAATAAACTGTTGACTGCCATTTGCCATTTATCTCACTATCACTTGTTACAATTTATCTGTCAATTACACAGGTCTGCGAATTTAATTTTTTTTCTGTGGCACGGGGTTTCAGAGGTCTTTAGACCTAATTTTTGTGTTCTAAATTCAAATATATTCACAGTTTTTTCGTATCACGTAAGGTTCTTTTGTCATGTTGGAATTAAATATTTATTACTTATTAAATTATAATAACTTAAATTTCTCTAGAAAAAAAAACTACAGAGACTTGATAACATGTTATACAGTTATAGTTTAAAATAAATAAAGAATTACTAACATACCCTAAGAGCTATTTACTTCTCCTCTTAGCAAGAAATAAACGCTGAGTTGATTGTGAATTTGGTGAGGATTTTCTCTCACCAAACACCAACAGTAGACGGCCACCATGGAGACATCCCATCGACTCTGGTACCTCGTTTCCATCTCTTTCTTGTCTTGATGGAATCTCTCTCAGTGTTGCTAAGAAATGTTCAAGTGCTCAATGTGAGAGTGGAGGAAGTGTAACTTCAAGCTCATATTACATCTCATATTACTTCTCGATGATGTCCTTGTATGATTCCCAATGTCAGATATGCAGTTTTTAAAAGTAACATACTTCATAAGTTTGCGAATCTGTGGGCCATCAAAAACGCCTTCCTTCGCCTTTGCCTCCGACAGTAACGGAAATCTTTTAGCAATATATTGGTAACATGGGCCATTTTTGTCTAAAGCTTTAACAAATTGCTTTATTAATTCCAGTTTTATGTGCAAAGGAGGTAGCAAGATTTTTGACCAGTTGTTTTCATTTCGGTCAATTAGTAACTTTCCAGTGCCTTTCCCCGGCTCTGAAGTCCCGTTCACACAAAAAAAACACGTAATTTTGTGTATATGTTTCTATCATGTGTACTTAAATTTTTTGTCGAAAGGAAGACGGGCGGAGTTCTCTTCATCGAAGAATCTTTCACTCAAACTCATAATTATTTACCATCAGTACTGCTGCAGAATACTTTCTGTAGTATCTTTTTGTATTTTTAATGCTTGACTAAAGCATATTTTAGTCTTTTATTAGACATATTTTAATGGCATGTCTTGTCACTGTCAAATTATTTTGATTATTGCTAGGAATGTACTGTTTATCATGTGTATCAATTATTACTTGTTAGAAACCAAAAGATTAATTTTAATTTGATGTAATTAAATTAATTATGACGAAAAAATGTGAATAACGTAACTTATTTCTTATGAAGAACATTAAAAACAAACTTTTGGTTTTGTATTAGGACCAAATTCTGATCGATATTGTAAAATGGTCGTATCGTAAATTAGGATAAACTAAAAGACTTTTTATTAAGAGGATTGGATATAACTAGAAATCCAACCCTCTTTTATACATCTATTATTCTATTATCTGTCAACTGTAAAACTCATTAAAATCATTATCATCATCATCATCTGTGAATTAACATCTATCTACTATTAACTGTCACATATCACCTGTTATCTGATAACTATCACTATTTAACTATTATTTGTCAACATTCAATAGCTTTTGATTCTCTGTCAACGGTCACTTGTTAAAAACCAATTGTCGCCTATCGAATATTAACTATTATTTGTCACCAGGCAATTATTATTGATCATCTGTCGATGAAAAACAACTATTAAATGTTCACTGTGAAATATCACCTGACAACTGTAAACATTACTTTATATACAAGCTCTGACAATAAAGTTCGGTGAATGATCTTGTAACATTAACGTAGATGAAATATTAACGAAACTGTCCTTCGAAATAGTAAACTCCCAGAACTATGCACCGCTGAGATCTGCTATACATGTCCTGGAAACTTTCAAAGTTAATATCAAAAGCCTCGTCATATTTAGTTGGATGTCAGGAATGTCGTCAAATCTTTTCCTATCAACTGTCGTTTGTTAAAAATCATATGCCAATAATCAACTATTGATTGCCACATATTATCTGTCATCTGACAAATATAACTCATTGACTATCATTAGCTACCAGCAAGTACTATTTATCACCTATGGTTTCTAACATTCTTGAAAAAATCCATGATATCCTGAGATGAATACTGTTATTTGTATTATGACTGCTTTCTTGGAATTTGATAAAGAATATTTAATAGTCAGGTGAATTTTGAAAACAGTAAAACATTTCTACTACGGTGCAGCCTTGAAGAAATTTGAAAATAAATCACATGAAACGTCGGCCCAAGAGTTTAAACATTTATATTTTAATTTACATCTCCTTCCTGCGCCTGACTATCAAATATACTATAATTTAACTTCCTTCAGCTTATCCATTAGTGTGCAAATAGGGCAAATAACAAATTACTCTATGTCTTCTGTCTTCTGTTTTTATCTACTGTCTTATATCGTTCATCTTGTCATATATTTTGTACCTTACGTCTTAACTCTTCTATTTTAATCTGCTATCTCCTTCCTTCTCTCTTCTATATTCGCTTTTCTGTTATATATTATACAACAAGTGATAATTATCTGTAATTATCAATTATTAAATATCACTTGGAAACTGCCATTTGTCAAATATGACTCATTAATTATGTCAACTATTTGTATAAAAATAAATGTTCTACTATATCTTTACTTCACTCTTCTATATTCGGTTTTCTGTTGATTGTTATCCGTCAATTATCACATTGTAACAATCATCTGTCAATTATCAAATATTAAAAGTCACATAGCATCTATCTATTAACTATATCAACTATCAATCGTTTAAAATCAAGTATCAATTATTAACTATCAACTTTTGACTGTCACAAGTGACATCTTGATTAGAAGACTATCACAAGTGACATTTGTCAATAGTCATATTTATCTAATCCATTTCGACTTTTTCATGTTTTTTTTTCCAGTTTCGAACACCTTTAGAGATTTGCTAAACTTCTCCTTTGAGATATTTTGTTTCGAAATAAGATATCGATCAACATAAACAAAAAACAAAAACTTCCTTCATTTTCTTAAATTCTATTGAGTATCTTTCCTTCTTCTTCCTGTCTTTAACACAATCTTCACTAGTTAGTGTGGTTTTGTCGACCTAAAGACCATTCTTTTAACTTGTATCATTTTTTTAAGTTCATCTATTTCCATTCGAGTATCCTACATTATTTTAACCTTCCTTATTATTCTGTCCTTGTCTGTTCTTCATAATAGCCTTGACTCCTTACCGAATTTGTTGTTTTAAACACATAGTGAAGTTTTCTTGCACTTTTAAAAAAGTGTCAAAGATTTTCTTTACCAAATTGCAAGAATTTCTAAGAATTGCTCGAGAAAATTCTATCCTTTTATGCTTATTTTATAGAATGTGTCCTCTAGATTTGATTATTTTCTAGAATTGTTGTTTGCTTAATCTTATTGGAATTATCAAGTAATTTATCTTCTAAATTGTAAACATTTTTTTTGGAAGGTTCTTGAGTTTTTTTTTAATTTTCCTACTATACTCTTAGAAGTTTTCAAGAATTTTTCTCCCATTTTTTGGATAAACTTCAAGAATGATTTATAGTGCTTTTTCGACAATGTGTATTTGTTATGATTCTCTTGCAATATTTGGTTGTAATATACTTTTCTTGTAGCTGGTATTTAAATATAGCCTTTTAAATTCATCATAAATAAGTTTTTCGAATGAATTATAAAGCTGATCTTTCGGCGACATTAAAATGGTAGAAAATGTAGTCTAAAAAAATTATTTACTTATAAAATGTAAATTACAGGCTGAAATTACGCGATTTTTTTAAGTTTGAAAATTTTGTTTTTAAATTGAATTGTTTATTTTGGAGTCGAAGATGGTCTATATTGCATCTTGTAGGATTTGAAAGGTTTTATCTGCTATTAAATTGGCACGTTTTATTTTTTTAACTAAGTTGTAAATAAGGATATTAACAGTGTAGGATATTGGCGAGAAAACATTTTTACTGGAGGATAAATCAAATTAAAATTTCTGTGTCTCAAGCCTTAAATTTTCTGTCTTGTATATTAAAATAATATTGATTGTTGTGAAATGAACAGTAATAATAAAGACACTTGTAATCGCTTTCTCGACAGTTTATTAAATATTAGAATTAATAGGGAAAGAATACTTGATTTTTAAGCAAGAAGCCAAACGCGTATTCAAAAATATGTTAGTTGAATATGTGAAGGAATTTGTGTTAGAAGACAGATTCAAAGATCACAATTTTACTATCATATTTAGGAGATAATAATCACTTAAGGAAAAAGAAGATACTTTTGAATATTTTATATTACGTATTTAAACACTAAACATTCCAACATCATCATCAACTAATTATTTCATAATGTTAAAGGCACAACATTTTAAAAACATATCTTTCATCCAACGATTTGTAAGTTTTAATGCCCACAATAATAAAACCACCACAGTTTAGAACGTTTTCAAACGAATAACTTTTAACTCAACTAAAAATCTAATAAAAAAGTTTCTCAACAATAGCCAAACATGCGATGTTTCCAAGTAATATAGATGTAAATGCATTTAGTTAATAAGTTATATGAAAGTTTATAATAAATCTTTATTCCCGTTTCTTATAGTTACAAGATTTAAAACTAATAATAAAAATAATTATCCTAAGAAAACCAACTTGGCCTAATGGAAATTTTCATCTACTTTATTTATTTATCTTTACTTTCTTAATACCATTAATATGTTAATGTGATTATTGCTATAATATGTTTTAATATAATAAAATCAAATAAATTTAATAACAGACTGATCGCAAACTCGAACTATAATAAGAATGTATTACGTTCAGCAAACGGATTTCGATTTAGCGTCGGTTTCGCTTTAAAACAGGAAATCCTCGTTAAATCCCGCAAATGATTAATTAATGGGAAACGTTCAGCTCGGCTCCGGTGTTCTGCATAAACATTATCGAGAGAGCAAAAAAATATCACCGTTAGGGCGATGTTTATATGTTAAGGTGCAGAAAGGAAAACAGGACGCATTTTCCGTTTTCCATTTTTTTCTTACATTTTTGATTCGCGAAGAGTAATATTTCCGCAGTTACACGAAGAACGGCATTGTTTGTTTTTTTCGAGGATACATATCTCCGGTGAAAACGAATGTACAAATCCGTGTATTTATGTATGTGTGTCGTAAGGAGTAATTATGTAATTGTTAATTAGCCTAGATGTGTTTGTGTGCATGTGATTTAGTGAGAAACGAGGCACACGTTTTATCTCTTCCTTCAGTTGGGTAATTACACCACGTTTAAATGTTGTTGTCGTTAGTAAATATCTGGGTAATGATTTTGTAATTGTTGAAAGTACCTACAAATAATATTATTTGATTTTTTATATGGGAATACTACAAAAAATAACAATAAAAAATAGTTTAATGCATAATGTAAAATAATCCCTATTTAAAATGTGCGTCAAAAAAAAAATAATTAGGCGTATTTAATTAAACCAAATATGCCTAATAAAATTTTTTGACGCACATTTTAAATAGGGAATAGTAATAATAGAGTGCTTTTATTATTATTTATGTGTATGTTTGAGGACACCCAACCATCCTGTATAAATATGATGGCTTAAATTAAAACGCTATATATTTAGTTTTAGGTTTTTCTTACTACTGAATAATGAATAATGTATATTTTGTTTTCAATCAGATTGTTGCGTATGTTTTAAATGCTGGAGGGTGTATTAGAGGCTACCCACCCACCTTACACATAATAATCGTCTTGAGCTAAAACACTGCCTATGTAATTTGAATTCTAGGTACAAATTTGTTTTAGATCTAATAATTTGGGGTTGTTTTGATGGACTAAATTATGTTATTATTGAATTAGTATTGAAATTTAAAAAACTCACAACCTTCAATCAATCGTTAGTAAATAAAGTGCTTAAAATGTTTATTAATTAATACGTGAAGATATTCCTATGATCTTCCAGGTTTTAGTTGAAGGTGCTGGCGTCTGAAAATTTCTCGTAAATAAAATCGTAAAATTATTTTATTTATACATACTTATTGGAAGTTCTAAAGTCCTAGTTAAGTTATTAACTGCATTTCCTCTTACGTATATGGCTCCATAGATGTTCCTTAATCCACCAACGACCTGCATTAAATTCTTTACCTCTTGAAACATTTCTAGTGGGACATTATTTCCTACATCCATCTGGAAAATAGTAATGGTAATTATTAACCATCACCATTATAAAAATTAATTCTTACACTGAATACACTAAATCGGTCGCAACCATTCTCTTTATTAAAAATAATTCTATAAATACACATAATAAATTGATTATACCATCTTCGCAAATAATGAGTTTTTTTAATTCAATCATAATATCAAAATAATTGATTATTAATAACTTACTGATATAAAAAGAATGGTGATGAAGATAAAACTGGCGATAACTTTCATGATTTTTTGTTTTGTATTATTGCACACTCTTGTTGGAATATTAGAATTAAACTGAAATTTTAATTTTTGTTCGGGGTTTTAATAGTATCAACAAATGGCATATTTTGTAAAATTTTATAATAAAAGCAGGTAATGAACAAGAATTAAATTATCGTTGTAATTTTTTGGTTTATTAATAGCTATTGTATTCAAAAAACACAATTCATTTAATAATAAATAACAAAACTAATTATACAATAATATATCAAAGGTTTAATTTAATTGTATACAAATAGATAGTAATATTAATTAGATGTAGATCATAAGCTTTTTTCTTCTAACTTACTAAATTAGCAATTTTACTTTCTTCAGCTGTTCATTATATCCTGTTTAACTTCATTAAATTCTTTTAGAGATGCTCCTTTTATTTTATTATATTTTTTCTTAGTAATATCACTTCCAATGATTTTAGAGTTTTTGAATCTTCCAAAAAATTATCCTCAAGATTTTTATTAATTTTTTTGATTACTAGAATTTTTCAGCAATGTCTCTTTTGATTATTTCTTTGGCTTTATTTTATCTTAATTTTTTAGAAATTCCTTCTCCAGGTTAAAAATATTTTCTTGGAGAAATCTAAGAATTTTCCAATTATTATATTTATAGTAATTAATCTTCGGATTTCTGAGTTTCTCTAGCAACATTTTTCTTTAAGATTTTTAAAAACCACTTCATCTGTCTTTTTCGACATCTAAAAGGCCTTCGATACAGTTTAGATTTAAACTTATTTTTATTCTTATTGATAAATATCCCCCAACCATACACATGATTAAATCCTTTCTTTATAATCAGTCTCATCCAGTTTTTTTTTTTAATCCAGAAGTTCCACACCTTTTTCACATTTCTATGTGATGTTCCTCAGGGATCAGAACTTTCTCCCACCCTATACTTACAACTTCCCCTCGCCAACATACTTGTTCATTAAAGACTAGGCTTTTTGGTTCTCCCTTACCTGATTGTAAAAAGATGTGAACCATTTCACAAAATACAAAATTATTAGATACCATTAAATCAGTGGTAGCAGATGATCATGCAGTCGACGCCAAAAAAAAAGTAGATACCACTAATAAATTTCTACAAATCTCAAAATATCATCTTTCATCCCCTTCACCTCTCACAAAGTTTTCCTTTTTGCCATTTATTCTCTCTGTGAGAGTCAACAATCAAAATCAAATTTCTTACCTTGGCACCACCTTTCACCCTCTTCGTAATCCCTAACTCATCAACGACTCTATTCGCAAAAAAAAACCTCCTTATTTTATCTGCTATTTGTCTGCAAACTTTTTGCAATAATCAATTAAATTCTACATTAATTGTTACAGTTCTTAACACAGTTTGATAATGTACTGACTTACTCTTGACCTACCTTAATTCCTTTTGTATTAATCCAGCGCACTCTTGACCTTACTCAATATATTCCATATTTATCCTAACATTAACAAATAATACATTAATCCAGCGTACTCCCGACCTATCACACTATAAGGTACATTGACCTAGCGTTACCCTGACCTAACTCAACAAACCGTTAGTTGTGTTGTGCGGCAGGCCAATATACGGTTTATTGTCGTAGGTCAAGAGTACGCTAGTTTAAGGCAAACAAGCTGTGAAAAATGTATTGTGAAAAATGTATTCGTGAAAGGAATTAAAATAATTAAAAATCATCAGAAAAGTAGTTGAAAAAGAATTGTAATTTTAATGATAATACAAGTGAAAATCAATTTAAAAAAATTGCGCATAAATATTTAAGATAAAACATTGAAAGTCAAGGCATTTTAGTTAATTTTGGAAAATTAAAAGAGAAAACTTAATGGTTGATATTTATAAATCAACAGTATTAAAATCAAAAAATCGATGTGGATAATAATATTTTAATCATCAAAATTGAAAATCGTTTAAATTTATAAATCGTAGGAAAACATTTGGAAATTTGAATTATCAAACAATTAGAATATTCACAATTCAATTTGCTTGTAATCAAATTGTCATTTAAATAAAAAAAACACAGTAAAAAAAACAAGTATGATCTTGGAGGGTGGGATACATGTCACCCACCCACCCTACATAATGTATTGATACGTTCAACACTGTAACTGTTTAAGTTTTCTAAATCAGAAATCTATTATGTAGATTTTGTTTATAATTTTATAAGCACTGTTGTGGCTTGAACCTCATTGTATATGTAGGGTGGGTGGGTGGCCACTATCCTACCCTCAAGTTTTATACGATAAACAATATTTTCAAAAATTAAAACTAGATAAGTTTATATTCTAAATCTAGTATAAAACTGCTCATAATCAATATTGAAGTGGAAAGAGAGGAAATTTATCAAGGTCATCTTTTTTGTAGGGTAGCAACGGACCCCTACCGACTAAATTCACACAAAGACAGGTACAAGAAGTACCTGTCTTTGGGTCACTAGTTCGATATACTAGGTTTTTTCTTGAGAGAGACAAATGGCAGACAACACACAGAAATTATAGATAAGGAAGATAATTCTCGATAATAGATGAAGATAATAGATAATAAAGATAAAAATGCACCAGTTTATATATTTGAAATAAAGTTCCAAATAAATAGATGATAATTGATAAATAGCAGATGGCAGATGGTAAATGGAAGATTACAGATGACAAATAGAAGAATTAGAGTTTATATTATTATAATAGGTAACAGATGACAGAATACCAATAATATTTAACAAAAAATAAACAGATAACAGATGATAGATGGCAAGTAATAGATGAAAATTATAGATTAGTAAGATAACTTTAACTTTCAACTTCAGTTTCCAGACAAATATAGATGAGAAATTAGATTTAATATAGATACTATATCTGTAATTCCACAGATGATATATGACAGAGAAAATTACAGATGATTATGATATTTGACAAATGACAATTTAAACATTATAGACGAAGAAAAGGGTAACCTAGATGTTAAAACATAGACTATAAATTATAGAAGCAAAATTTTCAATATATAGATGATAGATGACATGATAAAAGACAGATGACATATAATAGATTAAAGAATAGAACCTTTAATGATTCTCCTTTCTATTCTAACATACTCAAGCAAGAAATTAAAAATGACAAAATGACATATGATACATGACAGAGTACAGATGATAGATGAAAGATTTCAGATAATAGATTATAATTTAGCAAGAATAAATACAACTCTTAAAATTTATTTTTCTATTCACACACACAGATTCAGATGACCGATGACAGTTTACAAATCATTAACACAAATAATAATATGAGATAATCGATGATAGATGGCAGGTAATAGATGAAAATTATAGATTAGTAAGATAATTTCAACTTTCAACTTCAAGTGACAGTTGCCAGACAATTATAGATGAGAAATGAGATTTTATATAGATACTATATCTGTAATTTCACAGATGACAGATGACAGAGAAAATTACTGATGATAATGATAGATGACAAATGATAATTTAAACATTATAGACGAAGAAAAGAGTAACCCATGCTGGATGTTAAAATATGGACTATAGCTAATAGAAGCAACATTTTCAATAGATAGATGATAGATCACATTATAAAAGACAGATGAGGACATATAATAGATTAAACAATAGAACATTTAATGATTCACCTTTCTATTGTCAACATGCTCAAGTAAGAAATTAAAAATTACTAAATAACATATGATACATGAGAGTTTACAGATGATAGATGAAAAATGTCAGATAATAGATTATAATTTAGCAAGAATAAATACAACTCATAAAATTTATTTTTCTATTGTAACACATTCAGATGACTGATGACATATGATATAACATTAACGACAGATAATAATTAATGATAGACGACTAATGATAAAAACTGATGATAGATGATATGCAACAAATAATAGATGATTTTTAACAGATAATATATTATTAATGCAAAATTAATTTTAAATACGTAAATCATAGATAGCAGATGACAAATGGCAAATAGAGGCGGCAGATGATAGATGATTGCTGGTCGATGATAAAGGAGATATCATAAATAAGATTTCACAAAACTATCACCATTTATCTATCCGTTGTAATATATCCAGATTAGAGATTAAATATGATAATATATTTGTAATTCCGTGGATAAATAGATCGTAGATGATAAATGATTGATGATAGATGATAGGTGATTCATGATTAATCATAGATGATTGATGATAGATGATTGATGATATATGATTGATGATAGATGATTGATTATAGATGATTGATGATAGATAATAGATGATAGATGATTGATGATAGATGATTCATGATTGATCATAGATGATTGATGATATATGATTGATGATAGATGATTGATTATAGATGATAGATGATTCAAAAAATCAAATCAAAATTAAAATAAATAGTTTCCTAAACATTTTGAATGATAAGTGACATTAAATAGATGATAGAAATGTATTAAAATAAATAATAAAATAAAATAGATGGTTTAAGATACATGTCAGATAAAGATGACATAAGATAGAGATAGTAAAAAAACAAATGATAGAGGAAATGAAGTAGATGATAGATGACATATAATAAATGATAGATTGTAGATAAAAGATGACAGATGGTATACATGACAAATAGATGAAAGTTGATACATGATAAATTTTAGGTGGCAGATGATAGATCATATAATAAATAATATATTATAGAGGAGATAAAAAAAATTATAAATAATAAATGAAAGATGATAATTGATAGATAAAAAAATGATTCTCTCTGTATCTATCTTTCTCTGATAAACTTCAACATCTCGTAGCAAATTTGACTATTCCTATGTCTAGGAGCAAAGTTTTTTTTTTAAAGTTTAAGTCTAGGTATCTGAGATTATTATTAAGAACGTGTGTAATGGTTTTGACGACTATTCCGAGCAACTTTTTTTTGACAATTGAGTCTGGGTATATATGTCTGCTAAAACTCCATATAGGAATTGCTACAATCTGTGAAAATTAACCCTGGTCTTGTGGTCTTCTAGGTTGAGCAAAGGGCAGCTTTGATAGTGAAGGAGTGACGAGTCTGTGTGATAGTTTTGAACAGTTTAAATAGCGGTCGAACACTAAACCAAGGTCTAGGCTTATTAAAGTGAAAAGAAACACTTTTATTAACTGCTTTAATTGGACGAAGGCCACCCGAAGGTATTTCCGAAGTAAAGGGAGCAGAAAATTCTGAACTAAATTTAACAGTACCTTCTGTTAGTCTGTATTCCCTAGGGTTCTCTCCAATGCGAATACGAAGTAATTAACAGTATTAAAAGAAAAAAAGCTACAAGATCTAGGATATGTAATAAGAGAACAGAAAAATGAGATGCTCGGTGTGATCATGCAGGATAAAATAATGACATTGGTAGGTGGAGAATTTCATGGTTCCATAGAACATTTCCGCACAGCTGCAAATAAGGTGAAAATGGCAATGTTGATATCCCACCTAAGGTAGAAGACGGCACTAGAAGAAGAAGAAATTAGACTGTTACAGTTACTCCGAAAGTCTCCCAGATGATTTCTTCCCCCGGGGTCTGATATTACTTCAGTTTTTTACTTGTATATCCTGGAAGCAACATCACCGACTTCATTACCATCCCTGGCGTTGTGAAACCAGGATTCATCTAATCTGCTCCCTGGCTAAGATAATCTCCGATTTGTTTCGCTGCACGAGAGCTATCAAGAGGCCGTATTAGAGGCTTTTTAGACTTACCCGCTTAGATCACAACCTGATATCTTTTGGTGCCTCTATAGTAGTCGTGGGGACTTTCCATGTCAAGCCAAAAGCTTACATTGATTAATCCCTGCAGGTCTCCTTTCATACCCTTCATATCCGCATCTCCTGTATGCTTTTAAGTGATCAGTTCTTCATCATATACATTTTTAACACTATATGAGGTTTTATGGATCTTTAAGATTCAAACAACCTTGCTAAACTGGCTTTGGTACTCTCGACCAGAGCAATCTTGAACTCAGGGTTGTAGTTCCTAATACATATAATGATGACCTCGCCTTTCATTCCGAGGCGTTTCTCTACCTCCTCGATGATGATCCTGATCCTTTATTTCAACAGTTTAATCACTGTAACTTTCGCCTTATTCGGTCCCATATTGACAGTTATGTTGTTAAACAGCTACTCGGGACTTGCTCCTTAACGGCTCATAGTCTTTCCAAGTCCTGTTTTCAGTTCCTTTAACTTCTCCCTATAGGAGGATAAAGATTTTTGTTGAACGTGAACGGAAGCCAACCTGTGCGTCCAGAATAATTTTATGATCATCAGTAAACGCTCTAACAGATTTTTTTTTTTTATCATGATTAACATGTTAATATAACTGTTTGTAGTAGTAGTGTTTGGCTATCGACCATGTGGTTCTTCCGCCATGTGTTATTTGTGTATTAATTGTGTTAACACATATATTAATTATTGTTTTATCTTTCATGCACTTGCTATTTATATGTTATGCCACCATACATACACGTGTATAGATATTAGGTTGCATAAAATACTTCTAAATGAAATTATGTAAAATCTGATTTTATTATAAGAATAAAATTAATTACGACAGACATACATTCTAGTGCTATGAAATACTTTGATCATTTAAATAAATAATTTAAACATTTGAAAACATTTCGTAAATGTTGCAGATACATATTTTAAATGATTTTAAGTTAATTTTCTACAACGACGTAAAGCACTTTAATACATTTCATTTAAATCAATGTTTTTGTTACAATATATACTATTTTTAAAATAGGTACTCCCTGCAGTTAATGTCTGATTCGAATAAGAAAGAATCAATTTTCGATTACACTTTTAATAATTAACTTTAAAAATTACATACAGTATAAAAATATTTGATCTAATAAAAATTACATTAAAAAAATGACGCACGTAACAGGCTACGCTTGGTCAATTTCCTGAAGGCCATTAGTGACTTTCTTGCGTCTTGTTTTAATTACGTTAAAACTGCCTTTTACAAATTCATTCCCTTATCTAACACGCAAATCGGAAGTTAATTTCAATTTGCGGTCACTGGAAGTGCGCATTAAATGATTCCATTAAACAATATCAGAAAATAAAGGAACAACACTATAAGGAATAAAATTGATTAATAAATCTGTTAAGATAATGCAAACCAATTCAATCATAACAAAAAATAATGAATTCTACTTGTAGTATTTATTTTTTTACTATTAAGATTATGAAATTTGGATTGTAATTGAACAACTTTATAATTACATAAAATTTTTCGCTCAGATTGACACAGAAATTCGTTAATTGATTAATTTTAATTTTCCACCGTAACCACACATTAATTATTTATTAATTTAATCCGTAATTACAATTAATTTAAAAGCTGTCGGTATTATAATTGCACGCACTTATCTAGAAAACTCAATTTCACGTAAGCATTTCTCTGGCGAGTGAAAAAAGATCTCGGGTAATTTCCAATAAAACGCTGATTCATTTGCTGCACGTTCAAGTGAATTGTCTCCGAAAAAGAAAAAGCGCGCACGAAAATGTTTCGATAGAAAGTAAGTGTTTGTGCGGACAAAATCTGCGGTTTAGTAGCGGATAAACCACAATTCAGAAGTGAGTGTCGAAAATTATGTGAAATGAAGCAAGATATTAATAAAGGAGGTTTGTGCAAAATGGATAAATGTAAGGAAGATGAAATTTTTCGAGTTGTTTGAAGGTATTTATATAATTATTATATTTGTATTCAAAGGCACTGAATGAAATTACTCAATTAAAGTAAGTTATCGATTTAATTATCATAGGTAGTGCAAAACAAAAAAAATAAAAAATTGTTGGCATAGTTCGGGTCTGTAATGATGGACATAGAAAATATGAATGTCACTTTATAACGACAAGTAATTTTTTGTTTGAATTCATTAACTCATTAAATATTTCAATAGCTCCTATTAAATTTGATTAAATATTTACGTTTAAAAGAGTTTAATATTACAATTACTTCAGAACAAACTAAGAAGAAAACGGAATACCTTATAAAATCTGTAAAATCATTCCCTCTTCAGCAGCTGCAAAAATAATAAATTTTCTTTTTTGCTAAATTTACTAAAACGTTTGAAATAATTGTTTTGATAGAATTTTTAATCCATAAATTTCTTCGAACATTAGCTTAACAAAAATAACTCATTTTCCTCAATTCATTATTTAAACTTACTAAAACTTTCTTCAAAAATTTCATTGAATATTTAGATAATATTCTAAAAATTAAAGCTTACAAAAATAACTCGTTCACTTAATTTTTGTTGAACTTACTAAAAACGGTTAAAATGTAAAATAATAATGTTTTTATTTATTTTTTAATCTCTGGGACTTTTGTTTGATACTACAAAAAGCTACTATAAGTCAAGAAACCTAAAAAAAACATAAAATTCTTTAACTCATAAGGAATTTGTAGTCCTAAAAGTAAAAAAAAATAATTCAGTTTGACTATTTAAGGACTTTTATGGATGTAAAACTCCCAATGTATTAATTATAGAGATAAACTAGGTATTTTCAAGTTTTCATATTTGTTTTTTTCAAGTCCTGCGATCTAAATTCAAGTTATTGTAAATGTATCTTATTATCTTATTTTGTATATTTTTTTTGTAGGACTTGTAAAGTAAATAAACTAAACTAAACTAAACTAAACTAAAAATTTTGTAAATCTGACCTCCTGAACTACTTTGACTTCCAGCTCTTCAGGCAAAAAGTCAAATAGGTATTAGAATCAGATTCGTTGCTTTTGTCGGGCTGATATTCTTGTAGATTTACTAGTATTCTAATTATTAGTTAGTTGCTGAAGAATTTATTTTTTATTAAAAAAAGTATTAATTTTTAACAACTGAAGAACGCATTTTCTCTCCCTTGTTTGCAATTATACCTAAAGAATTAATTTTAGCGTTTATTTGTTTCGTTTTTGGTTTGTTAAGTGAAATAAATTATGAATTCTACCATTTATATTAACATATAAAATAAAGTTCATAAATGATAAAAGATTTAAAGATCTAAAATAATCATTGATTTAAATTTCTGCATAAATTTGCCCAAAGAAGTACTTCATATATCGACTCTGTCAGTTTTTAAGATATTTTTTGATATTTACTGATTTTTTTATGAACATTTTAAAATTAAAAAAATAAATCTAGGACAAATTTGTTTTTAGTTTTCTTTGAAAAAAGTTCTAGTTCCTAAATATCTCAAATTTTTTCTAGTTTTGTTTAAGAAGTCTTAAACTTAATTTCTCTTCTTTCAGGTTTATTTAGAAATTTTGTTTAGTACTAAGATCTAAAAAATAACCACTCGGATTTGTAAACCAAATCACCAAAACGTTCTTTTTCAGAACTAAATTCAAACAGATTATTTTCTATTTTTTATGCCCACCATGAAATTTGTTTAGTTTTAAAACTTAAAAAAAGTCATATTTGTTTTTAGTTTGTTTTAGAAAATATTAAGATTTAAAAATATTTTGTTACAATTTTTTTACAAAATTTTGTCTATAATTAAGACCTAAAACATAATTTCGTCTCGGATTTCATTAAAACAAAGTCTTTTTCCGCTTTTGATAAAGCTTAAGCCATAAGATTAAAAAAAAATATTTTAGCTTTGACATTTTTCTCCCGTTTTCCTCTTTCTTTGGAGGAAAGTCTACATTTTGCTTTAGAAAAAGAATTAGCACTATTACTTAAGGAGATTATTTTGGTTATGCCATCTCTGTTGTGTTTTTAAGATTATAAAACTTTGTTTAGCATTAGGATTAAAATAATAATAATAATAATAAACATCTTTATTTACAGAAAAAAAAAAGAACATAATTTACATGCAATTAACAAAATGGCAATGTAATTATACAATAGTTTATTTTTTCTGTCAAACGGCTATCGACCTGCGGTCTTTTATTTATTTTTATTATTATTTTTTTATTTATTTTTTTAGATTTCCTAGGAACCAAATCTATATTATCTGCTTTGCAATTATTTTGACTAGAATTGTTGCTGGTTTCATTTTAAAGAAGTCTACTACAAGATTTTCTTCGGCCTTGAAACTTATTTTAACCTACATTTGTTTCTAATTTTCTTTCGGAAAAGCTTCTGCACTAAGATTTAAGAAGATTATTTTGGCTGAAATTTTCTCCTATTTTTTAAATAAGTTTACTATAAGATTTTGTTCAGGACTGCGGCCTAAAGAAATAATTTTAGATACTATTTGTGTCTAGTTGAAAAAAGTGCTTTAAATGATTTTTTCATTACTAAGATTTAGTATTTCAAGTATTTTTACTTATATTCTACTATAATCTAATAACAATAATTTTGTTCATCGCTAAGTTTTCTTTAGAATGTCAACTTAAGTTTTTTTCTAAATGGAATATTTTAATCTTCTAAATTTTTATGAAGAAGTTTGCTATAAAATTCTGTAAAACCTTAACAACAAAATAAATAATTTTAGCTCCACTTGAAGTATTCTTTGAGAAAATTTACAATACTAAGATTTAAATTACAAAGATCTTTGGCTATCTTTCTTTAAAATTAAGATTTTGCTTAGAAAGATCTAAAGCTAAAAGTTGTTATTAGTTATTAATTTTTAGAAATCTTCCATAATATTTGTTCTAGTTTTTTGTTGAAAATATCTTTTAAAGATAGCACTAATATTTCAATAGATCATTTTATTTAGGATTTTTCCCATTTTTTAAAGAAATTATTAAATTATATTTTACATTTAAGAAAGACGAAGCTAAAGAAATAATTTTAGCTGGTGTTTCTTTATAATCCCTTTTAGAATGAATCATCTATAGTAAACAATTCAGTAGTAAGGGATTATTTTGATTAGAATTTGTTTCAATTTTCTGCAATAAGATTTAGGTTAGCACCAAGACCCAAGAAAGTAATTTTATCTCAAATTTCTTCTTAGGTTTTTTAGGCTCCTATAGAATTATTTTAGCGCCTAAACCTAAAAAAAATATTTGGGGATCAGATTTGTTTTAGTTTTTTTTTAATCCTTTAAAGGGTTTATTTCAGCACGAAGTTGTCTTAGTTTTTGTTTTTAAGTCTCTAAGATTTTGTTTAGCATCAACACCTAAAGAAATAATTTTGCCTTGCATTTATTTTTAGTTTTCTTAGTAAAATATCCACGGAGAAATTGTTTTGAACAATAAGATTTTAAGAAATTATTTTGGCTAGAGTTTGTTTAAGAAGTTTGCCATAAGATTTTTTTAGCACTAAAACCTTAAGAAATAATATTCATTGTCGTTTTCAGTTTTTCTTTGAAACTTCTTCCAAAAAAAAATTAAAGGCTAAGATTTAAATAGATATAATATAGTATAACTATTTATAATTTGAATTTTCAAAAAAAAAACAAGAAATTTTTTATAATTTTCTTAAGAAACTGTTCAGTACTAATTTTTAAAGGGATTATTTTAGTTAGAATAAGTTCTTGATGTTTTGAAGTCGATCATAAAATTTAGTTTAGTTAAGACCCAAGGAAATAAGTTTAGTTTTGATCCCTTTTTAATTATTTTTTTAGGCAAATCTACCATAAGATTTTATTGTCTTCTAATTTGAGGTTCAAATAAATTTATTAAAACTCTGGCTCTGGCTTTCTGGATGACATGGATAATTTTTTTTGACCAGTTTAGGTGCCGGTCAAAGACGATGCCTAGGTATTTGGCTTCACTGGCAGTCGGAATAGGGGTGTCTGCATATGAAAAATCAGGGGAATTAATTACACGACCTCGCGGCTTTGAAAAGTGCAATGCGACATTTTTCTCGGCGTTGATGACCAGACGCCATTTATTGGCCCACTGCTCGTAAGAGTCGAGGGCAGCCTGTAGTTTGTTCTCCAAGTGAACAGTACAGAAGGGCAGTGTCGTCTGCGTACTGAGCGATCATTACCAGTGCTACGTCCGGCACATCACTCGTGTAGATGTTAAAAAGTGTCGGAAACAGGACAGCCCTGGGGACACCAGCATTGATTGGACGTTCACTGGATAACGAATTATTAACTTTTATGCAGAAAATCCCTATGTCCATATTAATCATTTTGTAGATGAGGCCTGCGTGCCAAACCCTATCGAAGGCTTTAGAGACGTCTAGAAAACCAGCAGCTGTGTCTCTTTTGATTTCGAAACCTTCTACAATGTATTTTGTTGCTCTCGTGCAGCATTGATAAGCCGACAAGGAGTCAGGTATTATTTTGTTCTCAGTTAGGAGACGATGATGAAATTCGTCTGAGTAAAACTCTTCCCACCACCTTGCTGATGACTCTGAGGAGGCTGATAGGTCGGAAATTTTAGAGAAAAGATGGAGATTTCCCTGCTTTTAGAATGTTGACAATAGCTGCCAACTTACATTGGTTTGGAAAATGACCTAGATGCATGATCGCTTTCGTAATGTTAAGCAGAGCACATTTACAAGGTGGAAATGGATTTTGAGCTGTTTGATCAGCTCGTTAAGCTCTTCCGAAGTGGCATGATGACAGTTAGACATTCGATTGTTATTCCTTATGTACTTTGCGACGAAAGAATTAACTTCGGCGACGAGAAAATCATCACTAAGCCGCTCTAACGAGTCAGCGAACGTCTCCACTTTGTCATCATCAGTGTAAGACGTGATCTCTTGCAGAACTGCTTATTGCCGCTGTATCTAAACGCGCACTTTCACCAAAACACAATAAATTCTTTATGATCACTTTGTCACCATGGGAAAAATGTGTACAAATAAATATAAAATTACACAGTAAATATACAATGACCGCTTCCTATTGACAGACAGACAAGTTTAGCTGTTTTGTCACCTTCTACTTATTTATCTATTTATTTAGTTATTTGGTCATGCCGAAATGATTATGGAGGATCTGCTTCAGATACTCCAACCATTTCTGCGAGTTCTCTTTTCTTCAAACGTGCATTCTCCAACATTAATTTTTCGATTAAATCTGTGGCGACCCTAACAGACCGCCCAAGTCGGGAATCATCTTCAAATGTTTTCCTGCCTTGCTTAAAGAGGTTGTGGCACTTGTATACCATGGTTTTTCCTGGACACGAGTACCCGTGAGCAGATGACATCTCTTCCAATATGGTTTGAACACTGTTAAATATTGTTCCCCGTCAACAACAGCCACGGACCGGTTTCGATCTTTTTGGACCTCATCGGCGTAGCGCAGTTGGAGACAGAGAATCGAGATTTACTTAGGAGGTATTTAACTCTCGGTGTTAATCATCGATTTTTATAATTGTCGCTGTTGACAGATCCCTTTAATGTCGGTGGTTATCAACCCATTTGGGATCTAGTGCAACGTTTGGACAATAGAAGTCACCTGTATGGTTTTCTCGTATCGAATTTTTCCTTGCTTGGTAAGGAATTTTATAACAGCGCGAAACTCTATTTTCTACGTACTTAACAATTTCTTCCGGATTGAGTTGCTTGATCTACGATAGTTCAAAGACTACTGACCTCTTTATGATAATACTAGTAAAGATAATAATGATTAGTCACTGAACACGTTAAGACCTGCGCGAGCGCCCCCTACACCCTCCAATCTAAATGGCCTAGTTGATAGAGACTTCACACGTTCAAATAATCCTTTAGGTACACTTTTACATAAAAGATAACGATAGTATTGGATTGTCACGTAGTAACGGTCGTAACCATCAATACGATATTAATAGTATATAATTTTTCCATGTCATCTGCCATGATGTCATGTCATGATTTTATTAACTTGATTGATTCTGGCATTTAATTTTTTTGTGAAACTTCCATTTGTAATATACAAATTGGAGGGTGTGATAGAGGCCACCCACCCACTCTACATATACAATGAAACTTAGGCTGAAACTGCGTTTTATTTTCGTAATTTCATCAACTCTGATACTGCTATAAGTGTAAGGAAATTAAAACGGCGATTGTGATTAAAATAAAAATGTATATGTAGGGTGGGTGGGTGGCCTCTGACCCACCCTCCAACCAGTAAAACATAAGCGCGAGTTTTACTGAATTTTCCCCAATCATTCGATAACCTAGATGTAATTTTCTTTCCTTCATTTCAGACATTGGTTTTGTGTGATTATTTTCATGAGAAATCGCTGCTTGTAATAAAGCAATTGAAGGTGGATTAGAGGTGACCCATCTACACTACATACGTATTTTTATTACCATCGTGATTTTATACAATTGTTACATGTCATTCGATAAGATTAATACTATTTTCATTAGAAGATTAATTAAAACACTTAGTTTTGTGAAACAAAAATGTTTAAATTATTCTACTAATTAACATAAAAATATTTCACCATGGGTTAAGTGAGAATTTAATTCATCTTAATACTATTTTCTTCAATAATTGAATGCATTTTCATTTTGTTTGTAAATGACACTTTGAAATAAAGATATATTCTATTCTATATATTTGGAAAGTTTTAAATAATTTGGGAAAGAATTTTAAAAAATCCCTTCTCCCTCAAAGTTTATAGTACATAGCTTTAAAAAAAACGTGATTAATTCTTACATTGGACTGAAAATAATGTTTTTAATGATAATTCTCCAACTATAAAATGAAAATCTTGGTGTTAATTTATATGTACACAATAACAAACGCCTTGAGAACCTGAAATAAACACGCAAAAGCTAATATTTGCGTGAAAAACTGCACTTATTTAACGAAGATGTTAGTGGCTATCGTTATTATACGGTAGTCCATTTAATCAGCGTTCCTTGCATGTAATTTAATTCATTAATGCATAAATTTCCTCTGAGAATATTTATCCCATCACTAATTCTATAAGAATATTAAACTCGTTTATCGCAAAGCGTAATAAAAGAAACGTATGTGTAATAAATTTCAGACGTTAACCGTTTTATAAATTAAATATGTATTTTGTAAATTGCACATTAAATCAGTTTTCCGCTATCGCCAGCGTCCGGCTGAATATTATTCAAAACCGCGGACTCGTATTTACGTTCCGGAAACCAGATGTTTGAAAAAAAAACGCACATTCCGGCATTACATTAGAAAATTTAACAGCCAGTTGTAATTGGTAGGCTGCGATATCTCCAACGTCCAATTAGTGTAAATTTGTAAAACAATTCCTCTATCTCCTTAATGGACACTCAAATCGGCGTACGAAATGAATAGAAGTGAATAATGGTGGCAATTAAATTTGATCCGTTTTGATAAATATCGAATGTGCAGAATGTATTGAATAACGTGGGAAAGGTGCTTTTATTTCGTACCCTTTCACTGATAAACGTGAATTAATTGTATGTTTCGTAATTATTACAGAATCATAAAATGTATGATTTTAAGTTTGTCTTACTCATTTTAAAGAGTGTATATTACATTATCTTAAAAGGTGTATATAGTTAATTATCAAATCTTGATTTTTGTACTTATTAATTGATGAGGTTTTAACTTTAAAATATTTTGTACTAAGATCTTTTTGTATTAAAAGCCTATTTCTTAATAATCGTAAAATTTTTGCTGATTTTAAAACAGTTCAAGCGAGGAATAAACTTTATCTCCTAGATTGGTTATAATCAAACCAGATGTTTCAGAAGATAGCAAAGTTTATATTGATTTTAATTTAAAAATTTTATTATCCAAATGATAAACCCAAACGCATGACTGATTATACAAAGGTGAAACTATAAAATCAATATTTAATTTATTACACTTATAAAATCTCGTTTAGCCGCTGCACTTACAAACCGGATGTGACGAGAGCAATCAATATTATAAAAAGTGCCGAGGAATATTATAGCAATGAGGATATCATAACCGACGGCCAGTCATGCGAAACTTAACAAATACATCTAGAATTTAAATTTATTCTTTTATTAGAGCCGCTAATAAGTGATCGATATCGATGCATAAATGAAGTGGTGGGCGACGGCGGCCTCGACACGAATTTTCAAGGCACGGCCGCGTCCTGAAAAATAAAACCCACCCCCCCGATTCGGGGAAGCCGCACATTAGAGCCGCATTGTCTGCGGCCGGAAAATTCCTCAGCGCAGACGGGAGATTCCCGTGGGCTAGAGCCTGATGAATAATGGAAGGCCTCTGCAAAGTAGGACGCTGCAAAAATTAGATGCCCTTTGTTTCAGTGCAATATTTAAAATAGAAAAGAATACAATAATTCAGAAGCTGCACAAAAACATATAATAATTTGACGTTAACATTACAAACTGAGCTGAAAAAACAAATATTATAGTAGTATGTATTAATCTTTTCCCAAAAAAAAAATAATTAAACAAATCATTTCCTTAGATTTTTGTCAGAAATATGTTTTACAGATGAATACATTTAATTAATCAACTAGACACTGAATAAAGATCGCAACCATCATCATCATTAATTAACTGTTAGAATTTGAGCTACACAAAGTCCTAATAAGTTAGAAACAAGAACAAACATTTAATTTTTGGGATCGCATCTTGGAGCAATTAAAACAATTTAACTTGAAATTCTAATTATAAATATTTCTGTCTAGATTTACAAAATGCAAATCCATGATGATGTATCGAATCTTCTAGTTGTAAATGGTGTTCATTGTTTGACTTTAACAATAGGCGACGTATTCTATTTTCTTTTTTTAATGTTATTTTTTACACTTAAATAACAAGATCCGTCTTCCACAGTTTTAATTTAATGGATGATCGGCGCTAGCTGGCTATGGAAACTTTTCTAATTTTATTGTTTCGTTGACATTTAACTGTCATGGCGTAAAGTTTATTCGTGTGTTAAAGACGGTGAATGAATTTACTACTTATAAAATACCATTCAAGTGTGCTCAGGTGTAAATGATGGCTAAGCAACTTGTAAGTAGTTTTTTTTAAATATTTTCTACTTAATCGCGTACTATAAAAGTATGTACATTTAATTAATCCAAAAAAACAATCATAATCTCAGGGGAATGCAAATGACATACGTAACAGCATAAAAACAACAACATACACTGAATAAATAATAATAATAAGAATAATTTAACACATTAAAATTATTGCTTTGCTAATTATACGAGGATTACCTTTAATATTTCGGAAATTGACGATGCAGGAGCTACCACCATACAACAGACGTATTTAAAGTGAAGTTCGATGTTTTGAAGTTAATGCGCCATTTGTATTATTGACAGTGTCAAGCAAAATTGATTTCGGCCAAGAAATGGAAATAAATCTTGAACATTGCTGTCACGACAATTTTTACAATTTTCGACTTGGATTATCACAATAATTCTTTTGACCATTATCTTTTGCCCCTCTCTTGTTTTTTTGCCTTTGTCTTTTCTACTTTGTTTATTGTTTTCTTTGTTTTTTATTCTTTATCTTATATCTTTTGTCTTTTGTTCCCTGTCTAAAAGGACTAAAACACCGAATAAATAGTTACAAAACATAAGACAGAGAACAAAAGATGAAGGATGGACATCTTTTGTTCTCCGTCTTATGGCTAGTATCTTTTACCCGGTGTTTTAGTCATTTTTCTTGTGTTCTTTATCTTTTTATTTTGACGTTTTGTCTTCTATCCATTTTCTTTTGGCCCTTGTCTTTTGTGTCTTATCCTCTGTTTATTCTTTCTTTATCATTTGATCTGTGTTTTCTATCCTATATTTTAGGTACATAATTCTCTATTTTATTTCGTTTGTCCTTTATTTGTTTATTTTTTGTCTTCTGTCCATTTTGATTCGACCATTGTCATTTATCTCTTTAACATTTGTTCTGTCATTTCTCATTTGTCTTTTGCTCCTTGTCTTGTGCCTTTTGTTTCGGTTTTTATACTTTTTTTTCACGTGTTGTTTATCATTTTGTTTCAATCTTTTGTCTTGTATCTTTAGTGTTTCATCATTTTCTTATAATATTATTTTTAGTTGTCTTCTATCTTATGTCTTTTGTTCTTTTTCTGTGTGAATAATTGTCTTTTTATTTGTCTTTTATCTTCTGTCTTTTATTCCTTTCCTTGTGTTTTTGTCTTTTGACCTTTGTCATTTGCCCTGTGTTTTTCAGCTTTGTTTTTTCTGCTTTGTCTTTTGTCTGTTAGCTTTCCTCTTTTGTTCTAAGTGGTTTATCCTATGCCTTTTCTTTTTTATCTTTTTTCCTTATTCTTTTGTTCGTTTTCTTTTATTTTTGACTTATTTTCTTTGTTTTTTTTTTTTGTTCATTGTTCTTCTATTCTTTGTCATTTATCCTCTGTTGTCTGTATATTGATTTATGCCCATTTTAACGTTTGTTTTTGTGCTTTGCGGTTATCCTTTCTCTTTTGTTTTCTGTCCTCTTTCTTTTGTTATTTTTCTTGTATTATGTGTCTTTTTTTAATTTCTATCTATTATCGTTTCTTCTTTTCCTTTTGTTTATTGTTTTCTTTGTTTTTTATTCTTTATCTTTTGTCATTTGTGGTTTGTTACTTGTCGTTTATCCTTCATCCGGTGTTTTAGTCCTTTTTCTTGTGTTCTTTATCTTTTTATTTTGTCTTCTATCTATTTTCTTTTGTTTCTTGTCCTCTGCTGTTTCTTTCTTTATCATTTGATCTTTATTTTCTATTCTACATTTTGGGTACGTTTGGACTTAATTTTCTTATTTGTCTTTTATTTTTTGTCTTCTGTCCATTTTGTTTTGACCATAGACGTTTGTCTCTTTTGTTCTTTATTCTTCTCTTTGTTTTTTTTGTAAGTTTTAGTCCTTTTCTGATGTCCTTTGGCTTTTATTTTATGTGCTTTGTCATTTATCTTCTGGTCTTTATCTTTTGTTATATATTTTTATAATTTAGCTTTTGTTATTTTTTTTTTGCTTTTATTTAATTTTTCGTGGGATATCTTCCAGAACTACAAATTCTGTAGCACTAAGTTGAAGTTTAACGGTTTGACAATGTTAAATCAATTTTGGAATATTGGTTATGCACACATTTTTTTATTTCGTCGCTTGTCGTTTAGTCTTTAATTTTTTATTTCATTTATCATCCTAATTTTCAAAATGTATCACAAAATAATGGCTTCAAGCATCAACCATATCTTTTATTTTTGTCTTCGGTCCATTTTGTTTTGACCCTTGCCATTCGTATCTTTACCTTTGATTTTGTCTTTTATTCTTCTCATTGATTTTTGTTTGTTTTTGTCCTTTTTTGATGCCCTTTGGCGTTTGTTTTATGTGTTTTGTCATTTATCTTCTGGTCTTTATCTTTTTTTATATCTTTTTATAATTTATCATTTATTCATTGGTTTTTTCCTTGTAATTTTCTTTTGCATATTCCCTTGCCTTCTAGTCGTTATCTTTGATGTTTTTTTTTATTTTTTTGATTTTGTCTTTTATTCCGTATTTTGTGCCCTTTGCTTTTGTCTTTAATACTTTTTTCTTGTGTTATTTATCATTCTTTTCTAATCCTTTGTCTTCTACCCTTTGTGTTTCTTTATCTATTTTCTTTTGGGAGTTGTCTTTTATTTCTTGACCTCTGTTTTTCTTTTCTTTGTCATTTGTTCTTTGTTTTCTATTCTATATTTTAGGAACATTATTCTCTATTTTATTTCTTTTGTCGTTTAACCGTAATTTTTTCATTTGTCTTTTATTTGTTTTCCTCTGTTTATTTTGTTTTGACCATTGTCATTTGTTTCTTTGCCTCTGACTTTTGTCCTTTATTCTTCTCATTGTTTTTTGTTCGTTTTTGCTCTTTTCTGATGTTCTTTGGCTTTTATTTTATGTGTTTTGTCATTTATCTTCTGGTCTTTATCTTTTGTGATATCTTTTTACAATTACAACTATAATCTTTTGTTCATTGGTTTTTTTCCTTGTATTTTATCTTTTGCATTTTTCCTTGTCTAATCGCAATTGTCTTTCGACCTTTATCTTTTTTCTTTGTTTTTTTATTCTTTGTCATTTATCCTCTATTGCCTGTATATTGATTTATCCTCTTTTGAACATTTGTTGTTGTGCTTTGTCGTTTATCCTTTGCCTTTTGTTTTCTCTTCTGTTTTTTTGTTCTTTTTCTTGTATTTTAATTGTTTTTTTTTGCTTCTATTTAATTTTTTGTCTTGCCCTTTTTGTCTTTGTCTTTAATACTTCTTGTGTTGTTTATCATTCTTTTCTAATCCTTTGTCTTGTACCCTTTGTGTTTCATCAGTTTCTTATATTATTATTTTTTATTTATCTTCTGTCTTTTAGCTTTTGCCAATTGTTATTTCTCTTTGTTATTAATTATCGTTTATCTTCTGTCTTTTGTTCTTTTCCTTGTGGTTTATTCTTTGTCTTTTGTTTTCTGTTCTGTTTCTTTAGTTCATTTTTTTGTATCGTGTGTCTTTTTTAATTCCTATCTATTATCGTTCTTATTTTCCTTTTATTTATTGTTCTCTTTGTTTTTTATTCTATATCCTATGCCCTTTGTCTTTTGTTCCCTGTCGTTCGTATTTCATCTTCTGTTCTCTGTCTTATGTCTTGTATCTTTTACCCGGTATTTTAGTCCTTTTTCTTGTGTTCTTTATCTTTTTATTTTGTCTTCTATCTATTCTCTTTTAGCCGTTGTCTTTTGTTTCTTGTCCTCTATTTTTTCTTTCTTTATCATCTGATCTTTTTTTTTTCTATCCTACATTTTAAGTACATTCTCTATTTGATTTCTTTTGTCGTTTGTTCATTTCGCCTTTAAGTTTCTATTTGTCTTTTATTTTTTTGTCATCTGTCAATTTTGTTTTAACCATTGTCACTTGTTTCTTTGCCTTTGGTCCTTTATTCTTCTCTTTCTTTTTTGTTCATTTTTTGTCTTTTTCTGATGTCCTTTAGGCTTTTGCTGTATCTGTTTGTCATTTATCTTCTGGTCTTTATCTTTTTACAAATTATCTTTTGTTCATTGGTTTTTTTCCTTGTATTTTATCTTTTGAATTTCCCTTGCCTTTTAGCCGTTGTCTTTAGTGCTTATTTCTTTTTTAAAATGTGTCTTTTATTCTTTGTCTTGCGCCCTTTGGTTTTGTCTTGAATACTCTTTTCCTGTATTGTTTATCATTCTTTTCTAATCCTTTGTGTTTCATCAGTTTCTTATCTTATTTTTTATCTTTTGTCTTCTGTCTTCGAGCTTGTTCTTTTTCTGTGTTATTAATTGTTTTTTTATCTTCTGTCTTTTGTTCTTTTCCTTGTGTTTTTTTTTATCTTTTGACCTTCGTCATTTGTCCTTTGTGTTTTTTTTCTGCTTTGCCTTTTGTCGGTTATTCTTCCTCATTTGTTCTAAATGGTTTATCCTATGCATTTTCTTCTTCATTTGTCCTTTGTCTTTTATTTTTGTCTTGCTTTCCTCTGTTTCTGTATATTGTTTTATGCCTTTTTAAATATTTGTTTTTGTCGTTTATCCTTTGTCCTTTGTTTTCATTTCTACTTCTTTTGTTCTCTTTCTTGTATTATGCGTCTTTTTTAATTTCTATTATCGTTTATTTTTTGCCTTTGTTTTTTATTCGTTACCTTATGTCCTTTGTCTTTTGTTCGCTGTCGATCATCCTTCATCTTTTGTTCCCTGTCTTATGTCTTGTATTTTCTACCCGGCGTTTTCGTTCTGTTTCTCGTGTTATTTATCTTTTTTATTTTGTCTTGTATCTATTTTCTTTTAGCCGTTATCTTTTGTTTTTTTTCTTTCTTTATTATTTGATCTTTATTTTCGAAATACATTTTATGTATTTCTCTTTTTTTTTGTCTTCTGTCCATTTTGTTTTGCCCATTACCATTGAAAAAATGGACAGAAGACAAAAAGTAAAAGACAAATAAAGAAAGAAAAAGAAAGATAAAATACAAGGCAAAAAAACAACAGATAAATTGTAAAAAGATGTAACAAAAAATAAAGACCAGAAGATAAATGACAAAAAATATAAAACAAAAGCCAAAGGACAACAGAAAAGGACAAAAACGAACAAAAAAAGCAGAGATAAGAATAAAGGACAAAAGTCAAAGACAAAGAGAAATATTTTGCAATTTTTAATACTTCCTCTAATTTGAGGAATTATATTCTTACGCAATTCTCCCTCAAGAGATTTAACGTTGATGTACATCATTATCATGTCTTTAACATGCGCTTCACTCTATTGAATTTTATTTCCGATTTCGACCATTTCCTTAGGACCTTCGACCAAGCTGTAGTCCAAATAAATATTCTCGGAATTTAAAGGTACAGTATTAATATTGGTATTCTTATCCTTTATGTTTGTTTCAAAAAATGGCGTCACGAATGTACAATTCCTCAACGGATTCAGTAGCGGCGTTATTCTGCTGCCACTTCTGCTTGTGTACAATCTTCTTGAAGAGGTCAACACCCCAGTGGCTTCGAGATTCCTTATTTTCTTATCAGAAATATTTGCAAGCTGCTTCCCAAAATCTTTCTTGTCTTCGCTCAAATTCGCTTTCGAAACGCTCACAGGAATTTTTCTCTTGGACGTGGTTTTCCCACCCAAATCCAGAGGGCTATTAGGTGCGGCCATTTTTCCTCTTTTCATCTCTGAATACACTGCTGCGTTATTTGCACAGGTTGAATCGATTTCCCATCACCAAACCCATCTTTGTTCTCCCTTCTATCCTCCCGATTTTCATTCTAGCTTTCAGTGGGATATCTTCCAGAACTACACATTCAGTAGCACTAAGCTGAAGTTTAACGGTTTGAAAATTGTAAATCAATTTTGGAATATTGGTTATGCACACATTTTTTTTTCTTTCGTCGTTTGTCCTTTAATTTTTTATTTCTTTTATTTTTGTCTTCTGTTCATTTTGTTTTGACTATTGTCATTCGTCTCTTTACCTTTGACTTTTGTCTTTTATACTTCTCTTGGTTTTTGTTCGCTTTTGTTCTATTCTGATACTTTGGCTTTTCTTTTATGTGTTTTGTCATTTATCTTCTGGTCTTTATCTTTTGTTATATCTTTGTATAATTTAACTTTTGTTCATTGATTTTCTTGCTTGTATTTTATCATTTGCATTTTCCTTTGCCTTTTAGCTGATATCTTTAGTGTTTTGTTTTTATTTTTTTTGAATTTGTCCCTTATTCCTTGTATTGTGTCCTTTGCTTTTGTCTTCGTTTTTTTTATACTTGTTTCTTGTGTCGTTTATCATTATTTTCTAATCCTTTGTCTTGTACCTTTTGTGTTTCATCAATTTCTTATATTATTATTTTGTCTTTTATCTTCTGTCTTCTAGCTTTTGTCTTTTGTTCTTTTCCTATGTTATTAATTGTCTTTTATCTTCTGTCTTTTGTTCTTTTCCTTGTGGTTTATCCTTTGTCTTTTGTTTTCTCTTCTGTTTCTTTTATTCTCTTTCTTGTATTATGTGTCCTTTTTAATTCCTATCTATTATCGTTCTTATTTTCCTTTTATTTATTGTTTTCTTTGTTTTTTATTCTATATCCTACGCCCTTTGTCTTTGTTTCCCTGTTATTCGTATTTCATCTTCTGTTCTCTGGCTTATGTCTTGTATCATTTGCCCGGTGTTTTTGCCCCTTTTCTTGTGTTCTTTATCTTTTTATTTTGTCTTCTATCTATTTTCTTTTGGCCTCTGTCTATTGTTTCATGTCCTCCATTTTTTCCTTTCTTTATCATTTGATCTTTATTTTTTATCCTACATTTTAGGTACATTATTCTCTATTTTATTTCTTTTGCCGCTTATCGTTTGACCTTTATTATTTTATTTATCTTTTATCTTTTACTTTCTGCCCATTTTGTTTTAACCATTATCATTTGTCTCTTTGCCTTTATTTTTTTGACTTTTGTATTCTTCTTTTTGTTTTTTGTTCGTTTTTGTCATTTTCTGATAACCTTTGGCTTTTGTTTTATGTGTTTTGTCATTTATCTTCTGATCTTTATCTCTTTTGTTATATATTTCTACAATTTATCTTTTGTTCATTGTTTTCTTTTCTTGTATTTTATCTTTTGCATTTTTCCTTAGTGTTTGTTTTAAATTTTGTCCTGTCATTTCACATTTATCTTTTGTTACTTTTCTTGCGCACTTTACTTTTGATTTTGTCTTTTATACTTTTTTCTTGTGTTGTTTAACATTCCTTTTGAATCCGTTGTTTTACTCTTTGTGTTTCATTAGTTTCTTATATTATTTTTTTGTTTTTTATCTGCTGTCTTCCAGTTTTGTCTTATGTTCTTTTTCTATGTTATTAATTGTCTTTTATCTTCTGTCTTTTGTCCTTACCTTGTGTTCTTTGTCATTTGTCCTTTGTTTTCTTTTCTGCTTTGTCTTTTATCTGTTATCCTTCCTCTTTTATTCTAAGTGGTTTATCCTATCCATTTTTTTCTTTACCTTGTTTTATCCTTCTTTTCTTCATTGTCTTTTATGTTTGTCTTGTTTTTCTTTATTTTTTTCTTCTTGCTTCTTCTATTTTTTGCCATTTATCCTCTATTGCCTGCATATTGAATTATGCCCTTTGGACATTTCTTTTTGTATTTTGTCGTTTATCCTTTGCCTTTTGTTTTCTGTTCTGGTTCCTTTGTTCTTTTTCTTGAATTATGTGTCTTTTTTAATTTCTATCTATTATCGTTTCTTTTTCCCTTTGTTTATTGTTTTTTTTTTTATCCTTGATCCTATGTCCTTTGTCTTTTGTTCCTTGTCGGTCATCCTTCATTTTTTGTTCTCTGTCTATCGTCTTGTATCTTTTACCCGCTGCTTTAGTCCCTTTTCTTGGGTTCTTTATCTTTTTATTTTGTCTTCTATCTATTTTCTTTTGGACGTTGTCTTTTGTACACTTGGAAAAACAAACACTAACACTTTCTTCACAATTTAATTTAATTTTGCTAGATGTAAATAGTACTCGAAATGTAAAATTAAATTGTGAAGAAAGTGTTAGTATTTGTTTTTCCAAGTGTATAAAATAAATGTTCACGTAACTCAAGAACAAATGTCTATTTGTCTTTTGTTTCTTGTCCTCTGGTTTTTCTTTCTTTATCATTTGATCTTTATTTTCTATCCTACATTTAAGGTACATTCTTTAATTTTTTATTTGTCTTTTATTTTTTGTCTTCTGTTCATTTTGTTTTGTCCATTATAATTGGAAAAATGGACAGAAGACAAAAAATGGTGATGTGGCCATCATAGTACTTTCCCTATATTTTACTCTAAAACTATGAGATTTACGCAAAAAGGCTTTTCTTAGTAATTTATTCATTTTTTACTTGTCTACAATTATTTCTTATATAAATTTCATGTAACTCCTATGGTTTATTAGCAATTCGCAAAAAATGTCTAAATTTACAGTTTTTATTTTTTTTTCTCGAAAATTAAAACTTTTATCAAAAATATGTTTAAATAAAACTTATTCAGTTTTTTATTCTCTTTAAGTTTTGTTTGAACCATTTTTGTAAATTTTTCATATTTAGAAAAATATTACCAAAAAACAAAAAAATATCTCGAGTAAACATCCACTTCCGGTCCATGAATGTTTACCAAAATCTTTTCAGTTCCAGTTTTTAATGATAAAACCTTAAGTTTAAAGTTTCATCTCAATCGGATTATTCGTTTTTGAGATACAGCGCCCACCGACAGACAGACACACAGACAGACAGACAGACAGACACACACACAGACACACAAATTTTTTTTCCAGAAATCAGTGCAATGGACTCAGGGGACCTCAAAACGGATATTTCCGCAATAAAAATTTTTCAAAAAAAAATCACGATCACAATACTTCCCCTATATTTCATATAGGGAAAGTAAAAATAAAAGACAAATAAAGAAAGAAAAAGAAAGATAAAATAAAAGGAAAAAAAACAATAAACAAAAGATACATTGTAAAAAGATATAACAAAAAATAAAGACCAAAAGAAAAAGACAAAAAACCTAAAACAAAAACCAAAGGATAACAGAAAAGAACAAAAAAATAAAGAGAAAAATAAAGGACAAAAGTCAAAGACAGAGAGAAATATTTTGCAATTTTTCCCTTGCCTTTTATCCGTTGTCTTTAGTGCATTTTCTTTTGTTTTTTTATTATTTAATCCTGCCACTTCTTATTGTCTTTTTTTCCTTACCTTGTGCCCTTTGCTTTTGTTATTTGTCTTTTATATAAAACTTTTTTCTTGTGTTGTTTATCATTTTTATATAATATAACCTTAGCGTTTCATCATTTTCTTATATTATTATTTTTTTATTTGTCTTTTATCTTCTATCTTCTGTTTTTTCTTCTGTTCCTGTATTATTAATTGTCTATTTTATTTATCTTTTATTTCCTATCTTTTGTTCTTTTCCTTATTTACTTTGTCTATTGACCTTTGTCATTTGTCCTTTGTCTGTTATTTATTTATTTACAAAACCCAACAGACTCAAAGTCCATCAATAGGGTTACAAAAATAACATACAAATATAAAATCAAATTAAAATTTTTCTTTCTTTATCATCTGAGACAATTTAACAGATCAACTTTAAATTTAGTAAATGAGGGTGTAAAAGTATCAAGATCGCCAGAAAATAAGTGGTTTCTTCTTTATCTATTGTTCTTGTTCTTTGTTTTTTATTTTTGCCTCGTTTTTCTTCATTTTTTTCATTCATTTATCCTCTGTTGCCTCTCCGTTGTAAATCAACCTTTGAACCTTTTGAACATTTGTTTTTGTGCTTTGTCGTTTATCCTTTATCTTTTGTTTTTTTGTTCTTCTTTCTGTATTATGTGTCTATTTAAATATCTCTTATGTCTATTGTCTTTTCTTTTTTCTCTTTTTGTTTTGTCCTATATCTTTTATCCCTTACCTTTAGGGTAATTTTGTTTTTAGTCTTGGCCTTTGACTTTTATTCTTTATCATTTGATCTCTAACTGTTGTCCTTTGCCTTTTCTCCTGTGCTCCTTTGTTTTTTATTGTATTCTTTGTCTTTTATCATGTTCTCTTCTGTTCTTCGTGTTTCATTATTTGTCTCTAATCTTTTGTCTTTTGCCCGTTTTTCTTGTATTACTTGTCAATTTCATTTATCTTTTAGCCTTTGTTTCCTAACCTCTGACGTTTGTCCTCTGTTTGTCTTCTTTCTCTTTTGCATTTCAATATTAATTGTCAAAATGACATGTAAAGTTACATAAAGAATTCTCATATAAAATGAGCAAAAATAAGCCAGTAATGGCCAAGATATTAGCTAAATTGGCTAAAATATACTGCTGGTGAGGATAACATTATCCAGTAATATGGACCTGAGTGGAAGAACACCACGTGAACTTCGCTCGCATTATCCCTGCTCTAAATTGTAAAGTAGTTTGTAAAATCTAAATTTAATTTTTAATTTAAGTTTATACTAATTGTTAGAGGACAGGTAAAGAAAAATCAATAAATCAATCTATTATCCTTTATCTTTTGTTCTCAGTGGCTTATTCTATAGGTTTTGTTCTTTTTTATTCTTTATCTTGTGTTCTTTTGTTCTGCTTTATTTTTCGTTTTATTTATTTTGTCCTTTCGTTGTTTATTGCTTACTTTATTTTGAGCTTTATCCATTTATTTATTTTTATTTATTTACTATAAAAACTATTACTTAAATTTTAATTGAAGAGACCCGGGCGGAGTTCATTTCTTCGAGATGTTCTTCCACTCTGACCCATTCAGCCTATTCTCGTGAAGAATTGTTTGTTGGTGTTCTTCCGGCGGCTATTATTCAGCTCGTAAGCTCATGTGTATTATTAATTAAATACTATTTCCATCAAATTAATTTAAATTTCAATGTAAAAATAATTTGTATATTCTGTCAACATGACATATTTCTATTAAACTGTCATTATCGCCTATCCATTATCTTGCGTCCTTTTTCTTCTCTTTATGTGTTTTTGTTCCTTGTCTTTTGTCCTTTTTCTTGTGTTCTCTATATTTCATCCATTGGATTCTATCCTTTGGCTATTGACATTTATCATTTGTCCTTCCTCTTTTGCTTTTTATTTTCTGTTATTTGTCTTGGATATATATTATCTTTAGTCTTTTATCCATTGCCTTTTGTTTTTTTTTGCTTTGTCTTTTATCCTTTGTATTTTGTCTCTTATCTTTTGTGATATTTATTTTGTTTATATTTCATGATCTCTTCATTTTGTTCGTTTACATTTGTCTTTATTCTTTCTATTGTTTTCTTTTTCCTTTTTTGACTTTTATCCTGTTTATTTATCTTTTATTTTTTTGTTTTCTCTATCTCTACCCTTTTTCTTATGTCTTTTATCATTTGTTAGTTGTTACTTTGTCGTTTATCCTTTACGTTTTATCTTTTGTCGTTTATCAATCGTAGTCATAGTTCGGTTAACGATAAATTTCTGGAAGCTCGTCCAAAAACAGTTGTTATTCCAGTAAACATTGATGCTGTGGGTGAAGATTATAAGGTGACGAAGCAAATGGTAGCCTTTATTTTTCGGAAAAAAAAACGGAAATTTGCTGTACCATCAATGTCGAACGGTCAATTCTGAATGGTACACGACCATTTGTTTGACAGAAAAAATAAGCAAAAACCAACCGACGAAGTAGCACCACGCCCGAAAATTGTGTGTTTCAAAAATTGGTTCAAGCGCATTGTATTGATCTTCATGGAAAATATTTTGAAAAATAAAATTATCATATGTATTATGATTAATTTCTTTTATTTTTCTTGGATCTTAACGGCGTTCACTTGGTGGTACATTTCAATATTAAGAATAAAGAAAACACTTTTACTTTTTTATACCACTTTAAGTTTTATTTTCAGTGACTAGTTTCGACTACACGGTAATCATTATCAAACTAAGTACTTAAATTATGAATAACAACTGTTTATATACCTATTACAATGCTTCGAACAGTGGGGTGTACATTAGGTCAACCTGGTCGTTAATGAGGGAAATTCCGGGATTAATTTTCGCTTTGTAGATTTCAAGGGCTTCCAGTAAATCCATCTTACCTCCTTTTTCGGCGAGATGGATTACCGAAAGTACATCCTTGCCGAAAGTATGGTTTGATTCC